>CM057143.1:19701321-21066321 GCA_029964075.1 Patiria pectinifera | reverse complement strand
ATGGGACCTGGTGGGCCCATGATGGGACCAGGAGGTCCAATGATGGGCCAGGGTCACGGTGGCCGACCTAACACACCAGTCGGTAACCACCCTGTTCCCATGATGGGCCGGGTAGGTTCCCAGATGATCCAGGCAGGCTTACGTAGCCCCATGCCCCATGTGGGGCCAATGATGCCTGGAAACCAGCAGCCCATGATGGGTGACCCCTTCATGCAGGATGCAAGTGCTATGCAACAAGGAGGGCCCCGGCCACCAGGTATGGATGGAGCACCTCAAGGGATGTTTGCAGGAAATGGGATGCAAGGTACTCAGGTCCCTGTAGCATCCCCCGGTCAGCCCACAGCTATGATGCCTGGTCAGCCATCACCAATGGGTATGAATCAAATGATGCCTATGATGCAGCCTCAGCAGACACCGATGATGCCTGGCCAGTCCTCTCCCATGGTGCGCAGTCAATCTTCTCCCATGGTTCCAGGTCAGTCATCACCCATGATACCTGGGCAGTCGTCCCCCATGCTACCCGGCCAGTCATCTCCTATGATACCCGGCCAGTCATCACCCATGCTGCAGAGTCAACCCTCAACCTTGACACCCAACCAAACAACTGGATTGATGCATGGCCAGCCCTCTCCAATTGTGACTAGCCAGTCGCCACCTGTGATAAGCTCTCAACCATCTCCCATGATCAGCAGCCAGCCGGGGACCTTGATACCACCGGGAAGCCAGTCCAGTGTCCAGTCTCCCATAGTGAAAGTCAACCAGTCAGCACCATTCCCAATACCGAACCAGGGTCCGAGCACGCCAAGTGGTCCCAAGTCGCCGATGTCGATGCCTCCACCTGCCAAGCTGCCCCCAGGCTCAGGCCTCCAAGGACTGGTGGAACAGAGCTCAATGTTGTCACCCTTGCAGATCAATCTGGGACAGGATAACAATCCCTTCAGCGATGGCTTCATACAGCGGGAAAGAATGGAGAGGATACGAGCAGAGCATGAGCGGCAGCACAAACAATTGGCACAGGAGGTGGAACAGGTTCGGGCCATGCAGCGCATGGAGCAGGAACGCATGGCTTTGGAGCAGCTACCATTCTTGAATCAGGAAGAGGGCGGACCATTCCATATGCACCAACAGGGACAGCCAGCTACTGTTGTGGTGCCAGGTCTGCAGGAACCCATTCCTTCACCAAGTGGGAACCAACCCTCGTTTCATCCTCAGCAGTCACCCATCATCCCTCCGTTTGGCCCTGATGGTGTGCAAGGGTCTATGTCCCAACAAATGCCTCCGCCGGATGCATTCCCAATGCCTCCCAGCTACCCCATGTCTCAGGATGGTAAGTCTGCTGACAAGCCAAAGCGCAAGCGGTCTCGTCGCAAGAAGACAGAAGAAATGATGCCACCAGCCCCTCCTATGCAAGTCCCAGGTGATCTTGAGCAGATGCAAAATAATATGTCTTCCATGCACCCTGGTATGGGATCTACCAATCAAATGAACAATGGTTCAGCTGCCGAGCAAATGCAAAAAGATGTACTGCAGAAGCTACATGCAGAGTTGTTGCGACGTAGCTCACTGGAAGGAGGGAAGAAGTTTGCTGACCAAGACGACAAAATTAACAGTGATCAGACTGCTGAGATGCTGGCAGGCAAGATCAATCAAAACCTTCTGCTGAAGCAACTATTACAGGGACCGTCAATTTGTAATATAGGCCCCAAAACGACAGCTAATACTCCCACAGAGGAGGGCCTGTCAGTCCCTGCTCAACTTGAGGGAGATCAAAATGCTACTCCAACACAGGCAAACAGTGTTCCTACCTTGGATGATGAAGACACAGTGATACCAGAGCTGACCCCGGAACAACAGAGGCAGCTGGAGATGGTAGAAAAGCTGCCCTATGTCAAGAAAGATGGCAAGCCAGCTGAAAACGACCATGAGATCCTCCTAAAGATGCACCGGCAGGCCACAGAGGAAAAGAAAAAGGACTTTGAGGAAAGCCAGAAGCAACGCCGGAAGGAGTTGTTACTGAAAAGACAGCAAAGAGCCCTGGAAAAGGCCCTGGAGAAGGCCAACGGAGGAGGGAAGCGGCGCCGAAAATCCAAGGATTCTGACACCGATATGTTTGCTAGCACGGAGGAGCTCTTGAACGCCATCAAACAGATGCCTATGCTGAACTTGATTGAGCCAGAGGTGAATATTAACTACGGACTTTGCCCGGTGTTTGGGAGTTCCCTCCCAAATGGAGCGAAGCCCCTGAAAGGCAGTTTTGGCCATGCTGTCATTGATGGTGTGGCTGACTTCTATGCCAATTTTCCGAATGGAGCCCTGGACATCAATCCTCCAACGCCTCCATCATCCCTGCCCCCATCACCACCCATCAAGATGCCTGGTGGACTGTTGAACGGACCCAGTCAATCTGCTGATGCTCGGAGAGGAGTACTGGAGCAGAAAAGACAAGGTAATAACGGTCAAATTTTCCCATCAATACAATGCATAGCGTCAATGCCACAAGCATCATTTCTCGGTCCACAGTGTAATTTGATTTAAGGTCCAGAATTATTCATAACTTCATTCCAAAGAGGGAAAGTGGCATGAAGAGCAAAAGCTAATTAAGCATTTAAGAAAGTGAGTAGCGAGAGATAGTTATGGGCAATTCCATGAGAATGTGGCGTTACCGATAAAAACTTGTTGCCAAACCAACAGAACTTTGTTTTTGTTGGCGTTAGTGTTATTAATTAATTTCAAGAGATCTTCTGTGAGAAAGATCCACCCTAAATGCTTTGGCTTTATTGAGTAACAGCACAGAGTTGACAGAAAACCCCCTCCTAATGTAAAGTGAGTGACCGTGGAATTTCCCTCATGTTCAATCTTTTTTTTTTTTTCAGGCATCAGAGTCATGACTGGGGACGACATCATGCACGAAATCCACTCCCATCAGCGGACCATCACTCGCACCATGAACCACGCCTACCCCTTGGACCTTCCCCCCTCGCTACCCACACCACCCCCCTCTGGTGTTGCCGGACGGGATCAGCATGATGGCATTGTGCCGTCCTCTTCACCGGAGTGTGATGAAGAGAGTGGGTCCTACCGGCTGCGAGGACTGAAGCTCATCACCGAGTCGGCCATCGCCATGTGTATGGAGAGGTCTTCGTCACCGACGTTCCCCATCATTAGGCCTATGCCAAGAAAAGGTATGAACATGTTACTTAAAAGTTCATTGTCGACTCAGTTGACCCAACACACCCACTAGCGGTTAATGCGAAAAATTATCTTGGACTTTCAATGAGCACATTCTTTACTGAGAATGTACAAGAAATATTCTGTTCTGTCCACGGAGCACAAGAAGGTAAGTGTTCTTTCAGCAAAACGAAAACAAATCACACAGGGATCTGTTTGAATTGTTTTCGTTTTGCTGAAAGAATGCACACCTTTTTTGTGATCCGTGGACAGAACTTTAAAACGATGGTTTGTTTAAAATTCTGTTACTTGAAAAGTACATGAGTGATTTGAATGATTCTTGTACTTAAAAAAAGTTTATGAATTGGGCTTTCATATGCTAGATTTTGAAAGTGCTACATGCAGAACTTCACTAAAACAGTAGTCCCGATAGTTGGGTTTCTTCTTTTTTGTACTCACCCTGTACTGGCAAATTTATTTTGAAGTTTCATCTACTGGGGTAAAAGTCGTGGGGTCAGCCATTATCAGCATTTTTTTTGGTGGTTTTTTTTGTCAACCCACGTTAGTCTAATGATGGTACTAGATGGAACTAATTTAACCCAAACTCCCTCAATATTTTTGCATTATTGAGAGAAAGACTCATTGAGGGTCAGCATCATCATATCCAAACTCATTTTTCCAACCGCTCTCCAACAGCAAAAGCGATGCTCAGCGCAGACAGCGGCCGAGGTCTCCTGTCCCCGATGGCCGGCACGGTGGCCGTGACGCTGACCATGTCAGACTCGGCCTCTGAGAACATGAAGGGGGTGGTCAAGTCGCTGTGTGGACTGTTGTGTGTGTCGGAACCCATGTCATACCACGTTGGTGGGGAGTCGAGAAAGGAAGTGGCTGCGACAGACAGAAAGAGGGAGGCTAGACCCTCAACAGGTGAGAAATCTGGCAAGGTTAAACTTCTCAGTAGCATCAATTATTTTTCAGTCGTATTTAGAAATTGTATCGATTTTGCCTGGAGGCATAGACAAATTTGTGTTGAAACTAATGAGAATTTGTTGAAATGATTTTGGTTTTTGCGTTTTGCAGACTCGAGTGTTTCAGATCGTCCACAGAGCACAGCGAGCAGCTCCATGGACAGCCAGCAGCAGCAGTTGCAGGCCAGCAGCAAGCAGCGGTTCTGCAAGCACTGCGATGTGGTCATCCTAGGCGAGGGCGTGCTCAAGTACACGGGCAACCCGGCCGAGCCCAAGGTCACCTTCTGCAGCAGCGCCTGCTACATGCAGTTCAGCATCTCCCAGAGATCTCAGCTGCCGTCTTTGACCAATCAAGAGACGGCTGGGGGAGCGGTGGTCAATCACCTCAGCTCGGAGCCACCCAGCCCCAGCCCAGTCCCCAAGACTTCTTCCACTGCCACCTCAACCATCAACATCTCCTTACCGGCCATGCCCACTGCATCTACCTCAGCCACTGGCGATTTGGGCACCAGGTTGACCTCTATCACCTCCGTGACCTCGGCTAGCCAGCCAGTACCGGCACAGCCTCCTGCAGGGGTCAGTGCCAGGGTTGAGGTCAAGGGTGACGTGGAGGTCAGCAGTGGCAAGCCAAGCAAGTTGGTGATACGACGGAAGGCCAGTTCCTTTGATGATGGAGTAAGTCCACAACTAATTCTTACACCTTTAACTCTTCAGATTAAAATACATTCTTTAATACCACATAAGCCACAGATAAATATAAAATCATAAAATTGTAAATTTTAAAAATGCACAATCTAGTTTTGTGTATATTGTTTAAGTCTAATGTCGAGGGGTATGTGGTATGCATATGCCTAAAGTATCACGATCAGCCAAATTAAGTGTTGTGTTTTTGTCATATCAGGGTAAGGGATAATTTACTTCTTTTCCAATAAAAAAAAGAAACACTTGTAACAATCCACAAACATGTGAAAGTCTCCAATTCCCCTCAACTAATTTTGCTTGTTGCTTTGTTTTCCCCACCAGCCACCAGCTCCTAAAAAGTGGAGGAACCTTCGATGGAAGAAGTGGACCGTTTCCATAGTAACGCACAAGAAATACAAACCTCCCAGTGATCTGGACATAGATGAGGTAATTCGGTGCTAGTCAAAGTTCCATCAATGCAGGACAAACTCATGAAAACAAATAAGCCACACATTCCCTGAGGATGCAGTTTGAAAGTGAGTTTCTCAGATCTCGGACATTTGTTGCTCTGGACGGACTGTCCAAGTTCCAACAGCAAATTCCGTTTTAAATCAAGCTACGTCCTGGTGTGCTCCAGATTGTATGGGACATCCCTACGTTTGCATCTAGACTAACGTTTTCCAGGATTATCCGCATGGAAACTGCATACTTCAAACCCTGGAACAGACAGCAATCTCAGTAAAGATGTTGCATTTGTTGTCAACATGCAAAGTACTTGTGCACACAAAGAATTATTTTTGTATTCATGCTGCTATCTCAAGCAAATTGTGCCTGCCTGCTTGAAGTCTAGCATGCCGTTTGTCGTGCTATTCTTATGGTTGGTCTCTGTGAAGAGGACAGAATCTCTGTCTGCAGAAAATTGTCAGGAAATTGGACCCTGCTGATCAGATGTTTCCTTTTTCTTTCACAGCTGATGAAGAAACTGGGCACGTCCCTTCGACCAGACAGTCAGTACAGAGACAGCCGATCCTGCTTGCTGTGTGGGGTCCAGGGGGACGGGGAGACCGATGGGCCTGCCAGGTAAAACCTAGATGCTTCCAATTTATCAAATTCTACCCCCTAGCTATGTTAGCTTGGATGCTGCCTGGAAACACTGCAACTGTGTGTCAACAGGATGGAACATTTTTCAGGAGACATCAAACACTATGTTCAGTATTAATGGCCGGTCTCTCCTTAAATCGTGCAAAATCCTCCCAAACTTCCTATTGGAATTTTTGAAGATATTGGAAAGTTAAGGTTGATCGATCCCCATGCAGTGATCAAAATTTTCAACTGGATAAGAACAAAAACTGTATCGTTATTTTCCCATGAGTGGAGAGTATGCAGGTGTGGATGCAAATCTTCAAATATCACCGGGATGCAAGTTTCAAATCCTCTTGGAGGTGTTGTAAGGTATAAACCTCATAGACTGTGGACTTAACCTCGTAATATGACAGCAGAAAATCCCCTTGATTGTATGTAGTTTCACCCTTTGGTGTTAAGAGTTCATGACCAAAAGCTCAGGGTTAAGCAACATGCACAAGTTTCCGGCTTCATCAAAGCAAAATCTTGACCACGGTTTCCAACTTCTTTCAATTTGAAGGTTACTGAACGTAGACGTGGACACCTGGGTACATCTCAACTGCGCCCTGTGGTCCTCGGAGGTCTACGAGACCGTAAACGGCGCCCTCATCAACGTAGACATCGCCATCCGGCGGGCCAAGAGCGTCAGCTGCTGCTACTGCAGCAAGTTTGGCGCCACCGTCTGCTGCCATAAGTTCCGCTGTGCCAATGTCTACCACTTCGGCTGTGCCATCCACGACCACTGCATGTTCTTCAAGGACAAGGTAAGTTGCTCTTTGGGAAAAGGGAATTTTGCTATCGATCTGATGGAGAAATAATGTGATGGTACAACCGGTTGAGAAGAGTTTTTCAAACGTGCGTGGTAGTTTTCCTATTTTAATAGGATTGCCTATTTTTTGCTGTAGACGATGCTGTGTCCCCTTCACGCCCCATCCAAGGCGGCCGACAACGCCCTCCAGCGCTCCCACATTGTGTTCAGGAGAGTCTATGTCAGCAGGGATGAGAACAAGCAAGTAGCTAGGTAAGCAAGTCACCTAAAAATGATCGTAAAAATCCATTATTCAACGATTTTTGATTTGAGACATCCAGCCCTGTGTTGCCAGTCTCTTCAAATTTTGTTAGTTGTCCAGAGTGTCCTGTAGGTCTAGATTGCTTTGGATTGAATGGTTGGTGTATGTTGTTCTCCCTTGACAGTATTATGCAGCAGTTGGATCGTAAGCACACGCTTCGCGTTGGCAGTCTAGTCTTCCATACCCTTGGCCAGCTGCTACCCCATCAGATGCAGGCCTTCCACTCGGAGAACGCCATCCATCCAGTAAGTTGTCTCTGTAGCATTTAAGCTTAGCAGAAATAATCCTGAGCAAATATTGCTTAGCAAGTTAGTCTTTTAAGCAGAATATAGCATGCCAGGTAGGGGATTCATAATTTGGATTTGTTTGTTTTTTTATTATGTTGTCAGTACAGTAGCAATAATGGCCAATGATTGTCCATCTCTTTCGCAGGTCGGCTTTGAAACAACAAGGCTTTACTGGAGCATGCGATTCACCAACAAACGCTGCAGCTACACCTGCAGTATCCACGACAACAGAGGCAAGCCTCTCTTCTCCATCCGGGTTGTGGAGCAAGGGCACGAGGACATCGTTCTCCACGACTCCTCACCCAAAGGTTGGAGAATCTTTAACCTCAATTATTAGTTTTCTTATCAGTACTTATTTTGCAGCATTGTAAGCAGCAGTGTTGTAGATGAGTCTATCACCAGTTATCCTGTCTCAATCCAACTCTCAACCTATTCAAATGAACCTTTACAATGCATTCCTATGTTGTTGTTGTTCAACCCTGTTAATACTTCAACCCCTGTTCATACGTTAACTGACTGATACTTGTAACCGGGCTTGTGATGGACACATCAGCAACACCCTCGAGCAAGTGAACATTGTCCGAAATCTTAATGATTGTGTTCCATGCATAAATGCATGAAAGTTATTCTCACAAAAACACGTTTTCCCAATTTCAAACTAGCTGTGATGTCCTTTACTCTTTCCATGTCCATAATCGCTAATATTTTTGTCTTAAACAGCTGTGTGGAGCAAAGTCTTGGAGCCCATCGCCAAGCTGCGCCGGGACGCCGACATGCTGAAACTCTTTCCCATGTTCCTGACGGGAGAGGAGCTGTACGGCCTGACTGAGCCAGCCATCCAGCGAGTCATTGAATCGGTGAGCGTGGCCAAGCAAGGCTGAATCGGGGGAAACACGATTACAAGAAAAACAAACAAAACAAAGGAATGAAGAATGTGAATCATGGCTCCATTCATTATCACTACAAAAATACAAATCTTCTTGCAATTTATTGTGAATGGTACTTATTTAACGACTTGGACTGGATTAAAGAGAATATACAACATTTACAAACATCAAAAAGCAAAACTACCAAATTTTGACGAAATACCTTACTAGGATGTTGGTAAATGACAGTTTAAAGCATCCTGTAAAATTATGGCACCTTGTGTGAAGTCATTTTCAAGAAAAGTTGTATTTTTGTATTAATTTCCAACGGTGGTCGGCCGACCACTATTGGAAAAACTTAAATATTTTTCAACTACTGCTCCAAATTTAACTTTTTTTTTCAAATTTTGTTTGCTATTGGTTACATGTTCATGAACGGGTGCAGGCCAGCTAGACTGGTTCCCTTACCTTACAATTTTCTGGCATCTATAAATTGATCCATTTCATCTTTAGTGGAGTCAGGGAACCAGACTACTTGAACATTTTTGTTTTTCTTGTTTTTTTCAGCAGTTTCGAACAAAAATCTTCAAACATGTCAGTGTAACAATATTTGATCTATTATACTAACTCCTCAATTAGTTCATTTCTGAAAATTACAGCAAAAGCCAATGATGTACATTCCCTTTAATAACTTGTGAACATTTTTGTTTTGACCCTCGATTGCAGCTGCCCGGCGTTGAGCTGATACAGAGCTACAGCTTCAGGTTTGGCAGGTCACCCTACATTGACCTCCCCTTAGCCATCAATCCAACGGGATGCGCCAGGACCGAGCCCAAGATGAGAACTCGACTCAAGAGGTAAAACAAGAAACACTCATACTAAAAAATGATTTGGGGGCTAGAGATAAAGCCAAAATTGGAGATTAAGCCTAGATTGAAGAAATTGTAAAGGAATAATCAAATTGGATATAACCTAACTCTTTTGGAAAACTTTGGTTGAATCTGTCTAAATCCGCCATTGTGTACTAAATTAATGACGCATTCATTGTACTCCAATCTAAAGTAACAGTGGGTTGGCTCTGCCTTCCTCGTTCCTACAGAATCCTCCAAAACCTTAGTAGGATCCGGTAAGGTGAGGGCTAAAACAGAATTTAAACCCCAACTTGAGAACTTTTCCTCTTGTCACTCTTCCCTTAATGCAGACCGCACACCCTGACCAGTAACACCACCTCCAGGGCCTTCCAGACCACCCTGAGCGGGGAGTTTGTCTCACCGTACAACAAGCAATTCTTCCATTCCAAGTCGTCTCAGTACCGACGTCTCAAGACAGAATGGAAGACCAACGTCTACCTGGCGCGCTCTGGCATCCAGGTGAGCCTTGGCCATCTGGCTTGTCTTTTACCTCACTATCTTCCTGTCCTAGATTTCACTACATGTTGGAGGACTTTTGTTCATTTGCGTTTCTTAAAAAGCACAGCCTTGCGGCGATAGTACAAGCCGTACCTGTGTAACGCCTGGGTAATAAGGTCAATATCAATTACAAACTTGCAGGAATAAACAACCAATAATTTAATGCTTAAAAAACTTGAGAAGTTAAATTAGCTCCATAGGTACTAAGCACACAATTTTATGCTAACTGAGCCTCCTTCTATTTCATGGAGATGTTAGCAGTAAGCTCGGCAAAAGCACGCTTAACCCCAGAAGACAAAAGGTGCTTAAATTGGTGACGTAACAATAGAAATCTCCATGGGCGCGCAACCGTTAGCGCATCAATGACATGAAATAGCGCTGCATGAAATTGAGCCTTGTTTGTCGTAGACCAAGCAACCAATGCTGTTTTCTGTTTAATACTCACAGGGCCTGGGCCTGTTTGCGACCCGCGACATGGAGAAGCACACCATGGTCATCGAGTACATCGGCAAGCTGATCCGCAACGAGGTAGCCAACCGTCTGGAACGCGTCTACCAGAATGGAAACCACGGCATCTACATGTTCCGCATCGACAACGACACGGTGGTGGACGCCACCATGAGCGGCAACCCGGCCCGCTACATCAACCACTCCTGCAATCCCAACTGCGTAGCCGAGGTGGTCAACTTTGACAAGGAGCTGAAGATTATCATCATCTCCAACCGCCGGCTAAGCAAAGGGGAGGAGGTAAGGCTCAGAAACCCTCAACGATACACAGTAACCCTGGGCCTAAATTACACAGCGCTGCTAAGCACATGATTTCTGCTAATAGAGCATGTGTATATTTCACAGAGACCATAAAGCGGTTAGCACAACAAAAGGCAAGCTTACCTCAGAGGAAGAAGTTGCTTAAATCAGTGATGTAAGAGTAGAAATGTCCATAGGCGCGCAAACATTAGTACATCCATGCCATGAAATAAAGCTTAAGGTTAGCTCAATTTTCTGTCATAGTTAACACACTGTTTCTGCAGCACAATTGAACTTGTGAAGCAGCACAACTAAATTGGTCTCCAATTCTCCTATATCTTCATAAATCACAAAGATTTCAAAGATATTTTTTGTAGGATTGAGGAAGGATTACGACTTTGTACATGTACATTAGGATTTTGTTCCTTCAGAGTTGAGGATAAAATTGAAGGTGCATGTACGCTATCTACCGTTTGCTGCCACACCTTATATGCTTCCTTGGAAGTCATAAATCCTCGCCCCCTCCCCCCTTCAGTCTCTTAGATTGCTCCAAGCATTACATGGTCCCTCTCAAAACAGAAATGAGGTTTGGAGACGATACCGTTGGAATATTCATCTCTTCTGTGATGAAATGTTAGCTCTGAAAAAAAACTTGTCATGATGATTGTTTTTCTTTCGCTGCTCTAAAACGATTTCTCTATCCATCCTCATAGAACGCTCACCAATTCTTACGGAATCGACATTTCTTCGTGGAAGGGATTAACTTTGCCGGTGCAAATGCTTGTATCAATTCCACTACAGAAGTTTCATTCATGTTTTTCTTGTTCTAATAATTACTAATGGGAATCACGTCTTTACGTCCGTTGTTATTTTCTTTAACCGCAGCTGACGTACGACTACAAGTTTGACATTGAAGACGAGAACAGAATCCCCTGTCTGTGTCAGGCCCCGAACTGCAAGAAGTGGATGAACTGAGCCATGCTGAAAAGTGGACAAAAACATTGAAGAAGACGAAACACAACTCATGAACAGAAGTAAAGGTACTTGTGTGCAAATCTGTATTAAAAGAATTTGTAGAAAGTAATAAATTCCTTCAAAATGTTTATGGAATGACGAAGTGTCGGTGAGGGGTTTTTTTCATCCTGAATTTAGCTTGCCAAATAATACTTAATGCTAAGATCATGAAATCAAGTACTCATTCAAGTTTCATTCATTCAAAATATGAAGAACAAAAATCTATCGTCAGTCCTGCTTAAAATATGTACGTAAAAAGTAAATAGTCAGGTCACCCTGGTCTTGCCTCATAGATAAATTAATATGGGGGTCGGGGAACTAGATTAGTTACCAATTAATGTAAAACCTAGTTGGAAGAAAACCTACTTCAGTGATTCTGTTATTGATGTTTCCAGTTTTAAGGTCTACGTTTCCTCCTGAATCGGTGTCCGATGTTAGAATATGGGGAGCTTCTAAAATACTGGCATAATTTGAATGAAAAAATGAAACATGAAGCAAGGATGCTGGTATGAGGATTAAAAAAAAAATATTCAGCATGCAATATTCTCGGTTTGGAGAATTTTTGTTAGGTGAAATGCAACCGTCTCTGTTCTACGACCATTCCCCAGTTCTTTTTTTAGTGTAAATACTATATTTTTAGCTAAAAAAGAGAAAAACTTAAAAGAAAAAATGAATGAAAATAGTTAATTTTTTGATGATTACCGCAGCTCCACCCTCTTGAACGGGGAGCGTATTTTTGTTATATTAGTGATAATCTCAGACATCTTTTGTGACGTTTGTTACTACAAAAGCTGCCAATTTTTTCAGAGAGGGAAAAAAATAATAACCTGTTTTGGTCTTTGACTGGTTTTTAACCTGTATAGCCTAACACTTCTGTGAAATTACTTTTGTCTGGGATTTCTACACGTAGCAGCATGTGCTGTGGTTTCTCCTGTAGTATTGTATCATAATTTTAAGAAAGAAAATTAAACCAGCGAATTGTTGATGTCGTCAAAATAGGGGGCAAAAGAGTAGCCTACAGAAATAGTAAAGGTATGTTTATAATGCTAAAACTCGATGTGAAACGTGTACAAATAGAAGAATTAAATCGCTATGGATAGGTGAAAATTTGTTAAAATTCTCTCCGTTTTTGTGGAATGAAATTCGGCTATTTTGAATTATAGTAATGCATTTGCTTTTGGGGGCTGTACTGTAGTTGCATTTTTGCCACTTGTAGTAATATTTTTGGGAATGTGGGGAGAGGAGAGTGTACAGTGTGCAAAAAGAAAACCTTTTGGGGTTTGAGTTCATTTTGTAAATACCGAGTCAACAGAGTAAGTTGTAATAAGTCTTTGGCAGTGTGTCATTTAAATTTCTCTACCTCCTTCTGGGTAGATTGTACGGAAAACATTTATTGCCAATTCCTACGGTGCTTTATTTGTAGTACATTTTTGAGCACCGATCCCTGTGAGAACCTAGTGTATATAAATTCACAACTAAAGTCTCCACGTAGTGAAAATGCCCCTTCTGTGACGAGATGTACAATTCTAATAGCGGTATTTTTTCCAATGTTTTGTTTTTTGAAGTATTTATTGCAGCATAATGGAGTAATTAGAATCATGAGCGAGTCTGAAGAAAATATTAAAAAGAATCAAGCAGATTTTGTTGAATTAACTGTTGTAAAAAAATTGCAGCCCTGAGAATAAAGAAATCAATTCACAAATGATTTCAGGGCGGTGGAAGACCTAGTCACTTGTTGCGGTTTGCTCACCAGAAGGGTTATGTTAATTTTAGCGTAGAAAAACAGTATTACTGTTTTTGAAAATGAGCTCCCAAAACTGAAATTAGCAGCAAAAGAAAACAGTCAACCCAGACTGGATAAGCTTTGCAATTTGAAAACTGCATGGATTTTAGTTCCTTAATTAAGTAGGGAAAAAAGAGCGAGCAAGGAATCTATTAATGACAATCGTAATAAAACAAAACCTTGTTATTTTTCAAGTAACAGGTAGCCTAACTGCAACTTTAATATGTAAGAATAAAGACTTAAAAATGTTACAAAAAACAAAACAAAAACAAATTATATATTTTACTGTTATATTAATATAAATGAAGTATGTGGCAGTTCTTGTATAAAATACTTTGATGTGATTTTGAGAAGTTTAATTTTAGAGTTGGATATCTTTAGTTTTCTGTGTTGTTGCTTTTATTTGGAGCCCCTACAATTACTTTTTGTATAATTATCTTGTACATAAGCCACGTGTTGGGATAACTAATTAATGACTCACCTAATAATACTAGTTTTTGTTTTGTTTGTTTCTTTTTTTGTTCTTGACCTTATAAAGATTGTGTAGTTTATATCTTCTAGCTTGTGTGGTTTTTCCTATTTTATACATAGTGTACAAAGTAATGGCCCCTGTATGAACTGGGGTTGACGAAGTATTGTACTGGTTGTTTTTTACCCCTTCTCCCGTTGTTTTCTTTTAGGTTTGTGTACGTGTGTGCGTGTTCATAAGTGGGTGTAGTGTGTTCCTATATTATGTCTGTCATTTTTCCCCTCAGCTGAATGTGGAATGCCAATAAAAATTCATTAACAGACACCACAGTATACCACTTTGTTGTTAAATCAGTTTCTTTATTTCATTGTGGAGATTGAAATGTATTGGAGTTGGTTTAAAGTTTTGTTTTAATAGGGTTGGGAGACTTAGGATAAGATCACAGTAATTGATAAATATAAAATTACTAGTAGCAAAAGTTACTTGGAAAATGTTGCAACCTGATGCTAATTTTGTTCTTCATATATCTCAATAAACCTCAGTCATTGCAAAAGTGTTGAAAGTACATGAATCTGAGACGGAAACATTTCCAATTTTGTCAGGAAATACTTAGAAAATATTCGTGACTCTCCATAGACTGTGTACACAACCAAGTGGCGTCTGATACTATACTCTTTGATGTGCTATTAAAGGGGAATTTCCGTCGAAAAAAGTAAGGTAAAATTGCTCAAATATTAACTGTTTTTCTCCAAAAATTGCTGATTTATCCCAAATCTTCAAAATTATGCCTATTGGAGTATTGATTCATGTTCCTCTTGCATCCAGATGAATTTCTGCCTTGTTTTGACAAAAGTCCATTTTTACTAAAAATGTAAGGCTAAACCCCTTGCATTTTTTCCAATTTTGGTCAAAAAATGAAATTTCTTGAAAGTTGCTAGAAAGATGCCTTAAGGGCCCTAGAATGCATTCCCAATTGATTACTGGACAGATGTGCTATTAAAGGGGAAATTCCGTCAAAAAAAATAAGGTAAAATCGCTCAAAAAATAACATTTTCTCTCCAAAAATTGATGTTTTTTTCCCAAAACTTCAAAATTATGCGTGTTAGAGTATTGATTGATGTTCCTCTTGCATCCAGATGAATTTCTGCCTTGTTTTGAGAAAAGTCCATTTTTGGCGATTTTGACTAAAAATGTAAGGCTAACCCCTTGCATTTTTTTCCAATTTTGGCCAAAAAATGAAATGTCTTGAAAGTTGCTAGAAAGATGCCTTAATGGGCCTAGAACGCATTCCCAATCGATTGCTGGACAAATGTGCTATTAAAGGGGGAAATTCTGTCGAAAAATTCAGGTAAAATCGCTCAAAAATTAACTTTTTTTTCTCCAAAAAATTGATGATTTTTGCCCAAATCTTCAAAATTATGCGTGTTAGAGTATCGATTGATGTTCCTCTTGCATCCAGATGAATTTCTGCCTTGTTTTGAGAAAAGTCAATTTTTGGCCAATTTTGACTAAAAATGTAAGGCTAACCCCTTGCATTTTTTTCAATTTTGGCCAAAAAATGAAATTTCTTGAAAGTTGCTAGAAAGATGCCTTAAGGGCCCTAGAACACATTCCCATTCGATTACTGGACAGATGTGCTGTTAAAGGGGAAATTCCGTCGAAAAATTAAGGTAAAATCGCTCAAAAATTAACTTTTTTTCTCCAAAAATTGATGTTTTTTGCCCAAATCTTCAAAATTATGCGTGTTAGAGTATCGATTGATGTTCCTCTTGCATCCAGATGAATTTCTGTCTTGTTTGGAGAAAAGTCATTTTTGGGCCAAATTTGACTTAAAATGTAAGGCTAACCCCTTGCATTTTTTCCAATTTTGGCCAAAAAATGAAATTTCTTGAAAGTTGCTAGAAAGATGCCTGAAGGGCCCTAGAAGGCATTCCAAATCGATTGCTGGACAGATGTGCTATTAAAGGGGAAATTCCGTCGAAAAATTCAGGTAAAATCGCTCAAAAATATTATTTTTTTCCTCCAAAAGTTGATGAGTTTTGCCCAAATCTTCAAAATTATGCGTGTTAGAGTATCGATTGATGTTCCTCTTGCATCCAGATGAATTTCTGCCTTGTTTTGAGAAAAGTCAATTTTCGGCCGATTTTGACTAAAAATGTAAGGCTAACCCCTTGCATTTTTTTCCAATTTTGGCCAAAAAATGAAATGTCTTGAAAGTTGCTAGAAAGATGCCTTAAGGGTCCTAGAAGGCATTCCCAATCGATTGCTGGACAGATGTGCTATTTAAAGGGGAATTCCATTGAAAAATTCAGGTAAAATCGCTCAAAAATTAACTTTTTTTTCTCCAAAAAATTGATGATTTTTGCCCAAATCTTCAAAATTATGCGTGTTAGAGTATCGATTGATGTTCCTCTTGCATCCAGATGAATTTCTGCCTTGTTTTGAGAAAAGTCATTTTTTGGCCGATTTTGACTAAAAATGTAAGGCTAACCCCTTGCATTTTTTTCCAATTTTGGCCAAAAAATGAAATGTCTTGAAAGTTGCTAGAAAGATGCCTTAAGGGTCCTAGAAGGCATTCCCAATCGATTGCTGGACAGATGTGCTATTTAAAGGGGAATTCCATTGAAAAATTCAGGTAAAATCGCTCAAAAATTAACTTTTTTTTCTCCAAAAAATTGATGATTTTTGCCCAAATCTTCAAAATTATGCGTGTTAGAGTATCGATTGATGTTCCTCTTGCATCCAGATGAATTTCTGCCTTGTTTTGAGAAAAGTCATTTTTTGGCCGATTTTGACTAAAAATGTAAGGCTAACCCCTTGCATTTTTTTCCAATTTTGGCCAAAAAATGAAATGTCTTGAAAGTTGCTAGAAAGATGCCTTAAGGGTCCTAGAAGGCATCCCCAATCGATTGCTGGACAGATGTGCTATTAAAGGGGAAATTCTGTCGAAAATTTCAGGTAAAATCGCTCAAAAATATCTTTTTTTCCTTCCAAAAGTTGATGATTTTTGCCCAAACCTTCAAAATTATGCGTGTTAGAGTATCGATTGATGTTCCTCTTTCATCCAGATGAATTTCTGCCTTGTTTTGAGAAAAGTCCATTTTTGGCCGATTTTGACTAAAAATGTAAGGCTAACCCCTTGCATTTTTTTCCAATTTTGGCCAAAAAATGAAATGTCTTGAAAGTTGCTAGAAAGATGCCTTAAGGGCCCTAGAACGCATTCCAAATCGATTACTGGACAGATGTGCTATTAAAGGGGAAATTCCATCGAAAAATTCAGGTAAAATCGCTTAAAAATTAACTTTTTTTCTCCGAAAAATTGATGATTTTTGCCCAAATCTTCAAAATTATACGTGTTAGAGTATTGATTGATGTTCCTCTTGCATCCAGATGAATTTCTGCCTTGTTTTGGGAAAGTCATTTTTTGGCCAATTTTGACTAAAAATGTAAGGCTAACCCCTTGCATTTTTTTCAAATTTTGGCCAAAAAATAAAATGTCTTGAAAGTTGCTAGAAAGATGCCTTAAGGGTCCTAGAAGGCATTCCCAATCGATTGCTGGACAGATGTGCTATTTAAAGGGGAATTCCCTTGAAAAATTCAGGTAAAATCGCTCAAAAATTAACTTTTTTTTCTCCAAAAAATTGATGATTTTTGCCCAAATCTTCAAAATTATGCGTGTTAGAGTATCGATTGATGTTCCTCTTGCATCCAGATGAATTTCTGCCTTGTTTTTGGAAAAGCCATTTTTTGGCCAATTTTGACTAAAAATGTAAGACTAACCCCTTGCATTTTTTTCCAATTTTGGCCAAAAAATGAAATGTCTTGAAAGTTGCTAGAAAGATGCCTTAAGGGCCCTACAATGCATTCCAAATTGATTACTGGACAGATGTGCTATTAAAGGGGAAATTCCGTTGAAAAATTAAGGTAAAATCGCTCAAAAATTAACTTTTTTTCTCCAAAAATTGATGTTTTTTGCCCAAATCTTCAAAATTATGCGTGTTAGAGTATCGATTGATGTTCCTCTTGCATCCAGATGAATTTCTGCCTTGTTTTGAGAAAAGTCAATTTTTGGCCAATTTTGACTAAAAATGTAAGGCTAACCCCTTGCATTTTTTTCAATTTTGGCCAAAAAATGAAATATCTTGAAAGTTGCTAGAAAGATGACTTAAGGGCCCTACAATGCATTCCAAATTGATTACTGGACAGATGTGCTATTAAAGGGGAAATTCCGTTAAAAAATTAAGGTAAAATTGCTCAAAAATTTACTTTTTTTCTCCCAAAAATTGATGTTTTTTGCCCAAATCTTCAAAATTATGCGCGTTAGAGTATCGATTGATGTTCCTCTTGCATCCAGATGAATTTCTGCCTTGTTTTGAGAAAAGTCAATTTTGGGGCAAATTTGACTAAAAATGTAAGGCTAACCCCTTGCATTTTTTTTCAATTTTGGCCAAAAAATGAGATTTCTTGAAAGTTGCTAGAAAGATGCCTTAAGGGCCCTAGAAGGCATTCCCAATCGAGTTCTGGACAGATGTGCTATTAAAAGGGAAATTTTGTCAAAAAATTCAGGTAAAATCACTCAAAAGTTTACTTTTTTTTTCCAAAAATTGATGTTTTTGGCCCAAATCTTCAAAATTATGCGTGTTAGAGTATCGATTGATGTTCCTCTTGCATCCAGATGAATTTCTGCCTTGTTTTGAGAAAAGTCAATTTTGGGGCAAATTTGACTAAAAATGTAAGGCTAACCCCTTGCATTTTTTTTCAATTTTGGCCAAAAAATGAGATTTCTTGAAAGTTGCTAGAAAGATGCCTTAAGGGACCTAAAACGCATTCTTAACCGATTAAAGGAGAGATGTGCTATTAAAGGGGAAATTCCATCGAAAAATTAAGGTAAAATCGCTCAAAAATTACCTTTTTTCCTCTAAAAAATTGATGATTTTTGCCCAAATCTTCAAAATTATGCGTGTTAGAGTATCGATTGATGTTCCTCTTGCATCCAGATGAATTTCTGCCTTGTTTTGAGAAAAGTCAATTTTTGGCCAATTTTGACTAAAAATGTAAGGCTAACCCCTTGCATTTTTTTCAATTTTGGCCAAAAAATGAAATTTCTTGAAAGTTGCTAGAAAGATGCCTTAAGGGCCCTAGAAGGCATTCCCAATCGAGTTCTGGACAGATGTGCTATTTAAAGGGGAATTCCATTGAAAAATTCAGGTAAAATCGCTCAAAAATTAACTTTTTTTCTCCAAAAAATTGATGATTTTTGCCCAAATCTTCAAAATTATGCGTGTTAGAGTATCGATTGATGTTCCTCTTGCATCCAGATGAATTTCTGCCTTGTTTTGAGAAAAGTCAATATTTGGCCAATTTTGACTCAAAATGTAAGGCTAACCCCTTGCATTTTTTCCAATTTTGGCAAAAAAATACAATTTCTTGAAAATTGCTAGAAAGATGCCTTAAGGGCCCTAGAAGGCATTCCAAATAGATCGCTGGACAGATGTGCTATTAAAGGGATAATACCGTCTAAAAAATTAAGGTAAAATCGCTCAAACATTTACTTTTTTTCCCAAAAATTGATGATATTTGCCCAAATCTTCAAAATTATGCGTGTTAGAGTATTGATTGATGTTCCTCTTGCATTCAGATGAATTTCTGCCTTGTTTCGAGAAAAGTACATTTTTGGCCGAATTTGACTCAAAATGTAAGGCTAACCCCTTGCATTTTTTCCAATTTTGGGCAAAAAATGAAATTTCTTGAAAGTTGCTAGAAAGATGCCTTAAGGGCCCTAGAACGCATTCCCAATCGATTACTGGACAGATGTGCTATTAAAGGGGAAATTTCGTCGAAAAATTCAGGTAAAATCGCTCTAAAATTTACTTTTTTTCTCCAAAAATTGATGTTTTTTTCCCAAATCTTCAAAATTTTGCATGTTACAGTGTCGATTGATGTTCCTCTTGCATCCAGATGAATTTCTGCCTTGTTTTGAGAAAAGTCCATTTTTGCCGATTTTGACTCAAAATGTAAGGCTAACCCCTTGCATTTTTTTCCAATTTTGGCCAAAAAATGAAATTTCTTGAAAGTTGCTAGAAAGATGCCTTAAGGGCCCAAGAAGGCATTCCAAATCGATTGCTGGACAGATGTGCTATTAAAGGGGAAATTCCATCGAAAAATTAAGGTAATATCGCTCAAAAATTAACTTTTTTCCTCCAAAAATTGATGTTTTGTGCCCAAAACTTCAAAATTATGCGTGTTAGAGTATTGATTGATGTTCCTCTTGCATCCAGATGAATTTCTGCCTGGTTTGGAGAAAAGTCAATTTTTGGCTGATTTTGACTCAAAATGTAAGGCTAACCCCTTGCATTTTTTCAAATTTTGGTCAAAAAATGAAATTTCTTGAAAGTTGCTAGAAAGATGCCTTAAGGGCCCTAGAATGCATTCCCAATTGATTACTGGACAGATGTGCTATTAAAGGGGAAATTCCGTTGAAAAATTAAGGTAAAATTGCTCAAAAATTAACATTTTTTCTCCAAAAAATTGATGATTTTTGCCCAAATCTTTAAAATTATGCGTGTTAGAGTTTCGATTGATGTT
This sequence comes from Patiria pectinifera, assembly GCA_029964075.1. Taxonomy (NCBI): domain Eukaryota; kingdom Metazoa; phylum Echinodermata; class Asteroidea; order Valvatida; family Asterinidae; genus Patiria; species Patiria pectinifera. The sequence goes on along the minus strand of CM057143.1, from coordinate 21,046,152 downwards.
CCTCTTGCATCCACATGAATTTCTGCCATGTTTTAGGAAAAGTCAATTTTTGGCAGATTTTGACTAAAAATGTAAGGCTAACCCCTTGCATTTTTTCCAATTTTGGCCAAAAAATGAAATGTCTTGAAAGTTGCTAGAAAGATGCCTTAAGGGCCCTTGAACGCATTCCAAATCGATTACTGGACAGATGTGCTATTAAAGGGGACATTCCGTCGAATAATTAAGGTAAAATCGCTCAAAAATATCTTTTTTTTCCTTCCAAAAGTTGATGATTTTTGCCCAAAACTTCAAAATTATGCGAGTTAGAGTATCGATTGATGTTCCTCTTGCATCCAGATGAATTTCTGCCTTGTTTTGAGAAAAGTCAATTTTTGGCTGATTTTGACTCAAAATGTAAGGCTAACCCCTTGAAAATTTCTTGAAAATTGCTAGAAAAATGCCTCAAGGGCCCTTGAACGCATTCCAAATCGATTACTGGACAGATGTCTTTTCTTTTTACTTGGTTTATTTCCAAATTTACCCATTTTTTAAAACAAATTAATCATTTAGTAAGTCACTCATCTAAGACTAGAAACTTACAAAAACAATGACCGCCTTGCATAGTTAAGAAACAACATAACATTTCCAGGCCATTGGAAGTTTGGAAGTTACACATTCACTTCGGAAAAATGAGTCCAACAATAATATCAGGAATTTTATAAAGCCATTTGCTACATGATACGCTAGTTTTATGGACTCGGTGCCAAATGTATTACCAAACCAGAAATGGGCCAAATATCATTGCTCTGCTCGCCACAAAATTCTGGATTTATGCTTGTACAAGCAATTCTGTGCTACTAAAATCCATGGAACAAATGCCTGCGTGTGAACCAACCATTTCAAGCTAACCTGTGGAATATGTTACCCAATGGAGTACCGAAGTGTGACGTCATTTAGAGCCCCAAACTACAGTGCAAACGAACGGAGTCACGCGTGTGTTGGTTCACAGGCTGAACCACGCGCTAATGTCTTTCACACACATTTTGTGCGTGTGACGTATTCACTTCGGTACTCCATAGCACATAATTTTGTGCTTTTGCAGAGCAGCAGAGATGATTCGGCCATGAAATTTAGCCAGGCCATGCTTTGCATCTTTCCTTGACACTTGTGAGTTGCAATAGTGCCAGTGTCACTCATGAAAACAAAAGTTACAACTGTCATTATACTTTCATTATATTACACAGTCATTAAAAACATTTTTTAAACTATTAATACATTTACACCTTTTAATAAGTACCTGCAAAAATACCAAAATTATTCTCATACTTGACTTCATTGGACCATAAATATACAAAGTACCTCATACAGAGAACTATTTTACACACATAAACTTTATATAAATTGTTACATCTGTGTTAAACATTAAATTTGCCATGATTGTCTTGATTATAAATAGCAATGCAATTTATCATGCAAGTATAAATAGATAACACCTCTACTCTAATTCTAACAGATTCAACATCTGCAATGTTTATACAATTTCAGTTATTGAACATAGAGCTTTTGCTTTCAACAGCAATGCTAGACTTGAAATGAACGAGGAGTAACTTTTAAAGCGACGGTTGTCACATCTCACTTCAAAGATCAAAAAAAATATTAATGCAGCAAGCTTGAAGTAAGTCATTCAATCACCAAATCCCAGCGTGTAAAAATATTTGTACAGTACTATTTTATTCTACAATACAAAAATAATTATTAATTTGGAAGAATTTGAACAGCATTTAAAATAGTATTAAGATATTTAGATACATTTTGTGCATGTATATTTAGATACAATAGATACATTTGTGCAAGTGTACTACAAAACATTCCAGAAGGAATTTGGTGCAAAACTTACGCCCACACTATTGAAGTATTAAGAATACTGTACCCAGCGATTTACTTTTTTCACCCACAATAACACAGTCATACTCTTAAGTACGGTACACATTTGAATAGGGTACGAGCAAAGTGTAACCATCTCTGTCTATCAAAATTAGGATGCAATAGAGGTCAGATTGTCGTCATTTGACAGTAGCTGACTTGTCTTTTCGACAGGATGATTGGTTATCCACGCCCTGCAGTGAGGTTGGCTAGAATAGTTTTTAAGGATTTTTGTAATTACCAAACATAATTATGGTTCTTGTCTGAGGGCTGCTGTTTGGCATGGATTTTCAGGGTCAATAGTTCAAGCTACTTTAAACGGCCAATCATGATGGTATTGGGGCTACTGTCCATGTCCTATCAGATGCAACATTGACAGTAAAACAAGTAGCCCCAAATAATAGACTGACCCCTGTACAATTGTTATGTGCTATATACAGGCAAGTAGATATAAAATATCCATATAATATTGTAAAAATACTGATGAGATGTTAACAAATACTCAATTCTAACCCAATTTTAGTAAAATGGAAGACTTTTCAGCAATAAGATTTTCTCAATTAGAACAAAACAGTTGAGAGTTGTTTTGTCAAGCTCCTAAAAATCTTTAAAAAAACTCAACCGAAAAATTCGCAAGTACTACTTTGTGATTACAAGTCTGTTCTTGCTAAACATAATTATATTCATGCTAAGCAAACTTGTGCTACACAGCCCTTTGGAATTGGCCTTCCGGCTATGTTGTGATCGAGGTCCTTGTGACGGATCGCAAGTCATCACAAGCTCATCATAAGCCCATCACAAGCCCATCACAAGCCCATCACAAGCCCATCACAAGCCCATCATAAGCCCATTACTCAACTCACAGGGTATTCAAATGAACAGTAACCATAGGTTTCCTTTGTTATTGTTCATCCACTGTTACATGTCACAGGAAATGTGATATACTTACGACTGGCATTGTGAATTGAATTGATCCATTGCAACACTACCTCCCCCCCCCCTTCCCCGGTTACTGTAAGGATATCTTCTTTGTTCTTGGTAGGGTACACGTCATCAGTCCACCAAACACAAGTAGAGCTGCTACAAGCAGAATATTGACGGTACAGTGAGTTTTGATGAGAATTCCAAAGATGAGATTGCCTACGATAGACGCCAGCCGATTGACTATGCCTTGGACTCCGAGAGACGTGGATCTGAAACAAGGCCACAAGAACATGATGTTTTACTTTTTCTTATAAACTCAAAAATTTTACTTAAAGATAAAGTAGATCATTTCCTAACTTTTGTTTGTTTGAAGCAACAAAGGTGCTCAAAATCTAAAGACGGGTGTTCAACAACAAACCTGACGAAGTTTTAGCTTAGTGAATGCTGTGTATCCCAAGAAAACAATATACTAGGATCTCGATTTCAATTCAAAGTTGCGGAGTCATGTTTTGAAAACATCCAAAAATCTTCATCCTTCATGATGTTCAAAAACCTTCCACTTGTTTTCATCAAATGTTTTGCATCTTTTTAGAATATACAAATAAAGAGTTTGAGTAAAATTCAGCAAAAAAAATGAGGTCCAAACAACAGTTCCATGGTTTCTTTTTCCTACTGGGACCCATAGTATATGTGGTAAAAAAAAAGACGCCTGTTCTAAAAAAAACGTTCAGAAAAAAACAAAAACTGTGCATAAGTAAGACCAAGTACCCAAAAAAGACACACACACTTGTTCCAACACGTTTGTTTTATGGTGTAAATCGAGGATTTTCTATTGTTCCTCTTCCCTTTTTGTTTGTTTATACTCTCAAACTTTTTTGCAACAGCTCTTATTGGTTTTGTACAGGCTTTCTATCCAAGGAGTCCTCGATTTGGTTCATGTCCTCAATTCATCGATGACGTTGCTTGTGTGGGTCCTCAATTAACACCATAAACAAAAGCCACATTTGTGGGGACCACACACCTGTTGAGCAATGGTTATTGTGAAGACAGCTGTGGAGTAAGCAGAAAGTCCCCCCAACTCACTCCTACTTTCCCCAATAAAATCGTCCCCACAACGCAGTCACCACCAATGCAAAGTATCCCTGCCGTCTTTTTGTTTTTAATTATCACGAGATATCACTCCTAAATTCAAAAGGCCTTACCTCATGTGAGTAGGGTAGATTTCAACAGCTAGTACGTTCAGAACATTCCAGGTGACGACCGACACAGCACCAAAGCAGCAGAACACAATAAGGACTTCAAGGCGTGTTTTGACAAACCAAATGAAGAAGACGATCACGCCAGACATAAGTAAACTTGCAGCTAAGAAAAGAAACAAATAAACAAATTTCAGATGAAACATTTTTTTGCATTGAGCAAAAATCAGAAAAGAATTTGAACTGGTCAAAGGCCATAAATGTCCCATGTTTCTTGCTGGTATGTTTGCTTTCTCAGGCTTCAAATTCAGAGACAACTCGTATTGATAACTCACACATCAGGATCTTTCGTCCTACGACGTCTATCAGGAAAATGGCTACCAAGTTGCCAGGGAGATTGGACAAGCTCGTGTAGAAGGAGTCCAAGTAGATACTGTGAAAAAAAATGAAAATCCAAGAAAAACCTTGGTCATATAAATAGAGCATCCCTTAACCCTAGCTCCGTAGGCATTTTTACTGGGATGCAACCTCAATCCTGCAAAGTCCTCCAGCTGCCTCCATGTAAAAAGTGCATACAGCCTCAATCCTGCAAAATCATCCGTTATTTCTTGAATGTGGTCCTTGGAGGGGTGACCACTGCATTAATCCTGCAAAATCCTCAAGTAATCACTGTCAATATGTTAAGGCTGAGCCAGTGACATCCTGGAGCAGTGCAGAGGATTTCAATTATAATCTAGGCCTAAATTTATGCACAGCTGAACATAAACAACACAACGTCCCGCCCATGAACTTGGCACGGTGCATCCTCCAAAATCAGCAACACACTTTTGCCATGAAGCCTCAATCCTGCCAAAACCTCCATTTTGCAAAGAGCATTTTGGAGGATTTTTGGAAGGTTTATGGGGTTAAAGAAGGTATCTCTAAATTACGTGAAGACACATTACTTTAAACTCCAAACAAGGTATATCACTATTAAAACACGTCAATTTGCAAATCAAAGTAGAGAAGGTCAGTCTTTACGTGTTATCGCCAGGTTTGGGCGCTGCAGACGTTGAATTGACGTCGTTGGGATCCACACTACACACAGATCCATTGCCATTCTCAGACTGGAGGAACAATTGAGGCATCCACATCCAAATACCGTAATACCTTCAAAACAAAAAATAAAACATTATACAAACTTTAACAGGGTGGTGTAATGGACCTAAAAAGAGTTTGTTTACGTTACTAGCTATGGGGGGTGATTGATAAGTTCGTGGCCTGAGGTAGAAGAACATGAGCAACTTGTCGAATGATTACACAGAAAGTTGAAGTTATTATCTTGTCTTGTTTTTCTGTTACAAATAATGAAACCTTGACAGTCACCGGTTCATGAAAATTAAACCTTGAAAATGGAAAAAATGGGGGGAAAAATCAGTCACCGATCGTTTCCAAATGTCTAAGGCATCAGCTCGTTGGGTCCCGAAGCTCCTTGAACCTGATCAGAAACGGACTCGGCACAACCTTCCAAGGGGCAATGTTGCCATTTTATAGTTCATTCGTTTTATAGTTCAACTTTTTCGTTCAATCCAATTTTTCAATAATTCTTCCATTTTCAAGTTTCAATTCTCAGGAACTGGTGACCGTCAAGGTTTAATTATAAAAAATGTCAAACATGATAAAAAGACAAACATCGCTGTAAATGTAAATCATTTCCCCGATAAAAAAGTGATAATAAAACAACCAGCAACTTAAGAGGTTTACTGCTACGCTGCTTCTCAACCCTCATTTTGGGGTCTTAAATATTTTGGGACAACGAGCCAGCCCTAACAGCCTTTACTGCACAGCACAATCTCGCCTTCCCTGCAACCCAAACATGGATACCCCAAAGACGAACAAATGAAAATGCACACTCGGGCCACTGTGTCATTCAGTTGCCCTGCATGGCGCCCTCTATTGTTTGCAGGAAAGAGTCAAATTCTGCGACTAGATTACCCGAACGAGATGGTCCAGATGATCAGGAGCAGCGGCACCGTTGCCCAGGTCAGGGGTTTCTTGAAGAGCTGGACGGTCATCTGGAGGGATATCCGGATATTTTTGCCGGCCTCGTTGAGCCTGTCGCTGCAGGTCCGTCGGCCCCCGTGATCGGTGGAGAGGACCCTGGCCCGCTCGGAGGGGATCAGGGTCTTCAGCTAGGGGGAACAAAGAATAATTAAGGTCAAACGGTCAAGGGTTACCTCAGGTCAAGGCAGAGTAAAAATGGCGGTGTACTTTTAATATTAACCCAAACTCCCTAGGCATTTTTGCTGAGATGCAAAATCAATCCTGCAAAGTCCTCTAACTGCCTTCATGTAAAAATTGCATACAGCCTCAATCCTGCAAAATCCTCTGTTATTTCTTGAATGTGGTCCTTGGAGGGGTGATCACTGCTTTGATACTGCAAAATTCTCCAGCAATCACTGTCAATATGTTGAGGCAGAGCCAGTGACATCCCGGAGCAGTGCGGAGGATTTCAAGTATAATCTAGGCCTAAAGGTATGCACGGCTGAGCAAACACAACACAAGCTCTGGCCCAAGACATTGACATGGTGCATCCTTCAAAATCAGCCACACATTTTTGCCAAATAGCCTCAATCCTGCAAAATCCTCCATTTTGCAAACATCATCCAACAACGTGCTAATGACGCATTCCTAAGCTCATTGTGAGTACAGAGCTTAATAGTGATATTTGGTGTAAAGAGAGAAAATAACCAACAACTAGATTATTCACTGCCTTTTCGGCAGACGGAGGCAATTACTAACAGCATGCCTGCCCCACTCACGCATTGCAACCCTACTGGTTCAGACTCAAACATAAAACAACTTAAGCCGAATATACTAACTTGATAACTTCAGAATCAGATACTTACTGGGTAGTTGGCTCTGTCGTCCCACTTATTCCAGGAATAGATGGTCTTCAAAACTTCCAGTGCTTTCTGACCCTGACCATTCTGGGGTTGAGAGGAGTAAAGTAAGAACAACAAAAACAAAAGAATATTGAGAGTGATCAAAAGGGAGGGGAAAATGGAGCTGGAAAAGTAAAAACAATTTGCAGAGTTGAAAGATTTATGCCTGGGTAAGAAGGTTGTTGACCGAGGTGATCTATACTCTACAAACACCACAACACACATTTCTGGATGTAACAACTCTTCATTTGTGCATAGCAAATGTTGTTTCTGCTATAAAATATAAAGGCTCAGGGGTGAGTAAGAGTTAATCAGACACAAAATTCATTGTGAATAACATTTTCCCCCATTTTTTTTACCTCTAGTAAAAACTTGGGGCTTTCTGGCATCAGGAAGAACGTGACAACGGAGGTAAGCGCTGGCAGTGTGCAGAGAGCAACAAAGACACGCCAGCTGTCGTAGCTAAAACCATCGGGATTGACATAACCAACACCTGCAGAAGGACATAATAAAAAGGGTCAAGTCTTGAGCCACTGTGGCTTTTCCAGCCGGTGTTTATCTCCAGTTTTCCTTGGCATGAAGCGACCGAGACTATTTCTATTCCCCCTTGACGGGATGCCAGACCAGCACAGGTTACTCCCCAAGTAATGCCAGTCCCCAATTATATATGTATGCACTTTCCAAGTCACTTGACCGTATGTGGTCTGACAGTAGTTCCAATTTAAATTGCAATAAAAACAAAGAGCAGATGTGAAGGAGCACCGGCCCGGTAACTTTCAACAGTTGCACACCTGGCCCCTGATGTGTATACAAAATGACCCAAATGCTTCAGGCCCAGAATTTCATAGCCGTCCTATATTATACAATTTTTTAAAAATACGTATAGCCTGCTTCTTATATTTCGTTGTTCGTACATTTTCAAATACACTTAACGTTTCTAGATATTGATATTTGCGGGATAGGTAACATAATCATGTTCCTAATCCTCAGAAATGTAATGCAGACTCCAGGTGAAAGGGGAATATTATAAATACATCATTTAAACACATTTTGTTCAAGACATCGATACTATCAGATATGGGGGGGTGCCATATTTTTCCTGTTATTTCCTGACATATGAGGGTACTTTTGCTATGTATTCCAGAAAAAAAATACATACATGTACGAATATGAATAAGCATTCACTGCGTGGGAACGATTCATGACATTTTATTGCAGTTTGGATGTAATTATAATATGGCAGTAGAATTGATTAAAAATACCAAAAATTCACATGTATTTTATGAGCAAAGCGGCATGTAAAAAAAAGCAGGTCATCTCTTGAAAACTTCTGTTTTCATTATTGTTTAACCACACACGAAAAAAATATAAAAATTTAATGCCCATCAATACAGGGAAAAGATAGCAATATACAGGCATGCTATCAAGAAAATCCAAATGCAGCAGGTCATGAAATTGTATTGTTGTGCGTGATCGCAGGATGGATTTTCCACAAGCCATGAACACACACTTCCCTTCCCTTATCGATAAAAGGTTCAATCTACAAAATAAAATGGTTTAGAATTTAGTTGAAGGTACCTTGAATCCAAGATATGAACAGTTAAAGAATTTAAATTCTATCAATTTAAGATGCAAAGTGTGACATTTTTTCTGTTCCTAGTACCTCATATTATGTCATTTGTCACTGGACTCGGAGTAGCACCACAAATGACTTAAAACAATATTTTTCATATGTGGGGAAGGTCATTTGCACTCTGGATTGCTGTGGTCTGCTGCGGAATTTCGTCTGTGGGCAGCTGCTAGGAAAATAACCGGCAGCGCAATGCCGGCTACTGCGCAGAGGCTCTGTGCAGTGATGCGTGTGAGCCTGTGCAGTGAGGCGTAAAACCCAGCGGAAAGGGGTTATGAAGTGCATCCAGAAAAATAAAATCATGGACATCAGATGCAACTGAGACAGGGACAAAATGAACCCCAAATTTTATGGAATGACCCGTATGGAAATTGGGTGGGTGTGATTTTCTTGAAACGAGTGGATTTCAGCATTTCCTTGGGAAAAATTCCTAGAACTCCCAGTGAAATGCAACCCAACAAGAAACAACTGTCGGACTCACCTGAAGGAATAACCAGAAGAGCTAAGCCCGCTGCGACTATGTTACCGGCCATCCAGAACGTGGCGACGACAGAGATCATCATACCACGCTTCTCCTTGGGTTGAAACTCCCCGCAGTAGGAGAAAATGACCGGTATGGAGCCCCCAACCCTGTCAAGGATGGACAGCAAATACAGAAAATGGGCTCTGTGGATATTTTGTCAATTGACTTGTCAGAGATGTAGTCAAGTCCATCACAAGTCCATCACAAGTCCATCACAAGTCCATCAAAAGCCAATCACAAGCCCATCACAAGTCAATCACAAGTCAATCACAAGTCCATCACAAGCCCATCACAAGTCCATCACAGGTCAAATCACAAGTCACTGACATAATAAGTCACAAGTCAATCACAAGTCCATCACAAGTCAATCACAAGTTCATCACAAGTCCATCACATGTCCATCTCAACTCCATCACAAGTCAATCTCAAGTCCATCACAAGTCAATCTCAAGTCCATCACAAGTCAATCACAAGTCCATCACAAGTCAATCACAAGTCCATCACAAGTCAATCTCAAGTCCATCACAAGTCAATCTCAAGTCCATCACAAGTCAATCACAAGTCAATTACACAAACCCATCTAGGGTAAAATCACAAGTCAGTCACAAGTCAAATCACAAGTAACGGAGGATGAAAATTGACACAGATACACCTTGTCGCTGCTCATTTGAGTTTGTGATTTGTGATTTGACTTACTGAAGGACTTGTAATTGACTTGTGACTGACTTGTCAGGACTTGAATTCAGCTTTGGGTATTGGATTGATTATTATTTTAACTAGAAGTTGTGAGCTCTATCAGTTCACAATATATATCTCTAATGTTGGCCTATTTTGTCCACCCCCCTCAGCGTCATGTTAAGGAAAGTCTAAACTGATTTTCGCCTACTTTCAACATGAATGCAAAGATCAGTATTTTTTTAACTACTCTGGCGATGGATTTATCTATTACCCGACTCCGCTGAAGAAGCGCATGAGCAGAAAGAGCCAGTAGACCTGGGAGAGACTGGACATGAGGCCAAAGAAGGCGTTGGTTGTCAAGGACAACAGCAGTGTCCGGCGACGGCCGTTGATGTCGGCCAGCGCACCCCATATGTAGCCACCTACTAGCATACCTGGAGGAGTAAATCACAACAGACACTCATTTGGTTAATAAGTGTCAACAAAGAATCGATGGAAACTGGATTTGAACCAGTAACCTCTAGAATGCTATTCAAGTGGTCAACCAACTCAGCCACAATCCCTAAAGTTTGGCTGTTTTTTTTTTAATTTGACAACACAATTTCAAAATATTTAAGAGCACTGAGATTAACTGATTGAATTAATTAAATTAATTATTCATATTTTATACAAAAATAAGATACACTGTCTGCTGAACTCTGTTGTACAGTTTGTCCAGCAGGTTTGGTTCTTGGAACAGGCTTATGAACAGGTCTGTTTTGTTTTGGAACAGGGTAGGTGGTTGAAGTTGGGGGAGGGGTGATATTTGAGCCAAGGTAGGAGGGAGGTGTTACACTGGGGGGGACTTTTTGGGACAAGATAGGGAGGGGAGGGGTTAAGTTTGGGGGAGGGGGGGTTCAACCCTGACACTCACCCACAAAGATGATAGCGCTGAGCACCCCTTTCTTGTAGCTGTCCAGATCCAAGTCTTTCTCTGCCGCCGGCAGCAGGAAGGATACACTCAGGATCTCCACGGCATCGCTGGCGTTGGCCCAGCCGCACAGAATCACTAAGAAGACGTGAAACTTTCCAAAACCTGTCGGCCAGAAAAAAAACAACAATGAACTTGGTGACAAAGGGATTCACAGCTAAATCAGAATTTACAAATTACAAATTAAATCATGATGTGTCCAAAAAAAATGTAACCTCTTCTCAAGTCACGTCCACTCCTTTTTTTTCAAGGGATCCTGGCCCCGCCCCCAAAAACTACCCACCTGCTTTCTCCAAGGCTTCATCAAAGTTGCCAAGTTTGGCTGGATCTACATATTTAACAGAAAGAAAAAAATGAAATTAACACAAAAATTCGCAAGGCTGCAAACAGGCATTTCTGCAGAATTTAGCATTTTCTGTCTCTATAAATGCAAAATGCATAAATTTTCATGATACATGTAATAATAATAATAATAATTTACACTTATAGAGCACATTATATAAACATTTTAATGCGCTTTACAACTAATATAGAGTTGTATAACACTAAATGGCAATATTATAATGCAATACATGTGAAAAGTTACATTTTTATTGCATTACATTTATATTACTTTACATTACAATTTCATTACACAAGGCAAAAAAAATTAGGTACTATTTGATGTAATCCAGACTAATCTTGAGACTAATCAGGCAACCTACATCATACATGCAAGTTGGAAATGTACAATGTAGGCCTACATATACATCTTTTCTTTGTTTTTAATTATTTAATTGTTGTTTTAAAAAAGAGGTTTTACAATGTAAAAAGCTTATCTGAAGAACCAATATTGTGACATCAACAATCAAAGAAATACGTGATAACAAAATACATAAATAAAGTTAAAACTTTTTTATGTTCTACATTTAATTTGTTCCAGCTCAAATGGTTGCTTTTGTCATCTGCTTTCTGAGAAAAATGGTAGGCAAAAAGTGAAAGAAGTCATAAGGGTGCACACCGGTAAATAGGCAAAAAAACCTATTCGCCGAGCTCATGAATAAAAGTTATACCGGCCCTCAAAATATTCTATATTAGAGAGTTCTGAGAGCCATGAAAATGGGGAATTGAAGAGATATGCCAATGAATCTCTGGCCCGGACTCGGGGCTTCCAATTCTGAGCATTTTAATTGCAGTTGGGCTCGAAAGTGGTGCTATTTTGCCATGTTGTGGAGGGATTGTTTTTCAAGATGGCTACTTTTCCGCTTTGGGAAAAATAAATGTAGGGGTCGTCTTCTTAGGGTGAGAATTTCTCTATAAGTCAATGGGCAACCCACCAAAAAATGAAAAGAAAATAATAAATGACATGTTGATCATCATTATTCTGTGCAGCTTAAATACCTGTGAGAGTTCTGAGTATTTTTAAAAGAATTTTGAAGCACTGGTGTCTATGGAAATTTTAATACAGGGTTGCATTCGTAAGTCAAACACAAATATCTTAGTCACCTGACCTGCCCGATGGTCACAAGACCTAGGTCACCTGATAAGGATTCATACTAAAGCCAACATGCACAGATTGAATAGCTTTCTGCATTTCCCTACACAAATCGATCAACTGACCCCTCAAGAGTGTGTGTACATAATGATTACTTTATTTACTAAGACGCTCTGCAAAGGTCTAGGCATGACTTTGCAATTTTGTTTATCGGTTTCAGTTGTTTTAGGCCAAATAAAAAGAATGCTGTGTTACCGGTAACCCCACCAACCCAACAATTTTGTTGTGCATAGGGTAGGCAGTTGAATTTTCTATCTTTTATATTTTAATTTTGTTATTCAAATACATGTAAATGTTTTTGGAATTGATAAGAATACCCCAAATACAAGTCTGAAATATTTGTACGTATGCATTAAAGTACCTTCTATCAAGTATGTCTACTTGTCCAGTTGTCCTACAAAATGTAAATGTATACATTCTTACTGTATAATTTATAAACTTTACAGTACGTATGAACAAAAAAAATTGTTTGAATGTATCCTGCCTACCGACTATTCCATTTTTAGGGCAATGTTACCAGAAACACAACTATTTTTCTTGTGGCCTAACCATAATATCAAAACACTTTATAGTTTTGTTTCGGTTTTAAAATTGAATTTGCAGAGATTTATTATAATATTTACACGTATATAATTAAGGCAACATTTCTTCCGTAAGCATGAAGCATGAAAATTAAGACATGTACACTGTACAGAGGTAGAATGACAATCAATCCAGAAATGTGGGTTGTAACTGGGAAAAAAAATACCCGCTAAAATCTATGGGGTGGGAAGCCTAGTTGTGCGCTGACCAGAAACCGGAAATTTGTTTCACCTTATTTTATTTGAGAACAAAAGTAACAGGGCAGGATATGATTTCAGGAATAGAAATAAGCGTAACTTTAGAGGCAAGTTTTCAGGACAAAGCAAGAGTTGCTTCAGTACAGGGATGCTGTGTTTGCACATGTGCACTTTCTTGTTTTTACACTCAAACATTTCATGTTTAAAAAAAAAGCAATCAAGGTTAGTAGAGCTTATGGTTATATGAGGCCTTCCCCTCTTCAAACAACATCAAAAACAAAGACATACTCAAATCTGTGCACAAAATTATCATTACTAGTACCATGAAACTTTATATTTCACTGTATCATATTTGTGTTTCCAAGTACAGGGCGAGTCAAAACAAGAGGAACCCAAACCCAACATTTATATCCCATATTTAAAAAAATATGCAGCACCACAAATAATAATGACTGGAAAGCCAATTTCATAACGTACCTTTAGATGAAAAAGTGACTGAATTGGTCAATCCGTTCAGAAAATATCACCATTTAAACACAATGACCCTAAAACCTGTGATTTCAAGAATCGTCGTCGCAATTGTCTTCAAACGATAAAATGTCAGTTTAAACGTTAAAAATATTCAACAGAATCCCTTAAAAGGCCCGTCCTTTAAAAAAAAAGTAGATTTTATAAATCATATTGTTTGCCTAACCAGGGTTGTTAATAAAGATATTGTGTACTACAGTTGGTGACAGTTGTTGAAACAAGTATTCTGTGTCATTTTCTTTGTTGTTCCAAACAGTCAAAACACACAATGAATTGCAATTTTTTGGACGCGACAGGTTTAGGGTCATTGTGTTTAAATGGTGATATTTTTTGAATGGATTGAGCAATTTCAGTAATTTTTACATCCAGAAGTAGCTTGGCTTTCCAGTCATTATTATTTTTGGTGCTACATATTTTTTTTAATATGAAATATATTTTATGGGGTTTGGGTTCCGCTTTTTTTTGACTCACCCTGTAGTTAGATAAAGTGCAGCTTCTCTCTTTCAACGTAACTGTTAAAATGGCCCACTCTATTAATTCTGACCTTAGCATCCGCTGAAACAGAAACTCCTTGCAGATCTCTGTTCCTAAAGACTTGCCTCTATTACAATTTACAATTACATTTTGCCCTACCTGTTTCAATCAAGTGTTCCCCGCTGTCTGCATCCGAGACATCCTTGAGTAACCGACGGTTTTCATCCGCTTCCATTCTCCCTCGCGGATCACGCACAACCAGTTGGTAGCTGTCCTCGAGTTCCTCACTGTCGTCCGAGTCCTAACATGTGCGAGAGAAATAAAAAATGTAACCCTATACCGAGTAGTAACCTGCAGTATGCATTTCTTTCCATACAAGTGTGCACAACACGTGTAGTATTCTGTGGTATTTGGTACTTGACTCCCAAAGAGCCCTCCGGGGGGTTAGGGTTAAAGAGGATGTACACACACAGAGACAACACAAACAAAAAGGAATTAGGTCATGCACAAAATGACAGCGAGAACCCCATGGTTGATCTTAACAAAAAAAACTATACAATAGCGATTCATATACGGCTGCACTGTGGAGGCAATCCCTGATATGTGCATGATTTCATAAAAATCTTTTTTTAAAAGTACAAAAAAAGGGTACCAAAACAAACTAATGTCAATTATATTCCTGGTATTACCATGGAGGTAGAATAGGATGATATTGACTGGGGTCAGTCTATAATTTTGGTCCAGTTTTTTTCCTGTCCCTGTTACATCTGATACTTGAATGGCAAATTATGACAAAGTACCAAGGTAACGGGGACAGGAAAAATGTCACACTTTGGGCCTTAGAATGATCCTAATTTACTAATTGTAGTATTAGGAAAATGGTCCAAATGGTTGCATTTTACCTGCTATAACACATGACAACTTTTAAGAATATAAATCCACACTTACACACTGGATAAGCCTGAACTTTTCTGTTTTTCAAAATCAAGTTCTCCACCGAAGTGTGTTTTTTTTTGGGGTTTGTTTTGTTTTATACTGTAGCTGCAGACCTACGCTATACCAATCTTCGGTTATGAGCCACAAAGCAATATGTGCATAAATTACATGCTACCAAGAAGAACAGCTGTGGAAAACCAATCAGGTGCTCTGTCCAATAAAAAACAATTCCCAGCCTGGTTTTATATCCCGAACGATGGACGTTTTCCCTTTATACTTACATGTACAATGTAGGGCAATCTAATATAGGCAGTAATTAACACCAGAATAAATCCATAATTTAGTCTGCTTTGTCTGAGTGATAGTACATGTAGATCATTGTAGAGATATTCAAATGTAGATCGTCATCGGGACATCAGACAACAATAAATGAATATACATAAGTATGTTCCCATCTGGGAAGGGTATAGTGAACAACAGATAATTGTTATATTCATTATTGCATGCCATGCATGCATAAACAAAATGCTGGTAGGCGGTACATGTATACAATATACAACAAGGACTTGGGCCATTCCACCGGGCTGGGACACAGTGCGTGTTACATCCAAATATTTGGTTATATTAATTCAAGTATCAATACATTCTAAACAATTGCTCAACTTATATTCGTCTTAGGGTGTTTCAATACTTGAGAAAGTTTGAAATCATTTGAATGTACTTTGACAAAAATAGGAGCCAAAAAGTATCAATTCAGACGTAACATTGACACAGTGTCTGAATCCAAATATTCTTTTTTTACCATTTTTTTACATAAAATAGTAGCCAAACTGACATTGCATATTTATAACTAGACACCTAATGCACCAAAAAACCTTTTGTTTTGGTATAGTCAGAGTTCAAATATAGCAGAAACAATGCCTTAATGTGGACGTAACGGTGTCAAAATCACTCAATGGAAGTGTGACATTTGGGGTTGACACGGTGTCAATGTTACATCCACAACCAAGCTATCATTTCTGCTCCATTTGATACCTGACTACCATAACAAAGCTTTTCTCAGTGTGTTGCATGTAAAGTAAGTAGTACATAATATGTACATAAAGTGAATTTGGGTAATGTTTTACAGAAAATTTAAAAAAAAAGTACAAATATAATATTTGGACGCAACATTGACACAGTGTCAATGTTACGTCTGAATGACATTTTTGCTCATATTTTTGGCAAAATACATTCAAATGATTTAAAACTTCCAAACAACGATGATTACAACAACTGCTTAGTTTCTTTTTGCACCAAGTGACAAGTGTACATAAATTTGATTTCGTTTTAGTGATTATAAAAGAGCTGAGAAGTTGATGAATTTTACCTTCCCTTGCAAAAAAAAAATTGAAAATGACTGAAAATACCACCCAACGAGATTGTTTGATGCTGGCCTGTAGCCTGGCCAAGACAACAATATGTGGGCTCACAATCTTTTGAATATGACTGGTAAAAATGACTTGCTTTTGAGAAAACTTTCAACTTTTAAAATTGGTAAATTAAAAACTCAACAACTAGGCCTACACTGCAAAATAACTGTGGTGTCCCTTCATAAAAATTCAGTACAGCGTACCTGTTAATCGACTTTTTGAAGAACTTTATTCAGATGCTCAAGGGAGTATGAAATACTCCCCGAGCGTGGAATAGATAAAATAAATGCTTCTTATGGTACCACAAGGGACATCCTTTAAACTTGTGTCAACTGTAAAAAAAAAATATACAACTTACCTTCTGAACAGAAAAGCTCATAGCATACGGTTAGAAAAGAATATTCCCAGCGACAATGTGGTCAAACATCAGGAAAAACAGATTGAATTGCGGGTGTGCTAAAAATACTCATCTGATATCAAGATACAAAGTCCTAAGTGATGCCTAGCCTAGTCCATTTTGGGCAGAGGGGTGTACGCATAATAAGCCAAAGTTAGGTGTCACTAGCGCATGGTCATCTTTCCTTACCAGTACAATTTTGTTTTTAGAAACAAGACTAGTTGGGCACGCTCTTCTTTTCCCAGGGTTCCCACACAAATCATAAAATGAAATTCCATGACTTTTCCATGCCTTTTCCAGGACAAAATTAGGGCTTTCCCTGACAAATCCCCACTCTGTTTTGTCATCTTAGGAGCCTATTTTACAATACACTGGCCAGTCACCGCACTGAGGCAAGGGACACCACTCCCTTTCAGTCTTCCAGTTTGACACAAGACCTCTTGTCCTTGACTTTCCACGGAAGCTTTGATTTCAGGATTTTTCCATATTAGGGAACCCCACTTCCCCAATAGCCATAGTACAACATTGGTTGTACTGTTTCCAACATTTGTTGGCTCGACGACGCAGACTTTGATTTGGCTTATTACCCAGATGGAAAGTGAAATTTACAAAATTGCAGTCAAGGAGGAAGTTAATTTCTGTAAACAGTAGGGCTGCCCATTGTCAAATAATTTAGTATTCGATTACTCGAAACTGCATTTGACCAAATATTCGGATATCTGAAACTGCCAGCTGCACCTACAAATCGGCTTTAATCTGCTGAAAGGATCTGAACAATGAATCACCGTCGAAAAAATTTACCGTCAGCAAAAAAGTGACACCTGACAATATAGCACCGCAAGTTAACGATAACAAAGCATCACAGTCACATGTGTATGTGCGTAGTTTTTTTTGGTATTTGAATATTCAAACCGGCAAAAAGCTATTTGAATATTCGGTTGATAATCGAATATTCGAGTCTTTGGTATGTTGGGGACAGCCCTACAACACACATTTCATTCTGGGTCACTCACAATCAGTAAATTCTGTTTCATGGTCCCTGACCCAAAATGGAATTTGTACCCATTGATTTATTTAATGCTTAAAGATACTTGTTTAGTTGTGTACTTGTTTATAGAGAAGTGGGCAGGGTGACCGTTTAAGCCGATTTTCGGCTAATTTTGACAGAATTTTTGTTAAAAAAACGAGTTTGACAGAAAATTTGACAGAATGGATTTTTTTGGCAGATTTCTGGCAGAATTCTGCAAACATGGATATTTGACAGAAAAACGTAGCAAATTTGGAGAAAAATGGTACATTTGTTTGAAAAAGCGTCAATCTTTTCAAACAAACCCTTGCATAATGGGACATGTTGGCTGGTCTGGGTGCTGAGGACACTGGGAACCAGACTTTGTCATGACACAACTGCGTTTAGCCTAAAATGTACGCAATTTCATAACATCTTAGATTGTTTATAAAGTAAATCGAACCTTAATTAAGACAATACTACAACATCTACATGTGACTTTCAGTGTTTATAACGTATTTCGAGCAATTCTGGGGAATTTAGCAAATTTTTGATGAATCTGACAGATTTTTGAATTGCATTTAGCAGAATTTGGCCATGACCTTATGGTCACCCTGGAAGTGGGAGCCCATTGATAAAATGCATGGCCTCAGTTTGTGATAGTATCAGCCCAAGTATTGTACATTATGATTAGCTTACCTTGACTTTGTTTTCTTATTGCATTTCATCAGATTGTTTGTTTTGTTTATTTTTCTCTTTTGGATGGTTAAATTAATAAACAACTACCTACATGTACTCCAATGTTCAAATTGTGCAAAACTACCCAATCCACTGCACATACACAAAGTGCCAAGAATGCATATAATGGTATCACACACATAAGACAATACCTCAAGTTGTAGCAACTTTTAAGTGCCATTTAAAAATAACATAGCGTTTCTGATTTGTGAGGCGTTCTTGCAAAATGAGACGGAACTTGGACAAGCCATTGTGGAGAAAAATGCAAAAAACACAATGGGGGAGGCGGGTTCTATTATAAGACTCATTGATATTTGTAATCTTTGATATGTCTAAGTACTACGAATACTTTAAAGAAATAGCATAAAAGTTCTGTACTAAAATTGCTTTTTAAGGAAAACAATTGGCATCTTTCATATTCATGACTAGAACCAGACGAAACTTTAAAGGCCTTTTTCGCAGTATTTTACTTTGTTGACAAATAAATGCAAACTTTTAACAGCCATAACTTGGCAATGGAATGTCTGATTGAAGTGCAACAAACTATTGTAGGAAGTTTATTCTCTTTCCTAATACCTGTTTTTACCTGCAAACCCTCATTGCGACCTCGACCCAGTTCCGTCTCATTTGACAGAACACCTCACATTATCTTGTAACAAACACCAACGGTTTACACAGATATTTTAGCTCCTTTTTAATTCAAAAATTGGAAAGTGCCAAAACTGGAGTTTTGTGACAGCATTACTTGAAGCAAACCCTTCTCAAGGTCTTCTTCCGACTTCCCTGTCCCCATATCTGACCCCATTATTCCGAATCAAAACCCGGTTCTTGAACATTGTGTGCCTCTATTCTCATATTTTTCTAAACACTTTGTTAACAACAAATTGTACTATTGACAGTGCAAAACAGTATACAATTGTCTGCAGCAATTGAGGAGGGGAGGGGGCTGTTCAAAACTCTACAAAACCATTGGACCATCACTACCGACAACAGCTGTGTTGTAGCATGGTACTACATGTACATATTTTGACTGTAAAAGTTAATACAACGTGTAATTAAGTTGACCTCAAACTCAAAGAATGCAAGATTTTACGAGAATACAGCACATCCAGGCACCATGCATTATAAGGCTTCTACTTTCTACAACATTTGTAACGTACTATTGTTTGCAGTTATTTTGTGTCCTGATTGGGCCCATCCCATGAAGGGCAAAAATCGGTATTTCGAAAAGAAAAGGAAGCATTACAATTTATATGGAAAATAGTGCAAATTGATGACTATAATAAAAATTTAAATTGTTTAAAGTCAAGTTTCAAATGTACCTCGTGTATGCCCATGGTGCCGCTCTAGTAGTAGGCCCACTACTTCAGTTATGATAAGTTATCCGCAAAATTCACGCAGGCAGTTTGTTCCGGAAGCTTGGATTTGCAGATAACCACCTCTTCCCTCTGAAATCAATTGGCAAAATTAACAGTCACTTCATTAAATACAAGTGCACACATCAGTCAAGGTTTTTGTTTTTTTAGGATCTATTTTTTTACTTCCATAAATTCCTATCCTTCCAAAATATGGTGAATAATGCTTGGGTTACTCCCATTAACTGGGTAGAGCTTTACACAAAATTATCAGTTCTCATTTTTATGAGTGCATGCATTCAGTGCTGTGCTACATCAGCCAATGAAAACATCTGTTCATTTGAATGAAAGTTTTCATCGGTTGTTTGTGTTCACCATTAAGCACTCTCGATCCGAGAACAGTTGAGTTTCAATAAGACGAGTCTAGGAACTACATGTAGATAAGAACATATTTTGAAAGCTCCTGGATGGTCGCGCCATCCTATTTTACATCCAATTAAATGTCTATTACATTTTTTGGCTATTTAGTATTTTCTAAGACAATAAATGCACAAAGATTTGTTCACACAATTTCATAAACATAAATAAGCTAGATTGCAATGCAAGAGTAATTTTTGAGAGCCAGACATAGGAACAGTAATCATAGATGGTCAATCACTATTCATTGTTCTGGTATGATACTCATACTCATAGCTTGACTAAACACACTAAAAACAAACGAACACCACTCTAACACCTCAGCTTCATCATGACTGCACTGTACGCCCCCTGTCCTCCCCCAACATGCCCAACATGTTCAATCTCACGAGCATGACGGGTTCTCAAGCCCCAAGGTCCTACAAACTACTAATGTCCTCATTTGTATTTCAACATTTGTAAGTACAATCCCAAATACAGGACCTTCAATGTTTAAGTACCTTTTTGAGTTTTGTTCCAAGTTCCAGGCGCCTGCTGATGACACAGTTTTCCGGAAGCTACTACATACAGTGCAATGACTAGTCTGGTGCCTAAACCAGGCGCAATAAAATTTGATTACTGTTTGATGGGTTTCAGACATCTGTCAACACCATTTACGCCTAATGGGGGCGCTGTTCACGATAACAGTAACTGCGTTATCGGCATAGACATAAAGAACCTATATGAAGCCGCCCCTGGTTGATTTTTTTTGGGAGGGGGTGCTTTACGACTCCATCCAGTTATATATAAGAAAGTACAAGAAATACAAAAATGGTCAAAAGATTAAATTTAACAACTAAGGATCAATTTGACAAAGTATAATCGATCTCGATCTAGATGAAGTATCCCTCGGCCTCCATGACATCAATGATGTGGTGATGAATATTTAATATCATAAAGAAAAGGGGAAAAAAGGCAATTAAGTGAGAGCAGCACAACGTTCGCTGCAAGAGGTCTGATCACTTTGAAGTGTGGGCACGAACGACTAGAGTTGGAAGCGCGGGAATTTGCAGCTGCGCGCTGCTGCTTGTTGGATCACCTGTTTGGGGGTTGTTTGCATTCATATCTGACCCCCTAATGGTTTTTACAAAGTGCCGAGCTTTTAAAGGTAACAGACACCATTTGTACAAAACAATCAAAAATGAAACTGTCAAAAAGCAGTATGAAATATCCTACTTGATTGTAAGTAAATAATAGGATCAAGCAACCTGTGAAATTATTACACCTAATATGCTGTCATTTTCGAGGAAATAGGAATTACCATCATTTCCTTGCAATGGTAAGGACCAAACCACTGCACTTAACGGCACTTTGCGCCGATAAAACAATTAAAATGCATTTTCACATTTTTCGCAAAAAATATCTACTGAGCCGATATTTCGACAGGTTAGTTTTTTGATAACCTGCTTCGGATTTATTGTTGTTCCTGGAATCGGCAAAACCACTGTCCATTACTTAAAACAAAACTCTAAAGTGTCATAATTTCGTGTGTGCAGATTACTGCCTGCCAATATTGACCTCGAGTATGACCTGTGACGTCATACCATGAAACTAGAGCCGGCAAAAACAGATTTCTGAGATGAGTGTCTCGAGATGCCCTACATCCACAAGTCTTGTTTTGATGATGCAACCGTTTTTCCCAACAATATTATTGTCATAAAGATCTCGTTATCTTTACATTGACTTTAATATTGAATTACGCCTTTTATAAATTATGCAGGAAGATAATTTCAATTGCATAAGCCGCACTTGAATTCAATTATCGAATTTTATAGCTGGAAGGCCATGTTCTGATCAAAGTGGAATCTTACCTATAGAGGCATATTGCAATTAAGGTTTTTTTTCACGAGCATTTAACACGACCGTTCCTTAGTTCAACCCGAAACATAAATGGATTATGTCCCTCTACAACCTCGTCTACCCTACATTAAACAGACGATGCAATGTGAAACTTGGTTAATCATTGCGATAAAGCATAATGTGTAACCTCGTTATAGCATTTCGCGAAGTGTCTGCGAGTAATCTGTATCCATCACAAAGCGATGAGAATATCACATTCGGTTGGCAACGAACCAAAAACCGGTCGCCGTATCTTCAAACAGACGTAGGAAACGGACGTGGCGCGGTAACCTAGCGACCAAGAGGATGAATGAGACGCGTACGGAGGACCCTAAGACGGAAATGAAATTGCGTTTAAGAAACCGAGAAAGTGGATGACACCGTCCTGCCGAAGCAGGCCTAACAGGATTATTTTTTCGTCGCCATAAGAGACGTTTCATCGGGCCTGAGGGATAAAGCGTTTTGTTTTGTCTTGCCTTCTTTATTTTGGTTTGTTTTGTCTTGTTTGTTAAGGTATTGCAGGCCTTCTGTAATTTCAAAACCTACGTAGAAATTAATTGTGTATGAAACAGAAGACCAAAAAACCTCACTATTCTTACAGACGACATCGTGATGTGCCCTTCGTTTTTTATTCTCCCTGGCTGTAGAAATGATACATTTGTGTTCTGGGATGCGGGGTATCCAAGTAACGAGGAAGGGTGTGTAGAAAGCCACTTTGTTATACGGGAGCGGACAGCGTATCTTCCCGTACTCCGCCTGGCTGGCAGGCAGCCTAGCTACCCCGGAAGCTCGGGCTCCAAGGACCCTTCCCCTCCAGAAGTTAAACACACTGTTAGTAGTCTATTAATCCACGGCATGGCGTTGCCAGGAGATCTCTTCCTGGAACTTAGTAGTTATTTAACCATTGACGGAATCAGCGCCATGCTGATGTGGTTTCCTTTCGGTTTTTCTTAAAATAAAAATGAAACTCTGAGGTTAATTTCGTAGATCTACTTCTGACATCGGCATAAAATGCTTAGCTCAAAAAAAATGTATGCTGAGCAAAAATGAGGTCACTTGTCCCGCACGACTGTTCTTCGTTTGTTTGTTCTTCGTTTGTTAATTGGTAAGACAAAAATTCAGCTTAAATTCAGCTTAGATAAAGGAGTGTAAGCCTTATGAAGACAAGACACACACAAAACGAGCTCGGCAAATCCAGGAATACATTAGTTTTTGCCAACCTGCATGAGAGAACCCTATTTTTCAATCACGGCTATCAAACGCATGCGCAGACGATCGATATTATACCACTATTATTATTGCGTGGTGACTAAACGAAGAGAAACTGCTGAGGTTATACCATAATGCACACGACTTCTCTCGAGGACCGGCATAAGTGTGATTTCTTCGATTATGAAGACAATTTATTTCCAGTGATGGTTTTGTACTTTATCCTAAATGCGCTATCTCGTGCCAACCATTAAAATAATGGGAGCTCAAGTTCACGTCATGCTGTTGATTGGCCTGTTCTTGGCCTTCACCGCGTCTGGCACGGATTCTGCCGCCGACGACACGTGCGTTTCTCCGGGGGTGAATACCACCCAGCCCCGCTCCGGTACCACACTTGACGATACCGTGCCCCTTCGGACTCCCATCTATGTCGCGGGAATGTTTCCCGTGGAGAATAACCAACTCTTCGGCTTGGTGGACGACTCAGTGCTGACTGCAGTCAGACACATCAATGACCTGGATGGTATTCTGGACGGATATGAGCTCCGGATGAGGTGGGATTGGACCGAGGTAAGTGTTGCTCTTTTGGAACTCCCAATTCTCAAAACCTCATCTCCCTAAAAAAGAGTCCTCTTGGATCTGATACGTCATTGAGGACATGCTGACAAGATCGTATAGATCGACATGCCAATACTTCGTAGCCTCCTTTAAAGGAATATTATCATTTCCACTTTGTGCATTTATTAAAGTTTTGTAAGCAACACATTTGCTCAAATTCTTATAAATAGGGTGCTAACAACTAATCTGTTCAAGTTTCAGCTCAGTGAACTACAGATCTCGAGAAAACAGGATAAACTTTGCACTAAGTTTTCCCTATAATAGTTTCCATTTCTAGCACCTCCATTTAAATAAAAGCTATCGCACCCATGCACTGGTATACAGGCCCTAAATCAGCACCGATAACATGATTCTTATGCAGCCGGTAAGTGTGCGTGGCAGAGTTGTAACGAGTCACTGATTTTTGTGACTCGAGTCGAGTCGAGCCATTTTAAAGAAGTGACTCGAGTCGATTCATTGGGTCAAGAAGGTCGAGTCGGGTCGAGTCGAGTCATCTGATGAGGGACTCGAGTCGAGTCGAGTCATTTGCTCACAGTAACTCGAGTCGAGTCAAGTCACCAAAAATTGAGACTCGAGTCGGACTCGAGTCGAGTCATTGACTCGAGTCATTGCAACTCTGGTGCGTGGCGTTGAGGTCCTAGTGGTTGGTACTTCTCGCAGTATTTAAAAAAATATCGTCATTTTTGAAACAAAAAAGTGTACCCGCGGCCAACTTTCTTTTTAAAAACCACTTCTTATTACTGGTTTCTTCCGACCAAGGCAACGCAAGTCGGACTAATTCACAGGCAATTTGGTACCAGTAATTGTTACCTTTTAGCAATGTTTTCCCTCATTAAATCAGAAGGTTCAATTTCCGGGTAATAATCAATATCCCTACGTGCCTTGAAGCAAAACTGAGATTTCCAATTTAGTAATAATAAGTTTGTTCATTAACGTTCCGTTAACAACTCGGTTTTCGGAAAACAATTGCAACCCATCTGTGTTGCACGATGATCCTTTTCCCTGTCTTTCAGGGCAGCGCGCACAGGGCCCTGCGGCTGTTGTATGACTTCGTCTACGTCGGCCCTCCAATCCTGATGGCTTGGGGACCAATGTTCTCCAGTGTAGCTGTCGTCATCAATGAGGTTGCCGCCGAGTACAACATCATACAGGTAATGGCCGCCTATTCCATAAGCAATAGTTGAAATTCTCGTCTCTGGTACGACCGACATTGATGCATTGGTGTACATTCATGTAAATCATAATAAGTGAAATAGTTTTATTACTAAGAGTATTATTGACAGCACGTCAGCTGTAAAGTGATTTAGGTATACGTTATTTCGAAGGCAAAAAAGGAGAACATTGTTTTGGCGAATGTAACTTTCTGAAACTCACTCCCGGTCCCGGAGTTAAAACAATGAAGCAAATAGCTCATCAAGTCATGATTGAGCGCCGGCTCGTTATTCCGCAGGTTGCCGGTTCAAATCCCGATCCGATCAGTTTTTTTCGTTCAACTTGTAGCCAATAGTGACTGAAAGTGAGCCCTGTCAGTTTTTCCCTTTGATCAGAACGCGTATTTCAACCTTACCGAGGGGGTCATCTTGGGGTCATCTTGAGATCATCTTCTTCCAATCTTCCCACCTAGGTAACCCTGGCCAACTCGCCCACTTTACCGAACAAGACCCGGTTCCCTTTGACCGTACGGTGTGGCTTGCAGGAGGACGAGTTGAACCAGCCCCGCCTGGCCCTCATGAAGGAGATGGGCTGGACCCGGGCTGCTATCGTCTTCGAAGACATCGAGTACTTCCGATCGGTGAGACATTGCATCATCATACCTGCGCAAGCCAAAATGGCGTACCTAAAATGATATAGACCTACAGAGGATAAACATATCATTCACAAAATGACCGTTACAGGCCAAATCGCCTGCGTAGGATGGCCCACAGAATCGCAAATAGCATGCAAATGCAACATTGGCCACACAGGCCGAAATGACGATTTAAAGCCAAGACAAACAGCCTGTAAATTGGCATCGAAAGTCCAAAATGATTTACACAAGTTATAACGTTAAAATGGCTTGCATTCAGATTCAGCACGACCGTATTATGATCTGGCACGCATAAAGGCTATTTAGATCTTTGCGAGAGTCTTATAGATTTTTATAGATTTATATATATTCTTTGTGTAGCCAGAGGTATTGGAATTGAAGGCCTGTGAATGTTTGTTGTTTGTTTTTAATGCCGAATAAATAATAATAATAATAATAATAATAAATATGGTCAGTTTTTGACGTCACTCCTTCATTTCATTTCAATTCCAGAGACACTAATGTCCCCATAATGCTTGCAATTTCAGGTCACAGTAATCAACCCATAAGAAGATACTTTGTACATTATCATCTAACTAGTAGTGTATAGCAAAAACTCGTGTCAACATCATTCCTTGAGTTCAGACATTTTTACTCGACTAGAAAACCTGAATATACCGTACAATTGCCTGCCCTTATTTTGCATGTTTATCTCGGATTGTGATTAATATGCTTTCAGAAACGGAGCCCATTATGCCTCGTCATAGTACATGGCCTTTTTGCCCTTACTCCACGTACTTAAAACGCGCTTTCTTTATCAGTCCTTGCCGAATGTTCAGTTTCAAGACATTCTCAGCAAAACTGGTTGATGTTCAAAAGACCCCCCTCCCCATTTTTTTTATCAACAGAACTCTCAAGACTTGGCCGAGACGCTGGCCGACGGAGGTGTAACCATACTAACGATAGAAGCCATAAATGACAAAGACCAGCACCGCTCGCAAATCAACAACCTGGTGGTGAGTTCTGTCTGTGCTGCAGGTTTTAACTCGACATTGGCCCCCTGATTATTAAAGACTTCACAGATACTCTTTATCGCGCCTAAGCCGAACCGTGACATAGTAATCGTTCCAGGGGTAAATTGTATGGAAATTGTAGCGAAGTCTGAACAGAAGTCGATCTACTATGCATGTCTATTTGTAAAGCTGAATTGCTCTTCAATCATGATTCAAATCTCAGGTTTGTAGTTCAAAGTAAGAGGGGGATAAACGAAAGATAACCGAAGATAAAAATGGATATTTGTTTTTGAAAATCTGCCTGGCTAGCTTGAGACTGACTTGCGATTGTCTTGTGATTGACTTATGTTGGACTTGTAATTGACTTCATAATGATGGACTTGTGATTGTCTTATGATTGACTTGTGATTGTCTTATGATGGACTTGTGAGGACCTACCTTCAATGTTTGTGCCCATGGTTTTCACATAAAGAGTTGATAATGCTGTATTTGTTTGTAACAGAATCACGATGCCAGAATTATTTTCGCCAGCTTCTACGAGATTCCAGCATCCAAGTTCTTCTGTGAGGTACGTTCATCATTTCCCGATCAATCTCCACCTCAAATTCAACACAAAAAGTCTTGTAACACACTTTCTTATTTGATAAAACTATTTGAAGGCTATCAGTACCTGTCTTGGAACACACAATTAATAGTCTATCGTCGTCGATAGCTTGCTGTCCGCACAGTGGCATGAAATGACTAACGACTATTAGCGGTATACAGCCCAAATGACATTGATGAATTGAAACTGCAGTTGCCTGTTCTTTCAACTCGTTTAGCGTTTTTGAAAAAAGCTATTTCTCCGGGAGCTAATGGTTTCCCGTGACCCTACGTTAACCCGTGATACAGGAAAACAAAATCACTTACACCTTTGTCGCTGTTCGAACCTTTTTAATTGGCAAAATGCACCGCAATCACCGTTCTGGGTTGAGCGATCGGACTTTCAAACGACACACCGTGTTCGCGCCCTTTCAATCTGTCTCCATTTGCTCAGCGTGTTTGTGTTTCCGCGCCAAGCATATTTGCTAGATCGTGTCTTCCGTTACCAAAAGTCTTACAAGTCTTGTGCATTGAGGAGACAAAGGATGAGAGCATTAAACTAAAAACACATGATTTCTAACCATATTCGTCTGTTTGTATATTTGCGTGGCCCGTTGCGAAGGAAATATTAAAATGTACTCGTCTAGATTAACGGTACAAGGCCACAGGTTCAATGGTGCATGTTCACAACATCTTGAGGGAGTGGGAATGTAATTACGGTTGAACCTCACTGAATGTAATTGGTTTTGAACGGATTACTCGCAGCGTGCTCTTCCGCTCGTACTTCACTTCCCAATTTAAAGGCGCATTTGAAAACTATACGACCCCTTGTACAAACCACCAAAGGAAACGCAAAGCATTGTGGGTGGCGGGATACTTTCTTGACTGTATTTTCGGGATGCCTATTCTCCACATAAAATGTGGCATCAAAGCCAGAATTTCTATCATTTGTAACTTGATCGCGATTAATTTGTATTCATTAAGAGAAGCAAATAAATGTACCACCTTTCTATAAACAAACATAGTTTTGCTACGTGTAAATACAAAAAATAACTCGGCAAAAGGTAGCAGTACGGCCCTGATTCATTTTTTTTTTTAAATCCCCCTTCGTATAGCGAGACTTCATTTCAATATTATAAAAACTGGTTAGCTGAATCAACGACCTAAATCGGTTGGCGCGAATTCCAGCCGCAGGAGTGACGAGTGTTCCCTCCCGCGGCAGGCAGATTGTATCGATGTACTATGCACAGCTCCCGTTTCTATAGCCAGGGAACACCGGGACCCGTAGCGGCTTGTCTGGTCTTTGCAGCCGACACGGTGCCTGTAAAAACGCCGGAAATCCGTCGCGCAGGCTGGAGGTGTTTTCCTCAAGGAGTCTGAGTTTGACTTGACTGTACTTTATATGTTTGGACTGGTCTTGATAAATGAGTCGTTTCACGGGACGGAACGGCGAGGATGCGATCGGGTGGCCTAGAAAAACACCGCCCTTTCTCACCGAGTCATTGGAACTTAATAACTGATTTTGCTTATAACTTTCCTGTTAAAATTCATCAAAGCGAAATATTTAGCTTGATTGAGATTGATTGGGTAGCATTTAGCTTTTTGTTTAGGTCTGAGATGAAGCCGAAGAAAAAGGCAAATCCGAAGACAATTGTATTTAAAATGGGAATATAAAAAAATAAAGTGGTATTTACCACGACTAAATTTTAAAGTTGCAATTTTAAATCAAACCTGTATTTTGTTTATAAATAGGGACAAAAAACAATTGTGAGAGAGTCAATTTTATCCATCGTTAAAAGGGCTGGTTCACTTTTTTAACGTGTTTTTTTGTTTTTGTTTAAAGACTAGCATTAATATTCAACATTCAAACGACAATAACTGAAATCTGTGAAGACCCGTGCCTGAGAAGTTTAGCAGCTTTTAAATAAAATTCAATTTTCCTCACACTGACAACAAGCATGTCGTCATAAATGAATATAATGAAGTACAATTTATTACTTTATCTAAGCAATCTACAAATTTAGTAAACTTCGTGATAATAATAATATCGTAGCTGGAAAATATCAGCCCATAATGCAGTGAATGCCCTCAGCATCGGGCCGCCGTATTTTTCGAGTCTTTGAAGAAAACCGGAAAGATAGCATCATTCTCCATTCTTGTCTTCCTTTCAAGTTCGTGACTCCCAGCCGAATTTCAAGAGCAGTTCAAATAGACAGGAAACCCGAGCGCTCGATATTTGCATCATTGTCCATTAACGCTGAAGGGGATGTGGCGGGAGGGAGTATGTAATACCAACGAATGACTAGAACACATCGGGAGAAAGTCTGTTTGTAAAAGGCAATCAAAGCTGGTTGAGAATCCCTCAAATTACCATTCGGCTGACATGCGCCGCAATTCAACACGGTGACGTGATTATTGGAAACGGCTTCAAAGTGTTGCTGATTGTGTGAGGTTCACGTCTGAGCAAAACAAAATATATAGAGAGAGAAAGGACATTTCACGTTTAGGCTCCAAACTTTTCTTTGAATTAGTTAAATATCAGAATTGACTTTCTAAATGTGTAAGTAAACTATTGGAAATTGCACGTCAACTGGTAAATGCCATTTAGCTTTCGCTGTAAACATAATGCCTTCTCACTTATTTTTTGTGTATGGGCGTGTTCACACACGTTTGTTTATGGTGTAAATCGAGGATTTTCTATTGTCCCTCTTCCCTTTTCCTTTGTTTATAATCTTACTTTTTTGCAACAGCTCTTATTGGGTTTTTCTTGTACACGTTTCCTAACCGAGGAGTCCTCGATTTAGTTCCTGTCCTCGATTCATCGATGATGTTGCACGTGTGTGTCCTCGATTTACACCATAAACAAACATATACATTCAAACCGTGAAAAAAAAATGACGGAGAGCAAAAGAGAACAATATCGTCCGCGATTCCCAGCATACGTCCGCGATTGGGATCGTGTACAAAACATATTGGAGCCTTCCTAAAAAGTTTAGTGCGAACAAAAGATGGACAATAGGACGTCCACGGTTGGAGGTCGGTACACGACTGCATACCCGTGTGTGCGTGTGTGCGATTTATTGTATAATATAATATCTCTAGAGGTAATTATTGTATCACACGTCGTTGGAGAATGAAAATAATTAGTCATGCAAATATCGCTGCAATCAAAGACAGACGAAATAAATATGCGACACATCTAATATAGGGCACCCCTTTTTATTTCTTTGGCGCTCATTTCCGACCGACCCCATTTTGGGTTCCCCACTCAAGAAAATAAATCCACCTGTTTTATTACCGCCGATCATGTGTGGAACCCCATTTACAAAATAAATAAGACATTTAAAAAAATGAATACAAAATTCAGGCAAGCAGGCGCGGTGCTTTGAAAAGCTATTGAAAATAAACACGTGTTTTTTTTACGCGGCGGACGGCGTTTAGCAATGCTAGAAGATGCGAGGATGTGGCCTCTTATCATATTAGCTGTACATGAATGTATGTCATGGCTAGCTGCCACTACAGTCGAAACATTAGTAAGCTGCATGGTGCATGCAGGTATAATGTAAGTCAGCTACATCTTGTCAAAAAGGGTTTTATACAGTTTTGATATCAACTCATGATAAACTTACTGCAATGAACAAAACTGGAGACATACGAACTTAGCATCATTTAATTTAGCCATCGAGTGCAACTGCACTTTTCTTTTCTGTATATATAGATTTTTTGCCGACCGACCGACTCAGGTACATCAGAGGCAAACAAATATGAGAACCATAGATATAAAAAGGGACGCCAATATCGGCTTGCAACCAACTTTAAATAAGTAGGTCCTTCACATTCATCCATCATGATTATAAATTAGGTCGTAAAGGAAGTCTCAGTCAAAATTGGAGAGAATGATAATATAAAAAAAAAAGGTTTTATAATAATGGTACATACTTTATTCACATTGGAAATTAATGGCGCTTGGAGCATTTCACGTTTACTATCACACTGAAATTTGTTACCTACTTGTACAACTGTTTGTGCTTTTTTTTCAAAGCCCATCCTGCACTTGTCTGTTCCCTATACCATACCGAGTCAGATCGATCCAAGTAATCGTGTGGAGACTTATGTACCTCTCCCTGAGGCAAGGCCACCAAGGGCAACCGTGCAATAACCATGGCAACACCTATCTGATCTTTAACATGTCATTGCTTTTTTGCAACTGAAGTAGAAAAATGAATTCACAACGCAACGCAGCATCTTTACTCAGGCTTCAGTACATAACTTTCCGAAACAGTTAACATTCGGGGCGGCACTGAGTGAGTTCGTGATTGCAATTCAGAGCGAGCAAGTCTCGCGATTTCGCGTTCATTTTTTATGCGAACGCCTGAGCGCCAAACACTGACTAGTCTAGCAACGGACTCTTTTGTTTGTCTTCACCAAATAGCCGTAAAATTATGCATGATTGTTGGATCAGTAGTCGAGATCAAAATTTCATTATTATTTGTTTCTTAAATGACCACGCAATGCAATATTATAAGGATGCTTCGTTTTGTGCATCGTACAATCTAGTCAGAAATATTTTTATAAAAAAGTAAACTACCTTGTCAAGCTTACTTGGATTAAAGATCGTACTGGTACTAAAAACCCCGTGAAATTATTCCGTCTGGCTTGTAGTCATTTAGAAGAAATCAAGAAATGTAGGTGAACTCAAACGATTAGTGAACTGACTTATTTTTGGAATGAAGAGTTTTAATGACGAAATTGTGTTTCGTGATGAAAAGGTTGTGCATGGTTTGTCATTTTTTTCTCTCGAAAAGTGTGATATCCACTGAGCTGAAACTTCAACAGGTTGGGTATTGAACATTATTCCTTTGATTTTGTGTGGTGTTATTATTGTAAACGAACAAATGGAATGAACAGCAAATGATGTTATGCCCAAGTTGTTATATCTGGAATAATTATACTTCTCGTATCATAAGAAACATTGTTGCTTGTATGTACATACTGTAGGCTCGACTACCATTGATTGTAATCTCGAATATAATTGAGCAATTTATGCCAGTTCTTTGTCAGTTCAAATATCATGTATTTCAATGAAACGCAAGCCTATGACCCAATAGTACAATATTAGTTATGCTATTAAATGTAAACATTATTACGCCATTTTTAAAAAGGTATATCGGCTCAAGGCTTACGGTCCACACGTGATCTGGATCCTGAATGGATGGATCAACGACGGCTGGTGGCGCTATAACTCCACCAACAATTCGACCTGCACGTCAGAGGAACTGGAAGAGGTTCTTCGATACCACCTTGCCTTCCATGGGTTCTACGAAGGGGCCGATGTCGATTTGGTTAATTTCGGAGGAATTGTAAGAAAAATATAGGCCTCAAAATTTCACTGTACACGCGAAACTACAAGTATAGGCCTATGGGTTTGAGTAGATCGGGCAGCTTGATTCTGTCTACGAGTCATAAAGGTGGAATCTATGTCCAAAGACACACAAAGAAAAAAGAAAACTTAGAGTCAATAAAGAAATACAAGACAAGACACTGAGTCTGGGGAAAAAATCCCGGAAACAAAATTCAAGTAATTCAATGAAATATGCTTGCTTCTGTGACGATTTCAACAGTTTCTACAGCTCAAACTTGAAAGGAATTCATTAAATTGACATATTTTGCGCTGGAAATCAGAACTGATTCCTCAGTGTTACAACGGCCGAAAAGTCGGTCAAAAGTGCATAGCTGTTGGATAAATAATTGTTGGGAAATTGACCGATTTTTATTACAAGCTGAATTACCAACATCATTCCGGAAAATCAAACTTTACACAATTCTTATTTCTCAACGTTTACACAGTATAATGAAGTCCCCTTTAGTGAGGACCAGCAGTTACCAGTCGCTGCTACAGTAAACATTAACTTTGAACGGCATATCTTCAATGCCACTATACCAAATTGCAATTCAACATGAAAATCACTAACATTTATTTGCGATTTATTAACATTTATTTACCTGAAGTTACCTCTGAAATGTTTTTCTTGCAGGAACCGACAGAAGAGCAGAAAACCTACCTGGGGAAGTTAGTCACCTCAGACCTGAGCGTCCGAGACGTCTTGTCTCAATCTTACGACGGTATGATCGTGATCGCCTTGGCCCTGAACGCATCAATCCCCGGGCTGGCCCGTCTGGACCCACCTCGACGCCTGGAAGAGTTTCACTACGACGACAGCGAGATGAGAGAGGTCTTCATGCGGGCAGTCAAACGAGTAGAATTCTACGGGGCCACGGTCAGTTTACTGTCATAGGTGGTGGTGGTGGTTCAGTGTTGTGGTTGGTCCATCACAAGTCCTCACAAGTCCATCACAAGTCCTCACAAGTCATCCAATCCCAAGACAAGTCACAAACTATTCAAATGAACTATGACAAGGCACTTTCTTACTTTTTTTAAGTATAAATTCCCCACTAGATATGTAACCTGACTTGTTTCAGTGGACTTGTAACTCCCGACAAACATTTTGATGGACTTTTGATAGATTTGACTTCACCATTGGTATGGGTACAGGGCTGGAAGGAAGGGTGCGGTTTGGAACTGCATACTATCTAAGACCAAGACCAACATTGAGAATTGTTGTACCCAAGACCGAGACATCCAGATATTTTGTCGATGTGTTTTAATCAGAGCAACATGTCAAAGTTTGTATTCCTGACAGAGAGGAAGAAGGTGTTACGTGGTACATAGTGCCCTGTCTAAATTTTTCGTTAGTTCTTAATGAAAACGGATTGAACCGAAAAACAGTCTTACTTGTCTCCCACCAAAATCTAATGAGGATTTACTAAATGAGCAAGCGAAAATCAGTCAAAAGGTGGAATTATTGACTTGAACATTTAAGGTCCAAAGTTTGACATTTTTCTTGTCCCCGCTGCCTTGGTATTTTCCACTCAAGTTTTAATAAGAACGACTTCAAACGACTTTTTACTATTTGTTGGGTAGGTAGTTTGCTATTCTTCATCACCCTTGGAGGACGACTGCAAGAGGAGTGCATCAGAATTATAAAATCATAGATGTCAGATGTAGCAGCTATAACACAAGTGGATCCCAACTTTACAGAACGACCTTTACGTAGACTGTTTGAAGTCTGGCAGAATAATTTATCCTTGCTAAAATTTGCAAGCTTAATTAAACATCAACAACACATTCTTATCAGTGAGTGGTTATCTAAATTCAAATTAAAGCGATGGCTGCTGAGCAGATGTAGGCCTACGTATTGATTTCTTTCGAACTACCAATGATTGGTTAACCGACAATTCGTGCTTATGTGCAACAACAAAATTGGCCTCTCAATTGATTCCGCTTCCCTCGCACGTGTTTAACCAGATTGCACAATAAATTTCATGTGCGACACGACCTTGATAATGAAAACAAGGCTTTCATCTCAATAATTGTATTTCATGGCTTCCTAGGTACAGATGGGCGCGAAATTAGAACAATCGATTTTGTGATTTTACGGAGACAAATGATGACCTTTACTGGATTGTTATGGAAATCACTCATTTTTTTTTTCACAGTGCATGAGAGAGTCAAGGTACATTGAGCGGTCTTAAGTTTTAAAATATAAACAATATAATCTTTGAAATATAGGTTACATACAGTAATATAATGCTAACATTGGCTAACAATGTCACAAATTCTTTCGTAAATAACAACACGAATGATTGAATGGTTGGAAGTTAATTGAGGCCCAGTTTTACTTCAGTTTAAATATTCTTTTTTGATTATCAGTTATTATATGTCAAATCGCTGTTCTAGCTCTGTTACCCGGACGTCCCATTCGCGTCTGAAAGATTTTCCGGTTGTTTTTTTTTAGTTCCACTTGCTCTTCGTATTGCATGTCAGAGAATTCTCCTGACAACACAAAAGTACATCACAGAGCCACCGCCTCGACAAATGCATCTCATCGATCAGAAGGAAATGTTATCCTACATGATAGGATCGAAAGTCTATATCAATATAATGTCCAACTGACGTATGTTTATGTTGGGTGTACGTGTCTTTCCTACCAAGTGGCGATGAGACAAGATGTAAAGGTGTTGGCGTTTTGTTTTTATCGCTTCTGTCTATAGAGTCAATTTTCACTGGACGAAAACGCTGCGAGGACTGGGGAGTCTCTACGTGTGGTCGTCAAACAGTTTCAGAGCACGAAAGGTATTTATGTTTCCTCACACTGATTACTATGTACTTCTTGTGTCTCTGGACCCCCCCCCCCCCCGCGGCAGCGGTGTTAATTGCAAAAGAGGAAATCAAATTTGTATCTTATTTGATGACCACTCCACGAGCTAATGAAATGGTCGCCTGTCGGCATGTCGACGCCAGAGATACAACTCACCTCCTTGTGTCTACAATTTGAAACAGCACTTGAATCTATCCCCGATCAAACAGGAGGGAAAGGGGAAAAAAGGAAAAACAATCGATGCCTATCTTTGGTGGAATGCAGTGTATAGGGTCCTCTCACTTGTGTTAGAGCAAACACTGACGTGTTGGACTTTATACTCCCGTTACCGACCGAGGCAGAGAGCATGGGAGGGGAGAGAAACGTGGGCGGGGAAGGAGTCGGGGTGGGGGGTATAAAGGGCGATTGTGACATTCGGCAACAAGAGAAAATAATATGATATGAAGTGATGGTCCTAGACTTCGGCGGTGTTTGGACTTATCACGGTAATTTTTGAGGCATGGTTTTTCAGAAGATTTTGGAAAAGATTTGTCATATGCCGAGAAAAGTGTAAAAAATGTCCTGGGGATTTGGGGGAATTTACTTTTAAATTTGTGACAAAACTCAACTTATGGAAATTTTCAGATAAAGTGTGAAGTGTTGTCGGATGACAATCAGAGACCGGGTGGGGTAGTTGGAGGCTCATATTCGGGGGTAATATACTCTCTCAGAGTACAGAATATTTTGTCAAAGGGTAGTAAGAAATTCTTTGTTTAGTATTAAGGGGGTCAAAACGAGCTAAGATACCTTCGGAATCATGCTGAAGATCGATAAATCTCAATATTATTTTATTGTGGCGTGTGATTTGCGTTTGTACAGCTCGTGACGCCGCGTACGCTATCCTGATCATGATCGGCAAATGCCGCCAAAGTGAGATTTTTTATGGCATATTCATTCGTGCCGTGTAGCCGCCTCGATATTGACATTTTCGGTTAATCTGCTCCCGGCGTAATCCTACCCTAATAACCTTTTTACTCCCGTCGTGATTGTGGGAAATCCGTGCCACGATTTCACCTGTGTCCTGTAATATGCTCTTGCACTGCAGTGAGCAAAGGAACTGCACTTATCAAGCTAATGTAAGCAGGGATCACGCGCGCGTAAAACTTGTAAGTACCAAAAACCAACAACTTGAGAGTTCGGTCACGAAGGGTGAGCGACTATTCACATCAATGTTACCTTTGGCCTAAATGAAGGGTTAAACTCTACATTGCATGCGTTGAATTTGACACTCTTGGTAAAGGTCCTGATAGCTGTGACGTTAATGCTTGTAAGTTGCCGACAAGCAGATTTTTATAGCCATTTAAAGATCTTTACTCAAAATTATCAATTGAAACGTTATCGTGCATTTTCATATACATGTACATTGATTATCACTACTGAAAGATTTATGAAGGTTTTGTCCATGAAGTATGACATAACTGTCAAACATTTCTTTTTTGTGGTCCCGTTTAGAGAAAATCAAATAAAAGTTTGGTATGAAAATTAAGACCGCGTAGACTTTTTTTTTCAACATTCAAAAAGACATTAATTTTTTTGCCAAAATCTTTGTCCTCTTTTTAATTTTTTTTCTTCCAAGCGTATGCATATTCCATTATGAAAATGTAACCGGTCTTCCATATACAGCTCGGAACACGCTTATGGCGACTGCAAACTCTGGTGTTAACTATAGAGTCATAAAACAGGCATTTCATCAATTCTCCTAATGCAGTCGCGTGACAAACCTCCATTTCAAGGCTTCCCCTAATTCTGTGCAAAACTACATTTATTTCACCACTAATCCCATTTTATGACCGTTCCTCGTATATTTTATGGTGATGTTGTTTCAGAGTACCATCCAGTTTCCTGTACACATTTTAAAATTCTCCATTAAATATTATACACCATTAGTAAACCCTCGATATTTCCACCACTTCCAATCCGTGTGAGTCAATACCAGTTTTATGTTTGCTTTTGTTTAATGATCATGGTCTTTTCCCCTCCAATACGACCGTGATCGTAGACGACCCAATGAAGCGTGTTTTACTGCTGGAAAACCCGGGGCAGGAGACGCGCTTCACCCGTATCGCCAACAACACGTTCGTGTGGCCAGGTACGTTAATTAGTCGCTGCAGAGTTCGTTTTACGACCGTCTTATTTGATGACACTCTGCCTTGTTGGATTAATTAAGTCTGCGGTTCCTTTTAGTCTCTTCTTTTGATATTAATTAAAGTACCTTCGTATAGTTCAACAACATTGAGTGAATCAATATTTACTACTCGTTTGCTATCGGCCAAATGAGTCTGATGACGTCAGGTTAATAGACTGCTGACTTCAAACACCGACTGTCAGCGCAAAACAAAGTGTTTTGGCCTACCTTAACAAGTAACAGAAAAGTAGATATTAAAAACATTTACATAAAAAAAGCATTTGTTAATTTCTATCAATGTTATACTTCAGCTTTTCTTGCAGAAAAATCTTTCAGCCAGAAAAAATGTTTGATTTTCACAGGAGAAGGCCCTCCCGTTGACGGTAAAACGTTCCAGGAGCAAGTCATCGTGACGTCACTGAGTCTGCGCATTGCGGTGGCCGTGGTCGGCACAGTGGGCGTGGCCATCGCTGTCTGCTTCGTCTATATCAACGTGCGCTACCGGAATAGGAGGTATTCGCTGATTTCATTGGTTGGTAAAAAAAAATTCAAATTTTCATATCGGAATCTACCATCTGCGGCAGAGAATTCATTGCTTATAATACTCAACCCGTGGTGTTTTGAGTGGACACCACGGAAGAAATTACTAAACTTTTACTGCTTGGAGACTCTTGATTCGGTGGACGAATAGTCCTGCCCCTTTTTGCTGTCCTAAGCAACGAGATGGCGACTGTGCAATGCGATGAAGCCTGTAGCCAAAGCCAATAATGAAGACTAGTAAAATACGACTTGGCTTACGGTACCAATCGAGATGATCGTGGCGATAACTCGAAACGCACGTCATCATGTTGCATTCTGATTTCCTTGTGTTGCATAATGGCCAATATCCTTAGGCACGTCGTGTAATCAAGAAGGGAAAATAAAATGTTGAAAAAGCTTTGCGTGGCTATGGTGACAAGAAGGCGATGTCAAGTAATGCTTTCGAGTCTCAGTTTGGTCTAACTACAGGGAAAATGCGTGAACATTTTTTTACCCTGCACGTAGAAGCGTATTTTAAATTAGCGAGTTTTCGATGGCCTATAAATACCCAACTTGGGCGTACCTTTGTGCATAGTGCAATACACCCTTCAGTCTGCTTTTCGCTGAACTGAAGCTTTCTGCTTAATGTCTAGATGCAAATCTAGATGCAAATCCCAGACATGCTAAGCGGCGCTTTTAAAATAAGAGCTTTTTCATGCACCGGCACTTCATCAATACCACAATAAAGCGAAGTTTGAGGTACTTCTAAACTTCTGTGTGTTTTTTTTGGGGGGGGGGGTCCTTTGGGCCACAATTTGGTCGCATGCCATTTTCAATTTCAGTTTACTAAAGTGTGCGTGTCAAAAGGATCCTTATAGAACTTAAACCTGTGGTAGCTGGTCCTGCTGTGAAACCATGTAAACTTTGACATTTTAGTCGGCAATTTGAAAATGTGTCCTTTGAAATCCAGGGCGATAAAGATATCCAGTCCCAAGATCAACAATTTAACAGCGGCGGGAGGACTGCTCCTCTACGGTTTCGTCTTCGTCTATAGTATCGATTCCCCGGATTTTTCGGATGCCACGATTATCGTTCTTTGTCACGTAAGTATTCAAAATGGCCTAAAAGGTTGCTAATTCAGTACCGATTCTTTCGGTGATCGTTTTTGTCGCGGTGAGTTTGCAAACTACGTCAGCCATGAATTAACGAGTTTAATGTGAAACAAACTCACTGTGTTTCCACTAAAGTTTTGACTGACTCTATCTAAGAGGTGGGGGTTGGGTTGGCTAGCCTCTCCCCCCCCCCCCCCACCCCGAATGACCAATGTTAGTTATTTACGTACTGAAAAAAATCCCAAATTTCCTTCTTAGGTCATTGCTTCAAGACTTGGTCTTTTTTATGCATTGACTGCAACGCCTCATCCAAACCACTGGTGAGAAATCTTGGAATTCAACACCCCTGCCGCCCCCCTTGGAATTTTCAGGACTGATCCATGATCCATTTTCGCCCCTTAGGTTTCCACCTTCCTCCTCTGTGTGGGCTTCTCACTGGCCTTCGGAGCTCTCTTCATGAAGACATTTCGTATCCATCGCATCTTCACTAAGGCCGTCACGCAGCTGAAGAAAGTTGTATGTTTGATATGGTGCCCTACTGCTTTTGTTTTCTTTAAATGTTGACCGCCATTTTGTTCACAATTGCGCATATACGCCTCCCGTAGTTAGAAAGAGGTGCTGATTTTAGATGTTGGTGATGTCTGTTAATTATTCACAGTTTTGAATAGTTGCACAAACAGTTTACGTCTTAACTTTGAAAATTGCTTACTAAAATAACAAAACCTAACATTAAATAAAATCTTTATTGTAAATTAGGAGACCGTTCCTAGATTAGTCAGTGTTTGGTAACCAGACTTTTTAGAGCGAATGTGAAGTGTGGGCCTAGGTACATTTTTCTGGTCTGGTGCCTTGCAGGAGCTTCCAGACCGACGACTGATCATGGGGACGTGTATTCCTGTGGCAGTAGACATCGCCATCATAGTCCTACGACTCGCTGTCGATGACGTCACAGTCAAAACGGTATCTAAAGACGCAGAGGTAGGCATGTCTAGGGATGCAAGACCCGATCAAGATTGGTATGCAGTCCTTGTCATTTTTATTGGTTATAATAACGATCTCATTTTTTGGTAACGCAGGAAGATACCAACCAGCCGGGGAAGGAAATCTTTTTCGTTCCCGTTCGGAAATTTTGCTGGTCGGAGAACCAGTTGTACTTCATGGGAGCCTTGTACGTGGCCAAAGGAGTCCTGCTCGCCTTTGGGATCTTCTTAGCCTGGGAGACTCGACCAATCACCGTCGCCGAACTAAATGACAGTAGGTCACTCCTTGAAAACTGTTGTTTGATTGGCCAGTTGGCGTACTTCGCACTTCAATTCAGCAAAGAACTGGAGATCCATGTTTTAGATCGCCACAATTTCTCCAGCTATAAGTGGCAAAATCTTTTACTTCTGTTTCAGGTAAATATCTTGCGATGTCAGTTTACATCGTGGCACTAACGGTCGCCATCACCGTCCCCGTGGTATCCTTAAAAAACGATGACGTCAACTTCAATTACGTCATTGTGAGCGGCGCTGTCATCGTTGCCACTACGGCTGTTTTGTGTCTGGTGTTTTTACCGAAGGTGGGGTTTTTTTGTATATAGGACTACTGATTGACATTGGGAAAAGTATGATGTTGTAAACACAATTGGCTAAATGTTAG
Source organism: Patiria pectinifera (assembly GCA_029964075.1). Lineage (NCBI taxonomy): Eukaryota > Metazoa > Echinodermata > Asteroidea > Valvatida > Asterinidae > Patiria > Patiria pectinifera. The sequence goes on along the minus strand of CM057143.1, from coordinate 21,005,088 downwards.
TAGACTTCTTTGTAAATCACAATCTCACAAAATCACTCTGTCCTTAGAACTCATGTTATTACAAAATGTATACGACATTTTTAGAACTTGATGACAAATTGCATTGATATTACACATTGAAATAGGAAATTGCATTTTTGTGTCTTTCACTGATGTTTTCTCCATTCGTATTTTGGAAGGTGATTCTGTTTGTGCGCACCAATGACAGGGACTTGTCAATCACCATGATGAAAGCAAACAAATTCTCGGGAAGCACCGTCCGATCGTTCCGGCAGGCCGATTCGCGAACGGACAGGCTGGCTACCTTATTACAGAATGTAAGTATGGGAAGTAGATGGGCCGCATTCCAAAGATTTCCGTTTAACTGTTATGGACGCTTTGTCATCTTATATTCAACTTGATAGTTGTGTTGGTGGTGATGGTGGTGATTGCAGTGACTGTGTTTTAAACTATATATGAAATCACTTTTTTAGCTTCAGGCTTCTCTCCTATTCATATTGGGTTTTTGCCCTCCATTTCACGTACTTTACGGCAAGCATTGTTTGCTGAGGTTTTGTCTCGGAGCTTTATGCGAGTGCAACACCAAATATTCAGTGGTTGAAAAGTTAAGTTGGTAGAAGGCGAAACCCACTAACAAATTTACATCTTCCCAACACAAAATTGTACCGTAATTCCTCTCTGTTTTGCAGAAACTGCAGCAACTGGAGCTGATGAAGCAAGACTTACGCTCCATGGTGACGCAGGAGGAGTCCAGGACGATAAACACGGACGAAACAACGGGATAAGAAATACACCTCGAAAGAAAAAGCAAAGGCAACAACAACGTGAACAATCAATCACGGTCGTGTCTTGTTGAACACCCAAAACACAATTGGTAGACGTTACAATGAAATATTTTGACTGTTTTGATTGTTGGTGACGCCAGGATTTCAGGTTTCACGGACAGGTTTCCTTCGTAAAGGTTCCTTCATCAGATTTGTCTTCGTCGTTGGGTCCGCCTCCACTTCCGTGGCCTTTCTTTGTATCGTCTGAAAGAGAAACATTTTCGAGTTGGATTAAGAACTTAAGTTATTGTACAGCACCCTCACGCGACTGTAGAAGTCAGATTGCACCGGGATGGATTATATCAAATCGATGCATGTGGTTAACATACAGCCAGACGTTGAAATAGAGAATTCGGTAGTTATAGCTCAAATACTGAACAAAATAAAATAAAAAGACCACAGCTTATGCGAAGAAGACTGGTTACCTTTCTTTTACATTTTATTGCATTCGAAAGGGGGGGGGGGGAACAAGGATATAAAAGGGGAGATGTGTACTGACATTGCCACTGAGATGTTTTGACTTGAGCACGAAGTTCATGCTGAGCGCTGTTCGGACAACTCTGATAACTTTAACCGTGTCAAGTTAAGGAAAAGTGCACAGCGTGCACTCGGATGATATTGCCGTCCACTTCCAAATTTGCTTGAAAATTAATTGTGTTGTAACCCCCCCCCCCCCGCAAGAACAAAAAAAAATTCAGAACATGGGATTGGTACATGTACATGGACGCATGGGCTTCACAATATAAAGTGAACACATTGTCCACTTTGTACTTACTGACGAGTTTGACTCAGATTCTCTGAGATTGAGGACACAGATGATCCTTTATTCGGATTCCTGGAGATGAAAATTGTTTCAATGTTAGACCCTTAGCGTACGGAATGAATGACATTTATGTCAAAGTATCAATCGCGAACGTTTTGTTGTGAAGGAAGGGAAGAAAGTTAAGGTCAATATAATGGTAGCTTTTCTTCAGTTTGTAGCATAGTACACTGACTTCCTCAACAGGTGTTTTCCATTTACTGTTGAGTTTTGGTTCCATTTTTTAAAATCATCTTGATTTTTCTGTTACCTATGAACCAGAAGAAAAAAATGACAATAAAGCTAAGGCCAAATCTGCACAAGTCCAAAAGTGTGGTTTCAATAGTATTGTTAGTGCGAAATAAAATTTAGACGACAAGGACAATAATCCTTTTACGGTAGGCCTATATGACGTTGGTTCATGCAATGTTCAGTTGCAATAGCTGGCTGAAGTTGGAGGATGAATGAATGCGATCTTGTTATGGTTTTTACGACTACAAACTTACAACTGATTCTGGTAGAAAGACATCAAGGTAAAGGCAATCTTCGCTTATCCATTCGTCGATCGGAACGACAGCCAAGGTGCGATTCTGCGGACAACGGTCGCCTGCACGAATCGTGATTTACTCCCCGAACGATGGACGGCCCAGCGGTGCAGGCAAAATCCGCTTTCGCCCGACCGGCGGCTGGGCGTACGGTATACCCAAGGTAGGCGTCCACGGTCCCTCTCAGCCCGAGAACATCGCCGAGGAAAATTCTAGTTTCTTTCCAATCAGCTTGCCGTACGCGGTGGTGATAGTGGGTGGGTCTGCAGTCGTATGGGCAACAACTGCGCAAATTATGAAAAAAAGCGGTTCCCTTTAGGTTTGACATTATCTCAAAGTGGGTATCCAAAATGCAACCAAGAATAACTCACGGGAAGTCTATAATTATGCTCCAAAATAATGTACGTGGACATAAACGGATATTAACACAAGCTTGAGTTTCCTACAAGGATATTGGGTTTTGAACTTTGCGACATGTGTGGTTGGACTTCCTTCGTTTAAGTATATTGACGCTTTCTATCTACTAGTTCAGATTAGCTGCTGAAAAGGCCTTCTTCTTCTTGTTTTTAAAGGAAATAGGCGACTTAAAAGTATAATTCTATTCGAGTGGTTTTCTTAGTGCAAATTTTCAACAGATCACGAGTTAATGCAGTGCACAGAAAAGGCAATCAAAGAATGAGCTTGGACATGCTGAAATTGTCATAAAGTACTTGTCGCTGCACATTCTGAATGCACAGCTGTTTAATATCTCAACAGACCATTGGAAAAGCGCAGTGTTGTTTGTGAATATTGATTAAGCAGGAAAATATTTCCATATAAGGTATCGCACAGGGTTTGGTGTATTATTTTCTAACTAGGTGAAGGTCAAAAGCATATTGTGCCGCTTGCGAATGCTTTACAAAGCCAACTATAAAAAACGGTGGAAAGGACTTTGCACCAGTGCTTCACTGCACCAGTTCATTGTTACCCGAAGTGTTGGAGGCATTTAGCACGCATATAGGCTCGGATTTACCTTGGATAGGTTTATAGGTATATTTGAAAGCGAAAACTTCACGATGTGGCTATTTCTTGTGGTCATGTTCAGTTTACCGCTGTCGTTGACAGCCAGTCCCTCCGTTGAAACCAGCCAGGGCAGGATCGTGGGCAAGACGGTAGAATTCGCCGCCGACTCTCTTGGGCTCCGCAGCAGCGTGGATGTCTACCTGGGCATACCGTACGCCGAGCCGCCCGTCGGCCCGCTGCGTTTCAGCGGCCCGGTGGCCAAGTCACCGTGGGGCGGAGAGCTCCAGGCCACGGCGTACGGGGGTGTTTGTCACCAACCCCCTGACGACGCTTTACCGGTGCCCAAGCCTGATGTGCCACAAAGCGAGGACTGTCTATATCTGAATGTATATGTTCCATCTAGATCAAATACAGTAAGTAGGCACTATAATTTTCCTCCGTTGGTTTTAAACATCTCTATCCCCCCCGGTAATTAAGAGGATATGAATGGAGTCAGGCCCAATTATGTATTAATATTCAATAATTGAGGATAGTGGGTCCACATAGTTGTGTCGAACGGTTGAATACTCGACTCCTGCGTTACGTAAACTGATTGAAAGTTTTTACTCAGTCTTTTTTCCACAATCTAGTGAAAAGTTCAATAACACGGTTCCTTAAAAGTGGTGAGGTATTGCGCATGTTTACCTGGTGGGACACAATTTGTTAAAAGCTCCGTTTCATTTTGACAATCGACTCTCAGTTAATTCCATGTAAGTGAAATGTGCATTTCCCGCCCCTCCAAGGCATTCATCCAACTTTCTCAAATTTTAAAATCGCCTCTTGTTTTGTTTTACTCCCGAAGGAGGGCGAGCTTTCAGCTGTCATGGTTTTCATCCATGGGGGCGCCTTCATATTTGGAGCGACATGGCCAGACAATATCCCCGTTGCCTTGGCCAGTATCGGCGACGTCATTGTCGTGGACATCCAGTACCGATTGGGGGCGCTCGGATTCCTCTCAACAGGTAAAACATGTTTAGTTTAAAAGCAAATCCAACTTTGAAGAAAAATCAGACATCAAAATAAGTTTTGAACCCTATCGTTGCTCAAAGATTCACTTTACATTTTTACGATCGGAAGCGTCCTCTAATTTCACTAATTAAAAAAAACACTGCAATTTGTACGCATGGTTATACACTCCAGATTGACTATTAATTTATGGAAGGTCGCGACAAGCAGCCCAGCACATCAGACATTTACTGAATTTCGTGAAATTTAAGGTTACTTTTTAACATTAATCTCGTTTTGGGGCCAACCAAAAAAGTTCAGTTTTTTTCACAGTCACCTGTGGAAACTTGGGCTCTTTCGGATTTGAAATTTGGCCTGATGTGTCCGCGTGAATCGACACTAATCACAGATACTATTGCAGATGTGACTGATTGCTATATTTATGTACTGGAAAATAAGACTAAATTACTATTGATCTAAGTATGCCTTTTGCTTTTCAACAGGAGATGGGGAGCTTCCGGGTAACATGGCGCTTTTGGACCAATTGGAGGCGCTCAGATGGGTGCAACGCCATATCAAATGTTAGTTTGCAACATGACTGCGTATATCAACCACATCGGCACTCTTTTGAAACGGTCGAGAAGCTTAGTATTTCTACGTACAAGTCTTGTTACGTACAAAATGTAACCAAGCAGAAGTGAAGGACAGTGTTGTCCTTTATGTACGAAAGACCTTCTTTTATTCAAAATTCATTTCCAAATCTAATAATTGACCTGAGCCCAACTGGACGTAAATTTGTTTATAAAATTTGAAGGGTGATTGGGGATGTTAACGAGGCGCTTTCAAGTTACACAATTTGGCAAAGAATACAACTGCAAAATAATAAATATGTAACCCCTGCATGACACTGAGGTTAGGTGGTTGTTCTTTTTAGAAATTATAATATCCACCTTTTCTTTCCCAATACAAAAATCATAGCTATGAGTGTAACGTCATTTTAATGTTGGTGTTATTACCCACAATCCAATACTGCAGCGTTCGGAGGCGACCCAGATCACGTGACGATTTTTGGCCAGAGTGCAGGATCGTCGAGTGTTAGTTTCCACTTGTTGTCTCCAATGAGCCGAGGACTGTTTAAGAATGCCATCATGCAGGTAATAATAGGAATCTACGGTTTGTCTGGGATGTATAAAAAAAAAAGTACCGTTCATAGTTTTGTTGGGGTATGTTTTCTGCCTACACAATAGATGGAAGAACGCTATACAGATGGAAGCTTGATTCCTCAAGACATTACCCCTGAGTTTTGATGCTGAGAGAAACTATAGAGTCATGACAGTGCTCAGAATGTTCGGTCACAAAATACTGAAGGGGAGAAAACTTGTGACGATTTTTTTATACTTTAGGAGCGATGCTTTCTTCGTACACGCGGTCAACTTCTAAAAGTTCACGTAAACGGTAAAGCTCACTTCTTGTAAAGCCTCACGGCTATACAAGAAAGAAAACGAAACGGTTTGGTTCTGAGAAAAACGGAAGTAATAACTTGCCGTGTCGTTTTGTGTATATGATCTGGCCGTTTATCCTTACGGCTATTAGATCCTACTGCCAGAAACCATCAGATTTTATCATCCAAATTAATTTGATGCATTCGCCAATTCTCCGCCAAACTCGCTACCACGCAGAACCTCAAACTTTTTTCTGCGTTTCAAACAGAGCGGGACGGCGAACACAGTGTGGTCTCACGTCAGCAAGACCGAAGCAAGGAGGAGAGCATTTGCCCTGGGCCACATCTTAGGCTGTGACACCCCGGAGGATGACTCCAAAGCCCTAGCCCAATGTCTCCGAGGAGTCTCGGTACAAGACATAATTGAGAGCCAGGCTGAAAAGGTAGGACATTTTGTGAGTGTAAATCCAGGATTCAGTCGACCAAAGCATTAAAGGGATATTGAAGTTTTTAAAGCCATTTGACGTTTCAGTTGCTGACATTTTCCTCAATTCACTTCTGTAAAAGCTATGCGGGGAATTGTCGTAAAATGTGAAAATTATGGGCCTAATTTAGTTTCAAAACTGACTTGAATTTTTCTCTACTTTCACAAAGCTTTTTGGGTACCTGGGCGAACCGCCACAAATTGGGTTTGTGTCCGTCATCGACGACCGTTTCCTGCTCGACGACCCGGCGTCGTTGCTGAAGAAGGGTGCCCTCAACGAGGCCAACATCATGATAGGGCACACCAAAGACGAAGGCATGCTCATGATGAGTGCCGTGTTCCAAGGTTCCTTGGACGAGGCGCCGCACGTCGGTAAAGGGCTGTACGAACAGCTGCTGCCCATGACTATCGTAGGTAAAGAGATGGTGTCCAGAAAAAGGGTAGAGAACGTCATTTAAAACTACAAGAATTAGTATTGTTGATGGGATATTGCCTTTGATTAAAACTCGAGGGACATATATACTCTCCGTGATAAACTGTGCGCCTTCACTAAAACAGTCATGTTCATCTTTCCTGAAAGTTTGCTTTGTCAGTTGATAGCGGCACACATTTCTTTTCGTCTTCAGGCCTAGGTAGTATGGACCCAATACTTCTCCAGGCCGTCAAACTAGTTTACGTGAACGACAGCGGGTCCGAGTTACCGGACACGCAGTACCTGTACTCGCTGTCCGACGCCGTGGGGGATTCAGGCTTCACTTGCCCCACGGATCAGTTCGCCAGGGCAGCTGTTGAGGCCGGCCGCACCGTGTACCGGTTCCACTTCACGCACCAGCCCAGCGACTCGTCGTTCTTCAAGAGGAAGTGGACTGGGGCGTGTCACGCGGATGACCTAATCTACGTCTTTGGGCTTCCGTTCCTGCCGCCGCGTCAGCAGACAGCGTCGGAGGAGGAGCGCTTGTTCTCGGCTGCTGTGATCAAATACTGGTCCAATTTCGCCAAGACGGGGTAACAAAAATTATGTAATGAAGTTATATCAAAGAAACTAGTACTGTGGATACAATGTCGCTGGAGGCTTTTGTGACGCTTGGTGGCAGCAAACCAATATCGTTTCGATTTTTAATTTGTTCAGTAGTAGAATGGAACAACGGTGCAAGCTATATCAACCTCGTCCCCCGTGGTCACGATCTTGCAACGCCATGTTGTTTCCCTGGAGTCGAGGCTGAAGCTATATATACTTCTATCTGCAAGAGTTTCAAGCACTGAAAACTTAAAGGGTCCGATTCGAAACTGGCACGTCGTGGAACAATGTTTTATTAAGCGTTGTACCGTTCTCTCAACAGAAATCCAAATTTGGGGCCAGATGCGGATACTGCAGGAAAGAATCTTGAGTCTGACGAAGAATGGCCTCGATTCACTCTGCCAGAACTGGCTCATAGGGAGCTGGCACTGCGCATGAGAAACGGCGGGGCATTACGGGTGCGGGAATGTCAATTCTGGAGCGAGTTTGCCCCAGAACTCGTCCGAGTTGCCGGTAGGTTAACTTAATTCCAACCACCCTCTCATAAATGACAAAAAAGGCAAATGAATTATAATTTACTTATAGAGAGAAACAAAAATAGTCGCTAATTTTCTTACAGAAGTCCAAACGTAAACGCGTTTTCAGAGGGTTACAGACTCCAAAAACAAGGGCAAAAGTTTTCTGTCCTTAAACAAAAAAACATACAAATTGAACATTTTTACACAAGAGAACCAACTAGAATTTTGTTTGATAGTTTTAATAGTCTTCTGTATCCTTGAATGCTCATCAAGATTATTGTTGTTGGTATCTACGTTTAAATTGTGTAAATGTCATTTTGATTCTGTGTTCCTGCAGGGGAAGCAGCAATATATCGGTCTGGCTCCGCCCACGAGGAAAAATGGACAGCGTCCCAGACCGAAGAAGAGACGTGCACCAAAGAATCATGCCCTTGATGAGATGATGAATCATTCTGGAAAAAAAATAACACTTGTGTAGGCCTACTTATCGTTGGCGATTGAAATAAATTTTGCCCATTAACCTGGACTCGGTTTCGCCGAATTAGTAGATAGTAGTCTACGAAGTTTGAGTGTAAGCTCAAGTATAGGTTCTTTTTTTAGTGTGAATCGAAAGAAATAACAGAGGCGTGCGTGCATAGTGTCAGTTTGAGGCCACCGTGTACGTGGCTGTATTATTTGTTTGAACTTTTTTCGGGGGGGGGGGGTTGTTCTCAAAAGAAAAACAAATATTCGAGCTAGTGTTAGAGAAGTGTAATGGCTATTACTTTTTAATTGTATAAATACTGTTTCTTTTTCATTTGATTTCGAATAAACGAGAGGTTCTCGATACATTTTGTTCCGGCGTCCCACTTGTGTTTTTCTTACTAAACTATAATCTTTCAGATAGGCCTAAGTGTTTGAATAACCATTTCTCCATGGCATAACCCTGTCCTCCCTTCACTCCAAGAACTGAGAAGAAACCGCCGCTCATGTTAAAAACACCTGTCATATTATTTTGTTTTGATAACGGTTGGACCATGGAGAGGACTAATTTGCAGCTACACTTGTCGAAAAATTCTCAAATAAGGCCCATCAGAAAAAGGGCACGCACCGCACGGTGGCGCTATATGAGTTCAGTGGCATGTTTTATGGTTCAATGACCCCAGAACGCATAGCAACACAATAGTCAGGTTATCGTGCAATAAGCAGTACAAAGAGTCAGGGTACCACACTGAGCAACAAACTTTTTTTAGAAAACAACATGGCTGCCGCCGCGGGTGAACGAATTGGCGAGGACGGAGCATATTATTTGGAGCGTATCCTTGCTGATTTGTCGCGTCTCTGTTTTGATTGTTTTGTTTTGTTTTATTAGATAATTCACAAGCTAAAAGGAATAATTGAAGTGTTAGGGCTGTGGTTTTATAGCGTGAAACAGACTCGGTTTTTGCAAGCGGAATGTTGCCGTTGGTTTGTGCACAAATCAGTGCAGCTCAAGTAACGACTAACGTTCCTAACTGTACTTGTCGGAATTTTAAGTGGCAATAGGCCTACTTTTTAAAGGAAATTCGTTTTTCTAAATGATTTTTAGGTTTTCAAGTTGATTTTAAAATTTAACTAAGCAAGTCAACACAATTTTGTGTAAAAAATCAGACATGGTGCATAGCCATAGTTAGCTCTACTGAGTGGAGCGCTTTTGAGCACTCATACCTAAAAACATAGTCACAAAAAACATAAAGAGATTAATAAAAGGACCAACAGTAATCAAATTATGATCTGTAGAGAGAGAGAATCTTGATGAATATTGATATATTTATAGTTTCATGACACATTTCTTATATTGTTGCAAAATAGGAAACAATGAAAATTTTCAATGTGTTAAAATGAGCATGGACAGTTCAGTTCTTTGTGTGAGGTTGGGCGTCTGACGTGACGCTCGCGTTCTTGCTCGTCGGAGTGATGAAGAAAACGTGTCTGCTAATCACGACGATCTCGATGAAAAATCGTGCTCCGATCATGCTTCGTCACGTGTCATAATTCAAACTGCAATTCGCATTTCAAGAAATTGCCATTTTCAGATTGCATTTGCAGAAGAAAATAAAAAATAATTATTTTATTTATCTTTTCGCGCAGTATTCTTTTTCTTTTTATGTGTGAGTTTCATGTACGTTTCTTGTTTAGAACGTCGTTGGAGTGTTCGTGTTCAGTACTGTAAATGCGGTAGCGGATGTCGCCACATCGCTCAATTTACGAGACGTCAGCGGATATCGCGCGACTTGTTTGCGGATTGGTTCGAGCGCGACATCGACGAGACGTGCGTCATCGTGCCCGACAGACGCGTCTAATCAGCTAATTCAAGAACTGAAGAAAAATGCCCAACTGGTGAACTACTATTTTGCTGTTTTTTTACTTTTGACTATTTTTTGGTTTTGCTATGGGGTATAATGGGATGTCAAGAAATAGGAGATCAAATATGGATATCTGAATCTATCTCATTTGTAATCTCTTTACCCTTTCTCATTGTCTTTTTGGGGTCTAAGGTTTGTGTTTGGCGACGTGTGCTGGTGCATGTAAAGTACAAAGTATAAGCGAATCAGTGGAGCGCTAGTATGGAAGGGGATTCAGCATTCGCGCGCCCACTCAGTAGAGCTAAGCCATAGTGGTGAATTTCCATAGTGGTGATCACCATGATCGCCATTGTTGCATTTTGTCGTCTTCAACTTCAAGTTCATCATCGTTATTGTAATGTAGCCTAGGCCTACTTTATATTCCTCAAAATTTCCTCAAAATATAAAACCTTGCCCTCTCTCTAGGACATTGCTGTTGGTTCACAACATTTCTAACTGTGTGTTTGAGACCATATTGAATAATTGTAACTTATTATTAAAATTAAAACTTTCACCACATTATGACTTAAGTTATAATAATTGCAGATCTACAATAGCCTAACATAATGGTAAAATCCTTTGTCCAGACCTTTTTTTCCCTTAACTGAAGCAATTATAGAGGCCTCACTTCCTGGTGATTCTGACGATGAGTTTACTTATGAAGAGGTCCCCATCGATGATGACTTTGCATCAGGTAGGCTTTTATTCTTTTTATTTTTTATTTTATTGTATTGTCTGTAGAGCTTTGTAGTTATGTGCAACATTTTAGATTTGGGTCTTAATATTTTTTACCCAAATTGTTCCATATTTTTTTGTGATTTCAGAACCAGATGAGGACCTACATGCAGCAGTCAGGACTATACAAGAAGCACAGGAGGATCAAGAGGCTTTGGTTGGTCTTGTCAATTTCCATTTTGTGGCCTACATCACTGAATATACTTTTACAATTCTGATTGGCGGTGCGACTATTCCACAAGTGCCTTAAACACTCTTGCTTGATTTTTTTATCAGATGAGAGGAGAAAGATTGGTTCCTCCGCCAGTCAACCTGAGGCCAGAGTTGGTGGATGACTTTGTTCGTAACTTCCTGGTGAAGATGGGTATGACTCGCACCATGGACTGCTTCCAAACGGAATGGTAAAAAAACAAGTAATTTACTGGAATATTTAGTCCTAATTTAGTAGTGAGACATAACATTTTTTGACATAATGCTGGTTGTTCGTTTTTTTGGACACTTACTCTGATTGATCTATTCAGTCAACTTTGTTAGTGATATTCGTGTTATGTTCCCTTTTTTTCTAACTACACCAGGTATGAATTGCAGCAACGTGGCCTACTGAATGAAGAGGACATCAAGACTGTGCCTGACCTGTACACGCGCAACCAGCAAATGGACGACCAGGTCAAGACACTCAGGAGGGACTTGGACAAGTTTAAGAATGCAGCAAAGTAAGGCAGGCTCACAGCTTAGAGTAGAAGGTTTCCAGAGAGAAAATGGAAGATACCAATAATAATAATAATAATAATAATAATGGATATTTATATAGCTCCAAAATCCGCCTAAAAAGACGCTCAAAGCACTTTACAAAATTTTTAAAAATACATAAGCGAATATATAAAAAACATTGTGATACCAAACAAAATGTAACTAATATATTTAAGAAAACAGTTTGAGACAGACAATGGGAGAGAAATATGATCAATTGCATAACTTTGTTATATCGGTCTTTCCTTTGCAGCAAGGCCAAGGACACTTACGTCAAGCTACGCAAGGAGAGGGATTTCAACCGCATGCATCACAAGAGAGTGGTCCAGGAGAAAAACAAACTGATTGACGATATTAAACGGTAAGGCCAAAAGAAGTCACACAAATCAAGCAGCGATTCACCATGTTCATTACTACAGGTCACTTTTGGGTTGCTTGGAGGTTTCCTCTTTTTTAGCTGGAGTTTTGGACACCTTCCAACCATTTACAATTTTTGTTTGAACATATTCTGTACTGTTATTGCAATCTAAGGGCAAAACAGCTCAAACTTGATTATGCTTTGTCTGTTTTTTTCTAAGCAGTTTTGGAGTTTTGAATTTCACCCACTGAAAAAGAATCGTGTCTCCTGGATGGAATCCGAATAATTCCAATTATAGTCTGGAGTCACCCAAGCCTAATCTCTTTAGATCCCATGTTTTCTCTTTCAAGGCTGAAGAAGCACTATGCCTCTTACGAGCCCACCTTGCAACAGCTGAAGCAGAAGTACGAGATGGCCATGAAGGAGAAGATGTTGGCCAAACTGGAGCGAGACCGGGCCGTTAATCAGGTACGCACTGATAAATTGACTCCACACACGGACAATAGAGGGCATTGTAAATAGTTATAGCGAGTAGGTATTTTAAAGGACACGCTGGTTCACAGACGCTGTTCATCGTTGCTCTGCAGTTGAAGATTTTATTTCCAAAACACGTTACATGTATATTCATTTGCAAAAAAAGGGAAAAAGTCGGATATTTACAAAACAGTATACAGCCGTTTCTAGTGTTCATTTTGCACTTGATTGTTGAACTACATGTATATAACAGCCGTTGAAACTGATTTTGGGCAGGGATTTTAAACAGTAACAAAATTGCGTTTATCGCGTTACTCTTCATTTACCAAAGTGCATAAGACAATGGCACCCAATGGTTTTTCAGTCTGGTTCTTTCTGGAGCTTAACTCATTTTTAAGAACCCCATCTTTGACCCCTCTTGTTTAGGTGGCTGGCCTGCAAGCCACATTGCGCAACTTGGAATCAGGCAGTCGGGACAGCGGTTCCATGGAATTTTCCAAAGCAGACCGTCGGCTGATGTATGCCTCTGGGGTGGGACCCACACAGAGCGCCGTGCGTCAGGCTAGGGAGATGTACTCCAGACCCCGCCAGCCAGACCCAGAGAACATGGACGTCACAGCTCAGCCTCAGCCTAGACACCCAGATGTGAGTTCACTTGATACATCTCGATCATTTCTGATCCAGTTTGGTAAAACTTGACCTAAGAAGAAAAATTCCATCCTACAATATACTGATTACAGTACCTTCTGCTGTATCAGGTTCAGCTGAAGGTTGTTTCCAGTCCCTCGCCAAGGGACTTTGCAGATTGAGTGTCTATGAAATTGCATTGTGCAGGGCAAAACCCAATGTTAAAATTTATGTAAATCCAGAATTAAAATCTGCGCAACAAAAAAAAAAGAGAAATCCATTGTACAATATGTTGACTAGAGTCAGTGCTTTTAATCTGATAAATGCTGCAAGCACAACCCAAATAAATTTCCTGTTTATATTTTTAGGATTCGGAATTCCCAGTGGATACTGGCGTCAACCCACAGCTGACGAATATCAAAGGACCCTCGGCCCATCTGACTCGCACTGGAGGGTTTCGCCTGACCCACACCATCCAGGCACACACCCTGGCTGTCAGTGGGTACGTATCCGGAACTTGACATGGAAATTAGAAGTTGATTTCAATCTTGAAGTGTTTCCTCCCAGCAAGAAACAAACAGTATCACAAAACTTTCTCAGTCAAAAAATTAACTAGCACACTCAGTTTCGAGCCGGCTCATAAAACACTACAAACTTCAACAAAGTACATTTTAAATAGTTAGAAATTGTCCAATGTTCAACGGTCTTTCCAGCCTCTGAAGGTTAATCCTAATTCTTTCTTTGTCCATCTATCCAGCATTGCCCTGCATCCTCGCAAGCAGATTCTGGCCACGGTCAGCGATGATCACACCTGGAAGATGTGGGCTATCCCCAGCGGTGACATCATCATGACGGGGGAAGGCCACACGGACTGGGTGGCAGACTGCGACTTCCATCCCAGGTATGGAGTGAATAATACTTGGGCCACTCCCAAATAACGGCTTGCAGTTATACACGTCTGTGGATGCTGCTGAAGCCACATCTCATAGACATCCGTGTTTCTTCCAGCCGTTGCCAAGTAATTCAGACGTACTTGTGCTTACTTTGAAACTGCATACAAACATTTCTGCTTTAATGTGACATGTTTAGACATACCGCATAACCTCAAACATTAAGGGCAAGCACCCTGACACCACATTATCCTCCCAAGCTGTAACAAATTTTAGTAATCAAATTGCAGTATGGGGGTAATTGTGACAGTGTTTCAACAATTTATCCCAGCTGTGGTATATTGTGCTGCCAATGAATAACTGAGTAAGGCTCAACAAGTTCACTCCTCAATATTGTGGTTTTACCCTTCACCATTGTGATTTCACAAGTACTTTATACTCGATGCTGTCTATTAAGAGCTTGTGCAAAGAAATTCCCAAGTTTTTAAACTGGGGAGAGACGCGAACCCACGACCTCCTGCTAGCCAGTGCAGACGTCGTAACCACACAACCACCAGGCTTTCCAGGGTCAACTTCTCATTTCAAATCGATATAGAGTAGGTACAACATTCAGAGTCTTGTCAATAAAAGCTATATTCCTATTTTTCTTTGCTGCAGTGGGGCCCAGCTTGTCACGGCCAGCGGGGATGCTACGGTCAAGATATGGGATTTCTCCAAAGCAGAGTGTGTACACACCTTCACTGAACACCAACATGCAGGTCAGACAACTTTCAAGTTTCCTCATTAAGACAGATAACTTGTCTGTTGTGTTTTATTATAATGAAGTCCTTCCTTCTCCATTTATTTTATCTATTTCTCATTTCCAATTTCCCCTATGCCTACAATAAATTTCTGCACCTTGCACCAGTTACGTCGACTACTCCACATTACGGCCCTTTTTGCTATTTTCTTGCCTATTCCTTGACACCATCAAAACTGGAACGCAGAAGGGATGTACTCGAGTCCATCACAAGTCCCTGCAAGTCCATCACAAGTCCTCAAGTCCCAATTCAACTCACAAGCTATTCAAATGACCCTTAACAAATGCATTCACTGTTATTTGTGATGGACTTGACTACAGCCCTGAAACACGGGCCAAAAGTCTGTGCGTCTTCAAACTATTTATCAAATTATCAAAAAGTGAAATCTTCTGCATTTCTTTTGTCTTCAGTATGGGGATGTTCTTGGCACACCGGTGGTGATTTCATAGCCAGCTGTTCCATGGATAACACCTCCAAGATCTGGGATCTCAACAGGTAAAAATGACAAGAATCACGGCGACGTGTCAGTTCTCCCTGATGTGTCTGGTCACATTGGCACACTGCTAACATCAGCAGTTTTACACTTACTTCCAACCTGCAATCCAGAGTTGCACTGAGAGTAATTTGCAGCTCTGGTTGACCCAAATAGAAATTGATTTTAAACATGTGGACTACATTTACTAGACCCTGAAGTCGTTACCAACGACTGCAAGAATCTGTCTTTTTCGATGTCACTCCAACTGTCAGTCTTTCAATGAATGTGCCTTTAGGAGCAACTAAATGCACAATTCATACTGCCAGTGGTTTAAACAGTAGTTAGTATGGGTCTTACCATGACTATAAAAAAAACATGAGTCTATAACATTTTCTCCTCTGTTGACAATTTCAGTTTGCGATGTCGCTTTACCCTTCGAGGCCACACCGATTCCGTCAACAGTATCATGTTCCTGCCCTACTCCAACACGCTGCTGACCTGTTCCGCCGATAAAACGGTCTCTCTCTGGGATGCACGAACGGTATGTATATCCACACCACCCCAATAGCCACTATGACAAATATAACGTTGAAATCGAGGTACATGCGGTGGATCATTAGTACATCAAAAGTCCAGTCACAAGGAAAGCACAAGTCAGTACACAAGTCCAGTCACAAGTAACAGTGGATGAACAATAACAAAGGAATGCCTATGTCACAGTTCATTTGAATAGCTTAGAGTTGACTTGTGATGACTTGTGATGACTTGTGATGATTTGTGATGACTTGTGATGACTTGTGATTGACTTGTGATGACTTGTGATGACTTGTGATGACTTGTGATGACTTGTGATGACTTGTTATCCATCACAAGTCATCACAAATATATAACATCCTCTGGAAGTAAGCGTTGGCTCCCCTGCATTTTTGTCGTTTTTCCTCAAACATTTACCCTTTTAATTGATCAACAGGGTATATGCGGACAGACCTTCTATGGCCACTCCCACTCCGTCAACAACGCCACCTTCAACCTCAAGGGCGACACGGTGGCATCCTGCGACAGCTATGGTAACGTCAAGCTCTGGGATGTGCGCACCTGCGCTCCCATGGCAACTGTTGACGTGGGCCCGCATCCCGCCAACCGAGTTGCGTTCGACGGATCGGGCTCGGTGCTGGCCATCGCGAGCAATGACGGCACGACAAAGATGTTCGAAGTTGCAAGTGGACAGGTAATTTTTTTTTAAAAACCTCAATTTGTTGTTTCAGCAAGATTTATTTTAATCCTGCTGTCATCCATGTTATCTCTCATGCAACATTAATGTCCTGTCAATGTTCTCGTTGACACCTATAATAATCATAAAAAGAATCATTACCCAGAAATAGAGTAATATTTTAACAACCATACACACTTGGTGTACTTTCTCACTTGTCAAGCCAGCAAAAAGATATTTTACCATGACACAAAATATATATTGTACAAGTTAGATTTCATTTATGTGTGTAAATATATTTGGTATCAGTCCCTAACTTTAACAGCTTTAGTTTTCATTCAAGCTTTTAAACAGCCATTTTTGTTTTGTTTTTCTTTGTCCCTTTTGAAGGTGTCCAACCTGGCAGGTCATGAGGACGCGGTGCATTCGGTCTGCTTTGATAAATCTGGTGATTTCCTCGTCTCGGGCAGTAGTGACTGCACTGTCAGGATCTGGTCCTAGATTCAGACAAAAAAAAGGAGTTTGGAGCAAGATATTGTTTTTTCCTTTGGGAGTTTGAACTTGTACAGCAGATGTAAATGAGTGTAACTTTAATCTTCATTAAAGATTTTTGGAAGGCAGTGAAGGAGACGATGGGGTATCAGTTTGAACAAGACAGAAATACATTCGGTGTTTCTTCTTTTTCAGAAGAGTAAAAACAAGAGCGAGAATTAAATATTCTTTCAGAGTATGAAATTATAATATTTCTGAGATTTTACTGACACTCACATCGTTGTAACAATTAAGTTGAAAGTTCAGAGATAATCAGCATTTGTGAGAGAAAAAATGTTGGTGAAGATATTTGGAGCATTCGATTTGTAAAAAATACTAACAAATTAAAATAATACATTCAGTATGAAACAGTCCACTCCAGTGTAATACAATACTGTACATGTACTTGGCAAAAAAATAGATCTTTGATGCACTGCGTCTGTATTGCACTTCTCAAACTTATTTTTTCTTTCTCCGTCCAATTCTAAGATGCAATTCAAACAAATCCTATTTTTTTAACAATGGTAAAGGCATTGTCAAGATGACTGAAGGTTAAGGTTAAGGGTCACATATAGAGCTTTACCTTGTGTTTTAAAATGTTCGCTATCAACACTTTTTTCCTAGTAACAAAGTTAGAAAGTCTTTACTTAAAAGATATAAATACCTCGATTTACTGTTACTTACGGTTTGATTGAACTTATTTGTATTAGAGATTTTCCATTTTTGAAATGTACATGTAATCCTATAAATGTGATAATTGATTGGAAAATATAGCTGTTTAAAGATGATAATGCTTGTTGTGTGGCGAATGCTTAGTGATTTTGAAGTAATTGATGATATACATTATTGCTTTTAATACGTCTGGGTAATTCTTAAAAACAATGTAATACATATACTAATCACATCAAGATAAACATCAACCCCCCCCCCCAAAAAAATCCAGGTTGATCCACCGTTCCCTGTCACACACAAACTCCATCCATCACGCACACACTTATACACTGTATACAACAATTCGAACTACTACATTTTTAGAAGAAAATTGTAAGCAACCCTTACACTAAGTTTGAGAGTTCAAGCTACATTATCAGCAAACTTGACAATTTACGCAGTTGAGATAACAAGTCAAACAAGTTTAGTTGGCATGAACTGCAATACAATCCGATTCATGTTGTATCCTCTAGTGGGATTCGCACCGAGGACACCAAATATGAAGTCAAGGGCGCAGAACCATTGCTCACACTTTTATTGCAATTTTTCCCATGCTGCTGCAATCCTCAGCAGCCGACATAAAACAGCCGTTTTATGCATCAAAACACGAGGAAATAGACCCAGTAGAACACGTTGAACATGATAAAGACCGCGGGATAGCTCCAACGGGCCAAGCAGTCCAGCCGATGAGCCGTCCATAGCTGGGGTCGTTGACGGCAGCAATCGCCGCCTTCCACGCTCGTGATCGCCGGATCTCGCTCTCCCTCTTTACTCGGAGACTGTTCGATGTCGCGAGCCTTCCTCTTCTCTCGTTTTGTCTAAAGTGAAACACGAAAAGAAGGCGAAACCCACATAATTTATGACTTGCTATTATGAAATAAAAGTTTATAATGGTAAATCGCTTTTAATTAATATAGGCTCCACTCCACCAATACTTGCCAACCCCACTGATTGCGGTGAGTCAAAGCTGGGGGTTTTTTTTCTCTATCTCATCGGCTGCCTATGCTACCGATCTTAATTGTCCGGTGCCACTTTTCTTGTCATTATTTTTAATTACTTTAAGAATCGCTCTGATTACCAAGAATGTCATTCAGTGATGATCTAAGGCTAATGTTAGACTTCGTTTCAAATCGGCTGGCACTTCGCTGGCTACAATCTGTTCCCTATTGCCGTGCAAATAAATGAAGCAAGTAATTATTAAGAAACAACACTTTTAAGTTCAGATTACTGTGATGAAGATGTACCTACCTGCACGACGAGGAGGTAGTTGGCCATTCCATACTCCAGCAAAGAGAAGAACACGAAAAGGAGACACACAGCCAGCCAAATGTCGATTGCCTGGGGGGGGAGGTTGAAAAACATTTGGAAAAAAATTGTGATTGAGGATACTCAGAATCTGGTTTCAATTTCTTTCGTGTATCTTTGCAAGTTGAAGTTTACTCTTATAGTAACACCATGTGACATTTTGTTTACAAAACTGGATGTTGTGATCACGTGGTGCCAACTCATTCAGCAATTGGTTCTCTTCTGCACTTCATGTATATATCTTGAAATAGTGGACCAATTACACATGTAGCATGAAAAAAAAGATGCTTAAATGTTTGAGTAGCTCGTTGGTTGGCTGTCGGCAACACGCGGCAAGTGGTCTATAGCATACAGCAAACGGTAGATTCGCACTTTGCATGGGAAGGCCATATTGAAACCAAGTTGCACTTGAAAATGAACATATTCTTTGGCGTTGCAAGTATTTAGGTTTGTATATACATATAGGGAACCTTTCTTTTTCAACGTTGGGAGCATGTGAAGCCTGCAATGTCAATTATTTGGAATTCCTCGGTTGCTGTGACGTCATGATGCTGTACTACCAATGGTAGTGCATACCTTTGCGTAGGTAACAACCGGTAGGGTG
This sequence comes from Patiria pectinifera, assembly GCA_029964075.1. Taxonomy (NCBI): domain Eukaryota; kingdom Metazoa; phylum Echinodermata; class Asteroidea; order Valvatida; family Asterinidae; genus Patiria; species Patiria pectinifera. The sequence goes on along the minus strand of CM057143.1, from coordinate 20,985,640 downwards.
TCCTGTATGCCAGCCGTCATGGTAGTCACAGTCAGTACCGTGGTTATCCCCAGAGCGACGCGCGCGGGCGCTGCTTTGGCGTCGATCCAGAACGACAGCCATGCGATGCTGACCAGCAACACGGTGGGAATGTACACGGTCAGGAAGAACGACTCCATCTGACGCATGAAGTAAAAGTGACACTTGGGTGTGCTGTAGTTACCTGAAAATATTTGAAAAATAAAATAGCTGACACTCTATGCTTTCAAGCGCAAAGCAGTTGACTTTTAAATTGATAACTCTGTGGTAGCGACCATCTTGGTCGTGTTCCTATCCTAATGTCTTGCGAGGGATCTTCACGGTTACGTTAGGCCCAATAGGTAGGCCTAACAGTTTGCTTTGGTCATGTTCCCGCGCCCTGTGTTCATATTACGAGGTTTCTATGTTCAAAATAAGGACGAAAATATAATAAACAAATGATTAAACAAAACTTTCTGAGTCAGTAATACCTTGTCAACGTCACGATCCGGCATTTCTGACCAAAAATGTAATCATTTGCGATACATTTTTGTCGGTAAATTACAATTATAATGCTTGCAACTTGCAATGGTTCTTTTTAAGATTAGCGTAAAACCTTATAGCACAATTGACCATTAAACATACCAAGTAAGTAAGGTACTTCTGCATTTGCAATATCCGAACCAGTCAGAGAGAATTTGGATATGGTGATACCAGGCTCGATCTGAATGGAGTCCTCCTCAAGATACAGCATCACATCTCGGGTGCTGTAAGCGTCTGGGAAAAGAAGATGACAGTTTATAAAACTGGAGATGTAAAGACTGACTCTAATGGTGTGATGTAGCAGGGCAAAAGGGAATGGGACACACGTGTTTCCATAATTCTTATCCCCACGGTATAAAGTTTGCACACTAAATTCATGTCTGCAAAACCAGTGGGATGTGAAAACTGGATACACGGCTTGTTCCCCATGGCTGAAAATGTACAGCAGAATGCTGAAATTACCTTCATAGTGACTTTGTGACAACGCTGTGAACAGATTGACGGCTACTGAACAGAAATACTCAATATTGTGTCATACAGATAAAAATGGGCATGCCAAGAAATAAAACGTTGTATTTCACATGATTGAAATTTTACTAACTAGGCCTATTTGATAAAAACAAACAGTAAACAGGTAGGAACTTACAGCTGCTCATGACAATCGTGCACTTTTGGGAATCCATTGGAAACCGCTGTAGCATCATGTTGCACGCAAGCGTTGCGCTGACCCTGTGAACGAAAACCAAAAAAATGCTTTGCCCAAGTCGTACAAATTGAATGTTGGCAAATCAAAGTTCAGTGCATCTCATCTTGAAATAAACACGTAAAATAATGTTTTCCAAAACCCTTAAATGCCGCATACATAATTGTACTCGTTAACATTGCTGTTCCGTTCATTTGAGCGCGGAGCTATTGCCCCATGCGTCAACTAACGATCGTATATGTGTTTGGTGTCTCCTTCATCACTTATCTAACACTGTAACCTATAATAAGCACCGTGTGTAGGGATACCTGGAGCTATAGGCCACGCTACCGTCGGGGTCCACGCGGAGCAGCCTGTTCATCTGGGTGACGGAGTGGACCTTTGCATGCTTCTCGTACAAGAAGACGACGTCTGGGATCCATACATTGTCCATGTCCCCGCTCTTGAAGATGATCGTCTGGTCCCCCTCGAAGGAGAGTCGGGGGTCTTGCCAAAACATGCGGAGATACATGGTGACCGAAAAATCCTGTATGAAGCAGGAATTTGTGATGGCAAATTACAGACTGACACAGCAACAAGATATTGGGACAGAAAGAGGGCATTGGATATAAAGCGGACGGGATTGTGTTAAAAAATATTTCCCATTCAAAATTCTGTTGATTTTCATTTCAAACAATACAATCTGGGAAGTATATATTAATATTATTAACAACGGTATTCCACAATTAGACTTTTAGAAATTGCTAAAAAACGTTTAAAATAACAAAATTTTCGAACACCATAAGCCAAAACCAAACTTGTTTCGAAACTCATCAAAATAAACCTGACTGTTTAACGGAGAACAATCTTATAAGAAGTAAAACACGTTTTAACCTACCATGGTGGATTCTCGAATGCCTTCCATGCTTTCGATGTAAACAACGATCTTGATTCTAACAGGTGGACCTGTATAGTAACATGCAGACAACCAAGGTGTTCATTAGAAATAGAAACTAGTCCAACCTCGGACGAACTCGTGGGAAACATTAAAACATTCGGAGATTACGAGGACAACATGTCGTGGTGCATTTACTTGCCATTATAGTGGAGCTGCTTAGGTCCATTTTTGGCCCAAATCGTGCACTTTGTGGTAAAAGCATGAAAGTTGGCAGGTGGGGTCCAAATGGGCTAGAATTCATTTTAAGATCGGGACCCATCCTGGATATTGCCCAGTTTGGGGGCGGAGCTTGAATTTTTTTTAAAAGGGGGTGCAAACAATACAAACTCATACAAACTGTATTTAACATCCATTTTCCTTGTTTTTCTATGGTTTGAAATAAAATTAAACATAAAATATAACATTCTAGCATTCGAACACCATTTAATTTCCACCCATTTTGTGGGCGTGGCCTAAATGTACAAAAGAGGCGGTATATATTAACAGTTTGGTTCTAATATGGAAAACATTATTCGGCTTGATAGTAAAATCCTGAAAATTGGCAGGGCCAGTTGAAATGGGCTGAAAATAATTTTAAGCGGTGAACACATCTTGGATCTTGCACAATTTTGGGGGGCGGAGCTTGATTTTTCAAAAAGGGGAGTGCAAAAAATAAAAAAACTCAGAAAAACTGTATTTAACATCCATTTCCATTTGTTCTTCATGCTTAAAATAAACTTAGACATGAGAAATAACTTTATGAGAAATAACACGTTAAAATTGTGCAGCAGCAGGATTCCAGTCGAACCAGTGAGTTTGGTGGTTTGAGACATCATCTTACATTGAAAGACATCATCTTACATTGCCGAAGCGCATGGCTATGGCGACGCACGCGCATACCAGAAACCAGAGCCTTTTTTGGCCTAATAATCGTTTGCTTCGTTTCGTATGAATAAAAAGGAGTAAATGCTTCAGATTTCAAATATGCACTTGTCATTTACAAGGCTGGGTTGGGGCAACCTTGAAATTATAAAGCAAAATAATTCTGCGCAAAAACTACTGCATTTATTAAAGTTCATAAAGTACAAATGATACCATATGTTTATATGAATAAAGCATGGCATTTGCTCTCTTTTTTTTACCACTTTCGAAGCATTTACTCGCATCTGTATGAATGAAAATTATGCAAACACTTTTACTAAAAACCATTTGCTCTTAAATAAATGGCCTAAAAAATGTAAAGCTTTACACGTTTATAAGTTTGCAGAAAATAAAACTATCGTAACCGAAACGGAAAGCGGCACCGGGGAAGGTCACGTGCTGGAGGACAGATACAAAAAAAGCGCATCAAACGCGACGAACGCAATGCCATTTACGTGCACAATGCGCTGTGCATCGGCACCCATGGTCTACATGTGGATTGGGTTTTCAGTCCCTACCTGATTCCGTGGATTTTCCCCAGACTATTCTTCTGGGGTTTTCCTCCCACCTCTAAAACTGTAATTTCTTCTCATTGTCTTCTCTCTACGTTTTTTTTGTCGAGGTTTGCGAGCTACAGTGCCTGGGGGATGCACTTTTGAGGATCCTTGGTTTCATTGCCAGAAAAAAAATAATTTATCGTTTATACTTCGTTTCGTATGAATATAAAGAAGTAAATGCTTCAGATTTCAAATATGCACTTGTCATTTACAAGGCTGGGTTGGGGCAACCTTGAAATTATAAAGTAAAATAATTCTGCGCAAAAATTACTGCATTTATTAAAGTTCATAAAGTACAAATCATACCATGTTTGTATGAATAAAACATGGCATTTGCTTTTGCTACCACTTTGAAGCATTTACTCGCATCTGTATGAATGAAAATTAAGCAAACACTTTTACTAAAAACCGTTTGCTAAATTCTGAAAATAATTACTTTTTACCTTTAAGCTTTTGCTACACTATAAGCGTTTTCTTCGTTTCTTATGAATAAAAAGGAGTAAATGCTACAAATTTTAAATATTTACTTGACATATTTCAAGGTTGGGTTGGGGCTACCTTGAAAATATAAAAGCAAAATAATTCTGCGCAAAAATTACTGCATTTATTAATGTTAATCGCGAAAAAGTACAAATAATACCATACGGTAGTTCGTATGAATAAAACTGGCATTTGCATTACTCCCATCTGTATGAATAAAAATTAATCAAAGGCTTTTACTAAAAACCATTTGCTCTTGAGTAAATGGCCTGCAAAATGTAAGCTTTACACGTTTGTAGGTTTGCAGAAAATAAAACTATCGTAACCGAAACGGAAAGCGGCACTGGGGAGGGTCACGTGCTGGAGGACAGATACAGATTCAGTCCCTACCTGATTCCGTGGGTTTTCCCCAAACTATTCCTCTGGGGTCTTTCTCCCACCTCTAAAACTGTAATTTCTTCTCCTTGTCTTCTCTATACGTGTTTTTTCCGGGGTTTGCGAGCTACAGTGCCTGGGGCATGCACTTTTGAGGAATCCTTGGTTTCATTACCAGAAAAAAATTATTTATCGTTTATACTTCGTTTCGTATGAATATAAAGGAGTAAATGCTTCAGATTTCAAATATGCACTTGTCATTCACAAGGCTGGTTTGGGGCAACCTTGAAATTATAAAGCAAAAAATTCTGCGCAAAAGCTACAGCATTTATTATATGTTAATCACGAAAAATTAATATTAACAAAGTTCATAAAGTACAAATGATATACATGTACCATGTTCGTATGAATAAAACATGGCCGCTGCTTTTACTTCCAATTTCGAAGCATTTACTCGCATCTGTATGAATGAAAATTAAGCAAACACTTTTACTAAAAACCATTTGCTAAAATCTGAAAATAATTAGTTTTTACCTTTTAGGTTTTGCTACACTATAAGCGTTTACTAGTATGAATATAAAAGAAGTAAATGCTTCAGATTTCAAATATTTACTTGTCATATTTCTGAAGTCCTTTATCTACAGAACTGTAAGTCCGATTGGGTTGAAACTTGGTACGGGCCAGACCGGGATGTGTTATAGGTAAAAAAATGAAGTGACGTCATGATGACGCCATCCTGAGATTTTATATGAATATTTGAATTTTCGGACCGTTTAGCCATATCTCACGCACGCAACATGCAAAGTTAAAAATTCTTTTTGTATTTGGTTTGTTAGGTAATAGGTATTTGCACAACATTTTTGAAAAACTTGGGTAGGTAGATAATGGTACTAGTATGCAAAGTCCGAAGTGACGTCACGATGACGTCATCGTTTGATTTTTTTAATGATTTTAAAAATATTTATGATTTTATTCTGCTTCCAAAATTGCACACTTTCTTTCATCGGATTGACATTAAACTTGGTTCAAACCAAGACCACAATGACAAAATGTGTATTGAGAAGGGTTTTAAAGACGTCATTGCAGGGCATGTGACGTCATGTGATAAAATTATATTTTAGGAATTATTCTAAACATTTGAACAACCTTTAACTGCATGAAGCACTCTGACAAGTGACTGCAAAAGGACCAACGAAACATAAACATTTGTAAAATGCGAAAAGCCCTGTGTTCTGTTTACAAACAGACATGGTATCTTTTTGTTATTTCATCTTTTTATTTTTAATATGACGTCACGTGACATGTGACGCCATATTAAAATTGCATATTTTGAAGGCCAATATCTACAGAACCACTTGTCCGATTGGGTTGAAAGTTGGTATGTACCTAGACCGGGATGTGTTATAGATGAAAATTGAAGTGACGTCATGATGGGTTACGTGACGTCTCGTTAGAGATTAATAGATTTGATCTTTAAAAATCAATATAAAATCAACCGTGAGAGACCTGAACATGAATTTCATGGGATATGATAGAATTATCGAGGGTCTTCATTTTTTTATATTATGTGCAAAATCACGTGACCCTTTCTTCCGGTTGAAACCGGAAGTGCCTTGTGATTTAGAATTGGTGAAAAAAAGTGAACTTGCATCAACGATGTATGCTCTGGCGAAGTTGTTCTTTACCATAATATTATAATTATAGATGAAACTTGATGTGACGTCATCATGACGTCATCACGTGACATGTGACGTCATAATTCACAGCCCTTTGAGAATATAATCACATATTATATTCCACCATTTATTATAAACAGAACTACACACCCTTACTTGATGGAACATATACTTGAAACTTTACATGTCACAAGTCACACAAAAAGTACCGAAACAGCCCTGTGTTTGTCCACAAACATAAATCTAGTTTTAATTATAACTTTCTCAAAAGAATGGACCACCGTTATCATACTTTTGTAATGTGGCAGGCATTGCCTCAGGCAATGTCTTGGATTCCCGTGTACAAAGCCATTTGTCATTTGCTTACGGTGCTACTGGAAGTGCACTGAGAAGTGAATATAACATAACACCGGAAGGATTTTACAACAATTAAACAAATAATGGAAATGTTAGGTGAGGAATGCCCAATGCAAACAAGTCAGGTGTGTTTACAAACACAAATGCCCCGCAACCGTGACTGTTCCCATTACATAACACCACTCTTTTAACATCAACTTACATGTACCTTGGTCACATGGAACGTTCATTGACAGCATTAGTGTCTTCTGTAGGTTTTATATGAATTAATCCCTAATCCTTATGATCTCAGAATAAATACAAGATTTCTATTGTTTTAGCCACTGTGACCTTGACCCTTGACCTTTCGACCCCCAATGCGATAGGCCTATTTGGATTAATAAGAACGATCCACAAACCAAAGTTGAAGTTCACATGTAAAGTATTTCTCAAGTTATCGCGCTGACAAATTTTCTTTTGTTTTAGCCACTGTGACCTTGACGTGATAACACGTGTTAGAATGTTAGAATTTACATCCACTTTGTTTCAAAGCATGAGAAACAAAGTGGATGTAAAATACAGTTTTCTGAGTTTTCTTTTTTTGCACTCCCCTTTTTGAAAAATCAAGCTCCGCCCCCCAAATGGGCAAGATCCAAGATGCGTTCACCTCTAAAAATTATGTTCAGCCCATTTCAATTGGACATGCCAATTTTCAGAATTTTACCACCAAACTGAATGATGTTTTCCATATTTGAACCAAACTGCTAATATATACCGCCTCTTTTACCATTTAGACCACGCCCACATAATAGGTGGAAAATTAACAGGTGTTAGAATGCTAAAATGTCTTTTTTCATGTTTAAGTTTATTTCAAAGCGTGAAAAACCAAGGAAATTTGATGTTAAATACAGTTTTCATGAGTTTGTATTGTTTGCATCCCCTTTTTTGAAAAATCAAGCTCCGCCCCCAAAATGGGCAAGATCCAGGATGGGTCCCGATCTTAAAATGACTTTTAGCCCATTTTGACCCCACATGCCAAATGTCATGCTTTTACCACAAAGTGCACGATTTTTCGCTTAGCAGCTCCACTATTAGATCCACGGGGCTTTTAATAATCGATGCGTTTCATTTCGTATTTGTACACTAGTGAATTTCGGTGTCTGTTTCTTTATTTTTATTTTTTACTGTTTTATTTTTTATGGAATCTCGCAAAAACAAATAATCAAGTAGTTTATACTTCGTTAATTTATTATATTTTTTATCTCTAATGAATGTTTAATTTGAATGCCATTTGGACCTCATTTATGCCATTAGTGGAGATCCTCTTGTCAACTCTTCAAACACTACATGTATATGCTACAAAACTCGAAGTTTAACAATTAAAATGACCAAGGACCCAAGGTCATCAGAAGGATCGATGGTTCGCTAATTAATGCGGTCGTTGAGCTGTGGTAAACCATCGAAACGATCGATACACCCCAGTGCTTCATCTATTCTTAATTAGTCTTTAATTAAGTCTCGTGCCTCGATAATGAAAGTGCAAGTTGAGCATAAGGTTGTATCACATTTCGTGGAGTGCATGCTCAGCTGTAAATATCACTCAGCTGCAACTGTTTCATTTATTAAGCAAAACGGTTGCTGCTGAGCGTGGCCACTAATCCTGTTACTCCCAAATTATACAGATCCGACCACAAATACAGCATTTGTGCACCAAAGCGCCCCATCCAACCTGCGTTCTTTTGTTCGCAATAACTTGGATGGACTGAGCTGAACTTGACCCCGCGCTAGAGGAGAATATTCATGGGTGCATTGACCCCGCACTGGAGGAACTAAGGAAATCTCCTGCCATAAATCTGTTGCACAGTGATCCGGTGCCGATTTATTACACGGAAGAGCATTACTTATTCTCTAATCCCTATTATTATACAGCGCGGACCATGTGCAAAGTGTTCCATTCAACCTGCTACTTTCGTTCGCAATAACCTGGATGGACTGAGCTGAATTTGGCCCCGCACTGGAGGAGAATATTCACGAATGCATTGCTTTTTATGCATGGCGTCCAACCCCGAAAACACGGAGGTTTACCGCGCGGTACCGCCCCATATACCGCGAGATTTTTTTAGGTTAACCTTTCGGTACCACCCCGTTTAATTATGAATTTACCCCTAACAAAAACCAACCGGAACCCATCACTGCACTATGACGTTTTAGTTGGAAACCATTTTGGGCTAAGCAATTTATTTTCTGAGCTTAGTAAATTTGCTTGCTTTAATGCAATAGGCCTAAGCCTTAGAGTTATCTCGGACATTGATGGAGCAGTCACGATGTGAATAATGTAGCGGAACACGCCATGTAATTAAACTAACGAGCCTCCACTTGGTCTGTTTGTTGGACTGTCCGTGCTGCACGGACCAACTTCTGATTGTGCATGACTTGCTGTAGATTTCCATGACAAAACTTTAATGAACGCAGTAAATTCAAGGTGCGGTTCATGGTACATGCACATTTATATATACACTGGGCAACTGTGGTAGATACCACATACGTTAATAGTTTTAAAACTGAATCTTTGCAGTGTACATATTAAACGCTTTGTGATGAATGTTTCGTCACTTGAAGTGAAACCTTTTCTTGTTAAGTGTTTTTTTAGTGTTTGAAATCAAGTTGATCGAATCGACACCGTTTACTTTTAACTTGTGTCCTACCTGTGTCATTTGGTCGTAGTCGCTTGTCATATCCATTTAGGATGTTGTTCAATACGGCCGTGGTGTTTGTTCCTTCTACAGTGTACCTGTATTTGAAAGTTTGGATTCGGGGGAGAAGAGATGAACATCATGATGTGTGGTAATTGTCATATCTCATTGGGGTTATTTTCTTTACTCGATTTTTTTTTTTTTTTTTTTTGGGAGGGGGGGAGTTTTTAAGGTACATTTGGTATGAATAAGGTAAGCTTAGTCAGGTTCACCAAAGCCATCGTTTGATTGATTGGTTGGGTCAAGTTTAGGTTTGGGTTTTGGTCGGTTGGAGAGGGTTGGAATTAGCTGGGTTGGGTGGTTGGGTTAGGCTGCATTGGTTGGGTTGGGCTGGGCTTGGCTGGTTAGACTGGGCTTGGCTGGCTGTGCTGGGTTGGCTAAGCTGGATTGGGCTGGACTCGGCTGGGCTGAGCATGGTTGGGCTGGGTTTGGCTGGGCAAGGCAATGACGGGGCAGGGGTGGGTTGGGTTGGGCTAGTGGGTTGAGCTGCAGGCCCTCATTGGGCTGGGTTGGGTTGGGCTATGCTGTGTTCCGTAATTGGGCTATATTATATACGGGCTGGGCTGGGCTGGACTGGGCGGGGCTTGGTTGAAGTGGATAAGATTGGGTAGGGTTCACTAGTTCGGGTATAAGGCATATATTTTGCTAAAGTTTATAGCCGTGGATAAAATGTATTTGTGCTTTATAATTTGTAGCTGCATTACATTCCAAGCCCTACGGTAATGGAACGCCAAATGTAACCTTCTCTCGCCAAAGCAATTTACATTCCTGTGCGGTTAATGTTAAAAGTCAATATACATGTACTAATGTCAATGGCGTTGCAACATGTACAAAATCTCGACACACTAAACATGTATGCGGAGAATCATGAGGGAATTTTGGCGGGAACGCGTCTCGGCAGCTGTATAGATTAGCATCGTACGGCAAGCGTGCTTCCTCGCCGCGGGAGACTAATAGTGGAGCTGCTAAGCGAAAAATTGTGCACTTTGTGGTAAAAGCATGAAATTCGGCATGTGGGGTCAAAATGGGCTAAAAATCATTTTAAGATCGGGACCCATCCTGGATCTTGCCCATTGTGGGGGCGGAGCTGGATTTTTTTAAAAAGGGGGTGCAAACAATTCAAACTCATGAAAACTGTATTTAACATCAAATTTCCTTGGTTTTTACGCTTTGAAATAAACTTAAACATGAATTAAGACATTCTAGCATTCTAGCACCTGTTAATTTTCCACCCTATTTGTGGGCGTGGTCTAAATGGTAAAAGAGGCGGTATATATTAGCAGTTTGGTTATTTTTTATTACTTATGAAAAGCAAAATGCATTCATATTTTCACATCTTTCGAAACAGTCAATTCAATTCAGTTCTTCTTGTCCATTGGATTGGTTGTTAAACCTTCAATTTCTTGTCTTGCAATACTCCGTGCCAAATTCGTCTGTGCACGGTATACCAGCGTGCGCATTTGTCTGATGTATTTGATCGAAAATGTCTCGAAATCGATGGAACAAAGACGAATTAAATCCTTACATTATGTAGATTGTCATCAGGTGAGACGAATTCGTAATTCTATACCTCCCTAATTCACAAAATTCATCATTATGCGAAAGACCCTAAAACAATGTACGTACATATCAACTCAAACAACATTAACTTGCAGAACAGAACAAGGGAGCTTTGTTTTTCCATAAATCCATGTTTTCCTAATTCACAGAATTCATCATAATGCGTCTCCCATACTCACAAAACATGTTTTGTGCTTAGTGATTCAGTTCGCCTAATTACACATTTTTATGATATAAATTATAATGCGTTTCCAAAAAATCCTTTTTAAATTGAACTCACATTTCAACTCGCACAACATGGGAGATTTGTGCTCCGTAATTCTGTCTGCATAATTCAATTCATCAAAAATTCAGTTCAATGCATGGGCGTTTTGTGCTTTGCACTTCTGTTCGCTTGATTACAAAATTCATCATAATGTGTATCCCAACGACACAATGCCTACTTACATATCAACTCATGCACTACATTGGAGTTTTGTGTTCCATAATTCTGTCAGCCTAATTAAATTCAACAAAATGCGTCTTCCAAAGACTCTTTCTACAGTCTCTGTTGTGATGCGGGTGGCAGTTTTGTTAGAGTATAAAATCCATTTCATCAAGATCTATATCAACTCACACAACATGAGAATTTTGTGCTCTGTAATTTCCGTCTAAATTTACTCTCATAATGTGAAAGTTTGAAAAAAAAAAACACTTTTATATTTAAGAGCAATATGGCGGTACGCGGACAACTCTTTTCGAGTGTTTTTTTTCTTCACCACAGCCCATAGTTAGAAAAAAATCTAAAAGAGTACACTGACTTCCACTCTTTTTAAAGAGCATCTGCGAGACAAGTTAGAGTGTGTTTTTACTCTTTGACATTTAGAGAGTAATAACAAAATTATTGATATTATTAATTATTTTGGTAATGAAACCAAGGAATCCTCAAAAGCATGAGGCAATGTAGCTCGCAAGCATGAGGAAAACTGCAGAGAGAATACAATGAGAAAAATTAGATGGGGGGGGGGACCCAGAACAATATCCTAGGGAAAACCCACGGAATCAGGCAGGAACTGAAAACCGATATCCACAAATTAGTCCGGTCAATTTAAGTTAAGACCTAGAACAAATTGCAATAGAAACCATTCAAGCGTCAAACGACTTTACATAAATACACAAACAACATGTGAAAAATCTAATTGTTTCTGTGGAGTGAAGGGTGTTTTTCAAGCATTTTTTCAGATAAAAATTTGGGACATTTCATCCTCGAACAATTCGTCTGGTGACTTGATGCGATTTACATGTCTATATAAGGTAATGTTTAGGATTTATGACCACATGCGAGTGCAGCAGACGACTGTTTTAAACTGTAATTTTATACAGGGCACAACGGATGGAGTGGACGATTTTCCGCCGAAACTTTGCGCAATAAGTCCACAGACAAGATACAATTATTTGCAAAAAGGGCCGGGGATGTCTAAACATCATTTTGATCATACACAGATGGAAAACGGTTGGACAGTGCATGCATGGACCGTTTTAAACGTAAAGCGAAAATCTTTGATTAAATATTATTGATTAAGCGCCTGAAAATGATGCATTGGATTTTGTTAAGAAAATTCAGGAATTACTGGGCTCAGGTTGTGAAGCTTACAGTGCATTTTGTTAGTACATGAAAATATGAAACAAAACATCTCAAAACACTTGGATCACAAGGAAAAAAGGGTTAATGGGCGAGGTTGATGAGAAACAGATGTAGTTCTGTACATGAGCTTTCCATGTTTTTCATAAGTACGGTACAGTAACTTTAAACAGCTAAATTGAGAAGATCACGATTGAGTTCAGAAAATTGATTGAGACATCTGCTTGTACAGTCAAGAGTGAAAAGAACAACTCCAGAAAAGCACACTTCAGTCCCGACAAAAAGGATTCTTTGGATGGAACAGACCTCGCGTTGTTATTACTTTAAAAAAAAATGATCTCATTGGCACCCCCCCCCCCCGCCAAAGGCTTTGATCTGGGGAACTTGTATTAGTGGAGCTGCTAAGCGAAAAATTGTGCACTTTGTGGTAAAAGCATGAAATTCGGCATGTGGGGTCAAAATGGGCTAAAAATCGTTTTAAGATCGGGACCCATCCTGGATCTTGCCCATTTTTGGGGCGGAGCTGGATTTTAAAAAAAGGGGTGCAAACAATACAAACTCATGAAAACTGTATTTAACATCAAATTTCCTTGTTTTTTTTACGCTTTGAAATAAACTTAAACATGAAATAAGACATTCTAGCATTCTAACACCTGTTAATTTTCCACCCATTTTGTGGGCGTGGTCTAAATGGTAAAAGAGGCGGTATATATTAGCAGTTTGGTTCTAATATGAAAAACATCATTCAGTTTGGTGGTAAAATTCTGAAAATTGGCATGTCCAATTGAAATGGGCGAACATAATTTTTAGAGGTGAACGCATCTTTGGATCTTGCCCATTTGGGGGGTGGAACTTGATTTTTCAAAAAGGGGAGTGCAAAAAAAGAAAACTCAGAAAACTGTATTTTACATTCACTTTGTTTCTCATGCTTTGAAACAAAGTGGATGTAAATTCTAACATTCTAACGTGTTATTTTCACTCTTCTGCGGGCGTGGCCTAAATATGTAAAGAGGCGGTACATTGGAGCAGCTTGATTCAAACGAGGGAAAATCATCATTTTTGCTGGTAAAAAAACAACTTTTCCATCGGTTTAAACGGTTGCAAGACTAGTTGTTGCCCTTTAGGGGTGGAGCTACATTTTAAAGTAGGCGGCTATAAAAAAAAATCATATCTAAATTGTTATGATTGTCTACAAGTAACTTACACAGGGTGAGTCAAAAAAAAGGAAACCCAAATGGCAGGACAATTTTTTTTAATGAAGTTCTGCATGTAGCACTATCAAAATCATATGAACTTCAAATTTGGTTTGTGTATTTTTCTTGGTAATCCTAAGAAGCCTATTGCATTTGGGGCCGAAAGGTCAAGGGTCAAGGTAACAGTGGCTGAAACAATAGAAATTTTGTCAGCGCGATAACTTGAGAAATACTTTACATGTGAACTTCAAATTTGGTTTGTGGATCGTTCTTGGTCAAGGGTCAAGGTCACAGTGGCTAAAACAATAGAAATCTCGTATTTATTCTGAGATCATAGGGATTAGGGATAAATTCATATAAAACCTACACGAACGTGTTTGCTTAATTTTCATTCATACAGATGCTAGTAAATGCTTCAAAATTGGAAGTAAAAGCAAATGCCATGTTTTATTCATACGAACATGGTATCATTTGTACTTTATGAACTTTGTTAATATTAATTTTTCGCGATTAACATATAATAAATGCTGTAGCTTTTGCGCAGAATTATTTGCTTTATAATTTCAAGGTTGCCCCAACCCAGCCTTGTGAATGACAAGTGCATATTTGAAATCTGAAGCATTTACTCCTTTATATTCATACGAAACGTACAGATGGGAGTAATGCAAATGCCAGTTTTTATTCATACGAACTACCGTATGGTATTATTTGTACTTTTTCGCGATTAACATTAATAAATGCAGTAATTTTTGCGCAAAATTATGTGCTTTTATATTTTCAAGGTAGCCCCAACCCAACCTTGAAATATGACTAGTAAATATTTAAAATTAGTAGCATTTACTCCTTTTTATTCATAAGAAACGAAGTAAACGCTTATAGTGTAGCAAAAACTTAAAGGTAAAAGTAATTATTTTCAGAATTTAGCAAATGGTTTTTAGTAAAAGTGTTTGCTTAATTTTCATTCGTACAGATGCGAGTAAATGCTTTAAAATGGTAGCAAAAGCAAATGCCATGTTTTATTCATACGAACATGGTATCATTTGTACTTTATGAATTTTAATAACTGCAGTAGTTTTTGCGCAGAAGTATTTTACTTTATAATTTCAAGGTTGCTCCAAACCAGCCTTGTAAATGACAAGTGCATATTTAAATTCTGAAGCATTTACTCCTTTATATTCATACGAAACGAAGTAAACGATAAATAATTTTTTTTCTGGTAATGAAACCAAGGATCCTCAAAAGTGCATGCCCCAGGCACTGTAGCTCGCAAACCCCGATAAAAAAAACGTAGAGAGAAGACAATGAGAAGAAATTACAGTTTTAGATGTGGAAGGAAAACCCCAGAAGAATAGACTGGGGAAAACCCACGGAATCAGGTAGGGACTGAAAACCCAATCCACATGTAGACCATGGCTGCCGATGCACAGCGCATTGTGCACGTAAACGGCATTGCGTTCGTCGCGTTTGATGCGCTTTTTTGTATCTGTCCTCCAGCACGTGACCCTGCCCCGGTGCCGCTTTCCATTTCGGTTACGATAGTTTTATTTTCTGCAAACTTATAAACATGTTAAGCTTTACATTTTGCAGGCCATTTACTCAAGAGCAAATGGTTTTTAGTAAAAGTGTTTGCTTAATTTTCATTCATACAGATGCGAGTAAATGCTTCGAAAGTGGTAGAAAAAGCAAATGCCATGCTTTATTCATACAAACTTACGGTATCATTTGTACTTTATGAACTTTAATAAATGCAGTAGTTTTTGCGCAGAATTATTTTGCTTTATAATTTCAAGGTTGCCCCAACCCAGCCTTGTAAATGACAATTTGAAATCTGAAGCATTTGCACCTTTTTATTCATACGAAACGAAGAAAACGATTATTAGGCCAAAAAAGGCTCTGGTTTCTGGTATGCGCGCGCGTCGCCATAGCCATGCGCGTCGGCAATGTAAGATGACGTCTTTCAATGTAAGATGATGTCTCAAACCACCAAACTCACTAGTTCGACTGGAATCCTGCTTCTGCAAAATTTTAACGTGTAATTTCTCATAAAGTTATTTCTCATGTCTAAGTTTATTTCAAGCATGAAGAACAAAGGAAAATGGATGTTAAATACAGTTTTTTCTGAGTTTTTTAATTTTTTGCACTCCCCTTTTTGAAAAATCAAGCTCCGCCCTCCAAAATTGTGCAAGATCCAAGATGTGGTCACCTCTTAAAATTATTTTCATCCCATTTTAACTGGCCAATTTTCAGGATTTTACTACCAAACCGAATAATGTTTTCCATATTAGAACCAAACTGCTAATATATACTGCCTCTTTTGTACATTTGGGCCACGCCCACAAAATGGGTGGAAATTAACTGGTGTTGGAATGCTAGAATGCTATATTTTATGTTTAAGTTTATTTCAAACCATAGAAAACAAGGAAAATGGATGTTAAATACGATTTTTATGAGTTTGTATTGTTTGCACCCCCTTTAAAAAAATAATCAAGCTCCGCCCCCAAAATGGGCAAGATCCAGGATGGGTCCCGATCTTAAAATGAATTCTAGCCCATTTGGACCCAACCTGCCAAATTTCATGCTTTTACCACAAATTGCACGATTTGGGCCATAAATGGACCTAAGCAGCTCCACTATAAACGATCATGTTGCAAATGTATGAAGTCTGGTATGGAGGCTCTAACCGGGAGAGGCCGTTAAGTAGTTCATCAGTTCAACAACCATTATCTGAGTGTCACGAACCGTCACGCACATACATGAATTCATTACGTTCTCGAAGATGTCAACATGATGAGCCATGAGCCCTACTCTCTTCGGTAGCAACCCTAACCCTAACACACTAAACAGAATGCGGAGAATCATGTGATGCAGACGACATGGGGGAATGTTGCCGGGAACGCGTCTCGGCAGCTGTATAGATTAGCATCGTACGGCAAGCGTGCTTCCTCGCCGCGGGATCATGTTGCAAATCGTATAAAGTTTGGTATGGAAGCTAACCGGGAGAGGCCGTAAAGTAGTTCATCAGTTCAACAAACATTATCTGAATGTCACGAACCGTCACACACATGCATGTCAACATGAAGAGCCATGAGCCCTATTTGTCATTGTATGATATCACTGACGTAAGTAATGAGTTTGCACGATAAGTTCAAGACGAGATTGTCGTGGGAAACTAATTAACAATACGCATTCTTAAGGTATTTGAATCATCAGCGGAGGTTTTTTTTGTCGATCGTGAAAACAAACATTAAGACAGCTTGTCAATTAATAGCCAGAGGTCGATACAATAATTGCTGACGTTCCAGAAATTCCTATGTCCATGCCCGTACCATAAGAAAGAACATGATATTGAATAGGGCCTATGTAAATGAATTCGAAGGCTCTAAGGCAAAGACTGATACGAATTCCAGGGCATGTGTTAATATCAACACAAATTCATATCGTATATAAAGGAACATGGTATAAATGAAAATTAAAGGTATCGTTTATCATTAATTTCGACTGACTATTCTTGACATATAGTCTTCACATTTTATTGTACGCGGTTTTGCGTCTCATGCAACGTTTTATGAAAAGTTTAAAAGTGTATCGGACTTGGCGCCAGCCTAAACCTCACTGGCTTAATTTATTACCGATCGAAAAGCACGCATAGTTTTCCCCGAATGACACGTTACACCATAAAAACAGATTGGTTGAATAACCAATATATAGATAATATGTGTCAAACCAAACCGAGATTGGTTGGACACATATCTACCAATATATTGGTTATTTCAACCAAATTGTTTTAGGGTGTTTTCATGTGCGCGCGAAATCCAACCATCGTTTTGTGCGTATAAGACGGCACAGAACGTGAAATTTCGGCAGCTACAGTAAGCAAGTGATGTAATTGAATTCAATTCGAACATGTTCCGCCAGTTGTTTTTTTCATCTGCTTTGTCCATCGATTGATGTTTTTCCCAATCGACTAGTCTCCACGTATCTGGCTTCTGCAGACGGTTGCTGCAAAACTGGTATTGTGAATTATAGCCGTATAACGATGAAATCATAATGAGGTCATGAAAAGCTCAAATCCATTTATTTCTACAGAACCTTTATTCATGTTTTATTATACAATGATAATACCGGAGTCTTATATAGCGCACGTATCTACCAACAATTAGGTACTCAAGGCGCTGGAAATTATGTCAATTATTTAATATGAGACCCATTATGTAGCACCTTTTAAGAGTTTACAAGGTGCTGCGGCGCATATTGTAGCCACTGCCAGAAACACCGGGGCAAACCCCTTCTCTTAGCGATAAGTGTTACTGGGTTCTTTAACGAGCATTACACCTAGTACTCACGGGACCTACGTTTTTACGTCCCATCCGAAAGCCACGAAGCAAATGCCTTGCTCAAGAGCACAAGCACCATGATGTTCCCACGGTCATGATTCGAACCCATGTACCACGGCACACGAGTCGAACACCGTAACCATTGGACCACAGCACCCCACTTTATCATGGCCATTTTTGTACAATCATTAATTTTACTGTGCTAAACACCGTCTCTGTTTTTTACAAATAAAATAACACTTCTTACAATTTTCCCATTTACTATAAAACCAGGCTTTCTATACCACTAGAGTCACGCCATTATGCAAGAGGTTGCCAGAAATACACTGCACCATAATACGTCAAAATTGTATTTATTGCCTCCTTTGTTTAGTTCTGACATGCATGAAAGTGGGTAATTTATTTATCCAATGTCTGGTTGGAGTAATTTCCGAAGAACGAGCAATTCTCAGGGGTAATGTCATCTTGTTGAAACTGCCTAGACATCACTCGTTAGATTCAAAATACCAGCAAACAGTCACCCAGGGAAATTGGTTTAAAAAACAGAAGACAGAAATTAGTCCTGGATGTTCTAAATGACTGGAAACGAGGCCTTGTAATGGCAGAGCGAACATGGAGGAGCACACCTGCCCGTTGGCGGTTTCAGGGCTCGCTCACTTCGACTGCCTTGGAACACTGAGCGGTATTTTACGGGCTGCGACCAGAGCATAAATTTAAGCCATGGTCGGCGACAGATTCTACCCAAAAAAATGCAAACAATATTTAGGAAAGAGACTTTTTATTAAGTAGTTTATAGCGTTTGTTTGTTATTTTGTATTTTCAACAATGAAATTGTGTGTTTGGAAACATCAATAAATACATTATTTATTTTTGCAACGTTGGCCTTGCTTAGTTTGCCAATCTGTGGTTGGCAACTATAATGCCAACCACTGATTGGCAAAGAAAAGGTCTATATCTGTCAAAACTATTGCCCGCATCTATTAAATCTGTCCACCTCATATTATTTGCACCTGCAAAACAGCACAAGTCGCAACCAAGTGTGAAGACACGTCAGCTTGAATCAATCGTGTTTTATGCACACGGACAGAGAAAATGTCATTACCATGACATAATGAAACAAACTACAAATTGACAGTCGTAGAAATTAAAGGATATGGTTTTTCATGCGATGTTGCTCCCCGGTGTCTATTCCCATTATCCAAACATGCCGGCATGTAGGGGTTCCATTGTTTTACACCCTTTAGAATTAATCTAGCATGACAACCCATGGTGACGACATAATTATCTTTCTGCAAGGTCGCTGGATATCAATAATGTGACATTGTGTAGTACTCCAGATTTTCACGACCCCAGATTATCACGACCACTGCACATGTAAAACAAAAAAACAGCTGTCGTGAATTTCATTTGCTTGCGCCGCAGATATACACTATAGGCCTATGTGTTCATATAGGCCTATATTGTATTTTTCCTTGCACCAAAGTGTAGTTGGAATGTTGCATCCCAAATAAACAAACTAAAAACACTCCACTTACGCTTCATTTGACAAAAAAAACCCGTCAAAGTTGCACCCAGGTGATCTATAACTGTAACTAAGTTTGACTGTTTACTAGTCAAATTTAACTATATGTTTTTACAGTGTAGCTTGTGTTTCAATGGGGAAGTCCTAAATACAAATATATCATTGGCATGGGCAGCCATACAGTTTTCATAAATTTCAATCATGGTTGACAACAACTTTGCTATCAAAACTGCGCATCAACGCCTTTTTTGTGAAGGTTACGCCCCAATTATAGCAATGGCCCCAGTTATAGCAATGGCCCCAACTATAGCAAAGGTCCTAACTATAGTTGGCAGAATCCCAACTATGGTTAGGAGAGTCCTCACTATAGTTAAGGTCATTCCAAGCTCTTATTTGGGACGATGCTATAGTTGGGGGTAACATTAATAATGCTGATTAATAATTAAATTGGCGCCTTCCGATCGCACATTTAAGTCAGACTATAGTAATAATTTCTCGGTCTGGAAACCAGACTATTTAGATATAATACTGTATAGCCTCCCTATGGAGCGCCCCGTGATCCCAAAATGCGTGAGGCGCAGCGCCTCTGAATGAATACATATTTCACGGCGATCGAAGATGAGATCGTTATTGTGTGGCATTGATGGAGCGGCTGTCGTGAGATAATGACCTATCAGGTGTCGAAATTGCATTCGGTCTGGACCAAATCCGGTCGACCAAATTGTTTTCGCACAGATGAACTTAATTAATTAATTTTGAAACGACCGAGATTCTGCAACTCGTTCCGAATGACTGCAACAGTCAATCGCCCGACGACTTGCGCCTGTAATGTGGCTCAGCGCGGCCTAGAAACGCTGAATTGAAAAGAGTGAAAGCCGGCATCGCCCCCTTCATACAGTGGTGAGTCACCGTGACCCTAAAAATGACAAATTTCTTTTTCTTGGCCAAAATGACATCTGTGTCAAGTTTTCCGGGTTCAAATGGCCCGGAAAATGAACCAGAGGATGTCGTGTTGATCCAGTGTCATTTTGACCGTGTTTTTTTTAGAATGTAAATATGTGATTTGCTACATGACGTTTTGTACTGTATAGGGCAAGCCCAAAACTTCGCGCACGTAACGAAAGTTTAACCTTCTAAGATATTTATGGATTTCAGTGTATTTTATTCTACTGGTGGGCATCTGAATGGATGATCCGAAGAGAATACTGATCACCATGATGTTATGTTCTTTGCGATGAAAACATGACGGTACGTGTGGCTAAATAAAGAAGAGCTAGAGCATAATGTTACAAAATACAGATGTTACGCAAGGTCGTATGTACGAACTCACCCGACAGCCGACAGCACGCACAGAAAGGCCGTACATATCTGGGTCGCTCTACACGGGTTTCTCATACTGCCGTATCTGGAAAAGAAAAATATTTCCGAGTTAAGATTGCACAGATTGTAACTTACTAAACATATCCTTTATTTCCAAGTAAAGTTTGCATGCGTAGTTTGGTACAAGTACTGTTCATTTAGAAATGCGGAAATCAAATTCTTTCCTTATAGACCTACCCTTATGATATGCCAATTCTAAATCATGATAGAGGGAAGTCATCTTGAATCGAGTGATTAACGCCAGTTACATATTTCGCAGAACAGTAAACCTAGTATAATCCAAGTCTAAAGTGGTTGGGAAAAAACATTCATGTAGGCCTACAATTTACAGGGTTCAGGGCAGCACCGTCGCCAGCTCCGGGTATTGGTGGGGCGCATGGGGGAGCGGGAGGACAGAACCAGCTAGGTGGGTACACCACACACAAAAACACAATTGTAGATAATTTTACGATTATCTTTCTTTGCTCACCGCCCCCCCCCCCCTTGACGACGGGTTTGGTTTTGGTTCAGGGCATAGAGAAAGGACACTTTTCTCTATGCTTATATACATAGCAAATGCCTCCAAGTGCAATGCACTTCTACCATTTTGATACAAGTTCACTTTGGAAGCATATGTTTTACCAGTGCTTTGTTCATATATTATGCATAACCTTTAATTGCTATTATACTACTTAATATTTAACCAAGGCCCTTTTGTTTAGAACTGCAAAAAATACACAATGAACAAAGACGTACTAATTATGTCCTTTCCGAATGCTACAGGGAAAGAAAAATTATTTCAAAAGCACTTTTTAATCATTAATCATTAATGAATATCTTTTTGTACCGCTGAATTATTAAACATACATATCTTCTAACTTTGACCCGACTAACTTGAAGTTCAGCATACTCACAGAATTTTTCAGGATTTTTTCAAACTTTTGGGTGCACAAGTTTTCTCTTAATTATCGTTCCATTAGGAAAACAAATGACATGGAAGGTTTTCCTCGTCCAGTTCTACTTCTGTTTAGAGCTAATCACACTTTTCTGGCAATAATTTCTAATAAATAAGTTATCATGAGAATATCTTGTCGGCAACGACAGTTTTGAAGTCAAATATCCGAATGGCTAGAAGCAGGAAAATGATGGGAATGTTATTAATTTGTCGTGAAAAAAAAACGTACTGAAGGCAATGAACGGCATTGGAAATTGAAAACAGACGTTCACGATTACAAACTACATTGTGTATGACAAGCTTACCGTTGGTAGAATTGAATGCTGTAATGCTGCACAGTTGCTTCTCGTATCCGTAGCGCAGATGCTCATACCGCGAATGATGGCATTGATTTGAACCACAGCGCCAGTCTGCATGATGCGGCGTGCACTGTCACTGGCACGCTAACCTTGTTTCGCTGTTTCGTTGCGTTCTCATTGGATACGTGGGAAGTTACACTTCTGTAGGTGCGCGTGACCTCAACTGCACATGAAAAGCACGTGCATTGTTTATGGCTATAGTTACCTATACTACAAAGCTTTACCACACCTGCGTTTCCTGAGATTAGCCTGTGACATTAATCTGATTAATCTATAAAACTCGCTCAGTGTCTAACATTATGCGTGAATATTAATTTGTTGACGTATGACCAATAATACAAGGCAGCATCCTCTGAACTCCGAAAACGGTTGGCGAGCGTCATTTGGCAAACCATGTTCTTTCTGTGGGCAAACCGAGTGAGAAAAAGATGTCGAAGCGTTCCCCTAACCAGTCTTGAAAATGAACAAAATGCATCTTGCTTTTGTTTTTGAACAGACTTCAAACTGACCCCTTTCTGGATCAGAATCTTTGGAAAACAGCTCTGTGTAGGCTACGTAGACCGGTATGTCAAACTATCAACCAATCAACATCTTTGGACGCTTTTCTGCACAAGATTGCGTCACTCGTTACTAAAAAAAAGTCGGTCCCGATTTGCTTTCGCTCGAACCGTATACCACGTAGGGCGATGAACGGGCAACATGTCAAGTTGCATTCTCGTTGTAGAGCGCCCTCGCTAGTTCATCATCCGTCAATGATTCGAACAGATTCTTGGGCACTTTTGTTTAATTGCCGTTGCAAATTCTGACTCAATATCAAACGTGGATACTTGTTAAACTGAAAGTAACGCCGGAGCAAAATAATTCACTTTATTGACAATAGATCAAACGAATGTACTTGAACAAAACCTAAAAACAAATATTACAAAATATTTGGCGGCTGTGCATGTTAATAAATTTCGGGTTAAACTTTCATGAATAATGTGCAGGCTTATATTCCTCCTTTAAAATTGATTTACTTCTGTATTTTGGAGAAAAAAAATTGTTTAAAAATTACATTTTTTTATGTGCATCAAACGCTTGATGATGAACCTCCATAAGACACATGAACACATGACACACATAAGTCGTGTGATTGCACACATTTTATTATCACTAACGAAATACAAACTCAAAGTAATGTACAAACCATTTAAAGTGTGCTAATTTGGCAGACCTGTTTTGATAAAAAAAAATACCATTTGAAGGTGTATCTTGTTTTTCACTGGGGATATAGCAAAGAAACCTGCCATAACATTTTGCCTCAATGTTTGTCAAAAAGGGACCCTAACGATTCACCCAATGGACCCCTTGCACAGAACTGCCTCACTGAGGAAAATCTTGTTTATCTGTGATAGTATGAGCAGACACTTTTTACTTTTGTCACTGAATTTAAATAACAAAACCTGTCATTAAGGGAAGGGAACTCTATGCAAGAATCTAAAGGTTCCGATCGTACGACATCAAAGTACCAAATGACCATAAGGTTTTCCCGTGATCGACCACCATTGCAGTAGGTGAGTGTTTGGTGAGCAATCACGCCGCGCATTGTAAATACACAGTAAGGGGTTTTTTTCACATAAACTATCCGTTAATTCTTTATCGAATGGCATAATGGTCGATGCCTGTGCCGTGCACTGTCGTCATAATCGTGCCAACCCAGTACTGGGTAACTGCATTTTTCTCTCAGTTTTTTTTTTTTGTCATCCATCACAGCTTTGAAGGCTTGCCTACTACCTACTGCGCACGGCACTATACGATATTTGTCTACAATCGCAACACGGAATTTCCGGTACCCGGCTGTAGGCCAGGTCATATGCATCAGTGAGAGAGCCTCAGACAACTTCCTTGTTTTTCTATAATATTTTGGGTTTGGAAGGGTGAATATTGAAATACAGTACAAAAAAACATATCCGGGCATAAATTGGTCAACATACTCCTGGTGGTTCCAGCAATAGAAGCACTTTGCTGAACAAGACAACCACTCCATGGCAGTTACTCTGACCAATAGCTTGCACAATGCTTCGGCCATGACTGGGGGCCACTGTGAGTGTGCCAGAATTGGTCTAGCGTCTCATCCATTTCACAGCAAAAAAAACAAAGATCTCCAGACAATCCGGTGCTCACAAACATCAAAATGCAAAGTAGAATAAGTACGGCGAAAGCGAAGGTAGTTACGACTTGACCCCTTGACCTTGTGTCGCGGACATCTGAGCTTGAATCTTCATGTTCATAACCTCTGTCACAACTGCATCAAGAAAATAAAGGGCATAAGAATTACTGGGTTGGAGTAAGAAAGGGTTGGCAGATAGGGTCTTGACCCACAATTAAAAGATGCCTTTTCGATCACAGTTTGGATCAATTTTAATGCGGATTGATCTTGTGAAAATAGGAGTTTAATAATCAAATTTTTTTTCATAATTTTCATAAATACCATCTGTCTTTGTGTTGGTATCACCTTTTTTTGTGAAAGAGCTTGTGCACACACTTTAGGAGCTTTTTTGCCTTGAGAATTTTCAGGCGCATGTTCGTGTCTTTTGAAAGGAAGCATTAATTTTCATCAAGAAGTTTTCCATTTATTAACTTATCAAACTAAAACATGAAACAAAATAATCTTGTTATCACATAACCGAATAACTTGACGCAGGATAACCAGCGTGTATACTCTACATTACGCCAAACCCTTTTTGATAAGACATTTTTACCTTGTCTCATCTTTGATTTCTCTATCAACACTGGCTGAACCCTCTCCATCTGCTTAGTGACAAAATCAACCTTTCTCTTGAAGTACCCTTGGGCTTGGGGTAACGTCTACAAAACAAGTTATCATAGAATTCATATAAATATAGAAAACCCGGGATTAAACAACAAGGTTTTCCAATCAAGAAATATGCTATTCTGTTCTACCTAGATAGGTTGAAAATGAATGACAACATAAAACAAATAACCTGATTTCATAGATTAACAATAGTATCAAATACAAAGACATGAATGTCAATACAATGACCGGCAGAGCATACTTTTCGAAACGTTGAGTCCCTTCGGTTCTTTTCAGAACCACACATACTCACAAAAGAGATTTATTCACATGGTGCTACCGCAAACTTATCTTGTCTTAATGTCAATACAGTTAATAAAACATCTTCACAATTCAATGATTTTTGAAAATGTGGATAAAAAGAAAATGCATTTTGAGAAGAAAAAAAAATTAACACATTTGAAATAACAATCTTGGAATTTCCAAAAAAGACACCAAAGTGAGTTGGACACTACCAGTTCACAGTGGGCAGTTCATAATCTTGGCAATGTAACTCAGCAAGTAGCAATTTGTGCAATAACTATAACATACGAAGTTGAAAATATGAAAATCTTGTTCTGCACAGACATGATATTCATTGTCAGTTCTTACCTTCTCTATGTAGAAGCCTGTGCCTATATCTATAAGAACATTATTGATGTCTTTCAACTTGCCTGGAACGTATAGCTGAGGTTCAAAATCAAGGTTATAATACGAACGGCACCAATTTACCAATGGGGTTGTTTTGCACATGTGGTACTCCCAGATCCACGGACTACACCTAACTGCTGAATATCTGCTCAAAGTAGAATTCCCAAGACAGTCCCAAGACAAACATTTGGGACTCTAAATACTGTGTATGAGAGTCCCAAAAAATTAAGATTGTGAAAACATGCAACACAAGAAAATAGACTAACACATGAATTCACGAAACAACCAGTCCAACACCCCTTTAGTACTGCATCAATCAACTGTGTCAAAACAAACATCTGGTACCTAGTCTCTATTTCTACACATTCTCTCCATAGTCATCAGGTACCGCTACCGGACTACAGAAGGGTCAGAAAGTTTGACACGTACCAGTCTAGTCTTAGGCTACAAATTGAAATCACTTGGCTTTACTCTCAGTTAAAAAATGTTGAAAAAAAAACTCCTTTAAGGCCAAAAAAATAATAAGTCGGTCTCTGGTCAGCGCGCGCGTCGATTTTAATCATGCGCGTCGATCTTTTTTTTTTCCAAAATGTTCCGCGGTAGCTCCAACAGCGCCCTCTATTCCGCACCTCCTCAATTTTTTTTACCAAAGAGCACCAAGGAATGGGAAATTGCACCAAGGCAAATGATCGAAAGCACCAAGGCAAATTATGGAGGACACCAATGTACATGAGGACACCAAAAAGCAAAATAGTACCAACCTTGTCTGTACAATCAAAGCTTGAAGAAAAAAAAAGAAAAAAAGCACACAAAAAAACAGCCGCGTGGCCACGTCAATTCCGGAACTTTGGTCTGACCAGAGACCGAATAATTTTTTTGGGGGGCCTAACAATCGATTGAGACCTCGACTTGGCTGGTGAAATACGAGTAGTAACTCAAGGTCCCAGTCTTATTAAACCCTAATTACTCTGTTTTTATCAAAAACCAAAACCTGGCCTTTTTATTACGATAGTTATGGTGCTTTACAACCATGTCACCACCACTTTTTACTGAGCTCAATGGCCAAACTTTGAGTAGGCCAACATGTAGTCTGAAGAAACAGAACATTTTGTTACAGTGCTGTGCTGGATTTTTCAAAGGATACAGAAGATGTCAACGGGACAAGAATTTCTTTTCCTGGAATAAAATAATCCAGAAAAAAATGCGGGTAAACGACTGTACACCTGCAAACTGGGCAAGATAAAAGTGAAAATGAAGAACACACTTATACTGCAGTCATGGATGTCAAAAAAAATTCAACATGGTCAAGAGACATGTATTGTAATTTGTAACAAATTGTAGCAGAATTACCTTCAGATTCTGGTTTTTTGAACTTATTCAGACTGTCGGTAGATTCAATGAAGCGTCCTTGGGCTATCTTCAGTTGCTGAAGAGATCCCTGTAACACCTCAACTTCCTACCAGAAAGAATAAGAAGCAGACAAATCGACGCTTAAGTAAAAGGCAAATCAACACAAACATGACAAACCATGGCAATTGGCAATGCCATTCCTGTCCGGAAACTGGACAACATTTAGGGCACCAATAAATAGTAAAATAAGCTAAATTTTGAACACATTTTCCAATCAAATGGGATTCTTAATATTGCTTATTCGAATCGGATTACCTGTTCGATCTCCTCCTTCAGCATATTCAGCTGAGGGAGAGCCAACTGCATCAAATCAATGCCTTGAGGTTCGCCGCTTCCACCCGCCATCTTGTCAAAGAATTTGAGCTTCTTAAAATTGAACAGCGCCACCACTCGATGAAAATGAACAAAAAAGAGGCGGGGTTAACTTGCTTCTGTGTGTGGGGTGCGATTTAGCTGATGGAATGTGTGCATGCTACAGTGAATGGGGAATTTAAAGAGACTAAATTTGGGACAAAACTTTATTCTTAATGATTATACTTTCACTTCAAGGTATATCACTTGAGTACTGGACCTCTTCACTTAACCAACTACTACCACGACTCCCCAATTCGCCGTACTTCCAATCGGAAAAGAAAAAGATTTATCGTCTTTTATTTTAGGGGGTTGGTTATACAGCATCCCCGCACACATAGATCTTTATCGAGTGCATGATTTCATGTACTTTGTTTGCCGCCTTGCCTTGTTAATGCGCGTAAAATTTGCACCGTAAAATTAGAATAACAAGTATTTTTAATACGATTCCTCTTAAGTTCATCAAATTTAATTGTTGAAGGTTCGCTCCATCCCCGGGAGTCACATGACAAGCTCATTGGGTTGTAATGAAAATCTTTTTTCTTTTCTTTTTGATATGGCTTGAAAAATCATGATTTATTGCAACGACCTCATTGTGTGAAGCACAACTTCACTTCGGTACCAGTATTCACGACCCGCCGAACTGAAGTTGACGCGAACAACACGAAATTAAAAACCTTAACGACCAGTTTTGATCACCCCACGGCCGACTGTTTGTAATATTTCATGCTTTCAAACCACCAGCATAAACAAAACTGTGATTTATCCGATCCAGGGTTCCGTCAGTGACAGAAAGTCACAGGGAAGGATTGATTGTACATATATCTGTACTGTCTGTACTGATACAGAGCGTCGACTGGATAATTCCCCAATTATGTAAAGTACTTACCTGCATATAATTGGAATAATATAAGACAATGGAGGAGAGACTAATATAATACAGAATACCCGTCCTTCATAAGTCCTTCATTGATCCACACCATCATAATATTTATTTATGTCATCCAAAATGACACAACGGGTGCGCATCGATCTTGTAGATATTACCACTAAGTTGATCACCATTTTTTGGCAGGCGTATAAACCTCATGTCAGTCATACGTCACATTTTCAGAGTGCTCCTCAGCAATTTGCGAAATTTGATATTCCAAGGCTCTGCGTTGTTTTTCTTAGGTGAGAATAATTCCGGCCTGATATATGTATTTTTTGTTACAAACCAGTTAAACGTTTGTCGAAAACCATGTAGAACAATCTGCACCACACAGACCCAGTATTATTCAGTAACCGCTGAGGAAAATAAAACAGTGGATTTTCTTGTGTGCAAAAAAACCCAAAAATCATCATCATGTGAGTACTAAAAAATAAAAAGGCCGAGGCCTACAGTCAGAAAACACAACTTCAGAAAAGATTGCAACTGCCAGAACGCACAATATATACTGAACTGAAAAAAATAAACACGGCAATTATTAAACGAGAAAACCATGTCATGCGTGGTTAAAATATTTCTGCAAATTGAATAATTTCCCGCCCGCGCCGTGGTTGTAGCGGGGTAATTCCGGAGCAATGACGTCATTCGTCATACTGACGAAGATAACATTATATTATTCCCGGTGGACTAGTAGCCAGTCTATCCGGATTGGTGAAAAAAAGAAACCATAGACTAGTTCCCAGTCCTCTTCAAACTTGGAACGTGATTATAGGACTGGGGATGAACGAAATTTTTCTTGTGTCAACAAAGCGACATCATGCAAAAAAAATAAATACATGAAAATGTTCGTCTCCTCTCAAAACATCAGTGAAGCGGTACGGCGAAGTAGACCAAGGTCATTATAATAATGCCCGCGCGGGGGCGCCCACTCAAAACACACGCCTGCATTGTTGTGCTCTATTTTTATCTTATATCGACGCTTCATCGTAACATATAGTTTCATAAACAATCAGCCTTTCAGTGTCGATGATAAATAATCGAAAACTTTGGCTTGACCGCAGGCCTACGTGCAGTTCTGCACGTCCCTGGTTTATAATTAACACAGTGGAGTTTCCCTTAAACCAGGAAACGCCGGGTTGTGACGTAGTCAATTTCGCCGGTAAACACAGATGCCGGCCGGCGTACAAAAACTCATCGACACGCGCTTTCGTTCTTCAAACGGAACAGGATCAGCGTTGGCGGCGAAGCGTTTCTAGAGGCTCCGAAATATTCCGTACTACTGAGAGACTTAGCAGCAAGAATTTGCGCTCGCTTTTTGAGAATTTTTATTTCCAAGAGAACTTTAAAGTAAGTTAACTTCTTCCTTTTTTTTTAGTTCATAAAACAACTTTATTTCGTTTTCAGGGTATTTTATCGATGCATCGAGAGAAAAAAAATACGATAAACGATAAGATTACGCATTTTTTTTCATTCTTGTTTTCGCATTCGAGTTTAAAAATTAATCCTCAAAAGATTATGCCTTGCACTGAAGAGCCTTGTGTTCTCCTGACCTTATTAATTTCGGGGTTTTTTTGTGCCCTCGTATATCATTTATCAATTTGAATTGGATAGAAATCAGTTTAATCAGTTTCAATAGATTGAATCAGATTGAACTTACTAACATCGAGTTGCAATTTATCAATTGCAGGCGCGCATTTTTGAACTCACTTTTGTGCAGTTGTTTTAAGTGGGTTTTTTTCACAAATGTGATTTTTCGATAGGCCTAAAGATACCTGAAAAGCATAGTTAAATAATATTCGACGAATTAAAAGTGGAGCTTCTCAAACTGTGAAAAGTGCTACATGCAGAAATTATACCTCATCGAATATAAAATATTATTGCAGAATCCTACTGTCACATAAAATTGCACGCATGGATGGAGCCACTTTAACCGATTCAACGAGTATTATTACGGCCTATCATGCAGTGTCAATAGTCGGACCTGTCTTGCACACATACTTAAATATCTGATTATAATACTGACTTGCGTAGTGGAGCGGAGTCTTCAATAAACATTGCAGAGCATTCGCTACCACCACCACGGAACGTTATTTAAATTTTTGGTAAGAAATGAAACTGCAGCATTCAATTGAAATGGAAAATAAAGCTTTTATCGAAAAAAAATTGCATGATAGGCGAATATAACTTACTGCAGTTGCAAAATGCGTTTGCATACTTAGTGTAGAAAATGTTGGCTGTTGAATTATGTGTCAACATGGAAAACAAACATTTTGAATTACGAGTTTGAAGTAAATTTGGGTGTCTTGAAATTAAAGCAATTCCAAGCACTAGTCTTTCTTTTTTAACTGGGTACGCAAATTTAGTATGCCCAAAATAGTCTGTATTTTATTGGGTTCGAATTTTGCTTTACAACCTCGGCAATACATATATATAAAAGCTCTGCTAATGCTTTGTATTAACACTAAAAGTTACCCAGAAATAATTTGCCCAGTTGTGTATGTCCCTTTAAAACATTATACTGGAACATTCATTTCCTTGTAACTCGAATGTTTACGTGAAATTGACACCGAGAGTCAGGATTTTAATGTGTTTTCCATTCTGAAAGGTCATAAAAAAGGGAAACACTATCGTGGCTGCAATATGTAATCTGAGATTTTTGTTTCACAGAAGATATATAGGAAAATAGGCCAGTGGATATGGCGGTTCAGGGGAATAATATTAAGGTTATAACATACTTTTTTTTAATTAAAAAAGAGCATGCTCGTGCCAATTGCTTTGGGATATATTTTTCACAGTCTGACGTTAAGCTAAAAAGCACTTTTTTCTCATATATTTTGGTGTTCAACAAGAGTATTGCATGCAAAGTCTATACATTTGAAGAAAAAAAGTTATTTATTTGTTACCTATTTCTGTGTATTCTGGAATACTGTTTCTTTTGTTATCCCGTTTATTTTTGCTTGAATATAACCTATTTTTTTGGAAAATCTGCTTTTTGACCAACGGGCCATAAAAATGTGACGTGTGTATCTTTCGAGACAACATCTGAATAAAAAAAACACCTCGAGAAAGAACCAAAAATACGAAATCACAAAAACAAATTGTTCACTATGCGTTCAGCGCAATTTGTATTTTTTGTTACTTCGCCGCAGCGCCGTTTAAGCGCCGTACAAGAGCATTCATGATATTTTCTTTGTTAAGATGTCAAGAGCGCATCGTGCATCACTGTGCATGTGTGTGGGTGTGTTTGTGCATGGTTAGTGTCTTTCTGATATGAGCATCTCGACAAGGTCGATGATAAATCAGCCGGCTCAGATATCAAAACAAACGAAAAATGTTGGGGAAACAAAGTCGATAACTGGTATAAGTATTTAGAGATAATTGTTATGGCAAAGTACATTGAAACCCAAGTCTCCGTTGTACTTTTTTTGAAATAGCCGCAACTTGACCGGATGATAATATAATGCATTTCTCAAGGATTGCGATGAATTCACCAGAGACGTCGGTCTTTCTCAAGAATTGCCCTTTCCACACGGTGGCATTCTGTCAGATTCCTCGATCAAAGCATGAGAACAATTTCTCAATCTCAAGCCTCGCGAATTTATTTTGCGTTGTCATAAAGATACGGCTTCATCATAATAGTAGGCCTACCTCTTTCAACCATCAGTCGATACCCAATTTGACCCTGAGTCTTCTTGACATTCCCTGGATTCTTGATTGGGTCGTTTGTCATGACTTGAATGTGACAGTTATTCATTAATGTTGTATGAGCATGGGATTGCATATTGTCATTGCAACTGGATCTCTGGCTGAGTTGTGGGAGGAGGTTAATTGGTGGGGTGGGGTGGGGGGTTAAGCCACTTGAAGAGGAGGGTGCCTACAAGTAGCTGCTGACTCGTGCTGAGGTCGGAGAATTTTATTCAAACATGAAAACATTTGGGTATAGTTTTGTTTACGTGTCGGGTGTTCAAAGGTGTGCAACATGGCACCTTTTCATTACATTGAACTATATTGACAACATAGGAAATTTCAAATGAATGATTTCAGGCATGTTGATCCATTTGAGATAAGGAAACGCACCTGCATGACCCATTAACTTCAATGAACTGTCCTACATCGCGGATTGGCCTTTCTCCAGATTCAGTTACCAGAACTTGACCGCTGCCGTGCATTTCAAAGATAATTGGCATGCCGGAATGTTATTTTGCTGATTGGGCGTTGAATTCATTCTCGCTGCGGGGCGTTTTCCTTTTATAAGATTGCTATTATTACTGTAAATGATCATAGGGAGATCATTTCGGTCAACTTGATTACCGCCCATTCGGATTGCATATTTGTAGAGTGTTGACTTTTTGATGCGACGCACTCATGTTACCGTCCAGCAGCGCCGTTGTATGTGATTAGCACCGTGGCACGTCAGCGATCCGCCTGGATTTTCCCCTACTGGCCCCGTTCCCTCAGCGGACGGCGCGCGCTTCGTTAAAGCGGAAGTCCGAAATTGATGTACGTGCAGTCTTTGATCGCTAAAACAGTGCGTTCATGTATCTCCTCTCGGGAGGAACATGCGAAGATCAAGTGAAGGGTTTCCCTAATGGCTTCGTTGTCTTGGCATTATGTGCATAGTTTTCCATATTGATTAGGTCGTGGACCCTTTTACCGTTGATTCGTTTAAGTGCAAAATGGATAGGCCTAAGTAGGCCTCTCAGCGACACAAAATCGTCCGCACTAGCAGGGCACTTCATTAAACGCGGCAATTTTCCACTTTTATTTCAACGTCTCAAAATTACTGGGAAACAAATGAACTACATTAATTTATGACGTACCTCAGGATTGCTTGGTCTGTGGGCAGCATGAGGAGTGTACCCCTAAAAGAAATTTTTAAAAAAAATGCTAATGAATAATAAATGTATATGACTGAAACCATGGACACCACCTTGTTAGCCTACGACTGTTTAAATAAATAAAGCTTGCACTTGCTCTTGCCGTAAGCTATATTTAATAGGACGTTTACTTGATTAGCTACGACCAAGTTCATTGAGTCATCACTCCGGTGACCACGAACGTAAACAGCCGCGGGTGCCTCTCTTTGTCCCGGGTGTAAAATGTTTTATCTTCAACTCTGACCAGATTTCGAACTCGTACAATAATTCTTGGGTAGGAACCAATAAGTTCCTGTCAGAAGCGAAAGTTATACATCTCCCACGATGTGCACGTATTGCTGTTTATGTTTTTATACTGTCAAATAAAAATAACTGGATATACGAAAGGGAAAATAAAGAGTGGACCACCTCGAACACGATAACAATACGCATGCCCGGTCAAAATCAGAAAACATCAATAGTTGTCATGGCAACCGCGTCCCCGCGCACGATCGCCATTGAAAGTCAGTGCACCGGACAAATAGTTTTTCTAATCGGTCAGTTCTCCCCAATAATGCACCTCAACTTTTGTCAGCCGGTAGCCTCCGGCATTTCCTTTGTGAAAAGTACAAAAAGGATGAAAATCAGGGTTAAATAATTATCAGGACCACCAATTTGGAGCGAAAAATATTTATATGTTGAATCATCCATATTTGTTAGCTGATAATTGCACGTACACATCGATTTAAAGTCCACTATTTTGCAGGTGACCGATTTTGTGGGATTTTTTTACCATTTTTTTTTTTGGGGGGGGGGAGGGGTTAAATTAGAACCACTTCCGGTAATGTCAAAATGCCTCATGTCAATTTGAAGAACTTTATTATACATAAACTAACATGGCCTTGTGGTGAAATAATGTCGTAGTTATAGGAATGTGACAAAATGGCGACTATTTTTGTACAGAATAACCCACAGAAAAAAATATCAAAGTAAGAGCTCCAGTTAAATGCACTTTCATTGTTTTTAACTAGTCTACTATTGTAAAGATGTCCGCAAACATTCAGTTGTATGTCTTCGTGACCTGTTTCTCAGTAATCATAAGAGCGAGGCGAGTGGTTATTTTCAAGGGAGAAGCGCAGGTGAAGACGGACACGCGGGGATCCGAGACAGTGCCTTTTATATTAACCCAGACTTTAATAATAGAAGCCTCACACCGTGTCACATTCTCAGTCTAGTTCATCAATCATTCAGATGCAGTTCCAATTCGGTAATGGACTCGCCGAAGGTCTACAAGAAGAGATAACACTATACGTAGAAATTGGACGAGACACAAAATTAACACGCAATAACACATATAGCCTAGGCCACAATTTGCCGGGTATGTATAAAACAGAATCGTAAAATCGTACAGGGCAATATATAGGCCACTGTACAAGAACGAGGATGAAAGTAATTTATGAACACAACAGCTTTAATATTTTACCTGCATGTCTTTCGCATAACATAATAAGCCTCTGTGAATAAAAAAATCCTCATCGTTTTTGAGAAAAACGTGGCCCTATGTTGTCTGAAAAAGCATAGGATGTTAGTATTTACTATATTCACAACGGAGTACTCGTACAAGTTAAGCTTCCAAAGCCAAACAAACATGGCTTTTGGCCTTTAGCCAGACTGTGTGATGACTCGTTATTGTCCACATTAGATCGATAAATAGGTTACCTTATAAAGAATAACCTGAATTCGTTGTAAAATGAGAAATGAAATTTCATTGTGAACGCGAGAGGAGTGGAACGATGCATGACGTCAACAATCAACATATACTAGTCAAAAGCCAACCTGTCAGCTCGACCTTTTATTCGTCAGTCACGTAGGCCGTACATTCAAAGCCAACAATATTGAACAGTAACATCACAAATACTGTGACACATTGGCTCCACACAGTCCAAGTTTTCATATCTATATAATTTTTGCAGGTGTTCCCACACTGAGTGTATTGCCGGCGGGCTGAATTGCCCGTACTGCCCAACTGTATACGGTATTCAAATTAGAAGGCCCTGGGGTTAGGAGAATCCCGATAAACACACTACATAGCGAGGGGGAAACCTCCAAACTGCAATTACGCGAACCGTAGATCAATATTCCAATCTCCAATCCCAGGTAACATTCCTGCCGCATCCCGGTTCATCCGCGGTTCAGCTTGATTTTCACCGGGTTTTTTAACCATCAAGGATCTGTAGCCTGATTTGATTTCCCACCGTCTGCCGGGACCGTGCAGCAGTTTGCCCCGAGGCACTGTAGGTTTTACTGTACCACCGCTCGATCGTCAACGAGGCGAACGAAATGACATTGATATGTTTTATTCTGATCCTATGCGTTCAAGAGCACAGATGCGCATTTAAGTAGAGAAATTGTATACTCACTGTATGCACTACGATATGCGACCCATGTTATTTTCTCTATTCACGCTGTCTCAAGAGAACGAGGGATGATTATACGGGCTATACGATTTGATTTGTTTGCTTGAATTAACAACAGAGGATAAACTGACCTTGAATTAGATTAGGGGCGGTCAATGTCGACAGATTTTACCAAGGGATGCACAAACAATCTAAGCACTTATAATTATTATGAATACTCGATCCTTTTCTTAAATGGACATTTTCTCTTTTCACAGATAAAGATGGGTCACGGAGTTGGAGGCAGAGGGATTTTGGCAAGACTGGGAAAGGCTAATTACGAGGTATATTTTAACCAAATCAAAACTTTTCAGTGATTATTTTGTGAAGTCAAGGTATTTCGTACATTCTTACTTTTTACAAAACATACCTCAAACTGACATCCATGCTTTGTTGATGTTTATCTGTATTTTGTTTTGCAAACCAGTGACGAATTATCATAGCGGGTAATTAGACCCAAAGAAATACAATATCATTGAATATCACTGAATATTTTTATTGGTAAATCGTGCACGATCAAGATGCAGATTTCCTCCGAGGCACTTCCACTGTATAACAAATTTCAGAAACATTTGTAAACAAGACTAAGAAATGATCGGCCGAATCATCGCTTCCAAGAATCACGACAAAGTCCTCATAATTCTACCGGAATATTTTAAAAGAATGTTCAAATTTAAATAAACATGAGTGTCTTGGGCAAAATATCACGTAGATGTTTGTACTTGTGTCGATTTACACTCTGCAGAGTGCTGTTTGGAAAAGTCATTAAATTTGGAAAACGTCATCAGATTCAGGTTTGAACAGAAAACGAATCAACATTCCGCATGAGTGGCCTTGAACATGGCTTCCAGCTGCGCCGCATTTTATCAGATATTGCCGACGATTATAATGAAATTAAAG
This sequence comes from Patiria pectinifera, assembly GCA_029964075.1. Lineage (NCBI taxonomy): Eukaryota > Metazoa > Echinodermata > Asteroidea > Valvatida > Asterinidae > Patiria > Patiria pectinifera. The sequence continues at coordinate 20,949,095 of CM057143.1, read as the reverse complement.
AACTTGCATCCAAGCCTGGTGCATTTTGACGACTTTGTCAGCCATCTGCAGGTTTGAGAGACTTCTCACTCAAAGTTAAAATTAGAAATTGTGGGTTGATTGCTGCTTGCGCGAAATGTAAATTGGTTAGGCTGAATGAAACAACTCGTGAGATGGACACAGCGATACAACCTTTACATGTTGACTTTCACAGCTGCTTTTTATATCCATTCATAACACAATGTTCCCAAAGTATAAAACAAATGCACCTGTCATCTCTCCATGCATTTCATTCAAGCCCTTCTATGGATAATCAAATTTGTTTTCATTTTTTTGGGAATTTCTTGCCTTTTATTTCTTCACTAGCTGTCACCGCTTGTTGTCGTCACCGGGACAGTCTTGGTCCTTGCGACAGGCTTCGGCACCTTCAGTATCTTAAAGAAGACCGATGTCGCGTAAGTCTGAAAATTCTATGAAAAAGTACTGTTAATATTATATCAAACAATAATTGAGAACTTGATTGTGTGTACAATTTTATCAAACTGAAATAATTATCCAGACCCATGTACTGGAAAATTAGATTATTGGATCAACTTACCGTTGGATTTCTGGTAAAGTTTTCACTGGTCTCACTATACGAAAATGTGGTCGGTTCAGTGAAGACACAGCTACCCTGTCTTTTTTCAGTTTTGAAAAACAAAGATATTTATTTATACATTTCATAGTCGTACTTTTTGTCCTTTCGAAATTACTACGTGTTTTACAGATGTCGTTTGAAACATGTCAGTAGGGTTTACCATAGCACTAAAATCGTACAGTGTGGGGTGTGCAGTGAATATAAGCATACCTATAGCTTTGTAGGAAAGAGAATGATTTTGAAATTGTATAAAAATATCAGATTTTGGTGCGATTCTTTTCAGGTTGTTCAAGGGGTCGAACCCAAGACCGTGGGAGAGGGTAAACCCAGCCCAGCCACAGAAGGTAAAAACCCCTCATCTTCCTTGAAGAGCGACTTTTTGTACACCCTTGCCTGGCCTTTCGCCTGTGGATAATTGATTTGCTTATTATATTTATCCTTTAAGACTCTGCCTCTGGGTTACAGACAAAATTCAATCTCCACGTTACTGCCATACTTGCAATAAAAATGCATCGCTTAATCCCAAATCTACGATCTCATAATGTCAAATTGACAACCGCATCATCTTCAGTCTCTGAACATCCAATTGAAAGGAAAACCTCGACTGTTTAATGCATAGACTTTAATCCTTTGGTGACAAAACTCCCACAATATTTCGAATTAAGAACTTGCACTGAAACAGTCGTTGCTTTTGCTGGAAATGTGTACGGGATGGGCAAGATATCTCACCAGCATAGTACCATGGAGATCCTTTCTAACCAATAAGCACGGTGAATTTATTTTGACAGTTTGATTGAGTTAGACACTGACTCCGATATCACGCCGTGGTAATAAATTAAGTGATACGGGAACCGTCTTCGTTTCCCATGCTTTTCAAGTCTATTTGAAATTATCATAATAGCTTTCTTGTGTAATTGTATTTCCAGAGGATATGTAAACATTTAATCACACAAAATTGTATAAGCATTAATTCTTGATTTCGCCTGATTTTTTTTAATGAATCTTGTTTTTGGTGCTGCATAGCCGGTAGACTGAATATTGCATTTACCGATTAAGAAAATCCACTACAAAGTCTACATTATGCAGAAGCATTATATTTATTCACCTTCATCGTACGTTTGTCCCTATAAATACATGCACATTTGGCGCGAACTTTGGCCATAACAACCCTTACACCACCAAAACGCTGCAACCAACCCAAACAACCACGCGTAAACAGACTGCCAGATAGCATTCACGCAAATGTACTCGACATCACAATGGCGGAGGACCTTTCCACCCAAACTGACAATGTGCCAATATTTCATGTTAATAATTGACTTAAAGTTCACAAACCAAAGTGACATTTTGAACCGCCTCCTTTTGTGTAAACAATCTTTATGATATTATTGGCAGACTCGGACTCGAAAATGTCGAGATTGCAATTTTGCGGGTCCATTTTACACACTTGTGATATATTCCTTGGAAAGTATTTTCATAATACAAATGTAAGAGTCCCCATTTTCATACTACACCGGTTCGGGTCATTTTCCATGGTCAGAATGTTTTCTCTTGTTGAGCATTTCGCATTCACGTCCATGAATTTTCAATATCTAGTACCTGAAAGTAAAGAAGATCTCTTTAACGGGTTTTAAGACGCAGTATATGGCTGCTCCACCGATAAATTTCCCTTGAATTCCCCATGTGATACATTGTTCCTTCCGTTAAAACTAAGCCAGGAAACACATATAGGCCTACAGCCTTCATGATGATTAAACAGTCTCCGCTCCAAATAAAAAATTGGATCGTGTTCAAATGTACTGCTGGCAGAGAAGCATCCTGTATTTGAATTGTCTTTATCTTTTTTTTTCTATTTCAGCTCCTGACGTTAAATCAGGAATACAAAGTCAACCCAGCGATCGAGAAACTCAAGAAAGAAATTGGATCCGCTAAGTAGATTTTATAGGTCGAAGACTAAATGCACCCAAATTTCTTTCAAAGTCTATTATTTTTTTCCCGTAGTTTCCTTACAAAAGTACACAATCATTTCTGCTATAAAATAGCGAGGAATTATGTATTTTATGTGAGCAGCTATAGGGGCATCAGTATTGGAAAGTGGCGAATACGTATAGGATAGGAGATGTCTGTGTTTGACGCCTGATAAAACAAAAAATCGTTATAGTTTGTATTGAAAAAAGGTTGGCCCTGGCTCGAATGGCTGGTAACTTGTGATTGTTACGTTTACGCATGGCAGAGGACCAGTGTGTTGTCATGCATATTGCGTGTTGGCGTCTACCGAGTCTAGTACCTGATGCCCGCCCTCATTATATATGCATATTTGGATGGCGAATGGTCGTTAAATTCTGACTATACCAGTAGTCATGTTGATGTGTACCTAGAAACCACACAGTGTAAACACAATGCCAGACAGCAAAAAAATGCCGAGAACTAAGTGAGAATAAATTACTAATTAAACGCCAAGGTTGCAGGCTTCATCAATTCAGTGTAGGTTATGATATAGTGGAGTTGAAATACGCATGGTATATGGATTTGGGATAATGTTATGAAAAACGAGGCAAAGTATGTTGTTATTAAAAAAAGACAACTACATGTATAGTGAAATTTGATGAAAACATCGAACACATGATTATTGATCACAATCCTTGTTGCTTATAATCACTGAAATGTATTGGATTACTTTGCACATTAATGTTTCGAGTTAAATGTAATGTGATAATTCTAATGATGATGATTACACTCGTATGCAATATATTCTTCTGGGAAATATAGGTTTATTTTTTAATCTACAAAAGGTCTACGAGTATAATGTCGATCAGTGTGTTAGAAGTTATGTATATGTTAAAAGTGTATGACTGAAATAGTAGTTCACATGCAAATTCTGATAGCTATACATGCCACGATTGAATAACGCGTCGCTGGTGCACGCACAGGGAGAGTGATGCCTATAAACATAGTGCCTGGTTCGCGTGTTGCATCACGTGACTTTAGTGAGGCAAATTCAAAATGGTGCTATGGGGTTAAATTTTGAACACTGTCACAAACATTCGTTTCATTGATTTTACGAAAAATAAGACACAATTTCCTTACCAGAGTTTTTAATCCAGATGATTAAAACTCCAAATGGTAGTCTTCATTATTTCGGCAGTAATTGCAGGACTAGATCGCAAAGTAGTTAGATAATATTTTAGATGAAAATAAATAGGCTCGTCCTATTACTCCTTTGCATCAGATAAAACACCACATAATGTACGCATGCGTTTTTACGTTACATTTCCCAAAGAGATACATATTTCGGACAAAAATTTGTTCCCACGATCACTTGGAGGGGCCATTCTACAAAACAATAATTTTAATAGATTTTCCGAGGTGGAAGACCTAATTTAGCTTAATCCGCTAACAGAATGGGTGTTCCCCATACTGATAGCCTAAAACTAATAGTTCGTCAGTTTGAGTGCTAAGTGTTTTGCGTTGCTGTGATTATAACTTTGTTGGATTTATGAGTGTAATGAAAATGCAATATGCATAAAAACAATATATACAGTGTATTGTATACAATGCATAAAGACAATAGTGTGATAATTATTCAGATAATATATTTCCAATAAAAATGTACCTTGGTATTTAAGTGTGGATATACATGAGTGTAAAGTATAACATAAAATGTATGCGTCGTTTGATTTGGTTTATAAAATAAAAAGAAGTAATGAATTCCTGGTTGTTGTTTGATCAGTTTGCCTTACTTTTCCGAGACAATCTAGTCAATTTTAACACGAGGGGTAAAATCGGTATTATACCGACTTCCTCTATGGCCATTATGGTCCAGTAGGCCTATAGGTATATCAGACTTCAGTCCTATATCAATCTCACAGTTACAGGCAAGGTGTATTCAACAACAAACACTGAGTTTAACGGAAATTTCACTATAGCAATGAGCATTGGCTGCACAGTCATTAATGAATTTGGGGTGCCGTTTCACTAGTAAAAAAGACGTCCAATACTTTTGAACTATTTGTGGCCGGTTTACAGCCCATGCAACACATATCCTTGTTATAGTGTCACCTGACACGGCAACAAAAATGGCGGCATTCACCTCTGGATACGAAATCTTTGACAGCACGTGGCTTATGAGCGGTCTTTGACCGTTCAGCGGACACCAGAACTTGAATTAAGGTTTAAATTTCACCTTGCAATCCCCAAGACGAAGATTAGCAGAAAACCACTTACAGGGAAGCGTCTTTGGGTGCGACAAGAGCATTCATTATCTCTGGCTTTTTTTTTATCGCAGCGCGTAAATTGTACGGAGTAATACCACTAATGGAAGGTCAGTGGTACGGGACAGTGCTGCCGTGAGACTGAGAGTACCGTACCTATAGAGAAGGCGTGACTTAATAAGAACTGGGCTTACCCCAGGGTGAACGTAGCCGCAGCTTTAATCTTGATGAATCACTGAACATGTTGGCCCTACGCCTGTAGATTCGCAGAGGGGTAGTAGGGTGAGCCAAGATACTGGAGCCGAGCCAGCATGACTAAACATAATAATATAACCCTATTCAAAGAACTCTAACACGCCTTCCAGACCCTCCTTCAGGTTTTTATGAAAATTTTCTATTAAAATATTCTGGGGAAAAAAGTCCCAAACGTTACAGAATGACGTTTCCGTATTTACAAGTTCTTCAAAAATTGGTTACTCCTTACACGATGGCTACCTTTTTACATCATTCGAGAGCAGAAATCTCGGAAAACATGGAAGAAAATTATATGGGACACTAAACTGAGCCTGTGTAACTAAATCTGTCGGTCCATGATACGCGTTCCTACTCGGCATGTTCGAAGACTTGGGACACTAGAAATTTGACCGTTCGACGAAGGCGCATTCCGTTCACACTTGACCCAGTCTCAGGCCACTTACCGGAGTATCTCAAGTGCGTCCACAGTGTAAATGAAAGCGATTCGCGTTTGGCAGGAGTCGAGTGATAATGCTAAAAATAGACCAGACGGGCCCACGAATGTTTTGAATTTAAAAGTTGTAACGCCGTGCTTCACAATGGCGTGACCTTTGCTTATTTGCATATGACCTATGCAGAACGTCATGGTTGATTAATTGGCAGTTGAACGTGTAAACCAACATTACCGTGAGTTTTATTCGGCACCTGAGAGATGTATACTCATCTATTTATTTATTTATTTCAACTTGTTTATACACGCGCGGTAACTGATTCAACCAAGGTTGTTTTTCAAGGGGCCGTGTTGCGTAAAAATTGGACAATACACAAAATATAATCGGTAATTCAATACATAAAACAAAAGGAAACATTGAAATTAGCCAGGCTTTCAATTTCTGAAGTTATCTCTCAGGCTGGTTTCTCTGCAAATCGCATAAATCTTTCGCCTTTTACTCAGAAATGCGCCGCTGAGAGCAAGGTTTGTACGAGACTTTTCCAAAGATTTTTCGTCGGCCTTTCGAAAGAAAGGCTTATAGTGACCAAAGACAGAATCTGAGGGAAGTGTGGTTAAGGTTAAATGTTACTAACTGGGGATTGAGGACTAAACAAAACACATCGATCTTGGAAGACCGTTTAAGAACAATTTCATTTTTCTATTTAATAGAAATATGACATAGTAAGGAATCTGAACTCTTCTTTTTCTGTTTTGCCTTTCTGAGAAAGATATGGCGTAAAGACTAGGCCTATCTCTACTTAGTTTGAAGTGTCCTTTGCGCTGTACCTGAAGTTTGAAAATCTGCATATCTGGGATAGAGTGACGCTACTTTATTGAAACGCATGCCATGACGCTAAGTGTAACATCCATCCTTGGATCGGAATTCCTGAACTTAAAGAGTGTAGATGAAGGACGACACTTTACAGTCTGTTTTCTTCCGAGAAAGGTTTTATAAAGTTGTGCGGATTATGGTACATGCTAGTGTTATGATCGCCGTGCTTGGACGCGTCCCTAGTGGTGCGACAAGGAGAGAAAGCTGATCACTGGGTGTGATTGATTTTAATACAGCACGATTACATAACTGTGTCTGGTCAAGCTAAAAACTCTCGCGAAGAGTGACAGCCTAAGACCGTGGATGTCAGTATCGAGCGTTGTTCACGTGTACCACTCATTGACGTAAATATCGTCAATTCGAGATTAAAACATTTCTCAAATATTTTTTTCACGGGCTTAAAAATGTGACAAAATGTGATTACACATATTAATTTTGTATCAAAGAAGGAAATACACGTATTTCAAATTAATGAAAAATGGTCGATGCGTAATTTTTTGCTGGATTGCCAGATGAAGGATAATCTATTTGCCTTTGAACAAATGTGAAGGATTTTCTCCTTTTCAAATTAAATTTAGATTTGAATTCAATATGGATATTTCGGTGTGAATGCATTGTATACGATCTGTTATCACCGACACTCCATTGAAAGGATTATCTTGCAACTTGCACGTAGGCCAGGTCAAGATGAATAGGTGCTGATGACGTGCGATATGAAAGGAGCCGGGAGGTAGAATTGCAAAAGCACGGTTCTCCCTCAAGCTTGAAATCTCCAGACATACCGGCTGACCGCAAATGAGGCGAGGAATGGGGATGTGGTCAGCTGGGCCGCGCTGGACTGGACCGCGGGCCGGGCAAGCACGGCTCAAGGCCCCGTGAGGAGATGGATCGGAGTACATTGCTAGCTGGCCAACTGCTTGAAAAAGATGCTCAAATGACATATCATGAATTCTCTCGAGGTCAAGTTGGTTGTAATGCAAAACATCAATGGAATTTTTTTGAAAGTGTATTTTGCATTTTTGTCTCCTTTCATTATTTCGTAAAGTATCCATGTCCAAGCTAAAGGTGGCAAGGAACAAAATACAAAATTGAAATGTAATTAAAAAAAAGTAAAAATCTCACACAGTCGGGAGTAAGTGCAAAGGTTTTTATTTACATTTGCTGAATTAAAAAAAGCAAAAACAGAACCCAAAATAAATAACTTGGTGTGGAATTGACTATGATTGAAACAGAAAGCGTGCACATGCACATGTACATGAATTTATACGTTATCAAAATTCACACAAATCAAAAATGACATCAACTTTAATCTCTTGGGGTTTTTTTTTTGGTGTCGAAAGTGGAACAGAATATACTTGATATTCACAGAACAAGACAACTTTTTATACATAGAAAAAACTTACAGTTCTGTTTTCTTTATTATTTAAGATACAATGTAAATGTGCTACTATAAAAAATCTACATTTGCAAGTCTTCGTCCAGATCCATGTGTTGTTCAGCGATTGTGCTGTACTTGACACATGCACACAGTGTCAATTATTTTACGGCGGAAATCTGAAGCTTTTTTTATTTTTTACAAACATTATGTACATGTACATTCATATTTATTTTCAAAAACACAGAAAGATGTGAGATATTTGTTTGTAATCCCGGATAGCTACACTTTCTACAACATTGATAGAGGACTAAAAACGCCCAGCCACCTGATGCCTTACTGGGAGGGATTCGAACCTGTCACAGAAGATGCCAACAGGGAAAGTACAATTTTGTCATAACCTGACTCCACAAGTCCGGACCACGCATGCGTTCCCATTGTTAGCAGGCATGCAACTGGGAAATCACAAAAAAAGAGGAAATTGTAATTTTCCCCAGACTTTGTACAGTGTTTTTCTATTTTCAATGGGACACATGGGAAGTAAAAAAAGAGGAAATCAGCTGATCCGAGGAAAAGTTGCATGCCTGTGTTAGGCAGGGTTGATATGTTTCATAAATATTTCATAAATACCCCAAAACAGGGCACTGGCAACCTCGAGTTAAAATAAACTACAGAACTGTCATTTCTATACATAGTAAAACTTGCTGAGGCTAGCCTTTGTGTAACACCAAGTTTTGCTATTCTATTGGGAAACCTCTTTAGTGGACTTGAGATCAACCCTAACTGCTTCAGCTCTTTGGCAGGGAACCTTCATCAATACTCCCAAATCTTCCATCAGGCAGGACGTCAACTTTACATTCATTGGACTTTAACTTGGAAGGAGCTAAAGATAGCCCCATGTAGAGAGATACCAACGCGGCGCCACTGTTAGACTTTGCATAATTTGGGATGGTTGGCGCCAACAGGTGTTTCTGTTTTTCACTGGGTGGCACATTGTTGAGGGTCGTCATCAGCCCCTCCGCCTGTCTCGCTAGCGTCTCTCTCTGCAACCGCCTTGGTCAACCAGTTCCTGTCTGCTCGCTGCTGCAGCTGCTGTTGCTGTTGGGAAGCCTTTGTTGCTACTGCTGGTCGCTGCAGGCCAGGGATCTTCTCCACGTACTTGGATCTGGGCGGTTCACCGGCCCGGGTTCTCTTGGGGAGGGCTTGATGGCTGGTTGGGTCGTTGGCATCTAGCTCTGTTGTCGTAGGTGGGAGTGAAGGAATTGGAGGTTAGACAAGTAGGGTTAGACAAAAGTATATTGACGTAAGTTTTTAAGTTCAATATGGTGTTGTTATAAAAAAATTGTGCCTTAAGAAATAAACAAGTTGCTGCAAACTGTTTAACTGGAATAAGCTGAAAGACAGATGTAGGCCCTCAAATTTTCAAGATTTCATTTTTTGTGCCACTGAAAATCAACCACTGCATCTTTTAATACACACATTAATTATAACCAAGACGTCCCCAGTGTTAACAATGCACTAACCCTTACCCAAGCTTCAAGCTCATGGCCCAATCAAGCAAATCCAACGATAACAATTGAAGCCACAAATCAGACAAATAAGATCTTTAGGAATATATTGAGTGCCACCCAAAATAGTGTTTTCAATTTGTTTTCAATAGGAAATTTTCAAAAATTATTATAAGGAGAAAATTGTGTGGATCTGATTTCATTCCTAATTAAACCAAGTACATTTCAGCGTACCTTTTAGCGGTGATGAAACACTGGAGTCGGTCACGTGGCTTGGCGGTGCCCTCTTGAGATGATTAGCCATGGATCTGGCTTTGTCCTTCCAGTACCGGGCTTCTTGCTCAGCTTCCGTTTTCTTTGAACTGTGACATGAAAGACAAAAGCTGTGTGACTACACAGAGTGCACGCAACAAAACTCTTTTGACCAGAAAAGACATGTTCAGGATCTCGGTTTTGCCAAATAAAAAGAGGATTGTGATCACGTGATCACTGTACACTCACAAGGCCCCCTTCAATGGAGAAACCATTGTGAAAGATAGTTTACAAAACCACTGACCCCATAAAGGATTATCTGAACAATAGCCAGCACAATGCTTTTGCCACTGAAGGGGCTTCTGTGATAGAAATGATAGTGTACCTAGATTGGTCCATAGCAAATGTGAAGAAGTTTCAAATCCACTTTTCAAATATTTGAATTTTTTTGTAAAGCTGTTGTTCAAATATTTGCATAAATGAATATTCAGCACCCAATACTTACACCTGGTCGTGGTACTTCATGTCCTTGTGTTCCAGCTCCCGCTTAGCCTTCTCCAGGGACTTGGTCAGTTTGTGGTTCTCTGCTTTCATGGCAAAGATGGCGCAGCTTTCGATGATGCCCGAGCCCCCTGTGGCTTCCGGGGGTCGCTCTGGAGCCGTCACCGATGTGCTGTTTGATGTCTCATGAGCTGTCACAGACATTTTCGAAGGAAATTTCATTTAGTTTATTGTATTCCTTATAGTGCAACAGCTGAAATGAAAGAATCTTTGTAGTGGGCGTATTTGCTGCCTTTACATAGAGAAAAATGTAATACATTACTTGTAAAAACTAAATGAGAGGAAGGCACAGCATGGCGTTCTTAAGGCCAAATTTGTTGACTCATCCATGCTTCAAAATGCTCAACAAATCTACTGTTTAGAAAAATCCACCTCGTATAATTTGTTTGAGAAGCACATGCAACATTTTCAAGAAATAGTAACTGCTGTACACGCATAAACGCCCCCTGAATGGTAACGGGGAAGGAATGGGCTGGGGGGGGATTGATAGACATCATCTGACCCAAGAAAAAACTGTTCGCACTACTCTTTTCTGACAATAGTTATAATTTCCAATGAATGATTTTCCATCCCCCCCCCACACACCTTACTCTAGCCACACCCCTGCCGGAGACAGAGCAGACCAGACTAAATGGAAGGATAAGAGAAGGCAGACTTGGGCAACTGACCTTGTTGGGACTGTTCGCTGCGGAGTTTCTCCAGTTCCTTCTTGTACTGTTGTACTTTACGCTCCTGGTACTGTACCTCTGATCTCAGAGATCTTATCCTGGTCAAAAGAAAATTGACATTACAAAATTATGTGAAGTATGAAAAAAAAAGCCAAAACAACAATTCGGCAGAATAATGATTATTTTTTAAGCAATAATTTAACTGTAGAGCACCGTGATCCATTGCTTACGGTGTTCGACTCGTGTGCCATGGTACATGGGTTCGAACCCTGATGGGGAACATAGTGCTTTTGTTCTTGGGCAAGACACTTTACTACAATTTCCTCTCTCCATCCAGGTTACTACCTGTGGAGGTAGAGACCAGAAAACTGGTCTCATGGTCTGATGAACAGGGGTACTAATTGTGAAGCGCTTTGAGACCTTCCACGGTATAAAGCACTAAACAGGGTGTCCCCAAACACGGTAACCCCAAAACAAAGGGATAATATGAACAAGATATCAAGTTAATGAACGTTACAAAAACGGTAACCCCAAAACAAAGGGATAATATGAACAAGCTATAAACTTAATGAACGTTACTATGGTTTTATCATAAACTAGGGACAAGTAAGCCTTCCATTAATATTTTGGATGCATTTCTCTGGTCACTGAGTTCCATTGTTTTGAAAATGGTACGTGAAAACCTCTTGGGACAGTGTAAACATTAACGGACAATATTTCTGTAGCAGAAGATGAAGTGACACTGAGACTGAGGGTCTCAACTCTTGGGCCTAAACTCATGAACCTGAAACCGAAGACAAGAGACGAAGTCGAGGTTTTGTAAAACCCCTAAAACTCACTTATCCTCCAGTGGATCGGTTCCCCTCAGGAGGTCCGTCTCTAGCTCATTGATACGCAAATTCTTCGTGGCGATCTCCTGCCTGTGGGTTTTCACCAACTCCTCCACGCTCAGGCTCTGCTTCTCCAGTTCCTCTAGCCTAGCTAGGCGGGCCTGTCAAAAGAAAGATTCAGGATTTCAAGATTATACTAGGAGAAATCAACTTTTGAGCACGACATTACTGCATGACATGAACCAAGGTGGCATAGTATGACCTGGCAAGAGCACGTGATGGACACCTCACCGGTTCTCTGTTTATATAAATAAATCACATGTATGATGGAAAAAGGCAAGCGTCCTTCGACATTGCCACTATTTTCCATTTTTGAGGGAAATTTGTACAGAGGGCCCATATGCTCCAAGTAGGCAACCCTACTTTCCCAAAAAAAAAAAATTCATGAACAAAACGTAACAGATGCTCTCCGTACAATTTTTGTCCTTCATGTACAAAATAAATACCTTTTTTGCAGAGGGTTTCAGACATCCACAAAAGGAGAAAAAGAGGAATTTATTTTTGGTTGCAGAGATGAAACTGGCCTATGGGGGAAAAGATTTGAAAATAGGCCGAACAAAAATACGGGTCCGAAATCTGGGCCACGCCACATTTGCACATGTACACGGTGCCGTTTTCATCAAATTTGTTGGAATATATATATATTTTAAATCAGACTTTGCGGTGAAAAGATCTTCAGACAAATCAGAATTTTAGAAATAAATTTTAAAAAGTCAGATTTCCGATTAAATTCAGAAAAGTCTCATCTCTGTTGTTGGGAAAAAACATACAAGTTGAAAATTTATTAACAGAAAAAAATATCAAAATTGGGGAACACAACTTCAAGTGCATTCTCACAAAGGAATTTGGCACTCTGAATTAAACTGGAAGTGATGGCTCAGAATTGACCGCATTAGTTCCTTTTTTCAGAGCAGTTGTCTATGTCTACTTTTATCCTGTGTCCGCTGTTAACTAACGAATCCCAACATACCTGGGCTTCTTCCATCTTGATTTTGGTTTGCTCATGCTGAGCCTTTTCTTCTTCAAACTCATCCTCCAACTCGCAGCAGGTCAGCTTCAGGCCGTCGTACGTGTCGGCCAAGTTGGTCAAGTCTGTGGCCTTCCTTTGCAGCTTGCGGTTGGTTTTGTCGAGTTGGGACTGGATTTCGTTCTGAGACAGAGTGAGAAGTAGGAAAGAAGAGTGTGAATGCCTGTGTAATTTTCCATTTGGAATGGAAGACAAGTACTACGGAATTCTATTTTGCTTTTCCCAATGTTGCCCAAATTTTAGCTAACAATTTTGTTTTCAAAAGACTTCAGCAGAGACACTGATAAAGACAGTGATGAAGGATTTTGTAAAGTTTTTAAATTTCCATGGAAGGAATATTTGTTGGCAGTTACCTTTTCCTTCTGGAGTCTTTCTACCTCTTCGGGTTCATTTGTAGAAGCCTTCGCTGTTTCCAACTCTTCTGTCAGTTGGTGCACCTGGACTTCAAGGGCCTTGATCTCTTGGGCCGAGCTCTGGTCTCGACTCTGATAGTCCTGAAGGGCCCTCTGCATGCTGCGGAACTCCTCCTCCTTCTTAGAAACATCTGTGAGAAACCCGTTCTTCTGTTGGCAAAATTCATCCAACTGGCGCTGCAAGGATGAAATTTCTTGGCCTCTCTGGTCTACCATTTCTTGTAGCTGCTTCACTTGCTGTTCCTTGGTACTGAGAGAATTTCTCCCAGTCTTGAGCTGCTCTTTAAGCTCTGAGCAGTGAGCTTGAAGCTCCTTTTCTTGATCTGAGAGAGCAGTGTAAACTTGCTGGAGCTCTCCGTTTAGACGCTGGACTCTATCTTCCAGTTGTACAATGGTCTGCTCCTTGTCTGACTGGGCACTTTCTAGATTTTGGACCTTGGTGAACATCTCGTAGTACCTATCTTCGTGATCCAGGACCTTCTGGTTGCGCTCGTCAAGCAGGGCTCGGAAGACCTTGATCTCCTCATTCTGTTTTGTGATGACAGCTTCCAGCTCCTTGATCCTAGCTTGCTGGTCTCTGGAAGCTCTCTGCAGGGCAGCATAAGTGTTCTTGTGTTGGCTGTATTCCTCACCCATGTCATCAAGCTCACGCTCCAACATTTGGATCTCTTTTCCATGCTTCAATTTTGCCGCTTCCCATTCGGCACTCTTGGAGTCCATGGCTGCCATAACCCTCTCCAGGTCTTGCAGCTTTGCCCCAAGCTCTGCGCACGTTTCATTCCTGCTTCTAAGCTCACGCTCAAACATCTGTACCTCTTCCTCCTGCTGGGAGCTCTCGGAGTGCATATCCGACACAACCCTTTCCAGGTCTTGCACTTTTGCTGACAGCTCAGCGCACGTTTCCTGTTTGCTCCTCAGCTCACATTGCAACATTTCAAATTCTTCCTCCTGCTTCAATTTTACTGCTTCCCAGTCAGGGCTCTCAGAATGCATGGCTGACACAACCCTTTCCACATCTTGCAGTTTTGCCGTCAGCTCGGCACACATCTCATCTTTACTCCTCAGCTCAAGCTCCAACATCTGAATCTTTTCCTCCTGCTTCAATTTTACTGCTTCCCATTCAGGACTCTCAGAGTGCATAGCTGACACGACCCTCTCCAGGTCTAGCAGTTTTGCTGACAGCTCGGTGCACAGTTCATCTTTGCTCCTCAGCTCCTGCTCCAACACCTGAATCTCCTCCTCCTGCTTTAATTTTACTGCTTCCCAATCACTGCCTTTAGAGTTCTTGGCTGCCAAAACTCTCTCCAGATCTCGTAGTTTTTCCCCAAGCTTGCTGCACATTTCATCTTTGCACCTCAGCTGGTCAACCTGCTCATCCAAACAATTTTGCAGCCTTTGAATTTTGTCAAGCTGCTCAGCTTCAACTTGTGACTTTTCTTGTATCTTTGTACTCTTAGTAGCCAGGGCAGATTCCAAGTACTCTATCCTAGAGAGCGACTCAACATTTTGGTTGTCCTTGGTTCGCAACAGTTCTTCTTGGTCCTCCAGAAAACCTCGAAGCCTGCAAATTTCACCGTCTTCCTCGTTTTTCTCCACTGTTCGGTAAGAAATCTTCTGGTGCATGGTTTCAATCCTACATTCAAGGTCTTTTATCCTTGAGACTGATACCTTGTTATCATTTCTAGTGGCTTCCAGTTGCTCCTCTTGTTCCCCAAGGACTTGGCGCAGCATCTCAATTTCATCATCTCGATTCTTGATGGTTTCGGCTGACTCTCTGGATTGGCTGCCCATCAAAGCCATTGCTGCCTCCAGCTCTCTCACTTTGTTTGAGCTCTCCTCTAAGAATTGCCTGAGGACCCTTTGCTCTTCAAGTAACGCTTCCTTCTCACTTGCAACTTCACTGTTGACCTGCTTAGACTCTCCAGACTTTAACTCTAACAAGTCTTGATTTTCTTGGCTGAGTTTATCAGCACGCTCCTCCAAGTGCTTTATCCTGTCCTTGAGCTCGTCTTCAATCTGGACCCATTCTGCCTTCTGCGAGACCAACTGCTCTTGTAACTGCTGCTCTAGAGCCTCAGTTGCAAGATGAATCTCTTGATTGTAGTCCTTTTGCTCACTGCCATTCAGCACAAGAATCTTAGCTTCCAGCTCACTGCAGTAGGCTTGAACTGCCGTTATTTTCTCAGACTGAGACAAATTATTCTCTGTCAAGACTTCAAGCTCCTTCTGCAGATGCAATAGCTCAGTACTGGCACCGACTTCTTTTTCTTCTAACGTTTCCTCCAAACTTTGTACTTTTATTTGGAGCTCTTCACGGAGAGTTTCAGTCCTGGAGAGGGCATCTGCAAGACTTTTATTCTCATCTGTTGAAGCCTGATCAATAACAGGCTGTTCTATGGTATCTGTGAGTGGCACAATCTGGGGGTTGGAAGTGGAGCCCTTGAGCTTTTCTTCTAGTTCCTCAATGCGCTGAACAAAGGCTGCAATTTTGGCTGTGTCGTCTGTCTCACTATACTTCTCCTGTCCGTAATCCTGGAGGATCTCATTGAGAACCTCAATCTCCTGATCTCGGCTGCTGATGGTCATCGTCAGGGAATCACATTCCCGCCTCAGGGCTGCCTCGCTAGCTTCAAGCTCTACTAGCTTCAGTTGAAGGACCTCTGGCTGGACGGCTGCCTCTGCAGACTCTGTCATCTTTTCTTGGACAGCTTCTGTCTGAGAGGATGTTTCAATAGCAAGGAATCCAAAATCTTCCAACGTCACTTGAGTGGCCTCTTCTGAGCTTCCAACAATCTTTTGCACGGTACACACCCTTTCACCTAGCTCTGTTTGAGTTCCTTCATCTATATCTACTCCAGCTGCCGGAACTTCTTCAGCCAACTTCTGCATCACAGCACTTCTATCCGCAGCATCCGAGGGGCGTGTCAAGTCGCTGAGCTGCTCTTGAAGACTTTCAGCTAGCTGCTCCTTCTGGCTGATAGCTTGGGCCAGACCTGCGTTTTGTTCTTGCAGAGAATCCACCTTCTGGTTCTTTTCCCGGAGCTTGTGAAGGAGTTCGTCAATGTCCTGTTGGTACTGAGCCTCCAAAACTTTGTCTTTGGTGCTGAGCTTCTTCTGCAGGTCTTGTATCTCTTGACGAAATTGTGCTGCCAGTGTCTTCCCTTGATCTGCAAGCTCTTTCTTGAGCTCTTCGATGTTGTTCTGATACTCTATCTGTAGAATTTTTAAAAAAACAATCTTGGTCAGTATAAATGAGCCTACGTACAAATGTCCAACTTCATTTTAGAAGACATTTCATGTTCATTCATATTGCATAACTTTGTAAAGTATTTGCAGGAAATAAACACATTAAATATTTCTACAGAAAAACGTATACAAATATTTTCTGCAGATGAGAGGTATTTTTCAAAATTATTTTCTTGACAAAGTTCAAACTAAAAGCCAATCATCTTTCAATTAACAAAGTCGTATTCAGCTTTGTGAAGACTATGGTTCGACTCAAAAGTATTACTGAAAATCTAAAAGATAATGTCAGGAACAGTGGGTTTTTTTTGGGGGGGGGGGTTGTGTCTAATTTATTTTGGCTCATGAATTGTAGTGCCATAAGAGGTTAACTCTAGAGGTGGGAATTAAATCCAGAATTTTAAATTCAGTTCGAATTCCAATATTCAGTTACTATTTTGGACACCGTATATTCGAAACAAACCTTAAAAAAAGTTAAGCCTTTGATTTTTCTGACACAAGAAGCAAGCAACCGGAACATCGCTGAATTTGCTCCATGGTCTCTGATTGTTCATGTAACTTGCTATTGGGCTTCTTGGTGTATGAATAGCTTGCCTGTTTGAATTATTAAAGAGTTCCCACCCATTTTTTCAACATTACAGCTCTGAATTGCTTTTTTATAAAGGCCCAGTGGTCATTGAATCCTGCAAACTATACCCAATCATTTGGAGGGCATTTTATGCGGTACCTCACTCGTCACTTTTTGTTGGCATGACTGTGAGCAGAATGGGAATTTCCGGTGAAAATCGGATAACCGTTATTCGGTTTGAAAAAAAGTAGGATAACCGGATTTTGAAGGTGATCAACCCTCATACTAAGATGTCACTTACCTCTTGCTCCTTGGTCACTGTAGCTTCCATCTTGATGAATTCATGGAGTTCTTGTAGTGACTGCAAGTCTGCCACCTTGACCCTGAGTGATTCCTTCAGGCTGCTGCACTCTGCTTGCCTGCATTGTTACAATGCACATGGGGGAAACCTTGTGTTATTCAAGACTGTCCTTACACGCTCGGTATCTTTGTTCATGGCTGTGCCGAATATTGACAGGTCGGAGGCAAAGTGGAAAAACAATTCCGAAGCCACACAAAGCCATACAAACAACAATCAGAATGTTGCAGTTTGTGTTTGGGAGGGAGAGGGCAACTTTTCAAATACAGTCGACCCTCGTTAATACAAACTCAGCCGGACCTAGCCAAAACGTTTGATATATCAGAATTTTGTAAGAAGTGGAGTGCCGGTCCAGTTCACTGTGCACATAAATACACAGTCGGCCAAGGCTTTTTGTTTGCTATAATCAAAATTTGTATTAACAGTGTTTGTCCTATCGACTGTAATAGCATTCACAATGATCATATCAGATTTTGATGTGAAATGGCATTTTAATCCATTTTGTAAGCTTGTTATCACTTAACTAGTTGAGGGAATTAATGTTTTTACAATTATGGTTTTTTTTTTCCATTTCTGTCAACTTACAGTTCATGCATTTGAAGGGAGATTTTACTCTTTTCTTCCATGATGTCTTCACAAAGTTGGACAGACCCAAGAAGGTCGGACTCCGTCTGTCTTGCCTAAGGTAGGAATAAGAATATAAAGGTCATCAATTTGGAAATTCCTGTTGAATTAGATGTTAAATGTGAGGTCATAGAGAGATTTCTTGGTGCGTAACAGACACAACTTCCTTAGCAAATGCATTGATTGGAAGTATGAGCTTTGTTTGCATCCCAAACCCGGCGGAGGCAGTTCTGAAAGTGGGGGGTGTGTTCAAGTCAAGCACTGCTGGTGCCAGCTGGCCGTTGTAAATTTGCAAGGGGGGAGGAAGGGGGGGCTCAGCCCCGGCTGGGCTGGACCTCATTTGTTTCCTTACAAATGTTATTTTTAGGCAGATTTGTTTCTTGATCTTACCAGCCTCCACTACGATCATCTTACGAGGGTAAAAGCATTTCTTTGATGGGAAACAGAGCTTACTAAACGTCAAGATAATATCATTAGTTCTTCAAAGAACCACACTCGGTTTTTAGAGTTTGTCACACAGATCATGCATCTGCATACCTTATTTTCCAAACTTACCTTTGCTTTCCATTCCTGAGTGCCCAGCTCATCGGCCAGTGATGACCCCACTCCGCTGTCCAAGCAGCCTTGGGAGGCTGCCCCAGACATCGCTAGCTGGCCTTGCTGTTCCTCCAAGAGCGCTGTCAGTTCCGCAATCCTTGCCACATGGTGGCTCCTCATCTCTTCAGCATCCTTGGCCTGTTCATGTAGGAAGGTGTTGAGGGTGTCAATCTCCTCTTGACGGACTTGAAGTAACATGGTCAACTCTGGTCGGATTTAAAAAAAAAAAAATGTTCAAGGTATGTATTAATTAACTTGTATCATGTACATTGTTTAAAATAGTATGAAATGAACTTTTGAAAGTTTTGAAATGAAACTCAACATTTGAAATTTGAATTTGAAAATAGCCTACGCAGTGCTGTAATCTTCTTGTGAACCAATTCAAAAGGAAACCCATGGCCTATTTTAAATAGGAATAATAGTCAACCAGATCAGGATATCATAAACTACTCAAACCTAACCTCTCAGTCTATTCAAACTATGTACGATAGACTACTACTAGATTGGGATGTTATAGCCTGTTCAAAGAGAATCGCAGTCTATTCAAAAGTCAGAGCCTGTAGAATGAGATATCGCAGCCTGTTCAAAGGCGTCTCATCAGGCTACTGAAAACAGGCAACACGGCCGCTCCATTCACTAGATTACATTCCGTTAACAGAGATCTTAGCCTTTCAAAAGGGGTATCAAAGCTTCAAATCTTCTTATTCATATACGTAAGTGTTTCAAGGCACTCCTAGTTATCACGGATGTGAGGGCAGAACATTTACTCTGTCTTAGAAATACTTTCCCACCCCAGCTTGTTTACCTTTTACTTTGTCGTCAGCCTGCTCCAAGTCATTCTCTGAAGGCACAGCAAACTCTCTCTTGCGCTCCTCAGCTGAGGCCGCCTGGCCATCGTCAGCAATAGCTCCCTGCTTGCTTTCAAGATCTTGAAGCTGCCGTGTCAGGGCAGCAATGGTGGCAGCAGAATCCTGCATCCGACTCAAAGCCTCCGAGCCCTGGTCCTGCAGCTCATGTTTAAGGGTCTCCACTTCCTGGCGCTGCTCTTCCAAGAGCTTTCCCAGCTCTGCTATCCTTTGGGCAGCCTCTTGCTCCTGTTTCTCGGCCTCTTCTCGCTGCCTTTCTAGGTTCTGGTTGATCGTCTCCAGCTCCTGTCGTTGCTCCTCCAGGAGTTGGTTCACAACCTCCTGCTCTTCATCCCGCAACTGGATTGTCGCCTCGAGTTCTGACATTAGAAGATGATTGGGTTACAAACTTTTTAAAAAAAATGTAAACAAAAACCAAGGCCTTGACTTCACAGAAAAAGACTCTTGGCAAAGACATCTCACAATTATAACCAGAGCAGTAAATCAGATCATGAGGAATCCGGTCACAAATCATCCAGTGCCAAGTCCAGTAACCAGCTTCGTACATAGTTTCAAACAAACTGTGGTAAATGTGCTCCTTTGTCATTATTACATGTGACCCAACTAGTGAGGAAATCTAGAAGAATGCATGTCAACCAGTAAATTTATATGAATATGGTTGGTGGGACAATGGGATTCTTTATAATGACTGCTAATGAGGTTTCATTTGGCAAAGAACGCCTTACCTTTCACTTTTGCTATATTCTCACTAGTGTCTTTGGAGCTCTGGTCAATTGTGTCATTTTGCTGGTCGAACTCCTGTCTCATTGCCGCTTTCTCCAGCTTCAATGCAGCGATGGTCTCCTCAGCCTGTTGGTACATCTGGCAAAGCTCCTCCAGCTGCATCTCCTTTGCTTTGAGACTCTGCGGGAGAGCCGACAATTCCTCCCGTTCTGACCTCAGACTAGAGACGGCTGCCTCCAGCTCCTTGATGGTCTCCCGCAAACCGGCTACCTCAGCCCCCGATTGCTGGGAGGCTGCCGAGAGGGCATCACCATGCTCCTGCAACTGCGACTTCAGGGCCAGGATTTCCAGCTCGGATTCATGGGCGGCGCTAACTGAGGAACCTTGTTGCTCCTCGAGCTGAGCCTTCAACTCGGAGATGTCTTTGGTCAGCGCAGCCACTCTGCAGTCTGCATCTTTCACTTGCCCCTCCAGTTCAGCCACTTTCTCCTCCGACAGGCACAAAGCATCTGACAGCTGATTCACCATCAAGTTTTCCTCTTCAAGACTTTTGATCTCATTCTCCATCTCTTCGCCCTTCTCCTTCAACTCCTTGCATTCCTGTTCCAAGGCCTCTTGGTTCTTCAGCAAGTGGAACACTGTGGCTTTTTCTTCCTCGAAGCTGGCTATTTTTCCTTCAAGGCAGGCCACTTGTTGCTTCAGCTCACTGCATTGATCGTTTGATGCTTGAAGGGCCTCTAAGAGATCTTTTGTAGCTTCTGCTGTTTCTTCCCTAGGTGTAGCAATGCTTTCTAGCTCTACGATTCTGGTCTGCAGATCCTCAGCGTATTTCTTTGATTGATCAATCTCCTGTTGCAGTTGCAAGGTACTCCTTTTCTCATCTTCCAAGGTGGCGATGGTGGATTCCAGAGCACAGACCTTGTCTTTCAGCTCAGAGATGACTGTTTGCTCTTCACGGACGATTCCACTGTCTGTTCCTTCACTGTCATTCTGTGCCTCTGATGGCTGAGAAGGAAAAAAACAGTGGGTTTAGACACAAAAAAATCTGATTAAGGACAAGAAATAATACCAAGAGTCAAATCAACAACTGCCAACCTCAGTTTGACACTCTGCATCCACTGTGTCCGAGTCAAGAGGCATGGAGAAGTGAACGTGTGCCCTGCGCCTTTTCTTCTTGATTCTCTGCGGGCTGAGGGGCAGTGGGGCCAGGAAGCTATCTTCTTCTGTGTTCTGAGGTTGCTCAATGTCCTCCAAGAACTCCAGCTGTTTGGTTTGAGAGAAATCTACGACAGGTGTAAAGCAGAGATACACAAAAATCAGCCTTTGAACTCTAATATTTTTCAGCTTCTTTATATTGAATAATTTTGTACCACTGCAGGAGATACTTACCATCACTGCAAATGGAGGCAATCGGACTGACGGGGGGCGAAGACGACAAATCACCTCCGTCAGAGGAATCATGGGTCCTCTTGAGTGCCGAGGAGGGTGGGAGCGATATGAAGGACACCTCCTCTACCGCCGCTGGGCCGGCCGGCTTGGAAAGTGGCAGGAGAGGTAGGCGGTTCATGCCAGGGCACCATGTCTGACGGCGCTGGAGGGGCAAGAAGGGCAAGATTTCATGGGTATTCTGTCATTTACAGGTTTCAGGGATGCTGCCATCTGTATGGTCATGTTGTAATCTCAGAGGACATTACAGCAGAAATACTTCCAATCATGCCGCTGTAACCCGAGCATGATGGACCAAAGACTATTCTACTGCCCCCTGAGATTACCGTGTGACCACAAAGTGGCAGTATCTGTGAAACATTCTATGGGTTTTCCCTAAAATGTTTTGATTATATTTCAGGGATGAACAGTTCATGGCAATAATGCAACCAAGGGCATAGCTTTACAGGTGATAGATTAAAACCCCAGAATAGTAATGAGAAACCACAAGGAATCAGGCAGGGACTGAAAAACCCAATCTACTCGCTGGCCAGCATGGGATTGGAACCTGGGTCGCAGAGGATATTGAGTGGGAAGTACCAATGCATGACTCTCCCTGGTTAAGAACCATTACTGTACTTACCTTGTATTTGGCTTTCTTCGTTTCCGAGCCGGGCATGACGGAGGGGATGCCGGCCCCGCCCGAGACCAGAATCATCTTCTCCAGCAACTTGATCTTCTGTTCTTGCTGCTCGTGCAGGCTGGCCTTCTCCTCCAACAATTCCCCTTGTTGCTCCAACTGCCAAGAAAGATACCATCATAAAACAGGTCTTCTGAAATGGTTTCCATCATTTTTTGAGAGGCAACCTTGAATAAATTCTTGTGATAAACTGCTTTTGAAATTAATCAACACTTGATGCTACTAGTGAAACCAAAGTTTACCTAACAGTAAAGTTTAGATGGCTCACTTTTTGACCACCGTACGTTGTTCTTAAGATGGCTTCCAGAAGGAAAAGGATGGGATTAACTTACAACTTCTCGCAAGGGGGCTTTTTCGAGATAATAAAATCTGCTATTTTAAAATAATGAACCTATGTAAGTTGTCCTGCAGACTAAAAAGATTTAATTCCTCAGGGTTAGGGGCGGCGTCCCTATACAAATGGTTCAGCAACCGCCGAACGTTTGCCCAGACAATTTTGGCAAATCATTTGGGACTCTTCTTTCTACCGTTTGGGTCATCTAAAACAATAAACCTCTGCCAACCAGTCCAGCGGTGGAACAAGGGAGGGCATTTTTCACCCTGGATTCCTATAACGTTCCCAACTGTTCGAACCATTTGTACAGGGACGCCGTCCCTTCTTTAGGATTTCCCTTGCCCAATTCAAGCTCTCTGTCATAGGATATCTTTCTTTACCTCCAGGACTTTCCTCTTGAGTTCTTGGATCTCCTTCTTCTGCCGCTGCATCATGGCCTCGTCCGACACGACCTCATTGATTTGAGGTTTGTTCTTGATGGTTTTGGCTCGGCTGGCAAACTGTGTGGAAAAAACAACAAATTTGGTTGAAAAACTGAAGCAAACTGAAGCAGAAAAAGAAAGTGAAAATGCCAAATTGCTTATACATGAATAGCGCTTTCCATGGTATATCAACAATCTCAAAGCGTTTTACATTTATTCCCCCGTTCATCAGGCCATGAGACGATATCAGCACACATTTGGTCCTCTACCCTCGCTTGCACCCATTGGTACTCCTCGGTGAAGAGAGGTAATTGTAGTAAAGTGTCTAATTGCCCAAGGGCACAAACACCATTTTGGTGTTCAAATGCCTGACATTAACTCATTTTAGTATCGTTGATTGGCGGGTTTGATAGACTACAGACCCCTGTGTAAATTTCACATATTTTGTCCCACCCCCTAACAATTTGGGGAGTCAGGTTGGCGTAGCAGTACTTTCCTCGCCTTCCACCGCTGTGACCTGGGTTCGAATCCCGCCTGGGTCAATATGTGGATTGGGTTTTCAGTCCCTACCTGATTCCATGGGTTTTTTTTCCTCACTTCTCTCTTCTTTTTCTCCCACCTCTTAAACTGTAATTTCTTCACATTGTCTTCTCTTTACTAGGCCCCATGGGAGATCAGTGGATTCCACTGAATGGGCTACCCAGCTAAAATAAGAAATAAATAAATAAATAAACGTCAGATATTGTGGGGCTCATAATGTACCTGGAGAGTGCTGTGTGTCTGTTCAATGGAGGCTGGCGTGATGGTACAGATGATGGCCGTCTTAGCATTACCCCCCAGCGACATCTGGAGTATCCTGGTCAGCTTGGAGTCCCTGAAGGGGATGAACTCGGCTCCCTGGCTCAGTTTATTGATGACCATGGCCAGTTGGTGAAGGCTCTGATTGATGCGGCAGGCTTCCTTCAGTCGGGCTCCTTCTGCTTTGGTCTCGTTGGCTCGTTCAGAGCCTGCTAGGTCCACCAGATTCTGAAAAAGTAACCACGCAATGAATTTCTTTGTGTTTTAAAGTTAAAAACGAAGGGTTTTGAAATTGGGTTTTCCACATGCTCAGAGCCTGTGAGGTCCCCAGATACTAATGAGTTAACCAGGCCATGAGTCCTTTTGTTTTAAAGTGAAAAACTGAATTTGAATTGAAATTTTTCAATCAATGACATATGCTAAGAGCCTGCTACATGTAGGGCCACCAGATTCTACTTAAGAAAGCAGGCCATGATATTTTTGTTTTAACGTAAAAAAAGAAAGGTTTTGAAATGAGTTTACTGTTCATTGATGTATGCTTTGAGCCTGCCAGGACTGCTAGATTCTGAACAAAAAAATGGGCAGTAAATTGATTAGGCTGGGGAAAGGGGGAGTTATGACATTGGTTTTATTTGCATTGTACTGCGTTCTTGTGAGTGTCTTATCTCTTCTGATGTCCTTAACCTCAGGAATGTCTTGTATAATAACCTACCAGATGGGATACTTTTACGGCTAGCTCCATGGATCGTTTCCTGTCTGCTCTTTCCCTTGACTCAATGATCTGTACACATTTTTTTAAAAAGAGAACAATTTTTTGATGGATTCATTTAGCGTTTTTGACATTTTGTGATACCTTGGTTTCAACTCACAATTTCTCTATTCTAATCCTGCATCACAACTAGGTATTATAACTCATCCACAGAAGTCTAGAATAAATATCGTCAGGAGTCAGGTTGGGGCAGTGTAATTTCCTCGCCTTCCATCGCTATGGCCTGGGTTCGATTCCTGCTCGGACCATATGTGGATTGGGTTTTCAGTCCCTGATTACGTGGCTTTTACGCAAAATATTCTTCTGGGGTTTTCCCAACTCTAAAACTATAATTTCTTCTCATTGTCTTCTCTCTACATGTTTCTTCAGGCTTTCGAGCTACAATGCTTAGGTCACTTTTGAGGAATCCTTGGTTTCATCACCAGAAAGAAATCAAATAAATATTGTCTTTCTGGTTCAGAGAACGAAAGAAACATACAGTTATTAACTCTTTTCAGGTAAAATGAAAGTTCTGAAAGAAAAAGTGCAGTCCAATATTATACTTTAACAGGCTGTAACTTACCATACAGAATATTGTGTGTGAGCGGCTACTCCGTTCATTCATGTCCGTCTGACCATAATGACGTTGAGCTGCATAAAAAAAAAATTAAAATTTATAAAACCGGAAAAACCACTCATCTGTATTATAATTCAAAGTCTGAGATAGCCCATAGGTAGTTAATCATGAATAAACACTAATCCCAGTATAAATTTAATGTGTGTTCAAATTTTTCATCGGATTTCTATTTTGTAAGGACCATTGTTTTAATATTTGACACTACTTTCAAACTGCCCATAAAAAGTTAACTGAAAAAAAAAACCCCAGAGATCTTGAAGAATCACGAAATTGCAATTTAGTCAGTTGCAACTCAGCACAAGTCATCCAGACTCAAGTCCAGTCATCAGCTATTCGGAATGAGCTATGACAAAGGCCTTCCCTTACTCTTGATCTGAATTATAAATTCTGATTTGTGGTTGACTGACTCAATTACAAGTCCAGAAAATGCAAACAAAAGATCTTCAGATATTTTACCCTCTCCTTTCTTGAGAAGTTGAAGCACATCTTCAGGCTGAGTGACGACTTGTTCAGTCAAGTCATGGACGAACACACGTTTCTGCAAATTTTATGTGAAATAATTCTGGTTACTATTGGTTATTGTGGTTAGAGGAAGGGTGACGAAATGCAAAGGAAGGGCAGAGTTTAGGTTGTGACAGAGGTGGTTTGTGGAGGACAGACGGGTAGGAATCCTGGACAATAACTGGTTCTTTGCACTCACATCAACCTCTCTGATCTGGAGTGGTTTCTTTTCGCTGCTGAGAAGATCACAAAGGCCCTCGTTGTACAGCTCCATGTAGCTCACTCTGAGCAGAAACTCACGGTTTTGGGTCTAAGGGAAAAAATATTACCGAAAAGCTTCATTATATACCTCACAAAGTGTAACCTTCCTAATCATTTCACGAACAAAACTCGCTGTGAATTTTTGCCAGGAATATTTTGAAACCTCTGAAATTTACCACAATGTAGGAACTGACAACCCATTCTTTGCTTCATTTTTCAAAAGGAAACAAAGCCCCATTAAAAAAAAAAGCAGCTGGGTTTTACAGATATTTTTTTCCAATCCAGCAAAATTTCCCACAACAGCCTGGGCAGATTAAGATGGATGGGCGCCTCCAGTTAGTTGGGTTTAGCCATTCATTTTAAAGTTTAAGATAGTTAGAGTGAAGTTCTGACAAAAATTGTATTTAAAAAATTGAAATAAACTGTGCAAGTCCCAAGCAGCTTGACATGTTAATTTATAAAAAAAAATATTTAAGTTTAATAAAAAGTTTTTTTATAAAGTGTCTCAGGTACATTTCTGGGTTTCTTTGTTCCAAGAACTTACATTTTCAATGCTGTCAAAGATATCCTGTATAGCGCAGGGGATGATACCAGGTGCTTGACTGTCACCCATCATGGTATGCGTCTTACCACTGGAGGTTTGTCCATAGGCAAAGATGGTGCCTGCAAACAAATCAGGAAAAAGACATTATTAATCCTAGGGAAATTTTTTATTTCAGACAAAAGCCTTTTTAAGAAAATTGTTAGACGAATGCATCCATTATTCATACTCTACACTCTTGCTATAGAAAAATCTCTGCAAAATACCATTAATGCCATCCATAGCTTCAACCACAATGGGCTGCGCAATTTCTTCGTAGACATCGTTGGTTGTCTCGCTAGAGTCAAATACACGATCTGGGATGTGATAACAAGAGAAGAAAATATTAGAAACAATTAGACGCCACAAGAATTCTGTAATTGAAAAAAAGTCAGTTTTTTTCCCAATGATGGTTGGCCAACCATCGTTGGCTATTGACACAAAAACTCCACTTTTTTGAAAATGACAGCACACCAGGTGCCAAGATTAAACAGGATGCTTGAGACCATTATTCACTTACAGTCAAGTAAGGTATTTCATAATAGTTTTGGAGTTTCGTTTTTGATGTTTGCAAATGTTGTATATTACTTTTAAATGACTACAGCAGGTTGATTTCTTGACAAAAAAAAACTTCCCCTAAACTATTTTCCGGATGCCCACATCTTGAGATCACTCTGGCTTAAAAGCATTGCTTTGAAATGATACACTGGGAAATCCAATGAGACCAAGAAGGTCGTGAATCGCTAATGGTACGCCTTCTCTTTCAAGATCAAAGTTTGAATTTGAGGACAAAGAAAAAGGAAGATAGAACTGCTTCAGCCTCTAATCCCAGCAAAGAATGGATTGCCTCACACATTTCTCACTTACCAAACACATATTCCTTCCTACAGGCCTTCCCTCTTTGGTCCAACTGGACGACTGTGTGGGTGTCTGCCTTCCAGTGCGTCGCTGCCTCTACTTGCTTCTCCCTGTGAGAGCAAATGCATTAGCAACAGGATGAGAAACAACTTACTTAGAAGATAAAATACAAAACTTGTTAAACTTTTTAAAGGCTTGAAAGGTTCACATAGGCCTAGTTGGAAAAATGGCATTCAATTAATGAGAACATACCTTTGAATTAAGGGACGCACACGAATAGCGACATGCACGTTATCCATGTCTGCGGTCGATCACCTATGTCATGTGTTTGTGTAGCATGTAACCTATAATTAAAGAATATTAAAACACAAACACTTGTAACAAATCTGACAAGTATCGTCTTGAAATTACCTTTTTACTCCCAAAGGGTGCAAAACAAAGTTATGCTAAATTGTAATCGGGTCCAAGTCATTTCAACTCGCAGTAGCCATTTTTACGGAAGCCTTAAACACATTTTACAACAGCTCTACTATACATGTACATGTAGTTACTGAATTGCAACATAATATTGTGAATATTGTTTTAAATTTCTACAGCCATTGAACTTGAATGAAGCGCTTCGGTAGCTCAATATAAGACAATTAATGATAGGATAGGTGTGCATTGTTTTTAGTGCCGAAGGTGCAATGTTTCTCAATGAGACCTCTTTTAGTTTTAGTTTCCAAAAACGTATACATTTTCTTACTTTTATTAATTATTGTTTGAAATTACATCTTATTAGTACAAAAACAAAGATTGAATTTTCTTTCAGATACAGTAGCTGGCTCTGTCATTTTGTCTGTGACTTAATTATAGTTTTTTGAAAGGGACATAAACTCTGACATTGTCTGAGAACCATTCGCTTGACAATTGACGCAGGCACAAATTACTGTCGACTTCTGTAAAAAATAGCAACCATGGCAACAGCAAAAAACTGAAAATAAACGTGATAAACAAAGTTTAAAATGAGCTAGATAATTAATTGATGGTACAAATCTGCAAGTGAAAACACAGCAATACATGACAAGTTTCACATTTCAAGGGGAAAGAAAGAGGAACACGTAAACAGACAGGGATAACTAACGTTAAATATTAAAAAAGAAAAGAAAAAAAAAGACATTTCTCTTGACATTTCGAACATGTCGAAAGTGTTGACTGTTTGTTGTGGTCTGAAATGGAAAGATTTCCATATACGAAGTATTTAGTTAGTGAGTTCACTCACATCATGCAACAACGGTGTTAGATTTTGATAAAACGTTAAATTTATAAAACACGAAACGAAAATTTACTCACCTTCCAACCAAACGCTGTGAAGACAACCTCAATCTTCAAAGAACACTCGCTCCGTTTAAATCCACCATCATGTCTGAACGTTTAAATCAACCGCTGTGTACCATACCAGCTGACATAGTTCGGGTTATTACTCCGCTACGAAACAGATATCATTATTTTGCTTCCAAAAGATTTCCAATCCGCACAAAAAATGGAGAATAACATTCAATTTTGAAAAAGAAATAGGTAATTTCATCATATTAAAAGTTCTCAACTTGTTAATTTCGATAATTAAATTGTAACTACTTGAGCTCAGCGTACCAATATTAATATTTACCAGCAGTGGAGTGGTAGTCTGGTTCCTTTGTATTGGTCGTATTAATAATGGTAAACCAGGCGGAGGAGTCCAGAACTCCGTTCGGCCATTCCCTGTGTACAAAACCTCCGACTTCCATAGGTCAACTCGACTCGATCGCAAAAAATGGCTTCAAAAGATATAAAGTTAGCAATAAATCTCCTCCAAACCTATGGTGGGAGGGATAAAGTCATGAGAGTAATAGGCTACGGGTCATTGTTTCTGTCAGGTCTCGTGAAATCATCGGCAAAATCAAAGAAACTGCTGACCATTTCTACGGAACTTAGTGCCTGCCGCACTATCCTACGGCTGTTTGATGATTTGCCAATGTTGGGGTACTCGTTGTCATACGGATTGGGAACACAGGTAGCACTAGTACTAGCCAATAAAAAAAAAGTTGAGGCGTGTTGAAAGAAATTACACTTTATTGGGATGTCGTTTTGCATTACGGCATTGGTTACTTTAATTTAAACGTGTTAAACTTAAAAGTTAAAGTTCCCCACTATTTTATTTTTGCCGTTGCCATTTTATTGGAAGCGCACCGTTGCAACGCATCGGTTGTCAACCAGTTGATTTTCGGAGTTTACTTCACTTTGCAAAAATCCTTCATAAATCAGAGATCCATAAATCAGAGAGAAGTATCAAGTTAAAATATAGTGATGCCCAAGTAAATATGGCACCTTTTCATGAAATGTGAAACTTGAACTGAACTTTCCATATATACAAAAGTTTTTGATTTTCATAATAAAAGCTAACAGCCTCGATTTCATATTTTCAAACAACATATTTTCTTAACCTACTTGACTTGATACCTCAGCCGTCCCCTACTTCGTCTAAAACCAAAGTAAATAATATCTGTATAACCTGTTTAACCATGGAGAAATATTTCTCCATGGTTTAACCATTCATAGTGTTAACAATGTGAAACTTGTTATTGTACTTTTGTAGGAAAAGAGTCTGTGGCTACGAGTGTTGGGCCTTGCCAACAATCTGGTAGATCAGCTCTACTTTCCCCTGGAGCACATAGCCTGGGCGGCCGACAAGAAGCTCATTAATGTATCATCCTCACCATGGTGGGTGCTGTGCATAGCGGCCTGGGGACTGTCATTGAGTTTCAGCATCTTGAGGTAAGCTTAAGTTGAGTCGGTAAAGCCAAAGGGTGCGGAGATGGACCCTTCTGCTCAAGGCCTGTGGCCCCTGTTTTGCGTGCTCCTCCAGAAAATACCCCCCCCCCCCCTCCTAGTTATGCCACAGGATAGCTGTTCGCTGACTAAGAACCCTGTTAACTCCAGAAGTTGCACTTTGGTCAATATGCTGGAGCTGCGTAGCACAAAATGAGTTTTGCATTTTAGCAACAGTGTAGTTAAATTGTCTACTCTATTTCAAAAAGCTTGTGACAGGCTCCTTGCAGTCTTTTTATTAAAGCAGTAAAATGTTCTAACTTTTTTCTTTATAGCCTAGAAGCTTTATGAAATTGCGCATATTATAAGCACGCTCAGCAGGAACGCGTTAAGTGTTGTTGTTGAAGGACAAGCACCTACATGAGTGGAATATCTTGACATTCAGTTGTTTTACTCTCAAATAAAACTTTTTTTGTTCTGTAGGAGTGTAACGATGATCATGGGGCTGAGAAGAACACGGAAGAAACTAGAACAAGAGATCCAAATGGAGGACCCTAAGGGTACATCAAGCAGGTGAGATAGCTGTAGTCTTTCCAGGGATGTGTTTCATCTACATGTAATTCAGACATTTAGACTAGTGAGTGGTGTGACATCATAGTTACAACGGGGGAAATATTACAGGCAGCTCTGGTGTTTAAATTTAGGCGAGTAATTTGGACTTGAAAAAGGAAAAGAATGGAAGGAAGCCTTGTTGAATGCCTGAATTAGGTCTCGGCACTGCCGTAATCTTGGTGCGATACACGGATGCACTTGATTGATTCTTGTCATTTAGCCAGCGATAGGAACTGCAGTTGATTGTTTTTCTCACTAATGACTGCTTAAAGTAGTAAATTTTCACTCAAAAGGATCACTTTTGTTGAAACAGTCAATAGTTGTTTTGATTAAACCCCAAACATAAATTTTTTTTTACAGTTATTGGATAAAACCAAACTGGCACTAATGTACTTCCGTTTTCAGTTTGAAATGGATTTAAAACACTTTGCTCTTCTGCAAACCACCCCTGATGAAATGCCTCCATCTTGTTATGGCATTCACTCAAGACAGAGAATATTTTGCTAAGGCATCATAACGGAACTTCATGTTCTAAACACAGGCAAGAATCCACACAAATGGAGGGGCAGCAAATAACCCGTCTCAAACAAGCTGAGCGCGCCCACTTCCTGGAGATCCTTAAACACGCCACGGATCTCTGCAACGCCATCCACTGGATGCCTTCAGGCTTCCTCTGGGGAGGCAAGCTCTCCAACACCACCGTGGGGTTCATGGGTACCATCTCCTCCATCCTGTACCTCCGCTCCGTGGTTCAGCAAACGCAAGCCACGCTGGCTGTGTAACAAAATCTCATTGCTCCCTGCGAAGGGAAATTTACGCAAACTGTGTTCAATTTTATAGAAAAATGCCGTTGTGAAATGTAGTTTTTGCTTAAATCGCTTGTGATATCAATTGGCTTTGACAAATTTGTCTGGCAGGCAAAACTTTTGTCAAAGTGTCATGGGTTGAAATTTAAGAGGACAGAATTTAGAGCTTTTAACAAAGTTGTTGGGGCTTTGTTTGCCTGTAATTTTATGAAAGTATTTTTTTATTTAAAGAAATTCAACTCATGGTTTAAATCAGTCATGCCATGATGACTGTGCTAATATCTTTTAAGCTAGACTTAATTTTGTTCTAATTGAAACCTGAAAATGTCAAAATCAGAGGCTGTCTTCCATTTTAATAAAATTATGGATGAAAAATTAATTTAACCAATAATGGTTTGATCAAGTAGCCCAAATTGCCTTTGAAATCTGTCTCAGAAATACCAATAAATCTGTAATGATTACCATGTAAAACATTGATTTAACAAATGTTAATTTTATTTTTTTCTATTACAGTATACGCCGGTGACCATTCATGATGCTTAAGTTGTAGTAATGTTTAATCACTAAACACAATTTCAAAACACGGCCTTTTATTCATTCAATCTATATAGATCTCTCTCATAGGACGCCATCTTCGTAGGAAAATTACAACTGCGTGTTCAATGCCATCAAGGGGCTTGTGCGCGCGCAATGTGCAAAATGTTCACGCATGGCACGTACGCGTGATGCCCGATCTGTATGAAGTGACATCATTTGAGAGAGACCTATTATGTTTGTTCTAACTTCTTACAAGCATCTTCAGCTGTGCTTAAATTTGTTCACTTGACCACCATCAGAGCACAAATTCCCACAAAAACATGTAAATGCCTATTACACTGTAACTGTAATGTAATCAAGTCGCATAATTTTGACCTTTTAACTATGCATACAAGTACATTAATGAACATACTCTATCTTCTGAAAATTGTAAATAAATGCATGTATTTAAGCAAATGGTAAAAAAAAATGGTGGATGTAGAAGTGAAGTACAAATTTGGTCACAAACATTTTATGTAAATTTTAAAGCTAAATATTTTTGTACAAATATTAAAAAGAGAAAAATTGATAAAATGTTTATATTATTTGGTTGTATTTGGAAGCATGATAATGCACCATTTAAGGGAAGCTGTTGGTATAATATAAAATTGCATATAATAAACAATTTGTTGAACACCACAAACACTGATTTATAATTGTTCACAAATATGACAAAGTAGAATATGACATGCGATTAAAATGTTGCACAAATACTGTTAAGATCAGTCCTAACTACAAGTTCAATATATGCACTAGACATATATGCATAGCAATAGTTACAGATTTGTTGTACTGCTTTAACAATGAACAGACATTTATACAATAGTAACAACCACAGATGTATTAAGAAAAGCTAGAAAATCTACCGACATTAATAATTTTGGAAGAATCAAGGAAGTGTTGTGAGCATTCCATGGAGTATAGTTACACATACAGACAGACTGCGAACCCAATCTGCTAAGAGGTCTTGGTTGGGTTCAACTCCCAGTGGTATGAGACATCAAATGGACCAACAAGGCAGCCTGATAACTGATATGTATCTCCAGAGAGAGTTATGTGCTAGTTCAATGGAATGCAGAAATCAAGACTTGACATTTCTGACATGAAATTGATGACTCAACACTGAATCATGCCATGTACGGCACTGATCTTTCTTTACTTTCTGAAAAGTCATCAAATGTCGTTCACTGGTGGTATAGGGTCATGCCTAAGCGATCCCCTTGCTACATCAAACCAATGGTCTTTGGTTGGTCTCACAAATACTGGGAAGAAAAACAGGATTGCTCACCATAGAAAATCAAAAAGGTCCGTTATCGTTTTTTGGCTAAGGAAGCTTGTGATTTCAGCAGCTCAAGTGGAAGATGAAATAAGTGTACAATACCCTTGCAATTTACAATTTCTTCTTCTGAGTAAAATTTTCAAAATACCATAATATATAAATAACCTTTAATGTCATATCTTAATAGAGTACAGACAGTTTCAGTAGCACACATGAAGTAGACATATTTTTCTTTGAGGGTTACATATTTTGATAAAGTATTCTGTGACTAAAATTATTAAAAAAAAAAAATTAATTAGCATATTAGTGATTTGTTAAATAAAGTATGACTGAAATAAAACTACTCTACTTCATTGCATGTGTTATGCATTACTCAAGTTACTTTCTTTTTACGTACTGTTGGGATATATGGTATTAAGTATTGAAAGCACCTTCTTTTTTTATATCAAAAAAATTGCAAACTGTTGCCCATATACTAATAGCAAAAAAAATACATACTTCAAAATAAGAGTGGCAAGAGAGGGTTATACTGTATATTTACAAATTAATAAGCACCAATTCAACAAATTTGGTCCAAATACCATTTTTTTTAAATTAAAATTGTGAGTTCTTGTTAATACAGAAACGTTCTTTTAAAAAAAGTATGGCAGTTGAATGAAAATAAAAAATATAAAATAACTTTGTTTTAAAAAGCAGCACATTGCAGAGTTTTGAGGTTAAAAAGTTTTTAAAAAATCTTAACGGCCAGCCATTTCATGCAGAATCTACTAAATACTTTGAAAGACATAATTTCTAATTACATAGAGTTTACGGAAAGCTTACAATTCGGAGTTCAATTTACTGTTTAGTTGTTCAGTTTAAAAAATAATGAAAAAGTATTGCATATTGCATTTAACTGTCCTGCCACTCTTCACTATACATGTAATTAATACTTTCTTAATATTTTTGGCAGTCTTAAATGCATTTTCTCTTGTTTTAGGACAGGAAAAGTGTAATTGTTTCTCCCTCTTTTAAATGGGCAGGATGTTTCTGGGGGAATATTTTTCCCTTAGACGTTTTTTCATAGTGGCATATCTGAAAAAAAGTTACCTTGAATAACTTCTTTCAACATTGATATCTTGCATCTTATTCATCTTAAGATATCTTAAGATGTGCAGAGATGTGAGATATGTTTCATCTGGATGAATGGGAACATGTCTTGAAATTGCCACAATTTCTGAAGGTTGAGGAGGTTAATCCCATTTGCTGTTATCTGGTTCGGGGCTTTCTGCGTGCATCAAATGGGCGTAGCCTGCTGCCACCTTGCTCTGTACCTGGTTTCCCTCCAGAGGGCGCTCTAATCGGACTTGAAAATCAGCAGGACTGCTCTGACTGGCTCCAGAGGAGGAGCGCTTGTTTGGTTTGGCGTACTGGGGGATTTCGCTCTTTGGCTTGTTGGGTTTGGCATAGTGTGGAATCTCCTGCTGGTCTACCTGTTGTTGGCTCTTGCGTTTCATGGGTTTGGCATACTGCGGGATCTCACTCTTTGCTTTCTTACCCGACGAGGCATCCGTCTCCGACTTCTGCTGATGAGAACCTTGATCTGGCGGAGGTGGAGGAGGGACATTCATCCTGGGACTCCCGCTTGCGTCTTTGGACGACCTCTTTGGATCAAATCCCACATAAGCGTTTTCGTACGCCTGCTTGTTGCCCGCGGCTTCCTTCTTCGGGAGTTTCAAGGAGGCACCCTTGCGCTGGGTTTCGGACAGGAGGAGTTCCTTTCGCGGGCTCTTGAGAGAAGATGCCTTGCGATTGCCGAGTGGAGATGGGCTCATCCTGGCGTAACCAGAGGACTCACTGTTTGTGCCTTGGCGGTCCCCAACCGGCGGGCCAGTGAGGGGATAGCTACTAGCGTCCTCGTAGCTTCCATCATCCTGGAGAGAGCTGTATACTCCATCTGCGTCAACCGGTCTACGGATGGACCTCTCGCGGGGCAAGAAATCAAGCCTGTCATAGGATTCCCCCACTGCAGCCTCCCCCTCGCCTTTTAGTACTTTCAGTTCGTCGACACTGACATACGAATATTCCGATGGTCCGTTCTCGGCATGGACGGTGACGTTACCAGTGGTGGCATAGGGCGAGATGTCGTTTGCTTCAGCATGCTTTTGGAGTAAATCTGGCATATTTTGGTGAAGTTCTTTTACGTCTTCGTACCCACTTGTGGCCCTAAAAGGAGCAGATGAGTGCTGAGCTGGGGGGACGGGTAGACTGCTTGCATCATCGTAAGTATTACCTACAAAATGAATTCATGACATTCGTGAATGAATTCAAAATAATAATCTGGAAGGTTATCTCAAAACATTGATATTTTAAAATTCCCTATGATCTCAATGGCAAGTTCTGTTCAATTTCTTTTAAAACAAACTGAAGAAAAATTCCTGTTAAATACATACATTAAAGGCCATATTCACACACATATTTCCTATGGGTAGGGACATGTTCACAAGCGAACAAATTTCACAAGATGTTTTAACAAGTTTTACAAAATCGCCTTCACAAGCGACAAAACACCTATAGAGACACGCCCTTTAATCTGTGGGTCAGTTGGGCATTTGTGTTGAAGGTCACCGCATCTTTTAAACAGCATGCTGTTTTTCATCACTCAGTACTAGACACTACTCGGCCCAAGTCCGTGTAATATGTGCAGTACGTTAAACCCTCATGGTCTTACAGGAAGACAGCAAATCCTGTTCGTTACCTGCGACCGCATCTGTCATAGGTACTCTCTCAGCCGCTTCCTGATTTCGGCCCGGCTTCCTGTTTAGACAATAGACAATCAGGCCAACGGCAAAGTGTTATCAGGGCCAACGGAAACAAAAGGCATGCCTAAGTAAATAAACCATGCAATGGTTTCTATGGAATCTTTGAGTTGACAAAATTTCAACTTCCGGCAAAGAAGAGCAAACAAGGATGACATGCTAATATTGGTTCATGAAATGAGGAAACTGCAGTTCTACCCAGAATTAACCAATTGTTTTGTTCGGATTTGATTGAAGTATTCACAGTGTCCACAGCAAACATTTTGTTTTTAATTTAATTTGATAATTTCATAATAACACTTTTTCCATGTTCATAAATTGTTTACTTAAGTATGGGAACTTACAAGATTAGGGAAATTCTCAGGTATGCACAACTATTGTGATTTTCAGCCTCAAAGGCATTTTCATTAAAGGAAATAAAATCCAAAAAGGAAATCTCCTGATCCGATGAAAAGCTGAATGACAGAAACATCCTTAAACTATTCCAGGAAATGCTAGTTCAACAACCCTACACAGACTAGTTTTTAAGAATAATACATGATTCTGTTGTACAGGTATGTATTCAAGATCCTTCATTTTTTGTTTCTTCAGTTTTCAGAACTAAATTATTTAAGAGGTCACAATCGGTCAAAATTTTCTTTCTCACCTCCTGGCATACTGTGTACAAACCAATGGCGGTCTTGACCAATATTGACCCCAGTAATAACAAGGCTGACAATGCATGTTTCCATAGGAGGGTTAGCCTCAAAATTATCAACTGTATACAGTTCGTGTATGCCAAGTTTTCAGGGATACCTACGTCGCTAATACACTGGCTGTACACGCTAGCTTCTATTGTTTTCAAGCCATAATTTACTTAAATGCAAGCTTAGACATCTGGTTTTTATCATACAGAGTCTGGCAGGAAATCGGAGACAACGACGTGTGCCTGCAACTCATCTAACAAATGAGTATTGTGTAATGGATTTTCCATAAGGAAATAGGAATAAAGTGACTGATAATAAAAAAATTACATCACTTGCGTGACAAACAGTACAGTTTGTTGGCGTGGAAGGTTATTTTGCCTAAATTCTCTTTCGCTTAAAGATGATACCCTGTGCTCTTAAAAAAAAATTGATTTTTTGTTTCTTTTTTTTTCTGCTAATTAAATTTCAAATTTTCAATTTTCAATTGTTTTGTTTAAACGATTAAATTATTTCATTCTGATTTTGGGCATCTGCAACCCTCTGAAAAAGGAATTTCATTTTGTGCTCAAAATGAACACGCCCTGCGAGAGCCAACTTATTGTCTGGCAGCCTTCAATTTTTTGAAAAAATAAATTAATAACAAAATGTTGGTAATTTGTTCCTTTGGTATCTCATTCAAAAGCGAATAAATTTTATATTTCTAGGAAAAGAGTAATTGAAAAAACAAATTGTCGAGGTGAAACTTGGAAATAGCACAGAGAATGCTCAATGCATTTTTAAATAAAAATTGAACAATCTTGTGTGAATGTCTTGTAACTGTCTCCCCTTAACTTTGCATTTGTGTTATGTGAGGTAAACTCTGAAATATCGCCCAGTGTTTTCCTCCAAGCTCTGAAAGCGAGCCTTTCTTCAATGTCTTTTCCCTCTATGCTTATTCAGGCTTCCCAGCTTTTGAGAAAATCTTGATTTCATCACCAGAAATAATCGAAACAAAGAACTAAGTAAAAATATGAGACTCACCTTGCATTTTCACGCCTCATTCTCACCAGGCACGCGATCAGTATTACCACGACGATAAGGAGAAAGGCAGCCCCGGCTGCCGTGGCAACCACTAAGGTCATCATGGGCTTCCCTTGGCCAGACGGGGGCAGTTTCTGCAGATGTTTGGCAGTTGTGTTCGGGAAAACGGTCTGGGCAGTGGGAGGAATCGTGTTTGGAATATTCCCTGTCAAAAAAAGGAAATCAACAGAATAGAAGTTTAATGGTTCAATCTAAGGATGTGACTTTGCATTTAATTTTGTAAATGTTTAGCAAATATTTTAAATACCGTTTAAATGGTTAGCCATTCCACTCAGTAGAAAATTAGACAAAAACTTTAAAATCAATCAGGCTATTGGGGACGTTTGTAGAGGATTATAAAATACAGGATTTAAAGAAAGGTAGAGTCTAGTCACTATTGATTTCAGATTCACAGATTTCCCCTCTCTAGAGTTGGGTAGCCTAGGGGATTTGATTAAAAATATCGGTTGGTTTGTGCCCCCTTCCACTCCTCCTATACAAATCTTCTTTTTCTTTTAACCTTAGTTGGTTACAGTACCTGTTGGACAGTCTGCTGGTGAGTAGCACACACCATCAACTAGGCAGTCGCACGGGGCCGTGCAATCTGGGCTGCCTTGTGATTCGGCACCACAGAGGCAGCGTCCTGTTACCGGATCACAGGAGCCTACAGGGCACTGGCATCGCTGGAGGCAGTTCAGTCCGTACGTCCCCCACGAACACGGCAGGCTGCACGCCTCGCCCATCCAGCCCCTCGCACACTCGCACTTGTGCGTGGCGGCGTTGCACGTGGCGCCATTGACGCACATCGGAGAACACAAGTTGGTGCAGTTCATGTAGGCCTTGGCAGGAACACACAGATTACAATCCTCACCAGTATAATCTGGAAATATAAGAATCTGTTAATAGCCTAGGTTCTAACGAGAGACCTACACCAACAGGGGCGGACCACACCAAAATCTATCATAAAAATAGGTTTTGCAAAAAAAACATGCTTTAACCCTTGAATGGATACTATATGCAGAGTCCAGACAATGATCAAATGACTCTTTTTCAAGCCAATAAACATACACGTTGGAGGGTCTGGTAGAGCAATGGGTATTAAAAGGTTTAAAGTTTAAGGGCGACTTATTCATTACAATCCTGACAACTTTTGGTTCTTACCCACAGAGCAGTGGCATCTCTTATGCACAGTCAGACAATCTCCGTTCTTACACTCCAAGCTGCAGTGGTCCAGACACTTCCGGGCATGCCATCGAGGCACGCATAGACTGCAATCTGGAAGGTCGTAGCCAGTCTGACAGATGCACTGCCCATCCTCGCACCGTCCACCATTCAGGCACTGGCGTCCTCTGCAAGGGCTCGGGGGAACATTGGGATCGGGGTCTGAGACAGGAGCATTGGTTGTGGTTACTTCCGGAGAGCCAGGCACCGGCGTTTTCCTCCTTGAGCTGCAATCCACTCCCCAGAACTCCGGCGGACACTCGCAGCTGCCCGTCTCCCAGACGCAGTGGCCACCGTTGTGGCACGGGTACTGGCAGGGAGAAGTGCAGTCAGCCGTGGTAGTTTGGCAGACTTCACAGAAATGCGACGTGGTACTGCAGTAGGTGCCGTTCACACAGGGGCATTCAAGACCTAACAACAAATAGACCAGGAGGTTAGGAGGTTTAAAGAAGCCAGTTTTTAACAGGAATTACAGGGAAAAAGTCTCAAAGTCAAAGACATACATCAATATTTTTGTTGTTTTTACTCAAAAAGTTGTGAAGGTCTAGTACCTGACCATCTGCATACATGGTTGACTTGTGACGGGGGGCCACCACATGTAGCACGTTGCAATCTTAGTCTGAAAAAGAAACAAAAGATGAATAGCGGATCACATTGAGGGTCTAACCATCCCTTTTGTCTTATGAATGAGAATTATGAACAAATTACTGGAAAGCAATTCTTTTTCTAGAAAGCTTTTAATTGGTCTCTCTATAAAAAGGACAAGTAAAAAAATAAAATAGTTTCTCGTCCAGGCTTTTTAAACCAAGGAGGCAGCCCCATTTCTTTCTTTTTTTGTGAAGATGGCAGATTTTTCAAGATGGCTTTTTCCATTTTTTCAATTCTCCTGCTGATACTTTTGAGTCCAAATGAGCTGTAACCCTTTCTGACAGGATCTAAATTTTTAAACATAGCTACAATTTTGCTGGAAGCACATAAGGCCAAAAAAATAATACTTCTGCTTCCGATTACATGGCATTCGGAAAAAGGTAGGTAGGGAATTTTTTTTTTGGCCAATTTTTTTTGTGTACAATCATATGGAGGCGTCTGGATGTAATCAAGGGTAAAAGGTAGGTAGAAATTGATGGTTTTGGGTGTTTTTTTTTTCATTTTTCCAATAAAAAAAATTAGGGTAGGGGCTGTCAGAATAGGGTAGGTAGGGAAACCGGAAGCAGAACTATTATTTTTTTGGCCTAAAAGACAAAATACACTGCAAAGTATGATTTTAAAAAAAAGTTTTAAAGAGGCGGTGAGGTAAAAAGGAAGCGGGTGTAGACGAGAAACTGGTTTAGTTTTTACTTGGCCTAAATTCCAACATTTCAGTCACTCCTCTTTGTAAAATGCCAGATAAACTAAAATGACAACAAAAAACTGGACAAAATTTACTAAAGTCACAGTCACACAAGAACTTTGTAGGTTAACACGGGCAAGTCTTCAGAAGTTCAGTGCCTTAAATACACAAGGCCTATTAAATTTTTGTATTATTATTAAGAGCTTTCTCTGGAGACTGGACGTGAAACAATTGATGATTTTGCTGGATAGTTTTTGCAGATGATTTGCACAACTCACCTCCTCACATGAAAGCTCTCCGGCTCAGCAAATCCCATGGAAAGATACATCACAACCCCGAAAGCAATCAGCCAAGCGTCTGACCTCAAGACCCCGGAGACAGCCATGCCTAATCAAAGAGCTCCCACCAATCTCATCAAGCTCCATGAACTGCGCGTACCGCACACGGTCGGCCCGCGACCGAGCAGCTACGGGTCAAGCGATTGACGGGAGAACAACGGGCGGCGCGATGGATCGCGGAATGGCTGCAGCCGACGATACCGCAGCCGACGGGAGCGTAAAACAGCTACAAATGTCACTGACTAACTGAACCACAGCTCAACTATGTATCTCAAAATTATTCTTCTGCCATAGTTCGGCCGATGTAGCCAACATATCGAAAGTAAATAAACCGTATCTGGTACAACATTATCCACTTTCGGTTTCACACACACCTAATTCACTAAAAGACTAGACTTGTATCAGTTTCCTACTACTTTCTTTGATGGCTGCAAAAGCCGCAGGATTTTCGCCCTAAAATGAGGGCGCGCTTCATATCAACCGTTAAAAAATTACTGAAAAATATTAAGTCAACTCCGGGGAAAAGTACTAATAATTGACGCAACGGTGCGGTAGTCATTCGGTTGGAACTTTTGGTTGTTAGAATTCGTCAAGCATACCCTTTATTATTAATTAAAATAACTTCTGGGGGTAGACGGAATTGTAAGGGCCGAATCAGCCTGCTTCTAGATCATCCAGACGGCCGTACCGTTGGTACTACGCCGGAAATAACCAAAAGAAGGAACATGCCTAGCCTAGACAGTAATAGATTTGTTTGGCCAGGCTCCATAGTGAGGTCTTTTTTTTTTAAAGGAATAGCGCCCTCTACTGGAAATTAACTTCAGCCGAGGGCTCATGTCCATTTTAAGCCTCACCCTTAGAATTGCCCTTTTATAAATATTGACCTGGATTTTTATATGTCAATTTGAAGGATATAGATTACATCTCAATGCAAGTGCGAATAGATCGTTAGTAGTCCGCACGGCAAGTTTTGGGCCACATGTAAATCCCAAGCTCGGTCCCAAGCATGAATGTGTCGAGCATGCAGTTCGCCCCTACTATAGGCCCTGGGACGAGGTTGCGTAGAACCCATCCGACCAGAGGTCTTACCTGTTTATACCCATCTAGCCATCTGTCCTTCTCCGGCCGGCCAATCCCTTGAGATTACCTGGGCTTTTCAACAATTCCGAACACGTTTGAGCAATTTGCGACTGCGGAAAGGAAAGTCTTGCCCTCCAATCACGCGAAGTCCGATTGGGTGCCGTGCGTGTAGGCCAACGTGAGTCATCAAATGCCATAACATTTCCATTTCTAATTTTTTTTTTCCAGCCACGGAATATGAAGAAGAACGTGCCCCTTATTAGGCTTTGCGAATGTGACCGAGAATGACAGATCTGAATGCTGCAGACAATACTTCCCACACCTTGTTCCTTACAGACTGTTAATAATTAAATAATGCCCCAGCGACTTGGTCGTCGGTCCCAACATTATGTTGGGCCTGTCACAGTTTGGACGATCAAATAGGCTAGCCCAACATATAAGCAGCAACCTCTTTCCTATTTCGTAATCGAATCATACTATGTACCTGTCAGTAGCAGAGCCCAACCCAGGTTATAGGCCTGCCCAACTTGATTGAACGATCTACAGTGTGGCCCAAGCTAGGCAAGGCCCAACATAATGTTGGAACTACGACCAAGATGGAGCGTATTTAAGTTGCCGGCCCTCCCAATCAAAGCTTTACAAATAAAATGAATCCGGGGAACACGATTTAAATTGACCGTCGTGAATAAGCTGGTTTTAAAATAGTACATTGCTTCCTGGCATAACCAAAGTGTGACTTGACAATTTCATGAGCATGACTGGGACGGAGTAATCTTGCATCAAGAATGGGTTTTGAAATTGTTCCTGAATACAGCCGGCCCCTATAAGGCGTGGTCAAGTTGCGTCAATGCATGGCAGAGGTTCCTATCCACAAGATTAAACAAACTATAGTCTTGGGAATATTGGCACCGTGACCCGGGCGATTCCGAGCGTACCTCACGAGCGCGCATTCAGCTTGAATACAGCGCGCCTAGAGGTCGGTATTATGTCATGATGGGAGTATGTGGCGTTACCAAAGTTCCAAACAGTCATCTCGTGAAGTTCAAAGCGACCTCTATAGGGGAACAAAATATCCCGAAAACGAAGTGAATCATTTTGAACATTCCCCTCCTACATCGACCGCAACCGGGGGCATGCTTATTAACGACTTTCTGAAACATTTTTATAGGAGGATATCAGTAATTCTTGAGAAATCAGTGAGAATTAAGGCCATGTGGCCAATTCATCATTCTTCTTGGATTCCGGAAGCGGTAGAATCATTTCCGACGTTCATTGTCATCCGTAATTTCTACAATTCGATACTATGGCTTTAAGAACCTCAACGGGAAACTTAACTTGGCTTTAAGTCAGGACAAGGCACGCCATGTGATTGGATGTAGCCACTGAGTCATGCAAAAAAAAAGCCACACTGCTAACGTGGCACGCAGGCGTAAACGCAAAGTCGTTCAGTTCACAGCTCGGACACGATCCTTTCCCTTTCTTCCTCTACCAGCGGTCTTTTCTGTACACTCATAAAAAAATACCGGTCACGGAATCTAAATTAAACTTTCCAAACCGAATGTGACATAATCAGGTCACAAAATGTTTTGAGTTAATTTTCGGAGTGTAATTGACTCGGACTTCTGCGTTAAGGTATCTGCTTGAGGTAAGTGAAGACTAGTGTAATCGATTCGGCAATGCTTGCCAGGAGGAGAGATGGGGATCTCTGATGACGAGTTCCCAGCCTTTGTTTTTTTCACGATGTTTGAAATTAGTAAAATTTTGCAGTGTAACACTGTAGGAAAGCACGTGCATGCGCATGCATACATTATACGAGCGGTTTGTGAAGCAGTAATGGTGGTTTGGGAATTTTGCCAAAAAGGATGAATTAATATCCCGATGTTAAAATACCCATGGGGGCTTCCGGCTTTTTAAAACATATTACTCAGGCTTTTGGGCGTTTATATTTGGAGTGAGGTTTAACGTGAGGGCTGCGGTACTCTTGGATTGATTGATCAATAACAGTAACCACAAAGAGTATTAAACAACTAACACTTATTGTAGTACTTTTTTTTCTTCAAACCAATACATGTACACAACTTTTTCAAGGAGGGGACGATCATCGCGTTTTGATAAAGTTATTAT
Source organism: Patiria pectinifera (assembly GCA_029964075.1). NCBI lineage: Eukaryota > Metazoa > Echinodermata > Asteroidea > Valvatida > Asterinidae > Patiria > Patiria pectinifera. The sequence goes on along the minus strand of CM057143.1, from coordinate 20,905,076 downwards.
ACTACACTCGCGACTTTTTCCGCGATAGCCTTGGAATTTTTTTTTTTCGCGACCCGAGCTTTTATGACTTTTTAGCCTCAAGCCTTGCGCATCTTTTGATACCAAAAACATAAAAATCGGACCACGGGTTGCCGCGCAGAAAAAAAATTCCGGCGATACGCGCCCTGAAAACTGAATTTACCATATACGTCGTGTACACAGAGCAGAATTACCATTCGTACATAAGAATTATTAATTAGCCATAATTCCTAAACCCTTTGACCTATATAGTCAGGACATTTCTTGGGTATGTTTATGATGAGTTGCTCTATGCATGTACCGAGTTTCAAAATTTTTCGTCACTCGATGGCCGAGATCTTAGGGGGGGGGGGCGGAATCCGCTTCCCCGGCTGAGAGATGGTCAAAATAACCCGGCCCTTTTAGGCTTAAGTTAATGGCAAGTTCGTACATTTGTTAATTTTTAGTCAACTATGACTATTCACGTTTGTTTAAGAATGTAAGATATATTTTGAAGTTCACTTCTTAGATCTGTCTCCCAAGAGTAATACATAAAAAAACTGTTGAGTCTGTTAGTTCATCAAGCAGTTCATCAACTCAGGTTTAACATGAATACCATTCTGCTTCCAATTTCAAAACTCCTGAATATACATTGAGGCACAGTGACTTGCCCAATGACACAGTATTTGGCAAATCGGTTGCAGGTTTCGAACCTCCGACCCTCTTCGCGAGTCGTGAGTCCTGACCACTAAACCACACTTCCCACCACGAGGTGCATGAAAATTCCCGTTGCAAACTTTTCAAATCAACCCAGACAGTTTCACCGACACAGTCCATCTTTTAATTGGAGAAGACTTTGGGTGTCATTCGTCAACATTTTTGTTGAGAAAAAGGCGACATCCGTAAAAGCGCGTCCTAATTTCCTATTGCGTGTTCACGGATGCGAACCCCGGGTGCGTCCAGGCCTTCACTTCACGGCCACGACGCGCCCACCACCCCCTCTCATCTCCAACAGCGAATGAGGCATTTAAACAAACACTAATTGACTTTCCGTTGCACCTGTGGGCCCTTGGACCGCAAACTCGATGGGTACGATCTGTCCCCTGGGCTTCTTGTACACAATTGGTCCCTTACCAGCAAACTCGAGAGCCGTCGGCACCTTTATCTATATGGCGATATTTCCTGGGGTCATGTGACCGTGACCTCATTCCCATGATCCTCACTATTGACCTTCGAAACCCATGACCCAGATTATCCTTCTTCTCAACTCTTCGGTGTAAACATTTTTCATAAAATGTATTTCTAACCGACTTTTACTGGAGGTTCGGAACATGAACATGAGCTTCTTTGTCTAAACTCTTTTAAACCTTTTTTATTTCACATCAAATGTACAACACACTCTGTGGTAACAGCGATAACCTCATGCTTAACCTTTTTTTTTTTTTTTAAATATTGTATCAGAAATTAACAGATCCTGAAAGTAAAAGGTCACGCGGCTCAGCTTCCGGAACCCTTGCGCGCCCCCATGGGCATTTTACACTGGGTTGCCCTTTCTCTTGCTATAATTTTGGCAAAATATTATTATTCACAACCGTAACCACCCCGAAACATTCATGTTGGAATTTTATCTTGGTATTCTTCAAGAACCTGTTGAGAAATTACTTGGAGATGGGTAAAAACGAATCTCATTTACGACTTTTCACATCCGGCACTTTCATCCTAGGTCTCCTTGTTCGTTAACGAACTTTGTTTTCACATCGAGTAGGTGCGTGAGAACGAGAATGTTTAATGACGCGAAGTTTTACGTACCTACAGCCAATGTATTCTAGATTTAGTCGGGCTGGCTCGAGTGCAGTCCTCATCAACGGTCACTTTATATTTTCTTTTTCGTAAACGAGTCAAAAAGTAAACCCTAGGAGACATCTTGTTCTTCTATTCAACTTTAAGTTTTCACGTAATGACAGCCACAAAATTATTTCATAAATTTTCATCTTTGTACGAGTACACCAATTTGCACTAGTCTGCATGTATTTTAGATTTTCGGAAGTGAGAGGTCAGTTTTTGGCTCGATATTTTTCTTTCATGTCAGGCGATTTATCAGTTTCCATCAATTGAAATGCTAGTAACAATTTTATAAAGGCCCTTTTGGGAAGGTAATTTTCTCAAAAAATCGATGTACCAAAAATAATGCAAATTCTAGAATTTTTGCACGTTAATTTTCATATTCAAGGTCTCGGAAGCGCGCCACCTGCACCGGGGGTGTCACCTGCACCAGGGGTGCACTTTTGGGCTCCACACGGCCACATTTTGCGTGGAGAGCTGATGGTGCGAGACAATGTTTAAAGGAATCATGGACGAGATGACGCTGAAGAGACGTATAGACACGACCAATCAGACAGACAATTCGGGAAATTTCCTTGAAGGTATTTTTAAACGCAAAAGGTTAAGGTAAAACAGGAACTCGTGGCTCGCCGCACTGAATTGAACACGGGCAACGCCTTGTATCGGAGACTCGGCGCGGTTGTTGCGGGTGGGCCTTTGCATTATGTACAAAGATTGACGAGCGCCCACTTAATAATCCGCATCATCAGTCTCTACAGTCCAACTCGACACGTCTGACCATCGCCTGGGGAGCTTAATTTCGGAAGCCAAGGGTTCAAATAAATAGGAGAATGGAATCCTTGTCCAATTGCAAATACAAAGATAACGCATCAAAATTATACAACGCCTGAAATGCAGAATGAATCCCCTACTTCAGTTTGGTGAGTCGTTGATCACATGTCATTGAATTATTCGTCTTAGGCATAGCGCACAGCGCGTAGTCTATGAAAAAGACCCTGGCCCTGGCGGCGAAGCCGACCGTGGCTAACGTTTGATACTCGGACTAACAGCGCGGCTGCACCGTAGTAAATTGAACTTCCATTGCATGCACTGCGCTCTGGGCTCTGATGCTGTACATTCATAGTACCAGTTTACAAGTTACCAATAGCAATCAGATGACGAGGATTTACTCCGTCAGGCGGTGTATGAAACGATTAATGAATGTGTCACATTCGTGCCATGGAAAGAAAATTCCCATTCGCAGAGAGATGAGATGTTCCATGCCATGTGGTTTCGCCCCATGAAATGGGACATTCCATCTGTCACCTCGTGAAATTACTCTTACCATTGCACTCTCATTATTTGTACTATTATGAGTGTTTCTTGGTCACGGAGATCATTAACAGAACAGAACAATGAACACAGATACAGTCGACGAATCAGTGCGAGAAATATAATGTTATTATCTAATAATTGGTTTCCTACCTGAAGCGAAATACTTCTAAGCTTAAACGCAAAAAAGTGTGCCAAAGTCGATCTGCGATACATTGTCCATTACTATAAAGAGGGGGTGGGGGAGTAAATGACTCGATGCGCGGAGAATACAGCATTTGTGTCGTGTCGTGGGGGTTTTAGAGAAAACAAGAAGAAATCCTAAACAAAGAGTTCCACCTGTAACAAAAAGTGATCGGGCTCAATCTAATGACACTAAAAATACGATCCTTTTATAGGAACTCTCTCGTACATCAATAATAACCTTATAATTGAAAGAAAGTTTGCAGATTCCACCACAAAAACGCAATTTGAAATATCTTTTTTTTGCGTATTACATCTTAAAAACTACCTCTTGCAAGTGCCTGGTCAATAGAAAGTTTTACGTAAATACATGTACCCATAAGGACCATAACTCAAACATAATCTGGACTTTCTATTACCGGTTGGAAAGTAAATCAACCAGCAGATTCCTCGATCAGTTTTGACCTGTACTTAGAGTTGCGACTGAAGCCCTGTCACCCCTCTTACCAAAGACAACTTTCAGCGCCTTCTGGAACTGCTTGTACTTGATGGCGTATATGAACGGGTTCAGGCAGCAGTTGAGAGAAACCATTCCTCCAAATAAGAAGGATACGGGCGAGTTGAAGTCGACTTCCACTCCGAGGTTGAAGAGGAAAAAGAAGATCTGGTCTGGTGACCAACAAATGATGAACGCAACGCAGACGATTAGGAGGGTCTTGAAGGTGTTACGGCGAGCACGCATCAGCGACTCCCCCTGGCCGTCGGTAGATGGACCTGCAGCTGCCGGTCCAGGCTGAATTCTGCCAGCTCCCTTCTTCAGAACCACCATTATGTGGCCGTAGACTACGAGCATGACACTGACAGGCAGGAAACACTTCACGAAGAAGACAAACACCCCAAGAACTCGCGGGTGAGCCACCTGATTCCGTACGCATTCCCCGTCCTCGTAGTAGCGGAAATAGATGCCATAACCGGAGAACAAAAATCCCGCCACCCACACACCAACAAGTACGGCTGTGGCTTTCTTTCGAGTGGCCAACGTTTGGTACCTGAAGGGGAACACTATGGCCAAGTACCGTTCCAGAGTCAAGGCTATCAGGTTGAATGTGGACACGGCGAACGGTCCCCATTGGAGGAACTTATTGGCCCACAGAGCGCAGTGAAGCACCCCGATAGCCCCGGGAGGTATCGGATCAGGGATTGGCACGAACCTTTGAAGTAGAATCACCAACGACCCGATGAGATCGACCAGGGCTTGGTTGAAGATGAAGGCGTTGGTCAGGGTGTGCATGAACCGAACTTTAGCTATCACCCCGCACACCAAACCATTACCGCAGATCCCAACGATTCCAACAACGGCCTGAAATGCCAGGGCTGCTTGCTCAGCCATTGCGAGTTATGGTAGGTTTTGGTAAAGTTGTGGTAGGTTTTGGTAAGTGGTGACCGATCGAAATACACGCACTTTTATAGTCATTTATTCGCGCCGAGTCACTGACCAATCCTTAATCTTCTCTGAGCAAAGAGTTAATTAACTGGAGTGCAGATGATAACGTAGGCTGTTGTATCATTAACCGGCAGGATAACATGCATAAGTGCATGGTGAGTATTTGATTTGTGTATTCAATCGCAAGTGCGCAACAAATTTGGATTGGAAATTTCATCAACGTGCCTTTGTGTTCCGGTCGACCACCTTACAGTTCATAGTAAATTGGTTGACAGTCGCCTAATACGTGTAGTATTGGCATTTTTATCCGATAACGAATACCCAATAACTATTTTTAACAAGTCACGACAATGACTTTTGATGTCAAACATACAATGATCGCTGACTAATGCGTGTTTCCCTTTTTTCTCTTTCTATTTCTCTTCTTATTCTGTTCGTGGAATAAATAAGAGACTGGAGATTCACTTTTCGTACTATAAACTGGTTGAGCTGTGTTCAGCTCGTGTCACAGTGAGCATGGACGTAGATCCCGTGGAGAGGGGAAATATACCCCCACTTTTTGGCCGTTTAAATTGAAACTACGCAAAAGAAGAGCACCAGAATGAAAACTCCTAATCAGATTCGACCTGGATTGGTGTCACATTGACTGAGTGTCAAATGGTGTCCACCTCCCGGATTGTCCTGACTGGGTTTTGATTAATAAGGGACTCTAACGTCCAGACAACTCGGGTTAAAAGTGCGTCAATCGAATCTTTCCCCCATTCCGACAAGACTGCCCCCATCAAATAAAAGCGCGGAAATCATGTGTGATAAGGGGCATATTTTTTTATGGGGGTGTTTCTGGTACAACAGTCTGAACAAGAAAACAACTTTGAATGACCTTACAAATTGGATAAGCAGACAACAAACTGGGACAAACAAAAATCCTTATTATAAATTCACCGGCCAAGGCCAAATCAGGAGTCCACCGTAATGGAGGTTTGACAGTCAAGTACATTAACACAGTACATAATAGGGGAATCATGGCAGGAGGGAAGACGTTGAAGAACGAGGACCCGTAAATTTCATAAGGGGAGAAACTTAAGAGTGGGAGTGTCGAGACACGGGTTGGATTGTGGCTGGGAATTTAAGAGAAGACGGTGTCATGTTTTAACAGTCATTCGTGACTAAAATGGTCTCGTTTACTTTCGTAAATGGTCTAATAAAAACAGCATTTCTTTGCTCACAAGGCAACCTCCGTTTAAGAGCGCGTCCTAATTGCCTATTGCGTGTTCACCGGGTGCGTCCAGGCCTTCACTTCACGGCCACGACGCGCCCACCACCCCCTCTCATCTCCAACAGCGAATGAGGCATTTAAACAAACACTAATTGACTTTCCTTTGCACCTGTGGGCCCTTGGACCGCAAACTCGATAGGTATCATCAGTCCCGCCTGGGTTTCTTGTTAGTCCCTTACCAGCGAACCCGTGAGCTATCGGCACCTTTATGTACATGGTGATGTTTTCATGGGTCATGTGACCGTGACCTCATTCCCATGATCCCCGCTATTGACCTTTGACACCCCTGACCCAGATGATCCTTTGACAGACCGATCAACGCGAGGTGCAGCGCGTCAAATCAGCAAATTTCGATAATATGTTATGAACAATATGTAATTCTATTTATGGAGCATGCCCATGGGTCTTGTGGTGCACAGCGGTCAACGCAAACGGTGTCGGTGTGGAATTAGGTCCCAATATTATGATCCCTATGGAGGATTTTAACGAGTGGACACGATAAGTTTTAAGCGTTTGGATTTGGTTTAATAGGGTTTACAGCATACATCTAATGTCTGATGTTGATGAATGAGAGGTGCTCTAAATAATCTCCTGATACCTGAAACACACATCTTAAACTTTCTATAAAAAAAAGGGGGGAGGAATGGGGAGCTGCAACCACCAAAAACGTACACGACTCTTTTTATTTCACACATAATTATTATTTTATACTAAGCCTTTTTTTCCAACAGTTTATGCCAGAAATTAATACTGCAGAGTGCGTACGGTAACATTTTGCGCGGAGGGCTGATACAAGATCATGATTAAAGGAATCATGGACGACATGCTGGAGAGATCGACCAACCAAGCAGACAATAATCAGAAACGTACCTTGAAGGTCTTTGTAAACCGAAAAGGCAAAACTGGAAGTCCCGGCTGATGGCTAGCAGTTTTTTTATAGTCATTTCATCGCGCTGAGTCGCTGACCATCAAAGCCAGTTAAATCATGTATTTTACACAATGGCTCCAGTACATTGTATTCTGTAACCTGTAATAAAGTTTGTGATTATTATTGTCCGAGCAGTGTTGATTAATTTTACGACAGAGGAAAACTGGATGACACTACAAAGCGCAAGGTAAGCATTTGATTTGTTTATTTTGTAAAATCGTGAGTGCACATAACAATTTGGATTAAAAATTTCATCAACGTGCCTTTGTGTTCCGGTCGAACATCTTTCAGTCGGTGCAGTAAATTGGTTGACAATGGCCTAATACATGCAGCATAGGTAGTTTTATTTAATTGCGAGCACCAGATAATTACTTTAGCAAGTCACGATAATAACCAACGATGTCCAACATACAAGAAAAACAACTTTGAAAGACATTTTAAATCACATACAGGGTAAGATTATAAAGAGAACAAGCGAGGGAAAAAATAAACTTGATTACAAATTCCCCGGTCAAGGCCAACCCGGGGTAGATTCAACGCAATAAAGATGAGACTTGACAAGTGAACAGTAAACAACGACCCGAAGTTCTTTTTGTGGTATGTTGTAGTTTGTAAAGTATAATATGGTTTTTCAAACTCCAACTTCTGCGGCTGGTTTACCCTGGAAAGAAATCCTCAAAAGATATTTTACCGATCGTTAATAGCTCCCCAGTAGTTTCTTCTTTTATTTTTTTTTTGGTGTACCATGCACCGTGTTCGAAATAACTCACATGATATTTTTGTTTAATGCAATCTTTAAAAATGCACCTCTAGGTCCCATTTAGGGCCCCTAACCTTACTTCAATTTTCGTTTTGCCATTTTCAAGGGTATTTTGGTGACTCTTTGGTTTTTATGCTAATGAAAATTTCCATATTCATGAGCAAAACTGTGATGTCATTCCGGGCACAAACCTCAATGTTACAGCTTTATCAGCACAAAAAGTCAAGGGCGGATCCAGAACACAATTTGGGGTGTTTTTTTGGGGGGGGGCCCCCAAAAAAAAAAAATTATTTGAGGCAATTTTTGTATTGCGACGTCACCTAAAAATAAGGGCTCTTATTTTTTTGGGGGGGGGATGGCCCCCATGCCCCCCCCCCCCATCCGTCCTTGCAAAAAGGTGCTAGAATTTTGGATATTTTGCTGTCATAATTTTTTTCTTTGGATAAGTTCGTTATTGTGCCATGGCAGTCAAGCCAATGAGCCAACCTCTCACACAAACGTTTTCAATTAGCTAATTTTGGGTTCACATTTTGAACAGAAGAGGCCTAAACTGAACAGTGGCTTCCTGAAATGACATCACAACACCAGCTGTCAAATAGTTTTCATGTACATGTATTTAAGACGAGAAGAAAATTCCACAAAATGTGCCCCTCAGAAGAAAATTAATCGCATGAACCCTTTAAAGCACCTTACTGCACATTTTTACCATATTTTGTGTCAAATAATTGTAGTGATGTAGGTCATAGAAATTTCACAATGACGCCAAAAACTGTACAATTACACGGCGTTATGAAACAAATCCACACAGCCTTTGTGTAACCGAAATTAAAGGGAATATACATCATTTGCTTTTGCTGTAATTTTCAGAAATGGATGGAATTGGGGGGTTGGAAATATATAGCAAATATAGTTACACTGACTTTTTTGAGGTTTTGGGTTCGTAAATGCTATAAAAACCAAGAAAAACAATCATTTTCATGTAGTCTGGTTCCCTGACTCCATATAAGAAGAAACAGAGCAGTTTACATACATTGGGGAATTGTAAGGTCAGGGAACCAGTCTAGCTGGCTTGTACCCGTTTATAGGTGTGTAATCGATTGCAAACAAGTGCGATGGTCAATTGGGGCCAGTATTTGGAAAAAAAAGCCAGTTTTTTTCCAACGCTGGTCGGCCGACCAGCGTTGGAAATTGATACAAAAATACCACTTTTCTTGAAAATGACAGTATACCAGGTGCCATGATTTTACAGGATGCTTTACACTGTCATTCACTAACAGTCCAGCAAGGTATTTCAAAATGATTTGGTAGTTTTATTTTTTGATGTTTGCAAATGTTGTATTTTCCCTTTAAAACAATATACCCTTGAAGTTGAACTACAATTTGTTTTCGCATTTTAAGTGTTTGTCTCGCGTGTCAGATCAGACATGCAGGAACTGTGCCATGTCACCGTGCCGGTTTTGACATTCTACATAGCAACGTCACACGGCCGCCTAATGTCTCAGGGTCAATGTCATAAATTAGGCAGCCGATTAAATCAAGTCTCAACGTCATCGTTGAGGGCCGGCAGTTAAGCTCGAATGTCAGCATGTTTTCCTCACCCGCAGGGTCCTGAAAATAATGTTGTCCTTTTTTATTCATCTTTCAATCACTTTGAATTATCGACGACGGCTAAAAAGTAAAGGGCCGTGCTGTGAGATTGCGGCTTCTTTGTTTAGTGCCAAAAACTATGAAGGAAAGAAGTTGTTCGCATCAGAGTCAGCCAGACGAGTGGTACCCCGCATAGTGCATGCTCGGCCCTGCTGGGTTTTTAATATCTTCCTAACCGCTTAACTATTTTCAGACAGCGGAACCCGACTATGTCTGGAATCAAAATGCTGGAAATGATTTTTCTGTAGCACTCTAGTAGCCAATGATTCTGGATGTCCGCAGTTGGAGAATCTTTCGAAAGCACATGAAATCTCAACCCTTTGTTTTTGTAAGAAGGTCCTTGCCCGTTTCTCTCTTGGAAAGTCAAATTAAGTTAACACCCGATAGATGCTGCTGGATTTTTTTCAGCTTTTGCACCCTTTAATCACGTCTAGGCCTACAACTTCCCGTACTCGTTGGTTCGGATCACCACCACCGGACGCCCCTCGGGCACTCGCCGTCAAACGACTCGCTCCACCCGCGTCATCACCGAACGGCGTTCCGCTTCATGGCTCCGCCCACCGCGGCACAGAGGTCAAGAACTTGAAGTAGAGTCCTTGGTATAATGTTTCATATGCGACTGTTGTGTGTTGTGTGACGTGTGGGGATGTATTTAATTGCTGAGTAGCTAAACACGCCTCACAATGCCGGTTGACACCTACTTTGCACCGCGGTGTTTGCCTCGCTAGCGGCAGTTTTGGCACAGCATCCAAGAACAAGAACTAGTAGAGGCAGATTTGGAATCGGCTCTTGGAGACTTCAGTTTGCTCGGAGTTAATGATGCAGTCACGAAAATAAGGAAACTCTACATCTGTGCCACAGATTGTGTTCTTCAGTTTGATATGTAGTCATCAAGTGAAGAGGTAGACATCGACTCTTTCATGCGATATTAAAAATTTGTTCAATTTTGCATTTATCTTCATTGAAAAGATAATTGCACATATCCTAGAGTCATTTGTGACATTTCTCTTTCGTCAAATGATTTAGAGGAGTACATTTACGAAGACGTGTCATAACATAGAGCTTTCTGCATTGGAGTTGGTATAATAACATGTCAACTTGAAAATACGTGTCCAACTCTTTTCTCCAAGGCTCCGGACGACATTGTCATACAGTTTTCTGAGATTCGACAGCTGCAGAAGGACTGTGGAATTTGATGGCAATTTACAGCTCTAGGCTAAACAAAGTGCTTTTATTTGATGACCAAAAGTTGATGAGATAATCCTGTGAGTTCCCTTTTGTTTTTAAAGCAGTCGGTAGCTTTCCACATACAAAGCCTATACCGCGGCCTTAACAGTCATCGGATAGCAACGTTGACCTTACCTGTTCTTATCAACAGCGGGGGAAGTATAGCGTGGCTCGTGCGGTACACGGCCCGGTGCTGGGGCCCGACACCACGGCCTAGCTTCACGATGCTACTCCGGCGGTCCACCTGCAAGAAATGCAAGAAGTTATTACTGCTGTTCATGATTGGCATCACGGTGTGCCTGGGCTTCGTGCTGCATACCTCGCCGGAGAGCATTCATTTCGATCAGTTGCAGCAGACCTACGAGGAGTTCTCTCTGAACGGGGCTGGTTTGACAACTCAAGGTCCAAATGAAAGGTAAGTTTCTCTCTGCTTAACTTAAAAATATTATGATATCAAATAAACAGTTTTCTTTGCAAAATTGCCGCTGTTGAAACTTTCGGACGAGACTTACATGACTCGTAAAGGTTCAAAAAAGCGATCTGGAACTACGAAAAAGCAAAAGGTCTTGGTTAAATCCAAAATCGGACCAAAGTCATAGCAGAATCACGCACATTGACCATCTTAAATGTCACTTCCACATGCAGTCTTACCGCCGAACCCAATCCAATATCATGAGACCGAAAGAAAAGTGCAGTGCAGCTTTTTACTTAAAGGTGTGACCGATACTAGTAGTAAAGTAAACACATTCCTCTGCGTTCGTACAACACCGTAGTCTATGGAATACTTTGCACACAGAGCTGCGGGCTCCGTTGAACAACGGATGATACTCAGACTAACAACACCGTCAAAACACGTCAAAAATGATTATCAACGTGCCCTATATCTACTTTCGTGCACCTTCCCTTAAAACTCCTCCAGCATGCACCTGATGGAAGTGGGCCTAAGCACTAAAGGCCTATTCCTTATTCAGATCACAAGTTTGGATAGACATGGGGATGGTCCAGCTTACTACATGTGTAATTAAAATAATAGATTAATTATGATTACCGACATTGCACCTTAGGGATGAGACATTCTCATAGACTTGTGCACAAAACAAAAACCCTCCAACATCCCCAATTCTGGAGCCTTTCCTAACCAAAACGTATTATACTATTCCCGACTTAAGGAATTGTTTTAAAGCAACTTTCGACACCAACAATCATTGTAGGCATGGTAATTGGAACATGTGGGAGACATTCAAATGACTCTCTAATGCCTAGTGTCTCCCTGATGTCAAATAATTTACTACATGTAGAAAGTGTGTATACCTATACATACAAGTTGTACATGGGCGTTAAGCTTTTTAAGTGGGGGAATATACCATATCGTTTGGCGTGTTCCCCCCCCCCCCAAGTTTTTTGTCCCCGGATAAAACTTGTAGCCTACATAATAGAGCTCAGAATAGCTGATGCAAAGACTCCAAACTCGAAAATGATGTTCAAATGATGATCTTTTGCTCAAAGAAATTGGTTACAGTCAAAATTGCCTCAGATCGCACCACGCAGCTTCAAAGATCAAAAAAAAAAAAAAAAAACCCGGAGCCCTTAACCCCAACCCCACACCGCTAGGGCTTCGCGCTTCACGCTCGCATTAGTTCTAATCAAGGTATGTCCCCCCCCCCCCTACCACTTTTGAGAAGCGATTGACGCCCTTGCATGTACATGTTGGATGATTTCATATAACAGGGGGAAAAAGACAGCAAAGGGGATGTAAAAACGTTCAATTTCTGGAAAGATAGTGACACTTTGTGGGGGAGTATAGGGCGGAGAAAAATTACTGATCGGCCCTGTGAGATTTATTCCTCAGGGTATGCGCACGTGGAATAATGTTCTGGACCTCCGTGCCCCCGGCCCCAGAACAGCCGTCGCATTTTACAAGTGTTTCCGACATTAGTATTAATTTGATAACTTTGACAGACCAAGCTTCATGGCTGTATACATGCAAGTTTGAAAACTAAGGCCTCCAACAAAAATCGTATGATAAATAGGCTTGTGAAAGGTTTACTATACGGTATGGATTGTGTCAAACATTCAAACAATCACGAAAAAGTTGCATACAAACATGCAAGAAAACTTAAAGGGGAAAATGTTGGATGGGGAAAATCGTGATTTTGCAATTTGAGAAAAGCGGGCCGGGTCGTCACTTTACACTGGGAAAACACTAATTAAGGTTCCTAAATTGTTGTACCCGATTCACTTGCAGGAGCAGCTGGAGTCTTATACTTGCAGGAAATCCCATCATTCAGGTTGCTTGCAGAGATTTTTTTCCCAGTTGTAATCGGTGAAGGAAATTTCATTTCTACAAAATACGCAAAATATGGCTGGTTGGCCATTGGTCCTTAACTCCTATACCCCAGGGCGTCGTTAAACCAAACTTGCCCTAGGCAGCGCTAATTGTTTAGCCTACGAACAAGTTCTGGTTTTGTAATGTCAAAGTCCTGACCCTGACCTTTTTGAAAATCTGGTCCATCGATCTCTGTCCAACCTTTGGCCGAAGATTTATCGAGTCTGCTCAACCGACCTATATAATGCAAAGTGCGATATAAAGTAGATGCCTCGGACTAAGCTGACTTTTTGCTGGCCATCGAGGGCCAGACCAGCGTTCTCTTTGTACCGCAAGTATATTGTACTGACGGATACACTGACTGACTGATTCACTGACTTGTCACTGTCAGCACTATCGTATAGGATTACCTCGTAACCACAATGAGTGGGCTAAATTTGATCCATTTTGTGTAGACTAGATGCGTGAGAAGACTCCCAGTGAATAGCTGAATCAATCGACTAGAAATTTTGAGATCTGGACCAGTTTTACTAGGCTTGCTTTGTCTTCTTTTAACGTCTTGTCTTTTTTTAACGACTGCGATGTCCATCTTGGAGCTCCGTAATATGTTGACAGTGATTGTTACCCGACTTAGCTACTAGAAAACTATCCGCAAATTTCGAAAATATCCACAATTTGACGAAAATCTGGATGCTGATTTTGCGTTTTGAACTGAGACAGTGCCCTAATCTCTATTATCGTGTCTTTAATTTGATATCAACATTTCAAAAGACTCGCCACAATTCCCATGATAGCAATCGGAGCTTGGAACCGACACCAAATCAGTCTCTTTGTGTTTTCAGACTCGAATGAAGTCCACACGAAGCGAGTAAGATTACCAGTCCAATTACAAAATGGTGTTGATTTTGAACAGGGCGCGCATTTGATATCATCACAAATTATTAACACTGATTGACACTCTCAGTCTACAGGGAAGCAGGCCGGCTTTAGCGCGAAAAAAACCGCGGGGAAAGCTCCCGACGTGACCCGCTAATTATGGAACTCGAGTATCCGGACCGTTACTTGCTTGTCTGGCCTTAAATAAAAGTTGAAGTAGCAGACTTAAACTAAAATACTCTTTCATCCTTGACCTTGTTACCTTTATCAATGAAAGTTTTACAAACTCATAGAATAGAACAACATGTGCCCCGATAGGAACTAGATTAATTCTTAGTTCTGAATGATCAAAGGTTTCTCGATTAATGGTGTGAAGTCCGCGAGCCTTTGATATAGTTTAATAAATTCAGAGATTATGATAATCCCATTTGCCCTTGACCATCGACTTAAGCTATTAATAAGCGCGCATTTCAGAACGGAAGATGGCTCACTTTATGTCTGATCCGGCTGGCTTGTCAGTCAAATTCTTCATAAGTCTCTCGAGACGGGGCGGTTCCGACCCCCCCCCCCCTCCGCAAGGGCCTGCTCGGAGACTAAGATACCAAACTTTCCATCCAATGTGACAACCGTGGGAAGACTATCCTCCTATGGCTTCACTGTCCAGCTCCGGTCACTGAAATGGGTTGTTAATAATTATTACACAGATCGTAGCTATGCCTCGAGGCGAAAGAGTCTCAATGATGTGCACCTGTAGCCTCGTTTTCGTTCCGACAGTACGAGTTCACGTACCCGAAATAGCCCGGTGAATGAAACAATTGAGACTGAAAACAACTCTTATCTCGCAGTTGCCCCAGGTAACCGTCCAAGCTGACTCAATTATCACCATTGTCTCTCGGAAACACAGGGGAAATTGAGGCCGACACTTCGCAGACAAAACAGACTATTTCTGTCATCTATACAATGATTGGTCAATTTTTCTGATCAGAAGTTCAACAACTAGAGGCTGTCAGATAGCCTCTAACATTTGCACATACAGTATTTTCGTGTTTGCTTTTCAAAAAACGGCTATGTGACAGAATTTTCCAACCTATGTATTCAATTCTGTCTGAACAGAATGCCATCGTTTCAAAAATGATATTCACGTGTATTTTTAGATTCTCTAGACTTTAACCAAGTGTTGCCGCCCTTTTCCTTCCAGCCGCAGATGGCGAAGTTCTTGTTGAATTGTTTGCAGCCGTTCAATGTCGCGAAGGTCTGCGATGACGATCTCGCGAACGTGCCGTGAAATTCTCCAGACCTTTCACAAAAGACATCTGTCTGTACAGCAGCTGCGGAGATAGTTAGGCTATACAGAATTCTTTTTTGAGGATCCTGTCATGTTCCATGGGCAAGCCCACAGCCAATTTGTGACCCATAAAACTGCCTTGCAGGCTAATGGAGTGCTGTTATATACTCCTTTCCTTGCCTTCAAGAGTGCTCGACCGTGGTTCGATTCCCACCCAGACCAAATTCATATTGAGCTTTTATATTATGTAGGGCCCTACCCGATTCCAAGGGTTTGAGCTTGAAGGTCAATCCAAGATTTTTTTAAAGTGTTTTCTTAAGTTCCAACCTCTAAAACTTACAACTTATTTTGTTGTCTACATCGTCTTTTTAGGTTTCTTTGGGCTTTGTAGGTACAGTGCCTATTATTGGTGCAATGAGGGTATAGAGCTGGATTCTTTCACCCAACTGCGTCATGTGCTAAAACTTAGCTTCGCATATTACAGACAGCTAGAAACTTTATGAAAAAATCGACCAATTTTCCAAATCAGATATAAATTGCTAGAAAAAAGCCTCCACGACGGAGTGCATATCTCTCCCACACACTCTCGTCGTTAAGTTTGCTTTTAATTACAAGTGGCATTCACACAATTATTTTTCAGTGTGGTCAAGGTCTTTGCGGGCCTCACGTGACCTCGTGCTGTGATGGAACATCTGGAAATTGGCGGGGAAATTTATCCTTCAATATTTGGAGACGTTGAATGGCACGTTAACGTGTATGTGAAAATACTGAACGTACCGAAGCCAAGTTCACAGAGTCGCGAGTAATCCGTACAAAAAAAGGACTCAACGCCTTTAATTGGAAACATATTTAAAGTTGTTCTAAGTTATGAAAACTGAAGTGAATTGAATATTTGAGTTTATTGTCATAATTTATTTGACAGCGCATGTGGCGGCAATCACATCCGAAATGAGTACGAAATTGGTTCACATAAATTGAATGAAATGAGTTTACTAATTCAAAACATAATGTTACATTGAAGATTTAATACTTGTATTTCAAAAATAGCATTTGTTTTACGAAGAAAATTGCTCTACTGCTTGAAAAATCCTAATTTTGTCGGGAGGTTCTCGCTTAATTTCATTTCCTATACAAAGGGAACTTTTGCTGAAGCCCTGCTTTTCAATTATGATCATGCATGCGTGGGAGCGGAGCTGCTAAAGCGCAAGATTTTGCTTGAGCACGTAAAAGTTTGCTTAGCCTAAACCAGCTGAAGCCAAAAAGTCGTGCAAGGAATATATGCTGAGCATTTTTTAGGGTCTA
This sequence comes from Patiria pectinifera, assembly GCA_029964075.1. Classification (NCBI taxonomy): domain Eukaryota; kingdom Metazoa; phylum Echinodermata; class Asteroidea; order Valvatida; family Asterinidae; genus Patiria; species Patiria pectinifera. The sequence goes on along the minus strand of CM057143.1, from coordinate 20,888,672 downwards.
GTTAGCATGAAACTGTGATACGCTAACAACTTTAGCGAAAACAATGTTTACGTCACAAGTGCATTACATGTTTCTCGTCCGTTTTTGAAAAATTTGTTTCAAGATGGCCGTCATTTAAAAATTTCCTGCAATTGTTGGCGTTTCCACTGTTCAAACACACTTTTAAAATGAAAGATAAGTTGGACAAGAGAACTGAACATATTTACAGTGTCATTTAGACTTGTATTGGTCTACAATTTATTTTCCGATGAATTTGTGAACTCTTTCGGTGTTTTTTTACTGCATTTTTCAAAAATAAAAAACAATAAAAAAATCCAGGCGGCCTCCAAAAAGGAAGCGGGCGGGGACGAGAATAATGTTGGTTTTTTTTACTTCGCCTTATCGGCATCTGTTTCCCGAACTTATAGAAGGCCTTGATCTTTATCAACAGATGGTATTGTTTTCGTCTTGAAAACTTCACAGGCAACAACTGCATTGTGGTAGAACTTTTGTCGGTAACAGACAGGTCCTTGCGACGCATAACTTATCTAAACCAATTGTGGTTAATCATAATTACAGTCAGACGATTGACGAGAAATTTATGTTAATATTAATAACTTTTTTTTCTATTCGGAGCATCAAAACTTGAAACCCACGGATACCATTGACAGGATTTTAGTGTGATCTGAACAAAATGGCATTTTCAGGTGGCAGTGATTCCAAGCCATATTGAAGGGCCTTCATTTTCTTGTTCGTCCTCTATAATGTTTTCACAATCAGCGACAGACATATTTTGACGACTTCACCATTCGCTTGCATGTGAAGTAACCATCGAAGAATTTGCGTTATGTTTGCACACTGTCTCCACAGCCAATTTGGCCGTCCTCCGCCGACCGCGGGTTCAGTTGGAAACAACATTTATGACGTCACGCGATGATTTCATTCACCGGGAATGAGTTCACCCGCCGTTCACTAATGCAGTCACGTTCCTTCAATTTGTGCCATGTTTTAAAGAAATAGTATACGAAATTTCAATCAATAGTTTTATGTTTTAGCAGACAGGCCTAAAAAGTAAATAACTGTTACAACTGGTGAAAACAGATCGCGATTTATTTATTTATTTATTTATTTATTTACCCATGGGTATGCCCAAACTGTTTAAAACTGGTTTCCATTGGGGCCCTGCATACAATAAATAATAACTACAAACATGTATATACAATACATTACAAATACAATACAATTCATTACAATGGGATAAAACATTATTTTATTAATGCATAGTTGTTCAATTAGTTCAATTCGAGGCCTATTTTGGAGGCGGGATGTGTTATCCTTGAACAAGTACTTTGAGGAGTAGTTCTTGATGTGTGAGGGGTAGATTCGTTAAATTATCTTCGTAAACTGTCATCTTAAAAGGGAAAAGGATATTGCAGACGCTTTCGTTCGAAGCCTCCTTTACGATTCCAGTGGATGGGTTATATGACAGCAAATTGGTACGAGTGAGCTGCAGAACGACCTTGCACTTTTTTGCACCGCCGCCGGGGGGGGGGGGTTACGGGTACACCCCTCAGTCCTGTCTCATCATTAGCCTGAAAGAAGTGGGCAAGGAATCTCAAATTTAACACAACCATGCCCTTATCCCCTTCAACCTTCACAAACAGAATTATTGTTTTGCAGTTGTGGTTTCTGCCCGCAACATCCCCAGTGCAACTCTCAGTCAAGGTCCCAGTTTAATGTTATCAAGACAGCCGCTGAGCATGATTTCAGGCAGTGAATGTACTTATAACTTTGCGGTTGTCTGGTCTGTCTCCTTCTGGGAATCAGGGGAGGGCGGAGCGGCGGAGGCGACTCCCTTGTTAATTGCAGCCGAGGTGTAAAGTGGACTCGAAATAACATCAGTGTATGTGTTTTCACTTTGGCTTTTCAGGACTGCAGAATTTCTGTCACACAAGCGGACATATTGTAATGTGGTGAAGGCACATAATATCCACAACTGTTTGCGCTCTTGGTGCTATTGTTATTAACCCTTCATATCGTGCGTATATATGGCATTAAGAATACCATCTCAGATCAGGGGTGTACCACTTGTGTTTTGTTTGTAGCATTTGGGGCGCAAATGGCTGAATCAAACAATCCAATTCCTCTGCCATCACACTACCAAGTTAGGTCTGCTTCTGTCTTGAGAATTGTGATAAAGTGTCTTGCCCAAGGACACGTGTAAAACATATACATAATGGCAGGAAGTAATCATTTTCCCCACGCCATGTATCCGGAAGTTAATCCAGCTCCTCCTAGTAATTGGTTTCCAGGCTGTTTAATTATTGTATGCAAAATATGTTCCCACGTGATTCCTATATGTTCCCACGTGATTCCTGTGGGCCTATGTACTCTTGTGGATATCATATCCCAACCGAGGCCCTTGGTTTTGGTTTTCACAATGTGGCCCACTTTCATGGATCAATGTGGCCCACTTGCATAAATGTTTATATGCTTTGCATAATTCAGCGGACAACTCCATTTGCAACGCGCGACACTATGGCCGGTAACCTTCTGCTATGCAAGTTATTCCCGTACTTAGCAGAAGCTGCAGGCAGGCAGGTGGGTCGATGGCGCTGCATGGGGCACCATCGTAAGCACGGGCCTTATTCACGAGTCGGTCATATTGAATTGAGGTGAAATCTCAATTTTTGGAACTTGCGAAGAATAATGAATTTATTTGCTAATTAATTCCAGTCTGCTTCAATGAATAATTTAAAATTTGTAATTAAACATTCCCTAATGTTTAAAGCCAGATTAAAAAATAATTACTGTAAAATAAGGCTGCATTGTGCCTGCCTTAGTCTGGTGCCATCCCATTCAACAGTTAACAATTAATGAAATACATTTAGGGAACTCGACAAAAATGGCCAACTCGCGAATAAGGCCCATTTAGCCCAACACCCGAACGAGTCTAATCTGAATTAGCTATATTATAAGCAGCTGACGAACTGCAAAAAAAGTTATTCCACGATTGTACATGTAGATCATCAACTGTTTTTATTCTCTGTACTTTGACGGCACGTCAGACTGGACAACATAGGCCTGTGATTGCTTTCTATTTGTACAGTCTCTGATCCATAGCCCAATAGTCGCGTTGAAAGATTGGTGGCCTTTCGCATGTCAAATTGTCACGGATTGGTACTGTTCACACGTCACAGTCCAGCTCATTACACGCGAAGCTTTACATGTTTTCCTTCAAATTAAAACGGAAACATCTGCAGGGAATTACAGACGTCTGTGTGATTTGGAGTGGAACATTAGGCATCCATCATTGAGTCATGGTGATATTTGGCATTAATGTTATTTCAACCGTGGACTTTCGAGTTCAGAGAGTCCTTTTGTCCTTGTAGCGATGCATTCTCCACGCAGCACGTAACAACATTGCACGGCTGCGACCTATTTCATCTCATGCTGTCTGCATATTCTACTCAGCGAAAATACAAATATGGCCTTAATGTCAACGGACATTCTGTCGATGTTGCAAAGAAGAAACGAACCCCGTAAAAGACCATCACTTCATCAAAGTAAAACCATCTTCGACAATTTTTTTCTAATAAGTGTCTTTCGCTCGACAACTAAGATTGACGAAGAAACCTGCTATAAGGTGGAAATTCCTAGTTTTCCAACCTTTGTGGTTTCTGTTCACTTTCCACAATTTATCTTCACTTTCGACCAACGTATATTAAAAACACGCATCATGTATCAAGAAAAAACTACAAGCTTTTTTTCTGATTGGACTCAAGCCCATCTCCATTTTCTCATATGCCTTAAACATATGCAACGACGCCAAAAGATGCATAACGTCAATACAAAGCTATGGACACGTTTCTTTCAGACTATACCTCTTAGTCTTAATCTAATGCCTTAGGGTTTTTTTCTAGAGGAATACAGAGACAATTTCACATATAATCTCTCAGTCTGAGCTTGATTGTTATTGCAGACGTACGGATGGGGACATGGTACAATAATGATTGATGGAACGCCGCAGGTATTTCAACATGAACGTCCTTGTTTTCAAAGTCAATACTCCTGTAATAAGTATTGTACCATCTGTTACGTGCTGTCAGCACCGCCGTGCAGGAATTGTCCCAGGCAGGACGGGGCCGTATCATAAGTCCGACGCCTCATAGGTCCGACGCCTCATAAGTCCGAAATTTCGGACTTATGAGGCGTCGGACTTATGAGGCGTCGGACCTTTGAGGCGTCGGACTAATGGGCCTTTATTTGGTTAGGGGATGCGATTTGTCGGACTTATGAGGCGTCGGACCTATGAGGCGTCGGACTTATGAGCGGACCCCGGCAGGACATGTACTCTTCTTCGAGTCTGTGGGCGTGGTGTAGTCTTATTTGTTGGGTTGTCGACGTTCACCCTTGCAAACCCCAAAGTTTTCTGATTTCAACCATTTGATTTGTGGAACCTTTACAGTACTTGACATAAGCTGCACTGTGTTGATTTTATTAAAGATAAAGTTTTCTAAAGCAAGTAACGCCGTTCGTGGACCTTTCACTTACTAAACTGCACTGAAAAAAAGTGAAATCGGAAGAAAGTAATACTTTATTCAAACCTATACCTTACCATAAATTTCACCTTATGGCTGAAGAACACTGTTTTTATTCAAGTCTCATCCATACTTAACCTAAGTTCCCACTCCTTAATAAATATACTTTGTATTTTCACATCCCAAGTTGAAGTTCTCAAGCGTATACTTATAGGCCAAGTTGTCGAGGCCAAGTCGTCATTTCCCTTGGGGTAAAAGTTGAACAGCCTTTCGAGAAGTACATTTTCTCCATCGTCACATGATGTCGATGCTCTTCACTTGAAATTCTCTCCGAGCAACTCCCCAAGGTTTTCGGTTCATCTCGCGGGACGGCAGCCGAATTCACGTCACAATATGCCAGCAATATGACAGAAACTGATTCTCTGATATACGGAGTCTGACCGTGTCAACATCGGGGTTATAAATCATAACATATCACTCATCAAAACATCACGGGGTCTCGTCTGCTTCGATATTATGGCCGCGGGCGGAGAGTGTCCGTGTTTTTACTGGGTTAACCTGATGTTCCCCGGTCAACCGACAAAACAATGGAGGAAAACACTTGTACATGTACTTGTTTGGAAAATGTCGGTGACTGATATCTTGCCTGCAGTGTTGCATCCTGCTGCATCTGCTGTAGCATGCAACGGCCGTTGAGTGAACGTCAGAAACTAAACCTGACATTGATTTCAAAAGTCTCAGGGGCGCGACTATAAAAATGCGCATCAAATGACCGCAAAAAAGCGTTTTCTTGAGGCTGTAAACTTACATCTCAGGAAGTTATACAAGTATCCGAAGCGATGTCTGGCGGTATATCTCTGCCATATTTAGCAATTACCTGGGCGATCTCCCAATTTAGCAAGATGGGTTCTCCAAATACCGAGTATAAACAGATAGCAAATAAGTCCTTTGTTCCAAATTCTTCTAACGATGCGCGACAGACGGCTATTTCATATACTTGAGGAAATGTAACAAATCGTTTCCATGTTAATTTTATAAACCCTTGAGTTTCATTTGAAGTTTTGCTCGTCACTAATTTTTGATGATCAAATCGAGAACAGCCTGAAACGCTTGTATGCCTCCAGGCACGAACTGATACAAAGTCGGAACTTATTTCAACACTAATAGGTTACATTTATTTGAATTCAATTAAACCATTAAACAGCTACTTACTGTTTTAATGTTATGCTGTACGAGGGCATATCCATATGTGCCAAAATGCAACAGCTGTTTCATGATCCATCGCTCGGGGGTTGACGGTCAAGTTCATGTCACTCACTTGTCCTCGCTTGACTCCTGTCAACAAAAGTGAAGTGTGTCAAATTTATGGCCAGTTGTATCGGCTAAGGATTCTACTCCTAAACCACACACCTGTTAGTTGTCATGTTCCCTGAGGGCGTGGTATAGATCACTATGGGAACTTGGCAAACATAGTCATGAGAACCTGACTTCTTGTGCTGAGCTTTTTGTGTTTGTACAAAGTAACACATTGTGGAATTGAATGCAGTGTGGTAAGCAGTTTTTTTACATAGATAAAAGGATTGTTTACGATTTCTCCGAAAAAAATCTTTATGTTTCCCCAATTTCTAAGGGTGAGGATAATAGCGATACTTTTCTCAAGATCGAGCCTTAATTTCCAAAACAATTAATTTTCGCGGCTTCATGCTCTAGTGAAAGGACTTCGTAAAGTGTACTGCGATTAATGTGTTTTTTGAAGGCAGTATTTTATTAAAAACAGAAATGACTCAGATTACTTCTTGGGGAATTAATCTACCGGTTATCGATGTGAAACTGATGTGGACAATCATTTCGTAATAGAACAATTCCATATGAGTTTCCTATAGCGCTTTTTTTGTAAGAAGAAAAAAAATAGAGGGCACTTACTTGTTTTCGTGTGAGCATTGAAAATATGCAAGGTGCATAATAAGCTCTTTACATATCAAGCTTTCTATAGATTTATGGCCCACTCGACACAGTTAAGTCATGTGCGTATATTATGTCAAAATGGGTCATAATGGGCTGTCAATTACTGAGAAAACTTTCATTCTTTCCAGATGTCCTCGAAAACAGTAACGTTTTTGACATGTGACCTATAAACGCAATGTGGTCAAGTGTCATTAGGAGAAAGATGTTGTTGCGTGCATTTCATGTGCTATCATGAAAAGGGAACTGTGATGACGGTTTTTTTCGAGGAATACAAGTTCATCGTCATGAGTATTCCCACGTGGCCGTCTGTGAGTGGGCATCGACTCCCCAGCACTTAATGTTGTGGCGTGTTTCCGTCTGCAAAACTGTTCGGGTTTTCTTTGCCGAGTCGAAGTAATTGACTTAGGCTACCGCTTTCCTGTCGGAAATTACATAGTGACTATGGCTTTCCCGAGTCGCACACAGATACGGCACAACTCTAGGCCTTAATTATGGATAAGACTTGATGCAGACGATAACTTTACCGACTGTTTGCTTTCACAACACAGGGTTTTCAATCAACCATAATTGTCAAGGAAGTAAAAACATACCTCATCAAGAAAAATGACGATTTTACCCTAACATAATGTGCAGTTTTTTAGCAGTTCCTTGGGATAACTTTTTCGAATTTTTTTTTAAGCGTTTGTCTAAAAGACTATCAAATAACGCGCGTTCTGATAGGGCACTGCGCACATATTTGTGTTGCTAGGCAACCAAACAGGTGGAAATCGGCTAAATCTAATTTCCTCTGGACAAAAATGAGGAAGAGTTTGCCCTTTTTTTCTCCCATGTGTCATTTTCCCAGGTGGGTCTAAGTTGTTTTCACACGGTGTTAAGCATGAAACCCTCGTTCCGGCCGGCGGAATGGATGCGATGCTCGGCCCGAGTTTCAAATGACAGTTTCGATTGACATTGCCGTTCGATATAACCTTCATCATCTTCCCCAGTTTTTTTCTTCTTTTATTGCTTCCTATTCGGCTAGGATCTCAATCAATCAATCGTATGACGGATTACTTCTGAATCTTCGGATAATCCTTGCTTCCATTAAAACCCAATCGTGAAATTAAATTATATACCGTTGTTTTTCTTCCAAAATAATAATCTTACAGAAATGCTCGTTGGGGAATCACTATCATCTGAAAATGCCATTTTGTTCAGATCAAAACAAAAATCATGTCAATAGTACCCGTGGGTTTCAAATTTGTGAAGCTCCGGGGTTTTTTACATACAAATCCCGTCAATCGTCAAGTTCCCTGACTACATTAAGCACAGTAGGTTTGGATAAGCTTTTACGTCGACAGGACCTGTCTGTTACCGACACTAATTAATTATACCACATTGCAGTTGTTGCCAGTGAAGTTTTCAAGAAGAATACAATACCATCGGTTGATAAAGATCAGGGCCTTTCTAGACAGATGCCGAAAAATGCACTTGTGACGTAAAAATTATCTTCGCTGATGTTGCTAGCATATTATCAAAGGACCGCAGCAGAATCAAAGGAATGTTAATATGTATTCGCAAGGACAACTCTACGTTCGAAGCCAGCATACGTCAAAGAGTGACATTTATATAAGCGTAAGGTCGTCCGATATTGAATGCAAAGGTAAAGACCGTAACGAGCTTGATTGGTTCACACACATCCACTTTGTCCCTCTCATTCGTCAAAACTGATATTTCGATTGATCCTCGTCTCAAATTCTCTCAACTAATGCCTTTGACCTCGGAGACCAAATGCAATTGAATAATGTGATTCAATCAATTTTTTTCAAATAAAACTTGACACCGAAGTCCGAAGAGACTAGAAATCTGTTAAGATTGCTAGATTTCAAGCTTGGACTAAATTCTGAATTCTATCCAATTTTGATTACCTTGAGAAAATGTTAACATTCTAGTAGAAATAATTGCTGTCCTGTAGGCTACTGTAGTACTTGTTGTTAGAGCATGAAGGAGAATCTGTTGGTGTGCTCTCTGTCACTGAACATCGTTCATATCCTAAGGGCAAGGTTTTTTCAGGAATGTATATACAGCACTTATACGAAATTGCCCTCGACGTAACTACCTTGCAACCTAGATGACCTTTGACACGAGGGCGCCCCCAGGGCCAAATCCCATGTCGTACGATCGTACCACAGCCCTGATGAGTGCGGGAAACCACACACGTAATATCAATCATTTTTGGTGAGGTAAGAATGATATACTTTAGTTTTTGGCTTCGGACAACAGTCGTGATCAGCATTACTGCTCGCATGGAGGTAGAATCTAGCTCCATGCTGCAAGGGAAATGTCCGCCAAAAATGCCATCAACAAATATTCGAACAAAGTAGCCTATGGATGTAGCTCGTCCAAAAGTAGATCCTCATTGGTGATAGAGGCAGTCGGAATAGGTAGGTTATTCACCAGCGAGGACATATTTTCATCAAGTTACTGTCCAACCTTTTTTGTTTTGAAAGAAAACACCTTCTTGTCGCAGCCTTTCCCCGCCAATTTCGCAGCGGGTCGCCAGGTCACCACCCAATCGAGGCATTACTATTAGATTGGCGGTCAGCTTCAAAGACAAGCGAGTGACGGTTCCAGCGGGTCCTGACCAAGCGGGGGTATAACTCAAATGCCAGCTTCAATTTGCTACAACTTGTCGAGGAGTTGTTAAGAAGTTAATGTGTGGCAATTCGCACTGACGACAGCTTATAGCGAGTTCACTGCCCGGAGACATATCGCTTGGTTCCGTATCTATAGGGGAAAATGCTTAGAACTTGGACATTCACAATGTATGTGCTAAGCGAAAATCGACCAATATCCAGTCACAGTGTTCTAATATACATCAATGAATTTGGTCTGGTTAAACCCAACATTTGTGTGCTAAGGAGGTTTCCAGAATAAGCATGAAAAGTGGGGCCGATTACTCCCATAATAATGATCAGCATGATATCATATTCAGTAAAGCTTTCTGTCGTTATTAACAAAGCACTTAACTTATCCTAAAAAGAATTCGAACATCAGTTTCTGGTGTTATCGTTGTATGACTTTCTGGGAAATTTGGCAAATTCTAGAAATGGGCAACCAAGAAAAAGTGAAACTTAAAAAAGGTCCAATATTGATGGATGTGCCCTACAATGACGTATTGTTATAAACTATACGACGCCCAAAAAGGCGACGCCGATGGCACATATGGAACACCATACTTTATAGCGATTTTTGATAAATACCACGTGACTATAACATTACTGCACATGTTTTGCCTCCATTTACAAACTTTTCATCAACATCTTTCCCAATTGTTACAAACAATTTTTGTATTTTAATATATTTTGTTTGCTTTTTTTTGTTAATTAAAATTTGGTAGTTATATTGTGTGGGAAATTTATGGTGCCTTATTTTGGCCAATATCCGGAGACAGACTGACCGACGGACCACCCAAGTGATATGTAGAAGCTCATGCCAGGGCTTAAATATCACTGGGGTGGGACCGGAACCCACGACCTACTGCTCACTAGTGCAGACGTCTTACCACCCTACCGTGACTTTTGTGGTGATTGACACATTGAAATCAACGGCTTGTGAAGGTACCGGTATAACAGCGAAGAGGAAATTGCATATTATGTTCCACACTGGTTCCACGCGTGTTTATCATCCTGTCTGAATTTAATAAATCCCGGTAAAAGACCACAGTTAATAGGTACGTGCCAATTTGAAGATTGTTATCGTTTTGTGAAACACGCACTCTCATTTATGGCCAATTATTCGATTAAGGACGATTTATAAGATACGAAAATAGTAACAGACAGAGGCAACTATCGATACTTGCGAGATTCGCGCAATCCAAAAAAAAAGTGGCCAGCGTCTCCAGTTCTGTGTTTTACGCGGAAACAAAACGGCACATTTGGCCAGCTGGTGGGACTTGTGTCATCGTCCGGAGAAATTGCCACCCTTTAGGCGAACCGTGAAGGTCACACTGCAATGTGTTTTCCGCTGGCCCTCCCGCGTTTTTTTTCTATTCTGTGTCGAAACCCTCACAGCCAACCGGCACAATAATGGCTTCAAATGGACGGCAAGTTCCATCGATTTCCCTCCGTCATCGCTTGGTAAAATTGGCGTGACTGACATGCACGATTTGTTTACCGTTCTGTCATTTGCAATTTCGCTTCAAAAATAAATGAGTAAAAAGGTCTGTCCTATTGCCGCATATTTGCCAGCATTAGCCTAGCATCATTTACATATAGGTCCATGGTATTTCAAGTTCTGCCGAAGATTCTTGTGGAATGGCATTCTGATTGTGATTCCGTTAAACTGCAGTTAAAGGCACTTATCTGGACGACCTTGCTCCAAATAATTTTGCAGCTAGTCTTTGGTCTCAAAGGAGCTGGCCTGATAATGCAGTTAAAAACGGTTTGTCCATTAATTTAAAATAATTGAGGCTGCCAAGAATTGACTAAATGGGCCTCCGTAATACGGGTATCAAAGTTTGCAAGTTAATGGACGTGATTTTTATTTTTTTTTAACTAAAGGTTCATTTTGTTTTAATGTGAGGTACCCTTTTGCGTTCATCAAAGTTCCAAAGGGATTGTTAGGTTTATAGGCATTGTGAAGAATAAATGATCTCCATCTGTCTGTCATGAATGCAGGTCGGAGGGGGAGGACGATGAGCCTGAAAGCGATTCGGCCAAAGCGAGGCTGGACGCCATCTTGAATCGCAAATGGTCTTTTAATCGGGAGGCTGCGGAAGAAGCCAGGTAAATAAGATTAATTCCATGCCGAATAGTTTGATTTCAGTTTAAAACGTAAGGCAACAAACACAATCCAATTATCGATTTATCACCGAGTGTGTGACTCCCTGGAGTTCGATTTCCTAAAATCGAAATTTAGACCAAGTGTCATTCGTGACCATCCACAACGCGATCTGAGCATCGAACAACAGTCATTAAATAACGAAACACATTTATCTGGATGTGGAGACGAAGTCGCATTCCAAGTCTTTTGAACTGCTTTCCAAGAGTTTTTTCAAGGTTCAAGAGAACTTTGTTGTTCCCCAGAGTATGTAAGGACCCATGTCATTGTGTTTGTACCGTATATGTGCGAGTAAAGACAAACTTGTGACGTCAACCTAAGGTTCTAACGTCACAGGTAATCCATAAGCACTACGGGGAGCCCGCGCTATGCTCGTATTGGGGACGACATGCATAATGACATAACCTGATCTCGCCACTTTCCCGTGCAAACAAAATGTAAGTGCAGCTGTCAACATGTATTAGAACTTCGTTCCATCCAGAATCACCTTTAATCCAGGGGGGATGTCCGAGGATTTACCTTTGCGTAACTCGTCAAATCAATCAGTTTATGCGACACTTCTGCGGACATGTTTTGAATTATTGGGGAAAGGTGAAAAGTGAAGGTCGTGCATGTGTAAGGCTTGTTTATTTTTCCCCAAAGTATTTTATCTGTTTGAACACGAAACTGTTGCGACTGTGTCAGAGCGCCCTCTGCTTAGTTCTCTTTGTTTGAAAGATTTAAGACATTAAGAGCAGAGCAGTGAAAAATAGAGTAATTTACCATTTTTCACTTTAATACAAAAATGGTTAGATATCGAAATTTTCGATTTTCTTCCAGAAAAGACATGAGACAGTACTTCAACCCCTATGACGTCATCACCATGACATCGGATGACGTCGCCACTGGACGGCTGCGGCGCTTTTACCTCTCCAAGAAACTGAGTGTCAACCTCGTTCCCCCGGGGCTTCACCGTCTGCTGCCTAAGAAATTGCTATTTCGCAACCAGCACTACAAGAAGTGTTCTCTGATCGGCAACAGTGGCGTTCTTCGCAACAGCAGCTGTGGCAGCCAGATAGACTCATCCGATTTCGTAGTCCGGTGCAATTTTGCCACGCTGAAAGGCTACGAGAAGGACGTGGGGACCCACACCGATGTCGTGACCTTTAACCCCAGCATCATAGAAAAATACAACAAACTGTCCACCAAGGCAGATGGGGCAAGGTTCGCGGGTGACCTAAAGAACTACCGTGAACGATACGTCTTGTGGGTACCAGTTTTCAACCGTCAATACGTCACGGTTGCACTGAGAACTTTGTTGGATTTTTTCGACAAACATCTTGGGTTTATCAAGAACGTGCAGCTTGCGTTTCCAGGCAACGTACTTCCAGATATATCAGAGTACGTCAATAAAATAGAAAATGTATTCAGGTTATACAATATTATGCAATTTAATAGGATGAAATCTTTGTTGTTACCTTACTGGTAATGAAGAGAAAGTAATAGTATTGTAGGCCTTTCATGCCAATGCAAATTCACCACAGAGGCACATCATTTGGTTATAATCAACTGAAATCTCTTCAAAATCAATTTGACTGGAATCAGATAATGTGAAAATGGTAGATTGCAGGAAAGAACATAATCTGGTGCCATTCGCACCACTCAAATTCTGCCATTTAAGAGCCAGAAAGTGTTTAAAACTCCCAAAAAGTACAGTTCACAATGTTGTACTTGATCGTTTTCCCAAGACAGCTAAAAGACAGCTGCCCAATTGTACCAATCAATTATGGGTATTGCAGCCGTAATCAGTGACGAAAAACGACTTCCTTGATCTTAAACTTGTTAGTGTATGACGAATCAGGAGTCACTGCATAATAGTTGAAGAGCTCGCACCTGTTTGCTGTCTAAAAAGATTAAGGACTGTAATATTAAGGTTGGAGTACTAAGATAGGTCTTCAGTACCTAAAATGAACGACACAGTAACAGTTTTTTCTTCTTTTCCCAGTTATTGGGCATCGAAAGGTGTCGACGAAGAGCGCATCAGCACGGGCCTCCTGATGTACAACATGGCGAGCGCCCTCTGTGACGAGATCCACATGTACGGTTTCTACCCCTTCCCAGAATTCAACGGCAAGCCCATCCCTTACCACTACGACCACGCCCCCGATCGGGTGGGCAAAAAGTTCGACTACGGCTACAAGCGGTTCCACGAGCTGCCGGACGAGTTCGTGTATCTGAAGAAGCTGCACAGGGCTGGGATTGTGAAACTGCATGTTGGGGAATGCCCCAATGCATATTCATGAGAGCTTCCCTAGCTGACGTCATCATCTTGTTTAATATGGATGATTACTTAATCTACATAGCGCGGTTAAGTACTTGAATGGTGGTTGGATGTTCCGTGGGAGAATTTCAAGAATAGAAATCGGCGTGATGTTTTACTATTGACGTCTTTCCTCCTGGAGGAGTTGTTGTCTGGAAGAGCAAGTTAGGAAAGAAAGTTCTCAGTCTCTCAAAGATCTTTCCAAATTGATGTGCCTTTCGCCCAAACTACCTTCGACAAAGTGGGAGACAGATTCGCTGGTTGACGAGCGATTGCTTATACATGTAGGCCTATTGTTAATCTGAAATCGTTAAATCTGAAACTCACGCATTCTGTCACACAGTCATTAGCATAATTATATTCCATCATTTTGTTTATTATGCCTTTACATCACAATTTGAAAATATCTAATATACAATCAATAATTAAAATAAGTTTGTGCAATAGATAGCTGAAAAAAATACTATATTAAAATCATTATAACACGATCATATAAAATTGGCTGGTCGAATCCAATTTCATGGTCCTGCTAAATTCCATAGTTTTTGCTGTGCGAAATATTTATTCGAAGGCCAACATTTGACTGGTTGTAGACTCTTGAAACTGTGAGGATACCACGAAGCCAACTTCGTGGGGGCATCAAGCAGAAAATGTTAAGCAACAAAATATTACACAATGTACTTAGAAAAAAGTAGCGTGCTCGGAAAAAATACCGAATGAAACATTTTTGTTTAATCCATCTCACCAAATTGTGGCTCATCATCTGAGCAAAACAACTTTTGCTTCATGAACACAATAAACACATACACCCGTTTGTTGTGTTTCTGTCAGCATAGCAATCGTACTTTAAGCAGCCGTGAAATTGGACGCAGTCAGGTGTTGCTGCTTTGTGTCGTGATTTATGATCGTTTTTCGTCCCCCCAAAAAATGTTTCTGTGTTTTCATGGGAACGAGCTGCTTTCGAGGTAATAATTTATTAGATAACTTTCCATGTCGTCGCGATAGAAATAATGTGACTCGCACTCCACGATAAATGTTTTAGCAAGCACAAGCCTTATACTGATGTAAATGTTTTGCATGTTTACTACCACAAATATACAATGTTTCTTATAAATATTTCTATAAAACACTTCATGTTTAACGCACAAAATAGAATTCAGAAATTTCCACATAAGTATACAGTACTTCTGATACATATCTACTAGGTCGCTAACATTTTTGGAATAAAAAATCCTTCTCTTGTTTGTTTGTTGTTGTTTTTTTTAATTTCTCTTATTTTATTGATATTATTGAATTTTTTGAGTGGAGCATTTGTAATTTTTAACAATTAAAATAAAAAATGTATGTCATCTGAAATAAAATTATTGAAGCTGATTTCCGAAACGTTCAGTGTTTGATATTTGACAAAAGAGTGGCGTAATGCAGACAAGTGCCGTGCTGGTAACGTTAGTACTATTATCACGATTGTAAAATCCAAGTAAGTGTTTTGAATAAGTTATTATCAAGTACATACAGAGACAAAGGTCGAGTCAGATGTCGTTGTTTGCATGTGCACGTCGCCATTTTGTGTCCAGTGTGCTGGAAAAAAATCACGAGCCTGAAACCTCATAACTCCTCCGTAATACAATGTATCGTGTGCATTATGCATCGCTTCACCATGCATCCACCGAAGGGCAAACCATTGTGAAACACACCGCATATGATAGTGAAGACATATACATTTGATATATAAAGACGGTTGCGCCTTAACGGCTGGTAATGTTAAAGTTGGGCCTTGATGGCTTGGAGCTAACATTTGTGAGTTTCAGTGAACATGGGTTCACCATATCTCATGTTCTAAATCTGCAAAGATCAAACCACATATCGTTAAAACTAAACACTGGATTGATTGAATGAATGGCAGCCATCTTGACTACCAACTCATTCAGCGCAATTGCAAAGAAAACATAGACTTAATATAATATTAAGTATGGATATTTTCTTAATTCCACCTATAGGTCGACCATGTAAAGTCGCTTTTGATATATTTTTGGCTCACCTTAATTTTACTCGTCCTCAAGAGATTATTACTTGTCGGTTGTCTTCCTCTCACTATGTCATTGACGGTTATAAATATAATGGCGCAGTGTGTGGCCCGGTCTCAAGAAAAATGGCGTCTCAGCAGCCAGACCATTTAAAGAATTCAAACACTCCAGGATTGCAGACAAAAGTCTGGTAGCCAGACTTCGACGTCCATTCAAAGACGAACGACTTGTACATAGCAAGGATGCCAACCTTAATGATTGAGCTAAGACTAGATTATGCGTGGCATTTGATAAATAGCTCAGTGGATAATGATTATTTGCTACATCTAAAACTTTGCAAAGACCAAGAAGATAGCAGTTGTGCAAGGCGGATATTAAAACCAGGCTTATTTGAAATTAAACCGGGAGACTTTTTGCAAATTTGAATTGTATTCGTGTTGCGTTACATGCATCGGGGTAATTTATAACTACCGGTAGGTTTTAAAGGCAAGGCATGTACAGGGCAACAAATGGAGAAGAAAACCTAGTCTTAAAAAGCCACTGAGGTCATAGGCTATTGCTTAATTTCGCGGGCTTTTTTGTTGGTCACATCAGTGTATTTTTATTCACACAAAAAAGCATATTCACCATCAAAAAGCCAAATGATTTTGAAAAATATATATTTATAATACAGATGATGGTCATCCTGCCAGATTTAATTGTTTTGCACAGGATCAACAACAACAACAAAAACAAAGCTCTACTTTGATTCAAAGTAGTACACGCTTCCAATTTTGCGCTGCAAATTGTCGGCGTCCAGGACTTCGCTGCACAGCTCGCATGCGTCCTCCTCCCCAGAGGCCGCGAAGGAGAAGCTACGGCAGTTACCCTGGATCAGGCACTTGCGCGCGCAGTGGAATCGGTCTCTGGCAGAGGAGGTGTGGAGGGCGGTCGCTCTGCTGCACGTGGCATCCGCGGACTTGAAGACGAACCGACCGGATCCGGTGATCGGAGATGAATCTGAAACCACAATGATTTCATAAGAGGATGAAATGAATCTTACACTATTAAAACCTACGTGTCAAAATAAGTATTGTTCTATACCTCTCAGCTTAATTTTTTAAACTCTAGGTCAAACTTAAATGTTATCCTCATTTTTTGTACGTTTAAATATTGAATGGTGCGCGGGAAAATTGGCTTGTACCTGTTGGCTGTTCGGTTGTAGCGCCCTCAGTCGTTTGTTGCCGGGTAGTTGCTTTTGTTGTTGGCTGTTCAGTGGTATCTGTAGTTGGATGATAGAGATATAAACAATCAAATGAGAAAACAAATCCCGTTTTTATTTCTTTATTCTTTTCGCGGACTTATCACTCACTCAGAACTCATACTCGGCCGGGGATGCCAAAACAGCCATTGAATCATGGAACTAGGCCTATTATGTTCGTACGTGAAATTGAACATTAACATAACTGTAGCGTGGACAAAGGATGAACATTTTTTTAAGACGTAAAACCCCGAAAAGCCCTGTGTTCAGAGTGGCATAGATCTCTAGTTATTGTTATATAACTTATATTCTTCTGGATTTATTAAACTCAAGGTCAAAGCTCAAATGTTATCGTCATCTTTGTGTACTAGTACTGTTTGAATGGTGCATGGAAACATTAGCTCATACCTAGTGGCTGTTCGGTGGTAGCGCCCTCTGTCGTTTGTTGCCGGGTAGTTGCTTTTGTTGTTGGCTGTTCAGTGGTATCTGTAATTGGATGGTAAAGATGTAAACAATCAAATATGAAGAAAAAAAATATCCCGTTTTTATTCTTTTTTTTTGGTGGAAGTACATTTGAGTAATTGAAACAATATAAAGGTCGTTGGATCTAGACAGCTTTCAAGATGGCTGCCAGTTTTCTTATCATGCAACGTTTGTTTCCTTGTACATGTATAATATTGTATTATTATAACACAGTTTTTAAACCTAGCGTCGCTTAATCACTTTGACCCTGAAATATCCATTTTATAATCTCCCTCAAACAATGTTCTTTCATATATCGCCCCCATGCATTTATTTTTGTGCGGATCCTTACCTGTTTTTCCTGATGTCTTTCGCACAATTTGACACCGTAAAGAATCCTTACGCCTACCGCTTCTGTGAAAACGCCACATTTATTACACGCAAAGTGGCGTTCAACAGTTGACTTTTGCATACACCCTATTGCCTAAGCGCGTAGAGTATAAGGTGCTATTCAAAGGACGCAGTTTGAATTTGTAAATGCTCCGTTCGATTGGGATAAAACTTGGTTTTAGTTTTTTGGTGGTATACTGGTGCTACAGAATACAGTAATGAAAACTTACAAGCTTATTTACAGCCCAATTCACAGACACGGTATATAGGCTAAGGAACAACACCATTAAATTTTCATCCATTGTAACTGGGATATCAATAGTGTTCAATAATTGTGCTTAGTGTTTATACCAAATATTTCAAGGGACAAACCAGTCCCTTGACCCATAAAAAAAACACCGTCAGCCAAAATAAATCAACTGCAACATCATTTATTGCATGCTACTAATAGTGGAGTGAAGCCGTGGCCCCAACCTATCGGCTGGCCAGTGGTAGCGCTCTCTGTCGTTTGTTGCCGAGTCGTGGCCACTGTTGTGGGAAGTTGAGTGGTACCTGCAGATGTAGGGTAAAAATAACATTACAAATGTGTAGTTTCAAATGTTAAATAACAACCAACCACTGAGCATGTACAATAACAAATTATCACTGCCTTTAATAGCATCCGTTTGGTGTCCAGAGAACGGGACAATTGCCAATTTCCTTTAAGCCCATCGGAACTAAGGATGTTAAACATTTTTTTTTTTTTATCAACCGTCTTTGAGGCTCTGATCGTACCTATCGATGGTGGGGTCGTGAGGCCCTCTGTTGTTTGCGATTGGGTCGTGGCCCCCTGTGTTGTTTGCGATTGGGTCGTGGCCCCCTGTGTTGTTTGCGATTGGGTCGTGGTGCCCTCTGTTGTTTGAGATTGGGTCGTGGCGCCCTTTGTTGTTTGAGATTGGGTCGTGGTCGTGGCGCCCTTTGTTGTTTGAGATTGGGTCGTGGCGCCCTCTGTTGTTTGAGATTGGGTCGTGGTGGCATCGGTCGTAGGTTCGTGTGTTGTAACTGTGCTACTGACGTCATAGGCGTTTCCTGAGTGAAACATAATATAGAAGATTTATTTCTGATTTTTTTTGAGATTATATACTTTTCATCAGTGTGTCCGTACGCCGTAAGTAGTTCGATGTAAATCACACGTTGATGAAATAAACCATAACAGATTTCTTTCAAAATCTAAAGCCGCCTTTCCATAAACGCATTTTCAGTACTTTTTGTCCGTTGCGTATAAATGCATACATACAAAGCAAAGACCTACGGAAATGGGCCATTGTTAAATCAACAACAAAACTCCTATGATTATTTCAGCCTAACCATTAAAACATTTTGGACACACTGTTAGTCATCATACCCGGCCCCACCAAAAAAATTAAAACAGTTTCTTACTGTTCTTGCATGCGACAAAGAAAGATTGGGATTCGCAGGGAACATCCTTGAATTTTCCATCTCGGCTTTCTTGAAAGACGGCGCAGTTTTCGCTGACGCCGCCATCGGGTTGGTTGCTCCCCGAGGAATCCCAGCGCTCGTACGCGGGGCCCGGTATCGAGTCGTCCAGGTAGACCCAGGTGCCTTCCATGGCTACATCGTTCAGGCCGATCCAATAACCATCATTGGAACTGAGAAAATAACCAAATTTGGACACGGAATTATTTCTACATTCAACATTTTGGAGTAAAAATAAGACTTAAATAACAGTGACCTTGGTTAAAACACGTACAAAGTATCACACGTAGAAGATCGCACCTGAAATCATGATGCCAGCGGTAAAGCAATGCTGGTAATGATAACATGTCGGGATCACTCTGAAAAGATACGTTTCCTTTTAATTGGAAGCTGAATTTTGGTTTCGATTTACAGTAAAAGTCAGTTAACAGTATTAAACGAAATACTAAGAGTTGACGTTCTGAACACCATCTTCAGACTTTTAGTAGCTAAACAATAATGCTTATATAGGCTCTATAGCAAATCACATTGATATTCTGCAACTAAACGAATGCACGATGAGCGTTGCATCTCAACATTTGCCTTTAATGATTTTGAACTTAAAAATAAACGTTGCCTGGAGGTATTTTTCACGAGCAGTGAATGTTTTCACGAGATTTCAATGGAGAGGACAACAATAAATGTTTACTTAGATTTTTCTTAGTTCCTCATGATGCAATACGAAATGCCAAACAATACTGAAATCAAAGGACTGACCGGGGATATGCTACAAGTAAGGGGCAACGAGAGATCATTTAATGATCTTACCGGAACGAACGGCTGTTCATGGTCACCAGGGCCAGAAGATCAGCATCATCCTCGATATCAGGGACTTGCCATCCCGATCCAAATGCGTTACACACCTTCTGTGCTTCCTCCCATGTGTTCTGTTCGTTGGTCAGGATATAACACACGCCCGGATTGGCCTCGTCCCCAAAAGCACTTTCCTGATACTTCGGGCACACTTCAACGGTGGTGACAGACGAAAGAAAAATGTTTTTACTATTGTCTTCTCTCAGTTATTTTCGATGATGTGTTTACCTGCGAAAATTATCAGGTAAGTACAGTGGACGGAACGGATTTTCTACCTCAGTCTTTGATTGTCTGTGAATTGGACTGTACGTATACACAATAAAGTTATCATTACTACAGTCTACAACCTAATACACCATATACCACCAATCATGATGCATGATGATTCGAGTAAAAGCATAGACTTCAATGACAACAAACCCATGGGCTATACTTGTCATATCCAAACATAAATATTTTCAATTTAATATAAACGTAACTGAAAACAGAAAGTGATAAAGTAAAAACCAAGATGGATGCTGCACGCTGCAAGCGCTAGATTTCACACTGTAAAGCCACATTCTCTTCTGAAAAGCAACAATGCAAAAAGACAGTGATATTAAGCTTAGATGCAAGCCATCTTTTGAAGACGTCTTTTGTTTGCATGCAATTTTTTTTTTTACTGCCTTACTATACCACCATTCAGCCGATGAATGCGCACACTTAAAACACGCATGCATTTAACAATCAATTAAAAGTTATCATGTTAGCGCTACCTTGCTTTCGAAAATTTGAAAATTTGCGAGAAAAGAGAGTCTGATTTTATTGACAAGGGTGTACACATGTGCGCAAGACATCAGCAGAAACCTCACGGCGATATCAGACCCAAAACATGTTAGTTCTTCAGACGCGAAAGAAAAGTTCTATTAAGGCGATTCTGGAATGAAAAAAAAAACAATTATATCATGAAAACAATCCACTCACGATCAGTCCAGGCAGCGGTGGTTGTCGGTATCTGTCCTGTAATATGCAAGAAAACACAAGCGATAACAGTGTCGAAAACTGCGCACATCGTGGAACAGTGCTGGTACATTTTGCTTATGGCAGTGGAACCGTGAAGTACCGGAGTTGTCTGCGATGAAGTCAAATTAACCAACTCAAGTGCACTTCGCGTCCGCTTGCCCAAAGACCCCATTACCATGGTTGCATGACATATCGATTGATACGTCATCAAAATGGAGTGGCGTCGCAGTGGACAAAAAGTACTGCACAATGTGTATCCGTTTTGCGCGCATGAATACGCTACCTCAAAGTGCTTGAGGTATTTCTTTTAAATGGATTTGCACTTAACAATAAAGTGTCTGTGTTTTGATAAATATTAATAGAGATGGTCTGGAGAAAAAAAATCAGATTAGCCTATTGTCCTTACTAAAAGCTGTGTTGCGTTTTGTGACAGCAACGATACCAAAAACAATCGATTGAAGATGGTACAACTGGGAAAAACAGATGATAATCAGCAAAATGGCACCAACAAATTTTATCGAAATTCGATGCAAGAAAATGCGAAGTCTGACGCAACTGGATTATTTTAGGCACCCAGTTAATTAAGAAAGCAAACCAATTAAAAACACACTGTCATGGGTAAGGTTAAGGGCAAGGTCGTCTTTCATGAAGAACTACCATAAGAAATAGGACTACGATTGCATGCACTGGGTGTCATCACGGTGTACAACCTGTAACAAAATACTCTATTCCAAAGTATTTTAGTCGTTTATGTTATCCGAAACAGACAGATTGTGCGATGACAATTTTTTTTTCAATACCAAAACTGACCTACAGGGCTGCCGATCAAATGGTGTTAATGTTGGAAAAGAATTGCCGTAAATACGTGTACACAGAATAGTGTCTAAAAAGACTTTGCTTTCCACCTAATCCCCACGTTTATTTTTGTATCACTTGTTTATATCTCATCTAGCCTTTTTTTAATAAGTCAGATACCAGGGGGGAATGGCCTATGCCGCTTCGGCAGATCTTGAGCAAGACTTGAAAGCAGACTATGCTTTTCTCTCTCTCTACATGTACTTACCGACCCGTTTCTTGCAGGTTACGTAGTAATAACCGGTGCAGGATTTGTCCTGCCATTGGCCCGTTTTGTCCATCATGATGCAGTTTTGGGTACTGTCCTCATCGTTGGGCTGGCCATCTTCCCAGTTTAGGTACACCCCGTCGACGGTTACGGGTGTGCTGTTGGAGGAGTATTGCCAGACTCCCTCCGTCGCTCTGTCGTTCTGTCCCACCCAGTAGTACCGTTGTGTACTGTCAATAATTGAGACGAATTAAAGTCAGTCAATCAGTTTATTTCGCCTGAGTGTCTATCTTTGTTTGTTTGGTTGTTTTTTTATCACAACAGCCAAACTGTAACCTACGTTTATTTTAAACTGGAACTGAATGGTTAAGGACTTAGCCTATACGAATGCTTAAGAGTTTTTCGAAAGTTTATTTTTGAAACTTAACCCAAATTGTGTTGAAACTCTGAGCAGGGCATTTTTTTTTAAGATCAAGTTTTCATCTACTTACGGCCAGAAATCTCTGAATCTTGCCGCCAATATTTCATTCTCTAGAGCATTCTCAATGTCGATTAGCTCCCAGCCATGAGCCTGGCAGTTTTGTACAGCTTGTTCCCATGTCATCTGATTGCCGCTCATGTAATAACAGTAGCCCGGGTTATCCACACTGCCAAACGCACCGGATTTCAAGCTCGTGCATTCTGGGCGAAAAAAAAGAGAAAATGAGACATCGGTTTATTTCTTTATTTCAATGTTGAATTTTGAGTTTTGAAATGTTAGTGTCGAGGGACGCATTTCTAGCATTGACTCTAGAGTTTCAAGTTTCAATGTTCGACTTACAACTTTAATACCTCTCCGTTGGAACTTTGTTTCAGTCGACGTGAATACTATATTAGTACCTACAAATGTTGGCCCAGAGAGAAAATGATGCCGTTTATCATGAATATAAAGTATTACCTGCAACTTCGGATGGTAGAGTAGAACCGTTACAATTAATAAACTCCGGATTTGGGGTCGGTCCTG
Organism: Patiria pectinifera; assembly: GCA_029964075.1. Lineage (NCBI taxonomy): Eukaryota > Metazoa > Echinodermata > Asteroidea > Valvatida > Asterinidae > Patiria > Patiria pectinifera. Next base: position 20,865,555 of record CM057143.1, on the reverse strand, counting down.
GGTCTGAAACAAAATGATAACGTTAAGGATTTAACCAAAGCATTGTTGCAATAAAAAAAAATGTCGTACAGATATTTTCAAAGAAGCATATTCTGAGCTACGGTTCACTCCCAAGTCAAAGCAAAAAAATGATAAAGGAATACCTTTGTCACTGTTCATTGAAAACTAACTGTGACTTGTGATTGATTTGTGATTGACTTGTGATTGACTTGTGATTGACTTGCGATTGACTTGTAATTGACTTGTAATTGACTTGTATTGACTTGTGATTGACTTGTGATTGACTTGTGATTGACTTGTGATTGATTAGTGATTGACTTGGATTGACTTGTGATCGATTGGTGATAAACTTGGCATTGACTTGTGATTGACTTGTGATTGATTAGTGATTGACTTGGCATTGACTTGTGATTGACCTGTGCCACTATAAATTCGATTCAAGTTCTGTTTCAAAAGGTGAAAATACACGAATAGCAACAAGGATAACCTTGGCAAAAGAGCAATAGTAAACACAATCAGCTGCAGACAAGTACACGTAATCAAAAGAGATGAAGAAAGGCATCACAAAATCTACCTGTCTTGAGTTTGCATAGCGAGTAATAACGCCTCTCATTGCAAGCTTTGTCCTGAAACGCTCCGTCGTCTGTTTTGAACATGACTATGCAGTTCTGCTCTCGGCCGCCGTTGGGTTGATCGTATCTCCAGTTGAGATACACCGGGCACTGCCCGCTCGACGTGTACCGCCAATCGGCCTCCTGCTCCCGGTCGTTTTGTCCGATCCAGTAACCATTATTCTTGCTGGGATTTTTTTGTGGGAAAAATAAGAGTTGCATTCCAGTATACTGAAAGTTCTATGCCAGCTGCAATCGCAACTTGATTGGACATAATAATTGTTGTTCAATATCACTTCCACGTTTCAAATATCTTACTCAATTTATTTGAAAAACCTATTTTAGCATCTATAAAGCCTTTCATTCTAAGTACATGTTGCGAGATTATGATTTTTTTCCTTTGAGACTGACACGAAGTAAAACTTAGAAAATCACAGACGTCAGATACAGTGGGCCGATACAATGACGAAATATGTGACCATAATAGAATTGAAGATTCACTCATATTCGAGCGCAACTTCACATCATCGGACTTGCTAGGAAACAAGCAACCGAATTTTGCCTTTCTAGTTTTGGAGTTGAAACTCGAAATAAGCAAAGGGAAGTTACCTTTAAGTGAGACATCGAAGTTTTTAATTCAAGTGAAATGTCTTTTCATGCTAATTTGATGGTTATATATAAGGCTTTATTTTGTTTTGGGGTACGGGAGTGGAAAGCAAAGCTTACGGGAAATTATCTCTATTCCAAGCCTCCAAGAAGAGATTCTCCTCCGCGTCCTCGATGTCGACCACCGACCAGGACCCGCCGGGGAGATTATTGCAGAAATTCAGCGCGTCCTCAAAGTAGAACTGCTGATAGCTTTCGTGGGCGTAACACACGCCGGGTACCGCGGGATTGCTGAACGCTACAACCCAAATATCCAAGCATGCTGCAATGGACAAAATACAATTGGCTGTTATAAATTTCATTATTTGAGTAATGAGTAACAAAAAACGAAACCCAAATGTCGGGACCATTGTTTTTTTGTGAAGTGCTGCATGTAGCACTTTCAAAATCTGAGATATGAAAGCCCAATTCATAAGCTTTCTTTCAGTACAAGAACCATTCAAATCACTCGTGTAATTTTCATGTTACGGCATTTTAAACACAACCACCGTTTTGAAGTTCTGTCCGCGGATCACAAACAGTGTTCTTTCAGCAAAACGAAAACAAAATCATATAGGGATGTGCGTTAATTGGTTTCGTTTTGCTGAAAGAACGCACTTTTTTTTTATCCGTGGACAGAACTTTAAAACGGATGCATGGAAAACTTCACCCCAAAAAATAGTCCCGGCATTTGAGTTTTTTTACTCACCCTGTAGATTGACCAAACTTGGAGGAAAAAAGATCATCTTTCACGTCGTTATTATAAGGGTTTGCTAATCTTTGGTATTTAAAAAAAATGCTCTCTGAAAATTTTCTACTAAAGAAAGCGTTGTGCCGTTGACAGTCAAAACAAATATGTTATTTTTCAACAGCTATGATTTTATTCTAAAAGTGTGGTGAATACACATGTTACTTATTTTTTTCCACCCTGCAGTTGTAAAGTATTTTGATAACTGATCTTGAAGATCTTCTGTCTTACCGTCCGGGGCCTCCGTAGAAGTATCCTCGACGAAATCAGGACAAGAAGGTACGGTGTCTGTGCACGGGAAGAGTTTGGAAAAAATGGAAAATAGACGGATATGATATGAATGGACTCTGGTTCTGTTTCAATAAAAAAGGAAAGAATTTTGACTGCTTCCTGGGTCATATTTTATATTAAACATATTTTGGGGTCAGCAATTTTTCTCTTTAAGCAAGTCTCGAATATCAGCTTTTTTGAAGTAAATTTGGCACGAGTTGCCAATTTTAATTTTACTCTCAAACATATGAATTCAAATACATGAGTGTATACTGTGTGTTATACATTGGGAAAACATTATTACCTGCCAAAGTGTCACTTCATTTCACATATCTTTTCACTGATAAACTAATATTTGATCAGCAAAACCTTTTTTCTTGTAAAACAGTTCCATGAAAACGATACAAGATGACGAGATAATGCAAATTATTGTGGGACAGATCAAATTTATAGATACAGTATTTTACTACATATTAAAGGCCTGTGGGCCTTATTCACGAGTTGGCCATGTTGGATTGAGAGTGAGGTAAAATAAACTCTTCATTTTTGGAACTTGTGTAGAGAAATGAAAGAAATGAAAGCAATGACGTTACAAATTAATGCCAGTCTGCTCTGATGAATAATTTAAAATTGGGGATTAAACTTACCCTAATGTATCAAGCTACATTTAACACCAACAAAATGAAAGTGAGGCTATAGTAAAAAAATAGTCTGGCACCATCCCATTCAACAGTTCACAATTTATGAAATACATTCAGGGAACACGACAAAAATGGCCAGCTTGTGCATAAGGCCCATATGCCCTTGTTTTGTGCGTTTTGTGTCCGTACCTCATACTCATTAAAACAAAACAAAAAATCAAAGGCTTGCTAAGGCGGGACTCGAAACCATCACCTCATGTTTACATTCTCTGTCTCTTACCGGAAGTCACTTTGACTTTGCACAAGTAGTAGTAATCGTCGTCACATTTGCGGTCCTGAAAGTTGCCGTTTTCGTTGTAGAAGTAAGCAATGCAGTTCTGTCGGCGTCCCCCGTTGGGCTGCTGGTACCGCCAGTTCAGGTAGACGCTGCGGTTACACGCATTGGAGCTGTCGTTAAGGTACGCCCACGTGTTTTCGGTCTCGAGATCATTCTGGCCAACCCAGAATATAGTTGCGCTATGAAAATGTACAGAAATTGACATTACTTTTTCACACCCAATTTGAATAACATGACATTTTTTTTTTACCTTTTGTTTTATATCATGCCATAAACCGTGTGTCATTACAAAAATTGACTTTTCTTTTAACAGAAAAATCTTCGTCTCTATTAAGGTAACCAAAAAGTGATCTGAAACAACTGACCGCATGCGTGTATAATAAAAGCTTGGTCAATCCGATTTTAGTCGATAAAATTCTTACTCGTATTGAAACTCATTTGACAAGTTGCGTTGATTGAAACGCACTTAAATGCTAAGGATAATAATATAATCAGTTGGCAGTATTCGCATTAATAGCAATTATCACCTTTTCCTTTTTGCCAAATAAGGTGTTTAGCGATTCTCTCTGCAATGCATTGTTCAACTTATAATTTCATGAATATTGGTACGCTATATAATACGTTATAACGTGAATTGAACCGCTGACAGAACGATTTTGGCCCGTAACGTACTTCTGCTTAAAAGCATATAGAATCAATATTTTGCATTTATCACAAAAGAGAGTATAACCCACCGAATTTTTATCAAAAGCTTACTAGGATTAAATACCGTACTGCTTCTAAACACCACGTGAAATTGTTCCTTCTGCGCTTGCTGTTATTTAGAGGAAATCAAGAGACAAAGTGTCGATGATTTCCAAGCAAGATGAACGATTAGTTTCGAAAATAAAGAGTGCTATGGACGAGATCGTGTTCGTGATCAAAGGGTTGTGCATGGTGTTTAACTGTTTTCTCATCCCGGCGAAAAGTGTAATATCCACTGAGCTGAAAATTCAACAGGTTAGGCTTTGAACATTCTTCTTTGGATTTTGAATGGTGATATTATTGGAAACGAACAAAATGCATGAAAAGAAAATGATCCTTTAAGCAAAGCGTCTGCACCTTGGCAAAATGTTCAATAAGTTTCTTCAAAATGTCTCCTGTTCGAGAGGCTGCTAATAGTAGACCTAACTTACGAGGACAGTGAGCCGTTTTCCTTGAGTGTCGTCAAGGCATCTTGGATGAGCATGTTCTCCACGGCGTCTTCAATATCCGCCACATCCCAGCCCAGACTGTCGTTCAAGGCTTGACAGTAAGCCCTGGCGTCGTGGAAGTCACCCTTCACGTCGGCGACCAGGTAGCACACGCCCGGCTTGGCCGTCTGGTTACCGAAGGAGTCCCCGTGGATGTCCTCGCATGAGATGGTGGAAGCTGGAGCGATGGTGGCCAGACTCATTTCGGGCGCTCCAGGGACATAATCAGCATCTGACAAAAGAATTATGTTTCCCTCACAAAGGGGCGTATCTGGCGGGACGCAAGGGGTTGGGGGAACTCGCCCTCGTGACATTTAGCAACTCACAACCGCTATACTATAATAGTTGTAATGCCTATATACCAATTTAACGAAGGAAAACAAATAAGGCCACGCTTTCAAGACAATTTCCCATTTTGCCCCACCCCCACCCCCTCCAGACCAAAACCCTAAATATATACCTGCCTTCACCAAAGTAATGAAGCATCGTTATAGTCAGTGTTGCCTGAGAATGCCTGGGTTTGGATATTTTCATTAATTTTGAAAACGAAATAAATTCGACGAAGGAAGATGCCAACCCGACAGAGGAAAACAGAAATAGTCTAAAGAAGTAAAAGCAAACGCAGAAGGTGCACAGCCCCTACCTACAGCCCTATTAAAGAGATAGCATGTGGGCCACCAATGCACACATTTACGAGAAACAATGCGCCATAATGTCAAGCAAATTATATCATTCTGAAAGATGATTTACCTGAAGCTTGGGCCAATGCTCCTGGCGTCACGATCAGAAGAAAGACGAGTGGTGCCCACCTAAAACACTCCCTCCAACCTCTCCATACGAACGCCATATTGCTGAATAATAATAAAATCCAAGTGTATTTGGCGCGAACTTCTTTCCAACTCCTCTCGGTCACAATTCCTCGCGATTCTGCCCCCAATAGCAATTCCAAAAGTTAAAATTGCATCAGCACAAGACTGGTATATATTCTCGTATCAAACGTTTGAATGTAAAGTAGTGATCCCACATCACTAAATGTACACGACTAATTGCCACATGACCCAGTGTATCAATGGCAATGTTGCAACAAGCGGTTTAAGGGCAGACTACGGAGGCACCTAAAGCACCTTTTTTTTTTTATTTCCTCGCCTTCCGCCTCTGAGACCAGTGGGATTCCAGATGTGCTCAGATATGGATTGGGATTTCATACATGCAGTCTCCACCCGATTCAAGGGGTTTTTTTAAGTTATGAAAGTCTGAAAAATCCTCAACTGTTTCTAAAACCGGTCATTTCGTGGTTGAGTTTATTGAGAAATTTAAAAAAAAACAGCTTTAATTCCTCCGGTTGTGCTTCCATGGATTTAAATCGTATTTCGCATTTTTTTCCTAGCTTTTTTTTCTTTTTAAACGATGAATCATTCATTATTTTTGTCCTGAATGTTCAATTTAGTTCAACCTATTTTTTTTCTATAAAATTTCTTTGTCCTCTTGGTGTCCCCGTAATGTTGATACTCTGCCCTGCACTTTGTTAATTACTGTTGGTTATAAAACATATATCATTGGTATTTCTTAATTACCACTCGATACAACAATAACGGCACAGTCACTTATCGATTATTTCAGTCGTCACCGCCTCGGTTCCTACCGCATCTTAACTTGAACCCAACGGCTATGGGTATCGATTATCTCTATTCGTGCAAAGATAATTAAAAAATATCGAATTCAATGTAAATTAAGGTGGGGACTTCCACGCGGTACTGTCTGAAGCCAGCCATCGAAAAAATAAGTCAAGGTTACAGACGGAACAATGCGCGCAATGACCGTCTTGGTCCCAGACGACATGCCTCGTGAATTGGTAAGGAGAAGTCCACGTCACTGGCACCTGTCTTTGATTTTGGTGGCGGTTTTCTGTTTTTTTTTTATACGATTGTGCAGTCGTATATATCGCAGACAATCAGAACTGTTTGGACTTAACGCATCCTAACTCGTGGGGAATCGGTAGGAGTCGGGGTCTGTGACTTGGCATCGACCTACGACGTTGTGTACGTGCAGAGAATGGTTGAATTGCCTTTATTTCAACTACATTACCCTCCACATTTGAATCCAGGCACTGCAATATTGTATTTCACAAAGGCTGAATGTCACTGTGCCACCAAACATTTACCTTGGCAAAAAGGTTCCTAACCTATTCTGGCGCGCCGGTGGGCGGTGGCATTGGGAGCAAGTTCATCAATAATTATGTCTTGACAACTAACATCCCGTATTTTGTAGCACAAAAGATATTCCCAACAAGACAAGGCAAGCCTAGTAACGCTGGACCCAGAGTGCGCACAGTTCTATTCAATTGATTCAGAAAGCCTGTATGCATCTGGTCTACACAATGGGCTAGATTTAACCCATACATTGGCGGTACGGGGTAATTATGTACGAGAGCACTGTCCGGCTCAGGGGAGTCAGTCGGGGAGTCAGTCGATCAGATAGATACAAAGAGCACACTAGGCTGGTCCTCCTGGCTGGGACCAGGCAGGCATGCAGCAAAAACATGGGGATTGTATAAAACCACATCACACACATACGAAAACCCAAAACCTTTTACCGCACCTTTAGTTTTTTTCACTTGAACAATCACGTCGACTGTGTGAAAATCATATGGGCAAAATGAGAAAAATCAATAGACAACGAAATATGGAAAACAGCATCAGGTGAATCACTACGCTTTTAATTACAATTTATTCATTGAATGAGAAAGCAAATTAACTACGTGTATTTAAAAAAAAAAGGGATGCAAATTTATACACTGCAGTACAATAGTAATTGAGCAACAGTTTATATACAAATCGTATAGGGTGCACAATGCTCATTGCAAACGCTGCTTTCAACACGTTCAATCGTTGCTGAAAGATACGGATTTAATATTCAAGGAAACCTAACAAAGTAATAATTGTTTTCAAGGATACTATTTTATAGAGTGATTGCTTTTATTGTCCGTGAGAATAAGTTGCTCTCAGTATAATAAGGCTCTTAATAAAAACAACAAAACACTTGTACTACTACGTCGTATGGTTGATATGCATTGCACCAGCTGTGAAGATTGCATTATATATACAACTGTCAAGGACGATTAACTTGAACATCAGATCATCATTTTTATGAAATTGATTTTCGGATAACCAAATGCTGTTCTGTACATCAGTATTTTTATATCAGGAAAACGCAGCCCCCATAATAACTTGCTGTGACGATTGAGACAACACAGCACAACACGAATTTTGACATCGCAAACTGGTTACTTCTGTCTCGTTATCTAAGCAGAAATAAAAGAATATTCACTGAATTATTCAAGTGAAAGGCATGGAGTAACATTGGTAACTACCTGGAAACGGACCTACCGATTTAATGAGGAAAATCTTGCTGAACTTAATAGGGATGGTGTACCAAATACCATGAGAAATTAGTCCGCCTGTCGTTTGAAAGAGACTGAAGGTGATTACATTTTTAAAGTGTTCTCTCCTGCCGCTTTTTACGCGTGTAATCATCAACGGAATCCAGTCGCGAGACCAAAACAAAATGTGTATAAAAACATGAACATGTTTTTCCTGTTTTCTCAAACTCTATATAGTCACTAGTTTAAACTCCCAAGTTGTTATGCACCGAAACATTTTGAGAATTCTTTTAATCTGATATGGTACCCTTAAACTGGATTATTTAGTTAGCTTACCAATCATAAACCCCTCTTCAACGAACCAAAGTAAAATATAAACATGCAGCAAAAATAAACTGTAATTGTGGATGTTAAACAAAATACGGCACTACACATGTAAAACTTGACATCATTGAAAAGTTTCAAATCCAAACGAAGTTACCATGTGCGGCATAGTTAATTGAACGATAGTCTTAAACTGCGACCACATTCGCGCCAAAATGAACTCTGATACCAATTTGGGTGATGATTGTTCAAATTGAACGAGAAAACATATATAATTCCTCGATCGCTCTTCTACACTTTGATCCGGGTTCGAATCCTGTCCAGGCCAATGTGGATGGAGTTAGGCGTAGACCTACGAGTCCTTGCCTGAATCCACGCGTTGGAATAATCAAATTTTACTCACACCTACAAAAACTGAAGTATTTAGGTTTTTTTCACGTTTCGCAGCTATCCCTGTGCACGTTTGAGGAACTCTTGGTTTCATTTCCAGAATTAAAATATATAAATAAAATATAAACAAATACAAAATACGCAATTAAACTTCAATAAATGGTAAGAAATGATATCTCATCTCGGGTTTGGTTTTTTTTGCGGGATCGAAACAGGACAGACCTTGGCCGTTGGTATACTCTTCACTGTATTCCCACAGCTGGTTCGTCAATTAAGTACCAGCATGTCCAGCAAACGAGCGGCTTAATTGGTGTCCATTGTTGCCAAGAAGCGCAAACAGAATACGTAAAATCGATAAATTCACGGCCAAATTTGTCGGGCAAAAGTGTGCTTAAGATGGCCTCGCAATTAACACGTTCACAAGAAGAGTCCGATTTAGGTTTATTTTTTTTCTCGCGCCATTTTCTGTTGTTGCACCAAGGTTCAAGGCATATAGGATCATTTTGCATTTATCCCAAAAGTAAACCTACCGATTTATTTCCAAAAGCTTACTTGGATTAAAGATCGTACTGGTACTAAACACCACGTGAAATTATTCCGTCTGGCTTGTAGTCGTTCAGAAGAAATCAAGACTGGCGATTTCCAACGAGCCTGTCGTTACACGTCCAACATTAAGACAGAATGAATTGATTTTGCATGTATTTCCATTTCTGGAAACAAAGCCATTTTCTCTTACACACAACAAATAAAACTGTTCGATCGCTGGTGTATTTTCTCTTCCCTTTTTATTACAGTCCCGCTTCGAATCAATGCACAATATGACATAGAGTACTGACGATACATAAGGGAGAAACGTTTAATAAAATGCATATAATATGTGACAGATAATATTTCTATACAAGATAATCTAGGTCAGCTCTTTCCATAATTTACTCCACTTTGAAATAAAACCTTAAAACAATGTCCAACATTTACAAAAGATTACAGTCAGTATACTATGATGAGTAATATTTATACAAACATGTTCATAATAATTAATGCGCTGCTTATATAGCGATTTATACCTTATGTTTCAAAGTGCTTTACAATTATTATCCCTGTTCATCAGGAATGAGACCCTTTTCTGCAGCAGCTCGAGATCAGCGCAATCTGGTCTCTACTTTCAAAGGTACCCATTTATACTCCTGGGTGGAGAGAAGTAATTGTAGTAAAGTGTCTTGCCCAGAAACACAAGAACCATGTTCCCCGTCAGGGTTTGAACCCAACTTACCAGGATACATAACCATTGGACCACAGCACCCCACATGTAGCCTAAATGTACAATGAAACAAAAGGGACAAATTGGCTGAAGTAAATATTTCTCATGATTTCTGTCAGTCTGTTGGAAATGTATGTTCAAGGAGAAAAAAAAATCAAGAACATACCTTGGTAAAGTTGCCAATAATTCAACAATTTCTGCTGCTCTCCAATGGAAATAAAATGTCATGTTATGAGTTGGATACGGGCACATTTACCATTTCATGCGAGTGTTCTGTGGAATTTTGACCCTGTGAAAAATTGACACCTGACCGTATTGCGCATACGAGTTCACATAAGGGTTAAGACTTCAATTTTTTTTTTCGAAGTTCAAAATGTCATGTTACACCTTGCCATGATCCATGACATAAGCAGTTGTCGGCAGGGGTTCCGAGAGCTTTTTATTTTCACTCTTGAGAAAGTAAAATGACAATTTTAAAATATGAAAGTAAAAATATTGGTCACATTCCAACAAGAGAATCATGTTGGTTTTGTGTGAAATTCGAAACAAATGAAACACAGACTCCCCGGATCTTAACAGTTATATTCTAAACATTTTTCGATGAAATGTAATACAGTTGATGATTTCACAATGATTTGACAGTCAATTCATACTTACAAAGAGGTGGGTGAATGTATTAAAGAAACTTACAACATAATAGACTGTAGGAATAATTATTTTGTACACTTACTATTTGTCCACATGCAGTGTTGGACAACATTTTAACCAGCGCTGTCTAGGAATCCATTGAACACACTGACGAAAAAAATACTGTTTAGCGAGTAAGAATTTGGGTACAGAAATTTGGAATTGGGAGGCCTACTGAATAAGTCTGGATTGTCTATCTGTGACCGAATTCTTTCCACAATGTAAATCATGCGACAATCTCATATTGCAAAACGAGGCTGGGAAATATTAAATATATTTCACAGATACATGGTTATATTTCACATATTTGCACACCTCCTACTAAAAAGACAGAATACCATGGCCCTGCTTAGAAACATTTTACTTCACATTGAAGCTTCATCCATTTTTCACATGAGCAGGTGCAACACTTACTTCAGAAGTTACTCTCTTATTTTAAGCAGAGTTTGCTTTAAAAAAAAAAATATTTTATAATAGATATCTTTGTTAATGCTGCAATAGATTTGTACACTTTTATTGCTACACTAAGCACAACTTTTTGGATAACTTTTGTGCAGCGCAATGGTGTTGCCCCGTATAACTGCCGACGCAAATTAAAGATCATTCCCCTTGCTCTTTTCGAGTTTCATCGCCCCAAAATCAATTCCTTTTCTAAATTGCTTATTTTCTTACAATACAAAAGTCATTCACTTTGGAATGAGACATCGACCGGAAAAAATCGGCCCATGAAAAGTTACTGCGTTGTTACTTTATAATTTCGAATTATTGGCTGCCAGACAATAATTCCGTTCTTGTGGGGTAGGCTGGTTCCCGCCCCACAATTGTTATCAATAATGTACGGACCGGGAGCCAGTCTGCTCACAGAGTGGATGTGTTTGTTCCCAAAATAAACAAAAAACAAATTTCTTGTGGAGCACGGGGAACTCAGGTCTCCCCTGAAACTCCTGATGAAAGATGTTCTTCTTGTCTGCAACTGTGCACAAGCAAAAACAGTGTAGCTGCGAGGATGGGACCCACAGGCCTGGTAGTTTCTGGAATCACAGCTGGTATTTGTCCATGGAGCCGTCCATGTACTTCAGGATGACCGCCCGGGGCTGGGGCCAGGACAGGGCCACCTGCCGCAGCTGGCTCACCGTGAAGGAACCGGTGAACTGCCTCGTCTTGAAAGCCTTGACGCACTTTGTGGCCGAGCTGATCATACCGCCGAGAAGCGAACTACCAGTCTGACCAAGAATAACCAAAACAATAGCATTATTCTCAAGTCTGACGTTTCATGTGAATGGATGCTTCTTACCTTGTATTCCTTTCCTAAAAAAATTACTGGAAAATTACTCAAAATTAGTTTTACTGATATATAAATGAATTTATAGACGACATGCACATCATATCTAAGGGTTCACAAATCACAAAATCCAGCAGTGTAGAAGCAGGTTTTCAAAAACAAGTTTCAAATTTGGATGATGATACCCTTCTCTTGGTACCTTGTTATTTTTTTAATAACTAGACTTGTGATATTCCAAATCCTTACCATACATTTCATCCATCAGTAGTTAAGCCTGCGCTGCATGCCAACGTATTTTATCTAGACCAGTTTTATTCTCGAACAATCTGGACCAGACAGATTTCTTCACTACTCATGCACCACTATTCCCAAAATCAAGCCTTTACATATATCTATCAAAGTTGGCCATTCTGTGAAACGTTTTTTTGTTTTTTTTCGTTAACTCACTCTCAAGCAGGGATGAAATTGACAATTTAAAAAAAAAAATCTGAAAATTGGATGCAAGGTCTGAAAGATGCATTTCTTTCCATACTACTAATGTCTTTCTCTCAGATTAAACAAAGGCTGATTTATGACAAAAGTCTGAAAAATATCAAGCCTGCTCTCCAGCCACTACCCGCTCACAACACCACAAAGGGACAAACTGACGTCCTGTACATGCAAACAGCATACTTTGATGAAAACACTCAACAGCATGAGGCTGCAATACACTTTAACAGGTACTTCAGAAATCTATTTGATGCAATTTCGATTTCGTATTCTGGGGTCAAGAAAACCCTAAAACTACCTCCAAAGAATCTGCTTTCAAACATGCCCGTTAGATTTTGATGCCTGTTAGATTTTTATATCATCAAGAGCAAAATTCATTCTGACCAAAATTTGAATTAAAAAAACACAAATTGAATTTCTCCATCTGTATTTATGTGTACATGTATTGGTATCTTAGAAAGGAATATAACTAGAAATGTCCCTATGTCTTCTAGGGATTACATGACAGGTACTGTCATTTTCAAACACTGATTTTTTTTTATGGGATGGGATTTTTGAGGTTGCAAAAATATTAGGTGACTTATCTTAATAATTTAACGGAAACAAATTTAAATGGGGTATGTTCTCAGTACCAATTACCATACTGTGAGGGTCCTGTGTACTAGTGCTTCCACCCCCCCCCCTCCCCAACCCCATGAAATTGTACATGCAAGGCACCTTATTCCCTGGTATGCTATAATCCTTGAACATTAACAGGTGCATTCTAAAATGGACACCGGTAATTCAAGTGCTCCCAATTCTAGGCTGGTTCCCGCCTCTCTCACTCTCCCTTTTTTAATCTAGACTATTAGTAGAGGGGACTGGAACCAGTCTAAAGCTCTGCGATTTAACTTAAGCCTGTCCTCCATGCCATGCATTAACTCATACTGATTTTAACATAATCTACAGGTGTGAACGGGCGCGTACCATTGAAATGTAAGTGGTTTACCCTGGTTCTTAATAAAGTCTTTGCAACACAATGGACAACGTATTGACTACTAGGAGTCATCTGGCAGACATCATGATTAATAAACCTCTCAATGTACACAACACATGCAGACAGTAGCATGCAATGTGCATGTCCCATTTTTCTCTTCACACACACAACGCATTACAGGTTAATGTTCCTGGTTTTGGCATACTGTAAAGGGAAACGGTCAAACATTTCTGCTTCCAAGGTCTTGGCTAATTCCGACATCTGCTAAAAGCGTAGGGAGGTGGCAAAAATCAGCAGACACCAAAGAACTAATTTTACTTCACCCATAAAAAAAATATATCATGTTCACATATGACAGCTTGTGCATAATTATGAGAGTTAAATTTATTCATTGTTTCTAAGGAAATAAGTCTGATCACTTGTTTGCAGGATCAGTAGGCCCCTAGAAACTGTTCATGCTTCCCAAATGGAAGAAGCTGGCTCATAAGTATGCAACAGGCGTAACAATCAACTAAAATCTGTGCGTGCATCACTGATCTCCATGTTAACGATCTGGATAGCCAGTTTGCCATTCTGAGCTGTACAAGTGAAGCTACGCACTGGTTCCCAATCCCTCCATTCAAATATGCGGAGGGAACCAGCCTCAGCCACTCCCATTGTTCAAAATAATTAAAATCTAGTCGTGTTAAAGTATACAAAACTTTTGTTTTCTAAACAGAAATTTTATATAAAATATATTTTGTTGCCATTTTAATTTTTTTTGTAAACAAAAATATTTATTTGTTGTGTAAAAGCATACATGTCAATTAAATTAGACATCTTTCTTTACAGATCTATTTTTCTGGGAGTAGTAATATGGCGGACGGTGACTTCACTTCTAACAGCCCATGGGCTATCCAGATTTTTATATGGAGAACAGTGGCGTGCATCTACTGCCCGGATTGCAACTTACGGGAAGTCGGGAATTTACTAACAGGGAAGCCCAAAAGTTTCCGAATTGGGGACGGAGGGGGAGGATGCTCGTGGTGTTAGAGGGAACGAGGAAAATTTCACAAAACCTCTAGAAACTGAAAGCATAAGGCTATAGGGAAGTGGCAGCCAACCTAAACCAAGGGAAGCGATGACTATCTAGCGCCCTCTACTGTCAACGCACAACGCAAATATCAAGCCAAACTGCACCATACATCTAAAAAAGGGTCATTCGTTTGTTGGCACTTACCAGCTTCATTACTCCAGCCATGGGGGTGGCAATGGTCTTTATTGGGGGCGGGGGTTTGGAAGGGGTGGATAAGTAGGTGAGTTTTGTGGACAATAAAAGCACTTTAGGCAATAAAGCACTGTTCCAATCTGAAGCTTTGGAAATCTAAATCCAAACATCAAATATGTCATTTTATTGAAATCACCCAAACATTAAGTGAAAATTCCTGTCTATTCCTTTCCTTATTCTTTGACTTTCTCTTTTTGATGAAGTGTTTATGAAATTTCCATCTTTATTTTGAGAAATATAAGGATTAAAAGTCCTCAAAAGTGCACAAACACCATGCAAACAGCATGACAGTAACAGAAAAAATATTATCCTTTTGTCAAACTTTGAACCCCAAAAGACCGAAGCTCACATAAAAACCCACAAAACTCCCAAAACCAAAAAAGTCATCTCAAATGACAAATGCAGAGAAAATCACCACCAAAGCTCCAATGAGACTCCAAGAATAAACAGTAAACATTATTTTCCAAAGGGTAAAAAAAAAAATCTCAAGAAAACTTAAACTCAACCCGAAGAGTTGAACTGAACAAATGGACGAATTAAAATTGGTATCACAACACACAGAGGAAACAAAATAACTTAACAACAAAAGCCACAAAGGAGTTACAACTATTTTTATAATCATCTGAAAAAAAATGTTCCTCTGCGGGGAACAACTTACCTGCCAGAAGCAGAGTTTGGTGTCCCCAAAGGCGTAGGACGCCATGTACTTGCCATCAGTGGAGAAGGCAAGAGCTGTGACGGCCGTAGCGTGACCAGAGATGGTCTACGGTAGGAGTAAAAGGGAAAACAGAACGAGTTGGACAAGTCTTTAGTTTCTCAAGACCCAGCTTTGATCTTCCAAGGAAATTGAATCAACTGAAAAAAAGGCGTGTACTGCTCAAAATCTACCAGGTGGAAATGTCTTTTCATGCATGTGATAGCAATGTGTATTTAATAATGTGTATTTATAAAGTGCACGTATTGGCCAGTATTGGTGCTCAAGGCGCTACATCATTATTACCCTGCTCATTTGGCCAATGAAACATTCCAAAGATAATCTCAGCTCCCTGGGGAGTATACAGCTCGATGCTGCCTGTTAGGCGCAAGCAAGCTAATTCAATCACAATAACCATCTCTGCTATCACAGGTACCCATTTACTCCTGGGTGGGGAGAAGCAATGAGTGACAAAGTGCCTTGCCCAAGGGCACACGCAACATAACCCCAGGCTGGACTCGAACCCACAACCTGCAGAATTAACCACAGACCACGAATTCAATGCTCCAGACCATGAGGCCAAGGCACTCAAAAGTCTAGTCTACACAATGGGCCAAATTGAGTCAATTCATTGGTATTACGAGGTCACCCTATACAATAGCACTGCCCGGCTCACAATTGACAGTCAGGGAGTCAGTCAATCAGTCAGTCAGTGAGATAGGTAAAAACCATGCTAACCTGTGACTTGCCGGTCTTGGCATCGTAGATTGCAATGAGTCCCGTCTTAGCACCGGCGGCAATCCGCTTAGTGTGATGACAATAGCTGAGCATGTTGAAGCGGCAGATACAGGGAAAGATCTCCATCAGGCCTTTGGTCTTGAGCTGGCCCGGGTCCAGGCAGTGAACCACAACGTCCATCACCTGAATGGCCATCAACAATATAATACGCTTACAAAATAAAACACTTCCTAGCTTTGCAGCATCCGGAATGTTGCTAACATTGTGACTTTGAGCATGATCCCCGGCTACATGGCATATGCGGGTTTATGGCTTCCGACGAATGCCACTGGAACAAAAACTTTGACAAGATGGGGAACAGCCAACGTAGGGCTGGATAGCTCAGTTGGTAGAGCACCGGAACGGCAATCTGGAGGTCACAGGTGCAAACCCCACTCCAGGGCAATTTCTTTGTTCAATTTCTTTAATCTGCCCCTTGAAAGATTATCTGAACCAACCTGGCACAATGCTTTCGCCAATGAAGGGGCCCCCAAAGTGTACACTGATAATAGCAAATAAGTGCAAATGGACGATTTGACAACAAGTTACCCATTAAAACAAAATAGATCAAATGAGAGCTCAAATGAATCTGAGAATCCTGGGATAGGACAGCGAGTATGAGAGAATTTTGATATCAGACACAAACCTCGACCATCAGGTCCACCACGTCATTCTGCATCTTCTCAATCAGCAGCTCCACGATCCTCAGCACCTCGGCCTTGGCTCGGCTCAGCGGGTTGGCCTGCAAGATGGCAGCCGGGGTCTGCGTGTTGGTGGCCAGGGCCTGGTAGCGAGCCACCTCCTTAGCGATGGTGGTGATGAAGGTGGCCGGCCGGGCCGTGGCGATCAGGGCCAAGGCGTGGTGGGCGCTGCGGTTGGAATCGGCAGCCGGGGTGATGGGCAAACCGCTGTTAATGCTGGAGGGAAAAATCCACAAAAATGTGTCAACTCTGCGTAAGTACCCAGAGGGAAATTCATGGAAGTGCTTTGCATGAAATGTTGCTTAGCATACTTTAGGCTTGTATTTTTACCATCTGCGCTTTGAACTGACGGAACTTTTGACCACAAAGGAGTTAGGGGGAGGGACAGTGATAGTCCACACACTGTCTCAATAATCCACTCAGACACAGAGTCAGAGAAAGATCAGCATGAAATTGTCTTCATTACCTCTGATGAGGTGGCAAATTAAATTCAATATTTACAAATAGGCACTACATATGACATGGATGCACACTTGGAAACTACACCAATCACACAACAGAGAGGGTAGAAACGAGGTCCATTTCAGCCAATACAGTTTCCGAAAGGCTTAGGGTGTTGCATGTCCAGCCTTTCCCCGGAAGAAAACCCTCACAGACTTTTTATTTTTTTTAGAAGGTACCTTGCGGCAAACTTTTTGGTATCACTGCACAGCTCCAAGAGTCCCAGGAAGACGGCCGAGACGTCGATGAATGGCTCCCAGACCGTGAAGCCCCTGCCCAGTAAGTCGATGGCGGCACGGCGTATCGGAGTATGAGCCGGTAGCTTGGGCTTCGGGGGCTCCAGCAGGAGGTAGGCCAGGGCTTGAGCTGGGAAATGAGACAGGAAACAGATGTTGTCAAATAATCAAATGCAAGCATAAGGCAATCATGAGTCATCCAGTCTCAAGTCAAGCTGTAAGCTATTAAAACGAATTGTGACAAAGACATTGGTTTGGTATTATTTATGCCGTGTTGCTTGTGAACTTACTTGTGATTTGATCAGTGATTGACTTGCGATGGACTTGTGATTGTCTCAACTGTCAGACTCTTACTGCCAAATTTCTCTACATACTTAACCATACATAAGAACATTACTAGCTAGAGTGCTCTCAAATGGTCTAAAAATGATTAACCTTAATCCAAGATGAAAGTTGCTATTAATTGTTTAATTTCACGGTACCCTCTTGGTACCCTGCCAATCCCCGGTTCTCTGTAACCCAAGCCTACCAGTGTGTCTTGCCAGCGAGTAGTCAGTCATGCCAAACCCTTGCTGGACTGGTCGGTTGGACGGGCTGCCTTGTAGGCGGGATGGCTGAATCTCCGCCCCAAACTCGGCCCCAATCACCCCCAGCATGACGATGGCTGTGGCCTGCTTGCGGCGCGACTCAAACGATGTCGAGACTTTCTTGGTCGGAGAATCACCTGAATTTAAAAAATATTTCTATAACCCTTTAGCTATTGTACTGTATTACTAAACTGTAATCTCTGTAACCTGAAAAACATGGTTTCGAAGGCATC
The DNA here is from genome assembly GCA_029964075.1 of Patiria pectinifera. Classification (NCBI taxonomy): domain Eukaryota; kingdom Metazoa; phylum Echinodermata; class Asteroidea; order Valvatida; family Asterinidae; genus Patiria; species Patiria pectinifera. The sequence goes on along the minus strand of CM057143.1, from coordinate 20,847,290 downwards.
ATCCATAGGCGATGACACGGCAGACTGGATTTCTTCCAGTTTGCCCGTTTATAAAAGCACCAATCTTGTACACTAAATCACTAAAACCATAGAGTAACGGGGCAGTTTGGGTAGTATGAGGAGCAGCAGGCAGGGCGGTTTGGGGCGGTACAAGGGCCTAAGGGTTGAAGCAAATATCTTTACTGTTCGTGCTTAACAAATATTTTCGATGGTTAGCAAAATGTCTGAGCTTAGACGCTCAATGCAATCAGCTCTGTTTTCCAATTCCATGGCATTGTCAATGCACACAATTTTCTGCAAACAATAAATTTTGGCTGGTAATATTTTTCGTTAAGATTTTTTTGTGCTTATCAAATTTATGTGAAATCAATCCAAGCAGCTATTATTTCTTTCTTTTTTACCTGACAGTATTTCCTCCTCGTGTTCATCGCTCTCGTTGCTCCCAGTCTCCGACAGGGAGGACATGGAGCTGGCCTGGCTCTGACTGCCGAGCAGGCTCAGCGACGAGTCGACGTAGTTGGGCAGGTGGTGGGCCCAAGTGTGGATGACCTCCTCCCTGCCGTCGGCGCCGATACGTCGCAGCTCGGCCAACAACAGAGCTTGGGCAGCAGCGCGTACCTGCAAAGAATTATCGGTACAAAGGATCATTTACTTTTTTGTGCATTTTTTTTTCGTTTGAGGCAACAAAATTGCTCAAAATCTTAAAAAGGGTGCACAATAACTAAATTTCTTTAAGGTTCAGCTCAGCGGATACTGTACATTTTGAGAAAACAGAGAAAACGTATGTACAATTTTTGGGGTCTGGTTACTGGATTCAGTTCCTAACGCAAGTTACACACAGTGCCCGTGGGTACATTTTCTTAAAGAACCTTCAACGATTGTTTTGTTCTGAGTGATACCATTGCAGGCGGAATAATTCGACAGGAGTTTTGGTACCAGTCCTATTTCTTCATTTTGAGCAAGATTTTCTTGTTTAAGTGGTCGGTACATTTCTGGGTATTCATTGCAAATGTTCCTACGTGCCTTCAAGAATCAAAGACTTTACCTCCAGACACCTGTCTTGCCACCTGCGAGCCAGCATCTCCAGGTGGGGTGGTTTGTAGCGGGTGCTGCCCAGTAAGTCAGGCAGCAGGACACAGTGTAGAGCAGCCAGCAGACTCCAACCTAATGGGCAGTTAACGAGAGACAGACACACTCAATAATTGCTAGAAGTTTATGGACTTCAATGAGTGAACAAAAAGAGACACTTAGGAGTCGTGGCATTAAACATCAAGGACAAGGTGTGGACAAGTTTAACCTCACTAGGCCTACTGCGTCAGGTTTTAGTGACAGAATAGTGAACAGCTTCCCAAAAAAACTTCAGCATTGAAGTATCAGGGTTTTTTTCTGAAAGCGTGAATTGTTTTTACCTTGTTTAATCATAGCCTGTTCGGGAGTCAGATCGGCAAGATTGTCAAAGGGATCGACCTTATCTCCTTCTGTACCAGCGGCAGACCTGTGTTGACAAAGAGGAAAAGACAGAAGCGATTAAAACTGCAATTAATTGGAGTATGCTATTTATAAAAAAAATTCAATGATGAGGCCTTTTGACAAAAAATAGATTTGTCACAATTTGTTAAAACCAGATGTCCATCTCCGTGCACATTGGTAACCAAAAGGTTGGTTTGAGATATTCCCCAAGGATGCTTTGCCAACTGTACACAGGTTCCAAAGATACTTTTTTTCTATTTATAACTTACTTTTTGGGCTTGCCCTTTCGGAAATGGGACAGGATCATAAAGCTGGCATTGTTCATACTCATGAGAGTGTTGGCTACAGAGATGACCGACAGGAGATGTTGGGTGGTCACTGCTCGGGACAGCTCCCAGTGTCCCAAGTACTGCTGACCATCCAGCAGCAAGCCGAGCTGGATGTCCGAGATCTCCTTCTGCTCTCGTTTCTTGAGCTGCAGGGCCTCCTTGGCAGAGATGGAGCTGGGGTCTGGGGACATCCTGGATGGGGAAGGGGTCTTGGAAGGGTTGCGGTGCCAGCCGGGGAGCATCAGAGACATGTAGGCGCCGTGGGAGAGGAGGCCGAAGGAGACTGGGGAGTGAGGCTTGAGGAGGCCTAGTTTGGTCAGACAGATGTCATCTAGGGTGGTGTCAAGCCCCCAGGCGTGCAGACAAGACATGAAGAGTTGGGCAATGTCTAAGGTCAGATGGCTCTGGTCTAGAGTCAGGTTCTTGGAGGTCTTGCTACGAGAGGGGACACTACGCCTCCTGGAGGCTGAGTTAGGAGGCCGCAGCTGATGCAGCATCCCTTCCTCGTCTTCCTCATCATCGCTGTCCTTGATCTGCTTCTCAATCTGCTTGGTAAGGAAGCCAGCGACACGCTGCGACAGCTTCGGGGATTGGGAGGACCCGGTTTGCTGGGATGCTGACAGCTTCCCCGAGTCGGGTTGGTTCTTGGTGACAATCCCGGGGATGAGGTTCTCGTCGGTCAGGAGATGCACCACCAGGATCTCCGTGTCAAAGAACAACACGTGGAAATCAGAGTCTTTGGCATTAGAGCGCATGGCCTGGATGGAGAGGGCATGGGAGGGGTTCTTCGGCACGATTTCGGCGGCAGAAGGGGCGTTGGCTCCCTGGTAGGTGGCAAGGAGGTGGCGATGGGCGGCGTTCTTGATGGCAGTCAAGCTGCGACGCCGGAAGGCCTGAGCGATGCTTTGAGCAGGGGTCAGCATGGTTTCCACTGTCCGTCCGATGTGGTTACAGGCTTCTAAGATGTCCTCAGCTGTCACACCCTGGGCAATACGGTCCAAGTGACCTTTGGAATACAAAAGAGATACAGGTGTTAAAACTAATAAAAAAATCAGCGAAAAAAACTTAAATCACATGTTTTTTAAACTGCCAAGTACTGATTGGCAATGTAAACAAATGGATATTGATGTTTCTAGTGAAGCACAAGGGGTGAAATGGAATTTGAACTTCATTAAGCAGCTTTTCTCGATACATGAATCTTTTGAACAGTAGTATAAAGCAATCCACAATTTCAAACAAAGTTCCATTTCAAGACTGAGACGAACCCACATAGACTCTTTTAATACTCTTTAGACTCTTTTAGACTTTTAGACTCTTTTATTGACTTGCGACAAGCCCTTCTCCATATGACATGAGAGAAAGAAGCAATTGTGGTAAAGCATCCAGCTCAAGAACACAAGTACATCAGTCCATTAAAAACAGAACCCTCCACTGGATCGTTACACGTTACCGGATGAAAAATGAATCCACAGACACTCTTTCAATGCACTGTCCATTATTCTGCCACAGACCCTTCTCCATATAACAGGAAGCAATTGTGGTAAAGCATCATGCTAAGGAACACAGGCACAGCAGTCCAATCAAAAGAGACCCCTTTACTAGTCCTGTTTCCTACCTGTTTCCATCTGCCAGACGAAGACGCTGCCGTCCTCGCATCCCACCACCAGGAAGTCCTCAGTGGGTCTCCACTTGATAGTCTTGATGGGGAAGAGGTGCCGGCTGGCCAGCATGATGCACTTGCGCTCTCGCAAGCTGAGCAGCGCCACCGAGTGGTCGCTGGCGACAGTGCAGATACATGCCAAGACGCGGGCCTGGAGGGAAATACAGACCAAATATACAGAGTAAAAGGTTAATTTTGTTTTTGACTCGTGGAGGCTGTGAGAAAAAGACAAAAATTTAAACCATTCTGACAAATGGAAAATAGAATTTAAATAAACGTGTTTTTTTTTCAAAAAAAAGTTGAATAAGTTTTTATATTTAGAAGATGATCAAGAATTTTCACTTTCATATGAAGTAAAATGAAAACTCTGACAATAATTTCTATAGAAAAGCCTCAAACTCAGACAGGGCACTTGTCAGCCCAGGTGAGATTTGAACCCAGGGCCCAATTTCATGGTGCTGCTCAACAGTTAGCAGAAAAGTTGTGCTTACTATAGCAGAAAATTGTGCTAACCTTAAGCACTATTTCATGGCATGGATGTGCTAAAGGTTGCTCGCGTATGGATATTTCTATTGTTTCATTCTAAGTTAAGCAAATCTTTCCTCTCACGTAAGCGTGCCTTTTGCTGTGCGTACTGCTTAGGAATTCCATAAAATTGACGGAGGCTCTGTTAGCATGCAATTGTGCGCTTAGCAGTGACATGAAATTTGGACCAGGTCATGGAAGTGGAAGGCAAGGCAAACACCACCATACTAACAAGACTTCCTTAAAGAACCTTGAGCTATCAAACTTTTCAAAAAGAAATCAAAAGACGTACATTGCAATTTTCTGGCGGTATGACCATGCGGCTGATTTCCCCGCCGTGCAGACAGAAGGTGTGCAACAGATTGCCTGAGAAGATATCCCAGAGACAGATGGAGAAATCCACTCCCCCAGAGACCAGGAAGGTGGAGTCATAGCGGGTGTGTTCCTGGTGTGGGTACAGGAGGCAGGTGACTTTGTCCTGGTGGCCACGAAGGATGCGATGCGGTGGCCAACCTGGGGAAGATCATCAAAAAAGAAAGCAATTCTTAGCTTAACTCTTACTACCTAGTTATTTTTCTTTAGATATTGAATTATTTTAAATTCCTTCAATAATACAAATTCTTAACTTTCAGTGCAAGCCACGTACCTCTCCTAGCAGTGTGTGGTCCATCCAAGAGTTGTACGATAGCTGTTTGAATGGCCGGTACGATGACAATACTACCGTCTTTGCGGCCGCACACTAGCCAGCCTTGGTCTGGTAGGTAGATGCTAGCTGTCACTGGTAAAGGCTCGGACAATTTATCACCGTGCGTAACACTCTGCAAATAGACATAATTAAGTCATAAGTTTAAGAAAACCAACATTTAATCATAAGCAGGACCTAGGAAAACTGAGCTAAAAATCTGAAATGCAGTAATAAACCTTTTGATTTACTTGTGGCCAGACTTGTGACGTACTTGTGATTCTGAGGACTACTAGACATATGATGCTGATCAGTTGGTCTGTGATTCCTTGTGAATTGACTTGTGATGTACTTGTGATCAGGCTTATGATGTACTTGTGATTCTGAGGCTGGTGTGTCATACGATAGTGTCAAGTTGATCTATGATTCCTTGTGAATTAACTTGTGATGTGCTTGTGACCAGACTTGTGATGTACTTATGATCCTGATAAGACAAACGATACTAACCAGTTGGTCTATGATTCCAGCAGGTCTTGGGGAGCAGTATTTCCACAGATCGCTCAGACTGTTACTCGCAGAGGGTGGCATAACTATCAGAAAAAAAATTAATCCAAATAACAAACAAAATCCCGTGGCTAATTTCACAGAGCTGAAATTGTGACTGAGGCCAAAGGTGAAATGAAGCCAGGACTTCACAACCAATAATAATAATAATAATAATACCGGAGTCTTATATAGCGCACATATCTCCCAACAATTGGGTACTCAAAGCAATGGAAATTATGTCTATTATTAAAGACAGACATCCTTAGTCAATCAAAATGCCTTGAGCACAAGTGTCATTCTATAAGTTTAGGATCCAAAGTGTGACATTTTTCCTGTCTCCGTTACCTTGACACTTTGTAATTTGCCATTCAAGTATCATTAAGAATGACTTCAAATGATTCTTTTAATTATTGGGTAGGTAGTTTGCTATTCATAATCACTCTTGGAGGATGACTGCATTAAGGAGTGAATCAAAATTATAAAATCACAGATGTCAGATGTAACAGGGACAGGAAGAAAAGTGGACCGCAAATTTAAGGAATGACCCATCTAGTGCTGTCTTCAGAAATGCAAACTAATAAACCCAAGCATCCAATCTCTCACCAGGCAGGGTGTCAAACTCCTCTTGCTTCAAGTAGCTGAGCTCCTTGTCCGAGATCTCGGGCATTCTCCACACCGTCACGCAGCCCTCCGAGTCCCCACGGACAAAGAGCTTGTAGAAGGGGCCGCGGCGGCCGTAGAAAAACGTCATGGCTGGCGCGCAGGAGAGTGGCTGTAAAAATTCAATCAAAGACAGGATGTATAATCCGGGGGATAAATGCGAGCACAGAACAATTCTAGGCATGGAAAATGTTTGCTTAATAGCAAAATTAATGGAACGATTGCATTTTGTTCATTTTTTTTTAGCAACAAAACTGTCCAAATCTGAAGTAGGGCGTTCATAACAACCAACATGTGGAAGGTTTAGCTCAGTAGCAACTGTACAGTTTGAGAAGACAGAGAAAACGTATGCACAATTCTTTGGGTCTCCTAAATTGTGCATGCAATTTAGGAAACTTTTTAAAACCACCGTTAATGATTGTTTTCTTCTGAACAATACCATATCAGGCAGAATAATTTCACAGTGTATTTGATACCATCATTATCTTCACTTTGAGCAAGTTTTTCTCACTAAATCGGAAGGTATGTTCCAGTGAATTACCAATGTTTTTACTTGCCTTTAAGCTTACTAGCCCAAATTGTACAATCGCAACTGAATCTCTGCAGATATTTGCTTGAGTATGTACATGTAATTTTGCTGAGCACTATTCAATTTCTGTTTATCGGATCCATGAGTAAACCCAGGAAAGTTTTGTGGCTTTTGTCCACAAGGCTTTCTAGGGTGTTTCAGGGTCAATTTAGTAATGGCTGCATTTGGAAAACTACATGACTTTTAATTTCAAATTGCCGCTCAACAGGTGACGTCACAAAATTAGGTCTATAGAAAAATTTGCCAAGAGACACTTCAAACCCGGTCAAATCAATGTACGAAAGCTGTAGAGACAATCTTAGTTGATGCTGTACCTTGAGGTCGTTGGCTTCCAGAATGCAGTAGAGAAAGGGATGAGAGGTAACCTCCACACCACGACCAATGTTGCTGCGGAAATCCTCGCTCTCGGGTATGCAACTGAAAATGGACAAGGGTAAACCAGGCAGTTATATTGGTTCTAAATTTCCTAACCTGAATGTCTATGAACCAAGTTAAAATCCCACATAGAACAACTAGTGGGCTGTTTTTAGTACCTGCCTTCTTGAAGATTTTTCTTCCGACACCTAAAATCTTAAATTTTTTAGATCAATTTCTTTGAACAGAGTTAATTAGTAGGCCTTGCCAGCTACGGATTCCATGGTTTTCAATAAAAAAAATTCTGTGACAGGTAAAGGATTTCAGAAATCTTCCAAAATCTCCCAGGGATTTTTATGGTTCTGGGAAACCAAGGATTAATTTTCAGTGACTCCAACCCATTCAGTACAGGATTAGAGCCCAGGGCGGACAGTCAGGTAACCTACCTTGTTGGTAGCTGATAGAGGAAGCCCTTGCCCTGGCTATTCCAAATGACTACCCTGTCTGCGCTGATGAAGTCCCCTCCGCACCAGTGGTAACCCTTCTCACTGTCCTCAGAGCACAGTTGGGAGAAGTCACCTGCGTCGTAGATCTGAAAAAGGAGAATCCTGGACCAATTAATGGAGCTAAGAAAAAAAAGTAAAGTACCGGTTCAAAACATCATGTATAGGTTACATGAGCAAACAAGACTTTTGTACCACTTTCGAAAAAGCAGGATAAGCCGCAGATACAAAGCTTTTTGGATTACGTAATCCAAAAAGCATGCCATGTTGGATTACTGCTTGGTTCTGACATCTAAGCGTATGCGTACACGATGCGAAACAACTGAAAAGACGATAACAGTTACGGATAGCTAAAACGTATGCATACACATATCTGTTCCAATGCGAAATCTCTTTATTGTTTAAATATTTTTTTGCTGAGGCTGTTTTTATTAACTGATTCTGTACCTGCCAGTATTTAGTGCATACAATCAGTACGGTGCGTAGTGTGAATGCACAGCAGGTCAGCGTCTGTGCGTTGTGGCATCGCAGTGGCTTGCACTCCTCCTCAAAATGGGGCTCTGTGTTCTGAAAAAACAATTTAATCAGTAAAGATTTGGTTTCAATATCTCAATTTTGAGTCAACACGGGGGAAAAAGTCAAATTTTCCCTTTTTTTATCTTTTAAGTTCAACCAGATAAAGCTTTTCTCTAAAAAAAAATATGCAAGCGGAAGAGGGAAAAAATCACTTTTCCACCGTACCTACATTTGTATATTAACTGATTTTACCTTGCATTCTGCACCACACAGGTTCCAAACTTTGAGCATCCCGCTTTTGGATATGCCAATAACCACATCCTCTGCAAAAATAGACAACAATTACAATTTGTTTCAGATGCACCGCTAAATCTGTACTTGTAAAAATATCCAACCAATCTTACTGCTTCAGCAATCATACAGATCTCTCTTGGAAAGTCTACCACAGTTGCGTGTGCAATATCCTTTCGATAAGACTGCACCGAGTATACTGTGCTTATAAAAAACACATCGGTGTAGGGCAAAACCAAATATTGAAGTTTACATCTCAATAGTAAACATTTCATCGTCTTTTAATACCTTGTCTCTTGAGAGGTCGGATCACGCACAGCGTGCTGATCCAGTCTGGGGACACCTTGGAGGTCAGCGTGAAGAGAAGTTCCAGGCTTGTTGTGTCAAAGATGTGAACGTCGGGATAATAGCCGTGACAGATGACGCGCGACTCACGACTGGTGCCTTTAGTTGCTTGGTAAGTCTGTAACAAAATTTGACAAAACCCTGATGAATGGTGAAATTATCGTGTTCTGGTCCAGATGTCTTTAGCTCATTTAAGTTTCACATGAAAGATGTCTTTAAATCATTTAACCTTCTCAGGAATGCAGAATAAGGATTTTTTTAAGGAGGAGCATGTGGGACCCTTCTTCACTAATGAAAATATTGTAAAAACTGGTTATTGGATTTGGACAGAATAAGAGTAGAATAATGTCTTTTTATGAAATCTGAAAAGTGCTATTTGTTGTACTCACATGCATGACGGTGGGCACTCCTTGTACTCTAGTCTGTTCAATACATCGACCGTCGCTCACATCCCACAGACATAACTCTCTGTGAAGGTCAAAAAGGTCAGATAGAAAAGTCAAAGGTCAAGCAACTGAAGCCTTGCCCCCTACACGTTTTTACTACAAAACTTCCCAAATCTTCCAAAATGCAATACCTTGCAGGAACTCGGTGCCACATATTTTGTAACTTCGACTGAACCAAGTATGATCACAAGTGAAAATATTCTGTTGGATTTCACTGGTCTGAACAGCGAGTGAAAGTTCTGTTGTTTAACCAATTTGATCCTGTTAGTAGATTCAGCAGGCCTCACACTTATTAAACACATCTGGGTCAATCTATAAATTTGAGATCCTTTTTTCCTGTCCCTGTTGCATCTGACATGATGTTATCATTTTGGACGCACTCCTTAATGCAGTCGTCCTCCAAAGATGATTATGAATAGCAAACTACCTACCATACAAATAAAAAACAATCGTTTAAAGTCATTCTTAATGATGCTTGAATGGCATCTTATAAAAGAACAAGAAAATTTCACACTTGAACCCTAAATTTAAAGAATGACCCATTTACGAAATACAGTACATGAAGTGGGGTAGGGTTGTTCACCCCAACAATAGCATTGTCCCAACAATAGTCGGGATGATCCCAACTACTGATCGGATCATCCCAACTACAGTTGGGAATTGCCCAACCATTGTTGAGACTCAACAGTTGGGGAGTAATTGGGTTAAAGCAACGAAGGTTTTTCTTTACCCATTTTCAGCGGCGCTGATGAAAGTGGAAGACTCCCAAGACTCACTGGCCCTGGCCAGACACGTGATGGCAGCAGAGTGGCCAAGCAGCATGTTGCGAGGCACAACCTACGATCAGTTCAACAATGTCAGAATATCAAAACACTTCAATCATGTCAAAACAAAAGTACTGCAAGGACAAACACCGGTAGAAACATCAGTTTTTGTTGTTCCCTTAGGCGAATTTGAAACTAAGACCAAACCTTACAAAAATCCGGTCTTGAAAGGAATGAACTCTTTCAGACAGAATATTTTTTTTTAAAGGATAATATCAACGAATCCTGACTAACAGTTGTCTTTATGTTCAAGTGACACAAACATATAACAATGAATTTTACATCTTTAGCGGGAACATTTCCGTTAAAAAACAATCTAAATACTATTTCATCCTTAAAAACATCTTAAGAAAATACATTTTAAATTGTAACATGTGTGTCAGTACACAGCTAAATTCCGTTTCATAAGAGGAATTGTGTTAATTCAGTAAAAGTGCACTTCAGGACCCTTTTTTTCAGTTCTTAAAAAAGTTCTTATATTACTCCAAAATGATTTATGCAACCTTACCTCAATTAATCTTCCTTTGACCTAGTTTTCAAGATTTTCAAAAATAGACTATTTTGACAGAAACAATGACTTAATTATCCATTTTGTTTTTCAAGTTCAAGCCATGGGAATCAACAAAGTTTTGTCTTAGCAGTAGCATCACACATTCTCTGGTACACTCACAATCTTCATTTTAGTAAAAGTGTTGTGTAATAATTTTCATCATTTTTTACCCCATACTTTCTCTCTTAATCAAAAACTTCACCCTTATTCCATAATATTTCTGTTGCTTTGCAATATCGCCAGGTAGATTGGCGAGTCCAATAACATAAAAGTGGATCTAGTTCTCTTACAGGTAAGGGGTCCCGAAGTACACTTTTACCACTAACTCTGTTCCATTTTCACTGACACCGTACCTGCATACTCTCATTAAGATCCCATAGGCAGATCTGGCCGTCATGGCAACCCGTGATGATGGTCCTCTGGTCCGATGTGATCAGCACTGCAGAGACGCAGTGTGTGGGAGCGTTACTTCCCCACAACACCACCGGGATGACTAGTCCACCGGATGCCATCCTATCTGAGAGATGAACTCAGTTTCACCCACAGGTTGGTGATCAGGTGATCAGGGGATCAGGTGATCAGGGGATCAGGTGATCAGGGGAGAATTCTGTCGGTGAGCAAGGGCTTGTGATCAGTTAATACAGCATGCAATAACTTTTCAAATGCACAAAGTACAATCAAAGTACAGGGCAGCTCGGCATAACATCAGCCGTTAAAAACATCTATTCATTAGCACGTACGTTTTCATCGGTTGCTATGGGATACCATTATTCACTGCATTCCAGACTCAAGAACCGTAATGATGGGTCTTGAAGGGAGATAAGGAGATTTCAAAAGTTCCTGGATGTCCATGTTAGTCCCAAACAGGCATGATTGTCCACGGTTTGAAATGAAAACAGGTCAGAGGCGCACTGCCTTGCCTGCTATGCTGTTGAGTGCACAATCTTGCATTTTGCAGAGAGAAAGTATCACATGGCTCATCATCATGATCATTTCATCATGATAAAAGTAATTTCATACAATCAATTGAAACTTAGTAAAAGCTACTTTTCGCAGAACACATCTATCTAGGATGATTACTCATTTACTATGCAGTATGCTTTAGCAATGTTTTAGTCATTACCGGCTGCGCTCAATCGCGGGCATCACATTCATTCTCGATCCACAACACCGGCGAACACGCCCACAAAAATTAGACTGATTTCAATCATCAACTGGGAAAAATAACTTACACTTAGGACTTCCTGCACATCCAGAAGGTCAGCCAACAGTAGATGTTACGGTGTCACAGTGAAACGAGTCATGATTTCCAACATTTTGAGGTGATTTAGTTGTTGCGATTTTGCGTCCCAAAATTTCATCCCATCTGTGCACTATTACATTTGGTCTTATTTCTGTGTTTATAAAATGTGTTTGAATGAGTACCTCAACCGCAGAGAAAGGCACCAGACTATTGAAGGTAGACGGGCTGGACAATTTTTAACCAACAGAGGGCGCCATTGCACATTGACTGTCGATGTCCACTGAGGAGAAATCTTTCTGGAAGCACATTGCGGCGCTTTTATCACGTTTTTACTGTTCAGTTCTAGCTGGGCGAAACTGCCGTCCTTTTTTGTGCATATGAGTGTAAGTGTAAGTAAATACCGATATTCACAGTAGTAGTACGGTAACAAAGTTGTAGTTCATAATTTATGATAATTTTACGGTGCTTTTGTTCGCTGTTTGCCGACTGTGTCAGTGGCGAAATCCGTGTCGGTGTGATGTGTGGGGAGATAATTCATCACGTTCATGGAGATCTGGGATGACCATAAATCCCAAAATTCCCCGGTCGTGGAAATTCGAAGGGGGGGGGGGGCAGGACACTACAGGCCACTATGGGATGCTGTTCACATGTAATGCAAACTTGCGCATTTACGGACGTCCCTTAATCAAAATGGTGCAATACTAAAGCTCTTTTGTTCTCTGTTTTCTGTTTTTCCAGAACTATTGTTGCATTTGGACTGTTGCTGTTGGAAAGATACAACAAGGTAACCTAAAAATTGCCATTTTTGTTTGTTTCTTGCCGCAACATTCTGGGGGGGGGGTCTAATCTCTCCCTCCCCCCCCCCCTCCCCCTGCCCCCAATGAAGAATGCTATATAAAACGTACGGTTAAACGAAAATGTGCAATGCTGGTAGACCTATATGGCCTATTTATTTGCGTCGTGCTGCACAAAAAAATTTCTAAACAAACTGTCGCTCAGTGTAATGTAGACCAATGTAGAACATACCAATATTTATTTCGAATTTTCGTTCATCCACTGAAAATCAGAATAGCATTTTTCCAATTCAAATATTCGAAAAATTATGAGTAGTCTCAAGAAGACAACAAAAAAAATTCAGTTGCGTGATTTTATTTGTCAAATACCACTTTTTTGGTCAAAATATCCTCTAATTTTATTGTAAATTCAACAGAATATTACAATGAAATTTCATATTAATTAATACCAACAACGTTTAACCAACCCTCTCAAGTGTGTTTCCCTTTTGTTTGCAGAGTCACAAATATGATGACATTATTGCTATAGCTCCTCCCACCAAGGAACTTTCCACCAATCACAGCCAGCCATGAGGGACAGCCTAACTACCAGGCAGTGGGTGGCACTCGGAATTACTGTCCCCGCGTCTTTATTTCTCCTCTACCTACTCTTCAAGAAAAGGGATGAAGGTGAACAAAAGTTGAACAAGTTGTTTGCTCAAATTAAGATCAAAGAGACTAAGAAAACATTTTTAACTAATGAAGTTGGACTGTATAAATATGAACTTCCTGCCTGTCGCTCAATCTGCATCAACCAATTAGATCATGGTTTTTGGTCATGTGACCAAATGTACACGGCCAAAAGATTGGTACAATCTAGACGGTCATTGTGGTACTGCTCAAAATTTTGTCCTTGCTTCATTTGTGTACACCAGTTGACCGCAAGTTCATTGTTGCCAACTTTGAATTACAGTAAACTTTAAAGTAAAATTTATGAATAGGCCTACTGTATTATTTTTTTCTCTTAACAAACTTCTAAGCTGTATCTATTTTATTTTAACCAAAGAATTAGCTTCTATTTCTATTTTTCAAAAAGATTCACCTGAATTTTAGTTGGGCTGCTAATAGTTCAAAATAAAACGTTGGAATTTGGTTGTTGGTTTTTTGGGGTTTTTTTTGGTCTTATTCAAATGTTTAGAATTTTTTATTGGTAGATAAATAGCAATCCAAAAATTCAAATATTTGGCATAAAACTCAAAAATAACCCAAGGGAGAAGCTTCAAGAATGACATTAATAGATGTGGTAAAATCTTTGACTTTCCAGAAGAGAATTATCGGCCTTCCAGCGATCTTGCCACGGGTCAGCAACTGACAATAGAGCTGAGGGTTCCATACGACAAAGTAGGAGCTATCATTGGCCAACAAGGTGTCACTATTAAAAAGGTACAAAATGAACCAATATTGTATTTTCCCACATGTTTCTAAAAGCCATTAATTATAATGTCTTTAGAGAGTCTTTTGTTTACCCTAAGCTCCCATATGTCGTAGATCATAGCTGTTTTCCGCCAATTTTTTTTCTCAAATGTATAAGAACTGTGTTAGAATTTATGCAGCATCATTTGATCTTTTCCCCCCAGAATTTTGTTGCCATGGCACAATTTACAGAATTCAACCATTTGGAATGAAATATGCATTGTCTACCAAACAGAAGGTCCTGGTTTTGAGTCCCAACCAAGTTTGAAGCCAGTTTGTGAAAATTTTATTTTGGCTCATATGTTGTTTAAAAGAAGTGTGTGTAGAATGCTGGTACCATTTTTTGAACATACATGTATGTGGTAAATGTCACAAAAAAGATATGTGATGTTTTACATGGGCAACTGATTTGTTATCATATTTTTAATGTTTCACGTCGATAATGTTAAATTAACTACACTTTCCCCCGAGTCTGTTACACTTTGACATTAAATTTACTGGCATAGACACGACACCTGTTTCTCCTGTTACACAGCCGAAGGCCTTAAAGAGAATTCAGTTACAAAATCAAGTCAGCAGAAAGGTTACATGCGAGTGACTCTGCGGTAAAAAGAATTTTCAAATTCTTCCCTCTGGTCGTACAACAGATATTCCTAGGCATGCTTAAAGGTAGAGTAGATCATTTGCAGCTATCCAAAAAAGTAACTGGGGAAATTATTGTTGAAAAGCGTACTTGGCTTAAAGATAGTAATGGCACTATACTCCCTGTGAATTTTTTTTTTTCTGGCATGCTGTCATTTTGAAGAAAACAACAAAAGAAGGACATTTCAAGTGATTGGTTTTGTAATTCGCCGCATCCGTGAATGGGTAGTCGAGACTCACACGTGCGCGTGGTTGCTGTTTTTCAGTTCAGCACGTGACATCGCGAATGTCCTGGACACTGATTTCAGGTGCATTTCAAAACACGACTCAGCAAACATTTGATTTGCAAACAAAATCCTAGAATAGTGTTTTCTTGGAATATACATCCTGAGCTGAAAACAACAGGTTTGTTAAGCCTTAAATTGTCTGTAGATTTTGAGCACTATTGTTGCTTCACACGAAAATAATTTACAAATGACAAGTGATCTACCCTACCTTTGATGATGTAGTCCTTCATCCGTCTCATTTTGACCTGTCATTTGATTTAATTGCATGATATCAGATCCAAGACGAGACGTCTTGCCGAGTGAAATTCCATAATGAGACAGGACTTGAAGAGAAAGAGGATCGCTTCCTGGTGAGTAATTAAAGGGGCACTCTGTCTGTGGACGATAAAGTGAGATATCTTATTATGGATGCTTAAAGGAGCACTCCAGCCACGGACACATAAGCATGTATTGCCATCATATATCCTTCAAAAGGGGAATGGTAGCCACAGATACTTAAAGGGCCACTGTTCTCGACCAATATGGATACTTAAAGAGGCACGTGAGTCATGGATACTTAAAGAGGCATGTGAGTCATGTATACTTAAAGGGGCATTCTAGCAATGGATGCTTAAAGGAGGCACTTTAGACAAATGATACTCTCACCTTAAGAGCTTAAAGGGGCACTGTAGCTGAGGATGCTCCAAAAGTCAGTTTAACCACGGATGCAGTAGCCGTGGATACTGTAGCCATGGAGACTCAAGAGCACTTGAGGCATGTCTATTTCAAGGGGAGCAATAGCTTTGGATGCTTAAAGGGGCACTCTAGCCACAGATGCTTAAAGGAGCACTCTAGCAGTCTTACGCTGAACGCTGAAGGGGTCATTCCAGCCCCAGTCACTAACACAGTCTCGGGAACTATGAAGTAAATTTAACTAAATCTGACAATATCATCTGATCCAGGTTATCCGAGGTAAGCCGGACAATGCCTTGCAGGCCGAGCAGCAAGTACGTAAGATCATCGCTGAACCCAACGCCATACAGACACTGGAGTTGAGGATACCACAGTATGCCATCGGCAGGATCATTGGTGAGTTCTAGACTCCTTGACCACACTGATTTTAATCTGTTGCTGTTCTTGGGGAGGGAAAGAGTGGCGCAGTGGTTGGGGTTTGTGACTCTTGATCAGAGTGTCAGGGGTTCGAATCTTGTCCTTGGCAAGCTAGTTTACTCCACTTGTCTCTCTTTACCCAGGCATGTAAATGGGTGGCGATATTAGCTTTGGCGTAGCCGGCGATGGATTGCCGTCCTATTTTTGGTGGGAAGGGGGAGAGAATATGCTCAGGCTTTTCATTCTACAGAAGTGGAAAATAATCAATGACGGAACATAATCGACGACGGAAAATGATCAATGACGGTACATAATCAATGGGGAAAAATAATCAGTGACGGTCTCAAATTTATGTATGTTGCAGGTCGCAATGGGGACAACATTCGCAACATATGCCGTACCAGCAAGGCGAGGGTCCGCATTGAGAGAGATGAGGAGAGACGAGATCCCAACGCACTACGCCAGTGCCTCATCAAGGGAACTGAAGAACAGATCCGATACGCTAAGGTGTGTAAAGACACAAAGAATATCATGGGAGAACGCTAGAGCAGTGGCCCCAGTGCACTTTTTCAAAGCCACACCGCATGTTCAGGCCACACACGTCATGCGCATGTGCGCATGTCGGACTTTGGTCAGCATTTGGTTTCCCACGGCTGTGATTAGTCAAAGCATTAAAGGAGCAGAGCGTATGCCCTGGTCTAATGCCTTATGTCACCATAGACCTCGAAAGGATTTAAACCTAGTATTGCTCTGTATTAAATTATATTAAGAGCCATCTAATTTTTGGTGTGAATTGCATTTTTTGCTCTTTTTTTGTTCGTTTACACCTTAACCAAAGGAAAATGGGGCTAAAGTCACTCTGCGACATCGCGCAGAACATGCTACGCGCGCGTCAATCTCCATAAAAGGGTTGTTTACACCTTACTCGCCAGCTGAACACTCCATTATTTTGCTAGAGGGATGTTTCAAAAAGTATGAAGTGAACTTGTTGAACCAAATAGGGATTTTGTGAACGACTTATTTGATTTTTGTTTACCGAAAAGGTATTTATGAATGGGAATAAATATGTGCTCCGTCGGTATTTATCACTCTGTTTAAGACCGCTTAGAGTCTGGGTGCTGATAATAACCCTCGCCTCTGGTAATTATCAGCACCCAGACTCTAAGCGGTCTTAAACAGAGTGATAAAAACCTCCGGAGCACACATTTATTCCCTTACTATAATCTGTATATCTGTTACTTTGTTCATGATGTATTAAACAAGTACGTTTAAAACCAGCTGGGGGCCTGGTCACTGGCAATGGCCCTCGCTTTCAGCTATGGTCATTAGGCGTCCAGTCTCCTAGCCGGTTTAAACGTACTTGTTTAAAACCAGCCAAGCGCGTATTTATTCCCTTATTCAATGGAGTCTTTCCTTCTAGAAAGCCAATCTGTTTCCACTTTAACCTCTTATCTCATACGTTTTACTTTCTAGAGTTTAATAGAGGAGGACGTCGCCAACGAAGAGGAGCACCGACGGAAATTGGACAACGCTTCGGCCAATCGGAAGCAACGGGGCTCCAAAGTACCCAAAAATAGCGCCCCTCTGGATCACAGACCAGTTGTGGATACAGTAGTCGTTGAAACAAATACCAAAGGTTAATAGTAAATACCAGAAAGTAATTTCTATATTTGTTTATTTATCTGACTCATGAAATAAAAGGACACTTATAGAAACAGACAGGCCCAAGGATTGCCTAGAAGCAAACCAAATCACTAAATAAAGGGCTCACCAGACAACAAGCAAAATACAAACATTATACAAAACAGCACAGTCATATATATAAAAACAATTCAAAGTAAACAATACAGACATTCGCATAAGCACAAGAATAAAAACAGGACAACATATTTCTTTCTTTTTTTTTAAGGGAATTAAGATCCAATTATAAGTTTTAATAAAAATTCTAAAAGATTTGTATGCCCTGCCGGAAAGTTAAGTCTCAAGCTATTCAAATAACCTGTGACAAAAGCATTCCTTTCATGGTTCATCCTCTGTTGCTTGCCACTAGGCTTTTGAGTTCGCTTGTGATGGACTTGTGATGGACGCACTTACAACACTGTTGCATAAACCACAGGCATGCAACTTTTCCTCGGATCCTCTGATTTCCTCGTTTTTTACTTCTCATGAATGCCATTACAAATTGAAAAACACTGTACAAAGTCTTGTGTGGTTTGGAATTTCCTCGTTTTTTCTAAAGTCCCAGTTGCATGCCTGAAACCAACTCCCAAGAATTATTGATATTTCTCTTGATTTTTAACAGATGATTCCGATGCAATAGAGCACACTATGCAAATGCCGACCCACGAGGATTATTTCAGCATCTACGTCTCGGCAGTGGAGCACCTGGGCCACTTCTGGGTGCAAGTCCTGGGCTCCAAATCTGGGGCCTTGGACCTGATGATACAGAACATGACGGAGTACTACGCTGTTGAAAGTAATCAACAGGTTAGTAATTAATAATAATAATAATAGTGGATATTTATAAAGCGCACGTATCCACCAGGTACTGGTGCTCAAGGCGCTACATCATTGTTACCCCCTGCTCATTGGGCCCATGAAACATTCCTAACACCATCTCAGCTCCCTGGGGAGTATACAGCTCGATGCTGCCTGTTAGGTGCAAGGAACCTAATTCAATCACAATAACCATCTCTGCCCTCACAGGTACCCATTTACTCCTCGGTAGGGAGAAGCAATGAGTGACAAAGTGCCCTGCCCAAGAGCACATGCACCATGACCCCGCCAGGACTCGAACCCACAACCTGCAGCTTTACCCACAGACCACGAATCAGTGCCCTTAACCACGAGGCCACAGCACTCCAAATTAAGCCTAAACTCTCTGGGGAAGTTTGTTAGGAACCTTCTTGAATCCTTGAAAATCTTCAAAAAGCCTAGGGGCATGAATCCTCACGTCGGTTGCAAGTGGCTGATCTTAAACGTCATTCAAAATCTCCAGGTGGGAGACAAAGGCTCAGTATAAGAACCGTAGTCAAAGTTTAGAATACACCCTTTTTTCTATTCATTCTTTTCAGCTGTGTAAGCCAGATACCCTGTGTACCGGGGACATCATAGCAGCACCGTTCCAGGGAGACGAGTCTTGGTACCGGGCCCGCATCTTGGGATTCTTGGAAGATGGCCAAGTGGACCTGTACTACATAGACTTTGGAGACAGCGACAAGATGCCCAGGGATGGTATATGCAGCTTGAGGTAATTGGCACTGTGCCAAGGAAACAAAACAATAGAAAATAGTGTGGTAGAGCTGTACGAATTGGCAAGGAGCCAAAAAAAGACTTTGTATTAATATTGTATGAATTGGAAAGATGTAAAACAAAAGTACGAACTGTATAAAACAGCTTAGAGTGTGTTGAAATGTATGAAATAAAGGTATGAATTAGAAACAGCCTCAGGCTGAGTGGCAGTATTGTATGATTGGCAGGATGCCAAAGAAGGGTAAAGATTTTGAATTTGTTGGGAACTTTCCAAAAATTAACTGTATTGTCAGTTTAACAAGATGCCAAGAACCTGATTTGAGTACAGCGTCGGGAACCAAGAATGAGCAAAACAGTTGCAGTTGGTTGTGTTATTATTAGATAATGTAAACCAGAATTTATAAAGTGCAATGTTGGTTCTCTCTGTTTCGTATTAAACAGGAGCGATTTTCTCAGTCTTCCATATCAAGCTGTTGAGTGCAGCTTAGCTGGTATCCAGCCAGCTGGTAAGCATAACTTCTGATTGCGCTTTAGTCTGTGTCCTCTGTACTTAATAATGAATAATGAAAGGTTTGCGGAAACACCATGTGCGAATAATTTCTCAACTAAGAGAATGGTTCTGAAAAGAACCAGAGGTATAAACTCGATGTCCTCTGTACTTATTCTGTTTCTGGCTATTCTTTTTCTTTGAATCGGTCTACTTGTTTTCATAGTTATCCTTTTTCTGTCTTAAATCACTAAATTTCATCTCCATCCCTTTCAAATCTAGAGTTCTGTACTGGAAAAGTAATGGTTGTTATTAGTGACTGCTAACATAATCACAGCCCATGCAGGAGAGACACGAAAAGACATCATTTTATTAAAAGGGAGGCAAAAGTAAAACACAACTCTGACGTAGGAACAAAGCAAATAAAGAAGGACCTAATAAATGTAACTTAATCGAGGTGCTGGAGAGAACATATTATGTCCTAAGAAAATACTGTAACACCAACCCGACAGGTGATAAATATTACGTTTCCTTAATAAAATTAAATCAGGGGGCTAATCATCCATACTCTTAGCAGAAGCTTAATTTTGACGAACGCAGCTTCAATGTGGTGCAGTTGAGACAAAGACCTGTAAAGGCATCTTAGGCAGCCGCCACATGTCTTACCATGGAGCTCAGCCAGATCGAAACCTGTGATTTTTAATTTATTTTTTTTCCCTCCCAGAATCTAGCTGGTCAGAAGAAGCGATCGATCTGTTTGAGGATCTCACATATTGTGCTAAGTGGAAGCCTCTCATGGCGCGGATAGTAAGCTATCAACAGACTAACTCAGGAACGCTACCGTGCATAGAGCTCGTTGATACGACAGGAGCAAAGGTACAGGCATTCACGTTGAAATAACATACAAATGTATTGGATATTGACTGATTTCCTTTTCCTGAAGAACATCACAAAAAGTCTTGAAAAGTCCTCAATTTTTGTGGCTTCATATTCGCATGCCTGAATAATCAATACAGAACTTCAATATTGGATATAAACTCCAATCCAATGAGAAAGACTCGTGTGTGGCAATTCATGTGTTTTAACCATTACAGTGATTGTCATGCTTGTGTCCATGGGCAAGACACTTTACGTCAATTGTGTCTTTTCACACAGGAGTATAAAGTGTTACCTTTAAAAGTATAGAACATTATTCTTCAAAGGTGACGTGTAACTTTTTAGACACTTGATTTTGAAGAGAAGTTGCACAGGTTTTATTTTTTACAAAAGTCTCTGAAATCAACAAATGGAAAATGTTTTCCGCTTGTATTTTTTTTTTTTTTGGTTGTTTTTTTACTCTTGTTTTTTCTTATTTCTCTACAGGATGTAAATATTGGAAGCACAATAGTGGAAAGAGGCTATGCAAAGTTTTCAAAACTCACCCTCTCAGACATGCCAAATCAGGCCCCTAAGACAGCCAATGGAACGTCCCATCTGCCAGAGGAAACATTGACTGTTCCACCCGACTTGGGGGAGATTGATGGAGAAAATGAGGGGGAGTTTACCTTAGATGCTTCCATAACTGGCTGAAGATTGTAAAGAGCTCTCTGTTATCCAATTCCGCATGCTGCTCTTTTATCACATTTGTATTTTAAAAAAAAATTGTGTGTTTTTTTAAATCTTCGGAGCAATTCCACAGGTACTTGCATCACACCTTTTTTTTGCGTACTTTTATATTCCGATTGCTGTTGCCTTCTTACTTGTCGGACTATCTATTTCCTTTTTTTTTTGAATAAACATACCAAATATTCAAGGCTTTCCCTGATTACAACAAAATAGTTGTATGTTCCTCATTTGAGCATGGTAATCTTTGGAAATGTGGTTACTCGCATTACAAAAATAGGACATGGGGCCAAAAACTTGGCTTTCTTTTTATTCAGTAGTTTACTTATAGTGCCACTGCAATAAGCAAATGAGTATTTTGCAAGATATCTACCGTACTAAAGAATATATGTGGAGAGTACAAAATGTAGATAATTCAGGTATAGATGCTAGAAAAAAGGCTGTTTACTCGCATTACGATTACTCCCATTATGGTTCCTTGTGTTACGCTAACTTGTATAAATTACAGTTTGTCTGTCAATCATTGGTACAAGTTAAAACATGCAAAAACTAATAATCGAACCCCCCAAAAAGGCTTGTGTCATAAAATATGAATCTTCCTGTCTGCCTTAAAAACAAAACTCACAATAACACTTCACTTTGCATGTAGAAACAAGATGCCAAAATTAATACATGTACTTAAAATCCATAATTTTAGCCCAAAAAAAGTTTTTGACAAAAAAACAACAACAAAAACCACACTTAATCATATCCCTTCCCACTGGGACATCACTTAAATGAAATATCTTGTACTCTTTAATTTGACACCACATATGAGGTTGTGATGTTTGTAGTCCTAAAGATTGCGAAATTGTTCTACTTTTCAGCCGCGTCTGCTTTTGCATGGAATTAACTTTTGGGATTACTTTAACAAGTCAACTTTGGTCGAAGCATGTTAGTGTGACCAATGTGTGCATGTCGCCATTTCTTGGTTACAGACCTCAACTACTAGTTCTTTGGAACTTTGCAGATAAGCAAATAAGTAAAGGCCAGTTCAAACGTTTTCTGAGCAAACTGAATTCAGTGGTCAATGGCATTACATTGGCTTCACTTTTGTTTTTGCGTGGCCTATGACCTATGAACCCCCTTAAGCGGAATGTTTATTTTCTGATCTTTTGAGTTTAAAGCAGACCAATCCATCAACTGTGCCCTTATTTGAAAGCTTTAGTGTAAAATACATCTTTTCTTATCCTAAAACTTTTTTTTTTAATGATCCGTACGTTTTTGTAAATACAGCTAAATAAGCCCATCGTTTCAAGACTTGACATGCAGTTACAGGGTATGAAATATTTTCAGGGTTTTTTTATCATCTCACATTATTTGAGGAAACTGTGTAGAACAGTGTATCTTTCATTAATGTTGATCTTACTTAAATGTATTCAGTTCTAATAAATTAATGGTGCTCATCTTACAGTTTTTTTTGGGGGGGGGTGCTGGAGGGTCATTTTGATTTGGTTATAATTAACATTTCTAACAACATTGCTTTATAAATGGTCAACAATATGTGTACCTATCCTGAAAACGTATTTATTTTTAAGCTGACCTTGACAACTGCCGCGCCCACTGGGTTTTTTTTTATGTGTTTATGTAGTTCCACTAAATCCAGCTAAAATTCAAGTATTCAAGAATGAAATTATCTGTTGTTACTGAAATATTTATTTCTCTGGTCTGTGTTTTCTGTTATCTTGAACTTTCTGTCATTTATTTGTAAGCTAGTCAAGTGAAGAGAAATATGAGTAAAAAATACTAGTTACTTTGCATTTGTACGTTGTCCCCATGCATTTAAAGGCTTTCAAGCTGTTCATTATTTTATGAATTTTAAATTAACCTTTACTACCCTAAATCCTTCAAAAATAAAAAATTAATTGTTCTAAGGATTTTATTATTTTAGCCCCAGCAATACACAGCTTTCAATGTCCAAAATTAGTTTCGAAGTTCTAAGAATTTTAAGAATTTCGGGATTCTAGGAAAATTGCAAACAAAGCTTACAATGTAGGATTAAAGCTCTATTAACAAAATGTTAAATATATCATCTGTATTATCATCTCATCATTTAATCTATTAATAATCATTGAGTATATTAATTCATCCCATGTCACTGACGAAAAAACACCGAAAGGAACTGTTTTAGTCACATGTCCACCAGAAACCACGTTCAGTAATAAAATGTTCGCTCTTTGATTTGTATTTTGTGTGTTGAATTTGTGTATGTTATTTTTGATGTTTAAATAATGTCCGCCCCCCCCCCCCCATTATTTTGGTTTTCCTTTAATGTGATTATTGTTCCTTGTGTAAATAAAAATATACTGGCCTGTGGAGTTTAATATCCTAAATATATGCCTTCAACATCACCATGTGGCCATATTTTCATCCAATTAAAATTTAATTTTCGTCTGAGTTTATGACTTAAGTAGTATCGGGGTGTTTTTTTTAATTGTGGGGGGGGGGGGCAGGGCAAATCATTACAGAAGGAAAAGTATGTGGCAAAAGAACGGCGCCTTATGAGGCAACTGGAATTGTAGGAGAACAGAAGACACTGATATTCTTCTTAGACCCTGTAGTAGTTATTAAGTTATCGGGTAGGGACACATTTGAACCAAACTTTCAAACCATATCTTATTTAACAAAAATAAAGTGTCTTTCCCTGGGTTTAAGTTCTTGGTGAGAAACTGGGAAAGACAATTTACATAGCGCCCTCTCGTGATAATTGTTAACCCAATATTCATTGGTGTCCAGTAACCTGGGTTGTTCATTATTGATGTAGATTGTCGGGAACCAGCCTGGTCCGATCGATCTATAATTATCTGCGCAGTGTACGCGTTGTGAATTACGCGAACGATCTGGCCGGTCATTTGTGATTTGGGAGACGATTTGGTGTGCGATTGAGGTGTGCAAATTGTCTTTGCTAATATGAGCCAGAAGTTATCTTCATGAAAATGGCCGGTATCTTCGCTCGCTACAATGAGCCAAGAGATTTCCAGGTAAGGTTGAACCACCGTGTCCAACTGGAATTTGGGAAAGAATGTTGCAACCTGACGCGTCAGTGGCTGTGTACAAAGTCTATGGAGAGTCAAGAAAATTTTCTAAGTATTTTTTTGACAAAATTGGAAATATTTCTCAGTCCCAGATTCATGTCTTATCATCATTTTTGCAATGACTGACCTTCATTGAGATGATATATGAAGAAAAAAGCAGCGTCAGGTTGCAACATTCTTTCCGGAATGTGTGTATTTTATGACTCAAATATCGCCTTTTTTATATTATTAATAATCTGATAATAATACCATAGAGCAGGTCCTAAAAATATTTAACAACTTTGAACAGTTGAACATGTTTAACATTTTGGTGAACATGATCTCTGTAGTGTTAAGTGTTACTGTCGTATACTGGTAATATATTATGCCGGATTCGGCTTTCTTTCAGCATTGTTCAGTAAACGATATTAGGCAGGAGACATCTTACAGCACCCTTTTTGACACTTAGACGAGCATTGTAATGTATTAAATTACCACCATCGTTTGAGAAGCTAGCTCAGAATAGATGGTGTGTCTGACATGCGAGTGTGGTATCCGGGGTTCGATACCCCTGTTGTATTTTCGTTTGTTTGTTCTTTATCACAGATAAGGCCAAAAAAAAATAATAGTTATGCTTCCGGTGTCCCTACCTACCCTATTCTGACAGCCCCTACCCTAATTTTTTTTATTTGGAAAAGGCCTATGAGAAAAAAACACACCCAAAACCATCAATTTCTACCTTTTACCCTTGACTACACACAGACGCCTCCATATGATCGTACACACAAACAATTTGCAAAAACTGGGCATGTTCCATGTGACGTCACTGCTTTGCCGTTCAAACCAATCAAGAATTAACATGTCTACAAACTTACTCCAATTTACTCCCAGAATAAAGTTCAGCATTCCGCAGCCTCGTTTTATTTGATTGTTTTCAATGTCTTTTCAGGGCCAAGATCTCGACCACTATGAAGATGGTGGAGATGACATCCAAAGAGCCTCCGTTGATGTCCACATACCAGAGGTAAATAGTAAAAATATATGATGAAGAGTGTAGTGACCCTGTGCAGGAACAGTAGATTGCACTGTGTGGCCAACACATGAGAGCTAGCGAAGGTCACAGACTCAGTGCGCAAGTACCCCCTCAACGGTTAGAAGGGGAGAGTTGGGGGGATTACTGGGAGAGACATTTGCACCCATTGCCGATGACGCCTGACACTCACAAACACATGGGTTTGTGTACATGTACAGAATCGAATTAGTCGAGCATGCTTAGGATATCTCGAAAGTGGTCAAAAAAGGACAATCTATAAGGTCCATGCGTATGACATCATCAGAGGTAGTATAGAAAGATGCACCACTTGACCTCGCTGAGGTCAAATCTCGCAAATAAGTTTACTGTGGGAAAACTGCCGTGCATGTACCCTCTGTTGTTCACTGATGGAGTTCATAGTGTGTTCGAGCATTGGTTTGCATGTTTATGACAAAGGACGCGCTACTAATTTTCGTCCAAATGTGCACTGTCGTGCAAACATGGTATAATTTGGCAATGGCATTCTTTACCTGTCATTTCTTATTCTTTTGTTACTGGCGAGAGGGTAGTTGGGTAATTCTGTAAATTTGGGGTGCAATTTTGTCTGGTGTCCCTGTTACATCTGACAAGATTTTGCAAAATCAGAACACATTGTTATTGCCTTCTACCACCAAGAGTGATTATGTATTAAAATGCAAAGTACTGGTACCTGCTAAACAAAAAAAAATAGTTTGAAATCAATTTCAATGATACTTCCATGTCAAATTACACACAGGTCAGGTGTAACAGGGACACCAAAATGGCACACTTTTGGACCCCAAATTTATAGAATGACCCAAATACATGTATACAGTTATAAAAATGATTTGTGGCATGACAGAAATTGAAATCATTCATTTATTTTCATTGAAGGGGGCAATCTGAAAAAAAACTAGGCATTGGTAGATTCATTGAAGTTAGAGTTCAAGGATGAGCTCTGCTCAAAAATAAGAGTTTTTGTCCCTTCCAAAATGGAATTGTAGGCCTGTTGTTACAGTCAACTAAAACTGTAGTAATTTATTGTTTAGAAGTTCACATTTTTATTTAGAAGTTCCAGACTGTTGGAAAACATAGTCAAAGAGACATTCTTAAAAATAATCCTGCCAAACCAGATGATGTAAAGACCTGCATGCAGTTTGTGACTGCAGTTTCGTTTAAGCACTCCTTCATCTAAAGGTCATTGATGTTTGCCATTTGTGAGATGCTCACAGATGCCATTACTTAAGAAAACAAAGCAGACAGCCTGCCAGCAACATCTCGATTAATTACGTGATAAGCCTATTGACTGAAGGCAGCCTGGCCATCACATGAGTGTGTTGTCAGTCGGTTTTGTTCCCTGCTTAAACTGTATACCATACAGGTACATGATACATGTACATGTACATCCAGACACCTACATGTACATGTACACAAGAAAAATCTGCAAATGTTTGCAGAAAAAAAGGCATTGTACATGTACAATGGTATTGAGCCGGCTTCTTAAACACTATGAATTTATCTGTGTTTGTATGGGTGTTTGTACACTGTTCATGCATTGTAGGCCTACATGTCCGATTTATTCACACCAAGGTTCAGTCAAATAAATTTATGTTCATACAAGTATGTCAAAATGGTTGAGAGAATTCTCACAAAGTTTTCACCAATGCAAATGTAATTTAGCAGTTATCCTCCTACTGGTGTGATCAGTCACAGACAGTCAGAAATTCAATCCACTTCACCTTTCGTGCCTTACACACGTGATAGCAATTGGTAGTTGGATTATATTAGGCAGGGTGACTAGTCAAATTCCATCAACAGACAAAAACATGTATCTGGTCAAAGCATAGCTGTATCAAGTTACATAAAAAGTCACAGCAGGTCAATCCCGCTTTATGTCGGCAGGGAGCACTCAACTGTTAAAAATGGTCACTTGATTGGCTTTGACTGATGGGAAGGCTTTGTTGCATTTACCAGCCAGAGAGGGAGGGATAACTTTAATTCCCCTGGCATTTTTATGATAAACTTTTCAGAATCCCCACAAATTCCATCTCAGTGTAGAACCTTAAAGATTTTCTGGTATTTTGGCTGATGGACTACCAAAAGGGAAAGCCCACTATTCCTTCCTCCATACTTCACTGTGACATGGCTCCTAATTCCTCAATCCTGCAAAATCCTTCTTTTGGATTTTTAAGAAAATAGGAAAATAAGGCTTGAAAGAAACTCCACACATCACACTAATTGTTTCCTCTGTTTTCTGTCTCTCCCAACCCAAACCTCACTCTCTTCATCTCCCTCCTGCTCATTGCGGCCCTCACCCCTAACCCCCCTCCCCTCAACCGCCACCCTTCCCCTCCTCCACCCTACCCTAACCCCTTCCTCTCTCTCTCTCTTGACCTACAGGACAATCTTGGTTACCGTCTTCTCCAAAAGCAGGGCTGGAAGCTAGGCCAGGGCCTTGGTCGCAAACAACAAGGTACTGGTTCCCACTTTGTCAATCACCTTTGATCTATGTTTCATGTTCCATTGTCCCTTTTTTTGTGAGACTGTTTTTGTGTGTGTGTTTTTGGATTTTTCCTTCCCAACAGTTTGCATTATATGTTTGGTTTTTTCCATTAATTTTCTGTTGCTACAGATTTGGTGAGTGTAAGTGAGAATGTAGAAATTTGTTGGTTTTTTTTTTTTGAATTCTCACTTAACCCCTTAAAAAAAGCTCTGTATATGAAATTAGTTTATCTAGTGCACTGGGTTTTGTGTAAGTGTTATGTACTACTAATAAATCCATTCTAGGTAATAAAATATTCAGAAAGTTATAAGATTGAAAGTTGTTTGCATGCTTGAAGTGAAAGTAACATGTTGTTTTGTAAATTTATCATTTGTTAAGAACTTTTGTAATAATAATAAGGAAGAGAAAATGACATATTTTCATATTCTGATCATTATGAGTCAGCCATTCCTTTGAGGAAGTACGATCCAATACTAAGATTTCACAAATAGAGCCTCATCATATCTTATGTTCAGAACACATTTTAGAGAACATACTTGAGCTGTATCAAATGGCGAACGGAGGTCTTTATCTGTAACTTGATCTAAACATCCCCACGCGAGCATCTAAAAATAACCCCTATCTGGTCAATATTTTCGACAAATTTCCCTGAAAATGCAACCTTAAATTTTTTTCCCCCACAAAATAAACTTAGAAATGTAGCCACAATAAAAGCTAGATTATGCATAGGGAGTGGACTGATGTTTATTTTATTGAACGCAAGTATCAACTTTCATAGTGTGTTGTCGTTGGCTATATGACTCAGATTGAAAGAACACACACACAAAATCAAGACCCTGCAATATTCCAGGTAATAATATGTTGATGACAAAAATCTTGGAGAATCTAGGTCAGTTATAGCAGCATTTTTCAGTAACATGTTATTGATGTATAAATGGGAGTATCCAATAAAGACCTTTGCTTTAGAAGCTGCTGAACATGCAGGTCACATCAGATACATGTGTACATGTACATGTACGTTGATAAAACATACAGAAAATGGGTAATTCTTGTGTTTTGAGTGTGTACATGTATGTACGCGTGTGGTTGTGATGGATTTTATGCTCGTTCTCTGCTGAATAGAATCTTAGTGCATGAGCCAGCAATAGTGTACAGGCATTTACAGGGCACGCATGTGCATGTACATAGTTCATTCACCAAAGCATCTCCATTTGTTATAATTTTTGTGGAAGGGGGGGGTGAAGAATTATAGGAAGGATTAAAAAAAAAGAAAATTCATCATGTGAGTAAAGTTAACACGGATACCTGTGTGGTACAGTAGGGCTTACTCAGAACATCGACATGTTGGAGAAGATTTTTTTTTTTTCTGAACTTTATTTAATTTCCACCCAACTCCGGCACCTTTTTTTAACAGCACTTTAATAATGGATTTAGGACTGCATAGCCCAGCCACTATTACTTGACAATGACAGGGGGCTTGGCGTCCCAATTTTACAAAGAATGTACTACATGTAGATTTTTTATCTAAATCAGGGCCCAAAAAGGCCAAATTGCATGAAATTTAGGTCATATTGACTACATAGTCAACTTATTGGTTGACTGCACAGCACTGGACATGTTGGAGTTTTTGAGGATTCAGGAATTTTTTTAAAAATAAACCAGGAATAAAATAGAATAAAGGAATAATAAAATGAAGTCATCAGAACACTGATGCTTTTGCAACAGCATTCACACACTGTTTGTTTCCAGTATGCTTCCCAATTTAAAACTAATGACAGATCAGGAGGAAAAAAAAGCAATTACCGGGAAAGTATCTGTCAATGTCATTGTACGTGCACGGATGTACACGTATAGGGCTTGTTTTGTGGAGTGCTGGTACATGTACTTTCACAAGCAGCGTAATTAGCGTCTGTCCAGTCATGGAGGAATATGTTCTTATTCCTCCATGGTCCAGTCAACTGTAACAGTATGACCATGGAAATATGTAAATGCCAAGAAATACATGTACATGTACTGCAGTATTTGGGATTTTTCCTGAAAGCCATGAGCATACATATACATGTACACGTATGTATGCAGTAATACAATTCGTGCAGTGTATCGTCACACATGTACATGTACATTTGAACAACCTCCACACATGTACATGTATGTGGTACATATCCATACATGTGTGTGGTACATGTACGTAGGTATAAAATACATGTACATGTACGTAGGTATGAAATACATGTACATGTACATGTAAATGTCCTTGTGCACATATACATGTACATGTTACATGCTGGTACATGTATCATGCATTCCTTAGGCAACATTTGTTTCAGAGATGATTTCATTGACGATTTTGTTGAATGCGTCTATAGGTATAAACCCCGAGTCACGCCTTCAATTCAGATATTTGATTTAATTAACGAGTGTCGTCCTTTTAGGGGCAGGCAAAGACAAGCTTTTAGTAGGGTACGGGAAAACTGCCAATAGCAAATAACGTCCTTTATTAAATAAACATGTTGAAGTTAAAACGTCCGTGAGGGTTGAGTGTATATGGTTCCCACTGTGTTATATTGAACACAAGTAATTGTATTGATTGATCAAAGAAAGGAATGGCAAAAAAAAAATTACTAAAAATTTGAGACGGAAATTGACATGCACAACTTCCAGTTGAGATAATATTCTGTAAATATAATTTTGTAAACTGTCAACAGATCTTTCATGTTGAATGCTGCATTAACAAAGTGTGGCAAAAAATTTATCTTTTTTGGGGGGGGGGGGGATTGAAGACAGCAAGAGAGTGCCTATGTTTTTTTTTAGTTTATACTTCGTGCCTATGTTTCGTTTGAGTTTACATTTTCCACCCAATTTAATTGCTGGTTGAAACAAAACACGGTTTGAAACACGCTTCCCAAATTTGGCTGTCCAACTTTCTGCTGTTGGCACGCTTGCCTCGCAAGGTTGACCCTGCCTGTCCCTCGACTGGGGACTTAATTAGATTTGCGGAGGCCCGTCTTGTTAGAATGCCAAGCTTCTCTGAAAAAGAAAAGGCCAGACCGTTGGAGAATACCCCGGGATCGGCTGGCATTTCCAACAAGTCCACAATGCAATGCTCAATTACGATTCCAGTTAAATAGGTCAGGGAGAAGTCATATCAAGGGACGGGTGGGAGGCGAGACTGTTATCAGTTGTGACAAAGAACACGCATTCACAGCGGCACCACTCGTCAAACAAACATAATTCTTTAATATTAAACATTCAGGGTCTTGGAGTTTACTGTTGCCAAAATCCAACTCCATGTACATGTTTGGATTGCATAGTTTTGAAAATATACTCGTGATCCAGACCTCAGAAGTGCAACTTTTTCCAAAAAAACAACAACCAAAAACCGATAAATTTAGTAATAAAGTGTTGATGGTAAAAAAAAAATAATAATCTACTTATCAAGTGAAAGCACCCTTTGCCAAGTTCTAAAAGTCATTCAATGAATGCCAGATACAGAGGTACATTGTACATTAAAAGAGACAATGAACCAACGTTTAAACCTTTTCATAAAGAGTGACTTTTTGCCTTAAAATTTCTATAGTTCAGCAAAACTACATGTAACACCCCCTCCAAAAAAAAATAACCACAAAAATCAATACATCGGTTACCTTCCAAAACCAAAAATTAAAAGATTAGTTAAATAAACCAGGCCTGGGTGGTTAATCTCAGATTATCCCATCCAGATTAACTTGTAAGCTTCGTTATCTCTGAGAAAGTTATGTAAATTTACAGAACTTTCCAATGGTCATTGTACCGTCGGAACCTTTTTGTGCACCCTACATGTATGTGGCAATTACATCAGGTGACGCCCCTGGCTTTTTCCATTAACGATCCCAGATCCCTGCACACTTTCTTTTTTTATCGCAGCAAAAGAAATCTGATTATTGGAGATTGTACTGTCAATTAGTTTCGACTGGAAAACATAATGGCATGATAACCTTGGCTTTTGTCCATAAAAGGATGCCGTGCTTGAGTGGCGATGATGAATAAACCTGCCAGAACAGCACTCCAGCTAACTGTGAAGAAAAAAAAATGGACAAAATTCAAAGCTGTTTAAACTGTAGAAAAACTGGCTTCAGCTTTATAGAGACATTTCCACGTACATGTACATTTGAAATCAGTACTGAACCAATACTGTGCTGCATACATATTTCTCAATTGCATTGATCACTGTGATTCACTTCTTTCTGACCGTTTCCAAAAAAAATCCAACAATTATTGAAGCCAACAACATGTAATAAATACAATTTGGTTCTGGATGGTTTATTTAAAGGACCTTTTTTTTTTACAATGTTGATGTTGAAGCTCAAATTATTCTGCCAGCTTTCTCAGATGCAAAACGCCATATTGAATTTGGGAGACGGGCAAATTTTGCCTGGACATTTACAAACTCGGGTGTTTGAATCAGTTTCTATTTTGCTAATGGATCTTGTTCCTCTTGAGTGTGTTTGTGTTGATTTTGTTCCCAAGATTATTTCAAAAAGCTGTTTTTTTAGTTGAGATAACCGTGGTTGCATTAAGAGGTCACCATCACATTTCAGGAAGTGATGTTCCGCTACAACAACAAATGATGCCCTAGTAAATATGCAGCAAGCAAAAGTTAAATTACATTTTGAGAAGCCCGATGTGCTTGTACGTAACCTTATGGGTAGGGTTTCAGTCCCAAGTCGACTGGGAATGCAGTCAATTTCAATTGTCTCGGGAAACTGTATGAATTAAATATGAGGTAATCAGTCCGGGAGCTCACCTACTTCAGGAAATGAGTTTCTCATCATGTGGCTTGGGAATTACTTGTGATGAATGTAAAAACCAGCGGGGGCCTTGAGGTGGCAATTTATGCCAGTGAGAAGACCTTCGTTATGATATTTGTGCATAATGTACATGTACAAAGTAAGTGTATCTGTATTGTACATGTACATTCACTTGTAGTATGCACATGACTAGTAAACATGTGCAAAATACAGTACAATGCGATTCAATTCAATATTTTATTTCATCGCAATTCAAAAAATTTACAAGTGAAATTCATCTTCCCAATGTGCACAAAAAACAGTTTACATGTATTGAACAAATAAGAATTTACATTAGGCAAAAAGACAATTTAAGACAAAAACAGATCAAAACATCAGTAATAATCCCTAATTTGGAAAAATGAAGTGTCAAAAATGAAACAAAATAGGCAAGAAACATGTTTACATTTAGCATTATTCGTGGATGCACTTTAACATTTTGAATCCGCCAATAAAAAGTGTTTAAAATAAGGAGATTCTTGCTTGTTGATCACAGCCGAATTTTGTCTCAAAGTCTCTGGAGAAACATTCTACTCCGATTGAAATGTCAGAGCCTCGGGCTTTTAACATTGCCACGTACATATTTGCGTGTGAAAAATGTACACGTGTACAATAAATGTCATCAGCAAACCCCACTTGATGTTAATGCACTTTGCAGAACTTGGATATTTCAAAATACATTATTCATAATATGCATGATTTGAGTGTTCACTAGAAAACAGCCTTCGGGCTACAGTATTTTTGGTCGAGGTTTTTTTTAGTGAATTTTCATGGGGCATTTTCAATCTGGTCGGATAGATTTCATGGTTGTACATGTACATGTACATGTGGTACAATACAGTGTGAAAAAGAGTTTGAGAGTGTTCAATTCCAACTTGCTGTCTTTGGATCAATAACCCTGCTACATGTAGAAAAAATACTCGTAGACAGAATATGTATGGTCCATAATGCATTGACCCACTAGTCTTGGAAGTGTGACATGTGTGATGTAGTACATGGGGCTTATCTGCTAGACACTTTTTGAGTACACTGCCAAATCAATAATCCATTATATCTAGGCTTCTGTTGCGATTACTAGGTACATGTACATGTACATTTACAAAGTACATGTACATTCATGTACACGTGTACACACACACGTACAGTATACATCAGCATTTATAATACATCACTTACAATGCATGTACATGTACTGTTTTGAGAAATTCAATTTATGATTTACTACCTGTATACATACACGTATAACTGTATACGTGTATGTATACGTGCGTTTGTTTATGGTGTAAATCGAGGACACACACGTGCAACATCATCGTTGAATCGAGGACGACCACGATTAGAAAACGTGTACAAAACCAATGAGAGCTGTTTTGCGAAAAA
This sequence comes from Patiria pectinifera, assembly GCA_029964075.1. NCBI lineage: Eukaryota > Metazoa > Echinodermata > Asteroidea > Valvatida > Asterinidae > Patiria > Patiria pectinifera. The sequence goes on along the minus strand of CM057143.1, from coordinate 20,813,339 downwards.
GTACAAACAAACAAGGGAAAAGGGAAGAAGAACAAAAGAAAATCCTTGATTTACACCATAAACAAACGCGTATGTACATGTACTGGTAGCCACTAGCCTGCCCTCATTTGTACAGTAGTTTTACATGTCAGTTTTAGTACAGAAAAACTCATTGTTATGCTCAATTGTACCACTACCAGGCTGTGCATGACGAAACACAGCATGAACATTTCCAACATTAGCAACATCAAACCGACATTTTCTGGACCGCTGCTATTTGGCCTACGTGTCAACTCTCTGGCTGGGTCCTCAAGCCTCGTGCAAGCACTTAACGGAAAAATGGCATTAATTTTTCTTTTAATAATTAATCCAAAACCTGGCCTATACAATGCCCCCTGCTTTACATTGTAAACTGGGCATTGTGCGCATTGTTAGAAGACATTTTTATGTTTGCAGTGACATTTATCACGGAGCCACATATGTGTACATTGTAATTTGTAGCTTGTTTGTACAGTATGTACATTATGGACAGTTCTTACAAATAAAATGTATTGGGTACATGTACGTAGTACGTAGAGTAAATATTTATTGTACATGGATAATCAATAAATCATACAGAAATTAAAATTCTTTATGAATTGGACAGCCACGTACAGCACATGTACATGTACATACTCATGTATGTAGGTCTGGGTTTTGGGACGGATGTTTTTGAGAAGTTTGATTTTTTTTCATTTGTTAGTTTCAAGTAAATTGCATGTATGTAACATATACAGTACATGTACGTATGCATGCATGTGTCTTGATTGCCAAACAAAAAATTTGCATTGGAGAATTGTGTTTCTGCGTGCATGTTCTGTGTGTTACGTAGTCCTGATTTTTTTGGTTGATTGGTGAGATTGATGCAGGATTTAATCAAACAGTCTGGCCTAGAAGCTCCAAGATTTAAAATGTAATCTATTTGTAATGCACGGTCTTTGTGTGTGTAATCAATGAAGGCGTACTAGGCAAAATTGCAGGCAATGCTAAATGTAATTATCTTTTTGAGAATTGGCAGACACAACAGGATCGGAGGGTACTGATAAGCGTTTACTCAGTCCAAATACCGCCCTCCTTTTGTGTCCACCGTATCTGAAAAAAAATAATGTGCTTCATTTTATGTGTACTTGCTTATCTAAATTGAGAGAAAATGTTACTTTGTGTTCAATAGATGTCATTGAATGAAATTATCCAAAACGTTTGAGCCAAACTGGTTGGGGACGGCATTCAGGTCCCGATCATGGACACTCAGCTATGGGCTCCGTGCGCAAACATGAGAGGGCGCATTGTGACCACTTGCAAGAGTCCCGTAGATGGAACACACTGCTAGCGCGTACTGGTTCACGCAATTTGCACAAAGTATGCACGACTAATATATTCTGAATGTGCATAAAGCCATAGCGTTGTCATGTGAGCGCCAGGCACCGTTGGCAGTGTGTTTGAATTGTCTCCCCGAGTGGTCTCACCCAACTCTCCCTGTCTTGCCGGGGAGGGGTACTTCTGCACGGAGCCCATACTGTCTACAACTGTGTCAGTTTTCACATTGTGCTAGCTTAAAAATGGGATCTTTTCAGTGCCATTTATGCATGAAATGTCACGACCCACGTGTATGAGAAATGCCATTGTCGTGCAGTTTATATGAATCATTTACATGTATTTTACCTGCCAGTATCATTGTGTACCACACAGTTTGATTGTAAATGCCCACATTTTGTAGAATGGATAGTAATTACGGACTACTCTAATGTATGTGTGCTTAGACATTTTGATTTACTCGTAAATGTACATAGTATGATGTAGGCATACCTACATGTCCAGTGCTGATATTGCGTAGAGTTTGTTCCTCTCTATATTTTAAAGATTTTTTCCAGGTTTTTATTTACATTTATGATTATGGAACTGATTCAGATTTCATTTTGAATGGTTTAAGTTATATGCAAATGTAACCTTACATGTACAACAAGGCATTTTTGTCACCTCCTGAATTCTCCAAAACCCTCCACTGTGCATGAAACGAATGACCAATCTTTTACTAAAACAGTCAAAGGACGTCAATTCCCATGTTAAATAGTGGCTGGGCTTCCCTAATCCTACAAAACCCTCCAAACGTCCTGGTGGGAGTTTGAAGGATCTTTTTTGGGGGGGGGGTGATTTTTTTTATTTTTTTATTTTTTTTTGACATGTCAACATTTCCTGATTGGAAATCAGTGTGCACCGTCCACCTTTTTGTCTTGATTGTGTAATTACGATGGAAGCTTGGATCCTACATGTATCTTAATATTTAACTTCACCTACTGACATACCAGTACACGTACAATGTATGGTCTTACTCTTAGAGAAGTCGACAGAGTAGATGAAACAAACGACAGGGCTCTCGACCGACCTAACAGTAGTTGACTGTCTATCGTAATCATCCACCTGAGAAAGTTTAAACCCCAGTTGTGTGTTTCTTTCGTTTTTATTTTTTCCGTTTCAGCTAGCTGTACGTGCTTCGATTCTTCCCCAGCCCAGAGGGCTAGAACTCTAGGCCTAAAGGTTAAGCCAACAAAACCTATGCCAACATATTAAAAAACAACAAACCGCCTCTATTTTTTTTTTTAATGTGTAACATGCCCATCTTTTTTTGCTTTCCCATTTCTTTTACCCGATCCCCGGCATTAATTCCTCAAGTAGTACTTAATTTTATCACTCACAGTTTAGGCATTTCACAATCACATCATTGTTTTTTTCGGTTGGATTGTTACGTCTTTCAGTGCTTGGTTTTTTTTAGTGTGACTGTTGAGGCATGTTTTTGGTTTTGTGTTCATTTTTTTCCTTGTTTTGTTTTAGCAGGATTTACTAAAAAAAAATTATTTGATTCTGAGAGAATGCTTCATGTTTCTGTACTAACACTGTCGAGGGTGTCTCATATCTGCAATTAGTGTCGTTGCACTTGCTTTGGCCATTTAAACAAAATGCGTGTTTGTAGTTACTGATCTTTCGTGAATCTAGAAAAGATTAAAGAAATGAACTTTTAACATTTTTTATAAGATTTTTTTCTGTGGATTTAGTCAATTGGGGACGATGACTTTGGGGGGGGGGCTGCAAAATTTGATGCCTTGTCATTCATGCATGCTTTCGATGATCCGACGTGTTTGTCTAAAGTGACCTCAAACATGGTCCTGTTATCCCTTGACATGCAGAATGCTTTTGTGTGCCTTCTAATTAATTTACAGAACTTTGGAAATATCCGTACGTACAGTGCCACGAAAATACATGTACACAGTTAATAAAGAGCATTCTTATTGAGGCAGTATATTCAACATGAATGCTCAGAAGGATACACAAAGAAATCTTGCCACAGACATTTTCTCAAGTTGGGAGAATTGTTTGAAATAGAAATGAGGAGGGGTTTCTTATTCCTCCTTTCTCGTGCCGGCAATTTTAATTCAAATTTTTAAAACAGCGTTCCTCGTTTGACAACAGAAATCCCAGTTCCATATCATAATCCACCATGTTGAAGTACTACAAAACTATAATTCTAAAGTGATTCTACACAATTTTAAGGCACCTGGGAACATTTGCAGTTAGACAGAAACGCACAGGTCTGATTTAAGGAGAAAATCCTTCCGAAAAGTGAATAACCTGTGGAATTATTCCGTCTTAAATGGTTTCATTCCGGAGAAAACGATCAATGAAGGTGGTTTAAGAAAGTGGGCCCACGGGCACAATTTGTTGTGTGCGCTAGCCGCGAAATCTTTACAATACTCCAAAAATTGTGCATATTTTTTCCTCTGTTTTCTCAAAATGTATAGTATCCACTGAGCTGAAACTTCAGCAAGTTAGTTGATATGCACCCTTCTTTAGAGATTTTGAGCAATTTTGTTGCTTCAAACTAAACAAAAAAGCTCAAAATACAAATGATACTACATGTGTGTACCTTTGAATGAATGCATACCGCAATGGGAAATCTTGCACAGGTTACATTTGTGCATGTCGCAGTAGCAACCTTCTGAGTAGCCAAGATATTGAAGTAGATGGATGATTAAATTGCACATCTGCGGTAGATTTGGACAGAATATCGTCTTGGTAACTTCACCCAGCAACGTAAAAAAAAAAATAACCACATCAATCTAGTATAAAAGTAGATCTTTACCAAAATGCACGTTTCAATCATGTGTGTGTGTGTGTGTCAGTATCTGTAATCTTCACCCAAGGGCAGCTGTAGTGGAACATTAATTTTGAATTCTGTAGATTTATGGTTTTGTTTTTGTGAAAAGGGTTTTAATCAAAATTAACAAATCAGATTTCTGGCTTTCGTCTTATTTACGTATTTTGCATGCCATGCTTTTTTCCCCCCTCGCATATGAACACTATCATGTTGTATGGCATCATGGCTGGTATGCTTTTGCACGTTGTACACCTGTTTTTCCTTCAATCATTCTGTTCTAAAGTGACTGATTACCCTGCAGGATTGAGGCAGGTTTCCGTCCGTTAAGTACTTATCTCGTTGCTGCGTAGGCAGTATGCAATCATCAGATTTCGGACTCCTCAGGCTTATTAACAACTAACCAACTGCTGATCACCATACACGTACTGTAAAGCTACTCTGTCTTTATTTCAGAATTGTTGGGGTTAAACTCAGTTTTTTACGTAATTTCTGCTGTTCTTTAAAGCTTTATATGACTATCTTCGAATCCCTTCTGTTTTAACCCGTGATGGATGTTTCTGTTTCAAAATAAATTTACATATATGGAAGTGTGGGGAAAGGTCTTTAATTTATGCGCACATAATATACTTAAACATTTGCATGGCTGCCAAAACATTGCTTCTCAAATGCTGAAAAAAATCAGATGTTATAAAAAAAATCTTGACTCTTTAGGTGTTTATTTATTTCAGTTCCTCTTTGGATAATCCTCATAAAGCTTCTTAAGAAAAGCTATGGTCTGCTAACACTGCTTACACTCCAGTTTAGAAATAAAACACTGATCTCTCATGTTTTGTAGCAGATTTGCTTTAATCCACTGGCATAACCTAAATCAACACCAACTTGTTTGTGTCGCTGGCTTCGCGTGGTTAGGGTGCATCTATTAACAGCGCCACATTTTCTTGAAGCTTGCTTTGTAGGGCATCCTCGCACTTGTCGTGTAATCACAAGTCCACTGCGTGGTTGTAATCTGTACAATTGTATTTTTGTGTGTGTCTTGCAGAAAGAGAGAAACCCGATCCAGTCAACTTGGCCTAAATGAGTGTAACAATTGTACTCAATTCTTGAATTAATCACCCAAGTTTCCCCGAAGCTTATCCCTTGGATTAGAAGCATCTCCCATCCTCAACCCTTCCGCTGGCTCACAGTGTGCATCCCTACCCTTCGTCATTCCTTACCACCAAGTCATGTTACCTGTGTGGGCCCCATGTGCCTCTGTCTCATTAGTCTAACCCTCTGCACCAAGCTGATGAAATGTCCATCAATTCCGCTCATCTCTTTCATCATGTCCCTGGGCTATCCTTAATTAAACCGAGCACAGCTGACAGGATTGAAGCTCAGGAATGATTTAATCACGCATCTTCATCTCTCTCCCCCACCCCCCCATCCCCACCACCCTTCGTTCTTTCTCATCACCCTTTCACATCTGGTGTCCTCACAATTGAAATTCCAAAAAGAAGTTGCCAATTTAGAAAATCCATTACTTTGTTTGTTTTTAGTGCATTTCCAAATTCTACTGTGAACCCCCATCAATCTTCACCCACCCATCACCCAATTACCGGTATCTCTATGCCAGGGCCAGAATTAAAGTTTGTCAATCCTGAACACATGCACACATTGCCATGGCCTTGCAGAAGTCTGGGGTTCAGTGCACATTTTCATGTTTGTAATTCGGGAAGAAACGTCTTAATATTTTGGCTTTTAAAGGCCCTCAGGCATTCCATTTTGATACATTAACTCTAACCCCCAACGGCCTTTGGGCTAGGAACCATCCTCAATCCTGCAAAATCCTCCAATTACCGCCATGTACAAATTGGATTCAGCCTCAATCCTCCAAACTTATCCGCTATTTCTTGAATTTGTTCAGTGGAGGGGTGATATGCCTCAATCCTTCAAAATCCTCCAACAGTTACCGTTAATGGGTTGAGGCAGAGTCGATGACATTCAGAAGCAGTGCGGATGATATCGAGCATAATGTACATGTAGGGCTCAATTATGCATGCCTGAACATATACAATGCTGGGTACAGCCTACGAACTCGACACAATGCATCCTCCAAAGTAACGACACTGTTTTGCCATTCAGCCTAAATCCTCCAAAACCACCTGGAGGATTTTGGAGGATTGAGGAAGGTTAGGGTAATTTCAGAGTTCAACAGAGACTATAGAGCAATCTAATAAGAGCAATAAAAAGAGCAATAAAAATTGCATTAAAAATTTGATGTCAAAAAGTAAGCTGTTCCTGATGATATACATCACCATAAGCTGAATAAAAATTACTATTATTTGATTCCTGATCTCATCTTTCTGCCTGATTCGTTTTATGTTGATGTGCATTCCATTTGGGATCTATCCTCTTTCTTTTTTTCTGAATAACTACACCGTATGCTGCTACTTGTCTTGTTTTCCACTGCAGTAGGAGCGCTGGTTTGCATCTCTTTTGAACATGCACATGTACGTACCGCAATCATCACCTTATAGTCCCAATCACTGACACGTCTCGGTCAATTTCTTCCGGGCATCTTGCGGCCTTATCAGCACTCCCAGCCAATTTCCCCCCCCCCCCCCTTTATGGTTTCATATCTTCTTCATCTCCACTCCGTGCCATTTGCTAATCTCCGGCTTCCAATCAGCGATATTGCTTGATTGAATAACCTGTTTTGGGGGTTTACTTGGTGGAGCGTAGATTAAACTGAAACATGTTCAGGGATTAGTAATCGTCATTCATGGGCACACTTCAAATGTTGGCACTACAAGTAGAACCACTGCTAACTTGTTAACTTTTTTTCTCTGATAGTGAATCATTGCAGACCTACTCATTTAATTCTTGTATTGGATATCCTTATGGCTGAAAATGGCATTAAAGTTTTCCTAAAATAGTTAAATAGTATAATCGGGTGATGGTGGACAGTATTCGATACTCGCAGGGTATTGAGTGGCCGAGGGAACCGAGGAAACTAGTTTCCAAACTAGTTGGGAACTAATATCGCAATGTCACTGTCCAAAGGAACATAACCATGTTATTTTTGTTATAATTCACTACATCTTTAGCATACCGATTTTGTTTATTATTATCCTAACCAAAAAAAAATTCGGGAAACTTAGTTCACACTCAGATTCTCATAACTTCAATTACTAGTTCGGTGTTTTTGCAATATACAATATAGTACAGTTAGTTGTAAATACAGTTGTTTTGTTGTCAAACTTTCTTTTTGTAAAGGTATCTTACACATTCATTACGTTCTTTTCATTTCTTCACATCGGCATCAATGAGTTTCAGAAATTAATATTTCGCGAAACCCTGCAAACCATGCCTCTCGCGATGTTACGCGCCGTCATGCTGCACCTCCCGACAGTTCAGTATTGCCCGATTGCGCGTAGATATGCGTAGTGATCGTCCCATGGTAACCTACGTCACGCCCACTAATGTGCGTGTGTGTGATGTGCGTGTGCTGGCGTTTGGTAAACAGCAAGAATAACATCTGGCACGTGATGGTTAATTGACCAGTGAACGGTTGGCTCTCGATCATGAATATGTATGAGGTATAGTAATAGTTATTATTGGTACACTATGAAAAGTTACTACCCCGCACTCTGCTGTTATATTTACTGAAAATTAAAAACAAAAAATTACGAGGTGTTAACCAATGAAAATGACGTAAATTTACTGCTGTGCTGTGAAATCAACTGCTTTATTAACTTCGCAAAGCTGCTTCTGTCTATCAAGTTATTTTTCTCCAATAATCGTGGAATGATTTTTAATCATGCTTGTAACAATTCACATCGTAGTCAATTCGTTTAACCCACATCCTTGAGAAAGTCACTGTTGAGGTGTTAATATCCCAAACTAGACATAGATGGTGAATGACATGTTTTCTGCCGATGTTCCTTTGGAATTGTGTACACGCTGCATGAGGTGGCTTGCATTTGTAATGCTTTGTGTTGTTTTATAACCCATTACAAGGATAGAGCCCCCCCCCAAAAAAAAAACACAGTAGAGATCACACACCCTTTGGTGTAGGTTTATAGTGAAGCCAATGAACATTCCTCCGAGGGAGAAACATGAGGAAGTAAAAAGTTTAGGGGGTTTTGGATCCGATGGGGGCAGGTTTGAAAGCTGTTGACATAAAATGTACAGCACTAAGAAAGTTTGGTCTATGATCGCACAAAGATGCTTTCGGTTGGAGAAAGACCCACTTGTGGCTTGACACCTGGTTCCCTGCCATAAGCTGCCCCAGTTTGACATGAAACCAGGCTGTCGATAACCAGTGAAGCACCGACACGTATTATGGGCTCCGTGTGCCAACAAGAGAGGGTGTTTTTTTTTACCACTTACGAGAGCCCTGTGGAGGAGTGCGAAGTACGCACGACTTTGATTGTGCACAAAGCCATAGCGTGTTTGCGTGAGCGTCAGGCATCATCGGCAATGCGTTTGAGTGTCTCTCCATGTGGTCGCCCCTAACTCTCCCTTTCATGCAGTTGAGGGGGTACTTGTGCACGGAGCCCATAGGCTTGTTTCAAGCATGTACAAATGTCATATTAGTGTTCTACATACACACAGTTCAATGCAAGTCGCCACCTCACCATTAGTTTTGCACCTGAACTTGCCCCTTCATTTCGTAAAAAAACCTTCTTCCTCTTTCCAGATTTGTTTCATTATGCTTTGCATGGATGCATTGAAAAACAATCTCCCAGTCCATATAATGAGATAGAGAGACAGACAACCACTCGTTATTCTAACGGCAAAGTGTCCTCATTTCTCTTTCAGGCCCAGCACTGCCTCCAGATCATGGCCAGAGATAAGAATTAATTTGGTCTCTTGAGTTTCACGTATGCCACTTGTTTTGTTTTTGTTTTTTGTTTACGATGATCATAACGTGGTCATTTTAATGGATATTTGTAACATTTTGCTTGGATGAGCTTCGTATCGTATTATTAACCCATCCGTTGGTCCTAACCCTTCACTTTTTATTCCCTTTCCATCATCTGGCTGCCTTGCATGATCATTGACGCATGATTTGTTTTGTTTGTTTTCTTTTCAAAAGCGCCCACTCATTCATCCACATTTATCCATCTTTCGGTGTTTGTCCTGTTGCCGTGTTTCCTCACTTAAGTCCATCTTCCAGTTTTACAAGTTTGCACAAGCATTTTTTCAAGTTTCTGTCTGTCTGTCGCATAGATCTATCTAGAATACTGAAACAGTCTGTTGGTTCGTTGCTGTTTTTGTTCACTTTTGCTGTCAACCTCATCGTAACAACGCTGTAATCCCACAAATTTGACATCTTGTAACTTGAAGGTAATATACAACATTTGCAAACATCAAAAAACAAAACTACCACATTATAATGAAATACCTTACTTGGCTGTACATGAGTAATATTCTCAAGCATCCTGTGAAATCATGGCACCTGGTGTGCTGTCATTTTCAAGAAAAGTGGAATTTGTGTTTCAATTTCCAACGATGGTCGGCCGACATTCATTGGAAAAAAACTGACTTTTTTCAAATACTGCCCACAGTTTACCAAACTTAGTCCACATTTTGTATTTTTGTTTGCGATCTTGTTACACATCCTTGAACTGGTGCAAGCCAGCTAGTCTTGTTTCCTGACCTGACAATTCGCCGACGTCTATAAATTTGCTTCATTTCGTCTGAAGTACAGTTTTGTAGGGTCAGGGAACCAGACTACAAGAACAGCATTTTTTCTTGGTTTTTCAAGCATCTATGACCACAAAACTTTAAGCAGGTCAGTGTAACAATATTTGCTATAAAATACTAATCCCCAAATCCTCCCATTTCTGAAAATTACAGCAAAAGCAAATGTTGTATAATACTTTTAACCCAATGTAGATAACTTGACTGACAAAATCACAAGGCTGCCACGAACATGTACATCTACGTAGAATTTAATTGACAAATTTGTTTTTAGATTAACAATCCTGTCTGTGTGTTTTGTTGATTTCTGTAATCCCATATACACTTGCTGAGCCATTAGGAACATTTGATAAAAAAATTCTATACCTGAACGTTTCTTGAAAACCACTCATCTTTTGATTCCACCATGTACTCCCCAGCAAATGTAAAGTTTCAATGTAACTAACCGTCTGTACATATTCTTCAGTCAGTTCATCTCTTATGAACTGTACTCCAGAAAATTTTAGGCCATTTTCTTTAATAATAAGAGGAAATATTTCAAAAAGAATGAAGATGAATTGAAATTACATGTACATGTACTTGTAAAGTTGCTCTGGGAATTCAGATTTTAGAATCAGATTAGAGCTAACCAGAATTCGGGGGCCCCTGAAATCCGACAATTCTTGGTGCCTCATTCAGCCATCGAATAGTCATCACAACTTTCATGACTAATCCGCCTAATCGAAATATCCTCCATCTCTGTTGTTTATCAACACTTAACAAGCACTTCTAATTGTTTTAAAGTAAAGAAACGTCTCCACTATAGACTAGTAAACTAGGAAACATGTGTGAGCAGAGAAATTGCTGGACAAATGGCCCTGAAAATTTTCTCAGTATGTGGACAAAGTTTTGTCATGGAAATGTACACATACAGTCACCCCCTTGCGACAACCCGTAGCATTTGAAAACCATACTGTCTAAGTATGCATTGTCTGTCTCCGCATAATCACTGTAGCGTTGTCAAACCATCTACTCCTTGCTTGCCTTTCTACTTCACAAACATTCTTTCATCCTTGTCTTGTCCGCTCACAGACACCCCAAACTAATTAACCATCCCTTTGTGTAATAAATGGTTCACTCAGCTGGCCATTAGCCTCTTGTTTGTCAATGCACAGTCGTTTTATTTTTCCTTTCTCAAGCAAAAACATGCATGCTTTAACTAACAGCGATAGCCAAACTAGCATTACAAATAAAGCCAGTTATGTGGACATCTTCGAATCCTTGACGACATGTTGTTGTTTTTTGTTTCTGCATTTTCTTGTATTGCCCACAGTAACGTCATGCCAGCTTGATAGATCCACTTTCCTTCAGGTACTTTTTTTTTGTTAAAGGGATTCTGTCTTAACCATCAAATACTTTCAAAACATTTCTCAGACTTTTTTTTTCGGAGAATGTAACCTTCAATTTTCACCACATGGGTTTCGTTTCTTTGTTCTATGAGAGTTTAACTAGCTGAGAGTCACATGCCTCAGTTTGGTTTGGTTGTTGATGCCGTCGCAAGTTTTTGCATGAATAGTGGCGATTGTTGTCGGTTCACATTTTCTTGTTTCTTTTTCTGAATTTTTTTCATGCATTTTTTTTTGTACATTTAGGATTTTATCTAAGCTTGGGGAAATGAAATTAGTAAAATAATCAGTAATAAATCAGTATTGATGTCTTGTGATAGTTGAACAAAGAATGCGAATTGTAAATATGTATGTAAACAGTGTCAGTCGGTGACTTGCAAATGTTTTTGAAATGTGGCACAATTTAAAAATAGGATATTGACTAAATAGAAACTAGTTTACAAACTTTCCTTTTCCAGTGTTATTTGCTTAACTCGTAAACTTGATCATGAAATGCCGTGAGCGAAATTACGCAATAAAAATATGGTCGTTGTCATTGCGTTCTAAAGGTACTACCTAGTGCAACTTGTTGATTTGATCCACGATATGTGTGAACGTGTGGTGAATTTGGGCGTTTGCCAGCATGAACGTGTATACCGGTATATGTACATGTAGACCATACTACCGTATGTCTGTGCCGTTTTGCATGGCGTATGAATGGTAACCGTTTGTCCATCCGTTCGGTCTGTCTATTTGTTCGTCCCAAGTTTTTTTTGTGTTATTTTGTGGTTTGCTTTCTTCCAATTAACGGTTGGCTGACAACACTTTTGACTTTCAGACGATGCAATCATCACAATATGCTCGTTCAGGATGAGGTAACATTTCCGACAAGTCCTTTACCATTGCACTTTGTAAACATGTAACATTTTTAAATGTTTCAGTACACTTTTCCCCGGAGTTGAAAAACAAGGGTGTGTTTTTTTTTACTGGAAGAATCCATTTTACTGCTTTTTGTCCTTTTCTTGTGTTTAACAAGTTTTAAAATAAATTTCACCTAAAAAAAGAGGGAAGACTTTGGGTGCATTTTATTTGAAAGAAAAACAAGTTGGGACTGGTATGTTTTTTTTCTTCACTAGTTCAGAGCAAGGCATGAGTGCGTAGTGATCACAAGTCTGAACCATATAGATGCTGTTTTTATACTTGTGTGGTTTTTTTCCTTTTTTCTTTTTTTTTTGCAAGTGGCATTTGTTAAGGTGACAGGGGGCCGGGGAAGCGTTTCGGTTCAACTTGGGAGTACTTTTTGTGTTCAGTACTTTTTGGTTCTGATTCAGTGAAGCTCTTTTAGAGTCTCAGTTATATTTTTTTAGTCAATCTTGCACTCTTTTTTGCTGCTTGATAATGCTTGTTGCTATGTAGATTAACTGATTCTTAACAGTTTTTGATATGGTTGCATTGATTGGAAAAAAAACCTGTTATGCTGATTTGAGGTCAACTAATTGATAATAATTGATTTTTACACATGTACATACCCCGTATTTGGCACTGCAGATTGCTCACTGTTGCTAGGTTATAGCGCCCCCTATTGTCAGTGCATGGTTAGGGGCTTTTAATGCGCAGGAGCAGTTTGCAGTGCCCTAAATACATCAAGTCTTGATTCATTTGTGTTTCTTAGAGATTGAGAGAAAAAAAACATGGCAAATATTCCTCTCATTTGAAGATGTACTACAGTGGATTGCATATTCTGCCTTCCCGAATCTCAATTACTACTCAAATAAAAGTTCCGTCGCACACTGGTGCAAATTTGAACATATTTGGTTGGAAAGCCACATGCTCAAGATGCTGGTTTACAGAAGAGTTCAGTTTGAACGTGATACCTGCTGGGCGCATCCATGTTATCATCAAATGAGTGTGTTGGGTGCTCTAGGCTAACAGAGCAATTCGTGCGCGCGTCGCCCCACTGCAGATTCGCTGTGACGTTTTTTTAACCATCATGACACGCTTAAGTTGTGTGCGTATCTGCTTAAGTTGTTTGAGTACACTTTTAAAATTAAATCCATCTATTTTGATTGTGTTCTACAAACATAAATTCAAAATGTCTGCGCCCAGAGCGGCTTCAAAGCTTCTCCGCGCGCAAGAATGAAGCTCTAGTAATTTTAGCTACCGTAGCTCTATGGTTTGAACACAGATTTGGTATTTATACTGATTGCAACTTGCAGCGTTTCCAATCAGTCTGTTTGAAATTCACTGCACATACCCTGTGCATCACAATCATGCCGGTGTGAATGGAAGAAAGTGCAGCTGCTATTTTTCGTTATGCTAATGAGACCTTTCAGCTAGTTGCTACTTTGTCTGTGAATTGATTCTAAATTGACAATCAATCATTAGAATGGATGTGTGGCCACATCTGCAGCGAAAACACAAGGCACAAAACAGCTGCTAGGATAATCCATGGAAAGGCCAATTGCTACGGTAGCTGAGAATCTGTTCAGAAACATGTTCATCTTTTGAATAGCGAACGGATCCAAAGAAGTCTAAATTCACACATGACATTTCAGTAATTGAGAAAATCTGTTGCAGCATATCCTTTATGACTCATACAAAAAGTTTGAGCCAAATTGAGATCGTAATTGTGATTCGTATTGCAATAACTACTATTTTGAAAAAAAAATGAAAATTTTGTCTCAAGACAAAAATCCTGTTTTTCATACCAAAACTATGGTACAGAGGAATACGGCTCAAAGAACAATGTATGTTTTGTTCTTATTTGTAGCTATTTTGCTTAACAAGATAAATGTTCATCTCAGAGCCTACTGGTACCGGTACATGTACAACATGTAAAATGCTTAGCAGTGCTTTGTATGTATACCTTTCGAAGGGACATTTTTTGCCATGTTTTTTTTTTCTTTTTTGTAACGAGTTAGACAGCAAATGCCATCCTATCATGCATGAGACATTGACATCCAGTTCCTTGATATGAAGATTGTAAACTGCCAAGGTAGTTCTCACCTTGTGTGCCAAATTCCTCAGATTTCCTCATTTTGTTGATTTCATTCTCCTGGCTTGTTTATTATTTATTTTTTTCCCCTCAAATAATTCTTGGCAGACATCCACTAACCCATAGTCCTTCTGCTTCCGAAATCACCTCTTTATAATTAAACCAACAAAACATTTATACATATATAGCGTCTTTGTTTTTTTCAAGGTGTGGATGCTTCTTTGTGTTCTTTTGTTGTGCTCTGACTTTTTTATATGATTTTATCCCATAAATATGACAGTTGTATTATGATATTGTAGACCTTCAAAGGGAATGCGGTCCATTGGTATCAAGTAGTGGATTGAACTATCTCTTAGATTTTTTAACAGTTCACGCTCATACATACATGGCACCTTAACACAGTGATCAGAGTCAATCTAGCTGGTGGGGTAACTTTAGGCCTTTTTACACTAGACGAAACTCGGGGTTGACGCGGGGGTGACGCAGGGTTGAACACATGCAGCGATTCACACTTGAACATTTTCATCCCTGCGCCAACCCTGCGTCATGCCTGAGATTGATTTCACCCCGGGTCGAACTCAGATCAGGGTTGAGATTTGTAACCCTGTTTAAAAATTTCGCCAGGGTTCAGAACTTGGTTTGCATGAAACAAGTGTGAAACGATGCAGGGTTGAACGTGGGGTTGACAAATCAAAAACTCAACCTGGGGCGTCACTGAGTTCGCCCAGGATTGAGTTCAACCCGGGTTGAGAGGCTCTAGTGTGAAAAGGCCTTTTGGTGTTTTGGGGGAAATAGAGTGCAGCCCTTAACCCTAAGGCCAATGTTGTACTGTCTCCATGTTTCCAGATCATTATAGTGAGAAAAGACACTTGTTTTGTCAACCTTTGCCTGATAACACCAATCCAAAGTTACTCTGCTTCTCAAATTGACACCAGATTAAACACCAAGTCCATGTCGGTTGAGTGTGTGATGTCTTTCAATCTGTCCACTTGCAACTCTCTATTCCTTTTCCTTCTTTTGTTTTACCGTTCGTACCAGTTTCGTCTCCACTTTAAACATCTATGTCATGTACATGTAGCTCTGTCATAAACTCACCAATTTAAATACAAGTTTATCTGAGGGAGACGCCAACACGCAGCCTTGCCTCAAAATCAGACCATTTATTTCACCATCTGTGGTATTTTGCCAGTCCATTTTTTAATTCTTACCCCCATGTGGAGTTTAAAACAAACCTCTATTCTATAACTTGTCTGTTCTGACACATGCTCTTTGTTTAAAAAAACTGCACGGCAAATGTGATGGTGCTTGTTTGAAAATGACACCGTGATCCACTCGCTTGTTTGCTGTTCGGATATTCTCGATAAAACCATCTGTGTAATGTACAGTATGTGGCTGGGACTTAGGCTGCCTGCTCGGTAACTGATGTGGGCAGGATGTATTCACATTAATGTCAAATGTTCAGAACGTAGAAATGTACAACACTTATCATTGGTTGAATGAGTGACTTTGGTTCGCGTTCACACTGCACTTGTACATGCACATTTTGCGCAAATGGCACATCAAATTTTAACAATTTTCCACTGGATCAGCTGAGCATTTAACATACGTGTGAATATGTCCTGCCGTTTTAGTTTTGACGGCATGTAACGTCAACTTTAATACTGCGGTAAGTAGATTTTTAACACAGGAGCACCGGCAGGAAGGAGAGATGTTACGACTTTCTGTCTCTGTTTTTTATTGTACTCACTTGGATTCATAGATTTCACAGTGAAATAGAAAAAGGGGTTATATTAAAACAAAGTTATCAGCATTTTTTGTAGCAGATTGACGTGAAACACTTTTGGCAGACATGCAATGTACGGTACATGTCAATAGTGGAGTACCATTGCACACATGCAAACAGTAGTCTTGCACTTTGAACTAACACTCAAGTAGCATTTTGTAGGTTCTTGCCCTCATTTTGCCAAGAAATGCATCAAAATTAGGAATCTTATGTAAGCATATGAAGTTACACATTCCTTAGGGGAAGAAATAATATATAACCCTGGCTTATGTGTGTGGCTTTTGAACAATGTCAGCTGCCGCGATGGTCGTGTATCCAAACTTGTCTGAAGACACTGTAGCTGAACACTGAATGTCCATAACTTTCAACGATCCCCCATCTGGTAAATTGAAACCGTTTCAGCGCCCCACTATCTACTCTCAACGAAAGATCCCTTAACGAAATGACAGCACAGATTTATAAAAGGCCCATATCTTCAAAGAGAAACACCCGCCCTCCCCCAAACACACAAGCAAACAATTGAAAGTTTACTCGCCTAGACAATCTGACTTGTATCACCGCCTGAAAAGAAGATGATCATTCCACATATCACATAACTAAGTGCTGAAACCCTCCGCATCTGTCAAAAGAAAATAAACGATTTCAGTGCGAAGACGCCACTAAACATTCCAAGTCCCGCTACCGTTCCTGTCAACACCGTGCTGATACATGTAGGCACACTACCAGGGTAAAATAACAGGAACACCATTAATTTGCAAACGCCTCCTAGTCAGCTTAGCGAATTGCATGAATAGGCAGTCAGAAAGCTAAAACCCACGCAAGCATTTTTAACCCCCCCCCCCAAAAAAAAAAAGTCTGTCTGATTGATTCACCTGACTTCTCTCCCTTATACTCCACAGCGACCATTCTCGCTCCGAGACCTAGACTCACGGTAAACAGCACACATACCAGTCATTTTAAATGCTTACTTGCCTTGTCTGAATTTCTGCACTCTTTTTAACATTTCAGTGTAATAAAACTTTTTAATAAAAGAAAATGGTGAACACGTAGTTTCCAGGTTCCAGTCAAGTGTGAACATTTTCATAAGGGAGCTGGATGGACTGATGTTATTTTTCATACATGTATCTCCCTTTGTGCTTGAATTTTTTTCCCCAGTAGTTTGGTTATGTCGTATGTGGTGTTATTTTGTGTTATAACTGGGTGTCTTTTATTAAAATCATTTTTTAAGGTTGCCTTTAAAGGAGGGAGCAATGCGTTAAGCATCATTGGTACAACTTTCCGATTTTTTTTTTGATTTTTTTTTTCAGGGGGGTTTCAAAATGGTTTTTAGTTTACTCAAGACACTGGATAACAATTGTTGCCATTTGATGGGCTAAAAAGGCTCCTTTTTGGGGAAACAAACTAGAGACGCATTTGTGACAGTTGCATTTTGCTTTCGTACTGGTTTTCTCAAATGCTTTGAAAATTCCTAAAAATGTCTCCTTTTGGAGAGCTGTACAATGTGTTGAAGCACTTACAATCATATCCTGTGAAGCATGTAAGGAATTCACCGTGCAGACGTGTATTAAACACGTTTCCATGTCATCTTCATGATCATTACTTCATTTACTTCAGCCAAGTTGCAAAAAGAGTTTGTAAAATCATGTTTTGTGGGATATGATTGGGCCAGTTCGTCAAGTGGCAAAAGCATTCAAATTCTTCAGTGTCACTCAATATTAGGTTTTGCCCTTCACCGATGTATAACACTGTATACTCAGTGTGTTACCTCCCGAGTGAAAGTTGGAAAAAAATCCCTCGGGTAGGACTCGAACCCCTGACCACCTGCTTTCTAGTGCAGACGTCTTACCACTCGACCACCGAGCTTGCGGGATTGGTTGGCTGGTTTGAATCTGTTGTACATATACAGTAATTATAACTGAGTATACAGTGTTTATACATCGGTGAAGAGCCAAACCTAATCTTGATTTACATCACCCCGACGCAAATTCCATCTTATGAATAGTCCTTCCATGTCTTTAAAATCCAGTGTCTTGATGTGTGACCATACCTGGCAAATGTGTTGCCTTTTATACAAAGATTCGCGGATTTGTCCGCCAAAAAACAAAGTGCGATTGGGTTTCTTTTTCTTTATTTGTATTGTAATGTTGTTCAGTGCAGCAATATTGTACTATGACCTGTGTTCGAAACGGCTTCAGTAACGGCCATGAGGAAAAGAGCACCTGTAACAGTCTTTGAGCTGGATCTTGCATCTTGAATATTTTGTAATAAAAGTTGTGGCTTTGAACTGAGCTTGTCTGTCAAATTGCAGACCGCTTAAAAAAGGTGGATACAGTTTTGCTGTACTGACAAAACAGCATGTAGGTACTTTCCTAATCAATGGAGAAGTTTGTGTTGCTTTACTAAAACCGATTTTTAAAAAAATCTACCACTCATTACCACGGGTCTCAGGTTGTACAATTTCATCTTCCCTCCCTCTTAAAAGTAGGAGCGGCAACTATTTTCTCGCCATTCCTAACAGAAGTGTTATAGCTGAACCCCAAACAGCAACTAGGTTTGGGGGGTTTGGAGTCGTATCGGCTTGTTGGTTTTTTTTGGCATGATTGACCCTCGTTCCAGAGGGAAGTGAGATTCAAGCTGACTTTTATCCGTCTTTGGTTTGCTGCTTGCTCTTTCCTTTCCCAGGTTTAACCGAGCCGCTGCCCATCATCATCAAGTCCGATGGCTTGGGTATGGGACGCATGGAGATGGAGGTGAGATTTTGGTGTGATTTACTCAGTTTCTGCTTTGTTAATTACTCGGCCTACTGTCCACCGAGTCATGGACTGACTAAGTCACCGAGTATAATCAATGTCCTAAACGGCCTTAAACTGCACATTACTTGCCCTTGGTACACAAGACGGATGAAATCGTCCAATTTAGACCTACCATCCAAAGATGTCCAGCTGAGACTGAGACGGTGTCCGGATTACTTGGCTACGTCTTGCAAATTACACAGAAGTCTGTGAAGTGTCTGCAGCCGCTTCCCATAGACCCATTGTAATTTCAAGCCTTGGCCAAGTAATTTGGATACAGCCCTACTAATTGACCAGCTGCCAAACTTTCAAGTCCACCTCAATATGGCAAGCCTACTCTTATTTTAAATTTAAATTGACTAGAGTGGAATTTGAACCTGTGACCTGTAGACCACTGGACTGGCTCTCAACAAACTGAGCTTTCCAGCACTGTATTTGTGAACAGTCCCCAAATTTGCCAATGTCTGTCTTCAAGAGGCACTAGTCAGAAGTCCTTTTCTATTTTCTTGCCACAGTTGGAGCAAGCGGAGGAGGTCACTGGACACCGACG
Organism: Patiria pectinifera; assembly: GCA_029964075.1. NCBI lineage: Eukaryota > Metazoa > Echinodermata > Asteroidea > Valvatida > Asterinidae > Patiria > Patiria pectinifera. The sequence goes on along the minus strand of CM057143.1, from coordinate 20,793,999 downwards.
CAAGATGGAGGTGGAGAAAGAGGACACGGAAGAACTCCGTCAAAAATACAAGGTGAGATTGCTGTGTACCTACTGAAAAGACGGACACTCTTTGTCCTGGTTTCTAAGTGCATCTCTGCTATTTGATGTGTGTCTCAGCTTAAAATTTTCATGAATAAGATTTAGTACTTGTCCAGAATTACTAAAATGATTTTTCAACCTCCGACTCGGAGATGATACATGTTAATGGATTGCATATGTGTTTTTCTAGGAGAATGCAGAGAAGGAGAAAGCCAAGGATGATGCCTTGTCAGAGATGAAGGCCAGCTACTACTGTGAACTCTGCAACAAGCAGTACAAGAAGCACACAGAGTATGAGAATCACATCAACTCATATGACCATCATCACAAGCAGGTACTAGAATCACTTCAAGTCATACATTCACAGTCGCAAATGTATGCATGAGAATCACATCAACTCACACGACCACTATCACAAGCTGGTACAAGCTACCGGTACACCTTCACAAATACAGGTCAACCGTGTTCAAACCTCATCAAAACTGTACCAAATTGATTTGGTTTTTCTTTTTCACAAATTGTGCACTGCAGCGCTTGAAGGACTTGAAGGCACGCGAGTTCGGCCGAACCGTTGGCTCAAAGATGAAGAAAGAAGAGAAGAAACGGCAGAAGGAGTTGAAGAAGCTACACGAGATGGCCCAGCTGAGAGCTCAGCCAGTTGACAAAAGGTACAAATAGAGGCTTGCCGACTGGATTCTAGTGATTCTCGTTTATTAGCTGTGATGTTAAATCAAAACTACCCACAAGACTTGGCAAATTTTATTGTTATCTGATTTTTTTGATTAAGCAATCAGAATAAACTCCTTGTACAATTTCGTCTTCAAGTGAAATAAATTCAAACTCAAATTCCTTACTGAACAATTGGACACAGAATCTGTCATTAATTCAGTTCTGATTTTAAAGTGCACCATCTGTAAGATGCTTTTAATCATCAAAGTGAAAACATTCTCCCTTGGTTCTCTCTCAGTCTCGTAGTCATTGAACACTTTCACTTTGGTCTGATTGTCCCATGATTAAACAATGTTGTCCCAAGAGTAACCAATCTTTACATGAGTTTGTATAATGTTGTCTTGCCGTTTGTGCACAGAGTATAATTTTAACATCAGAATGCTTCAGCTGCTCTAAAAATGCCAATAATTTTTGGTTTGTTTTCCAGTGCCAGCAACGGTGGTCACAAGATGGCAAAGAAGGGAAAAGGGGAAGCCAAGTCATCTTCTGGCGAGTCAGGAGGGGGATGGAACAGTGTGCCGCCACCTAACATCTACGACCCCAAACCAGGCATAGAGGGTCAGGGAGATGGCAACTCCAGGACAGAGACGGAAGATACTTCACACAACAAACCACAAGTGACGGCTGACAGGAAGCAGTCTGGCCCACAGGAGAGGGAGACGCGGGGGAAGGCACTTGCTCGGAAGCGTCTCATGGCCTTCGCTCAGGAGAAGAAGCTGTCGCCCAGTCGGCAGGAGGAGCTTGATAATGCCAACAAGCAGAACAACTTCTCGTTCAGCTTCTCCAAGAAAACTCTGACGAGGATAGCGACAACATCGGTCTTTGAAGGTGATCAGACAAATGCTACTCAAGGGAATGACTCTGAGAGCACAGCAGAGTCTACATTGCTGGACGATTGTCCAGCAAAGAGCACCAGAAAATCCAAAAAAGTGAAGATAAACCGCTCGTTTGGTGCAGACCAACCAGGTTCGTCTAATGCAAGTGGAAAGGTGAATCATGTAGCCTTCATCAAAGCGGATAAGATTTCTGAGCAAACGGAGACAGCTAAAACTGAGACAAAGGCTACAAAGGCAAATGCAAAGGTTACCAAAAATAAAACGGGTGAGTGTCCTTCACAAAACGGACCCAGCATCCCAAAGAAGCCTGATGAAAAGGCAGCCAACAAAAAAGTGAAATCTAACAGCAATAAACCATGCAATGAAGTAAGCAATTCCACAGAGGCGGAGACTGATGCTAAGAATGAACTGAAGGATCATGCCAGCCTTAGTGATGCCACTTCCAAACCCCAAAGAACTAAATCCCATAACCCATCATGTCAAACAAAGGACAGCCAACCTGCTGCTGCTGCTCCACAAAAGCAAAGTCCAAGTGAAAACACAACGACATCAAAAACTCTAGAGTCATCAACAGCAAAAGAAGGCAATGGAGTGACTAAAACAAATTCTGTTGAAGCACCTGAAGTAACTTGTGTCGTAAAAAAGGAGCCAGGCACAGAGGCAACGGTTGATACAAACAAGAATAAAATGGATGGAGTATGTGTTGGTGGTTGTGGCAATGATGAAGAGAATACAAATAAGGAAGGGGACAGTTCCTTAAAGCTAAACCAAGAAAGCACTGCTTCTCACGAGGCTGCCTCATCTCAGGCGGATAGTAAGCCGCCTATTTTTCCTGTTTTAGAAAAGGTCGACGAGGGTTACCTTGCAGTTCGAGGACAAGATGACGCAACGACTTTACCCTGGCCAATGGAGATGATATGCTACACTCAGACAGAACCTGTGATATCATTTAGTGTAAATCCCTTGCATTTTGAGTTTCGAAAGCTTGTAAACAAAAACAGCACTGATTCTGGCGACAAAGTGGAAAAATCTACAGCAGCATCTGAAAGTAAGGTGGAGCTAAGCAACAAGGATCCAAACCCCTCTCTGGGTGGCAAAATTTCAGAAGTTGATAATAGCCAAACTAACGAACCTGTCAAAGAACTCACTGAAAATCCCAAAGATTCATCTGATCGGAGACATGCCAAGAAACGAAAGAAGCGGAGGAGAAAGAGGAGACGTTCCAACAGATCAGGTCACTCTCGGAGCTCTGACCGCTCAGATGATGGGAAAAAGAAGCGACATCGATCTAAAAGCTCACATAATTATGATCGTTCGCATTCTCCAAGAAAGTCTAATGACGAAGAAGATAAATCAGGTACCTCTAATAGGAAGCACAAACGTAGACATAGGAAGCATTCTGCAAGTGACTACAGTTCTGATGATGATTACGACCGGCGTAGCAGACGTAGGAAGCGTTCTCGTGACTACAGTGATGACTCACAGGAGTCTGATCACGAAAGACGTAGGAAATCAGATAGACGGGATTCTAGTCGTAGGTCTCGTAGTCGCTCCAGATCTTACAGTGATGATGATCGTTCTTCTAGGAAGTCCCATAGGAGACGCAGTCATAGCAGACATCGAGACAGTGACAGCGATTCAGATTATGAAAGGTCAAGGCGCCATTCTCGAAGCAGACATAGTCGATCGAGATCTTGGTCCCGCTCAAGATCACGGTCAAATTCTCCCAGAAGGCATTCTGACTACAGGACCTCTACCAGATATTCTCGATCAAGAAGTCGATCACCTCTTTATCGAAGGTCACCTCTTTCAAGTAGACCCAGTACCAGGCCTGCAGTTCTTGACAAGCGCAAGGATGACACTGCGATGAAAGGAAGAAAACTTGATGATTCAATAGGTGGGAAGATCTCAACAGGCTGCTCGATTCTAAAAGAAAGGGTGCGTAAAGCTTTAAAAGAGAGTATTGCCTCTGAACCTAGTCTGAAGACTGATAAACCAACTTCAGGAATCAGCACCAAGTCAAAGGAGAAGATTTCAGACCTTTTGCAAAATTTAGCAAACCTGGAAGACCAGACACAATTGACAAAGGGTGGAGGACTTGTGATAGAGAGTATGTCTTCTGTTGCTCCCAAACCTGTAAAAACATCCACTGCTGTAACTGGAAAAAGTCAGGATTCTTCTGTTGTGAAGATCAAAGGTGAAGAGGGTACAGCAAGTGATGATGAAGAAAAAGACAGTCCAAATGGAAAGTTAGGGAGTGTGTTTAAAGTTCCCTCTGTACCAGCTCCTAAGATCATGAAGACAACAAAGCAAGATGGAAAGAACCAGAGTGGGAATGAGGCAATAGTTAAATCTTCACAAAAGAAAGATGAGTCCAGTGGCAAAGCAGACAGAAAATCCCCCTCACCACCTTCACAAACCAAAGACATGTCCATACCTCCTGAGGAAATGGAGAAATACCGCGAGCTCCAAGAGCAGGCAAGGCTTCACGTACAGCAACAGATGATGCAGTCCCAGGGACAGGTCCCTATGCAACAAGGAAGCCACCAAGGTCAGGCTGAGGAACAGCAACTTACCCATGGGATGCATATGATGCCCATCACCCAGGGAGAAGTTGACGGCCAACATGCTGAGCAGTATGTAGATCCTAGTCTGGGCCTTCAAGCCGCTCACCCAGGACTCCAAGGAACTCCTCAGGTTATCCAAGGCAACGAAACAGTGCCGCTCCAAGCAATCCAACAAGGTCAAGTGTTGGCACATGACCCGAACCTGGCAGCTGGTCGGATACAGTTACTCCCATCTCATCCTGGTCAAGTGATTGTACGTTCTCCTGGTACTGTTTTAGCTGCACGTCCTGGTCTAATTCCTGGTCAGTTGGTTGACACTCGTACTGGCCAAGTTTTGGTCCGCCCTCCTACTCCAGTAATGAGTCCGCGCCCCGGTCAGCTGATAGATGCTCGCACTGGCCAGGTTGTTGCCCGTCCCCCTGGGCCGGTCATTGCACAACCCCCTGCTCAGGTTGTAGATGCTCGTACTGGTCAAGTTTTAATTCGTCAACCTGGTCCAGTGGTTGGTCCCCGTCCAGGTCAGCTTATAGATGCTCGCACTGGTCAAGTTCTTGTGGCACGTCCTGTACAAGTTTTACCTCCTCGTTCAGGCCAAGTTATCTTTGCCGCACCAGGTCAGCCTCAGCCAGTCAGCCTACCATCTCCAAGGCAAGAAAGTCCTCGCCATCCCAGTCAGCCGCAACTGTTGGTTCGAGAGACAGGTGAAGTTTTGGCAGCTGGACCAACCATAAGCCCTTCTCCATCAGTGTCCCCTGGTCCATCCCTGACCCCTGGTCCAGCCTTGACTCCTGCACCAATGTTTTCGCCTGGACCTACACCAGGACCTGCCTTAACACCAGGAGCAATGTTGGCACATCGTCCAGGATTGCTGCCAGGTCAATTTCTAGCCTCAAGCCCCCAGTTGGCACCAGGTCAGATGTTACCTCCCAGACAATTTGTGAAAGTTGTCCCAGGTCAACCCCCAGTTTTGGTTTCAGAGGCGGAAGCAATGCTGGGAGTACAGCGGCTGCCAAGTCCAGCTGGGGTCCCTATCCCTATGCATCATATTCGTATCCCAGTTCCAGGTACTCAGGCTGCAAGTCCCATGATGGTTCCAGCTGGTTTCCCAGTCCGCATGCATCACGTCCGTACACCTTCACCCCAAGCTCATCAAATGCTACACACTCCTCCCCAAGCTCACCAAGTGCTACACACTCCTCCCCAAACTCATCAAATGCTACACACTCCTCCCCAAGCTCAACAAGTGCTACACACTCCTCCCCAAGCTCACCAAGTGCTACACACTCCTCCCCAAGCTCACCGAATGCTACACACTCCTCCCCAGACTCTTGGTGTCTCCGAACAGCATTCCTCTTCACCAAGTCCTCAACCTGTATCCTCCTCAACCCCACAGCCTTCACTGTCACCCACCAGTCCTTTACTAGTCCAAGCACCCAGCCCTTCACTCGTGCAGGTAGCCAGCCCAGGCCCTAACCCAAGTCCGATGCGGATGATGAGTCCAGTACCCTTTGCCATCTCGCCCACTGGCTTGCCTGTGAATGCCATGCGGATACCTTCCCCTATGCAGGTTCCTTCCCCAGTACCTGTAATGTCCCCAGTCCATGCACAGCCTGGACATCCTGGCGGCATCCCTGCAATGTTTGGTACACATTTACCTCCTGGAGTATCCCTTCAGAGTATGCTCCGTCTAGCTCACCCGTCAGTTCCACAGGCTGCTACATCGGTTGCCATGCCTGGCTTACCTCCCGGAGCTGTTCGTGTAACATTACCACCTGGGATGGCTCCAGGGATGGTAGGAGGCCCTCGTATAGCTTTGCCAGCAGGTTTTCCTATGCCAGGTGCTGTTGCTCTTCCAGGTGCCAGGATGGGCCAACCTGGGGCTGTCATCCCAGCAGCAGCCCAAGTCCCTGGAGTCCAAAGAATGGCCCTTCCAAGAGGCATGGTAGTTCCTGGGGGCATGGCTGTGCCAGGGTCTATAGCTGTACCCGGGGGGATAGCTATGCCTCAGGGAAGACCCACTCCTGGTGGAGTTGCCATGCCACAGAGATTCTTACTTCCCAGGATGGTCCAAGTTCCAGGTATGAGGCCTGGTATGAGGCCTATGATGTTTGCTGCAGCTCCTGGTCTAAGGCCACCTACAAATGCTGCAGCATCCTTACTTGGGAAGCCTATCTTCAAGCCAAGTGACAGGGGACCTGGAGGTCCTTCCCCATCGCCTGGTTCTGCATGAGAGGAGTAGCCAAATACTTCCATGGTAGTTTGGAAGGTGTAAGGATAATGTTAGTATTATTTCAGCAACAGGTTCCAGTTTCACAGAACTCCCAAGCAAATGCTAGATGTTTTGTCAAGCAAATGAAATCCATAACAGCAGCAATGCACAACCCCTGAAATGTTGGTTGGTCTCTGTCTTTGCTTTAAGGTAGAAATACTGTGTTATTGTAGCTCTGTAAAATTGGCCCAAGGTCTTCGAGTATGTAGTTTTAGAGAGGCGTGCTGGGCCACCTTTTTTCCCCTAAAGATTGAAAACTGGATGTGCTTTTTTTTATTATTTAGTACTTGGTTACCCAACACAAATTGACGCAAATGCTTTGTACATTTAGTAAGGACTGTTTGTCATAGTGGTAATATCATTGAGAAGTTAAGAAGCATTTGTCGGAAAAAATTACGTTGAACACATGATTTGATTTGAAAGTGGAAAAAAGACTCCATTTCCAAACTTGTCTGAAGTTTTTATTTCAATTGATAAAAGACCAGTCATACGCAAACAAAAATATATTTCTGAAAGCTGCACAATTATAGTTGCTGATTAATTGAGTGTGACATGGTGATACTATCCATGAATGCATTGGAACTTTTTAGTAAATTATTTTATTCAGTGTATAGAGGGGCCTCGTGTTTAATATGCCACACATCACATATTAATTTAAGGATAATTTGTACATTTATTATGTATATTTATTTCAAATGAGTTGCAATACGTATAAAAAAAATGAACAGGTGATGTGTTGAAGGTCAGGCTAAATGTGATGCCTCAAAAGTAGGGGTACAGTTACATGTATTTACAAATAATATGGTGCCAAAAAAAAAGTGCACATTTTTAACTTTTGCTTATTTTATGATTGTTGCAATTTTGCTTAGCATGTAGTGATTTTTTATAATCAGTTCTCTTCACCTCTCTTTCCCCCCCCCCCCAAAAAGGGTAAATGTATATGTTAATACCACAGCGCACGCCTTTCCTTTCAAAAATAGCCATAAATAAGTTCGTCTTTTTTCATTGTTGTGATGTAGTGTGGGTAAAGATGTGCATCCCTTTCACAAATTTTGCAAATTCAAATGTTAAGAAATATCATAGTTAAATTCTAAGTTGTCAACTTTTTCCTGACCTGCATACAGTGTCCATTTTGGGGATACTTTTGATGAATGGTTTTTAAAAAAAATACTTTTAAAAAAATGTTTTTTATCCAGTTTCTTTTTCTGTAAACTCACGAGCTGCGGGGGTTTTTTTTGGTGATAAAAAAAAAACATAAAAATGAAAATTCACACATAAGGATTGTGACCTCCAATGATCTCTCTTGATGTGTGCCCCAAACATGCAATACTTTCAAATACTTTCAAAATACCATTCTGGGGCGGTCAAAAGTCCAGTGTTTCCAATTGAGCTTGCAACACTGAAGTGTTACTACAAGAAAAGGTGACTGTGCTCAATTCTATGATTGAAAATAATTCACAATTAGTTAACCCCAATTTTGTGCTCTCTACAAGTGTACTATTTTTCTCAATAAAGCTTGCTACAAAAAAATTCATGAATTTGTGCTTAACAAACGTTCAACTCTGAATGCTTTTGTTGTGAAAAGACTAAGCAGTGTGTAGCAATTTGTAATGGAAACGCATCTTTCTTGCACTTTTTTTTGGTAAAAAACCTGAAATTTGTCGCTTTAATAAAAAAAAGTTTTGGTCTTGATTAGCAAAGAAGTCATGTTTTTATTATAATCCTTTGGTAGCTTTGAGCGATACCGTCTTTTGCATTCTGATCTTAAAACGGAATGTTAGTTGCTTTGCTTATCGGATTTCTAAACAAATAAATTGGAATGACACGATTCCTTCAAGTATGTGACGAGTTTCACCAAGAAATGTGCTGCAAGCAGAACTTCTGTATGCATTATTGTAATAACATGTTTCTTAAAATATTAAGTTCATTTCAAGTCTCCATTAAATCAAAAATCATCATGGTAAAGTAGAAAAAAAATATTCTTGTGGTTATATTATTTGGAGAGGAAATGATACAGTTAACTTACAGTAGCATTGTCAGTAGTTGATGAATGTATATAATGTAATTATCTTGTTTCAGACTTTATGAAGTGCATTTATGGAAATAAATTGCCAGTGCAAATATAGAAATTCTGAAATTGAAAAAGACGAGTTCTCCTTTCATTTCTTTTGGAAATCAGATCATGAGCCGGGTCACAAGCCCAACCACAGTTAACTTTGAATAGATTGTTTTCACCAAAATGGATGGATTTAAATTAATCAGATTTGTTTTCTGCAAAGGGATTCGATTGATTTTACCAAGTAAATAATAGAACCAATCAGGATTCTTTGTCACAGATTTTATTTACTTTCACTCCAAAGGACAGTTCAGGTTATGAGCATAAAATACTGCATACTATTAAACTCCTTAAAGTTGAATGAATAAATAAAGTTTAAATCTGTTATTAACAAGTGCATAAATTTGTAGAAATAACAATTTGAAAACAATGTTTGTAGTGTCTCAACATGTGTGAATTATATACAAATTATTGGGTATTCTGCTACAGTATAGTAAACCGACCACATTCACAAGGTGCCATTTTCAATCATGTAGCTACTTTTCAAGCCCGGTAGCTACTTTCCATTTAAAGTAACTGTATTTAATTGGACAACCTTTCTCTTTTTTGAGATGACGTTCTAGTTTTGATGTTTAAATGAATGCCAGTTGAGCAGTTCGAATACTGCACCATTTGCATGCCATATGCTAGTTGCAGTAAACATGAAGACGACCAAATTTCAGGCCATGTTTGCCTGCTCAGTAAAAATGTAAACAATGTGCATGATCACCTCTGCCTACACCAGGCATTAAAATCTCTGAAAAAAAATACTTGAAACTAGGAGGTCAGAATGATTCAACGGTCCCTACCCCTTTCCATATTACGCAACAGACCGAGAGAGTATGCATGCCTCATTGCATTGTGGGAATACAGATATGCTAATTACTAATTAGCATTAATTACCTCAGGGCAGTACTGGTGTAGAATTAATTTAGGTTTTATGAAATACGGACTCCTTGGTGGTATTGCGCATGCGCATGCATAGATAATTAGGAGAGGGACCGGTCACGTGAGAGGGTTTAACCAATAAAAGGGGAAAAGAGTCCGATTTTCATACAAGTCCATTTTCATATGACACCGGTCCCTACTTTTGAAGTCGGAATCGATGATGGAGGGACTGAGAACCACTTAAAATTTTATATTCCAAAAACCTGTTCTGATCAGGAGCGCCCTCGCTTGTGGTAAACGACTTATTAACAAAGTGTGAACAGTGGCCAAAGATTGATACTTGTCGATGGACTTTGGGCCTCATTGTGAAAAAAAGGAGAGGCGTGAAGGATCACGTGGGTGCCAATAAGCCATTTGCGTGTAACCTATACCCTTTGGGATTTACATTTGAAAAACGTCTGGTACAATGACTTGCTCAGAATGCTTGGCACATTTTAACTGTGAATTCTCCAGACCAAAGACACTGTTGCTAATCACATGATTCGGGGCAAGCTCTTGCATAGTTACTCAAGAGACGCTCAGCACCAATACATCGTTCACAATGGGTGAGAATGGCACGAAGACACCAGACCATGCCAGAGCTGGGGGTTGCTAGCATAAGGCTTGCCCCGAATCACGTGATATAGTAACAGTCTCTTTGGTCGGGAGAATGCTAGGTTAAAACGTGCAAAGCATTGTATTAAGTCAGCGTTCCAGATTTTATTCAAATTTAACACGCAAATGGCTTATTGCCTGCCATGTGCAAGTGGATGCGCCAGGTGTCAACAATCCAAAGGTATGTTACAAAGTACCGTAATCTACAGCATGAAACCCAACTCTCTAGACTTGTTCCTGGCCCAAAATTGTTCAAAGTCTTATTGATAACAGGAAGCATTTTGTCTGCCTCGCACTTATCTTGTTCACACTGCAGCCCTATATGCATGGGCACTGTCTTCTATCTTTGAGATTAATTCTTTTACTTCCACATGTGTGTGTGAATTGATCATAATGGGGTACACGACCCAGAATGCGCTGCAAATTCTGTGGTTTTTTACAAAAGTTTGTGGGAAGAATTAGTCTAGAACGCCCTTGGATGCATAGTTGATTTGAGTCAATGACTGGACCCGAGTCAAAATTTTTGGTGACTCGATTTGAGTTAAAATGGGTAAGTGACTCAACTCGAGTCACTGCGAGCAAATGACTTGACTCGACTCGAGTCACTCATCCGAAGACTTGCTTCAAGTCGAAGGCTAATAGCACTTGAGTCCCAAAACAGTGCCAAAATATATTTGCGGTGACTTGCAGTAGAAACGTCCATGTACTTCGCGTTACCGCCAACTTGTTGCTGCTTATCGCGAACAAATTTACACCTGATCACGGACTCCCACAACATGGTTTTATAATGTTGTGCAAAAACTACTTTCATGCTAACTCCGGCTAAAAAAAAAGCTTTAAAAAGCTTTAAAAAATTGAGATATTTTTTTATATCATTGGAAACAATATCATATGTTGCAATTTGGGTTTGACATTGTCAGTATAAAAACTAGATCCAGCCCTGAAGACAAACCACAGATAAAACCGAACTTTCGCTTCTCAATAACTGTAAGGTAGAAATTTGGTAGAAATGTCGAGCAGAAGCTGTCTATTGGGTACCATGCAGCATATTTTAAGTCGTTTGGATCTGCATTATGGACTGGTGCCTTGTGTTCCTTCTTTTCATTGTGTATGGTGTTCAAACATGAGTGACTCGAATTGACTCAAGCACAAATGTGACTCGGGTCAACTCGACTCGAAATAAATAAATCAAATCAAATCAAATCAAATCAAAAAATGGGAGTCGACTTGCCCTTCTTGACCTAATGACTCGACTCAACTCGAGTGACTGCCCTAAAATGACTCGACTCGACTAAAGTCACAAAATTCAGTGACTCGTTTCAACTTTGTTTGGATGTGGCAGGCGATACAGTAGAAGCTTTCCCACAGGATATTGTTGCTAGGTGACACAGCGCCCTCTTTTGTTCATGCATGAAGTCCACAGAGTGCATTTTCACACGGAGTATTGCAAGTATTTCTTGAGGTAGGTGGGCAGTGGTAGTGCAGGGACTGATGCAAGTCTCTTTGCACCCAGACTCTTGCGTACTGTCAGACGGCACAATGACTGAAGACTGCGAGGCACACCTGATCAGAAAGAACAAACAAAAACAACATGGCATCAAAATTTGAACATGTCCACAAATACTGACAGTAGTGATACAAACTGAAGTTTTGATTTTCTTCTTGTAAATAATGCATGAACTTTGTAGTTAGCATTGTGGGGATTTAGGATTCAACTTAAAACTATTTTATTACCGACTGTGAAGAATTTTTTTATTTATTTTATCAAGAAGACAAATAATAAAACCCAAAGTTCTTTAGTGGTTATCTAGAAAACCTGATGGAGGATTACGAAGGATCCAGGCAGAGGCTTCCAGCGACAAAAATGGATGATTTTGCCGTGAAGATATTGGAGGATTCAGGCTTCTTCTGGGCACAATAGCTTAGGGAGTTAGGGCTAATGGACTCAGCTCGACTCACTTAAGTAAGCCTGCACCTCCCGTTCCTTCTCTGTCATGTGATCACCAGAAACCCTCTCCTTCCACCGCTTGTTGTGATTTGTCATCGACCCACCAAACTCTACCAGTAACTTGATGAAGTAAACATCCCCCCATTCCATGGCTGCGTCTAGTAAGGATGGCCTGGCTTCCAAGTACTTCTTTGTCAGTCCGCAATCCGGATTGGCGCCGGCGATGAGGAGCGCTTGGAAGCAATCCTTGTGCCTGTAGGTGAAGCTGATGTGTAAGGGGGTGTATATCATGACGATGTGAGGAACCGCAGTCAAGAAGCAGTTGACGTCCGCCCCTGCCTCAATGAGCAACTGCAAGCACTCAAAGTGGCCCTGCATTGCCGCGATGAAGAGAGGACTACTGAGGCAGTTTGGGCTTCCGTCAGGATGGGCTCCATGAGACACTAGCGCCCTCACACACCCAGGGTGATTGTTCTTGACTGCAACAAACAGCGGTGTCTGACCTTTGATGTCTGTTAAGTTGACATCTGCACCGTGGGCGATAAGGAGTTCCACGCGGGGCCGGCTGCCGGCCGTCGCGGCCAGCCGCAGCGGGGTGCATCCCAGGTGATTCTTGAGGTTGATGTTCTTCTTGTTGTCTGCAATGAGGAGAAGCTTTTGAAGTGTCTTCAAGTCACCGTCGAAAGCTGCCTGATGCATAGGTGAGTTAGACACAGTGTCTCTGCGTGGCGGGCTATGTCGCACCATCACAAATTCAGTTGCTATCAGTATCAGTAAAGGTGATTTTAGAGATGCGGCATCTCCCGTTTCTGTTAAACATCAGGATTCGTCTCGTCCACAGTTGGCATTACCAGAACACCATCAAAAACCTGCAGAGGAAAATTTAATGTAAATTTACTTACTCAATTTTCCTTGTTATTAACAAGGTAAGTAGCTTCAATGAATATCAACTAAAAAAAAACAATAAAGATTTCAAATTCAGGAAACAGAAATTTTCAGGGTTTTTTACTTTTTGAAGCATACATTGGTGTGCAGCTCATGATACAGAGGAAGTCCAGTGTTTGAGACACATGATTTATGGGGCTAGTAGCAAATCATATGAACCAATACCCACTTTATGAAATACACATCGTTTAGTTCCTAATAATGATTCATGTGATGGATAAGCCCCATAATTGGACACATATACTATACTATGTGGAAAATTTGCATTTGTTGGTTTTGGTATACATATCCTCAACTCTCCATAATCTGCGCAGGTAACGCTTGCAATGCGCACGCGTTGTCACACACAAATTGAAGGTGAGTGCGTAGAAACAGGACCGCATAGGGGGTCTGACAACATATCAACTATTTTATAACTTTACTTTTGGTTTGAGGCGCACTTTTATACTGCTACAAGCATGTAAACAGGGCTGTATATGGCTTTCGTTTATTACATCGTTTTTTTACTGTCGCAATGGCGACAGCAATCAGACCACTGTTAAAGAGAGCCATTTAACAGCCCTGTTACGTTTGTAGGGTGCTAGGCTAACGCTACTTCTAGAATTCTAGAAGTACACATATACTTTAGGCTGATGCAGGAAACCTGAATTGAGCATTGTCCAACATGTCCAAGTAACTTTGACCCTACTTATCGCCCTTTTTAACATAACATTAGTCGGTTCAAATGTATAAGTATAAGTTAATGTAGATAAGTAGTAGCTGGAGTTACCCAATGATGAAATTCAGGGCTGGGTAACTCCAGCTAGATAAGTAGGGTAAAAGTTACTTGGACCATGCTTGGACAAATGTTGGACTAAATTGAGCAGTGCTCTACATTGTATTTGTAGGTGTCGTGTAGCTTGAGTGAGTCCAGTTGACATACTCATCAGGCGAATTCCTGATCTTGGAAAATCTAGCTCTATTTAGGCACATGACATGGCAAATTCGCCAAGTAATGTTAGATGGCGAATTTACCATTTCCCCTACTGCTAAGCTACCTGTCAATGTCATGTCTAGCCCCATAAATGTGGCCTATTTACTGGACTGCCTCCGTAAACATAGGCCACACACCATGTAAAAAAAAAGCGTGAGACGGGCCAAATTTTGATTTTCACATTTAGGCTTACTTTGTAGGTTTTTTTTGCTTTAGAAGCATTCTCACCCTCTATATATGCTAATCAGAAAGTGCTGCCTTTTTCAGATGTCTAATTTTTGTGAAATTTCATGTTGAAATTTTGATACGAAAACGTGTAAAAATGAATCTGGAAATTTCACGAAAAATGGACATCTGAAAAAGGCAGCACTTTCTGATTAGCCTATATAGAGGGTGAGAATGCTAAAAAACCTACAAAGTAAGCCCAAATGTGAAAATCAAAATTTGGCTCCGTCGACACGTTTTTGTACATGGTGGATGTGTGGCCTATGTTTACGGAGGCAGTCCAGTAAATAGGCCACATTTATGGGGCTGGTCAATGTCATGCCTGTCTTTGAAGAATGATGCGGCAAATTTACCATTCTTTTAACTGAGTCCACATAAATGCTTTACATCGTGCCCCTCTTGTCCAATAAATACCGATATACAACCTTCATACATTCAATAAAACTAGATTCACTGACGTATCAAAGCTCCAAAACGCTTGAGCCAGGAGAATAATTTTGTCATGAATAATGATGATGAACATAACATAACAATAGTCAGGATCCTAGATATACACAACGTGAAAGTCGCTATTTCAGAAGTCAAGGTACATGGCATAATATTATCATTGCCTTTTTATGGGGCGGGGCATAGCAATGGCTGGTGGGGTGGTTTGCTGCTGCATATTGTAGTCACATATTTGCCTCCGTTTGAAAAAATTACATAAACATAAATTTTAAACTCTAACACTAAACTATCTATCTCTCAAAACAAAGAAGTAGTCGTATCGATGTTCATCAAAGGAGACAATCTCGATCCTTTCACTACTCAGGCATCCGCGGCCGTTATGAAGGCACATCAGGCAACCAGACTAGTAATAATAAATGCCACTGTAGGCCCCTAATCGAACCAATTTTGCAAATCGACTGATCATTTAAGCTCTCCGCTCGTGGCATCAGACAACAAAAGTCACATGGAGATGCGAGTTCACAAATACTGTGAGGCGTCGCCAGCGGTGTAAAAACTATATTTACCCCCATTGTAATACAGTAGTTTGCAACTAGCGCCCTTGTTATATATGCACGAGTTCGGTCTTTTCCATGGAGTGTAAAAAATGTTGTCAAGAGCGCCCTTTTTTCATGAGTGTCGATGTTTTTCACGAGTGCCCTTTTTTAATGTTGCTCAAACCAGTGAACGTGACGTCGGCAACTTGTGCCGCCACGAAAAGGGACTCCTATATGTTGCACAAAAAGTCATGGTCATCTGCTTTGAGCAGCGCTCCCCCCCCCCCGACTTCTTGGGTTGTAGACTGACCAGGTGCCCGGTAACCTTTCAAGTTTCAGCACGGATGAGGCGATCGAGCGTTGATCATTATGCGTGGGTACTCCTCCCGTTTTCTCTCCCCCCCCCCCTTTATGGAGGGAGTGTCATTTGGGGAGTTGTTTCAACCCCCCCCCCCCCAAAAAAAATATATATATTATCAGAGTTTCTGCTGTGTACGTTTACTTCACCAAAGAATCAGGAACCACTCACAAACGGATTCCTCTCAGCCATGTGTAGCACGATATGAGACAGAGGGACCCCCGGCCCCCTCCTTTGTGTTGGTCATTGTAGGTATAGGGAGATGGGGGGGTACCCCTCCGTCCCATATCGTGCTGGGTGTACTCTCGGCCCACGTAGAGCAGCAAAGGGCCTCTGTGGTAGAATCAGCAGGTCTTAAAAGAGATACAATATATACACGTCTTCACTTGAAACTGGTGAGTTAAGAGGACAGAATGTGACCCCATTCATACCAGGAGACATGAGGATCATTTCATGATTAGGAGCAGCGTCGCCCAATAATGAGCGTCTCATTAGAAGGATGTTTGCGGTTCGTCGAGAGAATCCAAATCCATAACGGAATATTGACATTTATCTTTTTCCTCTTCTGTTTTATCTTTTTGCAAAAAAAGATTATCAATAAAGATAAGTTGAAGTTCAATGCGTGCATGAACTAATGCGTGCTCGCTCATAATAAATGTGACAGCACGCAGGCGCTAGGCAGATACTTTAATAAAACCGCAATATCACGCATGTTGACCAAAATGAAACGAATAATTCCGAAACGGTGAACTGCAGGTGAGGTGTAATGAAAACAAGACAGTGTCACACAATTGAACGACCTTATTGTCATCCTTTTGTTGTACAGGCCGTCATAGCTTCACAGGTACGCACAAATCATCACTAGTATAGATTTCTCTCACTTTGCTATCTTTAGACAGATGTCTTAAAACAAAACTACATACAGGACTTTAGTTTACCGTAGGACAGATCGACCATTACATGGCACATCCAGGGTTCTTACATGGCATTTTCTCAGGTTGTAATTGATGTGGCAGCAACATGCGTTGGAAGTTCTTGTAAAAAAAAAGACCCACGATGTTCAGTGAGTCTAAGTTCTCATCATAGGTATGATCATCTATCGCTGACACAATGGCTGGCAAAATGGCCGTGAGGATTCCTCTCTATCTGTACATTTTACTGCAAGTCTCTTCCTCATCAGAATCAGTGACTTTCAGCCTGAAACCACCTATGCAGACTGTTCATGAGGGTGGAACTGCGACATTGACGTGTCAAACCAACTATCACCTTAATTGTGCGGATACAATTTCCTGGGCAAGGCAGGGTGTAGTTAGCAATGAAAGTACAACACTGACCACTTGCTTTAATACAACTGATAATGTCGAGAAGTATTCAGTGTATCTGAATAGCATTGAAAATGGAACGATCTACAAGCTGGAAATAAACAATGTAACATCAGCTGACAGTGGGGAGTACTACTGCTTGGTATTAAGTCGCGTAGGTTTCTACTCCTCTGGAACTATATCACTAACAGTGCCTGATCAATCCATGTGTCAAGCGCCCAGAGTAAGAACTCAAAGTGAAGTATTGGTTGTGGGTGGTGAAGGAGAGATTCGTTGTGAACTCGACCCTCAGCCACATTCACCAACGTTTACGTGGCACTTGAAGGGAGCAGACAACCAGACTATAACCATCAACACCAGGGACAGATTCGAGACTCTTGTAAATCGACTGGTCATCTCTCCACTCCTGGCCTCTGACAACGCAAGCCAAGTAAGATGTGAGGTCACATACGCCACATTCTGTGAGGAGTCAAGTCCTTGGCACCAGATATTTTTGGTTCCACAGACAATAGCCCTGTGGCCAATTATTGGTGGCATCCTCGCGTTTCTTATCCTTGTCGCTATTGTTGCCATCGCCGTCTACCTACTCAAGATCAGAAAGCCCCACGCTCAGCCAAGACCCGATGGTTTCCCTACGCTTCGACCATCATCCTCTATCCCATCTCGTAAAACAGGATCTCCCGTGTACTTTTACACCATCAAATCAGGAGCCACTCAAACAGAACAAAAGGGGCACCAGTACTCTGAAATTCCTCCCCATGATCTGGAACAAACAGTGTCTATGGTAGAACAAGGGGAACCTCAAAGTGACAGACCTGCCAGACACCAGTGTTCACTTCAAACACTTAGTGGCGAGATGAGAACAGGACAGAATGTGACCCCACAAAGCAACCAGGGAGAGAGTGGGGATCCGTACCTGATACCAAATCAGAGTAACGTCACCAGTGGACCAAAAGAGAGTCAGGATTCGTACCTGATACCAAATCGTAGTAACGTCACCAGTAGACCAGGAGAGAGTGGGGATCCGTACCTGATACCAAATAGGAGTGACGTCGCCAGTAGACCAGGAGAGAGTGGGGATCCGTACCTGATACCAAATAGGAGTGACGTCGCCAGTAGACCAGGAGAGAGTCCGGATTCGTACCTGATACCAAATAGGAGTATTTCAGTGAAATGAAACCATATGGTATCATGAAAACGATATCAGAATAATCGCATAAGTCTCCGGGTAGCCAAGTAGAGAACAGGACAAGCCTATAAACTCCTGACATTATAAATCATGTTGTTTTAACAGAAGCAGAATGTTTAATAACGGTGATGATAAGTGCCAGTTATCATGGTTATGGTAGTTTTCTGATGTGTATTTTAGATACGTGAATTTTTTTCGTTTTGCTAAAATATCACTTCCCTTTATTGTGATCCGTGGACAAACTTATAAATCTGTGTTTGTGTTTAAAAGTCCATAACTGGAAAAGTAAATGAGTGATTTGAATGATTCTTTTATTAAAAGAATTACTTGGGCTTTTACATCCTAGATCTTGAAAGCGCTACATGCAGAACTTCTTCAATGGGGGCGCCACTTGGGTTTCCTTCGATTTTTTACTCACCCTGTATACTATCATCTATTTTCGTTGTTTGCATCCAATTCTGTAGTATAATTGTATTTTCCTTTTGGGGCAGGTGGGGGAGCAGATTTTGTTGTTTTGTATGTTTTTGTCATACAAGTTATGTTTCCACAAAATATTCATTTTTTTCGAGGTTGCTCCCGTATTTCTTAAAGAAAACACAAGCGTTTCGCATTGAGCCTGTGTACGACACTGTATGAGTGTACCTTTATTCACATTATGATTGATCTGATTTTATTTCCAAATATCATAATCATAATAATGGCCAATTAAAATTAACAGAATATACAATAATGGTGGAGGCTGGGGAAAAAAGCCGAAGCTTGTACTTAGCCAGTCCGTTGTGAATAAACAGTTCAGTTTAAATCGGAGCAAAGAAAAAGAAAGAAAAACACTTAAACTTAAAAAATATAGTTAGAAAACGTAAAATATTACATGTTTTGGAAATTACTTTCCATTTTACATAATTTCATTACATGTAAACAATGATAATTATGTTCTGCTTGGATGATGTGCCAATTAGAGTTCAGTAATCCCATTTTATTTTCACATTTGTATGGAGTGTGTGAAATCCTTGTGAAATGTAGGGTGTAATGTGTTATACATTGATCCGAATCGTCAAGTGGCGTAACTATAGGGCTTAACTTCTGGGGGACATCTGGGGTGCACAATTATTTTCGAGGGGGCACTGAAGGCACATTTCAATAGTGCGGTGTACATATTTCTTTCAGTTCAATATTTTAAACAGGGGGAAGGGGGGCACGAAGTATCCGTGAATATCCACTTGGGGCACGTCTCCCCCGCAGTTAGACCACTGCGTATATTATACCGATTTACGGTTTACATGCACTTATTCCAACATTTTGTACGACTTTGGTAAATTGATTTGAAGGTAGATACAGTTGGAGTTGAAATGGCAATAAATATAGACCTGTTGGAGTCTGGAACGGCATCAAGACTCCAACAGGTCTTAAACGTAGTATTTAATACCAGCCAAGCACATATTTATTCCCATTCATAAATATCTTCTCGTTCAGAAAATTAAAACTTTCCGGTCCAGAAGTCAAAACAAGTCCAATATTATTCTATTTCCAACGATTTTATTCAACACTTTTACTTCATGTTTTTCGAAACACCCCGCTTTCTACACCTCTGCGGGTGTAGTGTGAATTTCGGACTATGAAATACTAACTTACTGGTAGTGTCGCGCATGTCTACGTGAGGATTGTGAATATTCAACCAATGAAACGGTAAAAGGCACCGGATTTCATCGGAGCCCACATTTCATGTGACACTGGAAAAGTGTTTAAGACCAGCCAGCCGGTCTTTATCAACCGTTTAAACCGGCCACGTGACGGGCTCTCGACCAATAGGAATGGGTAAACTGTCTTAATGAATGGAAAATAATTATGAAACAGGTCTATTCCCTGCACACACTTGAAGTAACATCACTATATAGTTTTCCTTACGACAGCGGCATTGTGTTATGTACAATTTTTTTGGTGCTTGAGTAATCACGAAGCGTTTCGCTGTACATAATTAAAATTGCGGTTTAGTAAACATGACAAAATATCCAAGAGTCAATTGTTTGAATAAAATACCTTTCTTACTTGTAGTTTGTATCTTTTAATTATTGAATTGAATTTAATTTAATTGAATTGAAATTAATGTTCGGAGTTGTGTTGATAGAAACAATTGTACATAATGTGCTGCACTTTTAAGATCTTTGTGCAAGTTATAAAAGTTGTATTGATACATCATAATATTTCGGTATACATTGTATATAAAACTGCAGTTGGCCAATTGCGAATATAACATCCAAAGTTTGAAGGAAATATATATAAACGGGCAGCCTTTCTGTTTATTTTGATAGGTTTGAGTACATGTATAATATGTACAGTGAATTACTTCCTCTTTCTCATTCACGCATTTGTCCTTGGAGAAATTCGAAAATAGCAATGTAAACGCACCATTACGTGATCAGTAGCGTAAAGCTCGCCCTAACTGTAACTGGATCGACTCTCGATTGTTTTGCACTGACTATATGAAACGTATGAGACAATTTACATTTTTAATAAAACTTGATTATTCTTTGAAAGGATATGGCAATATTTTTGTTATTGTTATTGCTTTATTTTACTTGTCATTATTTTTCTCACGGCTTCCGTTAAGGGTGTTAATCCCGGGAAAATGGGGGGGATACTGAGGCGTTCACACAGTATCAATTTGTATCAAATATAAAGCAAAGTTACACAATAACGACTCTGTACTGTCAGCCAACAAGGTGATTCACAGAATACAGAACAAAGACTTTCACTTTGCTATCTTTCGACAGATGACGGTAAACAAATCTATATACATCGGACTTTTGTTTACAAGACAGATCGACCATTA
The DNA here is from genome assembly GCA_029964075.1 of Patiria pectinifera. NCBI lineage: Eukaryota > Metazoa > Echinodermata > Asteroidea > Valvatida > Asterinidae > Patiria > Patiria pectinifera. The sequence continues at coordinate 20,773,128 of CM057143.1, read as the reverse complement.
CATGGCACATCCAGGTACGTTTCTTGCATGAATAATATATGTAATGGATGTGGTAAAGGCATGTTTTCTTTCATGGTTTTGATTTCGTTCATTTTAAAAAAGAACCACCGTGTTCAGTGAGTCTCAGTTCTCATGGATGTATGATCAATGACACAATGGCCGCAGCTATTTTACTCTGGCTGAGCATTTTACTGCCAGTGTCTTCCGCATCCAAAGTGACTCTCAGCGTGAAACCAACGAACCAGACTGTTTATGAGGGTGGAACTGCGACATTGACTTGTCAAACCAACTATCAGCTTGATTGTACGGAGCATGATAGTGATACAATTTACTGGGAAAGGGAGCGTGTAGGCAGCAGTAAACATAATAAACTGAGCCGGTGCTCCAGACTTTTGAATGTGTTTGATGGTGAGAAATATTCAGTGTCTCTGAGCAGCGCTGAAGATGGACAAATCTACAAGCTGGAAATAAACAATGTAACTTCAGTTGATAGTGGGCTGTACTACTGCTTGCTATTAATTAATGAAGGTCTCCACTCCTCTTGGTCTTCATCACTAACTGTGACTGATCAATCCATGTGTCAAGTGCCCAGAGTAAGAACTCAAAGTGAAGTATTGGTTGTGGGTGGTGAAGGAGAGATTCGCTGTGAACTTGACCCTCAGCCACATTCACCTATTTTTACATGGCACTTGAAGGGAGCAGGCAACCAGGCTATAACCATCATCGCCACGGACAGATTCGAGACTTTGGCAAATCGACTGGTCATCTCTCCGCTGATGGCCTCTGATAACGCAAGCCAAATAAGATGTGCGGTCACATATGCCAAATATTGTGAGCAGTTGAGTCCTTGGCACCAGATATTTTTGGTTCCACCTACTTCGTTTGAATTGTCCACCGATTTGGACAGCAGCACACGCAAGCCGACGAAACCTCCTCATGCTTCAACCCTCCCTATAACACAGAACGTCACCGATACCAACTCGCATCAGTCTGCGACGACGCAACTTCCTAATGCTTCAACCCTTCCCCCAACACAGATTGTCACTGATACCAACACGCATCAGTCTGCGACGACGCAACCTCCTTATGCTTCAACCCTTCCCCGAACACAGATTGTCACTGATACCAACTCGCATCAGTCTGCGACGACGCAACTTCCTAATGCTTCAACCCTTCGCCCAACACAGATCGTCACTGATACCAACACTCATCAGTCTGTGACAGCACTCTGGCCGATTATTGGTGGCATCCTCAGCCTTCTCATCCTTGTAGCTATTGTTGCCATCGCCGTCTACCTACTCAAGATCAGAAATCTTCTAAGGGTCCGTCAGGCCCGGATCCGTGGTCAGCGGAGACCCTATGGTTTCCCTACACTTCGACCCTCACCCTCCATCCCAACCAATAGAAGAGGATCTCCCGTGTACTTTCACACCATCAAATCAGGAACCACTCAAACGGAAACAGTAAGCCATCATTTCTTTGAAACACCTCTAAATGATCTGATGCATGCACAGGAACAACGAGTGTCCCTAGTAGAACAAGGAGAACCTCAAAATGACAGATCTGCCAGACATCAGTTTTTGTTCGAAGGAGTTGACGAGATGAGAGGAGGACAGCATGCGACCCCACAAAGCATCCAAGGAGAGAGTGAGGATCCGTACCTGATACCAAATAACAGTTTAACACCAATCTATATGAACACTGCAGAGCAAACCAGAACTGATGAGGAGCCTTAAAGCCACATAAAGATCTTGGCCTTGTCGTGCATGTGGGCGGGAAAAGTTGCCCGCGTTCTCCCTCACATCTTACTTGGCTTGCATTGTCTGTATGATTGTATTTTCCTTTTGATCTAATTCATTTCCAAATATCATAATTATAATAATGGCCAATTAAAATTAACCGAATATACAATAATGGTGGAGGCTGGGGAAAAAGCCGAAGCTTGTACTTAGCCAGTCCCTTGTGAATAAACAGTTCAGTTTAAATCGGAGCAAAGAAAAAGAAAGAAAAACACTTAAACTTAAAAAAATATAGTTATAGAAAACGTAAAATAGTACATGTTCTGGAAATTACTTTCTATTGTACATAATTTCATTACATGTAAATGATAATTATGTTCTGCTGGGATGATGTGCCAATTAGAGTTCAGTAATCCCATTTTATTCTCACATTTGTATGGAGTGTGTGAAATCCTTGTGAAATGTAGGGTGTAATGTGTTATACATTGATCCGAATCGTCAAGTGGCGTATAACTATAGGGCTTAACTTCTGGGGGACACCTGGGGTGTACAATTTTTTTCGGGGGGGGGGGGCACTGTAGGCATATTTCAATAGCGCAGTGTACATATTTCTTTCAGTTCAATATTTTAAACAGGGGGAAATGGGGCACGAATTATCCGCTTGGGGCATCCGCTTGTAGTTTGTATCTTTTAATTATTTAATTGAATTGAAATTAATGTTCGGAGTTGTGTTGATAGAAACAATTGTACATACTGTGCTGCACTTTTAAGATCTTTGTGCAAGTTATAAAAGTTGTATTGATACATAATACTACTTCGGTATACATTGTATATAAAACTGCAGTTGGCCAATTGCGAGTATAACATCCACAGTTTGAAGGAAATATATATAAATGGGCAGCCTTTCTGTTAATTTTGATACGTTTGAGTACATGTATAATATGTACAGTGAATTACTTCCGCTTTCTCATTCACGTAGTTGTCATTGGAGAAATTCGAAAATAACACTGTAAACGCATCATTACATGATCAGTAGCGTAAAGCTCGCCCTAGTTGTTACTAGATTGACTCTCGATTGTTTTGCACTGACTACATGAAACATATGAGACAATTTTCATTTTAATAAAACTTTATTATTCTTTGAAAGGATAATATCAAACATTTTGTTGTATTTGTTGTTGCTTTATTTTACTTGTCATTAATATTTTTCACGGTCATTAAGGGTGTAAATCCCGGGGAAATGGGGGGATACTGAGGCGTTCACGTCAGTATCAACTTGTATCAAAATATAAAACAAAGTTACACAATAACGACTCTGTACTGTCAGCCAATAAAGTGATTTACAGAATACAGAACAAAGACTTTCGCTTTGCTATCTTTCGACAGATGACGGTAAACAAATCTATATACATCGGACTTTTGTTTACAAGACAGATCGACCATTACATGGCACATCCAGGTACGTTTCTTGCATGAATTATATATGTAATGGATGTGGTAAAGGCATGTTTTCTTTCATGGTTTTGATTTCGTTCATTTAAAAAAGAACCACCGTGTTCAGTGAGTCTCAGTTCTCATGGAGGCATGACCAATGACACAATGGCCGCAGCTTCCTTACTCTGGCTGTGCATTTTACTGCAAGCTTGTTCCGCATCCAATGTGACTCTCAGCGTGAAACCAACGAACCAGACTGTTTATGAGGGAGGAACTGCGACATTGACTTGTCAAACCAACTATCAGCTTGATTGCACGGGGTATGATCAAATTTCCTGGGCAAGGCAGGGTGTAGTTGGCAATAAAGGTAAACTGATCAGTTGCTTTCGACTTCAAAATACAACTGATGTCGAGAAGTATTCAGTGTATCTGAATAGCATTGAAAATGGAACGATCTACAAGCTGGAAATAAACAATGTAACTTCAGCTGACAGTGGGGAGTACTACTGCTTGGTATTAAGTCGCGTAGGTTTCTTCCACTCTGGACCTATATCACTAACAGTGCCTGATCAATCCATGTGTCAAGCGCCCAGAGTAAGAACTCAAAGTGAAGTATTGGTTGTGGGCGGTGAAGGAGAGATTCGTTGTGAACTTGACCCTCAGCCACATTCACCAACTTTTACGTGGCACTTGAAGGGAGCAGACAACCAGACTATAACCATCAACACCAGGGACAGATTCGAGACTTTTGCAAATCGACTGGTCATCTCTCCACTCCGTGCCTCAGACAACGCAAGCCAAGTAAGATGTGAGGTCACATTTGCCAGATTCTGTGAGGAGTCAAGTCCTTGGCACCAGATACTTTTGGTTCCACAGACAATAGCACTGTGGCCAATTATTGGCGGCATCCTCGCCTTTCTTATCCTTGTAGCTATTGTTGCCATCGCCATCTACCTACTTAAGATCAGAAAGCCTCACGCTCAGCCAAGACCCGATGGTTTCCCTACGCTTCGACCATCATCCTCTATCCCATCTCGTAAAACAGGATCTCCCGTGTACTTTTACACCATCAAATCAGGAGCCACTCAAACAGAACAAAAGGGGCACCAGTACTCTGAAATTCCTCCCCATGATCTGAAACAAACAGTGTCTATGGTAGAACAAGGGGGACCTCAAAGTGACAGACCTGCCAGACACCAGTGTTCACTTGAAACAATTAGTGGCGAGATGAGAACAGGACAGAATGTGACCCCACAAAGCATCCAAGGAGAGAGTGGGGATCCGTACCTGATACCAAATCAGAGTAACGTCACCAGTACCCCCAAAGAGAGTGAGGATTCGTACCTGATACCAAATCATAGTAACGTCACCAGTGGACCAAAAGAGAGTCAGGATTCGTACCTGATACCAAATAGGAGTAACGTCACCACTAGACCAGGAGAGATTAGTGGGGATCCGTACCTGATACCAAATAGGAGTTACGTTGCTAGTAGACCAGGAGAGAGTCCGGATTCGTACCTCACACCAAATAGGAATAACGTCGCCAATAGACCAGGAGAGAGTCAGGATTCGTGCCTGACCAAATAGGAGTAACGTCGCAGCAGGAGAGAGTGGTGATCCGTACCTGATAACAAATAGGAGCAATGTCACAAAAGACAGTGGGCAGTAAACCAGAACTAGTCATCTTTGCCTTGCCTGGTATGGGCGGGGAAACTGCTTGGGTTCCTCCATTCTTCTTCCTATATGCATTAAGCTGAGTAGAAACTGGTGAGAAACTTCACCATTAGACAAGAAACAATGAACTGGCTTAAAAAGTCGTCGTATTGTCATAAGACATCTTCCCCTAATGAGACGTGGGTGGAATGCCTGCAGTTCTAAGATGTTCACTTCGGTTGCAGATTAATTGTGAACTGATGGTTGATTCCTTTTATTTAGTCGTATTTTAGCTTTCGAGGTAATGTACATAATTTACAAGTGCACTTCGTACTTTCGTCAGGATATCTCTAAACTGTAGTGTTTTTAATGTTTGCTAGATATATCGCAACGGTCTGGGTCATACAAAATACATAAAGTAACATTTACTGAGAACGATGTTAGAAAGAAAGTTTGTTTACATCCGACGAGGCTGCGATGTGTGCCTTGCATATCTCAGTCGCAACTCATTGTTTAATATCAGGTCCCACGCTAAATTCGGACTTCAAGTATACTTGACGATCCTAGCGCACGTTCGAGGCAACTATTCTGGATAGGTACATGCGTAAATGGCAATACATTCAAGCCATCGACTCGATGTTTGAGGACCAAAATTTGTATCCCGGAAATCCTTCGTGTGGCAATTACACGAAAATATATATCCTTTTCATGGTATACACGTGTTGTATAAACGTTCAATTTTTGACGTCGTCCAAACGCGTTATCGAGTCCAATTGGGCGCATCCTCTCGAAAGTGCTCCTTTGTGGGTGTTTTCATCGATTCGATTTTTCGCACTCATTTATTGAGAAGTCAATCTTTATAACTTTAACAAGCGCGCCGGCTTTCGCTTTGTTAACTTTAGATTTCAACATTGACAAGTTGAAATGAGTGATTTTGAAAGCAGGAACTGAAAACGTGTTCAAATATTTATAATGCGGGATACAGGTATGAGTACATTTTTAAACAACATCTATCAATAGCGGGTCGCCAACTTTCAATTATGTCTTACGAATTCCTTTCGTTTTGCTATCTCCAATAATTCCTTCAAACGAAACTATACAGAGGCATGCACTGTCTTGCGTGGAAAATCCAGGTTTCTATATCTTGCATAATTGATTGCGACATAGCCCTGCATTCCTTGTCAGCATATCGATTCAAACAACGAGTCTCATTTCCCGTGTTGGTTTGATCAGAGAGACAATGGCTCTTGATGTTCTCTCAATCTTTGTGTGCATTTTACTGCAAATGTCTTCCACATCAGAACATGATATCTTTTTACGTGTGAGCCCACATAAGCAGAGTGTGATGGAGGGTGGAACTGCGATCTTCACATGTCAGAGCAACCTACAGTTTGGTGATTGTCAAGGACATAACATTAGCTACTGGGCAAATAGTTTAATAGGCAGTTATAATCTAGCTCGCTGCTCTCAACTTAACAATCCATCCCATGTCGAGAAATATTCAGTGTATCTGAATAGCACTGGAGATGGAACCATGTACACGCTGGTAATCAACCAAGTTTCTTCAGCTGACAGCGGGGAGTACGTTTGCCGTGTATTTGACTATTTGGAGACATTTTACGATATCGCATTACTCAACGTGACAGATCAAGCTGTCATATCTGCAGCAGTCAAGCAACCTCCTAATTTTTCAACCCTTCGCCCAACACAGATCGTCACTGATCAAGCTGTCATATCTGCAGCAGTCAAGCAACCTCCTAATGTTTCAACCCTTCGCCCAACACAGATCGTCACTGATACCGACACGCATCAGTCTGTGATGGGAAACTGGCCGATTAATGGTTGCCTCCTGAGCCTCAACCTTCTAATCCTTGTAGCCATTGTTGCCAATACCGTCTACCTACTCAAGATCAGAAACCTTCTGACGGTCCGTCAGCCCCAGATCCATGCTCAGCCGAGACCCGATGGTTTCCCCACACTTTCACCCTCACCCTCCATCCCAACCAGTCGAAGAGTATCTCCCGTGTACTTTTACACCAACGAATTAGAAACCACTCAAACACACCAAAGGGGGCATCAGTACACTGAAATTCCTCCCGATGATCTAATGACACATGCACAAAAAGAACCTCCAAGTGAGAGATTTGGCAGACACGGGTTTTTGCTTGTAAGAGAAGAGAGGGATGGACAGAACACCCAGGGAGAGAGTGACGATCCGTACCTGACACCAAGTAGGAGTAACGTCGCCAGTAGACCAGGAGAGAGTGAGGATTCGTACCTGATACCAAATAGGAGTAACGTCACCAGTAGACCAGGAGAGAGTCAGGATTCGCACCTGATACCAAAAAGGAGTAACGTCGCCAGTAGACCAGGAGAGAGTCCGGATTTGTACCTGATACCAAATAGGAGTAACGTCGCCAATAGACCAGGAGAGAGTCAGGATTCGTGCCTGACTAAATAGGAGTAACGTCGCACCAGGAGAGAGTGGTGATCCGTACCTGATACCAAATAGGACCAATGTCACCAAAGACCGTGGGCAGTAAACCAGAACTAGTCATCTTTGCCTTGCCTGGTATGGGCGGGAAAACTGCTTGGGTTCCTCCATTCTTCTTCCTACATAAAGCTGAGTAGAACCTGGTGAGAAACTTCACCATTAGACAAGAAACAATGAACTGGCTTAAAAAGTCGTCATATTGTCGTAAGACATCTTCCCCCAATGAGACGTGGGTGGAAAAGATGCCTGCAGTTCTAAGATGTTCACTTCGGTTGCAGATTAATTATGATGGTTGATTCTTTTATTTAGTCGTATTTTAGCTTTCGATGTAATTTACATTATTTACAGATACACTTCGTACTTTCGTCAGGAGATCTCTAAACTGTAGTGTTTCTATTGTTTGCTAGATATATCGCAACGGTCTGGGTCGATCGGTCATGCAAAATACATCAAGTACCATTTACCGAGAAAGAAGTTTAAGGAAGAAAGTTTGTTTACATCCGGCGAGGCTGCGATTTGTGCCTTGCGTATCTCAGTGACAACTCACTGTTTGATATTTCCTACGTTAGATTCGGACTTACTTGACGATCCTAGCGCACTTTCGAGGCAACTATTCTGGATAGATACATGCGTATAAATGGCATTACATTCAAGCGGTCCAATGACTCGATGTTTGAGGACCAAAATTTGCATTCCGAAAATCCTTCGTGTGGCAATAACACGAAAATATCACGATAAAAAAGGTAGTTGTTGAAATGTTCAAATGCTACTTTTTGACGTCATCCAATTACCGAGTCCAATTGGGCGCATTCTCTCGAAAGTGCTCCTTTGTGGGTGTTTTCATTGTTTTGATTTTCGCACTCATTTATTCAGAAAGTCAATCTTTATAACTTAAAGAAGCGTGCCGTCACTCGCTTTGTTAAGTTTAGATTTAGCATTGTCAAGTTGAAATTATTAATTTTGAGCGCAGGAAGTGGTGAGTGTTCAGAGATTTATAATGCGCGATGCATATACATTTTAAAACTATCAACAGTGGGTGAATACTTTCGTTTATCGGCCTTAATGTGTTACAAAGACTTTTTGCTTCGCTTTACACAAATGTATTGCTATACTACGGAAACCCGTTCGTGCCAGATTTTAAAAGTGAAAAAAATATTTTTATTGCGAAATAATGCAATAGTTTTGCGAGATAACGCAATAGTTTTGCGAAATAACGCAATACTATTGCGAAATAACGCAATACTATTGCGAAATAACGCAATAAATGTATTGCGAAATAACGCAATAGTATGTTTGTTTCTATGTTAAGCTTGTTTCTTTTAAAATGATGTATTGGAAATTGCACATGTATATATGCTTGTCACGAATTGAAGCAATGGAATTATTTATATAACTACAATTTTTCGCAGTTGTGTTTATACAACACAAATAATGAATGGGTTTTTTTATGAGTGAAATGGTAGGAATAATTTCATTCGGTGACAGATGGAATGTTCCATTTCACGAGGCGAAGCTGAGTGGAATGGAACATTCCATCTGTCACCGAATGAAATTTTTCATGAGGGTGTCTCAAGAAATATGTAGCAGTCAACCAATATCTTATTTCTGAGGAAACTAATTCGTTTGTTTTTATGTGTAAATGTTGTAAAAAAAATGCCATGAGATGATAGAGTGTTTTTGTAACCTTGACGGGATTTTGTTCTGTGTGATTTTGACCTATTGTTTACAAGTTACGGCAAAGCTTGTAAAGACTGTCAAAATCTGTTTGGGTCCCTTTTTTCACATTCTATGTAAATGCCTTTCAGACACCAATTGACCCAACTTGGAAATCAAGTCAGTTCATTTAATTAGCAGAATCTCTGGTTTGCGGTGTCCAAAACAATGAGATGGAATAAAGTCCATTGTGTAGAGTATTTACTTCACCTTCAGATTTTATAATTTGCAAAAAGAGAGTCTTATTATTTTTACGTATCCCAAATTATTGTGTGTTCGGTTTTTTCGCACTCATTTATCCAGAAAGTCAATCTTTATAACTTAAACAAGCACACCGGCTTTCGCTTTGTTAACTTTAGATTTCAGCATTGACAAGTTGAAATGAATGGTTTTGAAAGCAGGAACTGAAAAGGTGTTCAAATATTTATAATGTGGGATACAAGTATTAGTAAATGATTAAACTACATCTATCAACAGTGGGCGGCTTATTTTCGTTTAACGGCCTTAATTATGGTTTACGAATTCCTTTCGTTTTGCTTTCCAATAATTGCTAAAACAAATTTTACAGAAACACGTACTTACTTGTAGGATATATAGGCCTTGGCCTGTATAAAAATCTTCCAGATTTGATTGCGATATAGCCGGCCCTGCATCTCATTTCCCGTGTCGCTTTGATCAGAGAAACAATGGCTCTTGATGTTCTCTCAATCTTTTCTTTGTGCATTTTACTGCAAATGTCTTCCGCATCAGAACCAGAGCTTACGCCTTCCACACCAGAACCTGGGTTAATTTCTGTACGTCCACGGGAGCAAAATGTGGCTGAGGGTGAAACTGCTACTTTCATATGTAAAACCTATTACGCATGGTTAGGTGATTGTAAAGAAGATGTTATCTACTGGGCAAAGAGTTCAATGCGCAGTTATGATCGTACCGTACTCACCCGCTGTTCTAAACCTCTTAATCCATCCGATGCCGAGAAATATTCAGTGTACCTGAGTAACACTGGAGATGAAACCATCTACACGCTGGTAATCAACCAAGTTTCTCCAGCTGACAGCGGGGAGTACTTTTGCTATGTATTAGACCACTTTTTATTCTTCTTTTCTGATATGGCAATGCTGCAAGTAATAGATCAAGCTATCATACCTCAAACACCCGTTAACGTATCTGTCAAAGTTACCGAAAGCGAAGAACTAGTTGCGAACGGCGAAGGGGTGTTTGTCTGTGAAATTGACCCTCAGCCACATTCCCCTACGTTTACATGGCACATGAAGGGAGCAGACAACCAGACTATAATCATCAACACCACCGACAGATTCGTGACTTTGGCAAATCGACTGATCATCTCTCCGCTTATGGTCTCAGACAATGCAAGCCAAATAAGATGTGGTATCACATATGCCAACGATTTTGAGAAGTTGAGTCCTTGGCACCAGATATTTTTGGTTCCACCCAGTTTGGTCGAATTGTGGACTGATTTGGCGAGCGGCACACGCAAGCCGACGCAGCCTCCTAACGCTTCAACCCTTCGCCCAACACAGATCGTCACTGATACCAACACGCATCGGTCTGTGATGGGAAACCGGCCACTTATTGGTGGCATCCTAAGCCTCAACCTTCTAATCCTTGTAGCTATTGTTGCCATCGCCGTCTACCTACTCAAGATCAGAAATCTTCTCACGGTCCGTCAACCCCAGATCCGTGCTCAGCCGAGACACGATGGTTTCCCTACACTTCGGCCCTCATCCCCCATCCCAACCAATCGAAGAGTATCTCCCGTGTACTTCCATACCGACGATTCAGGAACCACCCAAACAGAACAAAGGGGGCATCAGTACTCTGAAATTCCTCTCAATGATCTGATGCCTACACATGCACAAAGACACACTTCTGAGAGATCTGGCAGACGCGGGATTTTGCTTGAAAGAGTTGGTGAGATGAGAAGAGGACAGATTGTGACCCCACAAAGCACCCACGGAGAGAGTGAGGATCCGTACCTGATACCAAACAGGAGTAACGTCACCAAAAGACCGTGAACGGTAAACAAGAACTGATGAAATGATTAATGATTAATGCGCCAGTTACAATTCATAAATCCCATTTTACTGTCATGTTTGTATGGAGTGTATCCTTGTACAAAATATAGGGTGTAGTGTGTCGCACATTATCCCGTATATCCAGTGGCGTAACTATATAGGGTTTAACTTCTGGAGGGGGCACCTGGGGTGCACACGTTTTCAAGGGGGCAGCACTGAAGGCACAAGTCAATAGTGCAGTGATATATATTTTTTTAAGTTCAAGATTTTAAACAGAGGGACCGGGGGGACGGGGGGCACAAATACCCGCTATAGGGGCACCGCCCCCCTCCCCCTCCACCTCCCCTCCCCCTTGCAACCCCACTGCGTTTATCATCCCGATTTACGGTTTTTATATTTCGTACGACTTCGATAAAGTGATTTGTAAGGAAGATACAGTTGGATTTCAAATGGTAAATAATTACGAAATAGGTCAATTTCCTGCACACACACTTGAAGTTACATCCCACTATTTATTCTAGTTTTCATAAGATCGCGGCACAGTGTTTTATCGCGAAGTACAATTTTGTTGTGTAGTAAACATGGTGATATCCCGGAGTCAATTGCTTGGTTAAAGACATTTCCTACTTTTAGTTTGTGTCTTTTAAAATGATGTATTGGAAATTGTATATGCTTTGTTACGAATTGAAGCAATGGAGTTATTTTTTTAACCAATATTTTTCGGAGTTGTGTTTATAGTACACAAATAATGAATTTTTATGAGTGCAATGGTAAGAATAATTTCATGAAGTGACAGATGGAATGTTCCGTTCTGCGAGGTGAAGCCGAGTGGAATGGAACATTTCATCTGCCACCGAATGAATTTTTTCTTTCCACTGCGCAAATGTGAAAAAAAATGTATTTGTTTTATACAACGACTGCATCCTTATGCTTATCATCTGATGGTCAGAGCCACCAATAGTTTGACCTTGTAATGGAACTTCTACTTTTGCCGTGCTGTGTCGTGGGTTTGGACAAATAATTCAATGACACGTGACCAACGACCCACCAATCAGATAACGGGGATTTATTTAGGCGTTGTATAAAAATAAATGTATATAATGTGCTGCACGTTTAAGTTCTCAGTGGAACGTTTAAAATTTTGATATTAATACATTATCATATTTCGGTAAACACAGGGTGTCTCTAGAAATATGTAGCAGTCAAACAACTTTTTTTTCTGAGGAAACTAAATCGTGTTTTTTTTTGTGAACATAAAAAATTACCATCAGATGATAGAGTATTTTTGTACCCTTGACAGGATTTTTGTTCTGTGTGATTTGGACCTTCTGATTAAAAGTTACGGCAAAACTTGTGAAGACTGTCAAAATCTGTTTGGGCCACTTTCTTCACATTCTATCATGAATGCCTTTCATTAGACACCAAGTGACCCAACTTGGAAATCAAGTCATTTCATTTAATTAGCAGTATCTCTGGTCTGTGGTCTCCACAACAAAAGCAGTCCATTGTAAACAGTATTTACTACACCTTCAGACTTTATAATTTAGCAAAAAGAGAGTGTTATTATACGTATCCCAAATTATTGTGTGTTCGGTTTTTTCGCACTCATCCAGAAAGTCAATCTTTATAACTTTAACAAGCACGCCGGCTTTCGCTTTGTTAACTTTAGATTTTAGCATTGACAAGTTGAAATGAATGATTTTGAAAGCAGGAACTGAAACGTGTTCAAATATTTATAACGTGGGATACAGGTATGAGTACATTTTTAAACAACATCTATCAATAGCGGGTCGCTTACTTTTGTTTAACGGCCTCAATTATGTCTTACGAATTCCTTTCGTTTTGCTATCTGCAATAATTCCTTCAAACAAAACTATACAGAGGCATGCACTGTCTTGCGTGGAAAATCCAAGTTTCTATATCTTGCATAATTGATTGCGACATAGCCCTGCATTCCTTGTCAGCATATCGATTCAAACAACGAGTCTCATTTCCCGTGTTGGTTTGATCAGAGAGACAATGGCTCTTGATGTTCTCTCAATCTTTGTGTGCATTTTACTGCAAATGTCTTTCGCCTCAGAACATGATATTTTTGTACGTGTGAGCCCACATAACCAGAGTGTGACGGAGGGTGGAACTGCGATCTTCACATGTCAGAGCAACCTACAGTTTGGTGATTGTCAAGGACATAGGCCTAACATTATCGAGTGGGAAAAGAGTTCAATAGATCGTAGGCCTATAGCTCGCGGCTCTCAACTTTACATCCCATCCCATGTCGAGAAATACTCAGTGTATCTGAATAGCACTGGAAATAGAACCATGTACACGCTGGTAATCCACCAAGTTTCCTCAGCTGACAGCGGGGTGTACGTTTGCCGTGTATTTGAGTATTTGGGGATATTTTACAAAGTTATCGCACTACTCAAGGTGACAGATCAAGCTGTCATATCTGATGCTTCAATTCCCCTTCGCCCAACACAGATCATGACTGATCTCTGGCCGATTATTGGTGGCATCCTGAGCCTCAACCTTCTAATCCTTGTGGCCATTGTTGCCAACACCGTCTACCTACTCAAGATCAGAAATCTTCTGACGGTCCGTCAGCCCCAAATCCGTGCTCAGCCGAGACCCGATGGTTCCCCTGCACTTCCACCCTCATCCTCCATCCCAACCAGTGGACGAGTATCTCCCCTGTACATTCATACCGACGATTCAGGAACAACTCAAACAGAACAAAGGGGGCATCAGTACTCTGAAATTCCTCTCAATGATCTGATGCCTACACATGCACAAAGAAATACTCCAAGTGACAGATCTGGCAGACACGAGTCTTTGCTTAAAAGAGTTGTTGCGATGAGAAGAGGACAGAATGTGACCCCGCAAAGCATCCAAAGAGAGAGTGAGGAACCGTACCTGATACCAAACAGGAGTAACGTCACCAAAAGACCGTGAACAGTAAACCAGAACTTAGAAGGGTCGTAACATCTTGTCATGTATGATGTGAGCGGGAAAGTGTGTCTGAGTTCTCCCATTCTTCTTCCTCATTGAATCTGAACAGGTGAGGTACTAGACCAGGAACAGTGAACTAAAGAGTCGTCATAATGCCGTAGCAATTTTACACATGTTTCTTGGGATGTTCGTTTTAGTTGCAACTTTGTTTTGACGATACGGAAATTCGTCGGAATAGTGTTTTAAAATCGTTACGTTAGTTAGCAAGGCTTAGTAAATAATGCTTTTAAGTTTCTACATAGTTGGAGTCTGTGTACGTGATGTATTAAAGGAATACCGTTGTCTTCTTTCGTTGTGCAAATCTGCACTAGTGTTTTCCTTTTGTTGAATAGGGGGGGCAAATTTTGTTGGTTAATGTTGTGTCACACAAATTATGTTCCCACAAAATACCAATTAAGTTTGTCCGAGGTTTTTCCCATACAGTTTGTATTGTTTCTGTGTATAACACATCATGAGTGTGCCTATATCATATTATCATGTATGTTTTTATCTGATCTCATTTGATTGGATTGGATTGGATTGGATTTACTTCGAAATATCACAATTATATCAATGACCACTTAAAATTAAAAGAATATACAGCGATCAGTAGATGAATGGAGGCAGTCAGAATGCCACAATTTGTTTTTAGCCAGGCCTCGTCAAAATTAACTTAAATTAATACATGTATAGTTATTAACCTGAAAATATTACATATTATGGGAATTACTTGTTACTGTACATACGTTTCTTACCTCCAAACAATGATAGCAATATTTTCTTCCTGTGTGATGCACCAATTACAATTCAGTAATTCCATTTTTTGCTGTCATGTTTGTACGGAGTGTGGAAATCCTTGTAAAATGTAGGGTGTAATGTGTCATATATTGACCCGTATCATCCAGTGGCGTAATTATAAGGTTTAACGCCTGCAGTGGCACCTGGGGTGCACAACGTTTTCAAGGGGGGGGGGGGGGCACTGAAGGCACATGTCAATAGTGCAGTGTATCTTCTTCTTTTTCAGTTCAAGATTTTAAACGGGAGGGGGTACCAGGGGGGCGCGAATATCCGCTGGTTGGCACGTGCATCCCCCCCCCGTTACCCCACCACGTAAATGAACTCTATTCTATTTTATGGTTAGATGCACTTATTCTTATATTTGCTATGACTTCGGTATAAAAAGTGATTTGTAAGGAAGATACACTTGGATTTGAAATGAAAAAGAATCATGAAATAGGTTTATTTCCTGCACACACACTTCAAGTTTCATCACATCACTTTATCTAGTTTTTTATATTACGATCGCGGCAGAATGATTAATGTCAAGCACACTTTTATTGTTATTTGAGTAAATTCAAGAAACGTTTCGCTGTACATAATTAAAATGGCGGTTGTTTTAATAGTAAACATAGTAAATATCCCAGAGTCAATTACTTGAATATAGACATTTCCTATACTTTTAGTTTGAGTATTTTAATGATGTATTGCACATTGTATATGCTTGTTACAAATTGCAGCAATGGAATTATTTCAATAATCAATAATTTCGAAGTTGTGTTTATATAGTTTACAAATAATGAATGTCTATGAGTGCAATGGTAATAATAAGTTCATGGGGTGACATATGAAATGTTCCATTTCACGAGGTGAAGCCGAGGTGAAATGGAACAACATTCCATCTGTCACCGAATGAATTTTTTCTTTCCACTGCGCAAATGTGAAAAAAAATGTATTTGTTTTATACAACGACTGCATCCTTATGCTTATCATCTGATGGTCAGAGCCACCAATAGTTTGACCTTGCAATGGAACTTCTATTTTTGCCGCGCTGCTGTGTCGTGGGTGTGGACGAATAATTCAATGACACGTGATCAACGACCCACCAATCAGATTACGGGGATTTATTCTGACGTTGTACAAAAATATTTGTATATAATGTGTTGCACGTTTAAGTTCTCTGTGGAACGTTTAAAATTTTGATATTAATACTTATCATATTTCGGTAAACACAGGGTGTCTCTAGAAATATGTAGCAGTCAAACAACTTTTTTTTCTGAGGAAACTAAATCGTGTTTTTTTTTTGTGAACATAAAAAATTACCATCAGATGATAGAGTATTTTTGTACCCTTGACAGGATTTTTGTTCTGTGTGATTTGGACCTTCTGATTAAAAGTTACGGCAAAACTTGTGAAGACTGTCAAAATCTGTTTGGGCCACTTTCTTCACATTCTATCATGAATGCCTTTCATTAGACACCAAGTGACCCAACTTGGAAATCAAGTCATTTCATTTAATTAGCAGTATCTCTGGTCTGTGGTCTCCACAACAAAAGCAGTCCATTGTAAACAGTATTTACTACACCTTCAGACTTTATAATTTAGCAAAAAGAGAGTGTTATTATACGTATCCCAAATTATTGTGTGTTCGGTTTTTTCGCACTCATCCAGAAAGTCAATCTTTATAACTTTAACAAGCACGCCGGCTTTCGCTTTGTTAACTTTAGATTTTAGCATTGACAAGTTGAAATGAATGATTTTGAAAGCAGGAACTGAAACGTGTTCAAATATTTATAACGTGGGATACAGGTATGAGTACATTTTTAAACAACATCTATCAATAGCGGGTCGCTTACTTTTGTTTAACGGCCTCAATTATGTCTTACGAATTCCTTTCGTTTTGCTATCTGCAATAATTCCTTCAAACAAAACTATACAGAGGCATGCACTGTCTTGCGTGGAAAATCCAAGTTTCTATATCTTCCATAATTGATTGCGACATATAGCCCTGTATTTCATGTCAGCATTTCGTTTCAAACAGTGAGTCTCGTTTACCATGTTGGTTTGATCAGAGAGACAATGGCTCTTGATGTTCTCTCAATCTTTGTGTGCATTTTACTGCAAATGTCTTTCGCATCAGAACATGATATTTTTGTACGTGTGAGCCCACATAAGCAGAGTGTGACGGAGGGTGGAACTGCGATCTTCACATGTCAGAGCAACCTACAGTTTGGTGATTGTCAAGGACATAACATTATCTACTGGGAAAAGAGTTCAATAGATCGTATAGCTTTCGGCTCTCAACTGTACATCCCATCCTATGTCGAGAAATATTCCGTGTATCTGAATAGCACTGGAAATGAAACCATGTACACGCTGGTAATCCACCAAGTTTCCTCAGCTGACAGCGGGGTGTACGTTTGCGGTGTATTTGAGTATTTGGGGATATATTACTACGAAGTTTTCGCACTACTCAGCGTGGCAGATCAAGCTGTCATATCTGATGCTTCAATTCCCCTTCGCCCAACACAGATCATCACTGATCTCTGGCTGATTATTGGTGGCATCGTGAGCCTTAACCTTCTAATCCTTGTGGCCATTGTTGCCAACACCGTCTACCTACTCAAGATCAGAAATCTTCTGACGGTCCGTCAGCCCCTAATCCGTGCTCAGCCGAGACCCGATGGTTTCCCTGCACTTCCACCCTCATCCTCCATCCCAACCAGTGGAAGAGTATCTCCCCTGTACATTCATACCGACGAGTCAGGAACAACTCAAACAGAGCAAAGGGGGCATCAGTACTCTGAAATTCCTCTCAATGATCTGATGCCTACACATGCACAAAGAAATACCCCAAGTGACAGATCTGGCAGACACGAGTCTTTGCTTAAAAGAGTTGTTGCGATGAGAAGAGGACAGAATGTGACCCCGCAAAGCACCCACGGAGAGCGTGAGGAACCGTACCTGATACCAAACAGGAGTAACGTCACCAAAAGACCGTGAACAGTAAACCAGAACTGATGAAGGAAAAGGGTGTCTGAGTTCTCCCATTCTTCTTCCTCATTGAATCTGAACAGGTGAGGAACTAGACCAGGAACAGTGAACTAAAGAGTCGTCATAATGCAGGCATAGGTTTCTTTAGGGTGTTCGTTTTAGTTGCAACTTTGTTTTGACGATACGGAAATTCGTCTGAATGTTGTTTTAAAATCGTTACGTTAGTTAGCAAGGCTTAGTAAATAATGGTTTCAAGTTTCTACATAGTTGGAGTCTGTGTACGTGATGTATTAAAGGAGTACCGTTGTCTTCTTTCGTTGTGCAAATCTGCACTAGTGTTTTCCTTTTGTTGAATGGGGGGGGGGGGCAAATTTTGTTGGTTAATGTTGTGTCACACAAATTATGTTCCCACAAAATACCAATTAAGTTTGTCCGAGGTTTTTCCCATACAGTTTGTATTGTTTCTGTATATAACACATCATGAGTGTGCCTATATCATATTATCATGTATGTTTTTATCTGATCTCATTTGATTGGATTGGATTGGATTGGATTGGATTTACTTCGAAATATCACAATTATATCAATGACCACTTAAAATTAAAAGAATATACAGCGATCAGTAGATGAATGGAGGCAGTCAGAATGCCACAATTTGTTTTTAGCCAGGCCTCGTCAAAATTAACTTAAATTAATACATGTATAGTTATAAACCTGAAAATATTACATATTATGGGAATTACTTGTTACTGTACATACGTTTCTTACCTCCAAACAATGATAGCAATATTTTCTTCCTGTGTGATGCGCCAATTACAATTCAGTAATTCCATTTTTTGCTGTCATGTTTGTACGGAGTGTGGAAATCCTTGTAAAATGTAGGGTGTAATGTGTCATATATTGACCCGTATCATCCAGTGGCGTAATTATAAGGTTTAACGCCTGCAGTGGCACCTGGGGTGCACAACGTTTTCAAGGGGGGGGGGGGCACTGAAGGCACATGTCAATAGTGCAGTGTATCTTCTTCTTTTTCAGTTCAAGATTTTAAACGGGAGGAGGCACCAGGGGGGCGCGAATATCCGCTGGTTGGCACGTGCATTCCCCCCCCCCCCCTGTTACCCCACCACGTAAATGAACTCTATTCTATTTTATGGTTAGATGCACTTATTCTTATATTTGCTATGACTTCGGTAAAGTGATTTGTAAGGAAGATACACTTGGATTTGAAATGAAAAAGAATCATGAAATAGGTTTATTTCCTGCACACACACTTGAAGTTTCATCACTTTATCTAGCTTTTTTATATTACGATCGCGGCAGAGTGTTTAATGTAAAGCACAATTTTATTGTTAATTGAGTAATCAAGAAACGTTTCGCTGTACATAATTAAAATTGCGTTTGTTTAGTAAACATAGCAAATATCCCAGAGTCAATTGCTTGGATAAAGACCTTTCCTACTTTTAGTAAGTGTATTTTAATGATGTTTTGGAAATTGTATGTTTGTTACGAATTGAAGCAATGGAATTATTTCAATAACCAATATTTTCGGAGCTGTGTTTATATAGTTCAAGAATAATGAATCTTTATGAGTGCAACAGTAAGAATAATTTATGAGGTGACAGATGAAATGTTCCGTTCTGCGAAGTGAAGCCGAGTGGAATGGAACATTCCATCTGCCACCGAATGATTTTTTTCTTTCCACTGCGCGAATGAGAAACACTATTTGTTTTATAAAGCACCTTAATAAGTCCTCGTCATCTGATTGGTCAGAGCCACGAATTGTGTGGCCGTGCAATTGAACTTCTATTTACAGTGGAATAGAACTTCCATTTTTGTCCTGATGTTGTGTCGTGGGTTTGGACGAATAAATCAATGACACGTGATCAACGACTCACCAATCGGATGACGGGGATTTATTCAGTAGCTATAATTTTATATAATGTGCTGCACGTTTAAGTTCTCTGTGGAACGTTTAAAAGTATTTCGGTGCATCTACAGGGTGTATCAAAACAAACGTAGCAGTCAAACAAATTTTTTTTCTGAGAAAAGTAAAAAAAGAAAAAGTTTGTACAAATATTACCATGAGATGATAGAGTGTTTTTTGTTTTGTACCTTGACAGGATTTTTGTTCTGTGTGATTTGGACCTTCTGATTAAAAGTTACGGCAAAGCTTGTAAAGACTGTCAAAATCTGTTTGGGCCACTTTCTTCACATTCTATGTGAATGCCTTTCATTAGACACCAAGTGACCCAACTTGGAAATCAAGTCAGTTCATTTAATTAGCAGAATCTCTGGTCTGCGATGTCCAAAACAATGAGATGGAATAAAGTCCATTGTGTAGAGTATTTACTACACGTTCAGATTTTATAATTTGCAAAAAGAGAGTATTTAAACGTATCCCAAACTATTATGTGTTCGGGTTTTTTTCGCACTCATTTATTCAGAAAGTCAATCTCTGTAACTTAAACAAGCGCGCCAGCATTCGCTTTGTTAACTTTAGATCTCAGCATTGACAAGTTGAAATAAATGATTTTGAAAGCAGAAACTGAAAAGGTATTCAAATATTTATAATGCGGGATACAGTTATGAGTAAATGTTTAAACTACATCTATCAACAGTTTGTCGCTTACTTTCGTTAAACAGGTATACTTGCGTGTAAAATCCAGGTGTAGGATATATATGCATAGGCCAGTATAGAAATAATCTTCCAGATTTGATTGCGACATAGCCGGCCCTGCATCTCATTTCCCAGGTTGGTTGGGTCAGAGAGACAATGGCTCTTGATGTTCTCTCAATCTTTGTGTGCATTTTACTGCAAATGTCTTCCGCATCAGAACCTGAGCTTTCTGTGAGTCCACGGGAGCAAAATGTGGCTGAGGGTGGAACTGTGATATTCACATGTCGAATTAACAGGCAGCTTGATTGTCCAAGAGATACTATCTACTGGACAAAGAGTCCAATTGGCAGTGACGATCGTACAGTGCTGACTCTCTGCTCCCAACTTTACAATTCATCCGATGTCGAGAAGTATTCAGTGTATCTGAATAGCACTGGAAATGAAACCATCTACACGCTGGTAATCAAGCAAGTTTCTTCAGCTGACAGCGGGGAGTACTTTTGCCATGTATTAAGCTACTTGTTCGACGTCTTCGATTATGATAACGCAATACTCAACGTGACGGATCAAGCTGTCGAATCTGAAACATCCGTTCACATATCTGTGGGAGTTACCGAAAGCAAAGAACTAGTTGCAGACGGCGAAGAAGTGTGTCAAACGCCCAGAGTGAGAACTGGAAGTGAAGGATTTGTTTTGGGTGGCGAAGGAGATATCCGCTGTGAACTTGACCCTCAACAACATTCACCTACGTTCACATGGCACTTGAAGGGAGCAGACAACCAGACTATAATCATCAACACCACCGACAGATTCGTGACTTTTGGAAATCGACTGATCATTTCACCGCTGATGACCTCTGACAACCAAAGCCAAGTAAAATGCGAGACCACAAATGCCAAACACTGTGAGGAGTCGAGTCCTTGGCACCACATTATTTTGGTTCCACCCAACTCTAGGCCCAGTCCGGCCGAACTGTCGACCGATTTGGCCAGCAGCACACGCAAGCCGACGCAACCTTCTAACGCTTCAACCCTTCGCCCAACACATATCGTCTCTGATACCAACACGCATCAGTCTGTGACAGCACTCTGGCCGATTATTGGTGGCATTCTCAGCCTTCTCATCCTTGTAGCTATTGTTGCCATCGCCGTCTACCTACTCAAGATCAGAAAGCCTCCCTTGGCCCGTCAGGTCCAGATCCGTGCTCAGCTGAGACCCGAAGGTTTCCCTACACTTCGACCCTCACCCTCCATCCCAACCAATAGAAGAGGATCTCCCGTGTACTTTCACACCATCGAATCAGGACCCACTCAAACAGAGCCAGTGGACCATCATTACTCGGAAATCTCTCTGAATAATTTGATGCCTACACATGAACAACTGGTGTCGCTGGTAGCTCAAGGAAAACCTCGAAATGGCAGATCTGCCACACACGAGTCTTTGCTCGAAGGAGTTGACGAGATGAGAAGAGGACAGAATGTGACCCCACAAAGCATCCAAGGAGAGAGTGAGGATCCCTACCTGATACCCAATAGGAGTAACGTCACCAGTAGACCATGAAAGTAAACCAGAACTAGAGTCATCTTGCCGTGTCTGGGTGGGGAAAGGTATCTGGCTTCTCCTTTCTTTCTTCTTAAAACCGAGTAAGGGAGCGAGAAACGCACAGACCAGGAACAGTGAACATGGATGGCCGAAAAATGTTCGTCATAGTAATAATATTGCCGAAGTCATCTGCCTAACATGATCACGTGGGTGGAAAAGATGTCTGCAGTTCGTCAAGGCGACCTGGCTTTCTAAGATGCTCACTTCAGTTTCAACTCTGTTGTGACGATATTGTTTCCTTTTTTTGATCCTACATGTATAATGTTTGCAAGGAACATTCGACGTGCTATAGATTTACAAATTCGTACTTTCGTCAAGAAATCTCCAAAATGTAGTGTTTTGCTAGATGTATATCAAAGGCCTAGGTCAAAGAAAATAGTGTCTAATACATAATTGTTTACGCAGAAATGTTTTTCTTTTGTTCTCTCGTATATCAAGAAGCGCGCCCTTTCGCTTTTGATATACACTCTGTAAAAACAGATTGGTTGACAACAACCACATATTGATTAATTATGTGTTCAACCAATCGGATTGATCGGACGCATTTAACCAATATTGGTTATTCTTTCGATTTCAGCCTTGGCAGCTTATTGAAATAAGTGGAACAAAATAAGCCAGCACTGCAAGGGTGGGTCAGTTTTGTTTATATCGTCTTCACTGCGACGAATTACTTTTGCTTGTACAAATAAAGGGTGTAATATGTAACATATTCACTGGCATAACTTTAATTATGATTTAATTTCTGGAGCGGGGCATCTGGGAGTGCACAAGGCACATTTCAATAGTGCAGTGTGTATATATTTTTCTCTTTAACATTTTAAACCGGGGGGGGGGGGTGGGGGGCCCACCGGGGGAGAGGCACGAATATCCGCTGGGAGCACGTGCCCCCCTCCCCATCACCCCACTGCGTATTGTCCCGATTATGCATGCACTTATTCATACATTTCGTACGACTTCGGTAAAGTGATTTGTAAGGAAGAAACAGTTCGATTTGAAATGGAAAATAATTATGAAATGGGTCTATTTCTGCACACACTACACTGCAAACTTGTAGTGTTAACACCATTCGGTATAGGACAACACCAGTGAAATTTAACACCAGATGGTGCTATATAGATACCAATGGTGTAAATTTAACACTCCAGTTTTTGTAGTGTAGAAGTACATCACACTGTCGCACTGTTTAATCTATTTTTTTTCTTCAAACGAATGCGGCAGAATGTTTACTGTAAAATACAATTTTATTAGAATTTGAGTAATCAAGGAACGTTTTCCTGTATATAATTGAAAATTAGTTGTTTAGTAAAACACGGTAATATCCAAGTGGGAGACAATCGCTTGAATAAAGACCTTTCATACTTTAGTTTGTATCTTTTAAAATGATGTATCATCAGGGATGTACACGTGTGGCAATGAAATGATTTCAGTAAACAATGTTTCGGAGTCGTGTTTATAGAGATCATTATGGAACGATTAAAAATTACAATGATACATTTTGTGTACAATATTTCGGTACCCGTAGATATAGAAGTTACCCAATGAATTACGCACTGACAATAATAATAAACAAAGCATTTCTGTTACGACAGCTGGAGCTATTTAAATGAGTGAATTTCTTCTTTAAATTGTTTTTAATTCACGTCGTTGTCCTTTGGTACTCAGTAAACGTGCGTGATCAAAACTAGGTAGGCCTACACAGAAACACTTCATTGTGCAGAAAATTTAATTGTTTGACGAAAAATAATCTCATCATCGAATAACTGCTGGAAGTCTTGGTATAAATGTAAATAAATATAGAAACTGGTAGTTTTTTTTTTTAAATATATTATATACACACACTTTTTTGTTCGTTTATTTAATATTTCAATGAAGTATATGAAGTGCGCGGTCATGATAGCTTCCATAATTGTTTTGACTAAATATAAAAGCCTACCGTGCAGTTGTGATGAATTTTTTTCCAGATTTCTTTCTCTTTCTCTCCCCCCCCCCCCCCCCCAAGTTATTCGCAGTCGAGTTTGCTGCTTTGCTTGCAACTATTCGGGGCTCTTACGTCTTGCTTAGAGGAAGCCTAGGGCCTTTACTTTTTGACATCATTGTTTTTTGCCATAATTGGTTAAAATTGTTCGATTTTTTTTTTCTTTAAAAACAAAATGATTTGAAACCAAACTATTCAATGCTGTTCATGGTTTTGTGTCATAAAATAAGTTGCTGAAAGTTACAGGCCCGGTTCGCTACCGGTATCCCGCGTGGTGACCATTAAGTTTGAATACCGCCCTCATTTTTCTTACGTCAACCTCAGCGTAAGAAATAGCCAGGTGCTATATAGGCCGGTCAATGCATCGTTTGAAATCCCCAATTGAAGTCTGGATCCCGGCCCGGTCGTCCGCACATAAACATCGCATGCGGTTACATCATGATGTACTGAACAGAAGTTGTCGGGAAAAGTGAAAATAAAGCATAAAGTAAGTTCATAGTTCACACACAAAAATGGACACCAAGGATAAACATCTCAGCAAAAACGGGTGTTTCCTGAGCTCTGCTGTCAGGGAAGAGCACACGGACGCGCTGACAGACAGACCCGATTTGCAGCTGAAGTTGGTGCAGATTTTCTTTCGGCACGGAGCCCGAACACCGATCCGGCCCACACCAGGAGTTGAAGAGGTAGGCAGGCCTTTAATAATAGCTTGAGTAACTCCAGCTTAACAAGCTCATCAGGAATTCACATGTAACGCTGGAGACATAACCACGGCGTGAGAGTGTGGTCGTAGAGACCCCCAAAAAAGGGCCTCCCCAAAATGGTCAATTTTCACAGTATCCCATCCCTTATCCATAAAAAACATCCAGTTCCAGCGGCTGTCGTCCATCTTGTTTAGTTAATTATGCAAATGAAATGCATCACATGATGATTACCGAAAAAAAGTTGCGGGATGTATGTGGGTACCACATGTCGTGAAAAGTAGTCGTGGAAAGCAAGACAATGCACCAGACGAAAATTGAACCCACTAGCGGAGATGTTGATGTATTTTATCAAAAAAAACCTGTAACTTCTTTATATAATTACAAAATGAATAAAGCTGTCCAAACACATGATATCGCATATGGATTTAAGGAAGCATTTAGTATGTCGTCTTTCCAAGTATTTTCTGACCAAATTGCCTATGAATTATTATTTTCCATTCCCAATTCATGTTGGGTTTTTTTCAACATTAAAATTTACCGTCTGTGAAGTGTGATGTGTGATGCATGTATGAACTTAAATGTAGAAATAAGTGACATCAGGATTCTGTATTCTACCTGCTTATTTAAGAAGAAAACATTGTAATTTGTTAATATAATTTAATAGTTATGAATGCTTCTCCGTTAGTTGTGGACCAGCAGCCAAACTGAACATAACCATTCATTTAATTGAATATTCAAATTATTCCAGCTTTTCCATTTTGCTTCGGGCTGAAGCATTTTTTTTCTGTCTTTAGTTAAATGCAAAATGATATAGTTACCCTTAGCAATGAAGATGTCGTAGTTGAGCCATCACAAGTCCATCACAAATCAAATCACAAGACAATCATTTAATGGTCAAACAAAAATATCACAATTTATTTCACAATTCGTAATGAGGATGAAAAAAAAAAAAATTGAATTCCTTTATACTTTGATGCATTAAGCTAGTTCATTGGTTAAAGTTCCATTGTAATTTGGGACCACATGTGGCTTGTTATTGTCATGTGAAGTCTGACTTTAACACTGGGTATAAATAAGTATTAATTATTATAGTTACTTTCTCATACCATGCCCGCACTATTCTCCAACTTATCATAATTTACTCAGGTGGTATGGGACAAGGACACCATGTTTCTTGAGGGGGACCACCTCAAGTGTGACTATGAGGTGTATTCCTTGGACGGGAAGTCGGGTCCTCATCACTCCGTTATCGAGCAGTCGTACCAGCAGGCAACAACTTTCAAAGTGAGCTTTTTTCCCCCTGATTATATGACAAATTTACCAAACTGATATTTGAAATAAGGACACTGGACAAACCGTCATTACATGTAGATGTTTATGGGTTGTGACTGGCAAATGTTCTGTGCCCTATCTCTAACCATTTTTACTACAAAGCTGGGTTGCACCTGTTCACAGATGTGTAACCGATTGCAAACAAAATGTGGTCTAACTAAATTTGGTAAGCTGGAGGCAGTATTAAAAAACAGTCAGGTTTTTTCCAACAATGGTTGGCCGACCATCTTTGGAAATTGATTAAAAAAAATTCCACTTGTCTTGAAAATGGCAGCACACCGTGTGCCATGATTTCACAGGATTTTAGAGAATATTATTTACTTACAGTCAAGTAACTTGTTTCAGAATAATTTGGTAGTTTTTTTTTATGTTTGAGAATGTTGTATGTTACCGTTACCTTTCAAGAGGCAATAATGCCGATGTAAAATAGTAGTGCCTGGTCTCTACTTTTCAGAATCCTACAAAATCCTCTCAAAAAGCCAGTGAATTTTGAAAGATCTAGGGAGTCAGCAGCTCAGCAGTTTTGTGAAATCGGCTGCTGTAATGCAAAAAAAAAAATGTTTTGAAGTCTGAAATGAAATGTTGTCCTTTGTTTTGTAGGGTGGTGCTCATCGCGGACAGCTGACCACACTGGGCATGAATCAAACCTATGAGTTGGGCACGTACTTCAGGAAACACTACATTGAGAGGCTACAGTTTCTGTCACCGAGGTTTAACAAGAGCGACATCTAGTAAGTTCTGCATTATCCTTGTCAGCTGTGTGGATCTAGACACGGCAGCATTCTGTGGAAAAAATTCCCAAGAAAATGTCCACTTTGTGGAAATCGTCCGAATATTGTTGGCAGTGCAGAGAGTGGAATGTAACACAAAATGTGCTGAGACACAGCAAATTATCCGTATCATTTTGAGCTGTCTTATGCAATGTTAAATTCTTCCACTCTCACCGAATGACCTTGCAGTACAAAAATTTGTCTGAACACATCTTTTTTCGTTTTGACAATTACGGTTTATGGAACTTGGGCAATTCCATGGTGTTGGACGTACATTTTGGACAGTTCAACAGTGTGCATAATATAAGTTATAATCATAAAGTGGATTTTAATTCTGATAAATGTATCAGTTAGTTACCACAATGATTTAGAAAGGAAATTACTCTAATTAGCTAAAGTAGAAATTGGCTCAGAACACCATGGTATCAGAAAGAAATATTACACCTGGCCTTCGCCCACTGTTACGTTAGATGAGTTCAAAACATGGAGGGGTCCTAAAAGTAACTAATGCCATTGTCTGTGTAAATATTTTTAAATTAAATTTTATTTTTGTCTTTCTTTCTGCCACAGTTTGCGTTCAACAAATATCAACCGCAACCTCAAGTCCATGTCATGTGTATTAGCAGCTATGTACGGAGAAGACTTGAAAACGAATAAAAACGGTCAGTAAAACTGTTGAAGAGGTTTTTTTTCAAGAGTTTATCTAGTTAGATGTGGGGACCAGCATTTTTTTGGAACAGATTAAAGTTACTCATATGGAAAAAAAATTAATGTATTTGTATAAGTGTCAAGATACGTATGATAGAAGAATTCTAGAAGGTCATTGTCCAGAGTTCATAGGATAAAATCT
The DNA here is from genome assembly GCA_029964075.1 of Patiria pectinifera. NCBI lineage: Eukaryota > Metazoa > Echinodermata > Asteroidea > Valvatida > Asterinidae > Patiria > Patiria pectinifera. The sequence goes on along the minus strand of CM057143.1, from coordinate 20,745,450 downwards.
TACTCGTCTTTGTTCAAGCTTGTATTAATCCTAACCTTCCCCAAACCTCCTAAAAGCTCCAGTTGGTTTTGAAGGATGGAGGCTGAATGGCAAAAAAAGTGTCGGTTGATTTTGGAGAATGCATTGCGTTGAGTGCAAAGATTGTACCTGACATTGTTTGTGTTCAGTCATGCATGATTGAGCCCTAGGTTAGGCTCGATATCATCCACACTGCTTCTGAATGTCATCGGCACTGTCTCAACCCATTAACAGTGATTGTTGGAGGATTTTGAAGGATTGAGGCATATCACCCCTCCACTGAACAAATTCAAGAAGCAACGGATGATTTTGGAGAATTGAGGCTGAATGCAATTTTAAGTTTGTGGCAATTGGAGGATTTTGCAGGATTGAGGATGGTTCCTAGCCAAGAGGGCCTAGGGGGTTAGGGTTAATAAATGCTGTACCTTCACAATATCTCTGTATGGTTAAAATTTATGATTCATATGAGCTTTGCCATAAATTACTCATTTCTGTTTATCCTAACTTGTAGTCTGCAAGCTGAAAAAGCATAAATGAGCATTAATCTTTTATTCATATGGTTGTATTGTTCACGTGTCTTTCCTTTATAAAAAAAAATAGGTTTACCCAGAGTCCATGTTGACCACGCATCGACGGAAATCCTGTACCCAAACTACACCTACTCCAAGCCGCTGATGAACTCCTATTTCTCGACCATCAAGAACACAGACGTGGTCCCCGGTATCCGTCCCATCCGTCTGCAGGTCCAGGAACTTCTGGATCAGGACGTGGATAAAGTTCACTTAGATCTGGTCTCTGTGCGGGACGGGATGAGCGCCAGGCAGGTGAGAAACATGGCCCAATGGGTCATTCTGGATTTTGCGATAAGCCTGCCGACATTTTGGTTTGTGTACATGTCTAACGGTGCCTGGGACCGAATTCAGGCTTTCCAGTATTCCTACTTTTCCTAGTTTTTTTTTACCTTGCTCCTACTTTTTGTAATTTTTTCTTGAAATTCCTACTTTTTCCTACTTTTTATGTCCCACAACTCAAAAAAAAAAGAAGGAAATCTCATTGAATATTTTTTTCATAACGGTATTACGCACTGTCATATGTAAATCACAAAATGCAGGACCTGGGCGTAGGAGTACTGCAGGAGTACTGCAAGTGTTGTGAGTACAGAACATGCCAACGAAATCAACGTATATTATCAACAAAAAACTACACCTAAAAGCCCGCAAAAGTCCTACTTTTATCCTGATTTTGTCCTTCAAAGTCCTGTGTTTGTCCTGTTTTTTTTGGTTTTCTACTGTTCTCCAACCTCAATTTTCTTCTCTCTTTTGTTCCCCTAGGCACATGATTTCCCAATTTCCCCCGTCTTAGAACCCATAGCCCGCATTGTGGAGAAAGCAGCCGTGGATATCATGAAGCATTGCATCGGGGACGGATCTCAAGATCTCAAGAAACTCTCATACTCCGTCGGTTCCTTACTGAGCCTGATAATAGATAACATGCACAAAGTCACAACAGGAGAAAGGTGCGTTGATTTCGCTAGTCAAATGTGGTGATGTTCAACACAGTAGTCAAGTCCGTCACAAGTTGATTCTCTGGTTACTTACAATGGTAATTGCCAGTCTTGTAGTCGAGAAACATTATCCGAGCAAAAAGTACTGCCAAGTACCAATATATAAAGTACCACTTGCCTCCGAGTGCGTTGACACTTTAGGACGAGCACAAGTACCCGAGTCCAAGTACTTGGGCCTTCGATTACAACTTTTGTAAGTAAGTACTTGGACTTCCGAGTACGAGTACTTTTTAGAGAACTCAAGTGAAAACAATTAAAATCTCAAGTAATGAGATCCCACGCAAACACCGGTCGCACATTGTACATAAAGACAGAGCATGTAGTCTGTGCAAAGACCAACACAAAGAAAATCGATCCTCTCCACAACCTAGTACTATTCAGTATATGCACGTGTCATGCGTCTCCATCTTCAAAGAGAGATTTTTTCATTAAAAACTAAATAAATCAATTTTTTCGAGTATGAGAACTTTGATGATGGAGTACCATATCAAATAAAATGTTTCTCGAGTATGAGTACCTAGTATTTTGATATTCGAGTACCAGTACGAGTTTTCTCAAGAGTACTTGAGTTGCACACGAGTACCGAGTATGAGTACTACAACACTGGTAATTGCAAGTAGTTTCACAAGAACCGGGGAATGAGAAATGACAGAGAAGTTTCCTTGGCCCAGTTCATTTGAATAGCTTGTGACTTGACTTGAGACTGGTTGACTTGTGATGGAATTATGAGGAATTATGAAGTTCTGTTGCACATTATGGACAAAAGTGCTTTTTAATCTAATTTCATGAAAGTACAGCATCATACTGTTTTTGGCTGTGATTGTACTCATTTCTTTTTAAATTCAAAGACTGGTTTTGTGTAGTGGTACTCCTTTAACCTCTGGCTAAATGTCATTCATTCAGAACTTGCCTACAAAGCAATATTTAATGTAGGTTTTTAAAGTCTGGCTTAAAAAGCCACAGGCATCAAAACCATCCAAAAATTAGTAACGCAATTTATTCAGCTATAAATAAGTTGTTCTGAATTGGTCCTCTTGTTTCAATCAGTCAGTGCAAATTGCATCTACATTCCTGTCACGACACCACGTTGATCCCGCTTCTGATCGCCGTGGGTGCCTTTGACGATACCTGGCCCGGGCTGTGTTCCGATTTCATCGTGGAGATGTATCAAGACGACAAAGGACAACCTTTCGTGCGGATTCTGCACTTGGGAAAGGTAGTCACAATATTTGCAATTTGTCGAATTGTTTGTTGTCTTTTCTGGTCAATCACAAGTCGCATCGAAAGTAAGGTTGCAAGTAACTGCAGAAAAGTGTGACACAGGAGTGCTTATAGTTCATTTTGATAAGCTTTGTTCCTGATTTGAGACTGGATAAAGTGGGATGGACTTGTGATAAACCCTCCCTCTCTGGCTGGCAATTTCAACAAGGCCAGCCCAGCAGTCAAAATGAATCAAGTGACTGTTTTTAACAGTTGAGTGCTCCCTGCCTTCATAAAGCAGGATTGACTGGCTGTGATTGTTATAAAACCTGACATAGTCATGCTTTGACTGCAGGAGATTGATAAGCCAGCTGTGCCTACCATTCACCTGCTTTTGTCTATTGATAGAATTTGACTGTCAGTACCTACAAGAAATGCATGCACGATCTGACTGTTGGTGACTAGCCTGTGTAAACGGCATGGCAGGGGAACAGGATTGAATTTTTGACTGTCTGTGACTGATCAAACAAAAGGAGGGTTAACTTTGAAGAAATTGTGATGGTTTACTAATTGACCGCTGTTCGGCAATTACCAGTGTGTTTGTTTTGTATGTATTGTCCCTTTGACAGTCATATCCTGGCAGATTTCCCTTGCATTTTAAATATTCATTTGGATTATTAGTATTTCATTGTCAGATATTTTTTGTCCCATGACAACCTAGGAACTGAAGTTGGGACCTAATGCCAACGCCCTCATGTCCTTGGACCAGTTCAGAGAGTTTCTAGCTCCCCTCCTTATGTCCCAAGAAGACTTCAGGAAGACCCTCGTCAAGGTGGAGACGTTTTGACGAAGGCTTGCCTACATCCAAAGAGTGCCTGATTCATATGGTAAGTCATGTGACTTGTAACCCTTTGGCTGCTAAGTTTGTCTGCACACATTGGCGCTAAAAAAACCTTAAAGGCATATAGCATCAAATGCATTTATCCCAAAAGTAACCTACCAAATTTTTATCAAACAGCTTACTTGGATAACCCGTGATTCCGTCTGGCTTGCTGTCATTTAGAAGAAATCAGGAAATGTAGGTGATTTCCAACAATTTGTCAATTGACTGATTTTTGGAAATAAAGAGTGCTATGGACGAAATTGTGTTTCGTGATCAAAAGATTGTGCTTGGTTTTTCACTGTTTTCTCAAAAAAAGTGTAATATCCACTGAGCTGAAACTTCAGCAAGTTAGGTTTTGAACATTCTTCATTTGAGTTTGAGTGATAGTGTTATTGGAAACAAACAAAAACATGAAAAACAAATTTATGATCCTATATATGAACTTAAGTTTCACACATGAGGAAAACCGAAAGCTCCGAGTACATAAATCATATCATATTGAACCTATCTGTATGCAATAAAAAAATAACTTCTCAAAATTTAAAGCAGTTTATTTTAATCCGATGTTTTTCTGTCTGCTTAAATTAACATAGCTGCATGTCACAATGCCAGAAAAAAATCCCTAAGTAATCTTTAGACTATAGAGGGCGCTCTTAACCAGGACCATAAAGTTGCACTGTTGCATCAGGGAGAAATGACGACCGTGATTACATGCTGCATTACAACATTTGCAATATACAGCTACATCCTGCAACATAACAAACTCTTTGCAACCAAGTATTTGTATTGATTTTTCTTTTGCTGTTTGTCATTTTGTGTTAATTTACATGGTGTTTAAGGGGCTTTGTATTGCACCTTTCAGCCAGAGCATTTTATTACCATTTTCTGGGTCATGCTTGTAAATATTTTTTCTTTTTTATAAACATATTCTGTGTTCAAGTTCTGTCTTTGTTGTGCCTTGACTGGTATTGTTTAAGAATATGTCAACTGAGGTATTGCACGCAGTATATTTTAGCAGAAAATTAAAAAGAATCCTGATTTAAAGATCCTTAGTGCTTCAGATTATCAGGCCATTTCCCAAGATAGATTTTGACCAGTCAGCTGACAGTGTAGCTTTGTTTATAATTTCGTTCCAGAGGAGCCCATATTTTTTGACAACTAGTAAATAAACCCACATGTACGCAGGTATCACTTTCGGTGCCCATTTCTCATAAGTGGCAGGGTAATGTCCTCGGTACCCTGCTCTAGCTGGTGTACTGTGTACGGCAAAGAATCCAGCAACAGGCTATATACTGCCCATTGACCCGAATATCAGTAAACCCACGAGACGCGTGTGCCAGGCACGCCTGTCTTGACCGATGTCACTGATTATAAAGTATTAATTTGGTCTCAAAAATGGCTCTCGGGCTTTTACATGGGGTCAGCTTCCTGCTGTAGGCGGTGGAATTCCAGGTATTGCATCTCCTGAAGCCAGAGGAACAGTAAGGGAAAAAATGTCAACGGTCGTTGCTGGCCAGACCTGCCACGTGCCTGTGTTAGAATTTTTGCGGGGAAGAAAGAATTATGGATGAGAATGGCAAGACTGCAGGCCCGTGTGTCACCAGGGGGTGATCAGACATTATCTTGCTTTCCCGAAAGTCAAGTTGGATTATTTCCTGTGACTAATCAGTGTCAGTTTTCATTTCCAGTCATCAAAATGTGATGTTGGGAGAAAAACAACTGCCGTTTCTGTTTTTCCTGTAAATTAACCAAGTTAAGCTCTTTTGCATAGATCCTTCAGAAAGCGTTCTAATTGCACAACTTGGGGCAGGCCAATGCTACATTCAGTTTTTTATTGAATCCTGTCGGCTGCCTTGTATGTGTGGAATTTAAGCTTTAACTTGGATTTGGTTTTATTTTGATTAGTTTCTACAGCACGGACTCTAACTTCTAAGTATTTTCTGTTAGTCTTAGGACAACTATTTCTGTAAAATAAAACCTAGGCCCCAAAAACAAATGTTGTGTTTCTAGTAACATTGCCAAAAAAGGAAGGGTTAGTAGGTTGTGTTTTTTGTTTGTTAGGGTTATTTGTTTGTGTTGTTCTTTTTTGGGGGGGGGAGAGGACAAATACTGTAAATACATGTATGTACACATTACGATATTGGAAGGTAAATGGACATGTATTCACAACTGTAAGACGATACACTTTATTGCTTACTTACAAGTATTCCAGGTATGTAATTGGTGTATGTTTCACTTCCCAAAAGCAAACATGTACCGGTGTCAAAAAATCAACTATAACATGAACAAAATTTCTACTGCCGACACTATGTGTACTTAAAGCTAATATATAAGATTTGCTTTTGCTGTCATTTTTAGAAATGGATGGATTTGGGGTTTAATATTTCATAGCAAATATTGTCACACTGACCTGTTTAAAGTTTTGTGTTCCTAGATGCTGGAAAACCAAGAAAAAATACTGTTCTTGTAGTCTGCTTCCCTGACCCTACTTCAGACGAAACTGAGCAATTTTTTGGGAATTGTCAGGTCAGGGAACTAGACTAGTTGTTTAAGCGATTGCAAACAAAATGTGGCCTAACTAACTTTGGTAAATTAGGGGCAGTGTTTGAAAAAAGTCTGTTTTTTTACAACGATGGTCAGCTGATCATCGTTGGAAATTGATACCAAAATTCCACTTTTCTTGAAAATGACAGCACACCAGGTGCCAAGATTTCACAGGATGCTGGAGACTATTATTCACTTACAGTAAAGTGTCTCATAATAATTTGGTAGTTTTGTTTTTTGATATTTGCAAATGTTGTATAGTACCTTTAAGTCAAAAATGACTCTTGAATATCAGCCCAAGTGATGCCCTAGATACAAAGTAGTTCCCGGCCCAAATATGACAAGCCCCACTTATTTATTTTTTTCAGCTACTGCACCGCATTCTGCCCCATTTACAATCTGTCACAAAATATCGGCTATTAGGCCATCCATGCGTAATCTGACATCTCTAGGCAGAACGGTGTCTGCAAATGCTTGCATGTAGTCTACCGTCAATTTTACACGTGCGGAAACATGCTTGGGGGGGGGGGGGGGGGGAGAGGATGCCCTAGTTTATGCACAGTGGTGGGGAGGGGTGACTTAAAAGCAAGGTACAAACTCGAAAAAGTCACACTTCCATAACGAAGATATTTAAAAAGACATGTCTAAGTGAAGTGGGTTTTTAAGAGGGTTTTGTAAAGGATAGTTGGTCCCACCTCAATGGTTGGTCGTTTGATACATTTTGAAATGAGTCATTTTTTTCCATCCAGCATTTGCCAGTCTCGCTGGTAGACTTGTTGGCGCTGCTAAGTGCCGAGTAACTTTATTTTTTACCAGAGCTGCAGATGTTTGTGAAGACAGTTGTATGCATAGGTTCGCTGTACATTATCCCTTGGTTATACAAGAATGAGATATGCCTGTATGTACTTTTCCAAAAGTCGTTACCTCTGAGAATTTGAACTTGCAAGTGCGTACATGTGTGTTTCTCAGCTGGTAAGGGTTGGCATTTTCTCCTACTCCCCCCCCCCCCCTCTTCATTTGTGTCAACATGTGATGTCCATTTTACACTCATTGCCCCCGCTGGTGGAGCCAGTCCCTAGTCTACGATTTGATCCCCTAGTCTGTGATTAACGCAATCATCCCGCGGATGCTGTAATAAGGAGATGCTGAATGACACATGCAATGTGACCACTACGTGTTAAGCAGACCGCGGGAAGAATTTAATTGGTGTAAAATGCCAAAAGTGCGAGTGTACGGGGGCGGCACGTTCTTGCTCCGAAGCTGCCGATAATGAGAAGATTTGAGACTTTCCCCTGATGAAGTCAAAATTTCCATGGAAAATCATTAAAGGAGACTATTGAGGAGAGTTTTGAGGCTTGTCAACTTGTTCTAGAAACGTCACTTGATTTCCTGAAGCCGAGTTCCCATTAGACTTTTATAGATCACCTCGCATAAACGATTCTCACTGCAAACATTTCTTTGCATAACTAAAAATCTGTCGTGGACTTTTAACAAAAAAAATGATTTCTTCTTGACTTGATTTTTCAATTTGACGTTTCAGCTTTACTTGCTTGCACGTTTAAAGGAATGTGTCGGCAGTCGTAGTCAATGTTCTGAATTACAAAATGTTTATCAGGCACATTAATAATTTTTTTTATGATCTGTGATGTGTTGCTGTTGTAAGTTGATAGAAGACAACCAAGGAAAATCTAAGATCTTCAGGAGTTGGCAAACAAATTGTTCAACTTCAGAACTTGAGTTGCCCGTGACGTCAGATTGTATATTTGCACATGTCATGCACACTCTTTGGAAGAAACTCCAATCTCTTGCAATTTTCTCCAGACATCTTTTGGCTGTGCATTTTACTTCAGATTTTCAAATGAGACATACATGTAGGACTCCCCTCCCCCAGAGATAGTTGAAATTAGAAACAAGATTTTAAATAAAGCTGAATGCATCCTCCTTTTTTTGAAAAGTTTATCATTGAACGGTTCAGTAGCTACAGAAAAAATTAGAAGCTTCTTTGAGAATCTTGTGAGTTACGACTTGCCCCATCAGAGAAGAATTCCAACAAATTCTGGGTCGTTAAGCCAAAGGGGAGCTCAGCAATTGGAACTCCCTCAGAGAAAAAGATTTACTTCCCGAAAGATGATGTATGAATGTACGGTACGCTGATCCACATTGACCTCAGCGTTACTGTCAGCGATGCGCTCAATAACTGAGGGCAAGATTTAGGAGGAAACAGGAGAACAGATTGGAGGATTATGGAGGATGAAAGGGAAGAAACTTAAAGTAAGATGGGGGGGGGGGATTGGAAGGGCCCCGTATGGATCATGAATGTCTTGTTAAAATCTGAGTGGTGTTTTTGGATTTACTTGCACTCACGATTGGAATGTTTGTCATTGAGGCTTAGGAATTTGAAATGAAGAGTGAGGGGGGAGGGATGGATATAAAGCCGTCTCGAAGGAAGAATATATTTGCGACATCAGCCTTGGGACATCAAAACCCTGAACGACACCATCCCGGACTTCCATTTGCCCTGCCCATTAACTCTAGAGGGCGCTAAGGAATCGGCAGCTAGTCTGCTTATAACCATGTACATCTAATAAAACCTAGACATGATATTTACTGCTTTTACGTTGTGAATTGTGTTAGCAAAATGGGCTGCATCACGCGGCCTGTAATGATGTGTTAAGTGATGCGAGAATGTCTAGTGGCTTCGAAACAAGCGCATTCGTACACGTTCATGTATTATACGCGTAGCATTTTGCTAACAGTTTTGAGAGTTGATGTTAAGTCTGGGTTTTATTAGATGTCTATGGTTATAACATTTTGCTTTAAAGTTAAAATAAGATACCAGTTAACTAGTTAGAATGCCAAGGTCAAGTCTTGGAAAGAATGGCACATAATGAAATTATCTGCTATCATTTTTTTTATTTTTTTTTAACCAAGGCGGGGGAAGGGCCACAGGGATGGGTTCGGGGTGTCACCTTGAACTCTCATAAAAAAAATTGCTTGGGTTCGCCTCAAATGTTCTTTCCTTGTTTTGTTTTTTCACTTGTGAGGTTGGGTTGTTCATGGGGTTTTTTTTGGGGGGGGGGTTTCTCTTGCTTAAAGTTTCTCTGCAAGCTTTTAACTTATGTAATTAACCTCCACGGCCAGTATAAAAAAAGAGGATGCATTTATTCCCGAGCATCCAATAATCCATACTTTAAAGATACTTTTTACAAAATATAATTACTACATTGGTGGAAAATCAAAACAAACTGAGATCATTGGGTGATGCCCGTACAGTCGCCAAAGAAAGATAATTATTTCACTTTACAGACGCCAGCAGTCGCTAATGACAATTTGATTCATAACCGCTCATTAATAGACAAACTGCAGCCGCAAACAAGAAAAAATGCCTCTCTATTCCAAACCAGTAGACGGAGAGTCTGGCTTTGGGTCTCCCACAAGATTTACACTTGTCAGGTGCTGACCGCGCAGCCAGGCAGTACCGGTGAGAGGAAAGCAGGCTTTCTGAGATGGATTGGTGATCGGGATGGATGGCACAGACATGGAGGGGTAATTACAAGGAAAAGAGGAAACCTCTTGGGGGGGAAAGAGGCAACACTTGTCTCTCTGCTCAGCTGTCCTCTAACCGGCTCCTCCTTGACCGACCCTACCGATGTTGGCACAGGGGAACCATTGGGTTGATTTAGGGAGACTTCATCGCTGTATTGGTCATCATTCACTGTGTAAAGAGACAGAAGTTAGTCTCACTCAAAACAGAAAGTATTCGGATTGGATGACACTGTCTAGTCGGAGGTTTGTAAAGGGCACTCCACTACAGTAGTTCCTAATAGAGTCATTTCTTTTAAAACCCTAAATAAAAAATCCTGATTTTTTTTTTATTTGGTTTGAATTCCACTATTCAGTTTCAATTTTGGTAACTTGATATTCGAAGACTGGATGAGAACTTCCAGTGAAATCGGATAACCATTATTTGGTTTGACAAATTTTTAGAATATTTGGATTTTGAAATCTCTGATATCTCCCCCCACTAACCCTAACTCTGGATAATGTGGTTTAGACGATGTTTTTGATCAGTTTTGGTATGTGTGGTTTCGATGATACGCTTCTGCATCTCTCTGTATTACTTCTTGACCTGAGGGTACTAACAAGCTTGAAAAAATTTGACATCTTGACTTACGGCTGGTTACTACATCATGCAGATATTCAACTGAAGCAATTCATCAGGGTATTAAATGTCAAACATCGTGGTGAAACAACCATTGTCGATGTCACGAAATTTGCTTTGCTTTTAGTTTTACTTCCACTTGAATCAATCAGATTTTACAACTATACCTCATTGTCGAGTTCAGAATAGTGTTCCAAATGTCTTTGTCAAGCATGTTTTAGAATTTCACGTGTGTCGAGCCTTGGGTATTCCGTTTTCATTATATTCACTGCTTTTCATAACCTTTTGATAAACTCATATTTTTTTTAAAATAGAAGTGTAATTCAATGGAAGAATGTTGTCGATATACAGTATTTTGATTTATCGGTCTGTGCGTCATGATCTCTGGATGTCTCCAGATTGCCAAATACAAATACGCTGCCCAAGATTTATGGCCGTCTTTTACTGTGGCAATTGGATTGTCACGTACACCACTACATGTGTAATAGTGAAATGGAGCATTACATGTAGATATGTCTCCCATGTGACTCTGCTTCGTGCATGATGCGTTCATATCAATTGTGGAAATGTGAAATACATTATTTTAAATATAACTTCATAATGTCAATATGTCTTACATATGTTGTATTGGATTGGACTTTGTGATATCAGAGGATTCATATCAGCATTGTGATTGGTCAGTTGTCTGGCCTATGAGGTATGACCAATTTATGATGATATCGACCGACCAGCATTAAAAAACTGACTTTTTTCAAATACTTCCCCCAATTTAACATATTTAGTTTGTCCACATTTTGTTTGCAATTGATTACATGCCTATGAAATACAAGCCAGCTAGACTAGTCCTCTGATCTTACGTCTATAAAATTGCTCCAGTTTTTCCAGCATTTACGAACACAAAACTTCAAACAAGTCAGTGTAATATTTGCTATAAAGTACTAACCCCCCACCCAAATCCATCAATTTCTGAAAATTACAGCAAAAGCAAATTTGGTATATTCCCTTTAAAGTAAGAATGGTAAATGATTCATCTGGGTTTTTTTTTGTTTTTTTATTGACGATATGGTTACCTTACATTGACAGAATAAGTCATGTTTAATCAGACGTCAACGAAACATCCGGCACAGCTAATAGAGATAATCTACAGATTTGCAAAATTTGAACTCATTACTGCAGATGCAGCAGACATCATTTTGACCATTTTTCTACATTTTGAAAGGTTATTTTTCTCTCTGAGGGATTTACGGTTTTCTATTTTTAATGCAATCAGACCCTTTCAGTGTTTCATGGACCAACAACATAGAATGACATTTGCAAAACACACTGATAAAGAAAAAACTGCTGGAATGGTTAGTCACCTGAGGATTTACTGAGTGCGCTAAAACCCACCGAGACATGCCACCTAGGAAATATAAGAAAGATGGTTTATTGATGAGTGGGGATAATGTCAGAACATCTCGACTGTTTTGTCTTTTTTTCATATTCCCGATGGATATTTGTATTTTTTTTTTTTTAGCTCTGGATGGTACAAGACAGGCATGTGACTAACAAGCCTCTTTGTAATTTATCTACCGGCACGGTGTTGCATGTACACCCGTCCATAAACCGGGCAATTGAGTCTACGCAGCCTCGCCGATTGACTGGAGAGTGCCGAAGCATCTTAAGAAACGTGGCGCCAAGTCGATTGCCGACCACTCACCGCCGTCGAGTGCGGCGCAGAAGGGGGGTGGGAAATGGGGAAGGGGAAATTCACGTGCCGACTCTGCAGAGGAAAAAGAATCATTTAATGTTTGGGGAAACTTGAACTGCCGGCGCAGAAATTCCGATCACAAATCATGATTTTTTTGTGGGGAAGAGTGGGTTTTCTTTGTGATTCATGCTCTCGAGAAGTTCTTGACTTGACTATCGGAGCGGCATTTGGATGGCCAGACACCCCTAAGCCAGCTGATTCAATATTGAGTAAAGCAGAAAAAGATGCGGACGGGGGGAAAAAATAAGACAAAGTGAAATTTGAAACGTTGCGACTGTTTTTGCACAAGTGCAAGCATGAATAGTTTACAGAAACCAGACGTGCCTTCAATAATGCATGAATTTTTACCAGCAGGTGATGTATGTGTGCGAGTACGACTCTGAAACTGTCAAAGATGATCAAAAGATGATAAATTGGGATGCAGCGGCTTATAAGTGAAAAGGCTTCAAGCTTGTGGACACACTTGAAATGCAGAAGTCAACTGCTGATGTACGTGTTAAAACAGCAGATTTAGCTTTTTTTGCATTGGCATCTCTTAGTTTGTTTTTTGGGTTTTTTTTTTTTTGAAGCGTGGGAGGGTGGGGCAGGTCTGGACATCTTTGATGCCTGGGGGCCATTGTTCATAAACTATTTAAATGTCAATATGAATGTGTATTGTATAGCCTTGTTTTTGTTTTCCTTTATATTCTTTCTTGACTTTCCGTGATGGGGGGGGGTCCTGAATCTCAACCCGAATTACTGTTTCCTAACGTGGGACTGGACGCCCCTTAGAGTTTCAAGAAAAGACTTCAAGAAAAGAAAAAGTGAGTTGTGCTTAAACAAATGAAGCCCAGAGGGCCATCCATCCCATAAATAGTGACTAACCACATTTTGGTCATGGTCGCAGTAACATCTGTCCTACTCCGTTACAAATGAAATTTATCAGAGACTTAATTCATCTTCTGCCTTGCACCTGACAAATGCCAGCACAGGGTCTTGTACACATTTGAGAGAAAACCCCAAAGTTGTTACGAAAAAAATGTTTTCCGTCCTGTTGTTTGTGGGTCCCTTATGATATGTAGGAGAATGTGATTTAGGATTGTAGTTTTGAGATGGTGAGGGTGTCATTGATCACTGCCAAATCAAGATGTGTTTTTGAGGGGTCCGAGAAACATCTGGCCTGCCAGAAAAAAAGTCTGAATGAGTTCAACAATATCAGTCACTGTCTGTGGAGTTTCCACTGTGTGTGGATTTTGTTGTGTGTTCATATTACAGTGATGTATTATTAGCTGAGCTACTGAATTGTTAAATATTCTTTATTTTTCAAGTTATCAGAAAAGATAATGGTTCACAATAATATATTTTTTCCCAGTAAATCAGCATGCAAAGAAATTAATGAGATTGTTGCCAGTTTTCATTAGGCCAAAAAAAAAATAAAAAAAGGTGGAACCGAAGAAATGACGACCTTTTTTTTTTTTTTTTTTTTTTTTTTTTTTTTTTTTTTTTTTTCTTTTTTCCTCCTTTTACACAGTGGGGGGGGGGTATTTTTTTTTTTTTTTTGTCCTCATGGACATTGGTGTCCTCTCCAATTTTTGCTTTTCTGCTCTCGATCATTTGCCTTGGTTTCATTTTCCATTCCTTCTTTGATAAAAAAAAAAAAAAAGGAGGTGCGGGCATAGAGGCGCGCTGTGGAAACTACAGCAGAACATTTGAAAAAAAAACGCGCGCGATCATGAAAAAAATCGACGCGCGCGCTGACCAGAGACCGACTTATTTTTTTTTTGGCCTTATCAATGTGGTTTTTGTCAAGCCACTTTTGTAGATTTTTTTTTTCTTTATATTGTCTTTATAATGTAGTCACAATCTGGATTACTGAAAACACTATATAAAGTGGTATTTCATGTTAAACTCTTTCAGTCTCTGGCCCAACATTTTTCTGGTTCTAAAACTCAAGTATGATTACTTTTATTATGATAATAAGGACAAAACCTGACTCATATATCTGTTTTAAAGGAGACGGAGGCTATATGTATCGTATGAATTACATCCTTTTTGAAAATATAGACTGAGAACTATTTGGAAAAATCAATTTTGCCCATATTTAGCCTTCTCGAAAGACATTCTTTTCTTGGGGGAGCCAAGGTTGTCGGATTTGAGGCCACAATTTCGGCCCTGAGGCTACCCAGAGCATGGGCATGACTGTCTGGCCGTGTCATCCAAGGAGGACCATAATGGATGGTTTGATGGCTCCCAGACCCCATCCAGGCAAGGCTAGAGTCTAACAGTGATGCATCGGTGGAAGTCCCGGCCAAACTAGTTGAGAGTGCCATTTTATTTACTAGGGGAGTCTCTCTAGAAGCCTCCGTACGGTCCAGACAGAGCTGAGACATGTGGGAGATACATTGGATGACTGATTGGCCGACCTTGGTACCGTAAAGAGGAGTCAAAATCTCTTGAAGCTATTACATCAAATCAACGTGCCCTGTTACCTTTTCAGAAATTCAGACATTCTTATTAACTGTCTTGTTTTCGGGACATGGTTACTTTCTAACTGACACACTGTAAGTCTGTACAGGTTTACTTCAAGTATATTTCTCGAAACAGAGAAGTTTGATAATTGATTTTTTTTTATTTTAGGAGTTTAGTTAATTTCTTGAATATGTCCACAATTTTAAGGGGGGGTGAGTACAAACAGAAGGGAGTAAACCCTCAAAGAATTAATTTGGGGTAAAGTACCGTATGCTAAAAAGTACTACATAATTTATGGATGTAGTTCCAAAGACTTAAAAAATACTATTAAGTGCTGTGCCCACTTACACTGTACATGCTGAAGTACTGCATACTACGGTTTACTACTAGTAGTATTTTGTAGCTTTAGGGAAGATTAATTAATTAATTAATTAATGATATAAACTTTTCCGCTCCAGAAACTTTGTACCCATTCCACCGTGATCGGCGACTGTCATTTTCTGCGGTGGCACTGCGCGGTTGCACCAGGCTCGCGAGAGACGCGCTCAGGTAGTACGCATGCACTCCGGGCTCCTTCCACCAGCAGTGTTACCAAAATGTGCGCACGCCTCGTCTTTAAGAATGCATGCGGCATGCACGTGAGCATGGCACCACCTCAAAATGGCTTCTAATGTTCTTCGCTGGATTACACTATACTGTACACTTCCCCACCCCCCCCCTCCCATCACCACCCCCACCCCAAACCAGTGACAGTCACCCTCACCCACTCCTCAAAACCCACCTTCAACCCCTCCACCCATCTTTGTAAACACCGGCAATCGTGGACCCCCTATTGTCCCCAATCCTCATTCCTTTGTACTAACTTTTTAGCAACAGCTCTCATTGGTTTTGTACACGCATTTCAATCATGGACTATCGGTCAATCGTTGACCCTTTGTTTATGCCCAGCCCCTTTGTCCCTAGTCCACGATTGCTAGTGTTTACATACTCACTTGTGAAGGTTGAGAGATCTTGTGTTCCTACATTCTATTACTTATGAAGAAGTTAAACTTCTTTTCGGTTTGCGCCCTCATAGCAAACAAGGTTTTCTACCTCAGTGGCCCAACATGTTTGGCTTCTCAATCAAAGATGTGCTCATATAATGTGTTGGAGTGAACTGTATCCCTTATAAATTGTTGAAAAGAAGCCCTGGTGAATTCATCAGGAACCCAATCCTTCCTAACGAGTCAAGATACTTCCTCCAAGCCGTTACTCTATCCTTTCTAAATCCCATACATTGAATATTTAAGGGTTCATCACAAACGTTATTAACTCATTCGTCAGAAAATGTTGCAGCTTCGTAAATGCCACCTAACAAAGTGCACTCCCTGGCAAGGTGTTGAAAGTTGTACTGAGCGTCTGGTCTGAGTATGTGGGCCCAGGTGCATATTGAAACTTCATTCCCTTCCCCCAAGGTGGAGGGCAGTTGGATAGGGGAAGGTTGGCACTAAATCATTTGTAGAAAGAGAAAGTTTTGTTGATCAACTTTAGTAAATATTTGTAAAGATATTGAACATCACAAAGATTGTTTTCCATTTAGGGTAGGCTCCCAGTTGAACTTAACTCCTTTAGAATTCCCTCACCTTATTTTATCAGAATGCCAAACTTTGTATTTAAGTGTGGATTAGGCCAAGTAAAAAAAAAAAGCAGTTTCTCGTTCCCAACCATTTCCTCTTTTCCCTGCCGCCTTTTTTTCCCCCTTTTTTTTTTAAATTCATACAATTGCAATATATTTTGCACATTTATTGTCAGTATATTGTCTTTTTAGTTGTTTCCAACAAAATTGTAGCTATGTAGAAAGGGTTTTGGCTCATTTTGACACAATTTTGAATCAGCAAAATACTTGAGAAAATTGAAGGATCCATCGCCATCTTGGAAAATCTGCCATTTTGGGGGGAAAAAAGCACCAGCCTCCTTTTTGTCCAAAAAGCCCTGACAAATTTTCTTTTTTACTCGGCCTTATACCTGGCTGGTAATTTGCAAGTAAAAAATTTGAGGTCCTTCATTTAAGACCCCCCACGTATTTACCATTCAGTGACTAACCAGTTGGTGTATGTGAATCAAAGTTTTGCATCCAGTCTTCATGGAAGTCCATCGGTTTCTGCCGACTTTGACCAGCCGCATCCCTACTGAAAGATTGATCAGTTAGTCAACAGAGGGCGACGCAACTCCTGGGCAATTCATAATGACTGTTACACTAGAAGATATCGGTCGATCGCAATGTACGTGCACTAAAGTGGCCTGATGAGTGTGCGTAAAACTGAACAGGTTCATTTACTTGAAACCAATTTTGACCGAATTGGGCTTGGGCGACTTCAATATTGTGTGAATACGATTCCATCTGTGAGTCACGATTCTGTGTGAAATGGACCTTAATTCACTAGGTAGCCATTTTTGTCATGTTCCCTGAATGTATTTCATTGATTGTTAACTGTTGAATGGGATGGCGCCAGACTATTTATGCAGCTTTTTTTTTTTTTTTTTTTTGAAAAATGGCTAAAAAAACATAGGTATGTTTTAATTACAAATTTTAAATTATTCATTTAAGCAGACTTGAATTATTTAGTAATGTACTTGTTTTTATTTCTCTTTGCAAGTTCCAAAAATGAACATTTTACCTCACTTTCAATTCAACATGGCCGACTTGTGAATAAGGCCCATTGACAAATTTACCTGGGGATGTGATGGGAGGGGGTGGGAGGGGGTGGAGAAGTAGGGAAGTAGGGTAGAATCGCTCACTTAAAGAGGATTATTAACCATCTAAACTTTATTCTGGAGTCATGTTTTTCACAGCCAAACAGATCAGTTTTCTCAGTGATGTCATGCATCTATTTAAAAACTGTGCGGAATCTGCTCTTCCAAAAATTGCCCTTATGTCTCATGGAATAGTCGACCTGTCTATAAAAATTGTTGGGAGCTGCCTTGAATCATTTCACTAGGGAAGTGGGAGCCACAACCAGCTACTACAGGGAGACAATTCATCCACACACAAAAAGTGGAATCACAATTTCAATTTTGAGTTTGGAATAGATTTGATTTGTTTCTGGTGCATATTGCCCAAGACCTTGATCATGCTGCCACCATTTCAGTCTTCTACCCTGTACCCAATAACAGTACTGAATGATGTTTTTTTGTGCACTAAGGAACCAGCCTAATTTTCCTTCCAGCCACGCTTTGGTTACTTTGATATGAATGGGAAAAATGGCCGCAATATGATAATGGTCTATACCGGTAGGTCGACACCTGCATCTGTCAATCAGTTGTCAGCCAATGATTAATAAACCTGTGTTTTTTGTTTTGTCTTATCACTTCTCACATTTTATGATTTAAACCCCCCCCCCCCCAGAAAAATACCTTCAGTGAAACAAGGAACAGGATATACACAAAGCAGGCTTAGCCGTTTTAAATTGCAGATCCAGCAAATCTCCACGGACCACCCAGCCAATTAGTGATGTTTATCCTAGGATCCTGACCATTGTCCAACCAGGTATTCCACCCTGAAAACGAAATCAATAGAGGAATCCTGATTATGGAAATCTATTACATGCGGGTATTAGGTTACAATTTTTCCCCCATTTCGTGTAACATCCCCAGCAGGTTGTATTGTCATCAAATCCCACCTAGACATAAAAATAACAAAGCTGTTGTTTCATCTCGAAAACTCCTAATCCCTTTCTCCCCCACCTCCACCCCTCTGTCTTTTGTTTTCTCTTCTGTTCACAATCCTCGCTTAGAGTAAAAAATCAAATTTGGGATGAAACCCAAGAAGGCTTGGGCGGAACAGTTTGGGGGAGAATGTTTGGCGTGGACTTTGGGGATAAATATTATGATAGTGTCGTATGTTGAGCAGGGGGAGAAGTTAATGGGACCAGGCCCGCTGGAGGACGTTTGCCTCGCGTGTGTCGGCCGCTGATGAAGTCTTACTGGGGAGGGTGAGGGAAGGGAAGAATATGTTGGGGAAGAAAATCATGTTTCTTCTGGGGATTATGATGAAATTTGAAACCGTAGTTAGTATTTTATTTCAGTGTGGCTGTATTTTTACGTGAGCTATTTGAGCTCATAGGAAATTATATGTGGAGGAACAAGTGCGAACTTTTAAAAATCTTTTTTGGGAAAAGAGTGAGAAGTGAGCTACCACAAAGTACTGGCCAGCAGCCTGCTCTGAGGGGCAAGTTTCCAGGGAGACAACATGTCATGTCAATGTACCAGTAATGCATCAACAAATGCCAACAATCGGGAGTCAGTGAGCTTTTGTTGGTGAGGGGAGTGGGGCGGGGGCTCACCATAGGGTTGGTTTAGAAAAATGGTTGATCTTTACTGAGCTCTGTTCAAACCCTTTGCGTTTTACTTTCTCACATAAACAATGTACCCTACAAACCCTTTAATAAAGCCTCTTTGTTTCACAGTTTTGAGTATGACCCAAGGAATCCGTTCAACTGAAGGATTTAAGGACAAACAAAAACTGTACTGCAGTCTACAGAGACTTCAGCTAGACAACAAAAATACAGTGCGACGCACCATTTTGACAAAACATGAACAGTACAGCAGGATTTCGCAGCTCTCGTAACTACGCCAGCACAGCGCTCTCCAGTCTCCACTGACTTTACAGACTTCTGCCCCTATTGATTTTGGTGGCTGTCATAATTTTTTTCGGTTGGGAAGACGAGCGTTCGTTGTAGCGTGACTCACCCTCGTATCAGGTCTCTCCCACTGCCACTCTACGTCCCCCTGCATCCCCCTTCGTCCCTCCCCCAGTCCCAGTCAGTTTTAGTTCAGGTAACACAACCCAAACACCTCCCCAGGGACTTTTAATAAACTCCCAAAACGGGAGGCTGGAATTCGCCCCCCCCAAAAAAATGACAACTCAGCTCTGATGGATAAACCGGGATGATGGGTGTATAAATATTGTGATTTGTGGAGATAGCCACGGTTAATGGTTGTTCTTGAAGTACCTTAGTGGTGCACATGCAGTCCTGATTCTGGAGATTTCTTTTTCCTTGGTTGGCCATTTTGTCGGTGGCTGTGTGCTTAGGAATCACTCCAGCCCGTGTTTGGACAGAGCCATTTTTTGGTGAAGTATTTTCATTTCTCGTAGTACTGAGATCTGTTTTGACATGGCGTTGCTCATCCTGATACCTGTATTATAGATTTTTATTTTGGTTTGAATTGGGACGATGAGCAGCAGTGATTTCTTGTTTTTTTCAAAGTTTGACTCGTGAAAACTTGGAGAGAAGGTATTCCATAAAATTAAAGAAAAATGTTGAGTTGCTTTTTATGCTGTACCTTCTGTAGATATTTCTGCAGCATTGTTTACATAATGTGTACATACTCTCTGTTTTGACTTAAAGTAAATGACGAGCAATAAAGAAGAGAATTTAGTCAACTTCCAGAAAAGCCTTTCATCACCTACCATGTAACATAACATTGATTAAATTTATATTGGTATCTCTAGACAAACTGTTCAGTAAACGGGGACCTGATGGAACTAATGATAACCACGAATGAAGCGGTTTGTTTCAGAACGAAACAATGTTCTTGCAGTTATTGGCAGATAATTCCATCGGACCAAGAGAATTTGAGTACTACATCTTCAAGTTTTTACATGTACGTCAATTTACATATTGATGATCATGAGCCATCTCGTAGGCACAGCAATTCTCCCTGTTGCCTTGGTGGACTGTGCGAAAGACGTAATCCGGTCAAGTCCTTTGCCAATGCCGTGTAAATCCCGGCAATGCTATTGTAACGCCACGTTAGTTGCAGGTCATGGCCAATTGACCATGAAACAACCCCCTCCCCTGCAACGGCCTCAGGTTTACCCTCACCTTGTACGCTATTGATCCAGTCAATAAAGTGGACTAATTGGGAGCAGCCGTCCACTCACGGTTAAACTCCAAAATCTGGGTTAGGGTCTTGGCAGTGGGGTTCGGGGGAGGAGGGAGGGTGAAGGCTGAAGAGTAAACACAACGATCAGGCGTGAATGAAGAGGAAATTCTGTTGCTTCAGCCGTTGTAGGACAACCGAGACAAACTCTTGGGGCTCTGAGGTCTTCTCAGCAACAGCTGTCAAAAGCTAATCATATCAGGAGAGCGATACAAGAGGGGAGGTGGTTTGTTAAGTTTTTTTCCTGTAGAACTAGGCCAGGGAATTGTTAAGAAGGGTGATCTGTCTACTCTGAAAACTCATGAGAAAATACTCGGTAGACACCCTGGGGTACTTTTTCCTGAGAGTGTCGGTACAAAGTCTCTGGGTATAAGCACACAAACATACCTGACTTTTTACTTTTCCTCAGTGATACGGATTGGGAAAAGAGAATGAAAGTGCGGTACCATTTTGTGTCGTGCAAGTGCATTTTTTCCTCCTGTGAGCCATTTTTGGATGACTTGCATGTACATGTAATGTGTTGATACATACATGTACATGTATTTTTAATATTCTAAACTAGAAAGCACTCAGAGAGGGCAGACTAAACAGGCTAAACAATTCCCCACCATATTGTCAGTATACACCCCAAAGAAATACTCACATAAATGGTGAAAAATCCTTTTAAAAAATCCTGGATCCAGACCCAGATCCGGATCGCTTCCAAGTCTAATCGATTTAAACTTGCACCAAGGACAACCCCTAAATATGTTCATGAAAATCTGTCCATAACTTTTTGAGCTATCTTGTTCACAGACAAACCAACCAACCAACCAACACACAAACCAACACCGGTGAAAAACATAACCTCCTTGGCGGAGGAAATTAACATGAAATGTTGAATAAGAACGCACAACATTACCTTGGATCGACGCATCACCAACAAAAATTGAAGAGCCGACAGTTTTTGACAGTTTTTGTTATTTGTTTTTTAATAATTCTTGTTGGTTGAGGCTTCAGCTGTTGAATTCTGCTCTGACATCACAATTCCTCTATTGCTAGATTCTGTTGAGTGTCATATAGGATTGAGGGGTGCAGCAGTTACTAAATTTGTTGTTGGTTTGTTTTTTTACCACAATTAACAAAAAGTTGCCAGCATTCTTTCTTGCCCAAATATAGTTGTTGGTTTGCGGCAATTTTTTTCAGTATTTTTTTTATCAACTTACAAATGTTTTCAGTGACGGACATCCAAACAAATTGTTTCATTACACATACTGTACATGTAGTGTATTCTATTTGAGTGCTGCCTGTTCGACATATCCACGATGCACATCCTGAAATTGTCAAGGCCGTTGTAGCTCAGGAGCCAAAGTTAACAACATGAGAATACACCATGAAAGGCAGAACTGACTCAAACCCAAGTATCTTGGTCGATTTTATCCCGGGGCCAATTTGCCGATCAGCTGTCCCCCATCCCTGGCCATGAAGAGCCTCCCACAGATTGATTAGGAAACCGGGTCCCTTTAGTCTTGGAAACACAACACCTCGTGAGTCCACAAAGAAAGTCAGACCCCGTATATATATTCTGGTGTCCGACCACAGGCCCTTCACGGTGTGTTAATAAATTAGTGGGGGGAAATTGTATCGCACCCTTGTCAGTGCTATTGTCACACCGAAACCCTATACCCTGACGTCCTGAAAACCTTATTCAATCTTGGGACAATTTTACCTCCCCCCCCCCCCCTTTGGTTGTAGCATGCCGAGGGCCAGGATTAAACCCTTTTGCCACGGTTGTTGGTCGCTTGGTTTCCGCGAGGCGGGCTAGAGTAACGCGGGGCGCACGTGTTTGCGATCGCGGTGTACTTGGACACCGTCACGCGAGTCAACAAGCAGGGGGATGATAGCGTGAGTTAAGACAACAGAGGAAACGGAGGGAGCATTAGGTTACAAGGCAAACTCATCCCCTCTTAAAATGGAACACACAAAAAGATGATTGCTTTTTAATTGTGGTATTAGTTTGCGTCTTCCTTTACCGCTGAGTTTATCCAAGTCAGCCACTGCAGATTATGCCAAGTACTTCTCATAACTTTGGACAAGCAGTGTATTTTGGTGTTTTTTCCCCCCTAAAGTTCCAACTTTTTACATTCGGGAAGTACCATTAAAGGATAAAGTTACAAAATCTCATGTTTAACGAAGCTTGATGGTATTTGTATGTGTCATTTGAAGCATATTAATATTTAAGTCAACTAGGGAAAGCCAGTGGAAGCTACACATGTAGGTCCACAGGATTTCATCCATCTACCCATTTCCATTGATTTTTAATAAGAGAATAAATATGTGCTTGGCTGATTTTATACAAGTACGTTTGAAACCAGCTTGGGGTCTGGATTCGGCTTGGGCCATCATCAACGTCCAGTCCCAAAGCCGGTTTTAAACTTACTAGTTTTAAACCGGCCAAACACACATTTATTCCTATTCATAAATACTTTTGGGTCAAAAAGTCAAAACAAGTCAAAAAATTATAAATTTCCAACAATTTTGTTCAAGAATTTTACATAATTTTTTTTAACTCCCCTGTAGCAACATGTATGTTATGGTGTGTGCCTCTCGCTAAAAACCTCCTTATATGGAGATTGGCGCGTGTGTGGCGTGTACTGCGCAATTCGACTCTATGAAATACGGACTCATTGGTAGTGTTACGCATGCCTACATGTAAGTGAAGGTTTAAAACCGTTTACAAAGTTTCCAAAACATTTAAACAAAATTTTAAAAAGGAACCTAAGTTCATGCAATCTTCCTTTTAGTTTAACATATGAACATACATAGCACTAATAATTAACAATATTTTCAAACCTATTTAATGTACAAAACCTT
The DNA here is from genome assembly GCA_029964075.1 of Patiria pectinifera. Taxonomy (NCBI): domain Eukaryota; kingdom Metazoa; phylum Echinodermata; class Asteroidea; order Valvatida; family Asterinidae; genus Patiria; species Patiria pectinifera. The sequence continues at coordinate 20,722,106 of CM057143.1, read as the reverse complement.
AGAAGCACTGCAGTGCTTGATTACATTTGGGGGACACATACAAAAGTGTTCACTGTTTCATTGACTGCCGGCTTTTTGTTATGTCAATCAGTAATTGTTAATTTGTCTTGTCAATCACACTGGTCTGCAGATACAGGCAGGTGTCGGCCTTTGTGAAATGGCTAAACAATTTAATGTTTGAACGGTATTTAAGATAGTTGCTAAATGTTTCCAAAATTAAATACAACATCACATCCTTAATATACCGGTACATGTAAATTTATTTCATAATAGTTTCTAAAATTATTTTACTTTAGCACAAAAATAATTTCTTTTACTTTTACAGATTGCAAGACAATGTATTTTTTTATAGACTTCCAAAAAAATTCAAAAATTAAACATAAGATCTCCCCAAATCAGTGAGAAAGTTAAAACCTACCGTAGATTTCCTCAATTTTTGACTACCATCCACATGAAGATTTTAGGCCACAAAAAAATTATTCAGTCTGAAACCACTACTGGTTTTACTCCCATCAGCCCCCTCCCCTGCCTCTACCCCCCAATGCCAATTAGATCGCAGTCTCCTTGGCAGCGTTCACCCAATAAAACTCATTATTGATGTGTCATCCCGGACGTCTGCCCCTCAGGCCAGGCTTACCCGCCTTAGGGTCCCTCCACTGGAACCTATTGTGCACGAACAACGCACCCAACAAAGAAACACCCATTTTCTTCTTCTTCTTTTTTTAGCTTATATTGTAACTCATTGATTCAAACTGTGTCAAATCCACACTGAGTCCGCATGATATTATTTGTTCCCACACGCGTGTTTCCTTTTCAAAACGTGAGGGTGACTGTTATTTCGGGGAGCAGTCTGGACTTTTTGCCTGGAGACATTCGCATATAGTATTTGGAAAATGTGGATATAGGGCTGGGCAAAATCGATAGTGTAAATATTTGGGCTGCGATTTGCCTATTAAGGGATACAGTAGATTTTTTCCCCCATTGTTTTGAACATGTTTCAGATTTTTTTTAATTTTGTTAATTCACATGAAATATTAAAGTGACAGTAAAAACCAACCTTTCTTGTTCACGAAGAAAGAAATCTTCAGCTCAATTGCTTAGAGTGCAAATAATTTTTTTTTATAAGATATTTTTAGTATTTGTTTATTTAAATATGTTAATGAAATATACTATTTTGGAGAATATTAATGACTTGCCTGGAAAGAAATGATGCATTTCATTTGGTTAAACACTTGATAATAACAAATGTATTGGCATGAAATAAAGTACATTATTTTAAAAAAAATTCTGGCATAATTTGAAAGGACGTTATAAATGTTTGTAACTTTTGCAAATAAAGTCAGATACTTGAGTCAGGTTATCATTTGACACCATCAGAACTCTGGCCCCACAAACAATCTAATGTTGTTAATGCCCAACTATTATTAAAAGGTCAACTGTTGCAGCAGGTTGCAGGAAAGCCAACCAAAAAAAAAAAAACATTTTTAAATTAGTCATCATAGCCGTGAAACTGGCGTGTCTCGATGGGCACTTGTAACACAGACAGACATGAAGCACTCCCTCGGTAAAGTTCTTATACCGCATCATGGCGAAAAAGTACAGCCTAAGACAGACGCTCCTCAGATTGATAAGACGATTTGGTCGAGCGTCACGCATGACTGGAGCCACGCTTCTTCCCTCCACAGAATTCTGACAAATTTTGACAATATTACCAGCAGCTTTCGACTACTTTGAATTGGGAGCATAACCCTTCTCCGTGGGTGAGAGCACTTTTCATCTCCTGTAAAAAAAAAAGAGATAAATCTCCCCCACTGAAAAAAAAAACAAGAAGAGGGAAAAAAAATTGGCCCCGGGCTGCAGATTTACATGACAAAGTCAGAAGCTGGCACGGGCGTAGCTTACCAGTGAGATAGTTCACGGGTTTATGTTGTGGAGATTGCGCCAACGGGAAGATATTTTTGGGCGGTGGAAGCGGTAATATTGCGGCCAGTGGGACGTTGTCATGGGTCGGCTTTGATGAGTCTTGACACTTGTCATTAATAATCATGTCATGTTTTCCCACAATCGTGTTTTCCCAATTCCATAAACCTGTCAATTTTTGTCTTTTTTTTTATTTTTTTTATTTCTTGCAGTGGCGTTTAGCAAGCTTAATGAAAGGATATTCTATGAGAACAATTGGTCTAGGTCTTGTGTTCGGATGATCGTTGTCACGTTTTTGAATCGTTAACGCGTCTTCTGTTTTCTAATCGTGACTGTTGGTAGTGACACACTTGCCGAGAATTTATCATCTGACTCATTCCATATCAGACCTTTGCATGCACAAATCATTTGTCATGTTTTTGTTTAATTCTATTTTGGAGGTAGAGTTTGTGTGCAGTTACTATCATGCAGGCATTGGCATAGAGATTGCTAGCACAACACTGAATCTATACTGCAAACCCCTGATAAGATTTTGTAGGATTTGGGATGGTAAGAGTAAAAATAGCAATACAATGTCGTCTAGATAATGCATTGTATATTAGGAATTTAGTGAGGTCTTGGATATGTTGGGGGCAGCTTGTAATAATCACCGTGATTTTTTCCACCGCCTTTTGTTCGTCTGCCGTTCACCAAAATCTGTTACTGCATTGTCTTTCTGCATCGTTGCATCTTCATCACGAATGTTGACTCAAAGTGCGTGCTTGATTAAGTAAAACCCAGGCCTTGTCGCTCCTTCACCGTAACCCACATTTGGTATGCATGTGGGGCAAACACAAAAACAACACGGTCAAAGAAAAGATGGAAACAATGTGGTCATATGGCATGATGCATGTGACCAAAGTACTTCCGATCTCGCTGCCGTTTTTTGTTGTGTATTCTGAGACACATTGCGTTGATTGATCATGGGTTTTTGTTTCTAGAGTGCCGGCACTACAATCGTGTTATTAAATTTTTCTTCCCCCCATCCCCCCCCCCCCAACAAACACACAGACATTACTTCCCTTAAGTGTTGGGTCATTAATCACTCTCCCTCTCTCCAGACGATCATAGTCTGACGGGTATGTTCCTTTCGGGCTTTTTCACTTTGTTAGTCTGGGTGAGAAAGTCCAATCGGCCACATGTATGTTTTGTTAGTTCATGTCGTTAATGATTACATTATTACTGACGAGGGCTGTTTTGTCAGCTTAGCCTAAATTCTGCTCCTTTCCATCATGGTTACATACACGCAATGACCTAGAAGTCCATCTAAAACCAACGATTCTTTGTCACAACAAAACGTTTTCTTAAAACTTAAAACCAATAAGCAGATTCCCAGAACAGCACAGAATCATAGTTGGACAAAAGTAATGAAATGAAAAATTACCAGTAGCCCCCCCTCCCCAATTTTTTTGTTTTAAAAACCATTGTTTTACATTTTTCCCAGTGACATGGACATAAAGTTCCATATAATTTGGAAATATTGATTGGAAACAAATATTTCCACTGCATCTGTTTTTTTTAATAACACTGTTTAATAATTCACACCCCAAACGGCCCAACCTACCCCAAATCCAGTTTCTTGGGAAAATTTTGATTGGAAATTGTGCCTGATGGCTTCCTGTTCAATTTTAAATGATGGTCTTTGTCTTGCATACAAACATGGATAATTGATGATCCAAAGCATACACGAATACTTCACCTCAGCTAAGTGTGTTAACCACCCCCCCCCCCCAGCCTCTCATCCCAACGGTCGGTCTAGTCAACAACATTTGTTTAAGACCCGCTAGCATCTCCACAAAGCCATCAATTCAAAATAGAGGGCGTTTGAGTTTCTGTCCGCACAGGCGGTCAGCGCTGACAGACGAACGAGACACACGGGGCGTAATGAGCTCGTCCGAGTGACAAAGGACACTACCCTCGTATGCGCGGGGACTTTGACAGGGTGCATCAGTCACGTTAATGTTTGACGCGCCGAGATGCGTGGGTCTCTGTGTGTGATTCTGATAGTGGTCCTTTTGGTGTGTTGTCATTAACGAAGCGGTGAAAAGGGGATGAGTCATCTACTGTACAATAATAGCATGATTGTTGGAAATATAGTAAAACGGTGTCCTTGCACGACGGCTGATGGAAATGTTCAATACGGTGGTTTACCATTGACAGTCAGAATTATATGGTTTTTTCCTTCATGATTTGCTGAAGTTTTTCTGGTAATGACAGCTAAGGGTTCCTAAGAAATCTGGGGAAATATTGAGAAGATGATAGTGGTGTGCATTTACGGGTAGTTTGGGAACCGGGTACCCTATTGAAGTAAAACACGGGTACCAGTGTACCTGTAAAAGATGGTCTTATCAAAACGATGGTCTTATCAAAAACGCAACCTGGTTAATTCCCGCTATTGTCAGGATCTCCAGTCTTTAACAAAATTTAACAGTGTGAATATTGGCGGTGTCTGCAGGGTTATAGCTTTACGGTGTAAACTGCGACTTTTCACGAGCCTCATCTGTCGCGATTTAAAATGCACGTGAACGTGAAATCTGTTTTGGTTTTCCATGTAGACTGGTTTTCATTTTGAAAATTCTCCACCAATGGCATTCATAACCTTTCTTTTTCACTGTCTGAGAAGTTAGTCATTTGTAAAGTTGGTTACGGGTACCTGATCCCATAATCTGGAACCGGTTCCTGACATCAGCGGGCAGGTAGGCGGGTACCCCGTGCTGATGCACACCCCTAGAAGATGATGACGTTCAATTTTAGAGATGGGAGAAAAAACGCCAGATTGATATTCCCAGACAACAGGCAGAGACTCAAAAACCTATGCACATCTCAGCCTCAGAGGGATTCGAACCAAGGTCTCAAGAGGTGGAAGGCACATACTGCACTCCAGTTGAAAAATTGCAAATTGTGAAGTTGAAGTTTGGTTTCCGTTTGTTGTATAGCCCAAAGGGACACTGGCTGTGGATCTTCTCATTTTTCGCTTTGGTTCAGTTTTGGTCTGGAAAGTGTCAAACTTACTCCTGAGAAGTTTTGTTCATTCTGTCGTTATTTCAGTTTTCATAATGAGAAGAAATCTTTCAACTTTGCATGGATGTGTGTGTTTGTTTCTGATATCCATGCCAGACAGCTTTAATATTTTGCTCGGATGTCATCACCTTGTGCTTCACTTATATATTCTTGCTAAACGTGTCTGCTCATCGTCCGGCTTTGAACAATAATCTCTGAGCAGTATCTTGGGTCATCTCTTCCCCCTCTTCTCGACAGATGGTTGCCATCAAGTCAGGAGCTGTCGACAGAGTCCGCGGTTCTAAGCGTGCCGTCCGCCCATCCCGGCTTTACCCGTCGCCTTTGCGCGCTCGCCGAGAAAATAAATGCCACCGTAAACATTATTGAGAGTAATTCGCTGCCCGGCAATTATTTGGGATTCCTGAGAGTGTTTTGGCATGGCAGTCACGGGTAGTTGGGACATGCGGCATCCAGAGTTATGGTGCCGGGATGAAACAGTTGTTGCCAACGTGATTCAGATCTTTACCCGAGTGAACCGTCACGGAGAGATTGACTCGCCCGGAATTTCTTGTTTCAATCGAGGAGTGTTCTAGATTTGACGGTTTGACTTTTGTGGGAAATTCATTCTCTGGTAGCTGAACACGTAAACCCCATACCTCAAATTTATGTTTTCAAACATGTATATATATATATATCAAGTTGCATTGCATTGTGGGATGTGGCATATTGACAGAAGAAAAACATATTCTGTCCTATTCATTATCAAATGTTGCATATTTAGCGTCAGTATTAAAGCTCACGGTGGTAGCCGTTCCCCACCATCCAAAATCTTACTGAATACAAGAGTTTAATACATGTATGTCAATCTTGAATTAGAAGTAACATTCTCTTTCATTTTTCCAGTATGCAATTTTAAAGTATCAAACTATAAAGTGAACTTCACCTTGGCATCATATAGATCCATACTATACTACCCCTCCCCTCCTATATCCCCCCTCCCTCCCCCACTGCAATTCACGTTGGTTTCAAGATGAGTCCAAATGGTGTAAATTGAAAGGCAAAGGAACCTTTTACCACATCATTTCACAAAAATTTCCACTCAGGAAAAACAATATTGAATAAAACGTACAATTTTCTCCCTCCAATTTCTGCGATTCCCGTACCTCCACCAAGTCATTTGCAAATCCAGAGCCAAACACCCTAGGCTGAACCATATCATGTAGGCCCTATACAGCGCTGTTTCTTTACTTCTAAAAGACCTGCCCCTCCCCCTTCCAAAAAAGGTCTTTCCAATTTAACAGGTGGAATATAATTATCCAACCAGTGACTTCAGCAAAATGTCAAAGACCTAACACCCCCAAGCTAAATGCCTGGACGTCTCGATATACCATACATACCCTAAAAACAAACAAGAAAATTACTCCGAAACCCTCCAGTTTTCTTCTCAATTTGTCCTCCAATTTCATTTTTTTTTCCTCTTCGCTTCCTCAACTGATGGTCCAGTCTTCATTACCAGCGCTCTTAGTTTTGCTCTTGGTTTTGCCGGCAGCATTTCACCTGCTTACAGCCCGTACTCCGTAGAGACTGGTAGTAATTCCGCAGGGGGATCCTGTGCGATTTGTTGCTTGTATTTCCCAAACCACCCCTCTGTCCCTGCCGTCAGCTTTAACAACAAACCCCCCCCCCCCCCACAACTCAACCCTCAGATTGGTAGACACATTGTGTATGAGGTGACTAATGTCTTCACAGCAGGACCCACATCTGAGGTTTTTCTTTTGGTAGTTCGGTGGAGGAAGAGGCAAATTAATTAGTGGGTGATCGACCATAGCCATGCCTGAATCTTCCGTGCCATAGCTAGGGGGAACTGGGGTAGAGAACAAAGAAATTGGCACACGACTGGCAATCTGTTGCTAGTTTTTTAAGGGAGGGAATAAGTATTTGCCTTGCCGTGTCTCGGTGGGGTTTTTTCTCCTACCAAAAGCAATCAATAATTTTGTTCAGGGCGTAAAAATGAGACTGAAAACTAGTTAGAAATTCTTTCCTCTAAAAAGAATCACAGCAGACAAATATAAATCAAATTGTTCCCCCTGAATCTTTAAATTTTGAAATTACTGTATCATCTTTCAAATTTCACCTGTTGATTTCTATTCATAGACATTGAATTAATTGTTTTGATTGAAAGTTGTTTTTTTTGGATTTTGCTTTCAGTATCGGACAACATGTAGGGCCACATTACCACCTTGTCCAAATATTTCACCCATCAAAACCATTTTGAATCCCTACATTGGCCTTTCATTTTAGCATTTCACATTAGCATAGTGAACCAAACCATAACAAAATACAAAACAAAACAAAAAGTCAAAAACAAAGACATGGATGACATTCACAAGACTTGTATTTTATGAAAAACAGTGCCATTTCAGGTCAGTTTATCATTTGTGTTGTGGTTTTACATTTCTTTTTACAATCTGCGGATGAAATTGACATGCTAATTTGTGTTGAATTCGCCGGGTCCTGAGCTGATTTAGCTTTGATGATGCCCCAGCAGACGACTCCGTGGGGGGTTTTCACACATCTAATATTTCCATGACGCTTAACTGCTTTTGTTTCCTCTGAGCGCCCCCTGTGGACAAAGTCGGACATTTCGTTTTGTGATATTAATACAACTTCTTATCTCGAAGGACCAAACCAAATAGCTCAGTGAGGAGAGATTCTCACCATATTTTTCTTCTTTTCTTAATTTTTTTTCTTCAGAATACCTATATTTTATTGATGCTTTTGAGAGAACCTGTGTCTGGAAATCCTAGACAAAGGGAATAAATTTTGGTCTTGCCAGTAATTTACGAACAATTTTTGCTTTGTCATTGGAATATTTGTAATTTTTTTCTTTGCAATCGTGACATTTCACATTTTCGTAAATCATATTGTATTTAGGGCAGTTATAGTGTCTGTAACATTATACAGGGCAAGTCAAAAAGAAAAGTGACCTGGATAAGTGATTTTTCCCCCCTTTAAAAGCAATTAAATTTGACACACTAATGAAGCATATATTAAACGAGCATGTTCTTTCACTCATTTGAAAAAAATGAGTTGCTGAAATTGATCCATGCTATGAGAAGTTATAATGCATATTTTATTTTAAAAATCCATTTTTCAGCTGTCCATGGAATGCCATTTGAAGCTTTTGAGCTGAAAGAGAACCAGAGATTACGTACAGGCATTCAATTACAAATGACATTTTTTAAATTTTTGTCAAGACTGAAACATTATTTTACTGTCAGATTTTGTGTTTTGAATATGGGGAATTTTTTTCTGAAATAATTGAGATGATTTTTTTTCTGTTTTTCTGCGCAAACCTTCGTTCATTCATGAAGGCAGGAAAACGCCCTTGTTTCACTGTATTTGAACGGTAAACGATCATTAGCGGACAGCTGAATTTTGTGATGTTTGTATCAAAATAGACACAACTTGTGAACATAGTACGCAAATTATGTGAAATTTTCTCAGTTAATATTCAGTAATGTTTACTTTATCCCTATGTTATTTTTATTAAATGGAGCAAGCGAAGAAAAAAAAGGAATTGTCATTATGCCACTTTCTTTTTGACTCGCCCCGTAGTGGAAAAATTCTCCGACTTGACTTTAAAGAGTGACTTTTTTTTCTGTAGTATGTGATGCTGTGAGATGTGAAAAAAAGATTCACATTGAACAGAATCAAATCATATTTGTGTTCCCTAAAGTCATCCTCACCTGTGGCTATAAAACAGGTGCATTCTTTAAAATGACTGTGGACTTTCTCATATCGATCTTCTGTCCAATTTTTTTTCTTTTTGTTCCGTTGCCGAGCGATTCGGCGTCAAGTCACAAGATTTACCAATTATCGTTGAGTTGTCATTTTACCAATATTTCCCGGGGCATATCAAAACAGACCGCTCCGTTGCGCCCGTAGTCACGCTGTCGTGTAATTAAGTTTGGGGTGGTAATGTGGTTTGGTTGGCAGCCATATCTCATTCCGACTTTGCAAGTCAGCTCGCAATATCGCATGATTGAGCATATATATATACCTGAGGGTGGGGGGATGTATAGAGGGGCCAACCATTTGAGTAGGGGGTGACCCTTTTGGGGGGGGGTACCAGAGGGGGGAAGGTGTCTTCATCAAAAACTTGACCAATATCACCCTTGGAAAGGTTCACCCTTACAAGAGAGATCTGGTGAATCAAGGATTTGTGATGGCTATTACGAATTACGAATTCAAAAATTCAAAAAGAAACTTGAGAGAATGTTACATTTTTGGTCTTACATGGATTCAGTCCTCTTTTTTTTATGAGAAAAATATCAGACATGGATTCAATCCTCCTTTTTTTTCATGAGAAAAATATCAGATGTGAGAGAGTGTTCAAGGGTGGATGGGTGGGGTACGGTTGGGGCTGGCTAACACGGAAAATATCTCAAAATTTGTTAGGTTCCATGAATAATGTGTCACTCATACTAATAGTGCAAATCTTGAGTCATTGCTCTAGGGCCTTTGGTTGATTTAATGTAGTGTGCAACACCTCACCCTTTTTGAAAAACTTGGACTTCAACACCCCAGCAAACCCCTTTGGAAATTCCTAGCTCTGCCATTGGTGTATGTTGTGCTCATTCTGCCAACAACATTGTGGATCAGAAATTTGTAAGCTGCACGTGTGTTTACGGAAGAAACAATTGTCAAAAACAGTGCATACTTGACATAACCAATATCATGTCCTGTCTAGTACATGAGTTGGCGCATATTTTTTTTTGTGAGGGGGGGGGGGGGATTTATCAGAACAATTTCTTTCCAAAATATTCAACAGCAAAGAGCGCTTTCTGATCAGTAACCAGCACACATAGGTTTTAACATTTGGTGTGAGTCATCACTCCAGTTCCGTCAAATTTCAGCGCCAAATTCGATCCCATTTTTCCTGTCCGATAGCATTAAAGTACTTCCATGTATTACTCCCATTCTCTTCTCACGACAACCCCCCCTCCCCTCCTCCCTCCACCATCTCTTCCCCTTAGTAAAGCCACCGGTCATTTATAGTTGATTCGTTTTCAGCGGAATGCTCCATTTTCGACCAACGCACTCTTATTTTATTCTCCTCCGCCCCGTGTCACGTTTCTTTACATTTAGTCCCTTTCCCGAAGAAGCACAAAAAAACATACTGCTTCCCTCCCCATCCTGTACGCATGAATTAAGGATCAGCCACCCTCTAGCGTTCGCGTCTCGCAAACTGTGGCTTTCGCAGCTCCAAGCTGTTGATACTAGACCAGAATGGGTTTATACGACCCTCGAGCCTTTTTCAGTCGAATTTTTTTTTTCTAATACGGCATTGATGATTGGGGTTTTGGGTTGGTGCTGCCTCGGCAGAGACTGTCGGAATCCCCCAATGTCCTGAAACTATGAATACAGTGTGGTATGCCTTGCGGTATTGTCATTAGTTGACTCAGAACAAGAGAGAGGTAGATAGTCAGGGATGGATTTAAGAATTGGAAGAGGAGAGGTGTCTTGAAAGAGAAAAAAAAGGAGGGACAACTTCTAAGTAGACCTCAAATCTTGAGAGGACGTAAAGTGGAGATTATACTTGGTAAGAAGTGGAGGCAAGGAGAGTTTGTGCGCTCTGGAGGGAAACAAGACAATTTCAAGACTTGAGAAAATATTGGCTTTTGAAAAGAATGGCTGGCGGGTTTGTTGTCCATCTCTTCCTGCTCCCTGTGGACACGCAAGCCGAGACACGCTCTGATAGTGAAGGTTGAACGACCGATCATTCTTAATTCCTGCCTCATGTTTTTGGATTTTCATAAAAAAAAAAATTGCCAGATCTGTCTAAATTGCATCTCAGACAAATCAGCGAGACATGTGGTTTTCCTTTGGGACGTCCCGCATGTACACCCTTTTGTGTCTACTCAGACATGCGCAATATCACTTTTTGTTGATCAACATAGTCAAAAAGTTTCAAAAATTTATCTGATGAATCACAACCTGTAGGCTACACTACAAGATTTTAGATAAAAATATTCTTCAAATCTACTTTCAATTGTATAATTTTGTAAGAATACATTTATTGGTGTAATATCATGTTGCTTGATGCCATAAACACTCCAAGAAGTTTTTATTATTTTGTTTAATTTATACATTATAATGTAGAGAATATGATTCCCAGTCTCTCCAAAAATGTAAATTTGAAATCCTTGGAGACGACCAAGGCCTTTTATATGCATTCTCAGGATCAGGAACACCACTCCCAGAGCATTTGATAATTTAAGCAGCCTCCGTTCATTCAGAAACTGTCTCGTAATCGATTTTTCTCGCACCATTTGGGCACATCCTGGTACACTAAAACACCCCCCTGGGGATCCAACAGCAAACCCTACTCTCCTGACCAAACCTGGCGCGACAGTACAGATTTACTTTCAGCACCAACCCAATGTCATCACTTGGTTTTCGCGTCCTGCTCCCCCTCCACCCCAAACCAACCAATTCTTTTGCCCGCAAGCAGTAATTTCAACCCATCCGTGTACTGCGTTCACGCACATGCACCCCCCGGTTCATTTCCAGCTTCATTCATCACTATACATCAGCGCTAGGCACACACCCAAGAGTTTTTACAACCAATCTCCAAATTCAGTGGTTCCCGACGTGCTCCTTCACTGGTCCCCCTGTCTCATTCCATTGCCTTTCCATATAAACAGATCTCACGTCTGATCAGCGGAATGCAGTGGTTAAAAAAAAAAGAAGTAAATTCAATCCAGGCGCAGTTTGTATTGATCTGTATGGTTTGCACAATTATGACTCATAGGGCCGTAGTTGGTGGGAATCTTGATGCCCGTTAAGCACACTGTAAAACCGCCGAAGGGGGACCCGAGCTACACAACCGGTGCGTGGCTGGGATGAGTTGTTGATACATTGCGACGCTTTCAAGACAGTCCTGTGGTGGATCCCCGTTGATACATTTGTGTAGATTTCCCTGGCTTGTGGCTTTGCAGTAGATGACTGTTTTCCGGAAGTCATTTTATTTGCCATCAAAATGAGGACGAAGTTAGAAATATCTCTTTGAACTGATTTCATAAAATAGGGAAAAAAGAGTATTACTGAATTGCCGTTTGTAAGGATAAAAGCAGCATATTGTTTGGAGAATACCCTGAAAAAGTGTTGGGTGGTTTTTTTTAAACATCCGTGACAAATACGGGTCTCCTGTGCTTAAAGATATGCGGGGGGAAAAATCTTCTCTTTAATTTCAGTTGTTGATGGGGATTAATTCAAACTGTGAATATTGAAATTTTAAATTCAATTAAAATTCAATTTGTCAGTACATCCAAAAAACACTTAATTGTCAAATAAACAATTGTCGATTCTGTTGCAGTCTCACCCATGTCAATGTACTCAAGATTTAACTCGACAAACATTCATGATCTCTTGCTACAGTCTCACTGAGGGTCGTTGACTCACCGGTCCCCGACAGAGGGTCACCGGTTGAACAGTCCGTGTGCGTGTCAGCGTTTTGAATTCATTAAGGCTGCATGCTGGCTTTCAAGGAAGAGGAAAACCACTTTAAATATAGATCTGTACAAAAAGATAGTGTCTGGAAAAGTTAACCATGTGACCCAAAGATATGAATATTTCATTTGCTGTTTTACAGCAAATTCATTTATGTTCAGATACAAGAAAAGCATTTATTTTGGGTGTATTTTATTATTTTATTATTCGCAAAATGCACAAAATGAAACAAAAAATGCACATTACCAGTGAGCAGAACTAAACACTTTTTCTTTTTTTGTTTCAAAAGGCTCCAATTTTTATGGGTTTGGTTTTTCCTTTTAACAAACTCGCTGAGAAATTCACAAAGAGTTGCAAATGTACATCATTGTGAACTTTCATTAACTGTATATAAAACGTAAGCTTTTTTTTGTACCCAAGTTGGGCCTTATCAAATCAGTGAATTAATAGACAAAAGACATTATCCAACATGCTAAATTGCCTCTCAAACTTTGCTTTTGGGAATAAGCCGAGATACTAATGAGAATTGAAGCGCAAACACATCAACCCTATACACCCACTTCAGAGATACTTCTCAGTGCCACAGACAGTAAAACATAAGTGACATTGCACCTTGAGAGATAGATTTCAATGTCCACATGTTTAGATAACCGAGTCAATAATTTTTTACCGACATTCACCAATATGTAGGTGCGAGTTATTTTCCGTTATCAGTCAGCCACTTCCGAAGAATCAACCTTTGTTCGCCCTACTCGAGAAATTTGATTTTTTTTTTTTCTCTTTGTCGGTTGCTAATTTGATCGGCTAACAAAGCGTGGTGACTTTTTTCAGTGGTCGAGTGTTGGTCCTGGTTGATCTTTGATGGATCGTTTCTCATCCCAAAACGAAGATCAAAAATACCGTCCGCGGTCGGTGCTTATCCAGCCCTTCTTTCAGAAAATGCGGCTGATTTTTCTTCCCTGTATGCTCAAGAAAGCACAAAGCACGCGCTCCTTTGATTAATTTTCGGTTACCAAGGAGCCTCCAATGGCGCCAAAGTCCCATGACAGATGCTGCAGCCACATCGTAGGATATTTTCAAAAGATGCATGTTCATCTGATAAAAGATTTGGAAAGACTGATAAGCTTGAGGCCTTTTTTTCACTGCACACTAAAACAAGAATCATGTTTAACACCTTATGAACTACTTTGAGTAATTTACAAAAAAAAATCATGTGTCATTTGGGGGAAGTTAACATTTTCATATTCATGAGCAAACTATTGTCTGTAAATGTAACACCAGACAATTTTTTTATTTTTTTTTGGTGTTCAATTTGAGAATAAATTTTTAATAGCACTTCCTATTATCATGACAAAACACTTCATAGAATGGCGATCTCATTTTTTATCCTACATGTAAAACCGTGAGCAGGTGTGTTTGAGGTTAGCGCATTAATGATGTAAATGAGCACATGGCAAGAAAAGTACGCGACCCGGAATCGCTCATTGTCTAAGTTGAGACGAGTGTGTGATGCTGGGTTCTGTAATTGCAACGCAAATGCATAATGCATGCACACAGGGCAAGGCCAAGGCACGCAATGCTTTTAAGCTGTCAAAACCCAGCTAATTCTTGTTGCCAGTTTAGCACTCCATTACAGATTCATGTTGCTAGGCAACTGCATCCTTCAGGTAACAAGCACATCACTTTGTGTTAGCCTGTCCCGTTTGCCGCATTCTGATTGGCTGAGAGGCCTTCACTGGTGTCAGATCTTGGAACACAATCCACCAATCAGAGTCAAAAATCCACAAGTGACAATGGCCATCCATGGATGTTGCCGATAGCAAGCTGGGACGGAGAGAAAGATGTACAACGTACCTTTAAAAGGGTCTTTTGTTTGTGTGCTTGTTTCCGCAGAAGGGACATCTTGTGTTAAACTCTGCCATCGGATCATTAATCAAGTCACTGGCTGGGTATCCGTTCAGACATTTTCGGAGCAAATTTGGCAGAAAATTGGGATAACGGCAGAGCCAGGAGGGGGAAGATGCAGGGGAGGTGGGAAATTGATGGGGGAAAAATGAGAAAACCAAAGTGAGGAATCCGATACTGGGATGAGAGATGACAAGATAGAGGGAAGGAGGGGTCCCTGGAGGGAAGGGAACCTGCCAAAGCTGGTTCCCATCAACCGACTTGCATTCCTATCCCAATTCTGCTGTTAGGAATAGTGACAATGCCAAGAGCGACAGTAACAAAAAAACAAGCTTTTCATAACTCTGAGTTATTTTCAACAAATTTACATTGCATTAGGAGGCGGAGACCGTCTCAGTTTGTGGGTTAATTACTCGAGATGGGAGGAGTGGAAGGGATGATCAATTAGGAATACCCCGGTTGGTTGGCGTGAAGCGAGGAATGTTTTCTCTGATTTGTCAAATTATTGATCATCCAATTTACGATGGAGTTTGCGGCGTGCGTGTACTTTGATTTGCATGTCTGCACAGTGAGTGATGGATTAGTTCATCATAAAAACCCTCCATCCACAAAAAGACAAAGAAAACATAAAATGAGGAATTTGGCATCCAGAACCTTGTTTTAGTAGATTCAGAATGGATGGAGATGACACGATGAAAGGATAGATGCAGAGAGGTTATCAAACAAACACAAGTAGAACCAGATTTGCAGGCTGAAGGGTTATTTGTTGGGGTTGTTGTTTTTTTCATCTGAAAAGGACATCAGTGCAGGAAAGACAAGGGCTCATTTAGTAGAAATGTTGTTCCTAGTGTGATTCTCATTCCGGCAAATATCCAGATACTTGAATGGATCTTTGCTTGTTGTGTCTCTTGTGTGATGTAACTGTTGAGATCTTAATAGCTAGTCTCCTGATCTCAATCATAGTCTCTGATGTACTTTTCAGGATTTTAATCTCCATTCACTTGAACAATGTAATTTCCATTGGTAAAAACAATGTACTACTCGTATTAATTTTGACCCAAGTTATTAGCAGCTGAAGAACAAAGTGTTCTACATTGTACATTGATTTGGAACCCAGGTTGGGAAGTCGGGTTGGCATAGCGGTACTTTCCTCGCCTTCCACCGCTGTGACCCGGGTTCAAATCCTGCCTTTGTCAATATGTGGATTGGGTTTTCAGTCCCTGCCTGATTCTGTGGCTTTTCCTCTGAATATTCTTCTGGGGTTTTTCTCCCACCTCTAAAACTGTAATCTCTTCTCATTGTCTTCTCTCTGCGGGTTTCTTCAGGCTTGCGAGCTACAGTGCCTTGGGCGCTTCTGAGGAATCCTTGGTTTCAGTACCAAAAATAAATAAATAATAAAATAATAAACAACAATTAATCATTTTATCATTCACTTCTCAGTTGTTTTTATCTCTCTTTGCTACTTAACTCCGAAAATTTTCTCAAAACTTAGTCTGTGGCTGACTCTGGAATTTCTGTGGATATTGTTGGTTGGTCGATTGTGAACAAAGTATTGAAATTAGAAAGTCGCAAAACAGAAGGGGTTGCTAGTACTGCATCAAAAGTGCTGGCACTTTAATTCCCGTTAAAAAAAAAGTAAGGGTGTGACTTTGCATTTAATTTTGTAAACGTTTAGCAAATATTGTAAGAACCTTTTAAACGTTTTGCCATTTCACAGAAGCTGACTCCTGCCTATTATGTCATGATTGACATGATAAATCCACAATAATTGACATAATAAGAAGCGGGCAGTAATTAAAAAAAGTAAAAACTTAACTATGTGTACCCCGCAAATCACCTTTTAATATAATGCGGGTTTCATTTTGTTTGGAAAATTTGTGAACGGATTTAGAATTTTAAAAAGCCACTCCTTAAAAAAAAACCCCACTCCAGGGTTGTCTATCGCACGTTGTCTCTTTCATATTTTTAGACAGGAATTATGCACGAACAAAAATTTCATCAATTTTTACCATATTTTTTTTCTTTTCCTTGTGATTTCTTTTGTGTGTGCCCATCTCAGGGTCGATCCAGTCAACAAAATTGATTTTTCATCTATCCTCTCGGGAAAGACACAATTCGGTCCCAAAAGAACCCTTTCTTTAAAAAAAAAAAAAAATTCCATACCAATCGCATGGACCAATTGCATTGGTTTAGACGGTAGCAGGACCACGCGCCAGGCCGGCGTATTCATATTTTTGCCGCTGACGCGGTATGATTCTCAAGGCTTGGCGGCACTTTGATCTTCAAAGAAACGTGATTGACTGAAGATGAATACGATTGTAACAATGGCAGGGTTTGCCTGAAATGGGGGAAGTCAGAGTGGGGGGGGGGGGTCGGGGGGGGGAAGTGACTGAGACAAAGCTACAAACAATGCTTGTGGGAGTGAATGGTGACTGCTGAGTGTGTAGCAGTGATGTCATATTGATTCATGTCTTGCTTCTTAAGATTTTGTTCTCCCCTGTTTTCTTTGCTTTTAATCATTTGCTCAAACATGTATTTTATATGTCGCAAAAAAAATTCCATTAGTTTTGGTTGAGATTAATTTCTGTTCATCATTTTGTTCACTGGTTCACTGGTGAACTTTTCTGGTACTGCTTTGTGTAGAAAATAGATTAAAGTTAGTTGCATTAGCCCTGAAATTAGCCGCTGCAGTCAGCCATTGAAACATACGCCTAAGTAGGAACATTTACATTCATAGGGGGAACTATAGACTCAACTGGGACTGAAATCAGGACCAGATTGGGGGTTCCTTTAACCAGAAATGTTTGTATCTTTATATTTTAAAATAACACTGTCATGTTTTTCTTGCTGGCATCTTGACAGATGTTTTGTACAAATCCCATCTTTATCTTTTTTGGTTCAATAATTTGGAAAATATAGTTTTTGTGGGATAATTACAGATGATCCATTAAAAGTATGTTTATTTTCTCGCGGATGTTCAGTTTTCGAAAGACCAAATGTAAATTGCAGAATGTATCAGCGATTATGCAAAGTGATCGGTGACAAAGCGTCATCAGAGCCTAATAAATTTTAGTAGTATTTATCAATATTTATCTTTTGGAACCAAGAAGTTGCAGGTGTATCGCACAGCACCTGCAAAGGGAGAACTCCCCCCCCCCCTCCCCCCACCACTGGAGTCCTGGACCACCGTGGTCCAATCAGTCGGCATACGTGAGAGGCTCATCGGCAGCATAGCTAGATTGATCAGCAGTCGGTGTGTTGTGTAGAGTGGCAATCCTGCATCCCGTCGCTGCGGCCCATTCATCCAGATGGTTTAACTTGATTGAGTGCTTGAGTGAACAATGCTGACTACGAAAATGACAGGATGTCGAGATGATTCCAGCTTTTTCCCTCTTCAAACCCCCCCCCCCCTTTTTTTTTATGTTGAGTCCCACCATCGCATTGTCTCCAGAGCCCAGTCCTGTTACTTTCGGATGATTTGCCATTGACTGGCCGAGGCCGGCCGACCGACTAACCGACCGCCCGCTGTGGTAACGGGCCAGTGATGTGAGGGATTCGTCACCGTGACTTCACGGATCGTTTCTTTCCCGGTACCAGGGCTCCTCCAACCCCCCTCCCAACCCCCCCCCCCCCCAACCTCCAGTTGTTCTAGGCAGAGTAGAAAACTTGCGAGTTATTGCGAAGCGAATGGCTTGTGACATGTTTTAGGGGCGGTGCTTGACATGCGATAATTTATTGACAAGTTGATTTGTGTTGAAAGCCCTAATTAGTCACTGACGTAGCGATGATGACTCAGAACAAAAGGATCAGGCATTGCGCTCTTCATGTTGAAAAGAAAGTAAAAAGACTTGCAGCATTTACGGTGGTTGCTGTAAATGACACTGTGTGTTTTGAATGTGAATAAATTTTATTTCGAAAAACACTGATGATATTGATTCACTCTGAAATAATTTTTATTTTATGAGATTGATACACAGAGCTGAGTCAGTACACTAGTTCCTGGTTCGAAGAAAATATTGATTTGTAAATTATGATGATGTTTAAAGTCACTTTTGTATTATTCTGATCTCTTTTTAGTTGAATTCACCATAATTCAAGATGTCACAATGTTGCTTCCAGTGTGATATGACACAAATCCATTCTGGAATGGAAATCTCAACATTTCTCTTTTGGGCCTCTCTTGGAAATGAAATATCAATTTACTAGATAATCCATTCTCGGGGAGATAATTTAAAACAAAAACAAGGGTGGATTTTCAGCAATATTTGAATATTTTCAAAATCATCTTAGCCATTTTCAGGCAAAGCAGGCAGACTTCCCATGGGATACTTTAATCACTTACCCCATTGAAATGGTCAAATAAATAACGTGTATGTAAACAGAACTTTTTGTTGAGAAATCAGCAATTTTCTGTGGACGTTGTGAAAAAAAGGTCTCCACTGTTAGTAGCAGCTGTATTTTGGATTTTTAAAGTGTGTTGGAGAAAATAACGAATTATTTCATTGTTTGGTGATTCAAAATTCCTTTGGTGATTCAAAAGTAGCTGTTTGGGGGATTTCTTAAATGTGTTGGAGAAAATTTAGAATTATTTCATTGTTTGGTGACTCAAAATTCCTGCCAAGTGACTTCTGACGTTTACAGAGATGTCATCATCAACATCCCACTCAACGAGACACGGTTGTTACCGGTGATGATCGCCATAGTGACAATTGCCGTGCCGACCTTGGCTTTAATGGAGACTCTGTATCATCCATTTTCCCTCCAAACGACCAAAAAAAACACATGAAGCAAGCGTGACTCATCGGTAAAATTCAAGCTTTTTATTCGTCATTTTCTGCATGCGTCTCCTCCAGCACATCCAGGCTTGGCTTTTAACCTTGACTTTTTATTGGTTGCCGTTGACGCAGCATTTGAAATTGGTAGCGCCACACATTTGTCACGCTTACGCCACCGCTACGGTAGTTAGCTTTTGTTAATATTGCTCGTGTTGACTTGCTTTGTTCGGTGAGTTACGCTTGTGTCACCTCATCAGGTGTACGTGGTCGATTTCGGTAGTGAGCTGGATTTTGTCCAAAGTAAACAAGAAAAGATCTAAAAATGAAATTGTCATCATAAGTCACCTCTTGGGAGTCAGTGTTCAAGAACTTTAAGCATTGCTAGTTAATTTGCATCAGAAACTTAACAGATATGATGTCAGTGTCAGACAACAGTGGGTTTCTTGAAGATTGTCTCTATAGAAAAAGCCTACTACATCCACAAACAATATTGTTTTTCACAGCTGTTCTGGAGACTGGGGTTTATACTAAATTCATTTGAATTATTGATAAACTACCAGTGAGAATAATTTTCTGGTATATGAGATGGCTTCGTGATGAAAGTTTCTGTCAACACAAAAGTCATAACAAAAACACAACCAAATTATAACAAAAACAGAACCACTCTCAAAAGCTGACAATTTTTTCAGTCAACTTATCGTGTCATCACCATCTAATACCGCCATTATTTGCGGAGAAGAAAATCAACATGACCATAATCCTCCCTTTATCTGTCTAACACACCCCAATCCCCTCTTATATTTTGCAGCCACATTTCCAGAAATGAAATTATCCTTGTAAGGCAATCTCTTGCCCCTCAGATTACTAATTATCGTAAATTTCCTCGGCTGGACAAAGGCGACAGACAAGGTTTTTTTCTCAAACAGCTGATACCTACCTAATCGTCTGTCACGAAAAGTGCCCACACCTCAAGAGCTAATTTCGTCACGGCAATTAACACGAGTACGGCGGCACACGACTGGGCTAAATTATTCAGTAGAGGGTTTTACCACCATATCCCACTCGGGGGAACGGGGCTAAAAAACTCAGAGAACCGGTAACGCATCAACAGGAGTCAGCGTGATTAAAAAAAAGCCTTGGTGAATTATACATGGTCGGCAACGAAGAACGAAATGGCATTGTGAATGCGTTTGGCTCATTAGCCAGTCCAACACTTTTTCCGTTTTAAAACGATGAGGACAGCTGTTAAATTGTGACTCATCAATGTTCTGCAGTTACAGTTCAAAATAATTTTTTGTTTTGCTTGAACCACATTTGTCTCTTTTTTAGACATTTTTTTTTGGGGGGGGGTCATATTTTTGGACAGACTTGTGATTTTGTCTCTGTCATTGGAAAGACAAAAAGGAATCTGTTTTTTTTTAACAGGTAAATTTTTCAACATTTTTTTTTTTAAATGACAAGAACTCTTGATGTTATGTAGGCTACTTTATCTCAGATCTGTTGTATTGTGTGGACGTGGAAATTGATCCAGAAATAATATTGGAGTACTCGTGCTTGTCACCATTCTACTTTGTCTAGCTTAGTTAAATCATCAGACGAGAATTACACGAGTAAAAAGTCAAAATGAGGATCAGAAAGCATCGCTCACATCTGCCAGGTTAAATTACCTCCAATTTCCAAACTTTCCCCAGCGGTTATCCTGTTCCATCCCGAAACATGCACTCAACCCAAAATATACACCTTCCCGTCCTTAATTGAATCGGATGGGTCAATAGCCCAAACTATCCGGACACTCGGTAATCCTCGTCGAAGAAAAAAAACAACACAAGAAAAACAAGAGCCGGAGATTGGCCAATCTTCCTGAGCAGCCCAAAACCGTGTAATATGTCACAATCTGATACAGAAAGCATACCCCCCTCAGCTTTCACGATCTTAAAGCCCGTTTTGTAACGCAATTACACATGACTCATGCCCAAAATTGCCTTTTCAGCTACAATTTCCATTCGACATTAACGCGTAAAGCGGGGCGGCAGGAACGGCGGCAACGACGGCATTGACAATCAGACATAGAAATCAGCGGGGAAAAAAATGAAAATGGATAACAATTTCAGCGAAACTGATCACCAGTGGAGTTAAGATTTTCACAAGAAAAAAAAAACAGATTAACAAACATGAGTCACTGCCATTTTGCATAAATTTGCATGAATAACAAATTAAACTGAATATTGCCAGTCTAGAATTTTCTGTTCTGGGCTGTACATGCACTTAATTTAATTGGCAAAATAGTAATTCACCGCATTAAGCACAGTGCGGATATCTCCTTCCATTTACAATGCATAACAAGATCCAATATTCACAAATTTGTTGAATAAAATATACATGCCCTCAGGATTGATTTTAGTATAAAAAAAAAAAATGAAAGACATATAAAAATTAATGATGTGCAGTATTAAACCAATAGCCTTCAGGAAAAAAAGCCTTAAAAGCAGGATTTGTACAAAGACGTCTTTATTTTGTAGTTATTTCATTGATAAGGAGCAAGTTCATCTTATTACACTCCGTCAATGATTATTGGTTCTTTATATTGCTATAGGGGGATATAAAATATCCATGAACCATTCATGACATCACAACGTCCAGTCACATGGGTACGTTGAGAGCTGCATGTCTCATAGAGTAACTTATATATTTTTTTTCAAATCTACCGAAATAACAGATTGCAGTTTCCCTTTTCTTTATTTGATTGAATGTTTACTTTAATGCTACAACTCCTCCATCAAGTGGCAGTTTTTGTGATTTGAGCGAGGTTACCTTTGTGCTGTGCACAGTTAAAGGTTTTGGACGCTATTTGCGAGCATTCAAAAATAAAACTGTCAAAATATCATGAAATATCCTACTTGATTGTTAGTAAATTATAGGATTAAGCATCCTGTGAAATCATTGCGCCTAGTGCGCTCCCATTTTCAAGAAAAGAGAAGTTACCATAATGTCCTTGCGATGGTTAGGATCAAACCATCACGTTTTCAACGGCAACCTATACTTTGCGTCAAGAAAAATGAAGATCGTCTTTCACAGTGTTCTCAAAAGATATATCTACTGAGCTGAAATTTTGACAGCTTTTTTTTTTTAATAACCTGCTTCAGATTTATTGTAGTGTCTTTTGAATCGGCAAAAAACCCCATCTCTTTTGCGAACGGTGTTCATTACATTTAACGCCTGCAGTTTGGAGGTCCGGGATATTTCAAGGGCCGAATGTGGGTTGCCCGAGGTGCCGATGTCAACACATGCAGATTAAAGGCCTAGATAAAGAACCAAGATTTGCAAATTGTGTGATGCTATTTCAAAAAAGGAAATTCAGAATTTTGTCAATTTTGTAAGTACGTAGAACATCGCTACATTCTAAATAACAAATTGGTCAGAAGGGGGGGGGCATGGTTAGCCACCCAGCCATCCCTCTAAATGTTATACGCAGTCCTGATTTGATTGTCATGAGTGGATCTCATAGCGCCCTCTATGCTCATGCACAGAGTCCATTACTTTGTATGATACTAGATCATTCACCAGGTCCTTATTTCTTTTTCTCTATTTCTTTTCTCGTACAGATTACCACACCCATTCAGACCGTCACAGCCCAAGTCTGGAAGGAATACTACGCACACCTGCCAATGGTGCTCTGGTCTAGTCTTACAAGGTGATCTTAATTCGTGATCTTAAACAATCATTCATGCTTCACTTTCTATCAGCAGTATGATGTGGGTTTTCTTAGGCGGGCGTAGGAGGTGGGGGTGGTCCTGGGCGTGGGCATGGCTCGGGGTTGGGTGTGGGGGTGGGTGGGGTGGTGGGTTGCTTAAAATGCAGCTGATTAACTTGATTAACTTGGGCCTAAAAAGTTAAATGAAGGTAACGACCTTGCATTATTGCTGGGAGGGATCTTTGACACACGAAGCTGTTTCTTCCCTTATAAAAATCAATTGTGTCCATAGCAAGTTCCAGTAACCAGATTTGTAACGAGTCATTGAATTTTGTGACTCGAGTCGAGTCGAGTCATTTTAAGGAAGTGACTCAAGTTGAGTCGAGTCATTAGGTTAAAAAAGGTCAAGTCGAGTTAAGTCGAGTCGAGTCACAGCTTGTGGTCGAGTCGAGTTGAGTCGAGTCGAGTCGACTCAAATTTGTGTAGTCTCTGCTAGCGTCATGAATGTCAACCACTCGTCACCTATGTGCACCCCTTCCATCTTAAACTTAAGATGTACTGTCTGTGGCCCTTCAACATAGTCAACTGTTTTTTTTCCTCGGATGAATTTTTATGATTTGTATTAATGAAAAATAAATTACTTTTTGTGTCTTTTTTAAGCATCTGCAACCCTCTTTATAAAAGGCTTGTGCTATGGGTTGCTTTTGCACACAGACAGATCTGCCCTACGAGTAGACTTGGTCCCAGTCCTAAAATTTGTGCAGTAATTGGACCCACTTTTTCTTTCAGCATCACATTGCCCCACCCAATTTTACCAAGAGAATTATCCTTTGTTGTTTGAATTTGCACAAATATAGCCTCGCAGTGATACACAAGTATTTAATGTATGAACTGTTTTTCTTACACCATCATCTTTTACACTCGAGGGCTTTCACAGTTAATTAATTTTCCAATTGTTAACATCAAATTTGGGTTAATTCTTTTTACTGCACCAGTAAAGTCAATAATGTACATTGCGTATTTATAAGGGTGATAGTTACTTCAGTGTAGAGTAATATTTTACTTCTGTAAAAAAAAGTTACTTAAACTCACTTCGTTTCTTCACAGACAGAAACACTTCATTGGTGAAAAAAAAATTCAAAGTGGCATGGCTAGCCCATAAGAAAACCAAAACAGATCTGCTTGCATCCAGTAAAATAGACAGTGTGTACCTAAAAGGACTATTTATTTTCATTACAGTTAGAAAAAGTTGAGACCCTTTTAATAACCAAAGATATTTTGTAAACTAAGAGCATGGGCGTCGCCAGGATTGTTTTCTAGATGGGGGCAGGCAAAGCACATTTTTTCCCCAAAAATCCTTGTACTTTCTTTAGCATAATTTATTCTCAATTTATCATTTTTTCGTGGGTGGGCGGGAACATTTACCCACCCACCCCCCAATTGATACCCCTACAGACACCGATTTGTTAAATGTGCATTTAATGAATAGCAAATATGACTTCACACCAGTGTTGGGTTTTTTTTGCGTTTCCAAGGGGGAAGGAGGAAAGCGCCTTGCCCCCTTGGGGCCCCCCCCCCTTGCCCTTCCACACACCCCCCTTGCCCCCTTGCCCTTCCCCCATCCTGGCGACCCAATGACTAAGAGCATGTTTTTTTTTACCTGGTAGATTTAAGCCTCCTTTGCAAGAACAATAAGGTAATTTGCCTGTATAAACTATTTAAATTACTACTTTAGAGTGCAGTAATATTTCTAAATTATTATCATAAAGTATTAATTTTCCAAAGTATTCCTTTTTTATGATATGAACATGATAATGAATATTACAAAATAATGAATGAAGTAAACGCAATGTAATGAAAACAGAATTGCAAGGTTGTACGAAGTGATGATACTGATCACAATGATGAGTGGGTGTTGTGATTTTGGAGTCAAATGGGGATTTTTGTGATAGTTGTTTTAATGCATGTAGTATAATTCTCTCCTATGGACAGAGTTTTTTCCCTTCAAACTTCAACAAAGATTTCAAGAAAGGCATTTATTAAACTTAAATACAAATGATATTTTCCAAAACCTTTATTGTAAAATTATTTTGCCAAAAAGTCAGCATGGATTGTTTCTTGTGATTAAAAATAATTCCAAGTAATTTTACATGTGTAGTGTGTTGTTGAAACTTTCTTATTAAAACTGAACCCAGCTGGAGTCTTCCAAACCCACTGGGAGGCTTTTGGGGCACTTTGCAGGATTTGGGGAAAGTAGAGCCCAACCACCGGTAGTGTAAAGAATGTACCGTTGGGTTTCGGCATGGTGTAAGTTTCGCAAGATTCTTACCAAAAATGCCCTGCGGTGTGTTGTATTTATTCTTGCCTTTTTTTCTAAGGTTTTTCGTTAAATTCAATTAGAATATTAAAATTGTTTATATTTCGTGATAATGATATACAGGAATGTGAAACCGGAGTAACCTCCCATTTCAATATGAAATTCTATATGTCTGTGAAGTTAGAGCATTCAACGCCACCACACTGGCCCCACGTGGTCCAAACTAAATATTTCCAAAATTAGAATGCGGTTACCCAGCAATGCGGATTATTTTATTTCCCTTTTAATATGGAACCTTAAGGCATTGGTTACACGGTAGTTTAATATTTTGTTAATTTACCTCAAGTTTAAGTTACTGTTACACCTGAAGTGTTATTCCAATACCCTGGCGTACTACCAACGCGACTTCAACCTCCAGTTCCCGTAAAATATTTCCAAAAAGTCACCTGTCAATCAGATTTGAATACCTCGTATGTTTTATACTTTATATAATTTATAGGCCCCTACTGCCTGACGAGTGTGACAAATTCAAATTATACTCCCTGCAGAAGGCACTCAAGTCAAATATTAACTGTATTTTAAAAAGGTAATATATTACCAGCTAGTTTTTCCGAGCCTCATACGCGTACCATTTGTAATGCTCCCTCCGGATGAAAGAAAAAGGGGAAAGAGCGCCCCCTAGCGTCAAATGAGGTGTTCCCCATAAATAAAAACTTTGGTTCTGGATTCGCTGATGGATTTTTTTTTCATGTCAATCTTTCCTGATATTATGTGCAAATTAGAGGATGGGGATCCGGTACCCTTCCCATATCAAAGCACTCGATCTAGCGTCAGCATTTTCCCATATACCATTTCGAATTCAGAATCGGTGCTTATTATATAGTGTTTCTCCTACAACCCACTCATCCTCGTAAATTATGAATGGAGTGTGCTAAAGCATGGACCTCTGTAAACTCAACTACACGTCTGCTGTACCAGGTGAGACCGCATTGGCTCAGTCGGCCAGCTTTGATTTATTCATCCAGTCGATATATCGGAATGTCACGCGGCGGGGATTCGGTGTCTGATGTCCAAGGGACGTCAAACAAACTGATCGGCTTTTGGGATTTACTGATGAGCTGAAAAAAACTCCCAAGGTGTTAGTGATACACCAACAGACTTGGATTCAATAACGTTATCAGATTATGATACATTAACTCTTGTCAAAGTCTATGCATAATTATGAGCGGAATAAACAAATGGGAGTTGTTTCGGGATGTGACTAAAGAAGATGGTGCATTCATCATATTGAGGTTACTTTCCGTATATACTTCAATTTTCTTCACGAATGCAATTGAAATTTTGTTAGTAGACAACGTAAGGAGCTGTCAGCTGAGTGAAATCGTGAACATTTTAACAAAATCTAACTAGCTGGTTACCATAAACGCATTAGGAATCCCATGGCAACCTTTTGACTTGTGATTGTATCAAAGCCTAGTAGAGCTGGTCTAAGAGTCCACAACATTTTATTCAATTGATTCAGTCTGGCTATTGACTGAGAGGCTTTGCATCTGTGTATTTGGTCGGGTTTTAGCCTCTGCATTGGCGTTACGTGTGTTACCCTATAGGATAGCACTGCCCAACTCACACAAGTGACAGTGAGTCGGTGAGATACGAAGAGAGCTAGCAAAAATAGGATGATGAAATACACCTCATGCGGTTTATATTGGTCTCTTAGACATTCACGGTATTCAAATAGGCCTACTAACTATGCGAGACAGCCTATTTGTACGAGTCCCGCCTCAAGTATTGCAACATTCCACTGTGTAATCATTACCAATGTCGCCCGGACGCCAGACTACGGGATTTGCTTCTTTTTTTTTTTACATCTATTGGATACCCGTCTGGTTTCTCCAGAGTCCATTAAATAGTCATCATCGCATCGTCTGGATGCCAGACCGCGTGATGGCTCTTAATGATCGAAGCCCGCCTCGCGGGGCAAAAGTGTAACATTCCACTAAGCAATCATGATCATGTCTTGCCAGGTGCCAGATATTATTTGCTCAGTTCGTCAGTCGGCAGAATTCCGTCTTTCGGATGATAGAGCAAAGATATAGGGTAAGAGCTGGCGCGTCTATTATTGTCTTAATCGATGTTCCATTTGCTACTTAAGTCCTTCCTGGACGATCGGTTCAAATGAGACCTGATATGCCGGATTTAGCTTCCAATCGTTTATTGGAATTTGCGATCTAGGGCATCTGTGGACCCCTGGCACGTGCCCCGTTGAACGCCTCAAGCAATAATATGTGGAATCGGATTATTCTAATCCAGATTGATGTTTATTGCAGCGATATATAGTTTGTGCAATTTGAATTTTTTTCCAACGATTGGATATGCTTTTCATTTCTTGCGTTCTTTCAATAAAAAAGAAAAGAAACGAGCATTGCATGCACTACCAAATATAGATCTACACTAAATTTCGGCCTTCATAATGTCAAAATAATGTTGTGGGAGCTATTGGCCCTGCATGCGTTAATTGTCTTACCAAATTTAGTTCATTTCTAAATTAAAAAGAAAAAGATGATTTTCTGGGAGGGAAGGCAAAGAGTATTATCTTGGCCTTGTCCTCGGTTTAAATTGAATGCCATCGATCTTTTTTGCCTGTTCGAGAATTGGGACACCGGTGTGAAACCTTGTCAAACATTTATGTTGAGTGTTTCCCGTCGGTACAGTGTGTACTTATCACCAGTCATACAATTCCCTCTAGTGTCACGATCGTGCCCAGCCCAGCATCCTGCGAACCCAAGCCCCACGTACGCTGCCGTGCAACTTCTAACCAACGCGACGCCACCACCCTGACAACATACTGTACATTCCCGCCCCGTAAAGGTTTTCTTTACACATCCAATATTGAGGAATCGTTTAACTCAGCTTGTTCACTCGCGGGCCTGAAATGTCGCAACTCGATCCCCCGACTTTAATTCATTCATGGCCTCTTTTTTTCTCCCTTCACTTTTATTTTTTTAATCAATCATTTTCCGAGGCATTGAGGCCATTTCGTACATTCTGTGCCATAACCTACAGGGTTTACTTAACGAGTTCACCGAGTTCGTCCGGCGTGTAAGGGGGGGGGGGGAGATCCCGGGCTAAATTCTATCGAAAAGGAGAAATTACTCTACAAAATCTACAAACTGCATGGCATGCCAATGCAAGAGTTGCTCTCCCTCTTTCCCATTCATAAATCTTTGGACGCAGCCGCGAGGGGTTGCGGTAATACAGGTGCTCCTTGAGTATACCCGGAAGCCAGGTATACAGCCTCCCGTGCCTTTTTTGCAATCTCCCTGAGATGCTGTGAAGGAGCGAGGATACCCAGATCCCCCAACCTCGGCAGGTGTTGGGTAGACGGTTGCATTTATACATGAGACATCCTGGCGCCGCGTCACTCTCCCAGGCTATAAACTTTCCCCTCCGAAAGAGAGAAGAGATGAAGAGAATAAAGTCGACATCGCGGTTTTACCGTCGGAGTAAAGTGTCATGCTCCAGAAAAGCTCTTCACATCTGCAATAATCACTTGGTGGACAGACACCTCTCACTTCAAATCGCACGGGAGAGAAATTGGCTCGCGTGTGTGGATACAAGGCTCGTGATCATATCAGAACGCAGGAAACACGCAGGTTTTTTCTTTCTTCTTCTTTTTTTATCCTTCTAGTACGAACGGAAGTCAGATACATGTACACGGGTTGGGAATAAAAATCTAGCCCAGGGACATTCCTTCATCTACTGGCAATTAAGACATTTTGAATATTACACGTGCAGGGAAACATCGCGGGTATAATTGGCGAGATGGAACAATCTGCACGGAGCCGTGAGAATGGCTAAGGACTTGATTGCAATGATCGTCCAACAAACTGGGTTAATATGTCGCCATTTGTTACTTCATTGACGTCAAGTCTCAGGCAACAGGCATTCCAGACTCCTATTCTTGTTGCTGGTTTTCATGGCATTTTCTGCCAGGTCCGATGTCAAAACTTGGCGGAGCATTTTGTTAACCTCTGCTGTTAACACTCCTAATGTTCTCATTAGAGTCCAGATATTTTGCTTATTTTTGTGCTTAAATTTCGATATTAGCAAGCATGCACTTTGAATGGAAAGTTTACAATGCCTTTCGGGCACATGCTACGGTCATCGGCAAAAAAAAATACATGACGTGTTAACAGACAAATCAACATTCATTGATAGACGATCGCGGTGGTGTGGGTAGAGAAACGGAAACCATTCATGCATTTTCAACTTATTCGTATGATTTTACTATAATCCCACAAGGACGGCATTTGACTTTAATCGATGATCACATCACGTCACTGTGTTGTAGGCCTTTTAAGTGCTGTGTTTTTTTTCCTTCTATGTAATGCATGTTCACTTGAACATCGCCACAAACTTGTCATGAGCAAGAATGTCTCTGCAATATTGCTCTATTGCCTCTTGCATGCATGCTATCTCCAGTCGAGCAAACGCAATTCGCTTACCCCAAGCCAAGTGACCATACCTCTGACGGTATAAGACGCCGTATAGATTAAAACTGATTCACGATTAGCGCACGCGTTGGCGCGCTTTTTGTAGTTTCCCGCCACCAGTTTGATCAGCGATTAACGCCACGTTGTTCGCATCGACGCATTTACACACTGCTCTCTGGCTGTTGCTATACACCTTTTAGGCCTATTAGGGGTTCGTTCAGTAAACAAAACGAGAGACTGTGCATAACTGGCAGCGCCTTCTGTCTGCAGCAGAAGAAAATAATCAGTCTAGAACCGCGACTCCAGGCTTATTATTATAGGCCAAAATACGAAAAATGCCAAAGAGAATTTCACGGGATCGCCAATCATAAGGGCCACTTAAGATGGCGGCTAAGAGAAAACAAGAAAAAATAGAAAGAGGCAATTTAAGAGAGAGGGAGAGGAGGTAGCTGATGACATTGCGTTGTTATAAACAGATAAATTATAAAAAGGGAAAGGCAACATTCTAGCTTGGAGTTCCAAAGTATGACAGTACGAGGAAGGAAGCCTGAAACCTCTTTTCACAAAATAAATGCCAAAAAAATTTCAATGGATTGCTCTATGACAAAAAATCGCTCCACATGATGCTTCAATATGAATTATAGAACATAAATTCATAACACATTTCAACACTACAGAGATCCTTGTATCCTTCCATAAGGGAGGGGGGGGGGACACCTATTCACGACTTCACCCCCCCCCCCAAAGTATTCTTCTTATATATCGATTATGATAAAAGTATAGGAAAAGAACGTCGAACGTGAATGGCCTATTACAATGAGCTGTTGGAGCCACCTTTTGCCTCCAGCATGCAGTCTAGTCATCTCTTCATCATCCCCACCCAGGCGGCAATTTCAACGCCTTTTTTCACTCATTTCCGCCATCTTCTCATAGAGAGTAAACTCCGGCGAGTTCTTCGCGGTCGTTCTACCGGTAACCCCGGCTTCACTCGGCCGCCTAATTTTTGGCACTCTTTTCACCTGCCCCGTTGTTCGCATGTGCATGCGTATACCCTCCGTGACCCCGCACAAATGAAGTGGATGCGATATTTAAATGATCATCCCAGGGATTTGTTTGTCCCTTCCTCAGTTCAAGGGAAACGATAGCGTTGAGGATTGTTATCTACATACACAAAAAATACTTAGCTTTAAGCTGGCGTTTTCTGAAGTATTTGCAAGCATGCTGGAAAGGATATTTTTTCATTGAAACTTACTGCACGATCTTCTTTGTTCCCTTTTTAAAAAACATTTATTTGACAATAACATCGATATCTTTCGAGGATCGATACCAATATGCCTCCTTTAGCAGCACCCATCAATACTTTTTAATAATCTCATGTTCGACTGTCATGGAAGTAGGGTTTTTTTTTAATATTCGCAGATTTCAACATCTAAAGGATATTAAAAAACGAGAGTTTCTGTTATTTAATCATTCTTGAAGTTGGCATTATACTCGATAACATTTGTCCTTCTAGGCCTGTTTCTGCACGTTCGTGTGAACTCGGAAAACGACGCTTATTTTATTTTAATTAATTATTTTTTGCCGATATAAGAGGGCCAGCCTCTGGGTACCTATTCATTGACTCTCTGACGGACTCACTATAGCCTAGTCTGGTTGTTGGCTGGGGAAGAGAACCGGGCAGTGCTATTGTATAGGTGTACCCTGTAATGTGCTAAATTTGGCCCTAAGGTGAAAGCAGATGCATGAATGGCCTTTAGTAAATAGCCATTCTAAATCAAATGAATACAAGTTAAGGTTTGCACTGTCTGGGTCTTTCTTTTTTGCTTTTCTTTTTTCTTTTTTAATCTGCAGACATTCATCAAAACATTGAAAAATATAAAATGTTGCAAATAATGTCTAGAATGATTTTCTTTTCAATTTTCCCCGTGCTTTCTTAGCCAGTCCCCGCATCAAGAACAAAGATGCCAGTTTTCCCAACGTCTATCGACACACAAAAAACAACGGCATATGAGTAACACACGACCTTGACTTGCAAACAAAAGCCTTCAACAATACGACGGTCGTCTGCAAGGGCACAGCCATTGTCACATCGCAGGCGGATGCAGACGCTGTGCATATTTGAGCATCAATTTATCTCATCGCCATGGTAACACACTGTATATTTCTTCTCCGGTGATCAGTCATCGTGAATTGATAACATCATGCAGAATATTTTTTAATAGCATCTCAGTCAGAGAATGACACACGTTAAGTTTTTTTTTCCCAGTGAAGTTCTCTCCACATATAATGGGTGAGGATTATGTCTTTGTGGGGATGCACGCGCGAGTCGTTTTTCCCCTGGTCCAATCAGACGAAAAGCCGCGCGCCTTCCACGCATAAGTTCCGTTTCATTCATAAAATCGATGCGCGGCAATCGAAGCGATAAACGAATGTATTTTCGCCCTATACACACATGAAACATCTGCTGACATTACAGTCACGTTTATCGGTTACTTTATCCCAAAAGGACAAGAAATTAAAACAAAAAATTAATAAGAAGACGTAAGAAATGTGGCTGATTGTTCCAAACTTATGCATGTTATTACCCAGGGATCCAGAAAATGTTATATGAACAAAGACCAACTCGCAACCGACGTTTTTGTGTCACTCTCCAAAGCACCAAACAAACGAACAGTAAAGTATTCGTAATTTCGAAGATACCTAGTGAGTGTACCATCCCCTTGAAAAACTAATAAATCATCACGCTCCGTCATCAACTAATCCTATTCAGTATTCTGTCATCACTTTCTCTCGTCTGGGCCCCACCCCCCTTTTTTTCAATAACAAGTCTGCATTGATTTTGCAATACCAAAATCTGGTATGTCAACCTTTTACAGTCAGTTTGTCTTCTGAGAAAATAAATATCACCCAAACTAGCTTCAGATGAGCATTCACAGCATCATTTTAACAAAAGGATCGATAATTAAAAAGATGGACGTCTGCCAAAAATGATCCGCGGTGTCGTTGCAAAACCATGTGAGGTCTATTGTCTTTCTCTCCGTGTACGTACTATAACGCCAGCTGCGTTTCTTAAGCGGTGGTGATTATTTTGTCTCCAGTTAAAAGACAAGCGTCGGCGCACCACCGATTTACGATTGATTAATCCTCTTCTAAAGTAATCTGTGTCAATTCAATCACTGTATGAATTCTTCTTGTAATTACGGCTTGTGCGCGGCCATTGTTTGGAGTAATTAGTCTGACGGTGACGTCATCGATGAGTCAAGGGGGCGCCTGTTTCTTTAATTAATTAGTTAATTGTCTGGGCGCGCACTCCGCATTGATTCGCTACCGTATACGAGGTCTGTTTAATTTACATTGTGGCCGTTGGGTTTTCGTATATAGCATGGTATTTATCCACAGTGGGTAGACATATACCTTTCGAATAAGTAGCCAAAAAGTCCAAGAACAATTGTATATTGTAATTTGTTGAAGTTTGGTGAAATTCTGATTTTGTTTTAATCAACGAGGCGAAACTTAAAACTGAAAATAAAATAAAGCTAAGGGCGGGAAATGGGGATAAGAATCATTTAAACAAAAATAGATTCGTGTAAATGAATTTCTATGCTCTATACGCGATTTGACATGTTGTAAGCATTATAAAAAGACGTTTGTAGAAAACCCTCATATTTTATTTTCTCATTATAAAAGTTAAATATTTTGTTCAGGCCTGCTGATTTTTTAATATCCTAGCTTTGTGGAAAAATGACAAGAAACAATTAATTGTATTTAAACAGAATAGCGCAGACGTTATCTTGAATAGGAGATAGAAGCATGTTTGGCTCTGTTTTCAATACGCCTGCATGCACCGTTCACACTTATCATGGACCTTTGAACGATGGTTTTCGCAGACGGTAAACATCCATGGGCCCTAATCACCTTCATTTGAAAGTCCCGACTGTTTTGGCGGCAAACATCAAGGAGCCAAGCCAAAAGGGCGCGAAACCTTTCAAAAATCCTTTCAACGTCCGCGGCGAACCTCTTATCCTGCACCGTGATAACTATGATGGAAACGGTGAAGCGAATTTCTTTGTTTATGGTCGATATCTGCCATAATCGTATGTGCGCCAACAAGGAATGAAGCTGATCATTCGAACCTACCTGCGAAATGAATATTGATCATGAAAGTACAAGGCAAGCAATGACAACCATAACTGATATTATGGCGAACTTGGGGAAAATATACTGCTGGGGGAAGGGGGGGGGTGCCGACGCTAAAGTTTAAACCTAAATAGAAACCAGTCCATTAAGGATAGAAGCGATTACACTAATTAAACTAACCTTTTTTAAAGAAATGTGTAACTCAGACAAGGTGCTTTTTGATAGCAAGTTTGCAGTGATTCTATAGAGCATACTTTCCAGTTTTCAGACCATGCAATAGCAATGAAATAGAGCTACCCATTTGCAGCTGGGAAATTAAGTTGGCTGAATGGAAAAGTTCCCAGCCTTGCATCTCTGTGACCAGGTTCGAATCTCAACTGGGGTCTTAGTCCTTAACTAGAATATGGACAATTACTTCATCGTCTTCTCAGTTTAGGTTTCTTCGGATTTCCCAAGCTTCAATAAACTGCGTACCGCGCCAATGTTCTTCCAGGTTTTGGATTATATACTGTGACTTCTTTCGATGAAACCAATGAAGCGCGTGTTTGTTTGGAACATTTGAAAACGTGTCGTCTCCCGCCAACTACTGTTGTTAAGTCCCCGTCACCAAACGAAACACACTGGTAACACTATGGCAACGCGTGCCGCTAGCGTACTCTAGACTTGTACACCGTGCAGTCGCAAGTAATTCAATAACTGCCGCCATAACCAATCGTTATGTTTCGTGGTTAAAACATCACATCTTAGAATTGTCACTGGTTCGTGATAACAATCTGGCATTTACCTGTCATTTCAAATACACGACAACATGTGAATGTAAATTGCCGGCGAGGCGTTTCTTGCGTCACACGGCACGCGCGCACCTTTCAGTAAATTAATGTACCAGACAGATATCTCGAAAGGAAAGCAAATATTACCGTAATTGAATAAAGCGTGTGGTTGATGAGTAGAGCTATGCAATTACCTCGTTATAATTAGATCTGGGTGTTATGAATGTAAACACGTAGGGGTCACCAGTACTTTTTTTGCTTTATGGTTTAACCTAGATTTGGTAAACGTTTAAAGGTATACCACGCGGATTGTAACGGAGCGGAAGATGGTTGATACCACAAAAAAAATTGAAATCTCTGCTTTCGACAAAAATGAGCCTTCCGAAAATAGGATAATGCATAAGCTTATAAAAAATGAAAAGAACTGATTCCTTTATCACCCTGGATACCATTCTCGTGCGTTGAAGCGCCCCCAACGATCGTATATAATGCATATAAAATATGTTGACTTTTTGGCGGCAAAACTCATTGGCATGAACAGTAGGGGTATTTACAATAAACTCAACGTACTGTTGTCTTTCTTGCTGGTGTTTTGTCGTATGTCTTTTTTTGTTTATATTCCTTTGGTTGTTTTTCTTTCTTTTCTTTTGACGGAATGAATTAAGAGAGCATATACATGCAGGCCTATTTTGCTGACTTGTAACACTTTTTCTACGGTGAAACCAACCAGTGTTCACCTACAGTAACCGGTTCGTGCTTTTTATGTTGAAGATTATATTGTTTATTATTTTATTCCGAATAATTGCACAATCCTAGTTTGTTTTTGAGACCCAATGAGGAACTTTTTTTTGGGGGGGGGGCGGGAGGGGGGCACAAAAATCCGTCCTCAGAAACAGAAACAAACAAAAAATCATGTTATATCATGTTTTTTTCCTGCTGATTTATATTTCAGCCGTTATTATAAGACTACCTGATGTAAGCGTGCGTGTGTGAATGGCAGGGGTTTAACACACTATTTTTCTTGGTGTTTACATTGCGAGTCGTGTATTGGAGGCGCAAGCTGTCTTAATTGCAATCCGTTTGCAATCCGCAGCGCGTGTGTGTTTGCTGTCTCAATATTTGCCCGTTCGGTGCTTGCCAAGGCTCCTGGAAATCCGCACTTTTCGTATTGATTTGGCGCGCGCGCGTGGATAGCGCGCCAAATTGGTCCCGATTTTATGAATGGGATCGCGCCTTTAAGACCAGACGCGCGTTATATTAATTATCTGCCCAAAAGTAATGCTCCAAATCATTAATCCGTTGTCCAGGACACAGCTGATGACATAAAGTGTGGACAATGTTTACCAAGGGTTCATCTTTTTCAATATTGTGAATCCTCAAGCCTCCTTCAGTAAGAACGCACAAAAATAATTGTCCGGTTCGACAAATATTTTGTCAACGAGCGGGGCATGTTGTGAACAAAAACCGCCAGTTTGTCGGTCCGCGCGTACACCGCATCTCAGTGCAGGCTTCCCATCCACACACGCTGAGTACCATCGTAGCTTAACGCCAGGGATATCGTATGACTCGACCGAAAGCGTCGCCAAAGACATGAACATAATTGAAGACTTCTTTCGATGAGTTTTTGCGAACATAGCCCCGCGAGTGTGAGCACTGGACCAGGCCTTATGTGGTAACCGTATATAATCCTTCTTGGTGGGAAATGAACCACGGCATAATATTTCATCTCTCGGAAGCGCAGCGCATTTTGCTGGTACGGTATGTTCCATAAACCCCGCCCCAAGCGATAAAATCAGATGCAGAACATCACATCATTTTCGTCTTCGTAATCACCCAAGAGATTCTATTACGAAAAATAATAATGAAACTGTAGATATCTTGCTCTAGGCAACTCCTCCGTATAGTACACGGTGGTGTAAAAACTTGTAATTAAAATCAAAACTGCATTTAGGAATAAAATCACTCATATTGTAATGCATGCTTGAATGAGACGAGGAAAAGGTCCAAGTTCCTGCATCGACCAAATCCCGGGGAACAAACTCGGATCATTCATCTAAAATTAATACCTCAAAATACCGTTGCAAAATTTACAACATTTACAACGAAGTAAATGGGTCACACAGAAATGTAAAAGTGCCCCCAAACCCTGAGTGGTATATCATTCGTCCCTGCTTATACCCAACCAAACCAATCTGTCTCTTATAACAAATAGAATATTTCAGAAATTCTGATTACAATGTATATGATATGAAGCATATTTCTTCAGAACATCATCCTTCCTGTGGCATTTACACAATGCAGACAAAATGACTATTATGTGTATCGTGACGTGTATTGCCTGACAAATAATTGGCCCGCAAACGGGCCCGATTTCAAAGTTATGTTTTGTCGAGAAATTACACGACAACTTACAGGCATCATGATTCATTGCAAGGTTATACAGAACTTGTATGGCATTCGCGTTTGTAAAATTATCACGATCCGTGCCGGTGAATGAACCACGCAAATTGGAGAATGTATTTGATTTCGCGCTGGGAGAAAAAGAAATTGCTTGCCCTTTTTTCCCCCCGACAAGATGACATCTGACAACCTAAGAGCGGGACCCCGTGTACATTTTCTGTCATGAGTCACAACAGTTTGGGTTGCAGACCAGTGGGGTTCTTTTGTTTCCCGATTCGGATTGGGTTGACTCTTGAAGAACGGCTGAGTGACAACTGAGCGCACGTCTGGGATATCACACGCTTGGGCCAGTAAAAAACACAAAGACGGAGGCGTTTAACCTCTATAACTTTGTGTCACAATGTCACCGACAGAAGTAGGAAGAAACTTCAAGACAGAATGTACTTTCGAAGACTTGTAATGTTGCTGAGAAAGAAATGGTTTCCTCATAGTTTTTACTGTTGTATTTTGTCAGATAGAGGAGAGAAATTATATTATTTTGCATTTGAATACGTTTTTTTGGTAGTGGCCCATCCTGTCATCCAGCCCGGAAGATGGGGGGGGGGGGGGAATGGATATTTTTCTCTAAAACAAAAACAATTGTTGTTCGGTCATAAAATAGTTGAACTTAGGGCTGGATATGGCTACTACTAGTGGGCATTTTCTTAAATGAATAAATAAATAAATTAATTAATTAATATGCACGGCAAAATGTCGCAGGCCCCACCCCGAGATGGGCCTACGCGACATTTGAGAGGCCCTCTATATTTGCTATATTGATTTGAACACACAACCCACGTTTGAAACAAAATCTGACGTCTCGTTTCGAGAAATATTATTGATCCCTTTTTTTAAACACCAAATAAACATCCTACCTAAAAGTCGCATTGTCCTCGTGACAAACAAACGAGTCAGTTTGGCAAAGATTTGTTGAAAAGAGGAAGGAACAAAACTAGACCTCCAAAAAAGATCAATACCGGGTATTATTGTTTGACGAAAGAATGGGGGCTATTCCCCCTAAAACACACACACATAAAAAAACCCACGATTTGTATTTTTCTTCCAGGAAATAAATTGAATTGTTGCGTATTTCCCTCGCAACCCATCAGCCACACATACCTTTTAGTTTTAATATTACAATGTGAAAGTAGTGCAAAATGCTTTTTACTAATCCCTTTCCCCTTTTTGAAAAAAAAAAATCAAGCCACCCCCCCCCCGAAAAATTGGTTCTGGATCTGCTCTTGAAATAATCATGTATGTCTTGTTACTGATGACAAACAAAAAGCTTTTAAGAAAAGATGTTAGGGAGCCTATACCCATCCATTTTGGGGATATAATTTTCAAGTTGTCGAAATATAGTTGTACCTAACTTGGGCATTTTTCTCATGCGACCTCCTGTGAAATATTCTCTTCGAATGTGTGCAATGAATCCAAATGTTTAACACTAGAAATATTGTGCCAAACTCTTGTTAGAATACTCTTTTTTTGTCAGTGAAATCTTAGAAAATCCGTTTCATTTCATGTGAAACGCGGATAGGCATATACATGTACGTTTTACACTGTATTATGCCCAAACCCACACTCCTACGCCAAAATTTATTTCATTGTTTGGGCAAAATAACAAATTTTACAATGCAACTTATGTTTGTTAAATACATTAATCATCAATTACATTTCACTCCAACGAGCAAACTAGAAGGTGTCGATATCTTTCGGTTGCGAAGTAATCCTTTAAATTCTCATTTTTCATCGATTCTTGGAAAATATTTTACTTTTAAAGCTGTCGATGAGCATCTATTTTTTATATTCGTCATAAAAGTCACTGCATCGGCACACTGGGCGTGACTATTTCCCACATCAAAGCACACATGCGCTATGATTGGCCAATGGTGCCACTTTCTTTTCTTATGGTAATTTATTAAAATAAGGCGATTCCATTTTTATCACACTGTACGTACGTACGGTAAGCATAGGGGAGCTAGCGTATCGCGGTGTGTGCGGTGTATGATGCGTAGCTGAGAAGTGTGACTTCCCTATCCCGTGTGTTTATGCACGTTGTGTGGATGGTGCGTAATATTTAGCGTGTGCATGTACTACACGTACGAAGCCGGCCGGTACGGGTGTAGGATACACAAGATTCCTGGAACGGAAACTTTGTCGAGAGCTGAAGGAAAAACTGGATGATTTTTACATGATTTTCTGACTGGATTACCTCCGATCCTTACCTGCACGCTAAAGGAAGGCCCTGCGCAAGTGGCACAGGTGCCAAAAAGGTGGAAATATGGCCCAGTGTCGGACTAAACTCTCGTGGAAGTCAGGATTTTCTATTGGAATTCCACGGCTACCGCGGTTGTGTGTGGTGGCGTGTGTTCTAAGTTTACTCAGCCCGTCAACTCTCGGCCAAGGTAGGTAGCAGTGCCCGGTAAAAAAAAAAAGTTGCCAGTTTCGCGTGAGTGCACACTGCACAGCAACGTTTACATTGGGATTTGAGTCTGAAAACGAATCGAGCGTCTCAATTTCAAGCAGATATTTCAGTACATGCATGTACATGTATATGAATTCTTGATACACGGTGTAATACTTGATGTACATGATGTAATTGATAGTTGATGACAAAACTGCGTTGGTATTTAAAGCAAAAAGGTAAACATGGTAAAGTTTGTAAACTTCATGTCAAGCTCTTTTCGGAACTTGGCAATGCTTGGGGTGCGGTCTAGCAGTCTAGGGGAGGGGGATAGGCATGATGGGGGCGGGGTGAAGGGGATGAACAAGGGATTGGTCCATAGCAGCAGGTACAAGTGTATGTGGTATGTCAATGGAATGTTATAAAAATCGTTTGGTGAAAAAAAGGTTTGCTAAAGCTAGTATTTAATCCTCTACAAGAAAAGAACTGCAATAGTTTTCATGTTTGTTGTCCTATATTAGTACTCCCATATTTATTAAAATACATGTACGTTGTACATCTATATTTTATTTCCCAATCTGGTAAATTGTTTCCATCATTTACATGACAACACAACACATGTTGTGTACTTTCATTTTCACACCATGCCCTCACTCCCATTGTTTTTAATCAATTCCCTTTTTAAACCTAAATGGTGCTTACTATTTTAAACAATGCACTCAGTTCATTTCCACTGCCCTCTTGTTTATACCCTTCACATTGTTTACTTTTGGTGGCATTCAAGAACCCAATGATACCCAGTTTATCTTTGGAAGAATAAAAGAACCTTCAACCATGCTTCAACAAATCAACACATTGTTCAACTCCCCCACACAAAGACATGGTTTAACGCCCAGTACAGTATGCAAGATCACATACCACCACTGCACAAGCCCTATCTTTTCTGCAACCCTTTATTTGTGCATTGAAATCTCGGATGAAGAAAATAAGAGACGTCCTATTGTACTCTGGTTATTCCTGTTGAATTGTATTCTGCATAGAGTGCAGTCACCCAGAAACATTGATTGACCAACTGCTGGTCATTGGCTATCAACGTACAACAAGATCTTTGTTCAGGTTTTTCTATGCCACTGTCCAGTTGGGACGCTAGATTTTTTAGTTGGCTAAATTCTGTATGTAGTATTTGGAAATATTCATACCATGCTGGGATTGCTGGCTGAAAAAGTTAAGTCACTGTCTCACTTCAGAGAATTTACCATTCAGAAAAGAACCACAAACCCAACAAAACAAACAGATCTTGTGGTTTCTTAAGTACATAGGGTACAGTATTATCATGCAAGGTCATCAAAAATCTGAACCTGTGGGGGCGAACTTCTGAAACTAAAAGTGAACCCAAGATTTTTACTGTGGTCACATTTGCAACTTTTCTTTCTAGATTCAACCTAAATTTTGAAACCAGTCTCGTAGTCAAGGTATCACTATCATACCAGGGTTGAACAAATTAAACATAAATTTAAAATGGCACAGCCTTGTTGAAAGTGGACTAAAAATGTCTGCTTTGCTGGAGCCATGTTGATGTAGTGCTGAGCCATTATCTTTGAAGATTGACAGTCATGTGTTCCAGGCTTCCATTCAACTGAGCACATTTCAAGGTTGTCGTGGTTACAACAATGACAGTCATTGAAATTCATTACGAAGTTGTACTATACTGACCAAAAATTGTATACTTTGTACCTTCCGATTTTGTCAAAAATAAACATGAAATGTCAAATGTTGTTTAGACCTGCCGGTATGGAGCATGTGTACACACATGTTGTTGGTAAAGCTTTCGAATGGTATCATGCTTAAAATCTTTGATGTCTTGGTATTTTTAGATGGAGGTTTTGAGCAACCAACAGACATTGCAACAGCGTGCAGTGTGATCCAGTTATACACAGCCTAGTGGACAGTGTTGAATAACGCACTTGTGCATTACAGATCAGGCAGAAAATTTGTAGGCTTTCCAACAAAACCCAAATATGATGTGAAACGCAATGTGCATGCCTGAGGAATTTCGGGCCTGCATGTTGTCTCCTTCCAACATGCATTAGAAAGTGTCGCATTATGACCTAGGGCTCCCACCGGGATAAAATCCGACACTTATTTACCCTCCAAATTCAGGAGTTTTTATTGATTTGAGAGTGACAAGTTCACACAATAGATTTCCCCTGGCCTCTTCTGTGTGCAACTGGAAAGGGCCTTCAGGGGTTGCGACCTAAATTTTGATGTGGGGTGACCTGAAATTTGGGTGTGTAATGGTACAATTTGAAACCCTGCATTGAACCAAAATGCAAAGAAAGGACGTCATGCGTAGATTTCAGCTCTGGCTAGACACGAGCAACAGTGATCGAGAATTTGCAACGTTACGGTATGTGTGCATTGTAACCATTGAGTGGGTGTTTCTGAATGGCGCCACCACTTGACAAAAATGTGCACATACTCAACACCTGGCCACAAAGACATAAGATGGTAAATGTACTGATCTAGTGGTGTTTACTGATATTTTCCAATTAGCTTGTGTTTGTGCTTTATAAATCCCATAATTCGGTTGATAAGGTTGACTTGAGTGTGTCAGTAACAGGAACATTGTTTGCCTGTGTGGCCTAGGATCTGTATGACATTCCATACTGACATTTCTCGTCTATAATAAATGGTTCATTGCACCCAAGGTACAGTCAACCCCTCCCCCTAAAAAAAAGCACCACAGCAGAACGAGATTGGTTATTTATGGATGCCTTTATGTTCAGTTCTTCCAAAATACGTACCGGTACATGTATGCATCTAAATTGTCCAGGATCCTCAAATTAAGTTTGGTGAGGGATAGCAGATAAGGGATGAATTGTTGAAAAACTAGACTCATGAACTTTAACTTTTAAGGAAGTAATCACAGAAACTTTCATTTCTTGCTCTAATAATTGTCTAAGTACTGGTACATGTTCCAACTCCAATAACTGAGGAGACGGATTATTTGTACTCCTTCCAGTGATATTGAAATTGTGTTTTTCAGTTTTTAAAACGTAGTGTGTTACCAGGTTCCCAGAAACTGGCAGCCTAAGCATTCAACAAGGTTGGAGGTTTGCCGGCGTCATTTGTCATTGACCCTGGCTGTTGCGCGTCGTCGTATGAATTCCCAGTTTCCCACTATTGCCAGCGGCACCCGGCTTTATTCATGCAACTGCAACACAGAGTCTGGATTCATTTGGTAACAATAACAACGACGCACCTTACATGCCATTGGTCTTTTCAGACTGTTCAGACAAAGGCACCTGCTGCGTGGGCGAGCTTACAGAAGGGGCTGTGATTTTGCCCTCCGATGGGTCTAGCCTTGGCCAGGCCCACATAATGGCTGCCAAGGAACACGTCTAGAGTGAACTTCTGAACGGCACATTCTAAACAAATAAAGGAGCAGGCACATGCATAATGTAGTATGTGCATAGATTTGAAGGTTGCGGGGAAACGTCACTCCGCAAATGTTGACTCGGATTCATGAGAAAGGCCTCCAGCTGCTGACTTTTTTTTTTCTTTTGGTAAAGAATTTGAAATTGAAGAAGTTCTTTTATTCAGAAACGGAAATGAAACCGCACATTCGCTTAACTCTCAACAGACTCCCTGTTGGTTTGGTCATGGAATAATGCAAACAGTATGTACATTAGTCCAGTCAAACAGGTGAATCACACAAAAATGGGAAAGTGGAATTTTGTATTCAATTCACCCTTGTCCGTAACCCACTCATGTTGAATACGGTTCTCTTTTGGGAATTCATCTTCATCTAGAACAGATATTTGCTGTAGTTCGGGGAGTACTACAGTTACACTAAAAAAGGATCTTCAGTCAGTTGACATACATCACTTTCAATCCGATTAAACTTCAATTCTAGCAGAACACAGCTGTCTTGTACTTGTAGACATACTGTGAAATTCTACCAGCCATTCATAAAGGAATGTGAGTGCGAAGCAAGTCAGTGATGTCAGTTTGTGCTTCAACATTCCCCATAAGTTGGTGAAAACTTCAGGTCACTTTTCAAATCACCCACCTCCCCAACGTTGATCAATGTCAAAATTTATTTGCGCTTGTGTTTGTATTTTTGTATACATTAAGCACCTCCGTGTACCCGCCCAGCAGTTTTACACTCAGTCATTGTCAACAAAGTCTAGGACAGCCTTCCGACTTTTGTAAGAAGAACTGCCTTTGACTTCGTCCGAAACTGTAATTTGTAAACAGAGAGCTCTCTGTCTGAACTTGGTTGCGTCGAGTGTTGACGGACAGGAAACAAGTCTGTGCTCTTTATTCTTGACTTAAAGGTCCGCTGTCATTAAAAAAATCCATTTGGTATGGTGAAAAAGGGAATTGCTTGTTTGACTTTCACATCTGGAAACTTCCATGTTTTGTCATTGTAAAGAATAGGTGTTCCCAAGTGGAAAATCAATTCGTGGAAGTTATGTTCAAGATATAATAAACAAAACAAACTTTTAGTGTTTTCATGGATATCGATAGTATGTTAAAGTTAATGTTTGAATTTGAATAAATAAAAAATTCTATCAAGTCAGTTCTCAAATTCAATGACAGCGGGCTTCCTTGGTTTACCCTCTTCAAACCACGTGATTGTGAAAACGGGGAATTCAATCCAATTTGCTTTGACGACAACACTTTATAGAATGAGGTTTTATAAAAGTATTTGAAATGATTTCTTGTGCACATGGCAAGGGGAGCATTGTAAAGAGAGATTCAGTACTAAGTTACCGGTACCTTATACAGCCAAATTTCAATTTAGTCTGTCGTAAGCGAAACAGATGTCAGAACCCCTGTAATTCTTGTTTTGAATTTCGTTTATAGTCTGCCAACATCCTATTGACATACCTGTACACATACAAGTACCCTGCATAAACCATTACCACAGTTCTTACATCA
This sequence comes from Patiria pectinifera, assembly GCA_029964075.1. NCBI lineage: Eukaryota > Metazoa > Echinodermata > Asteroidea > Valvatida > Asterinidae > Patiria > Patiria pectinifera. Next base: position 20,677,754 of record CM057143.1, on the reverse strand, counting down.
TATTTTGAGCAGTACTGCATCTTGTAGCCTACTCCTCACAGTGAAACATGTCGATGGCGTAATCAATTAAGTTACCCGCTGGTGTTGTGCACAACCTCAGACCCTCAGTTACGGCGAGCATTTACTCCGTACTTCCTCCAACTTCCGACTTGTTATTACAACCATGTGTTACACAGGCTGCGAATGTATGCTGAACACACGGACCTCCAGCTGGTCTCAGCATCCGAAAGATGTTGGACAGTGTTGAAATACCTCCAGGAATCATATTCACAGTTGATGCGTGTCGGTGGGAGGTTTATAGGAAGAGGTTGGGGGTTGAGGAGGGAGCATCTGTCAGAGATGGTTGTGGGATTGTTGGTTTGATTAAAGGATTGTCTCAGCTTGGGCTACTGAACTTACAACCCAACCCGTTTATTATGTAAAACTTCAGAACTTTAGGCCTGGGCCTGATCCCTCACGCTAGTCAGAAGATTATGTGCCATCATATAATCTTCCCTGGCCCTATGATGGCACATAATCTTCTGACTAGCGTTTCCTGAAATGAAAAGGATTAACAAATTCGGAAGCCCAGAATTTAGAAATTGGGATGCCTAGATTGCTCGGAAGGTGGTACCATGTTTGAATGGTTGCAGGTTCACATGCTACTGTTGTTGTTGTTCTACCTGACACCAGGGTATTCTTGTGCCATATGAGTTTCAATTATTTTAAAGGATCCAATTTCAAGTTAATATTTACATGTATACCACAAGGCAGAAGATTTAAACTAGAGACATTCTAGATTGGAGGAGAAGTTGAATAGTGCAACCATTTTGAATTGACATTTGTGTACAAAAATCTTGAGTGCTTTCTTTATATGGGTCCTCAAACTTTCAACAGCCCAATTAATGTAGATCTAATCTTATTGGAAAGCTGTCAGTTTCGGTTTTGTGGTGAAGGGGTCTACAGGAATGTTAAGGCTGCTCTTTGTGAAATCTTCTTTCTTGCCCTTGCTCTATTCTACGTACTGTCCTGGCTCTTACTATCTGCATACATACATGTACATGTACATGTAGGTCCCCCCAGCCAGCCATTACCCTTGGGGTATAATTTTCCTGCTGACTGATATGCGAGACCAATTACCTGCGTTTATTGGTCAGGGTGTTAGATCTGGAACCTGGAGTATTCAGGGGTTTGAGACTGCCACATTCGTGAAATGCTTGGGAATAAAAATGGGCAGTTGTGATATTATCCAGGCTTAGAAACACCCCCCCCCCCAAAAGAAAAATGTCCAGTAATTTAGATTTTGTAGAAAGGAGCCTTATCTGATGATTGAAATGTATTTAAGACAATGGGGAAATAAAAACCAGAGGTTTAAATTTAGGGAAAATACCCGTATTAGACAGTTTCCAAATGTTTGCCAAATTTATCTGTCCAAAAACGGATATGCCTCTAACCTGTTTCCATGGAAGCTACTGGTACTGTGTACATGTGTATAGCGGCCAGCAAACATTTGTACAGCGTGAATAGTTAGCAACGTGCTCTGTGCTTCATAACAAAACAGGGTTGCAGAATCCATACATGTACATTTCTCACAAAGTACATGTACATGTACTTTGTACATAGTTATACAGGGATGAGCACATCATGCATACTGTACGTACATGTATGTCTGCATGTATACATGCAAATTTATGTATCCATTGATACACATGTGCGGTTGTTACATTTTTTTTCACATGTTCATGCACCAAACTTCTGCCCAATGTTATTGCCACGTAACCCACGCAAATACACATATGTACAAAAAAAGGCTGCATACATCAATTTATGCCGTGTTTAAAAATTCAATATTTCCACACATGCAGAGCGAAGCTTTATTTTTCTCAAGTGAACAGCCCAAGTGAGGGAATTCGTATAGTGTCATGCCTTGCCTTTGAGTGATGGATTTCAGTGAGATCCAGTATAACATTTCATCAAATAGGCAGGTTAGGGAAGGAGGCGAGGACCGAGGAAGGAAAGTGAGAAGATTTATTGACGTGCGCTGGCCGGCTTTTTTTTTTCTTCTCTTCTCTTCTTGTGGCAGACACGGGTAGTGTAGACTAAGATGTGTTGCGTCACGAAGGATCTAGATGGGATCCTCCGTGGTTGCATCAAGCACTGAGCTTCATACTAACTTGCATTTTACAGTACAATGTACTGTCAAGTATGGAGGACAGAGGAATCTGGTCATTGCATTGTGTTGCATGCCCTGCAGGATTTGATAAAGTCATTGAAGTTTTGGCAATTCAGGCTGCAGCTTTTATCAACATTACTCGGAACCATGGAATCATTGTGAAAACATGTACATGCTCTGGGTCCGATGTGTAAGATGGGGGGGGGGGGCAGTGTAACACGCGTGTAGTGGCACTACATGTGTACATGTACTTGTAGGCACCCAAACATTCATTTCAAGGTTGCGAGGTCACACATAAACTATTGATGATCTACGGGTACAATGTACATGAACATGTTATACTACATGTACATGTACATGTACATGTATGTATTTTGAGATGTCAAATGTTCGTAATCAGCCTTCCAAAGTACAGCAATTACAAAACAATGTACACATGCAGTGAAGTTACATGTTCATTTGTACATGTAATTGCACCCTTATCACTTAAAATCAAATCCATTTCTGTTACACGTTACATGTACTAAATATGAAAGGCATGAGCCTGATTTCTTATGTGTTTCCATCCCATCTGCATTCCTGCATGCTCCACTTCTTTCACAAACGAAAACGAAAGCCAGTGCCCAAATGTATCCTGTCTTTCACTGGCCCTGAGTACTTTGTAGGTCACACAGTGCCATAAATTTACGGATCCTTCACAGTGTTCCATTCCTAACCCCTGGCTTTTCTCTATTTTTTAATGGCCGCACCTCCCCATGCATTCCCTTTTCAAACCCATGCAGGGCTGAATAGATCACCAATCCTTTCTTATGAATAGAAGTCAGGGACTGAGCATAATGACTTGGCCATTAGTTTTAATAGAATCAGTGGCAGGAAAAAGGCTTTTTAAATGGGTGCAGGATATGGCCAAAAAGAATCTGTAGAACTCAACGAGTTCTTTCTGCCAGTGAAACAGGAAATAGTTCAGATGATTATTTCCTGTCATTGCGTTCGGCTTCAAATTGAATACCTCATTATCAGAAGCAATTTGGTTTCACCTTGCAAAGTACATGTAGTATCCAGTTCTAAGTTAAAATGAACAGTGTGTGCCGGTGGAGCATTCAAAATAGTTTTGCAAAAAGAAAAAGGTCGACGACAAAGCAACATAAAGTTAATTTTTATTTTTCAGGACTTGTACAGTACGTGCAACTACAGGTACATATATTAAAAACACCTTTTCTGTCTCGACCTCCCGAAAGGGGGAAAATAAGAAAATTCCCTGTGTGACTCTGCACAAGATGTCACCAACTGTGACCTGGGCTTTTTAGCTAGGAAAAGAAAATCTGGTCCAAGACCCTGCATGCACGTTGCATCGTTTAGTAGACAGCTCAAAACCCCAAGGCATGAGAGAGTACTGTGACAAACAGAAGTGCAGCTTGCACTCTTGCGACTCCAAACACTCCACGAGCTTCTTTGCATCGATTTCAGAGTCCTGGCCTAGCTGCCAGATAAAGGCATTGATTGCGGACTTTAATTAAACCAAGCGTCCCGCGCGTTTTAATAATTGCGCCTTTCTGCCTTCCTTTTGGCTGCCATTGATTTTGGATAAGATTTTTTCGCAAGAGCCTAGTCATCGAAGTTACAGGGGAAAATCTGTCGACTTTCAATCTTTTTCCATCTTTCTACGCTGGGCTCCAGGACAATGATGTATCATGTGGTTTCAGATCTGCACATGTTTCCCACTTTTTAAAAGTTGTCACGATTCACTGAAGGTTTTAGGTTTCACATGGAGTTAGAAGTTGAGTGCAGATTCCTGAATGGGATCAATATTTTGAAACATCCTGTGCATACGGTGAGAGGAAAATGCGGAACATTTCTGATCAGCCAAGAGATTTTTAAAAAAAATTTCAGGTCAAGCAGTGTCACACCGTTCTGATCAACAAACAGGCATTGGAACGCTGGTCAACGTATTCAGGAATGCGGCACTGGAATGAATTGTACACTATCTATATGCTTGCCGCTGGCAGAATAGGCACTCTTACTCCAATGAGATGCGCTATTTCTAGACCAGATGCCCTCACAGCGTTGCCCCTGAATGCCTTGCCCCGGTAATTCCCATCGCGCTGGCAAGTAAATGCATCATTTTACACCTATCGCAATCAATAGTCTGCGCCGTGGTTAACGGGGCAACGGACCCAATTTTCCGTGCAGAGTTTATTCGGCGTTTGGATGCGGTGCAGTAGTATGGGTTAATGCTGAGTAAACAAAGTGCAGTCCATCCATGCTTAAGCTCAAAATACCCGACCCGAACAAGTTAAAAAGTTTCCTTGGAAATTTTTAAAGTGAAACTTTTGAGAGCAATTTGGATACTTTCATGTATTGCTTGGGACTTGTTTTTGAAGTTTATTTTCAAATTCCTTGTGGGCAAGGTTGATAAGAATTGTGTTGTATTTTTGGACGTAATATCCTTTTGTCAGTTTACTAGATTTTGTACTTTCTCTCGCACTTTTTCTCTCTCATGTTTTTGAAACCTCTATATTTCAAGAGCGGTTTGTGCCCGAAGTAATTACTGGCTTGTTTTAAAAAAGCACTTTTCCCACATGGCTTCACTGCCATGCCATTTACATATTACTATTTTTGATTTGGTTGAAACGTGAAATTGATTTTTTTTTCTTTTGTTCAAAAATCAATTACAAACCACACTGGGAGCACAATGCCCTTCAATGTGGTTGGGTGTCAGTATACTTTGACGTATTTCCACACATTAGTTAAACATTCACTGCCACACAAAGACACATTTTATTGCGCTGCTTCTCTGTGCTGCCGCTAAGCAGCGATACAAGCTGCGAGAGGCCACTATACTCCCCTGCTGTGGGTCACAATAATTAGAGCCCCGTCCGACGCAATCAGCACAGTGGCCATCTCATAGTATTTGCCGGGGCCAAGCTTTATAAGCCCTGAACGCACATTATTGGCGGTTTTAATATCGCTGAAATATGGTGGCAATTAGAGTGTGGTGCCGCCGTGTCTGCAGTGTCTTCTATGGGCTTCCTGTCGCAACACCCGACGACCCAATCACCCATGTACTGCTTGTTTCTTTTCCCTCTCCAGTGATTATTTTTTGTCTTCGGTAACTTTTATTGTCCAGTGTAATTTTTTTTCTTTAATGAGCTGAGTATGTCAGTAATGGCAACATTGATGGTGTTGCCAGAGTGGCGGTAACTTTAGTAATGGTTGCTAACCTCTGTCTGCTAAACAGACCGTTTAGAATTCCTTCAGTCAATTTTTTATGAGCATGTGTAAATTGCTCACAGTCAGCTGCTGATTTTATGACTTCTCGTTCTGTTGTAGTTGTAGCACACCCTGATCAAGTTTGTAAACAGCTTTGAGGTCTTTCGCAATAAATGCCACAGTTGAGTTTAGCCATTAATTACTTTTGCCCGCTTTTACAATTTACGCGCATGCAGTAATTTTTCAACATGGAGGTCTGTGCTCGAACTGTACTAAGGGCAGTCGGATTCATGTCGATGTTCTTGTGAATGTCACATTGCTTAGATCGCGGACATTATTTGGATGCACTGTACTCTAACAGGGGCTCTTTAAAGGGAAAATACAACATTTGCAAACATCAAAAAATAAAACTACCAAATCATTTTGAAATACCTTGCTGGACTGTTAGTGAATGACAGTGTAAAGCATACTGTAAAGTCATGGCACCTGGTATACTGTCATTTTCAAGAAAAGTGGTATTTTCAAATACTGGCCCCAGTTGACCATCGCACTTGTTTTAGTTCCTGACCTTACACTTCCCTAATATATGTAAACTGCTCTGTTTCTTCTTAAATTGAGTCAGGGAACCAGACTACAGGAAAAAGATTGTTTTTCTTGGTTTTTATAGCATTTGTCAGTGTAACTATATTTGCTATATATTTCCAACCCCCCACTTCCATCCAGTTCTGAAAATTACAGCAAAAGCAAATGATGTATATTCCCTTTAAACGTGAGAAGACAAGATGCCTGTTTTGAAAAAAAGACCCAAATGTTTAGAACAGTAACAAAGCATGGAGTACATGCACATACTGTACGCACATTACATGTATGTACCTCACTGCATGGCAAACCAAAGTGATATGGAGTGTACAAACATGTATTTTATGTGTGTGTATTTTGTTTTGCATAATGTGTGTTCCCATATTAACTAGGAATTTGCAAGTTTAAAGTTTAAAACTTGATGTTGAATGTTTTCACTGAACATTGTAATATGTTTCCAAATCCCATACAGGTACAGTTTTGATAAGAATACGGTACATGTACGTGTAGTTTCACACACAAAAACCTGGAGTAATTGAAATCCACCACATAGATAAAAGATGCTTTACTTTAAGACAACGTGAGCTGAATAACAACAGCGTCCTGTCCTCTCAGGTTCAATAGTTTCATATTTCCACCTGAGAGTACCGCCAGTGACATATTTGCACACATGGCCGTGGAACATTCGGAAGGAAATGCGAAACCCGAAGTATTAATCAGCCAGAAATTACTTTCCATTTTTGAGCGGGCATCTTTAATCTGTCCCCACGATCTTGTACATATGCAGCTAAAGCGCATCAGATATCATCGCGGCCTCTAACATCCCTCCTGCAAAAAGAACGGAACCCCTTTCAGTATTCTCTTTGTTCATTGCCGCTCCTTAGCAACCACCACAGGGCCCTGGCGATCCTAATCCTCCATTTTTCGAACGTGGGGACCGCCATGAATTATTCACCCCTCTTTGCTCTTCGGCCCCCGACGGGAAAGAGAATATGAGGAGAGTATCCCACATGCGGCACGTTAAACAGGAGACGGAACGGCAAGGTAATAGAAAAAGGAAAAAAAAAAAAAGCTGTGATCAGAAAAGCATGCCGCTGATGAGTCAACTGGTTCTGTGATCGGTTCAAGATAAGCATCTTGACCCCATTGGCTACCAGGCTGCTTACCGGGTTAAGTCCTGTATATCTCGTTTGTTTGTCTCATCCCCCCCCCCCAACCCCGCTCTGCCTTAGATGCGGAGATTAATTTTATCCACAGAGTTCATCTGAAGATGGCACAATTTCCCCGGAAGAGCACTATGAGTGCATTGCCACTGTATTTTGTAAAAGATCATGCAATTTCACCTGTTCCTTTCCGTCCTCCTTCAGTAAACACCGGTTAAATGGAGGAGGTGGGGGGGGGGGGTAAGCTGTCTCCATGCTTGAAAAGTCTTAAGCGTACTTGTCAGTCCACTGTACACGTTGCTCAGATTCCACCCAATCTCACCATGAGCCAACCAAATCTAGCCGTCTTTAAAGTTTAAGATGCAGCATGCCTGATTAATCCACAGAATCCTGCAAATGCCACCAACTGCAAGTTGGGTGCAGTGACATTTGCTGCTGTCATCCACAATGCACCCTCGCTTAAAATTCGGAATGTCTTTGACATTTTAGTTATTTGGAACATTGCTTTAGTCTCTCACTTTCTCTTTTGATGCAAATTCCCAAACCTCCTGCCACCATCCCCCCCCCCCTTAAAAAAAAAAGGGAATGCGTAGTCTAGAGAAGCTTTGTCGGTATTGTTTTTGAGAAAATCACAGTCAATATCGTTGTTTTCGCTTTGACATTTAACTTCTACATGTATGTAGACTTTGCGCATCAATCATGGTTGAAACCGCCCAATTATTCAACCGATCGCAGCGAGTCAGAAAATTGCCGAATTCATTTAATCCTCATTTGTGGCGTGCAGTCATTGCCGGTTCATTTCTCTTTCATCAACTACTGATTGTTTTCGACTGAGGGATCTTTTCAAATGCTGACCCTTTAGACTTTTTTTGTTGATATGCTGCATTTTGAAGAACTGATAACATAGACTAACTGTGTAGCATGGAACAAGAAAGCTTGAGGTGGTTCTGTCAAGGACCACACTTGAGAGCCAATTTCTCCTGTCTTCAGGGGTCACCTTGGCAACGACTTGTCCAGAAGGGATAGTCATGTGATCAGCCTGTTGCTCCAACTTGTTTCCTTTTTTGACCGATGTCAAACAGTGACATTTTCCGGACAAATAGAAATATCCAAGCTGTATATCTGTAGATGACTTCATATTGACAAATATTTTGACCGAACGGCTTGTGCCGCAGGACTTTCAACCTCAGAAATGAACAGAGAGTCCCGGGTTTCGAATTACAGATGGACAGGGCATGTTTGATCTCCCATCACAAAGGAGAGATGTCCTCCTATTATTGTGCGTCAGTAATGACCAGGGATTGGTTTTGTGATGGTAATTTTGATCTTTTCCCCTTGTGATCTGGCCAGTCCGTGGATCTGCAGTGTCGGTTTAGATTTCACCTCTAATGGGTTCAAGTGCCTGGTCAAAAATACGCTGACCTGGTCAGAATATCGGCTGGGAATCATAGCGATGCAAAAACCCATCGGGTCAGGTTCCAGCTCCATTGAATTTACGGGTCGTTGGCAGTCGACAAAAGATTTTGCCAGTTAGTCGTGAATCTGTCAATAATGGATTGGGTTGCATAGTGAATCTGACTTTCAAATGCAATCCGGGAGAGAATTTGAATTGGGCAGAAAGCACAAGGGTGATGTGTGCAAAAGAAAAAGGTTTGTCAGTTTCAGAAAATCATTTTCGTTTCCAAGTACATTTTGTTTGTTGGCCAGAACAAATAAGGCGTCAAATTCAAAACTTTTAGCATTCAAACGTAAATCTCACAAGCACAGCTTCATGGTCTGTCGATTTTGATCACCCGAAGTCAAAGAAAATTCCCGCCTTCCCTGTGTTGAGCATGCAGATCAGAAACCTGATATGCAGGCTGGTACTATGATATTGCACTAATCCGGGATCGAAAGAATATTTCCGGTGAATTCACAATTTAAGAATGAGTTATTTCTCTGTCAGTCAAAAGGGCATTTCTCCCGCAAATAATTTGCAGTGCTATGCAAGATACATGCACAGGTACATGTACTGTCGGAGGTAAAATATGCAGTGTTGAATTGCTACATGTACATGTACATGTACACATACATATTTATATCTTACAAGTTATAAGTTACATGTAGACAAAATTAAATATCAGAAATCATTAGTCCTTATAAAAAGCAAGGATCCCCAAAAAGAATTTCATGGCTATTTTGCAATTTGTGGAATTGATCAAGTTTGCACTCAGCATATACATGTACTTTCGTTAAGCTTTTACTAAATCTGATGCTTACATGTTACATTGTAAATTATCCACTTCAACAAAGCTGTTTTTAAATTTTCACTCCCTTTGTAATTTCAATGCCATTTGCATAATTGAACGTGTTTGACACAATGTGTGGACACACCTTGAACTCCCAAATTACCCACTCAATGCTGCCACCACTCCCCCCCCCCCCTTCGAGGTCTTTCTTTCCCTAAAGGTCCCTCTGCTTTTTTCTACATACCGGTAATCCAAACAATGGCGTCCCAAAAATATCCAAAAGGGGAAAGTATGCGAAATTGGTTTGGACACTGGCTCTGTCCTCGAGGCAAATATTTTAGGGGTAAGGTTTTTGGCCTTTTTCAATGGCCATTAAAAAAAAGTGAGTTTCAAGGCAGGGCTATTACCAAAGAGACGCCATTGTGGTTCGGAAAAAATGTCGATGTTCATCACGCTAGAAGTCAGTTTGACTGGTGTGGTTGTTATTGTTACCAAGTTTAACGAGCCGTGCTTAGCTTTTGCCTCCATTGAAGGCCAAAATTTTACTATTTTTCTTTATTCTATGGCGGCGTGAGAAGAACAACAATGACTGTTGAACTCTCCAGTGTTTGAAAAATTCAGGGTCGCTGTGAATTGGCTATTGAACTGATCGCTCTCACACGTCTTGTCAGCGTGACCTCAGTGCTGAAGACATTTTCCCAAGTACGTCCGCAAATACACACACATGAATGAGAGTGAAAGTTTGGCCAAAATAGCTTCTCGCTATTGTGCAGAAACATTAAAACAACAAAGTCTGTGGCTCTGAATTTGATGTTCTCACGACAAAATTTGTTGGGCAGTAGGAAACACTTAACAAAATGGAACATGTGGGCAACACATGCGAACTGTGTGCAATTTAATCGATCTCTGCGTAAGCTTTTACCTTATAAGGTGAGCTAGGGGCAGAACATTCAACATAGTCAAATAAAAACATGGCTTCCACTTAATACTAGCGTTTTGTCAGTTTACAGTGGTGTAAGAGTCCCAAATCGTCTATAGCTATTAATATAAATCGTGTGATCGTGGTCAAAGTTCCAAATTGTTTATCAATGTTCATAGCATTTGTCTACATACTGTGCGCATCCAAAGTCTCTGTTTTGTGTTTTTTCAATCAAAGGTTTGCTTAGTCGCAATTGCCAGTCTGTTTACACAGTATGTTTCGCTGATTAAAAGTACCATCAGTGCTGACAGAGCCTTTTCTTGCGATAGCATGATTTATTGTCTGCGTTGTACAGTGCACCGCACCTTGAAGTTGATACAAGATACAGTATACAATTCCAGACAGAGATGTCATGAAAACCGGAAAAAATATCTATCACGTAAAGTGCCCGCGGCCCCCCTGCTAATTGAATTGGATTGCTGTTGCTGCTCGGTGTGTGTTGGGTTGCCATGGCAACCAGAGTGCTGAAGATCTAAGCTTTTCTTATTGAAATTCCACAGATGGGGCGTTGGGATGGATACTGACATTTGTTTTGAAATTGAAAAAAAAATCAACCTCATATTTATTCTCTCTGTTTCTCATCGTTGATAATTTAAGCACGATTTTCTTGAATTGTAAAACAAATTATGTAATAAAATTTATGAAAAAAAAAATGCTGTCATAATCAAATATACATGCAGCCGTTAAATAACCTAATGAATTCAAGCATACAAACTTGTGTGTACTTAAAATTATGAAGGAGGTTACAGTATATAATATTAAAATCTCTTCCAGCTCCAATTTTGTGGAACTGCAAAGTAGTTGAAAATTGTGTTTGTCTTGGAACAAAATTATGCTGGAAACAGTCATCTATGGGCAGTTACCGGTAGTGACAAGTCTTATGTAATGCAGACACGGATGTGTGGATAAAAAAAATTTACATATTTTTTTTTTTTAAACAAAACGTCTTGGTTTACTTGTACGTGCATGCACACTTGTCTTTCAAGCTAGTTTATACTAGGTTTAATATTTCTCACGCCTGGCCCATTAATAAATCAGGAATTCCCGTTGTCTTGTCTTCGACTTTCTGATTTGATTCAGGATTCATTCAGATAGATCTGATTTCTGTCTGATTTGTCAAGACTTTACCCCCAAGACCCACCCCACCCATATATACTGGACACTCTAGTACTTTTCCTCCTTCCTGTTTCCTTAATAATTTCCAAATACTTTTTCTCAGACAATTGATTATCCTTTCATTCATTTTACTTTTCATATTACTTATTGGTTGCAATTGGTGGTGGGACTTTCACATATGACTTTTCATGGCTTTAGTCTTTTTGCAGTCTTCTTTTTTGCTTGTATGTTTGTAACAGGGTCAGTTTTCTTTTTTGTTTTTTTTATTTTTTATTTTTCTTTTGCCTTGTTTTGTTTCTTGTCTGTCTTTGTCTGCATAATATGTGTAGGGTTACATACCTGTGGGTAATAGTACTTGATTTTACTTTGTGACCCCTGACCCACTTTTTTTTTTTTTATATCGTCTTGTTTTTTTTTTCATTTCATATGTTTTTGTTTTGTTGCCCCTACTTACACACTTACTTTATACAGTGTCTCTTTTGTTTTTTTTTTTTTTTTTTTTTTTATTCGTAGCTTTCATACATTTTTGTTTAGTTTTTGTTTTTCATACCGTGTTTGTTCATTGTGCATTGTTTTGGTCGAATAAATAATAATAATAATAATAATTGTCCTGTTTATCCAATTCGTTTCGAGTGTTCTGTATTTTGCTGAGTGCATAAATTTGAAAGTAATACTCAAGTCATTTGACAGTCTAAGTAACAGTACTGCACTGCCGCTGACAGAAAGCCCCATGTTTGTTTTGCTCACGTCATATGAATCATACTGAGTTAGGATACCTGTTTTTCTGTGCTATTGACCGCACTTGAGCGTTGGGGGGGGGGGAGGGGGTATTGAAATAAGGAAACTGCCGTAGAGAGTAGGGTTTTCCTCAAGAGATACCGGTCTAAAAAAAAGAGGCAATTTCACTGGCAGGATCGGCAAGATGATAAAAAGGATGTCTTGTGCAAACAAGGTGAGGAGTGACATTTTACAGCGGCTCTGTGTAAACAGGCTCGGGCTGGGAATGCAGAGTTTAGAGAAGCAGGAATTTTGAAGAGCTGTGAAACGATTTTGATGGAAGCCACCTCCTGTGAATTGTGTAACTTTTAAGGGGGGAAAAGTCAGACTGAAAACATCCTTGTAACCTATCTGCACGGAATATGAGTCTCCCAGCTTTTCTTTCGCGTCAAGTAATGTTTTGACTCAAACATTTGATATGTAAAGTACTTCAGTCTGGCAAATCTGTTTGCAAATATGAAGTGAACTGTTTCAGGAGGAAACGTAGAAACTAGAAACTAGAATTTACATTAAATTTTCATAATTACATGTACTGCGTAACATACAATGTGCCCATGTATTGTAAATGATTCCCGATTAAATAAAAATTTTGCACAAATAGAGTTTATAATATGGGTCTGAAAAAGTGTACAAAATAGGATTTTAGTGAATTTGAATTTTTTACAATTCCATCACAAGTACAAAGTATCAGGGCTGCAACCAACATGCAATATACAGCAAAGAAAAGCAAATTTGAAACTCGCCAATTGAGTTCAAGGAGATTTGCATCGGAGCATAGCAATGAGCAATTATTGAGCCGCGGCAAATATTGAGTCACTTTGCCCGGTAAATATTACGGGAACTCTCATAATCCGCGCTGACGTACAATTTGCGTCTTTCCCCTTTGGAAATGTACTGCGAAGTGCATGTATATTTGCCCCCCTGCGCACTTACGATATGCAAACACGGGGTTAAATGAAGGCAATATTGCGCCGATATAACTGTGAGAAAAATTACGCTTCTGGCAGGACTGGTACTTGTGTGTTTTACCTGTTGGTGCTTTTAGATGATTTATGCGAGTGTGATAAAGTTATGCAGTGCAATACCGAAATTTCAACGTTGTGTTCTGTCTCGTGTGCACATTGTAGCGAGACAATTTCAGATGTCATAGTTTTGTAATCGGAACCTTTTCAATTCACGATCCGTTGTTAAAGTTAAACAGCGATGAACACAAGTTTCCATAAATGGTGTATGGATGGACCTACCGGGTAATGTATACTTGGCGATACAGAGTTGTGATGGGGGAAAAAAAAAAAGGAAGAAAAATACATCACGTTTAAATGGTTGTACCGGTATGTACGGTATTTGAAGTAAATTGTATTACATGTACTGTACATGTACATCTTATGGAAGATAAAATGAGATTACATGTAAATTAGAATTTGGTAATAAAAAAAATCACAATTGAAAAAAAATATATATATGAAGAGCTTATTTGCAAAACGGCTTACATCTACTTTTTATAGAAATTCACTTAGCACCATAAACAGAAAGTAATTGACCATACATTCCAAGGAATGTAAATTGTTTTCAAAATTAGCCAAAGTGGACGTAAGCTGTTTTGCAAATAAGCTCTTCATATATTGAAATACAGCAGATATTTGTAACGTATAGTTTTACAAAAAAATGCTTGAATATTACATGATCCCGAGGACATCAACCCCCTGTCTATCTGTCTATCCCCGAGCTACCCTTGCGAAATAAAAAAAGAGAGGTGTTGAATTCTAAATGAATCACGAAGCGCGTTTGCGTCGATGGTAAACTGATTAGATGCATTTAGAGGTTTGAGGATCCACTACATATTCGCCAAATTGATGTGAGTGAGGCACTGAACAAGATGGTACACTGTGTCGCGACAGCGCGCGCTGGAGCTCTCCGCCCGGGTATATATTTACGTTCTGAAATTGTTGGTAGCAGATTGGGATCAATTCTAACAAGTTTATGGCCGGTCGATAGCGCGAAGGGAAAACTGCAAAATGCTAAACTGCGTGTAACGTTGGAAAGGATAGCCCCAGATGTATTATGGTGGAATGTACAGTGTATATTCCCAGAAGAGAAATGGACACAGAGTGTACATGAAGGAGTAAGGCTTAGGCTATATTTCAAAAATACCGTATTGTGACAATATTTCTTTTGATACCGAGCAATACGGAATGATGTTGTCAAAATACCGAAAATACCGACAACCTCGGCATGGAATTTCTTTACCATGATTTTCCTTCTTAATTTGTGGCCAGATGTGAGCAAATGCCCATCAAAAAAGGTGATACACACAACTTGGCCAGATCTGAACTATGTATGGGTAATTGTTTAATTTCCTTATCTAGATTTTTTTTTTGGGGGGGGGTGTGACTTTTCTTTTAAGAATTGAACATTCTAAAAGTCATATGCTAAGTTGTGGCATTAACTTGCTGAGAGAGGGACAAGAGCATTTAGGTTGTAAAGTGGGCTTAACACCTTTAAAATATTGCTTTAATTCTAGCGTCATATCAATTTCTTTTTCTGTCAATATCACAGGCATTTCATGAGGCATTATTTCTATAAAAAAAAAAGGAATAAAAACTGTGAAAAAATGTACAGGCCATTAGAAAAATATTAACACCAGATACGCCACAATCTGCAAGAAGCACAAAAGACCAGTCTAAGATTTCTGGCGCTTCTTCGTTCCCCGTCGAAACCCAACGCCGGGCCCGCGGTTTTTGGTTCTCTCCTACGGCCATTGATTGGTGCGGGCAGGTGGGGATGTGGCGAGTTTTCACAAGTTGATACGATCGTTTACGCCACCTTTAGGCAGTAACCCAATCCTAGAGCCAACAAGAAAGAGAGGCCGTGGCCACACCAAGAAAAAAAAAGCCTTGAGGATTTTGAATCGGGCAAGGAGATCTCAGCATCGCAACTGGATCCGAATTCCCAAACTGAGATCTGAAATTGCTGTTTATTTTCGCTCCTTGAGGGAAAGCAATTAATGTATCGTTTAGATTCCTGTGGAAAGCAGCGACATTTAAAAAAAAAAAAGAAGATCCATGTGGATTTAATCATTGTGGCTGTTGAAGAATTTTTTTGTTACAAAAAGCGAAAGTGATAGCTTTTTAAATTATGGCGCACGTTGAGTAGCCAGGAGGTGTTTCATTAGTGATGGGTCATTTCTGGTGGCTACCGTTGAAAGTCTCGTACGTGTGCTTAATTTACATTGAGGTGCATTGGCCGGGGACCGGTGAATTTACATGTACACGTATGGGGAAGACCGTGTACTTCATCAGTCCAATTAAGAAATTGTACAGAGCACTCTCTCTTGATTTGGTTGCACTATTGGCAGGCAAGATGTCACCATAATGCAAAAAGACTGTGCAGGCCAGTTTTGGGAGATGATTTGAAAAAAAAAAAAAAAATTAGCAAATTTTTTAATGCCTACTTCTCTGTCTAGCTCCACCCCTAAAATTCTTGTTAATCATTGAAGACATTTAAGTAAATTACATGTAAGTATTAACTTACAAAACAGTATGGTTTTGTACATTTATTTATAAAGTCCCATGAGGTGCAAATGTGTGCACGTGGGTAGTGCCAGCATACTGTACATGTACATGTGCATCAATGTTCTTTCCTGTACTTGTTCATTTGTGCTTGTGATGAATGGCCCTGTAGTACCACATCAATGTTTATCATGGAGATGACTGTGCTGCCTTCCAATATCCTTACGGTCCAAAACACAATGAAAGCAAGTTCTGACTTAAAATGTATGGACAGCATATTGAATTAAAAATTGATCATCTCAAGATTTTTTATATGGCTGGTGTATGATGATTATCATTGTAGCCATGGTAACGTCTTACGTGACAAGTGTTCATTATTATCTGTGGGATTTTTATAAGGGAACAAGATGTTTGCACTGGAATAGGCCTATACAGATAGGTAAATTTATCTCATGTTATGTAAAGTACAAATTGTCAATGAAAATGGACAAACTGTAAGAAAATAAATACAGAATTGCAAGTAACGTTACATGTACCTGTACATTGATGGTGGTTGGTACTAAAAATGATGAAGACAAATTTTCAATTATGGCTCTGAAATAAAAACAAATTCCTGCTTTTGCAAAGGTCCAAAGTTTCTGGCCGAATAAATCTATCTTGATGCTTATTTGTGAAAGTTTTGATTTGTAGATGGCTTGATATTAGCTAAAGTAAGGCCTCCAAAAAATAATAAACTATTTTCTCGTCCCGGCCCACTTGCTTTTTTCCCCACCCGCCTCCTTTTAATTTTTTTTTTTTAAATGTCATACGTTTGCAATATATTTTACACATATTGTCAACATATTGCCTTTTTATTTGTTTCAACCAAAATTGTAGCTATGTAGAAATGGTTACGACTCCTTTGCACACAGTTTTGTATCAGCAACAGAGTCCAGAAAATGGAAGAATCCATCCGCGGACCGCCATCTTGGATAATCCGCCATCTTGGAAGAAAAAAAAGAAAGAAAAAAAAGGGCCTGCCTCATTCATTTCTCAAAAAGCCTGGACGAGAGATATTTATTTCTTTTACTCGGCCTAACAGGCATGCTACACTGGACATGTATGCAAAAGCTTAGTTGTGGCAAGGAGGTACGCTACAAATGTAGGGGCATCTCTAGACTCAGCCTCACGTAGTTGACATAAGACAGACAGCATAGCACAGCTCAAGAACAGATAAACATCATTTGAGGAATATTTCACCATAATAAATGAGGTTGTTGATAGATCCGTTTTGGAATGTAAACCACGGGCCTGAGTGACGTGTAGTGGATAAACCACATGGTGTGCTAATTGGGAAATTCTATTGCTTTGCTGGGAGCTCTGCAGAAAATTGTACGAAAATTTTGCTTCACGGTTTCCTTTATTTGAACTCGGCCAAATTTTTTATGAAGCAGCTACATGTAAGCTCAGAAATTGCCTAAAGACAATATTTGCATAAAAAAGGTTATCAACCAAAATTTCATGCGATTACTAGTGACTGGTATTCTGTACCATTTTTGCTTGACATAAAATGTTCCTCCTTATGGCCCCTTGAGTCTCATCAAGTTTTTTTCAGTGATGCATAATGCCTCAATTTATTTTGAAAAGGAGCAATAAAACTGACGTGTTTTTATAAACTACCGGTACACCCGATTCCCGGCTCATTTGACACCTTATTGGGGAATACGTGTATAAAAAAAAATGCTGCTGGTGTTGGGAATGGGAGGTCACCAGGGTTAAGATAATATGAAATTTAATGAGTGTACACACTATGGGCATGAGCAACTCATCGTCTGATTAGGATATCGGTCCAAGGAGAGCAGGAAGATGAGATGTGATGCCTTAGGCAACGGGCAAACGACCGTTTCCTCGCTCCATAACGTCTTCAGCCGCATCCCTGTGAAATTTGGAATTCTTCATTAGAAGGGGCTATGAAAACAAATTACGGTATTGAGGCAGGTTTCGGCATTATGGACAGTGTTAAGAATTTTGATTAAGGGGAGAATAGGAATAAATACATGTAGGCCTACATGTACTGTACAGGTATGTCTGCACATGTGGCATTTCCCGTGTGTTCAGCATACATGTACCGTATGTAGCTGGTATCTTTTTTACTGATGCAAAAAGAGTATTTGAGGCAGTCCTATTAAGAATATTTTGAGGATTAAAATTGGTAAAATTGTTTTCCTTTGCCCGTCAACGTTTACCCTGCTACCTGTACTGTGCCCCTTTACTTTAAGAAACGTTCTGCCGCCATTGCATGAATACTGATTGAGTCACTCTGATCTTAACTCTGTAAACCCTTGCCCTTCTCAATTATTGAAATGTTCATCAATGACACAATATCCAATTACATGTGTACCGGATACTGATTGCATATTTTGTAATTGCACATTACTCTGAATATTTGACATCGAGTTCTTTAACCCTGCGTGCTTTATCACAATGATTGAACGTGCGTTTAGCTAAGTCCACATTCCACGCAGCCAGCAATGAGGGGTACGTGTGCATCCTTGCCGTAACACCTCGTTAAAATCGAGTTAAATGCCCCCTCTGCAATATTTATTTTTCATTGTCAGATCAATAATGACTAATCAACCGGCCAAATGACGGGGACAGCTGGGAGCCAGGAGCCGTCAGTGTTGAAATAATAATGACCTTACTTGATTGGAACGTTCACCAGCTTGTATTGATTTGTTTAATCAGTCCAAATATTGAAAGAACCTTTATTTTTTTGTTTTTTTGTTCAGACTTCAGCCGTACGTCGGACTTGAGTGAACTCATCATTGATTGACTTGCCTTGTTTGTATCAGCATTTGGTAACTGCAGAAAGTCATAAACTCTGGGGCTGCACTGAAGCTTGCAGAGGCATTAAAAGATCAGCAAAAATATTTTTTGAAAAAAATAAAAATCCTGAAACATTTCAGAAACTTGGTTGATAAAAATCTTCATGTCAACTAGCTCATTATTCAATGCAAAAATTACATGATCTACAAGTATCACCCATTTTAAATTGCGATAATTTCTGTCTTTATAGATGAAATGTATCTATCTTCACACTTAAATTGTAAAGATAAAAAGTTCATATTTGGCCGTGGATAAGACTGTTGAGTGCTGAAATCGCTGAATGACAGGATCAGACTATTACCACCGCTTTCCAACCCAAGTGGAGGCCACGCATTACCAGAGAAGACACGGACAGGAAACAAATCGTGTAAAACAACCCCTGTGTACACCTGCTCGCACGTAGCGCTGCTGTATCCATGGCAACATCGACAGCCAATCAATTGGCCCAGATGTTAAACCATGCGCGCACAACTAGATCATCAGCAAATAAGACCAAGTTCACAAAATACTGAAATAGCGCTACCGCAGAAACAGAAATGCCACAATTTTTTTCCACCATTATCAATTCGTTATTGTCCCGTGTCTGTTGAGTAACAATGTTGGGTATTTACTAATGCTAGACATGGCGATACGGGTTTGCACAAATGTGCAAGATAAAGTACCACAATGCATGCACTACTCGACAATTTCCGTGATAATGCTCGGCCAGGGGACAGCAAATGACCGAGAAGATCGTCAGTTATTAAGGCCTGGCTACCAGGCAAGGAATTGAGTAGCCCTGTTTTAAATTGTGTACATAATTAAAGTGCATTTTGTACATACATACAGTTCATGGTCAAAGGGCAGAGGTGTGACCAGAAGAACGTGTCCTTTTATCTGCCTATTCTTGCATTTTCTATTGATTGTTTCAAACCACGGATGATACATTCCAGTCACGGTGGAAAGCAACACGGGCACCAGATTTACAAATACGCTACTCAAATTGACATTCCTAGTTTTGGCGCATCGAATTTAATTCCTTTGATTCCTACTATGGTACAACACCTGTTTAATATGATTCCATGTGAATCTTGCCTAAGTTTGTTTTGTTGTTGGTTGACAAGATAATTTTTGTAGTAGGTACAATTGAAAACATCAGGATTTTGTGTAAAAGTTAGTTTCATAATGGGAAGGCTAGCTGTTGACCCTAGATTAACAAAAAATAATCAAGGGTGCAAACTTTACTTCATGCGACGCAGGTTGAGCTTTAAGACATTAAATGTTCAGAGTGCCTGTCAAGTTACATGTTCATGTACCACAGAGCTTAAAAATTGGTCTGCTGAAACTTTTTCTAAAGAACCCCAAATGACCTTTCACTAGAGCTTTCATGTCTTGAATCTCTGATATAATTCAAACTATGACCCTGCATTGTTTGGTTTACGTTTGGTTCACATGCTGAACCCAAACATGTGCAAGTCTGTGCCATCCTCTCAGTCTCATTCTCTGAGGAACACATGCACACACGTCTACTTGCCCGTGGCTGCTACATGTAGCACAGCAGTAACGTTCTTGAACTTAAGGTCTGCGCTTGAACTAATGAACCCGGAACCTGCCCCCCCCCCAATGTTTCGTTGTATTGTTCTTTCAATGTTTCAAGGACTTCCAACTCTAAGCTAGCTTGGAAAGTGTTCTTGTGCCTTCCTGCCATGGTTCCTCACAGTGTAAAATAAACATGTTATTTCCTGAATCCTACAGTGCAGGAGTCCATTACCCCCCCCCTTTTTTTTTACAGAAACATTTAAACTACCAGTAAGCTCAAGTTATCTCAATTGCATAAAACTTGATAACATAACACTTGATAATTTAGATGTGACAAATGCCATTGATAAAAGGATAATTATTAAGATGTTTCTCTTCTTAGGATTATCAAGCAATGCATGGCGAGTCATCCTTTTTTTTTACACAAATAAAAAAAACAGAGACAAAGATGCAAGCACTAAGCAAGTTGTGCATCTTCAAGCTGGCTGTTAAAGGCTTACGACAAAAGTAATTATGAAGTGTGAAACTTAATCCTCCTGTTCAGTTGGTACTTGGTTACCACCTGATGACCAGTCTAGATCCAATCACATCAAGGCTGTGCACACGTACCAATGAGTTTGGGACTCTGGGTGCCAGACCTGGGTGTTGACACAGCCTTGATTGGTATTCTGGTGGAGGCCATTCTTGTATGGAATTTCACACTGGTAATACAGGGTCACTGAATACACATGCGCATGCATCTTTTAGGTTTGGCAGGGAGAAATTGGAGGGTTTCCCACTGGTACCAACCTGTGAATATCAATTGAGTATCGGTTTCATAGCGTAGGGGCCAGTCCGTAGGACTGAGCCCCCTGACTGCGTCAGCCCTGGTCTGCTGTCAACAGTGGAGGAGAGTATCGTGTGAATTATTTCTGCAGGGGTCATCTTGATATCCATAATTATACTCTAAGTGCCTCGTTTGGAGTGCGCGGACATGTAGAAGATGGGTCACCTGGATTGTGCGCCCTTGGCTATACTGTCAATGATATTCGGGTGCTTATTTTTGGCAGCAAAAAAAAAAGGCGCAAAACAGTGAATATTCGCATATTGTTAACACAGTGACCTATTGACATCTTTGAAGAGAGGAAGAAGTATGTGAATGCCTGTATACAGATCTGTACAGGTTAAAACATGCATTACAATTTACATTTTTACTTTGAACTTCCAGTTTTTCTGAATTGCAGTCTCGGGTGATTTTCACTATTGTCACTTTGCATGTGGGTGTATACAGAACATGTAATTGAAATACAATTTTTGTTCAGTATTTTTTTTTCATCACAGTAAATTTTAGTATACATGTACATGACAAATACAGGTAATTGTACTAGGAATTAGTACAACACATCCCTTGAATTTATTAGTAAAGTTCAATCAAAGACTATTGGTTTAAAATTATCGACATACATGTACATGTATCTCATATCTGTGCTCTTTATGTAAGTGCCAGTGAGCTCATCAAACTGTGGTCAACATCATATGAAACTTATAATCATTTTACCCTCTTAGTTCACATGGCTATAAGCACAGCTGTTGATAACAAATGATATTAGTATTTATTTAAATGAAACCAAGGAATCCTCAAAAGCACCATGGACACTGTAGCTTGCAAGCCTGAAGAAACCTGTAGAGAGAAGACATAAGAGGTGGAAGGAAACCCTAGAAGAATATTCTGGGGAAAGCCCACAGAATCAGACAGGGACTGAAAACCCAATTCACATGTGACCAGGACAGGAATCGAACCCGGGTCACAGCGGTGGAAGGCGAGGAAAGAACGCTGCGCCAACCTCACTCCCCTGGTCTGACCTCGTAAAGGCTGGTTTGAAAAACGTCATCTGGACAATCACAACCATTAACCTCAAGTGTGCCTAGAAAGTTGAGCAGTCCAAATGTTCTTAAAAACTTGCCCAAGTACCAGAACAGACTAGAAAGAACTCAAGTACGGTACGAGAAGTTGTCCGACCACAACAAACTTACAAAGGCCCTGTGGGTTGTTGGTCCTTCAACCTGTTTGTGTGGCTATGTCTGCCTCTCTTCAGCAGGTCCGCTGTGTGACAAGAGTGCCGTTCCTCATGTAGTTTAGGAAAGTCGAGGCATTCCTGGTAAACAGATTTTCTGTTAAGCCACCCCTTGACTGCCGGAGAGCCCCGGCTTGTGAGGGATTAAAGCAGTGATGAAAACCCCCTGAGAAGTAGCTCTATGACTCCCGGCAGTGCTGAGTCCTGGAGTATATTTGTCCAGCTTTTTCCATAGCTTTTTGAAGTAAGTTACCTCAAAAACAATCATTTTCTACAGAGTGCATACAGACATTTACAGTGCAGACGTCTGCGCAATCTGCCATATGATGCACACTTTCCATACAGTGTAGGTGTACTTGCCAGTTAATGAGCAACTCTTTTAAAAGTTTCCATGTAATACAGAAATCAACTTCTCGGGATTTTTTTCTCCCTTTTTATGATCACAAGTTGAAGTTTTTCCCCTCTCATTTCAGCGGTTGGCAGCAAAAGTCTTGTGACTTGATATCAGCTGTCAACAAAATATTCTACTTTGACCATCATTTCTACATGTACTTGACATGTTACTACCCAGCGCCGCACTTTCTCTCTCACATTGAATGCTCGCAGCTCACCGTCTCATCAAGCCTGCAAACTTTTCAAAACTTTCCTGGCGTCCAAACAGATTTTAAAATCTTGGAAAAACCATGTGCACGCAGCTCTCGGAACTGATGACAGAGTACAAAATCTCAGTCTTTCTCCGGGGCAAAACCCTCTTAATTCCCTTCTTAACCGAGCAAAGCCCTGCATCCAGGGACTTTAAAGAATCGGCCTGAAATCCAGCTGGCATCCAGGCCAGGGGAAGAGTTTTTTAAAAAATTTTTAGGACTGGTATTGTAAAGTTGACTCATTGTTTGGTAACACAGGACAATAGAGCACTCGAAGGCCAGAAGCCTGGAAAAGTAGCACACAGCTTTTGTTGGGGAAATAGTTGGAAATGTAAGGTTAAAGAGGAGCTGTTCCAAATGTGGCTGCTGCCTGCTGGACAATCTGCTTTTGGGATACAATCTCCAAGGATTACTGCCATCAATGTGAAAAGAAAATGAACCACACCAAACACTTCACAAATTCACAAATTACATTGTGAATCACAACTCCTACCGACTTATTTGACTCTCAAGTAACCAAATTGAATGACCAGTTAGAAATTAGAATTGAAGTGACTTGGCCAGAGTTTGACCTACTAGTCTCTTTCTTTTGGTAATCCAGGACAAAGCTATCAATTTCGCTTTGTGTTGATTACAAAAGGATTAGAGGGACCTTTGTCCTTGACCAGTGGGAGCCATTTCAATAGAAAGAGCAGTGATATTATTGTGATCTTCGTTGTGGTCAGATTTAAGTTTAACTCAAAGTCCAGATCCATGACCATCCGGTATAGTGTGGTATTAGTTAGGAATCAGACAAATTAGAGTTTATTTGCTGTTCGTGGTCAAGATGAATAAATGTTCAATCTTGTTTAATCCTGGCCTGGAGAGTGCTTTCTTTTGATCTTGTTCCCTTAATAATGGGAGCCAGCTTTAAGTTCTAAAAGAAGTTGTCTTTGGTCTCAACGTTTCTTATCAGAACTTAAACTACCTTGTGAAATTTGATAATAGGCAGGACAAGTTCTTTTCAGAACTAAATATCTTCTAAGCAGTAGTTATTACCACATGGTGTTACCACAAACCAAAACAATATACCCTTTAATTATTTCAAATGGAGGTTTGGGGTTCTGGTTATCAACTTAGATTAAATAGTGTACTACCCCCCCGGTACATGTACATGTTCATGTAGGTTGTCTTTTATTTGAAAGCTGAAATTGATGTTTTGAAAGTCTGTGTACAAATTACAATGCAAAGATCCGTAAGTCACAGCAGTGTCATTTAGAGATTCCAAAAACATGTTCCCTCCTTTTTTTGTTCAGTGTCTGCTTGGTACAATTTTTAAAATATCCGCCATAACTAAGTGATGTACATAAAAATTGGTGAACGACGTCCGTACTCCGTATGCCGCGCATGATTTCTTTGTGTAAGTTCTCCACTCATTGTCATCACCCTTCTCATTCGTCATAGCATCTTACAACAGGCGGATTTTATGTAAACATTTTCCACAACTTTCTAGCAATCAAGCTGCCATACATCATCGCCGTTAATTTGACAGTCCGACATGATTTACAGGATTTTGCGGAATAAACACCGGCCGTGCGGAAATTATTCGACACTCACCAACGGCATTTGAAGATGAGCACGTGAGGAACCTGCGCACTATTAATGATGACATAAATCACGTTGTGCCTCTTCGCGGGCCCTCGCATTCTCGGCATTTGCACTTTTGCAGTCTGCGCCACTGATTAATGACCACAGTGATATAATTTCTCTGTGATCAGATAGAACTAATTAGATTTTTAATAATTTAAGCAGAAGTGATAAAAAAAAACCTCCATGATTTTGTCAACTGTCCGTTGAACTGTCTTGTGCTTGTTTTGCTTTATTTTTAAGTTGCCCTTAATAAGGGAATAAATATGCGCTCGGCCAGTTTTAAACAAGTACATTCAAAATCTTGCTAGGGGCGTGTTTGCCAATAAGTTGGCTTATTTATCCGCGGCAAGGCCCCTACATGTGGCAGATGTTAAACGTACAATGTACTTGTTTAAAACAGGCCAAGCACATATTTATTGCCATTTATTTATACCTTTTAGTAAAAAGGTAAAAACAATTCAAAAATGCACAAACTTCCAATGATTTTGTTCAACAATTTTACTTCAGGTTTTGTGGAAAAAACCCTCTAGCTATGGTTATGTAATGTGCTTCGCGCGAGTAGTACCAAAAATCTCCTTATATGGAGAATGGCGTACATTCGCCATGTGGCGCAGAATGCAGCGGTCCTTGAAAAAAGTGTTTAAAACCAGCCGGTGTTTTATCAACCATTTAAAACCACCCAGGAGCTCTCGACCAATAGAAATTGGTCTATAAACTGTCTCAGGTATTTATGAATGTTCATTTATCAATAGATCTGTTTTATTGCCATTAATTTCACAAACTTACAAGCTCCGTGTAACTTATAAATTCACTCAACTTACATGCAGCTTTACATTTTCAAGCTTGGTAGAATGCTAGAACCATATTCTTGTAGCTTTCATGCATTGCTTGCCAGCAAAGACGGTTTTAAAATTCTGTATGTGTGTAAGCTTTAAAGTTCAATGAGAATGAGTAATAACAGACTCGATATTTGGATTTCGACTCTCCAAGTTCCTACAGGAGCTTGAAAAAACAATGGTCTTGCAAAAACAAAACTTCAAGTAGCCTCAACGTCTGCATCACAGTTGTTTTAAGATAACATTTGTTGTAGCTCATCACGCAGGTTGTGTTTTGACAACAGTACATCGGACGGTTTCATTTACTGAAGTCGAGGATTTGAAGTGCAATTTCCAACCGCACACACTGATGAAAATGTTTGCAGGAGTTGTTTTTGAAATGAGCTAAGTCAACAGCAGCCCCCTGCCTAGCCAATCGAATCTCATGGGACATGGGAGTATGAATGAGCCCGGCAAGTCCCTGTGGTATCTGGTATAGAAGATGCAATTTGATTGGTCGGAGTGGCATAGAGCGAAGTGTGAATGGCACAGGAGGGTGTCGGTGGAAGAAGGTGTGAGATGAAATCATATACATCGAGGTCAGAAGCAAAATGTGTTGAGGCAATCGGGTCGGAAGAAAATAATACGAAAAGGCGGTAAACCGTACACCATCATGGCTGCGAATTTTTTAGTGATACCGGAACATGGTGACGTACTGAAAAGAGCAGGAGTATAATGAATAAGCTTAACATTTGTAAGATTAGTCAGGCACGATTTGAGACTGAACGTTTGCAGCGGGCTTATAAACATTTGGGTGTTAGGTAACAGAATTTGAGGATCGGATTTGGAAAATTTGAGGGGACATGTTTCAGAAGGTGTGGTGCATTTATGTACATGTATACCGGCAGTTTAGCCCTAACATTCCTGAATCCTCCAATTTCAATACGATTTTGCATTCCCCCTTGGGAGTTAGGATTAAAGAGATGGAAAAACTAAGCTGCGGCTGTGCGTGTGTAGGGGAAAGGTAGCCCTCAGTTCTAAGCAATTCGTATAAATTGATTAAAATTTTAATGTAGAATTTCAACACGGCTTTGAGGTGTTAAATTATTCAAGAATATTGTACCTTGTTTATACATGTATGTTAACCTTAAAAGGGCCAAAACTTTATTGCTTTATTGTGCTCTGCCGATGTATACAACGTAACTCTTTCATTTGGACAGAATTAAGCACATTGAGTTGGGAGGGAATAAAATTTTGACTATAAATGAAATCATGAAACCAATTAATCTATATTGTAAGAATGAGTAAAATTTCCTTTGGGGATCTCAAGATCCCCTAATTCTCAACAGGTATGACAGACCTGCCAACCAGTACGCATTTGGCGTATTTAGTACGCAATTTTGATAAAAATACGCCAGTACGATCAACTTAAAGAGTACCAAGTGGAAAATAGAAGGAGACAGAGAATACACGGAACAATTCGTCATTCCTTACCTTCGGCGAACATTTTGATGCGATGTACCTGCAGCCAGCGAAAGCATCGACTTCAGCACAGCGGTAGTTACGATGTGTCATGTCATGTCGAGTAAACAAAGCAGCATGGCGAACGTAATGCTGAAGATGAACGGATTTTTCAGCATCGCGCGAGAATGCCACTGAAGAATGCCACCCAGCTTATTCTACTGCGGTCATGTCAGAGTGTCTCACAAGTAAGATATATTCACAAAGCTACATCAGTGCAATGGCAGCATCGGCAGCAACAAAAGAACTCTAACCTAAATGCAAGAAAGCAACTGCTTTGGCAAACAGCAGGAAACTGTAATCGTACACCACAAAAATTCAAGTGAGTTCATTTTTTTATGTTTCTTTTGAAAAATACACATTTTCAGTAAAAAATACACATTTTGATGCCCCCAAATACACATTTTTGATTTTCAAGGTTGGCAGGTCTGGTATGACGTACCCGTAGTAATACACGTACGTGGAATGTTTCAAATTGCCACCCCCTCCCCCTTTGCTGCCCGACCCTCTCATACGTAATCGCACGTCAAACTGAGGTCTCATCCCTCCACTAAAGCACGCGCATTAGCTCTTATCCACTCCTAGTTTTGCCTTGTCGTTGTCCATTCAACCCCGCTTGCGTTCAATCCTGATTCGATTTTTCCCCGCGTTGTGGGACAGTCAGCCCCTCAGATAATTCAATAATACTGCCGCCTGAGCAAACAAGATGGCTTCTCGCAGGGACTAGGAACAGGTGCCGGCTTAAGACCAAGAGGGTCACAAACAGCTTCCTCCTTCAGAAGAAACCGGGCCTCCGTTTTCCGGGTCAGTGGGAAGGTCCCAGAAGCCAGAAAGAAAAAAAATGATACTGAGAGATCAATTTTTTTTATTAAATAAATTTGTACATTTCTTTTTCTTCGGAACGCTGGCAGTACATGTAGGTCTCATTGGGAGGATTGCTGTATTTTAGTTGTCAAAGTTTAAGTACCGGTATTGTTCACAAATTGGTATCATTGCTAAAAATAATTTTGCTTCAAAACGTGGGCTGTAGCTTCACAGCGTAGGCTTTAGTGCAGTGTGCTTGTTTGAGAAGGACCCTGAATACACAAGTTGCTTGATTGTCCTACAATATCATACCTTTTTTATATTATAAGCGTTGCATGTACGTGTTCATGCGCACATAACTTGAGCTATCCGTATGTAGCTCATGCACATGTATGTATCTGTAATGTTTTTGCAACTTGTTTGCAAACACAGCATGCCGTCAATACCCGAATCTGTACGCAAAGGAGATAATTTCATAAACACTATCAGTGTGCAAATATACTACATGTACATGTACATGTACGGTATCTGTCAAGCTTTATCTATTAGCCTTACACGTGTGAAGGGGCGGAGCTGTCGGGAGAAAAACAATCAAATTTGTAAAGTGTACAAAGTATCACACAACATTTGGCAGAGGCCAAATGGTCAAGTGGCTGTACGTACAGACTAGTATATCCTTGGGTGATTGAGGTTTAATGGCCTGTACTCTGACATATGTGGACACACTAGCACCAGACTATTCTTAACGTTGTGAAAGAAAGGTCAATTTAAAATCTGATTGGTTAACATACATGTACATGTAGTTTAGTACAATGTACAATCACATGTATGTGTTTACATTATGTACCGGTACATAATATGTGTCTGTTGAATTAACCAGTTTGCGCTGGGATTATTTTGACATTGACCGGACCCAGGTGCGGGATTGTTTTCACGAACCTCGATGCCAGGTGGGTTCAGGCCGCCATCTGTGGGTAGCACACCCTGATATTTCCGGCCTCGCTCGTTGCGTGTGTATTCGTCATCCGTTCTGAATACTGCAAAACCTTTGCGTGTACCGTTATACACGTCATCCGGCGCGAACTGGTTCAGAATGATCTCAAAATAGGAAATTCTGTTGATTTGCTTTCCTCCTGGACATTGTGCCTGTCTTCACATTGTGAACCCTATAGGGGCAGGGAGGGAGGGAGGGGACCCAAAAGGATGGGGGAGGGGGAGGTGTCTTAAATGTAACAGCCTGTCTGGCACTGTCTAATGTGACAAATGTTCAAATATTGACTCGTGTTCAGCTATCACATTGGTCCTCCAAACTCAATTTGTGTCGTCTCTCAGCCATCCATTGTAAAAGTACACGACCCAATTATACCACTTGAATCCAAGCACAGCTGTCCGAGTGAAATCCAAGCCGCCCCTCATAATGATCACTTGATGCCTCCGATTAATTTTAATGAAATGGTGCCGAGATCTGACAGCGGCCGGCATTAAGCATTAATAGACCCACCATTAATATTCATGGGCGGTGATTCAGATTGATTTAATTGAATTAGTCAGCGTTCGTTAGCGGAAGCCTGGCAGATGTGATTGTCGTTAATTATTCCGTCAAGGTCAGGGTGTGATGCGGAAACGATGGGTCGCCATTTTGTGAGGCTGCTCATTAGGACAACCATACAAAAACACATCGCGAGTTTGAAAATGTCCCCCGTAAATTGCTCTTTGTGTCTATTGATCTGTAAAATTGTTCTTTCATCATCATATTAGAACTTAGCTCAGTCGCACAATGCTGCAGTCTCAATGAAAGGCAGCGTCTGTTCGTTAACTCTGTTTTGTAACTTGAGAGCAGTCGTACATTAAATGTATTTTGCAATCACTGCAGGCATTTTCCAAAAGGGTTAGTTATTAAGGTTTGTCAAGATCCCTGTGTGCACTGAGGAGGTACTAGTATTCAAGGATAATGAGTGAAAAAAGAAGACTTCACATCTGGTAAAACATCATCATATTGCTTTGTTACAAAGAAAGTACCGTTTCGTCACACAAGCATCATGTTTTGTAAACGTCAAATTCTGAGACAGGCTGCACGAGTAAATACATGTATAGTTCTTTTTATTCAATTACTTTTGGGCATCGCCAAGTCACTACATGTATAATTCTTCTTCTATTCAATTACTTTTGGGCATCGCCAAGTCACGTCCTGTCCTGCATGATTGATTTTTTGTTTGTTTTCTCTCCTCGCTCCGATGACTGTAATCCGTTCTTCAGCTCAGATGCTTCTAAG
The DNA here is from genome assembly GCA_029964075.1 of Patiria pectinifera. Classification (NCBI taxonomy): domain Eukaryota; kingdom Metazoa; phylum Echinodermata; class Asteroidea; order Valvatida; family Asterinidae; genus Patiria; species Patiria pectinifera. The sequence continues at coordinate 20,647,919 of CM057143.1, read as the reverse complement.
CCGGCCGATGAGATACCATCTCCCTCCTGCTAATCCTCCTCTCATCTACCCTCCCATCTGCATCCCGCGCTAAGACGTCTTGTTGTAATCCTCCCATTAGGGCAGATGGCGGGCCTAATCCCCCACCGCATGCAGGAGCATGAGGGGGGGGGGGGGGGCTGAGAGGCATTGTACCTATGTCCTCGAGTTACTCACGGATGATTTGGAGTTGGAGTGCTCATGTGTTTTCCTGAATTGTCATGTTTAGATTTCATGCCATTATATTCATGTACCCGAGTGAACGAACACAATGAGCAAGGCACTTAAGCTGTGTTCTTATTTCAAGTATCTGAAAGCAATAATGCCCTTACAATGCAAATGCATGTACATGTACATGCGCAATGTGAAGGTTACAGATTTTGGAAATGAAGTTACGGCAGTGGCGTAACGATGGGGAGGGGGGTCTCTACACATGGCCTGCTTTTATGTGGCACGCTGTATGCAGATGTGGCTTTAACCATCAGTCTCCTTATTGATTCTGTTTTTAGGGTCGTCCTGCAATTGGAAATTTCGAGGTAAAAATTGGGTCCCCCCTCCCAAACAAATAAATACTCTCGCTATTCCACTGAGTTATAGTATATGCAAGCTGTAATTATGTACACATAATAACATAAATTTACTGAGAGTAGACAGAATTTGAAATTCTGACATTAAATGCACATTGCACTTTTTTGGTGTTTTTTCCTCTTCTTTATTGACAACTGTATTTATTTGTTTTAATTGTAAATTGAGAACACAATCATTACATGTACCGTATGTACATGTATCTGATACTCTGACTTTAATAAAAAATGGCACTTATTGCCAATTGATAAAGCAAAGTCATTAAACACTCTGGCATCTTCAATTGATGAGACTTAGCCAGCATTTTAATATTTTTTTCTTTCCCCACTCCCCACCCCTCCCCCCCCCCCTTAGCTGTTTACCTAATGCAATAATATATGAACAACAGATGACTAGGTCGTAAATAAATCGCTAACCGAGAGCGCAGTTTCCGTGGAGCCGTCTTTGTTTGCCCGCGTGATGTTTCCAACAGCCTGGATTTTGATGTTGTGATAAGCAGTGATCTTGCGCCGTCCCTGCATTCCAAGCAAAGTAAATTCCCGCTTAATCTATAACGGCCGTCTTTTGTGGCGTGCCGACTAATGGTCGTGCCGTGCCGCACGCTTTTACACTTTGCCCTGTTCCATCTCCGATCCAATGATTTTTTTTTCTTGTTACTTTTTTTTTTTTTTTTTAATGTTTGCACATCAAACCATCCGCACTTCCTACTCAGAGATGATTTTTTGGAGATATACAACTCTCGTTGATACCGCGCCGATATTGAACGCAACTGTTTGCAGAAGACTCCTTCACAACGTTGGCTGAACATCTCAAAGTGATGAAAGCTTTACCGATCTGGGTGGATGAAGTCGCTCGTGGAAGCAGTAAACAAAAAATTCATCAACGCGAGCAAATTGTTCACTGCCCCAGTAAAACTAATCCACTGGCACTGTACTTATGTATAAAATAACGCAAGTGTTTACAAATCCAGCGCAAATGCTTCAAGGTACTACATGCTGTACTTGTGTTTGAACGAAATTAGATTTTTGTTCAGTTTATGACTGTGTACATGTATACATGTACATACAAAAAAAAAATCCAGTGTGTATTTTGATATGGGACACCCCGCTACTGGCTGAAATTAAACACGGAGAAATTTAGAGAAATTGTTATTTATGAGGTAGTCTTTGGTTTGTTGTAATATGTCTTTTTACTTTTGACAATGGAAGGGAAAAAATAAGAAATATGTATGGGCTCTGTGCGCAAACAAGAGAGGGCGTACTGGTTCACGCGTGTGTAGCGCGAAGTACGCACAACTTATTTTATTCAGAATGTGCACATAAACATAAAGTTTTCTCATGAGCATCAGGCCTCAGCAGCAATGAGCTCGAATGTCTCTCACAGTGGTCTCCCCGAACTCTCCCTTCCTTACCGTGGAGGGGGTACTTGTACCCGGAGCCCATAAAATTACTGTGTACAAAAAAAGACTCTGACACATTGCTGCATTATGGTGCTTTGAAAGCATTGTGTCAAACGGGAAGGAAAACTTACCTTTAGGTAAATACCCTCCACCGTACCCCCAACTTTTTATATTCCTTGGGTTTCTCACTCGCAGATTTCAACCCAGCATATTTCATCTCTGATTTTAATGGTTCCCGTCAACTTTTGATGTCCTCCAATTTTTTTCATATTTACAAATTTATCTTTTGTATTTCTTTGTTTTCTCACCAACAGATGTACCAGATTTCAACCCAATGTACTTCATTTCTGAACCCTCCAACGTTATCGCCGTTCCGGGTTCCTCGGTGACGCTCAACTGCTCAGTTCACTCCCTTCTAGTGCCTACCATCCGATGGACCAAGGACAGTAGTCCGGTGCCGGCAAATGACCCCATCAGGACATTGCAGTCCAATGGGGCGCTGCGCATAGCCCCGGTGTCCCTGGGTGACGAAGGCTCGTACCAGTGTAGTGCAGAAATGGATGACGGGGATACGTACACAAACCTGATCAGCAGACGAGGAACTGTTACTGTAGCAAGTAAGTATGAGAACTGGACGTAGTGAGCAACATGTATTTATTAAAAAAGTCATTACATATACTTCCCTTAGTTTATAAACTGCAGTGTCACAGATGTGCCAGTATACCATTATTAACAGAACTCAATCCGTCAGTGAAGGGCAAAACCTAATTTGATTTAAACATCACCCCGACGCAAAATTCCATCTTACGAATAGAACTCAACCCATCAAAGCCCAACGGCATGTTTTGTTGGAATCTGTAAGGATGGGTACAGTACCCCTAACCTGACAGTCTTTTACATTGGGTCGGCACACCTCCAGAATCAAAATCATATGGTGTTGGAATTTGCCAGGATGGGTATGGTTCCTAGTAAATCATGCTAGGGAGTTAGGGCTAATGAAATATAAAGTTTCCACGTTATTACTGTCTTTCTGTGCTCCTAAATTACTTGCTAATCGTTTACCTCAAGTGCCTATAACTTTCAGGTTTACTGTACGTATACATACAAAGTCACAACCCACTTGGAAAGGTCATCTTAAACGTTACTTTTTGTAATTGTTTTCGCACTTCATGTTCATGTACATGTACATGTATGTCACTAAGGGAGAATAAAGAAGCATTAAGGGTTGCGCAAGTCTCTTCTTTGCTCGAGGTGAAGCCATCTACAAAAACGTACTCTGTTATTATCCGGAAGAACGTAACCATCTCGGGTAGCCTGATGCCACATCAAAGTAGTTTGTGCCAAGTGACCTAGCCCCTTAAAAGAAGATAGTATCCGTCAGAAGACACGATGCTTCTGAGTGATTTCCCGGAGTGATTCTGTCAGCCGCTTCTTGTTTTTCTCTTTCTTCTTGCACACCTTGTGCCCCACGGTTCTCTAAATTGCGCGGACTCGAAAGCTTCAGCCGACGTAACCGGATCCGGAGGGATTCTCCGAGGAGGAGAACTGAAAACGAGAACCCTGCCAAACATTTTAATATATATGACATTTTGGAGCCGGCCTCGTTGGGGCACACAGCTGAATGCGTTAGCTACTCAGATCGCTGAGAGGGAGATAGAAATGAATGAGAAAAAAAAAAGGACTGTTATTTGAGATGCCTTCTTTTAATATATCTTATTGGGTGTCATGTCAGTTTTGGCTGGTTAGGGAAAAACAAACACGCTAGCATCTTGGCAAGACAAGACAGGCCGGCAAGGATTTCATTGATGTGTACGGATTGCCTGAAATTGAAGTCCCCTGGCAGGTTTTTGATAGAGGTCTAGAATTTCTAATTAAGAAGTGGATTTTTAAAAAAAATTTTTTTGTGGATGAGCAGCTTTCTATGAGTATTCGATACGAATTGAATAACAACACCTGTGAGATTTTTTGGGTGAAAATTGGTCTAGAATATTCAGTTCTGAAGAAAAACAATATTGGATGCGTTTCTTGTAAATTGCTGAATTTTTTGTCAAATGTCTATGGGAATGAAAATTGTTGTTATAATTAAAAGTTGTCATACACACTTACCCTTCACACAATAAGTAAATGTTGCCTCAAAATTTTCCAAGTTTCTGTGAAATTGTCATGCTACATGTAATTATACCATATGTACAATCCTCTCCTGCCAAAAATGGGTTTCTGTTTTCCTCTCATATATATGCAACTACTCCAAAAAATCTTCACACCTCATTTGCCATTGTAAGTTAAACAAATTCACATGTACATGTACATGTACATGTATGTACATGTACGTGAATCCAAAACAATTACAACAATTACATGTAGGATGACGCTGGCACAGTTCAAGGTGAAATTCCTTCTACATGTAATAGTGCGAATATGTGTATATCTGTGCACATTTTTCAGTTTCCACTAAGACCAAATGATCGTGGCAGAGTGCCCTTTTACGAAGTAATGCGGTTCCCATTTTCTCATCAAGGAAAGTACTCCTATAAACCACTCGGCTCGTGTTCCATCTATTTCAAAGTCTCTCTTCATTACCAATGGGGTCATCAAATGGAGAGTAGGGTACAAAGATAGTCAACGAAAATGACTCATTAAACAAAAGGCTCGTCTTCAGACATGATGTCTGCGACACAGCGCCACCCGATACAGTCGGCTACCTACTGCAAATTTGAAGTGAGGCTCTGCGACAGAAAACGTCCCTTCGAAACGTTTGCCGAGCCGGAACTCGGATAAGTTCTTGTTCATATTTTCCCGTCGTCAAAGCGTCACACACGCGGCTGTTGATCGTAAAAATAAAACAAAGGATCCCTCTTGAGAATTCAGCCAAAGAGGAGGGGAAATATTGACCATCGTTTGAAGCCGAGAAGCAAACGGAACCGTTTCTTTACTTTCTTCTTTTTTGATGGTTATATTCCTTCAATTCCCCCCCCCCATGGACTGCCCTTTGCATTGACCTGGTTAAAACATTCGTCGCTGTTTGCCAGTCTTTGAAAGTTTTCCTCAAACGGCTAGTGTCAATATTGGAACAATCTGTCCCCATCTGTTGCAAGATTCCACTGGCTTGAGTCAGTGAAAACAAACTCTCCGCTTAGCTGGAAGCCGTTGATGCTTAGTTTGTTTCATGAACGAAAGAGTGATTTGAACTCTCTTTTGATTAGTTAACATGTTTGAATAGTAAATAAAAAGTAAACAATTTATGAGATCTCCCCCCCCCCTTCTGTTACTCTCTTGTGGCCAAATGGGCTTGTCCGTATCAATGAAATATAACTATAAGGGTGTACATGTTGAACTACTACAAACGAAGCATTAACGATCCTGTAAGAAACGCGAGGTACATTTTAATTCATTTATTTCATCTCGTTGTATCTCAAAAAGCATCAGATGTCCGTGTCAATCTTTGTCATTAGTCACTGTCTTGAAAAATCTTCATATTTACATTTGAAAAAAAAAAAAAAAAAATTCAAGGCATCCAAATACATAGATCCGTAAGTAAGTGTTAAGTTGTGCACGGTGAAGGCATCACACGCAAATTGGATTGTTTTTCTTTCCTCTTACGGTTATCAAGTTATTGAAACGACCTCTCGAAATTTCCGGGGGGAAAGAAATAAAGACAAGCAGGTGTATTGCTAACCAGACAGCTCCAAGCCTTGCCCCCTCAACAGAAACAATGAGAAGATACCTCTACGCTTCAACTCCCGTTCCCTGTCCAGAAAAGATTAATCTCCGTCAGGCAATTTACCATTCGCGCGTGATCTAATAGACAACTGACCAGCTAGCCAAGCCCGTAGCTACAATGGAATTTCTTTATCATATATTGTCCCCCCTCCCCAATATCACCGGGGGTTCTCACAGTTTCCTTGGCGATGCATTATTCATAGCTTGCGAAATCTGTTTGCCGTGCATCAGATTTTTGTTGTCGCTGATGCGCGCCGTCTAAAATTGAATGATATTAATGACAGGATGACTTTAATTGCTGTCACACAGATATTGAGTGCACAGCAAAGGAGGGGAACAACATAGTTTTTTTCCCCCACAATTTTGTCTCGTTCTCGTAAACCAAGCACTCAAAAATCTTCCCAAAAGAGAGAGGTTAATATCAGTATTTGTTACAAATCTCCACAAACCAGCAGTTCTCGTTTATGCATCTTCATAGATCATTAAAGGAATTGTTTCAGAATTGTTCATGTACCACGTCTGGCAAGAAACCTTCCCAAATTATTTAATTTGAAACGAAGGGGGAAAAAACCCATTTAAATCATATTTAAATCACATTTAAATTGCTGAATATGGAAGTAATCGCCCTATAATAACAGCCTTAATTTAAAAAATACAGAACATTTCTGAAAAATTTCACTTTCATTGTCACATTAGACAATTCCCACATAAAATTAGCAACGCAAACTACACATGGTTATTTGTCTGTTTTTTCCCCGGTGCAAATTTCTTGTTGTTTCAGTGTCCACTCACTCTAGCTAAAGGGCACCGTCCAAGGCCTAGCAAGCCCGCCTATCCCTTGAAAGCCAAAACACTTCCCGCATTCCGGGAAGCGTTTGAGAAAAAGCGTGTGCCCAGACTACGAGCTTAAGAGGTGCGAACTTAAAATGTCGGCCTCGTCCAGTTCAACAAGCAAGAATGCAATAAAGCGAGGATAAAGACCCGTTGCCCGAGCGCCGTTTCCGTCGCGGTGGCAGGGCGTGTGGCGTGAGTAGGTGCTGATAAACAAGACGGTCTCTCACAGTGGTTGCCTCAGCTGGACAGTAATGATAGGGTGGTTAGGCAGGCTTGATGCCCTGACATTGAATTGAAGTGCAAGAAAACAAACATGGCCCAATTTCATGGTTGTGCTGACCACAGAATTCGGTGCTTACGATCACCGTTTCATGCTAACAAAGTAAGATAGCCTGTACCAAGCATGTAAGAACAGATTTTTCAGTTAGAGCATGGAGGAATAAGTCCCTTGCTTATCTCTGAAATACATAAACACTTATGAGCAAAATATGCAGAGTCTATTCCCAAAACATGATACACGTCATTTTGTTCCCTTTTAAAATCCCGCTCTCTCCTGACTGCCCAAAAGCAATTTCGTCGGCTGTTATATACTTAAACGCAACTTAAGAATACAATCAGGCAAAAAACGAAGTTTAAAGACAGCTGTTACATATATGTTTTTATTCTTTAAATTTTCATAACCGTGCAAACTTTTCACCTTTTTCAAATGGATATATCATGTACATGTATGTATACATGTATGCTACTTTTTTGGAAACAAACTTTTCACATATTTAATGATTGTGTAGCACACTCTCAAAGAGACCCAAGCCAACTTCGAAATTCGTTGGTGTTTTCCAGCGCCCTCGAAAACAACTTGGCAAAAGAGGTGTTCGATTTTACACCAGACAGCTGATGACGGGGAGCCGCAGGTTCCAAGTATGAAAGAAAAAAAGAGGGTGCGTTTCTAAAGAAACGAAACCATTTTGAAAGAAAAACATTTCTCTGCTCCATTCATACCAGGCTGTTGCTGAACTATGAAGTTCTTTCTCTTATTTTTTTTTGTTTCCTTGCGACTGGCCAGTGTACGGTCCAGTTAATTTATACAGAGGGTTCTCCACATGGATATAACAAGGGGATCACCATAGCAGAAATATCCGTCCTTGACACATTCATAATATTGTATGCGTCTTTTGTTTGCTTTGTAGGCAAAGGTATGGCTGTCTCATTGTCCATATCTTATCAATGGTTATTTTTGTGGTCTTGTCAAAAGTCTGTCTATTTTTTATTTTCACAAGATTTTTTTTTTTTTTTAGAGTTTCTAGTCAATGTACATGTACACCCCCTCTGCTGAGGAAACAATCGTGAAGTTTATGTTTGTGGTCCGAGGGACGCGCAGACTAAGACCGTAGATATTTGTGACAGCATGTGGGAACCTTGCGCACTCCGCGTTCACACTGCAGCGGCAAATGGTCGAAATCTGCAACACGCGACGTTTTCTTTTTCATCCGAGAAATCTAACTTTTGTACTGGCATTTCAAATTATTCCAATTTAAAACCTTTTACATGAACAAAAATTGTCCCACCCACTCTAACTTGATGTCACCTCGCCATACCCTGCCTTTACCCCATTATTAATGGGGTAATTTCATGAGTTACAATACTTGACTCCCTTTAAAAGGGAGTCAAGTATTGTAACTCAGAAATGCCATATAGAGCTCCACGTATATGTACCCATAGGGCTTTCATGTAGCATTATGATGAATACAGGCGCTTGTTATTTTCAGTATTTAAAGTTGACTGAAGCCCTGTTTGCCTCAAGGGCCCTTCTGCTAGTTCATACGTTGCCCCATTCACTGGTCATCACGCAGTGTTAATCCCCCTATCCCTATAGCAGTAGCATCTATGCAACCCATTGGCATTTGATTCTGTCCGTAAGCCTACCGTTGGGGCCAGGATTAACCCCAATTGTAAGCACTCGATGGCTGTTTACGGAATTCCGGAAAGCGGAACGGAATGTTAGCTTTGCAAACACCGTAATCCCTTCACCTTCTTTTTTGAAGGTACAAGTATTTGTCCCCCTGGATTGCAACTGTCCAAGCATGGAGGATACATTTGTCATGGAACGCACCATATGGTAGCAGAAATAATAAATAACCAGACCCCCCCAATAAATGCTCCCACTTCAGAAATTAAAAAAAAAATACTCACAACTCTCCAGGTGTTCGAGACACATCAAAAAATTAAAGCTTATTTCATCATCTTTCATTTTTCAATTCATTTTGTCAACTGACTGATTTTAGGAGAAATTTCCATCTGAAGATGATTACCCCTGAAATGAAAATAGTCCTCGCCATTTTGAAATTTTGAAAACTCCATTGCAAAAATAGAGTGCTTTAGGCTTTGGGGTCCAAATTATCCAAATTACACAGAACTGCAAGCTCCCCTGTGCGTGCACCGCTCACCCATATTTTTTACAAACCCTCAACTTCATGGCCCACAGCATGCTCAAATACTGAAGATTTTGAGGGCATGCAAATCGTGATTTGGCCGGCGTAGGCAATTTCGGACCGATTTACTGGTCTGCACCCATATGCTCACTTGTGTTCACGTGTGCATTGGATGGTGTAGCTGGGAACCAGTGAAAGTATTTGCTTTTTGGACCCCAATGTAACGGGAAGTTTGTGATCAGTTTAGTTGTCATGTTGCTATTTTATTTTCACCCTAAACGGCTTTGCACTTTCCGGAGAGTAGCAGAGAAAATCCCCCCTAGGGTGCTGTTCGATTCACATGCCGTGGTACATTGGTTCAAACCCTGACAGGGAACATGGTGCTTGTGTTCTTGGGCAAGACACTTTACTACATTTGCCTCTCTCCACCCAGGAGTATAAATGTGTACATGTGAGGGTAGAGACCAGCATGAGCTGATCGCATGCTGCTGCAAAAAACTGGTCAAATGGCCTGATAAACAACGGTACTAATTATGAAGAGTTTTGAGACCTTTGGCATAAAGCGCTATATAAGCACCACATCATTATTATTATAAAAATGTCCTGTCTACACCACTACTTTGAACCCTAAACACATACCTTTAAACACCTGATTTATTTCGCAAAGTATGCTAAAACTTAATTCAGCATTTTTTTTCTTCTTTGTCCTAGAATTGGTTCTCCAAGATGGCCCGTCAAGCACCACAGCATTTGATGGGGACACCGTGTATTTTGAATGTAGTTTCAACTCAGTCCCGGCACCAGAAATAAGGCAAGTTGCATCTTATGCATGGTAGTTTTCCATGACAACAAATTTTCTCAAAGTCCCTCCCAAAAAATCCCCCATGGTAGTTCGGATCTCCAGAAAGAGGAGTATTCACTTTTAGAGGTTGCAGAAAAACCCCATATTTTACTCAAAGTGTATCATGCAAGAACCAGAAATCAGTCCTTCTGATATGAAAATCACAGGCGTGTGGAAAAATTCTGGGCGAGATTATCGCTTTGATCGCAGGTTGGCAGGTGTGGAAAATCCAGCTGCATCACCTGAATTCTCAAGTTAATGAGACGTACATTATTCTAAAATTGTTGCATGACAAATAGATCACAAATTGAACTGGTTTTAAAAGTGCGTAACTTCCTCCTCTTATCGACAGTTGGTCCAAAAATGCCCAAGTGCTAGACCTGACAGAGGAAAGGATCTCGGCCCGATACACCCTGATGCCCAGCGGTGGGCTTGAGATCAGAGAAGTGAGGTCAACGGACGCAGGAACCTACCGATGCCGAGGAACTAATCCTATGGTCACATCACAGGTCCAGAGCCCTAATGCTGTCCTGACTGTTAACCCAGGTAAACCGGTGGTCATTGACTTTAAAATCTGTTCCTTTTGGAGGAGTGGCAGAAATGTTTCACCTTTCAAAACCTTAAACTTCTGACTAGAGGTCATTTCTCAATAGTGAAATTTGACACAAATAATCAGATTGATGTCCAAACTCTCAAGAAAATTCAAGAAAAGGAGTGCTATTAATTTTTGGATTCATCGGTGAATAAATACTATGGAATACAATATAGTACAGGTGATAATGAGTTTAAATTAAAAAGTCAGTATATGTTATGATTTTTTAAAAGGAATTTGAAGTACTTTTTAACATGCAAAACATAACATGTAAAAAAAAAAATTAGTCTATGAATGACCTTCAGGGGAAGGAGAATCACATTTTCACATATTTATTTTTACTTGCACTACAAAAAGCAGATTTATATGATAAATAAATTTCACCACACTTTGTAATGAAGGGAAGTGATGTGCAATATGTAGCTGGTTCGATGAGATTGTAGCATTCTTTATGTATAACAAAGTAAGACAAATTGACTCTTGTTTGTCTCCATAGGAACGAATCCCTCCTTTCAGTTCATCAAGGCTCCTCAGGAGACGGAGGCACCTGTTGGCCAGACCATCGTCTTGGAAGCTGCCACCGATTCACCGGCCACCTTCACTTGGTTCAAAGATGGCGCTGAGATATTCATGTAAGTCCTGCCAAACTCTTCTGCTCCGAATTTCTTATCTCCATTTGATTTCTTTCACCATGCAAACCATGTCTCGTGTAACGTCATGCCGATCGACTGGTAACCGACTTGCATTAGAATTACATTGCTAGTTTGACTTAATGAATGACTTTCCACGGGCCGAAATTAATCCAAGTGCGGACGCACAGTAGGATAACCGCAACGGAATGTTGACAATCACTTGCTGTAACTTGCTGGTTAAAATTTAAAAAAAAAAATGTGTACAAAAATGCTCACATTGCCTACTAACAAAATCTCCAAAACTGTGCACTGTGTGCCTTAACAACAGAATTTCTCAATTTGAGTGTCACACAATGGATTTACGGTACGTCTTGCAGCTGAAGTAATGCAACAATTTGATTGTATCACAGGCAAATCAATGATCACAGAAATATCCAGATTATCATGGTTTTTATCATTTCGCTGTGTATTGGAGTATTACAGAAATGCTGTTCCTATAGTGTGCTGTTGGCTCTGTCAACGGAGGCAACTGTCCTAAAGTCATTCGTTCTAAAAAGCTACCGGGAAGGGCTACATTGATTGACTAGTGTGCCGACTCGTGACTCGAATGAAGAAAATTACGATACGTTGTTGAAAGATGTCTAGTATTTCATTCTAAAGAGGACGGGTTGGGTGCGTGGAACAAGAATGTCGGCCACTGCACTCCGAAGTGAACGCTTTTGACGTTCTGCAAAAAGGAGCTCCTTATGGCGTAATTACGCGGCCTTGCTTTTCATCGCTACATATCTCATCTCTCATCACCTTCACCCTGTATCTGATAAACTTATCCTCCTCCCTTGTCCTCATCCCTTGTCCTCATCCCTCATCACAGCGTGGGATCCGGTACGGAGGATCACTATGCCCTGCTCGGCCAGGGGAGTCTCCGAATCAAGCAACTCGGAGAGATTGACACTGGGCTCTACCGCGTCTTGGCCACGTCTATCGCTGATGGCACCGCCCTGGATCGCATCGTCAAGGTTACCGCATTAGGTAAATACAAAGTTTTAGCTGGACTTGAAAAGCTAGCCTTTTGTCCTCTGACTGACTGACTGAGAGACTGAGGTACTGACTGGTCTAGTCTGAACACAGACTGAAATTGTCATTTTATAGGTAGAGTAGATTATTTGCAACTATCCGAAAAGTAACTGACAAAATTATTGTTGAAATGCATAAAAAGATAGCAACGGCACGAAACTCCCTGTGAAATTATTCTTTCTGGCATGCTGTCACTTTGAAGAAAACAATAAGAGAAGGCCATTTTCAAAGATGCGTAAGTGACGCATTTTTGAATATTTTCATAAGTAGTTGGTTTGTAATTCGGCGAATCCGTGAAAGGGTTTGTGCAAGCGTTGACACGACGCACACGTCAAAAGGCTTAATGTAAGTTGGTCTTGCCCATTGACAAAATTTGACCTTTGGAGACAAAAAAATATGTTGTTGAAAACTTGTGTCTAGAAGTACGAGAGCTTCTCTCTAGGAGGGATGAACACGGCGTATACCAAGTTTCTGAAGTGTTTTCATTTTGTGAGTTTGCATGGGGACTCTATACCCAATGATTTGGAGTGTCTGTCAGGCTGAATAGATACGAATCAAAGTGTTTATTTGTGTAGGAATCCTCACATCTCAACCCGCAATCGTTCCTGTGTCAGGAACCTGTACAATTCCGTGAAGCACTTCAAATTCAATTATCTCTTTTAGTCATTGATATTCCCACAAGATAAGGTCATTGGAAAAGTGTCATTCAGACATTGAATCGAAGATTTTTGTTGAAATAGACGGGATTAAAGTCTGAGTGCTGCTTTCGTAAGTTCTTCTTATTTGCTTTCTGAAGAATTTCGTTTTTTTAATTTGGCCCTGTTGTACAGGTTCATGTCTGTGGAGAAGTTTAGGTATGGTGCCAAGAGACACAGTTGAAAGATAAAGTATTTGAGGTACAAGTAGTCTGGGCACCACACCAAGATGTCTTTTAGGATTTTTTAACTTGTTTGTCGTACATATTCAGCGAATCAGATTCACAGATCAAAACTTTTTGTTCTTAATCCGGCCAGTTCCCTTGAAGTTCAACATCCGCCCGCAGAACACCTACACCAACGTCGGGTCGTCGGTGACTCTCGACTGCAACGCGTATGGCATCCCGGGTCCTACCACCACTTGGTACAAGGAAGGCGAGGAGCTGGAGCCCGGGGATGTGTACCTGGTCAGTGCCGGGAGCCTGACTATTGACCAGGTCATCCAAGAGGATGCTGGGATATATCAGTGCGTCGCCGACAACCGGTTGGAAAACATCCAGGCGTCTGCCGAGCTGATTGTGTTGAGAGAGGGTATGAATTCTAACCTTTTTTTTCTCCAGGACAGTTGATATTTTTCCTGAATACAAGTCTAGTAAAGAGCTCTTCAAATGATCTTCGACAATGACTTTCCTTTGTTGCAATTTATCCTTTTTTACTTCTGCTCCGACTTTTGTGACTCAATATCGACGTAATTACAACTCTGTATTATTGTTATTATTAATTTCTGGTACTGAAACCAAGAATTCCTCAAAAGCGCCCTAGGCACTGTAGCTCGCAAGCCTGAAGAAACCTGTAGAGAGAAGAAAGTGAGAAGAAATTACAGTGTTAGAGGTGGGAGGAAAACCCCAGAAGAATATTCTATGGAAAACCCACAGAATCAGGTAGGGACTGAAAACCCAATCCACATATTGGCCCAGGCGCGATTCGAGCCCAGGTCACAACGGTGGAAGGCGAGGAAAGTGCAGCTACGCCCACCTGACTGCCCATTGACGTGTGTTGACTTGACGTGCCAGTAACACAGGACTTACAACATACATGTACTAACATATTTATGAAATATCCAAAAATCTAGATGATGAAAGCTTTATTTTGTAATTCCCAGTGCAGCCACAAATGAGCAAGGATATTCCATTCAGGAATTCTGTTCTGGGTTTCATTCCCAAAATCTCTGGTAGATGTGATCAAATAAAAGTCAACAAAATTTGCTAAATTTAACATAATTTTTATAGATGAGATTATACAGTACTCCCATGAACCCTTGTGTGAACAGTTGACCTGCCCCATTCCCCATTCATTACGAGCTGAATTTTGATGTTGTCAGTGTTCCTTAATTTGTTAATTTCAACATGTTGTGCCATTTTTGTTTTGACTTCTTAGGCTATTTACGTAAAGTGATTCTTAAGAATCGTCTGTTGCATGAGTATCATTTGAATCAGTATGGTGTTTTGTGGCAAGCTTGTGGCATGTACATTGTACGGTATCGTCACGGACGTTCACAAGCCGTAAATTACTCGAAAGTAATTCTTAATACCCATATCAGAGTCGCAGCTCGGATTCAAGCCGGACTCATAAACTCCATCATCCCTCGCTAAAAAAAATGACAGCAGAAGATCTTTTAATCTATTCCCTGCGACATCGGTTATCCCGTCGCCATGGAAACGTTATCACTCAATTTATGAGCGGCGGGGAGAGAGAGAGAGCCAGCAGCAATAAAAGAGGAGAAATTCTATCGGGATCGAGCGCAGCGCATTAAATGCACTTTCCGCGTCTTGAAAGCCCTTGGGTGTCAATCAAAGAGAGATACGCTATAAAAAGGAAAACATGGACGGGCTCAGCAGGGCAGTTGTTTTCCAATCTTCCTGCAGCTTTCACACTAATGACTTAAAATCTTTACAGACCTGCGAGTTATATTTTTCAGGCTGGGTTCTCCTTGTTATTGGAAGTAAACAATATCTATTTTTCCGCTGGATTTGTTTCATGAATTTTTTTATTTGGAGGGGGGAAATGTCAGTTTACATGTCTATGAAGGTACACCTACATTACCTTACTTAACACCATTAGACTTCTATTTTTCGTTTCACCAGTCAGTCGACTTGATATTAAGATCTTAAAAACAGCCAAATACGTGACTTTTTTTCAAGTAATCTTTCTGTGACATGTATGGTGTCTTCAAATTAACAAAAATCTAAAACATCTGTAACTATCCATGCCGTTTGCCACAGTATTAGTCTTTTTTCCCCCACAAGAGTCAATTTTCCAATTTGTAACATTTTGTCAAAATACAGCAGCAGACTTTTAATTCGTGCCTGTCTTGAGGCCAGTGAACTTGACTTGCAAGCAAATCGATTTTCATGATTGCAACTTTCTGCCGGTCGGCTTTTTTTTCCCTCGGGCACAACTGACAGTAATTAATCAAATACAAACTTTTAAAATTGTCATTGCTCCAGGAAGACTGACCCAACTGCCCCCGAGCCCAAAGATGAAATTAAAAGAATCCAAACCAAAAAGCCTTTTTTTTTAAAGGTCGCCTCATTGCATTTTCATGATTAAATCTCTTAGATCTCGGAACACAGAATCAGACATTAAGTGTACAGTGGATACATTAGATGTGCAGGAAGACATGCTGATCTTTATTGATAACTTGAGTCATCTTCTGGCAAGTTCGTGCACTGCTTTTTGATAACTGCAGCTTCGAAATGTACCGGTACATGTATTTTTCCGGGCAATTGTGAAAAATTGTGAGATCACAAGTTTTGTTTTGTATCAGTTACCCTACTGGGGAGTGAGACAGAATTTTACTTCACCGAAATTTGAAGTTTGCTGAATCCAGCAGAATTTCATCAATGTCCAAAAGAACTTGTTTTATGTCAACGATTCCCAGAGAAGAAATAGCCATTTCTTTATGGACTAAAGAAGTATTTGGGTTCAGGTTCATGATGGGGTCCAATTTGGCGGAGCTGCTTTAAAAGTCGTTTAGCAAATGTTTATGCTTAGCAAAAATCAATTGAGAACCAGCGACGTTTACAGTGTACATTAGATGACACTTTGGTCGGTGACCTGTTTTGGTCGGGGACCTGCAATTATCTTCTCTGCTGAGCAAGGAAGCAAAGTGCTGTGCTCAGAATCGCCATGAAACCAGCCCTAGGTCATCAGAACTCATATTTAGCTATTACCCTCCTTGTCAGTCTTACTCTTTCTCAACAAACACACCCTTGTACACGTACGCAGTCATCAAGGGTATAATATTCAGCTCTCAAAATCTTAACCTCGGTCCTTCAACCTTTGGTACAGGCAGACGTTCTTTTTGCTGCCATTCTTTTTTTTTTTAACATCCAGCTTGACATCCCTTTCAGTCCCTTGGAAAGACCGGACTGCCTCGAGTCCCGTTTGGACACGTTGTTTGTCCCTCTGTCAGTGGCGTTTCAGCGACCTGTCTGAAATGACACGCACCCTCAGCGAAAGGCAACGGACTCGGACACTCGTCCGTGGAGTAAATACATATTGCATCTATTCCCACAACCGTCCTGGGAATTTCAGAAGGGGGGGTTGTTGTAGTTGAAGGTTTAAAGACGATGATTGCCAAATGTAAATTTTGACATTTCGAGCAGATGCTAATCTGCAGAATTCACGGCAGTTGTGCCTGGAAAAATTTGTGTGGCGTTAAGGAAATGAATACCATCCACAATAAAAATTTGTTTTAAAAATACATTGCCACCCACGCAAGTCGGCAGATACTGTTTTGAAGTAAATGTGTGAAGGAACACGTTTTTGGGGCACATTTGAATGTTTTATTTAATAAAGGACGCTGTCAATAGCCTCATTTGGATGCAATGTTGTTTCCCCTTGCTCCACAGTTCAGATTTCAATTCAAAATTAAATCAATGATAGTAGTAGTACACGATGATGATACCGGGTACATGGAAAATTATGTTTCTTTTATGTTGTTTTTGTTATTGTTAGCTGAAAACTACAGGCATTTAAAAACTCCTGTGGATTATTTAAATTATGTACATGTATCTATCAAATTTTATATACATGTATATTATGTAATTCAAGATGATCGGCAAAAAAACCTGTGCTCTTCAGTGTAGTTGCAAATTCTATATGTATTTTCATGAAAACGTTTTGTCTATTGAATTTTTCTGCCGTTTTTTCCCCTGCGTTTTTTTTCCGGCGTTAAATCACTACTTTTTTTATTCAGTTATAAATTACTCATAGTTGGAATTATTTCAAACCTGTTAGGTAACCAAAAGTAATCGGTACGGTTCACTCCAGCAATTTATGCTTATTCAATTAGATTTGTGCGCATAATTTTTCTGCTCCAACTTTCCCCTTGATTCCCGCTGCATAATTTCTTAAGTAGATGAAGTATATGAAACTGTATTTTTTCCCTAAAAAAAAAAAAAAAAAAAATTGTGTTGCTCCAATTTAGCATGATCCTATTTGGCCAAGCCAACTGGTAACCCCAAAAAATGATTGTTAATTGGATGAGGGGGACCAATTTTCAGCGCTGGCAAAAACGGTCCTGAGCCCGAGGCGCGTGTTTACGATACCGGTGCTCGGATTTGTTCCCCGTCGGTGTTGGGGTACGGTTGCGCTAAGTCCGGCCCCAGGGTTATCGCACTTTTTACCAAGCAATTGGGAGGGTTTTTTCCCCCGTTCCCCTCGCTCTTCTCTCTTATCCCGTCTTGGGACATGAGGAGCAGCCATCTTTAATCCACTACTTTCCCCCCGGGGGGAGTGTGCAAGAACAGCCTGCCACGTGCACCCCAAACATTCCGTTGCTTTCGCTGGAGTAGGCTGAGCCGGGAGAGGTCTAGATCTCAGTCATGCTCGGCCTGCGTCAACGCACCAGCGCCTGAATCCATAAAGCGCAAACACGTGTTTTCTGTACTCTCAAACGGCTGTTCTTGGACATGCTGGTTGAGAAGTCCCTCCTTGGGCTGTGGACTTAAGGTGTGCATATCCAACGCTGCAGACTGGACGCATTATATGATTTTATTGGTTTTTATTGGTTTCGGGGGAAGATTAACATTTGCTGATTCATACAGGCGAGGCAGGGTGAATTTCAGTGCGCTGAGGCGATGTCTGTACATGTACATATGAAATTTTCTTCTTAAATATTCAAACTGAGAGAGTCTGATGTTTACTTCTCGCAAAATGTGCATATGATTCAGATTTTTTTTAACTGAAATGATACCTGAAGTGAAAAATGAAATTAATAGAGCTGTGCCAATTACATGTTGCTGACTTTTGATAAATCACATTCTAATTGGTCATTGTTAACACTCGCCAACTCTGCCAACCAATGATGGGTCCCGTTATATGATCATATGTTATGTCCATGCACTTTTGTACTGAACCTGTATGGATATAATTTTGCATTAATGGTAACAAAACAAAGATTGAAACATCAGACTCTCCCCCCCCCAAAAAAAATACCTAAAATATGGGGGGAGAAACAGGTAAATGCAGTAGAAAAAAATTAAAGTGAGTAATATGAAGTAGAAAAAGCAGCTTTGACAAACATATTTTCAAAAGTTTATGGCTTCAGGCAGCAAGCTTCAAATTTCTGACCTTTTTGCCGTCATCCACATTTTCAATTTTGTTTTTCCCTGTGAGAAATGGCAGTATGATCCCTGTGATTTTCAAGTCTTACCTTGCAAATATCTGCCCCCTTATCCCTAGTCTGTCATCATGACAGAATGTTGCGCATTATATCATCACTCACATTGTCTGAAAGTACATTAATGTTGTCAGCGCAGCTCTATCCGCCTCCATAAAGGATGAGACGCTTGAACCATTCAGGCTTAAGAGGATGTTTGCTCATACATTTAATGGCCACCTGCCAACCTCTCGAAAACATTGTCTTCAGTCGTCCTTCCTCTTCAAAATCTGTCTGCATTACATTTTAAAGGAACAGCTTCTGTATGGAGAAAAAAAAGAATGTGGGTTTAGTTCCCATCCGTGTATTCTTAAAAATAATAAAAGCGCATGAGTTAAAAGGTAATATACAACATTTGCAAACATCAAAAAACAAAACTACCAAATTATTATGCAATACCTTACTTGACGCCTCCAGACGCTAATATTTGAACCCTCCCTCCCTACCCCAACCTTTTAACAGCTCAATCTTCCGTAACGAGTCTGGCGCTCTGTGCCTTTTGTCTGCTCGTTAGCCAGTTCTGGCTCCAGCGAAATCCCTCTTTATTGGCTCTTAACGTCGATTACTCAGCAGGGTAATTACCTCTTTGTATGTATACCCCAACTGCCATCAAATGCTAAGCCATTTTAGTCTGCATCTAATAAAGACTAATGCGATGGCCTATAATGAGATTGTCCAATTGTCTCAATAGTTTACGACATGTACATGTAACAATAAACATCAATACATTGGCAGGGGGAAAGCTACATGGTATTGTCAATGAAAGAAATGAAAAGTTGAATTTTAGGTTTTGAATCAAATGAATGGTGCTGCACTCTTGCAGTGAGTGCTTGAAGAATTTAAATACATGTAAGAACAACAATTATGTATTTCATCTTGTTGAGAAAGGCACTTTTTTGATGCAGTTTAGAAAACGAATTCCTGACAAACAGTAAATTTGGAAGACTTTAACAGCGCGTGAGTCTAACTTTACAGACACAAACTTGACAAAGACATATGTAACAATCTACCAAATCTTGTCTCTTGTCTGTCCGTAGTTCAGTGACTAAAAAAGGAAGTTTTCCACCATTTTCTGACTTAGTGTAATTCTAATACTTGTTTAATGTTGACACTGAGCATCATACAGATTCTTTTATGTTACTTACATGGTATTTTAGTCTTTCGTATCTTGTACATGTAATCAATTGTACTTTGTTTGCATGCCATGAAATGCTGATCAACGGTTTCTTTAGTTACGGGTACATACCCAGTATGTCAAATATTTACTTTCGGTCTGTCAAAGTATCTGTGTTGGTGCAGTGCCATTTTCAATGCATACGTGTATATGTCTTATGTCAGGCATGAATGAAGATCTTATGTTAATCAATCCAAAATAATTTTGTTGTACGTGCTATGTTTTGTTGAAAAAGTTTTGTGTAATTTACTGTTAATTACAGAACATTTGTGTGATTGTTTGCATGATAATCATAAATCTTGGTTAATGTATATATATATGTATGTATGTATGTTATTTTTAACACGCATTTGCAAGCAGCACGTTTTCATTGTTAATTGCATGCGAATTTCAGTTGTTGTTCTTTTTGTTTTGTTTCCTTTCCTTTTCCTTGTGTGCATGGCCTGGAATCTTCACCTCCCCCCCCCCTCCAAACCTTCCCTTGACGTAATAGGTGTTCCCATCCCAACGCGCCCCCCTACGACAACCGTAACCATGTCACCAGCGCCCCTACCGCCAATAACAACTAAATCTCCCCCCGGCCCACCAGACACAGGGCCGGTACCCGGCAAGCCGCTCACCTTGACGGCCGCGGACATCCAGGCTCAGTCATTCCGCTTGACTTGGAGGGAACCAACGCAACTGAATGGTGCCCTGCAAAGCTACAGGATTTACATTAAGTGGAATGGAGGGTACGTACACCATACACCATTTTTTTTTGGGGGGGTGGGGTTTGGATGGGGGATCGGGGGGGGGGGGGGGGGAATGGGGTGGGGCTTGGATCAGCATAATTCATTTTGAACGGGGGTGTGTGGGAGGGGTGGGATGTGAAGATGTTGAAAACCCCATTGGTCATATCTATCAGCAAAATCGACGGTGTCCAGTCCCTTCCATCTTGAACAGCGCCCTCTTGTGTGCAACGATGACCAGTGGTCTGTAAATTTCAGAATTTCAGATTTCAGTAAAGTTGGTGCTTTTTGTTTTCTGTCATGAATTTCAAACTTTCAAACACTCTAAAACCTTCAACATTCCTCTGAAACATAACTGTAATTTTTTTTCGTACGTGTTTCCAACAGGCAAAAGGTCGAAACTGTGCATGACCTGGGTCAACTAGCAAAGGTCATCAGCGACCTGATCCCAGAGACGAGATATGAGGTCACCGTCTTTGCTTTGAATGAGAACGGAGCTGGAGAATCGTCCGATGTCTTGGTCGTTGAGACGTTACCTCATGGTACATTTTTTTGTGTAAATCAGCAGTTTAATCTCAACCACTTCTCCCTAAATTCTTTCACATGATAGTCTTCCCAGCAGAGTTTTATTCAGGGTCATTTACAGCCATCTCAAATCTCTTTGTTTTCTGGGGGGAAAAAAGTCAAAAGGCAAGATCTTTTATTCAAGTCGAATTCAAAGAAAAGTTTGAATATGTTGACTATACAGGGTTGACAAAATAATGGTGTAGATTTGTGCAAAGGGAATTCTTAATTTTTTGAGTCGGTTTTTGAAAAATCCATACGTCACTCATGTCAACACGAGAACACACTGGAGCTTCTCCTGATATTTGGTGAACTTGAAATGCATGTTAGTAACTTACTTTGGAGAAAAATTATCAGCTTTGAAATCGCTTGTAAAAGACTGCTGCAATTTCACTTTGTGGCTGGTAAACTCCCTTTTTGGCCTAACAGGAAGTCAAACGGGCTCTCAGAGTGAGTAGCATTAGTACATATGAAATTGACGCGTTTTTTTGCATTGATATTTCAGCACAGTTTACGCTTACATCGCTATCACGTTGATATTTAATTGTGATTCCTCTGTTTGGTTCTTCAAATACAAAAAGGGGAGTATCCGGGATCTCCGACCGGTGTCCGGGCGCGAGCGGAAGATGGAAGCTGTACTGCCCTCTTGATGACCTGGGGGGCACCCCAGGGAGACGTTCTCACCTACAAGGTCTTCTACGCCGATCTGAGCGCTGGGGTGGCCCAGGAACTGGAGCTGTTCACCGAGCAGACCTTCTACCTGATCACGGGCCTGAAACCCTTCACCAGCTACGGCCTGCGGGTGGTCGCTTTCAACGCGAACGGACCGGGCACATCGTCTGAAAATCTGGAGGCCAGGACGTCCCAGTGCAGTAAGCATTCTTTATTTGTGACCTTGTTTTTTATGGAAGATGTTTTTCCATGAAGGATAAAAAGTGAGAACATTGCGTAAAAAAAAGTTGGTGCAGTGATACTACCTTGCATTTCAAAATTGTGTCTTGCATGTGAATTCCCGCCAGGCCAACATCTTGATTGAGTTTTCAGTCTCGTCTGATTCTGTCGGTTTCTTCCCACCTCAAAAACTGAATTTTTTTCGTCATCCTCTCTTGAAGGTTCTGTGGGCCCAAAAAAATGTTGTGGTTGGCGAAAGGATTTGCATGCCCATTTTGTTGAGGAGATAATTCTGACCCAATATACATTTTTCTTTCTTCAGAAGCTTTCGTGTGTCCAAATTTGGCTCAGCACTTGGAGATAATATTTTAGCCATCTGATTTCTACCTCATACGCAGAAACAAATTCCATTTTATAGCAAAAATATTTCCATCATTACTTTCCTCTCAAATCAGAGCCCTCCGGCATCCCCGACAACATCGCCGTCGAAGCAGATTCCTCCACGTCGATAATCGTGACCTGGGAACCGCCACCCCTCACCCAACGCAATGGACTGATCAACGGCTACAAAATGAAGTATCGTACCATAGACAACGGGAAACGAACGCACTCACTGGTCATTGAGGGAACACAAAGGTCCTACACCATTCCAGGTATGTAATAACAATGCTACTATTACCCCTGCTCATCAGGCAAGTATTTTTTCCTTTATAGACCTCCATAGCTCATTGAGAGTATTTAACTTAATGCTGTTTTTGTTGCCACGGTAAGCAGTACTGTCGGTGAAAGGGTCCAAGCAATGAATTTCACTTAGGAACATATTTTGTGCAACTTTCTATTTTTAAATGTGTGAAATCTAGTTGACATCCCTCTTTGGTTAATTTTACTGAAAAGTGTATTTCTTTAGATATTTAAATATTGTGAATGTTTTCCGGATATCTGAGGGCGCTGTTGCTGTGATGCCATTTCAGGAAGATACTGTTCAGTTAACGGGTTTTCTGTTCAAATTGTGAACCCCAAAATGTGCTTATTGACTGCATTTATGAGAAAAGTTTGCTCATTGACTTACTGCCATGTACCGACACAATAACAAATTATCAAAGAAAAGAAAATCTACAACAGCAAAGTAACCAAAAGTCTGGCCACTTTCGATGCAGAAATGGTTGTAAACATTGAGGTTTCTGCCTGAAATGACATCACCATTTTGCTCATGAATATTGAAATTGCATAAGCATAAAAACCAAAACACGCACAAGTACCCTTGAAAATGGCAAGATGAAATTTTAACATAAGGTTAAATGGGTCACAAAGGTGCATTTTGCATGGCCCTTAAACTCACTCGCATGAATAAAACAGAGAAAAATAAAGTCTGTTGTTTTTCAGTCTTGTCCATTTTTTAAAAGCCTTGAGATGCAGCAGCACCACATGTTATGTGTTCTAAAACACAAGCTGTAAGCAAGTTACCTTTTAATCAAACTTGATTGACTAAACACACATGTACAGTTTTAAAGACGCACTTTGGATACGAGGGATGGAACGGCCAGTCAACTAGAATGTTTTCTTGAAGACAACATTTTGGCTTCCGCTTACAGTAGTCCACCTCTGAGAATCCGAGCAAATTGTAATAAAAACTTCACAATTTACTTGCTGTTTATAGATTTGGAAAGAGGCACGGGCTACGAAGTACGGATGGCAGCCTACAACAACAATGGCACAGGACCCTACTCGGATTGGATCCAGGTTCACACCTTTGACATCGACAAAAATGGTACGGATACATTTGAGAGGTCATTTGGTTATTGTACGATTCATAAACTTGTAGTATTTTTGCATAGTTGAGCTACAAAATAATTTTTTTTTTTCTAATAACCATACAAGGTACATGTAGTTAAGTAATTTTTTTGAATGTATTTTTTTTTTGTCTATTTAAAAAAAATCGCGGTTGACACAGCAGTTTCTGTTGAGGTTTACTTGTTGGTCGTTTAATTTTTTATTTTTTTTTAGGTTTTTAAAAATGATTTTTATGGGATAGTTAATAAAATAGGTTCGCAGTTGGAGAGAGAGGATATTTTGGCATCAAATCTTTTGGAATCATATCTGTCTGAAAAAGGAGGAAAAAAACTCATTTAATGGTCCCAAAAAGTCACCAATTTGGCATAGCTTCAGCTATCAACAGTCTCAAAGCAATTTACAATTATTCACCCATTCATCAGGCCATGAGACCACGCGTCAGTCAATATCAGTTCACATTTGGTCCTCATTCATACTCCTGGGTGGAGAGAGACAATTGTAGTCAAGTGTCTTGCCCAAGGGCACAAACACCGTGTTCCTGGCAGGGTTTGAACCCACGCACCATCGTCCATGAGTCAAACACCGCAACCACTGGACCTTGGCATTCTTCAGTTCCAGTATTTTTCTTCTGTACACGTTACTCTGGTGATGGTTTCTAAAGATACTAAAAATACCATTTCCTTTCATTTTATTCACAAGTTGCCATGGTCTGCCATATTCATGATCAACATATTCAAAAATCTGGCAATTTGATTCTAGATTGAATGTGGCACACCAGAGTGTTAATTTATTTGCCGTTGTTGATGTATTTAGTACGATAACGACCTTCCATCTGGCATTTTCTGAAGAACAGAAGTTAACTGATTTTTTGTGTGAGACATATCAATGTTCCGTTTGATCTTTTCTCGCATCAAAAATATAAAGTGGTGTCTACTGACTCGGAAATTCAAGGTGTTGGGGAAAAAAAGGTGCACTTCTTTTAGCGACATGTAGACGCTTGTTTTTCCTTGTTGGGGCTGCATTTCCCCAAGTGGGCCAGGCCAAAAAGAAAACAATTACAAAACTAATCGGCAGAAAGTTTTCATCCAAAGTTGAAACTTCTTAGCAACCAAAATTTGGCCGGTTTGGCTTTTGGACATTCCCTCGTCTCAGATTGACGTAACCAAGGTGATGTTCTCGGGAAAAGACTTAGTTTGGAATTGCTTGGCCGTCTTGTGAAATGCAGTCCTAGATCACGATGTCATTGATAACCATTCTTGCAGTGCTTACCATTTTTCTCTTCTTCTCTCTCTTTATCTCTCTGTTTTCTTCCACCCTCTTCTCGTTTCTGTTAACATAATCGTTTCCTTCCGTGTGTCTAATGTGTGAACTAATTGGCTTCACAAAATTGGTTGTCTGTTCTTTTTGTCCCGGACAATTTTGTCCTGCTCCCTCCCTGCTTTGTGTTACGTCTGTCATTAACCTGTCCCTCTACTTACATGTACATTCATTTTTTTAAATCGGTTGGGTTTATTATTTGTCTGTTTTCTGACGGTTGTTCCATCTCTTGTTGTCGGCCTGTGTGTCTCTGTGTGCGTCTCCCCGTGTGACCACCCTTTGGTCCACAACAGAGAACAGAGTACCCCCTCAACCAGCTGATATCATCGCTACCTCCACCCATAACAAAATCGAGGTGTCCTGGGTACCCCCGTTGGACCAGACTATAATGGTCCGTGGTTACATTCTTGGCTACGGGCCAAGTATTCCGGACGCCTTTCGGGAGCGTCTGCCGGGCTCCCAGACCCAAGTCGTCCTTACTAACCTTTTCCCCAGCACCATGTACGTGCTGAAACTGAGGGCGTACAATAGGGTCGGTGAAGGGGCGCCTTTGTACTTGGACGTTCAGACGAAGCAGCCCAGTAAGTTTGACCGGTTCTTGCTTTCTATTGGCTTGTTGTCTGTCTTCCTGCATTGCTGATTGGTCAATTTCTGCTATGGAACTCAATAAAGCTTGGCAGACATTGTTCTACCATGACTGCTGATTCTCTGCAAATCTGTGTCATTCTAGAATGGAAAAAAGGTCAAAATGAAAACCAAAGCTTGTTGTTGCATGCATTTTTTGCATTTCATTTCTTACAGTTCAAAAGAGAAATTGACCAATCAAACTCATTAATCCTTAGCGCTGGAAAAAACCCAAGTACTAATTCTAATCACATCAGCACAGCACTTCTTTTCGCTATAAAAGAGCAATCATTTCTTCCTTTAACAGATATCATCATTAAAAAAAATTCTAATTCAAATTCATTTTTTATGGTTTCAAAGCAATGTCACACACCAAATTTTGGCAGCCATCTTCATTTTTCTCAGTTGAACAAAGTGCATTTTGCAAAAAGCAGATATTTCATGCGTAAACTTCTTAATTATTTCCATGGAAAGCTGTAAATTCTGCTATGTGAAGGGTCACAGTGGTTTAGACAAGGACAAAGATGCCCACATTACCTGTACCGTCAAATTCTTTGGTATCGGTAGAAAGCACTCAGAAACGTTTCTGCTAATACTAGTCAAAGACCATTGCTTGAACCATTCGAAGCATTTTCACAAATCCTCGCACCCAAACCAGTGCCATATGTTCTCCTTTTAACCGCTAACAGCATCTAAACATTTGGACCGTTATCATGAGTTTTTTTGTGTTTACGGGAATGATCGTTCAAACTTTGCCTGAAATCAAAACAAACCAGATGGTAGTGTATTATTTTTGTTTTCCATCTTAGCCCTGTTTCTGGCATGAGTCTGACCAAAGCATGATGATATATATATATATATACATATTTCAGGTATTTTTAGATCATCAGTGGTTGCAAGAATGCATGAGGAAGAAACATGAATTACATATATATATATTCAATTCATGTGTTTATTTCTACATTTCACAACAGTTTAACCTCGTTGATTAACCTTATGTTTTTACCCTTCAACAGTGACCCGTTTGGATTTTATCCCTCTTCCCCCCATTTCTCAATTTTTTTTAATTCCGGGGGTGTGTATGTTACAATCACTGATCAAAATGTTTCCCTGGAAACAGATATGGGCCACAGTGCCGGTGTTTTTAATTTCGAGAACAGGACTCAAATTTGACGGAAAATGGGTTGTTTTCCCCTGAAAAGTTCCTCTGTTCTTATTGTTAATTTTTCATCGACTGTAGCTCATTTGTTTTGACTAGGAATGTATTTTTGCCAATTTTTTTAATATTTTTTTAGAACTTTCATGGTCAAAAAAATGAACAGATTTTGTATAATGCAGATTACTCAGACCAAAATATAACGAGAAAGAAAAATAGATGATTTTTTTCCACATCAGAGGAGAAAAATGAAGAAGATTTATTTTCAAATTGTGTACTACTCCCTTTGTCTTCTGTCCTTTTTTTGTGCAAGAAATTCTTGTCCATTTTGAAGACGTTTGGGGAGGTATATACTTTATTTATTCCCAATGTCATACCAGCTTCACTGGTCCCCTTTGAACATTTCTCGTCTATCAATAAAAGCCTATTCATTCCATACTCTGCAGCGGTAGGCCCTAGCCCAACAAGGATTATTCACGTAACGACAAGTAAGATATCCGTCCGCCAGGAAAAACAAAATTAGCAAACGCCTCCCGAAACTCACTGGATATTTTTTTGTTGTGTTTATTTGAGTATTTCACACTGTTTGCGTTGTGTTTTCAGAAAGTATGATTGTTGCCACATTAGTATGTTACTTGACACCCCTTTTTTCAATATTTAGAAGCAAGCTGCCTTTTCATTCTGAAACTGTAACTGCACAATTTATTGTTGGATTTTATTGCAAACTACTCAGGCAGTTTGAAAATTCACGAAAAGAAAAATGGGTGGTTTGTATTTTTAAAGAGAATGCTTCGAATTAAGTATTAAGTTGAACTCAAAAATGAGTTCTTGGAGTTTCACAAATTGTTTGGAAGATCACAGATATGTTCCAAAATTTAGCAGCAAGTTGTCGTTTTATTATGAGATTGTTGCTGCACATTTTGAAGTTTGATTTAATTGCAAAATGCTTGGGCTGTTGGAAATTTCACGAAAGAAGAATGGGTGTGGTTTTTTTTTTAAAGAGAATGCTTCCAATTTTGAATTGCTAAGTTGAAGTCAGAAATGATTTCTGGGAGTTTCACCAATTGCCTGGAAGATCACAATCACATTTTTTTTTTTTTTTTACAAATGAAAGCTCCCCTTAAATTTATTTCCACTTTCCTCCACTTTTTGGTAAAAAGTTTCAGAAAAGCAGAAATTTTGTTCAGATTTACTTACTTAATTTTCAAGTTAATTTTGTGAGAAATATCACAATCCATTTTTGGTTCTCGCCATATATTCTTTTTTTTTTTGCATCTTCATTGGCTGGCTGTTTGATTTCACCCTTGACCCTTGACCTTGACCCATTGTGAATGTATAATAGCAGTGTAACATAAGCCAACCGTTCAACAGCCGTATCATTTCATCCCATAAAGTTGATTTTGTTTTTGTATTTATTGAGTTCATCATCTCCGCCATCAACATAGGTGTCAAACATCCATCACATCAACAAGTCCTCCTGTTTGGTTCTTGTGTTGTTGAAGATGTTTTTAACTCTGTAATATATTTGTCTGTTGGTTTGGCCGTCGTTATCCTCATTTTTTTTTAAAGGAGATAACCATTTGGGTTTAAAAAATTGTGGGTGTTTTATTTATACAATGACTGCCATAAAAGTCTGTTTCGAACTAATATAGCATGGTAACACGTTGGCATTGGTTCCGGATACATAGGAATGGTACGAGTATCCAGACATGCTGAATATCAGTCTTGTCAAAATCAAGAAGTAAATTTACTTGAGCATCCCCCCCCCTCCAAAAATGTCTTGATCATGAGGCCTTTCAAGTTCTAAACAGACTTTACTGTTCAAGTCCCGTGCATGTGGTCTGTGTGTTTCTTGATGATCCAATCAGGACCAACGTCCCAAATGATGTTGTCCCTCTTAACCATTACCCACGCAGGAACCGCGGTTCCCTCCATCCCCATAGAGCTCAAGGCTATTGTGACCTCGCCCTACGATGCCATCCTTACGTGGATTGACACCGATTACACCCCAGACGAGAAACCTGCCGACAGATACTACACCATCATGTACACGACTGACTACACCAACAAGTAAAGCTATGATCTGTTAAATCATTTTCATATCCCCCAATCTCAATCCTGTTAAATATTTCAGAATTATTGTATATAAAGCTACCGTAGCAAACACTCTATAAAAGCATTTTTTGAAATGGTTAATAGACGTGAAAACAAATTTTAAAAAAAAACACCCTTTTCTGCCTTTTGTTTGCAGAGAGATGTTTGTGAATTCCACTGATTCTTCCATCGGTGTGACAGGCCTCACCCCTTACACAGAGTACAACTTTCAAGTGAAGGCCGTATCAGGAAATCGTCGCAGCAAATACAGCATGGTAGCAACTAATACCACTTTTGACGCTGGTAAGACTTATAATAATGAAGAATTATAATGATACAAGTAAATGTACCATTTAGGAGACACGGTATCATAATTTCTTCAAACGGTGGGAGACATCGGTCAATAGGGAGACATTTTCATTAGAGGCAAAATTTTGCTTGTCGCAGTTAGGTTATTTTTGGTCTAATTAGTAAACATACCGAAATTTGTGGAAAAAGGACAAGGGAATATTGGGTTAAGGCACATTTAAGTTTGAAAAAATGTGTGCACAAGTCTATGGGGAGGTCTCCCAAATGTCCGATCCAGGGTAATTATTATTATTATTATTATTAAAGAATATTTTGGGGAAAACCCTCGGAATCAGGCAGGGAATGAAAACCTAATCCACATATTGGCCCAGGCGGGATTCGAACCCGGGTCACAGCGGTGGTAGGCGAGAAAAGAACCGCTACGCCAACCTGACTCTCCATCTGCAATCTTTCCAAACACTCGTTCCTGGATGAAGACAATGCACTTTCTCACAGGGCACTTCCTTTTAAATTTTTACAAGTTTTAAATTATTATTTTTGTTTTAACTACCACAGCTCCAAGCTCAGCACCCAGATCACTGACAGTCGTTGACGTTGAGAATTCCACGACTGCGCTCACTGTGAACTGGCAACCACCGAGATTACCAAACGGACAGATCAGCGGTAAGCACATTACAAAGCTTGCTTAGCCACAACGGGTTACCAACCAAAAAAAATGCCATGTGATGTGTGCCACTATTGAAAGGGAACCAGCTGATTTTGGTTTAGCAAGAACGTTTGCTGTCCAAATTTACCAGATACAACCTCAACAAAAGTACATGTACATTTGTGGCACATACAAATTTGCCAATCATCAAAATAAAATTTAAATCACAAAAAATGTTACCGGCAGTCATGTGCACTTTCCACTAAAATGCTTTTTTAATAAGCCATTGAATTGAAATGAAATCAGACTGGTACCTATTTCGTACAGACCCATATTTGTACCATTGTTTTGGGGTACTAGACCAGCATGGCTTCAGTAACGCATCATCGATAAAGTTTTTGTGAAAAGTCTCATCACGCTTGTAAAACACACGCATCATGTTTGACACGCAGGGTACACCCTTTACTACTCCACCACCGACTCATCTGAGGAAACGGATTGGATCGCTGAGCCGCTGCCGGGAGACGAACTGACCAAGACGCTTCACGGGCTGACTGCCAACACGGTGTATTTCTTTAAGATCCGCGCTCACACCAGCAAGGGGGAGGGGCCTGTATCGGACGTTGTGTCTCACAAATCGCCAGGTAATGATTAAATGGAGGTTGAGCGACTTATTGGTCTCTCTCAAAGACGGCCAACTCTGCAGGAGAATTGCAGTGTTGAAAATGTTCCAAACACGCACGCTTGTTGCTTGATATGTGTTCGAAATACGACGCAGCCGATGCGCATTATGCAAGTTGACGCTCAAAATGCCGATGCACACGGCTGGTCTGTAGGAACTGATATCATTTGAGAGAGACCTATTAATGGTTAAACTTGACATGGGGCTTGCTTCTGGTTACTATGTGCCTCAGCCATTTTATAAATATTTTATTTGTTTTGTAGTATTTGATATTGTTAAAGTTATAGAAATCCCACAGCTTTGGACTTGGCATGATTTTCTCAGCCTAGATTTTTGAATGATCTTTTTTTCTCAAAAGTTGATGTACATTTTAACCATACATTTTTTTATAATACTGTAACCATTAAATTATTTTTAAAAATTTACAAAATTGTCATCGTGCTCAAACTGTTAAAAAGTTCCTTTTTAAGCAGAACCACATCAAAAAATGCCAGTGCTTCATCGCTCATTGATTGATTTAATTGCAGTTTGTCGAGAGATCATGGATGTTGATTTTTTGTTTTTCATTATTTTTTTCCCGTGTTCCCCCAACCCTCCCAACGCATCTCCTCCGCAACCTCCCACACCACCGCCACACAAATCACCGCCATCACTACCATCATGCTTTTGCGTACACCCTCTGTTGTGCTACATGTATCTAGTTTTACCGGATGGTTCAAAGGGACCGATTTTACCAGTTAACCCAGGTAAGACACAGTCTAAGAAATGCTCCAGGAATCTTTACCCCCTCCCTTAGCAAGCAAGTTTATCTCAAAACCTCTTGATTTCAAAAAGTTGCCGGAATTATTGGGGTTTTTTTTTGAAAAATAACTTGCTATATTATTGAAAGGGGCACTAAGGAACACATTAAGAGTCCGTTGCTTAACCGCATCCCCTTCAGTGCAGTCCTCACTCCAACAGATTCCAACAAAACACGCAGTTGGATTTTGAAGGGGTGGAGTGTTTACGGATAATGATGTGTACACGCCATTGGCGGAATATGATAGCCTACTGAATTTGAAAGAATTCTATTTATTAGAAAAACAACAAAATGATATTAGATTGAAAATATTTGCATAGTTGTTGAATCTATTTGACTAGAAGTTTTTACCATGTGGTAGGAATGCTAAAGGGTAGTTGGAGGGGAACCAGTTAAGGCAACGATACCAGTTCTGAATAAACTAAGCAACTCCTTCACACCTCCCACCACAAACTCAAAAATTCTTTGTAGGAATCTGTCAAATTGAAGTTTTTGATGAAAAAAAAAGGTATTTCCCCCTTATTACCTAGAAATTTTTCTTTCCTAACGTTAACCATCCGTTGGGAATTAAATTTTGAGAAAAACAAAAGCAAAGTTCAATTTTTAAGGACATAAATGACTGCTTAAAGGGATGTGCAGTTGTACTAATTTTGCTCCTGGTTTCTTTGCCTTTCCTGCCTAGCTGAGGACTTAATACCGGTACAGCCTGGCAGGCCCTTTAAACCTGCCAAACTCCCAAAGCCAACTGAAGGTGCTGAAATCGGCAACTTTGCAAAATTTGCATCTTTCTCTCCTCCACTTTCTTGCCCTACCAAAATTAGCAACAAAAATCCAGCATGAATAAAATAACTTGTCTTATACATGTACATTATTTCCCCAAATGGTTTTGCAGTACAAAATTCCACATTACCACTACGCATGATTATTTCACAATTTTTGTTTCTCCATTTTTGTGAGTTTCATTGTTGTTTTCCATATTTTGCCTTTTTTTCCTCTCTTATATACTTGTATTTTTGCCATTCATTGTCCATTTTTGATATCTCTTTTTCTTGTTTGGTGCCACCTTCCCATATTTCTATTCCTTCTGCTTACAGTGGTCACCCGACACCAGATTCCTTATCATTTATGCCTGTTTTCCCCATTTTAACAGTTAATGTTAATTCTAAACGACCTTTCTATTGCTGTGACTTTTCATCCTTTTCTCTGTTGTTCCTACAGTGTTTCAAGTCGAAAGCCAGAGTGTTCTAAACATTTTCTAATTTTTAACAAGAGACAATTTTCAGGCTGTAGCCCTCACCTAGAGTGGCTCATTGACTCGTGTTTTTGGATGATACCTGTTAAAACAAAACAAAACAACCCAAAACAAAAAATGAGAAACAAGCAAACTGGCTCCCGGCAAACTCCAAGGAGAAAGTGACAGGCAGATCTTAATTTTATGTTAATATTTTGAAAAATTTGCATAAGCTGTCAGAAAGTGTCCTTTCCTCAGTTTTTGCCGATGATTTCTATTGCTCGCAATGCATTTGGTTGCCTCCAAGGCGCCTTTGAAAATTGCCTCTTGTGACTTAGCCCCATAAGATTTGTCGTTGTTGGATGAATAAGATTAGGACGTTGTCTTTTATTGACACAGAGCCGACGTCTCCAGCTCCGTTGGCCGGCGCCGCACCCATGGGCTTCCCGTGGTGGCTGTGGCTCGTCATCATCCTGGTCGTACTCTTCATCATCATCATCGCCGTCCTCCTCTTGCTCTGCTTCATCTGTGGCTGCTGTGCCTGCTGCGCTGACGCCTGCCCGTGCTGCGCCGCTCTGTGCGAAGACCCCTGCGGTTGCTGTGCGCCGTTCTGCGGGCCCTTTGCGGCCTGCATCGCAGCCTGCTTCCCGTGTTGCTGCGAGGACGAAGACAGTTGTGCCAAGTGTTGGCTGAAGTGCTGCTGTGGGGCCTCGGCCTGTGTCTGCTGTGGAAATGCATACAGAGAACGCCGCAAGGCCAAGGGATCGGCGTAAGTTTATATTCTCGAATTTCTGTTCATGAGAGTTAAGCTTGAACATTTTGAGAAATCAGGTCTTTCAATGACTTTTCATTCAGAAGTATTTTACTTTTTAATTTTTGTTCAACCTTTTTTCCTGAATTGATTCTCACATTTATGGAGTGTAGAAGTAAAGGCTTGATTATCGTACAACAGAATAGTCAGGTACCATGCCTTTTCTACCCTTAAATCATATCAGGAATTCTGGGCACCACATAGATGGATGTTTGGTTTAAGGCAGTGTCCGAATTACTTGCCTACCTACGGCTTGACATTGCAGACTCGTGTGTAATTTCAAGCCATAGCGAAGTAATTCAGACACGGTTTAAGTCTTACCAAATCAAATTAGTCAGGCACTTGCCATATAATCCCATGCATTCCTACATGGAGGTTATGGGAACTAGTCAAATGGAAATTTAGTTAGAGACCATGCATCTTAGACTGTTACTCATCGGTACAATCTTAAGTGATTAAATTTAACTTGAAACACCATTCAGTCAGGTTCCACGTTCTCTGTCATGCCCACAAAACATTCAAAAGTAACTGGACAGGCATGACCTAAAGACAATTTTGTTTTATTTGATTGGACAGCAACTTGGTCGGCTATCATCCCGTGTCGCAGAACGGTAAGGTCATCGGCAGCACTGGTCCGGTACCGCCTGACCTGTGGATCAACCACGAAGGCGTCGAGATGAAGAAGACCGACGGCAAGAAGGGTGGGATAACCGTCAGCTCTAAGCAGGAGGAACGGGAACGGCTCGAACAGGGCGGGGGCGTGGACCAACAACGAGGTAATTTGAAATAAGCATCTGCTTCAACCCTTCTACTTGTATTAATATGTTAACCCTACATTTCCTGGATTTAGAAGGTTTTGAAAGATTTTGTAGGATTTGGGAGGATAGAATCAAATCACTGTTACTTTACATAGGTCTTGATGCCGCTTGATAATGTGTCATTGGGTTTTTAGTGTAGTGCCAAATTTTGGAATATTTAGGAATTGTGGATTTTTCGATGGAATTTTATAGTAATTAGGGTTAAGATGTAAAATTGTGGGTTTCCGAATTTGAAGGGACCATATAAACTGCAAAGGCACAGATAAACAGAACTGTTTTTTTTCCCTTCTTTTTAAGCTGGCCCAAATTTGTGGCGGCTGCAAAGCTAAAAAAAAGTTCTTGTGAATGTTATACATCACATGGCAATTTTGGCTGGTAACCCGTTAATATTTTATTTGAGGAATGTAAAGAAGCTGTATTAGAGAACACGTACTCCAGAATGAAAAAGAAAAGTTTGTTGTAATGTTGTTGCCTAAAAAATATGCTTATAAATTTGTTTTCTAGACCAAGTTCAAGAGACGTCTTTCACTCAATCTTCAGTGCAGAACCAGCAAGGTGAGCCTTGTGCTACTTTTAAAAATGTTTATATCAATCTTTTTGAGGAACATAAGGGAGTGTTGTACAGTGGCATTTTAAACATGGCAAAGTTGAATGGTTATCTTCAAAAAAACCACCGTGGCAAACAAAGTCGATAAACCTTATTTTCACGTTGTCCCATCTTTTTAGTGTGTGGCTGTACCTTATTCCGAAAGGCTTTTTTTGGTAAAAGTTAATGACACAGGACCCTCATCTGTTAACAATAGCAAACTCCGTTGTGGAGAAGTTGTAGTTCTAGCAAGACAGATTGGTTGCTATGATGCGGCTGTTGGATCCATGCTAAACAGAGGTGCCGAACTTGGCAAACACGAGGCAACAGCCACATCTCATCACTACATAGTGGTTTGGTAGATGAGACAAACAGTTACCAGGCTGACACTGTAACCACGGGAACACCGGTACTTAGATGCAGAAACTCCATGCAGCCTGTGACTTCTGTCGGGATGTTATTATTAACCTCTCTTGTGTGGATTCATGAATATTACTTTTTAATATAATATTATCAGGAATGGATCGACCATCGAACCATAACTGTGTATTGTTTAAAACTGTCTCTAATGCTAGAAATTTTAGCTGTGAGAAACTCGTATTGGAGGCCACGGCCAATTCCCTTTTCTCAACAGATTCAAGCCGACATTACATGTATATATTTATGGCTTGCTATACTTGTTCAGCATTTGGAGACATGTTGCAGAGTTTGCCTGCCACACTATTTCTTTTACTTAGGTGAAAATAAGAGTTCCAGTGCAGACATGTGAAAAACCTGTTTGCAACTTTGTGCTTGCAACTCCACATTGAATTGTTCACCATTTCCAGCTCGTCTTCGGACTCCACAACGAGAAACTTTTTCTCCATTCCTGTTTTGTTTTTAGATGTTTCTTAGTGAAATTGCCCAGCCAGCTCATGTTACATTTTTCATTTTCATTTTAATTGACTAACGCGCATTATTTACTTAGACAATAGATTGTAATCATTTGAGGAGGAGAATTAAACAAAAAGGTACAGTTAATCACGATCTCAAAGATGTTGACAGCGTTTCTTGGTTACTTTATTTTTTTATTTTTTTGCACGGTAGTGTTTGTTTCAGTTTTGTGGATTTCAGTTGTAAGCCTTGTTCAACCTTTTCATTTCAACTGTTTATTTGGATTAATGCATGATTAGTGGATGGAAACTCCAGGGGCCGATTTCAAGAAACTTGTCTTATCTTGTGACTCATCTTAGGACTTAAGACGAGTCCCTGCTCTAAGATCAATCCTAGCTAAGACCAGTCCTAGGACCGATTTCACTAAACTGATCTTAAGCAAGACGCATCAAAACTACCAATTTGATGGCTGTTTCATGTTTGTTTTTACCGCTGGACGAAACTGTCATTGAAAAGGAAGCGCAAAAACAACTTCCCGCGCATTTGCATAGCACACAAACTTTTGCCAGAAAATTACTCTGCTCAATAAATTTCACACGCAAGGTAGTTCTACAGAGATACAATAGAGTCATTCTTGCTCTCTGTTTCATCACTGTATTTTGATAAGTTGGCTATGTGTTGGTGTATAATTAAATTTTGTAAATAAGCTACTTTTATTAAAACTACCCATGTATCAGAAATCTTTTGAAATCTGTTTCTCGAAACTATAACTGCAGTCCGACGCTCGTCTTCAACGGCAACGATTTCCAGACGACATACAAATGAACGCACGCATTAATCGGATAAGACGACCCTCAGACCGATCTTAAGTTGAGTCGAGTTCAGCCACATCGTTAAGGAAGTTAGGACCTGTTGAACGCATTTTAAATTTGTTGAAATCAATCCAAGGACGAGTTGCGAGTTAGGACGAGTTACCCTTCCTAAGATGCATTTCGTGAAATCAGTCCCTGGACATACATATATCTGTACAAGACGCCTTGAAACATTATAATCAGACTGTGATTTGAACAAACTCTTACTTGGGAAAAGCTGTCACAATTTTGTTTCCACCAACTTGTCGTTTGGCTTTATCTGGGTTTTTTTTGGTGTTTTTTTTTTGCTTCTTTGGTTTACTTCTTTAAACTCTGTGT
The DNA here is from genome assembly GCA_029964075.1 of Patiria pectinifera. Classification (NCBI taxonomy): domain Eukaryota; kingdom Metazoa; phylum Echinodermata; class Asteroidea; order Valvatida; family Asterinidae; genus Patiria; species Patiria pectinifera. Next base: position 20,611,091 of record CM057143.1, on the reverse strand, counting down.
CAGGACTTGTCTTGACAAGTCAGTCACAAGTCCTCTAGTTCCCAGTAAAGCAATTCAGACAAAGTTTGACAAGGACATTCTTTTTTCGTCGTCATCTTTGATTGACTTTGATGATCATTACTTTCCCCGTAAAAAAACTAAAGTCAGATCACAGTCTGGTCGTAATCCATACAACCGCTCCAACATCATATTGGTTCATTGGTTGCCTAGCAACTCATTTGGTCTGGTTCATTTATGTTTCATAGTAATTGAAGTTTATATTTTCTGACCTGCTCGTTTTGGTTGTAAAGTTCGCATGGTTGTTGTTAACAGTGAGGTCTTTAATATATTCTACTCAACCAGCATCGCATCATTACTGAAAGCATTATGCATTCATCCATTTTTTGTCTGTTTTCTTTTTAAGTTGTTACTTTTGTGTAATCACTGTACAGCATTTTGAGGTTTTAATAATTTACGTTGCCTGTTAAATTTTTAAACACTCCTATGATGTTTTGTTGAGTTGTTTTTGCCTTGTGTTGACGGTTTTCATTTCGTGACTACATGTTGCTCACAAGATAGTCCTGTGGAAGCATGCTGCATGACTCGGACAATACTATTTCACAATTTGAATGAAACAGATTGAATTATTCAAGACATTGGTCCCAAAACAAAATCTGCATATCAAGAATCATTTGTAAAAAAATTAATGCTGTTGTAGTATTTCAGTTAAGTGTGAAACGAAACAAGGAATAAGTTCAGAACTTTTGTTCCCAGTTTCACTGTCAAATGTTTATTAACTAATTCAAAACTTGTCCAGTTGTTACAAACTTTAAACAAAAGACGCTCGGTTGTCAAAACTATCAACCACCCATTGCCATGGACTCCTGCAACACCAAAGCATCACTGACTCACATTTATATAGCATGTTCTGACCCATGACTCATGACCTCTTGACCCCTTGACCTCTTGACCCCCATACCCCAGCCTGCATGTTCTGTCTGCCATCCCTGTTTATTTGTCTTGCATGCCTTGTTTTTTTGGTTTCTTTCATTTGCGTCGGGATGAAGAGTCTCATCTTGATGAGCAGGCGGGGTCCGGCAACCGACAGAGCCAGTACGAAACACCGACCCTGATATCGGCCACGTCGCATCGGTCCTCACTGGAATCAGGTAAGGACCCCCCTCCCTCCAACTAGCTCCGCCCATCATCCTGTGCCCATTTTGTCACCGCATACCCAACCCAGCGCTTGTACTACCTCAAGCATTTATTTTTTTCCGGTGGAATTGGCCAAGCCCGCAAATTTATCCAGTGAGCTTGGGTGCAAACTGATGTTAACTTACGGGCAGTTCAGTAAATTCGGACGTACATGTCAGACACTTTAATGAGCTGCTGTTGGACAAGTGAATGTGATACATCACTAATAATGTGACACCTAATGAGTAGAAAACAATCACAGACCAAACTAATACAACCTTGTACATCATGTGGTTGGACCTACGCAGAGAACTGGATTTTACGGAAACATTTTATGGAAAAATAGACCCAAAAAACTCTATTTACACTACCGGTACCATGGACACGTTGTATTGCAGCTAGCACAGATGTTAACTTACTCCAGAATGAACAATAATTTGATGAGAAATGTTTTGAGGACAGCATACTGAAATCATGCATCTAGCCTTGCAATCATTAACATTTAACTTAAAATACCTTCCGAAGAGCAAAACTGCAAAATTATGGCCCATTTTAATAACACACAAAAAAATTAATCACAAAGCCTGTCAGAATTAACCTTTGGCCTTACAGTCTGAGATCCTAATCATATACCTTTCACATTCATTATGGCGACACAAGGAACCAGACTTCAGGCCTGAATATGACACTCGACTGCTGTTAATTGTACATATTTTGTGTATTTTTAATTTCAGAATATTTTTATTCATCGGCATATTTTCTCTCCTACATTTTTTGCTCGGTGAGCTTTGGGTTCAATAATACCTGCTAGCATATACCCTGCAGCTTGCCCACAAAAATTATAATAAAAAAATAGAATCCTTTCCTGACTTGCAGCTGTTCTACCCATTTCACTCCCTCCCCCAGATCTGCATGTAGGAGGTACAGGTACTGGCGCAGTTCATTATGCTACAGTAGATGGTACGTACCAGACAAGTGGAATTTCTTGACTCATTGTAATTTAAGTCATACTAACATTTTCGATGGATGTTCAGCATAGTTCCTGATTTGCAAAGAACTTGTCAAGTTTTGAGGAAAAATTCAACGTTGCAAATTTACTGGTTAGATACCAATTAAAGAAAAACACATGGTGACTTAAGATATGTATTATAAGGAAATTTAAAAATAAAATAAACATGCATTCATTGAATTCATGCATTTGCCAAGAATGCTCAATGCCACATTTGCTGAAATCCAGCACATCTTGGTATAAACAAAAAAAAATTTAAAAAAATTCTCTTTTTTTCTTTGCAACCATTCATACACCTATTTGTCCCATATTTTTTTTGCATTCTGTGCTTAATGATCTGGTTAACCCTTGTTAATTTTCTTAGCCTTTTCCTTTCTAAACCAAAAAAAAACTTGTCCTAATTGCTGATGAGCTAACTCTAGCATACTAAGAACCTGTTGCACCTAAAAAACAATTTCTCATGTTAATTTCTTTTAATTGTAAATTAAGCCTTTTAAGTTAATAACAGTACAAGTCGCAATACTGTCAGAGAACATGTGTCTGCGTGAAGACTGAATTGCCACGCCGTTTTTCTTCCTCGCAGAAATGCACCGAAAGAAAAGCAACTTGAAAGAAACTACAAGACAAGAAGCAGGTACCGGTCGCATGAGTGCACCACGCTAAACCTGTAGATAGTCACCACATGTCATAGCATGTAGACAGTGCTAACAGCATGCTCTGTTTAGCATTATGCACCTTCATCAGTTCCTTAAACACAATCATTCATGTTTATACAAGAGAAATAGGTGGATGTGGAAATCCGGGAATGTTTTACATTGGCTTATCTAGCTCCCAGACCTATGTTCTTGAAACTCAATGGTTCTTGAGTCTGGAGTGCTGAACGGTAACACATAGCAACCAATGAAAGCTGGCATGCAAATGAATAGATATTTTCGTCGGGTCGCCTCGATCTATACCAAGGACCAAATGCATTGTCTTGAAAATGGCTTCACAGTACTAAAGGAATGCCAAATTCCTGTATAAAGAGATCATAAAATAACTCATTAGTAGGGTAGTCCTGAATAAATCATTTAGAGTCTGAAAATAACAAGCACATCATTGTACTTATTAATATTATTTTCACCAAGTTAACGTCATCCTGGACATTGTTGTTTAGCAAAAATCTGAATTTTTATCTTTTTTTAACCTTAACCCATTTTCCTTGCTGACAGCTAACCGGGGCTCGGTGGGTAAAACTACTCCACGACCTCCCACCCCTAACCCTGACGCTGCCCTCTTTTCTGGTCCGTCTATCCCCCCTCCCTCTTACCAACGCTCCGGTCGTATTAAACGCGGCCGGCAGGATGCTAACCTAGACTCTATGCCCTTGGGAACCAGTGCTGAAGACTTTGCATGGCAACCAGGTAGATATATGTATGCATGCATGCAGTGGGCTAAACTAATATGCTACCTAACCTGTCCATGCACACCCTATAGAGGGCGCTGTGTTGCAAAACTTGAATTTCTCTATTCTCTGCCGCTAAAAAAATCCCTGCTCTGGATGTACGTTGTTTGCTTGTAAGACATTCTTGTAAGGAATACTGACAAATCGGAAGTATTATAAGATGGAATCGGAAGTAACGATAACAATATTGTGGAAACGCATCTTTTCCACGACACGGATGGACTGTGGTGACACTTTTGGGCAGGCCGTCGCCGCATTGTGGGGAAGTTTTTTATTGTTAAGGAAATGTGGACCGAGTTATGGGGACTTTCTGCTGTCCCCACACCGTCTTCGGTCCCCATAGTACCATGGGACAACACGGGTGTAGTACCCACAGTTACGGAACAAGAATGCATGAACATGTAGGTGTGTGCATGGACAGGCAACAGTGACTGGTAGAATTGATTGTGATGTTTAAATCAAATCTTTTACTTACTGTTCTTGTGAAATGTGTAACCAATCATCCCTAGGTTAACTTTCAAGTTAATTAACAGTTTAATTAATACAGCTTCAGTTCTATGTTTCCAGAAAATTATGCTAACAAAAGTGAGGAATTTGTTGTGTTTTCGTGCATTGAACGTGTTGCCTAACTATTTAATATGCTTTTGTGTTTGTTTGGATCAGTGTGTGTTGTGTTTGGCAAGCGTCATTTGTACCTGAGAATGGAGGACTTTTTTCGTTACATGTACCTGATATGTGAGAGTAGTTTCTAACTGAGTATTAAATGCAATCAATTGCCACTTGAATTTTTTTATCTGATTTGGCATTTTTAAATTTTGGGTGCTTTTTGGAAGAATTGAAAAGGAAAATTCTTCACAATGGTTTCTTTTATTTGCCTTATCACATCCTTTTATGGGTCTTAATCAACTTTGTTTGAGTGTTTGAGATGTATACAAAGTTCTTTAAATTAAAAAGGGGTAAATAGCAAAAACTATGGATTGGGCCTCACGTAGCGGAACACTGATCAAGATCTTTACTGTGGCAATTTGCCGTTCAAGAGTACTATATAATTCTCTGCGAACACTTGTCTCTTAAAGTTATTCTGAAGTCTGTCTCAAAACTGCTATCTTTGCCAGTAGTGTTTGTTCAACAGTCTTCATTTTTGTCAAACTTCTGATTTAATGTTGTATATTTTCTTAGTTTTTCTTTCTTCTTTGTTGCCTTCTTCGTGCCTCACAGCTCCTTCTGTAACAATCTCTCCACCAAGGTCACAATCGCAGTCCCTGAACCGCTCAGAGGTTCGGAATAGAGCAGGTATATATTTCCCCTCCTTGATAAGCTGAAGGATTATTTTAGTGAAAATCATTTAAGTTTTTCAATTTAAAAAACAGTTTGCTGGGTACTCTTAAGACTGAACTCATAACAACGTAAATGATAACACTTATTTTTAAATTAGGTCTTTAATTCTTACCCTTGATTGTCTCTCACTAATTTTCTAATTTTCTTTTTCATATCAACTCACTTTATGAAAAGGAGAAGTAAAAAATAGTAGTTTCTTTGTCTCATGATGATGTCGCTTTGCACTGTTTTTCGTGGCTTTGTCCATTCAAGAAAATATTAAATGTATAAATACTTGGCTTACGTGCTTATGTAGGCGTCGGCATTGAACAAATTCATTGCCGTCACCCTAGCAACTAACCAGTCCTTAAAATAAGTAATGGAAACAGTTGAACAATAGAAAGACAACCCTCTAATTGGTAAACTACCCCTCACATTGACAACCCTATTTCTGTTTTCAGATCCAGCTAGATCATAGTCTGTTCTCGTAGTCATTGTCCACATGGGAAAATAAATCGATTTCTTTTAAGAGTGATTCGTTTATCTTCGTTCTCGTAGCGGGCGGCACCTCCCCTCCCTATGCTTCCTGGGGGGCCAAGGCCAACCTCAATGATCGCCAGCAATCCAGCGTCAACTACAACACCACCAACATCCACGTGGAAGACGTCTGCAACAACTACACGGCCAACGACGGCTATTCCAGCCTGCGAGACGGTGGTTACCAGGGAAGCGTGGACGCCGGCGGACAGGCCTACAGTACATTGGACAGGCAGACGTCGTTCACTAACGCCAACTCGGGGCAGAACCAGGTTATTACATTCCCGGAGCAGAACGCCGGTCCCCAGCCCTTCACCATCACCTTTGAGGAGACCACCACGTCACACTCCGTGGAGAAGTCGGTACCCTTACCGGATGGGACCAGCTACAAGACGTCTTCCAGCCATCAGACTTTTGCCAAGTCTTACTCTACGTCGGATGCCTCTCAGGACCAGAATCTACAGGCCATGCTTCAGGGAGGAATAGAGAACGGACCCCTGGCCATAGAAATCCCATCTACGGCCAACACAGCTTTACCAGGTAATTTGAAAGAATACTATGGTGCTGTATGTTGATGCAGGTGTAGTGAGTTGATCTCATTAACTATACTTGATTTATTTTAAAATGTAGCTGTCCTCTTGGTAAGTTTAGATTCAGGTGAAAAATAATCTTAGGTTTCCTAGACTAACTTTCCTTCTCCCAATTTCTTGTCCCAGCCATCACTGCAGCTCCCCTGTACCGCTCGGCCAGCTTTAACCCAATCCCTCAGGATAGTCCCTCGACTGGCACCCAGTCCTCCAGCATCTCCAATACCATGGGCCGCTCCCCACCACCGCCCAACTACAACTTCACCGAGAACGCCTCGGCCCAGACCCAGTCTAGCGGCTACACTAGCGGGAGCGCCAACGCCCGCGGCCGCGCGTCGAGCATCGGCGCGTCTTCCGTGGACAGTACGGGTTACCGTACTCGGGGATCCGAGTCCTATCTCAGCGCTCAGGACCACCGGGGCAACTTACGCACGACCTCACCCATTGACATCCCGGCAGCCAGCACGTCTCCCTACAGCTCCAGCTTCCAGAATTATGAGTCGTATCGTGCCGAGGAGTTGGACAACAACTACGGACGATCCGCATCGGACCTCTACGGTGGGTCGTCGGGGATCAGCGTGACGCGTCCGCGTCCGCGTGCCGGCTTCCATACTATCGATCGTGCCACAGGACTCAATGTTGACAGTGCTTACGGAAGCCCTACTAGCTACGGCAGCGGGTTTGGGTCCTATGGTGGTGCAAGTACACTGGGAAAGACTTCTTCAGGTAATTTTGGCCTGTTATACTTCCTGATTTGGAGTTTGTGCCTAGTTGCAATTTGAATAAAAAGTGGGATTATCGCATTGAATATTAACTTGCTTCTCAATTGATATGCAGATTTTTTAGTTTACAAAATTTCCTTTCTTTGTAGCAGCTTACATAATGAGTATCTGACAAGATGAAGAGACTTTTAGCCCCGCCCCTATATGCAAATTAAGCAAACATTTGAAAAATTGGTGCCCAAGTAGATGTCCTCACATGTATATTCTGTATTTATTGTATCTCTGACTACCGTAAACCATACAAAGTTAGCTAGAAAAAAACAAGTCAAATCATTTCCTAAATCCATTTCTCTGAATTAAACTGATGGCACACCCTTTTTTGGTTCACAATTTGGACATCAGGCTCTATGTGAAGTCCTGGTTTCTAGGGAGTACGGTCCTTCACTGCGCTCCTGAATCTATCAATCGCTTTGCCTGATGATCTTATTTGTCCTCCTTGTAGGTGGGTTATCAGCCCCTCCAGCCCGCCCAAGTAACGGCTACCAGTCCAGTGTCTTTCAGAACTCGTCCGAGTCTTTCAGAGCCTACAACGGCAGCAGCAACGTTGGCAACGGCGGGACCTCCCAATTCTCCTTCAACAACAACAACGCCAGCGCCTCTGGGGCGCCCTCTAGGCTGATTGAGGTGGAGCATGCCGAAGTGCAGACGCCGAGCAGGTTCAACAGCAATTCGGGTGAGATAGAAGCGTCTGGTGCAATCATCATGTCTGCCTTGACATAATAGCACTTTTAGTGTGTGGGATCTAGAAGTTCACCGTGTTGGAACCGTTTATAGTCCCCAGACCACCCCAAACCACTTTGCATTCTACTCCCCGTAACACCCCAACTGCCCTGCCTGTTACTCCCTGTACCACCCCAAACCCCCTAGCACTGTATACTTTTATGAAATATAAGCAGGGAATGAATACAATGTAATACAATGTAATACAATGCGTTCAAGCGTTTGGCACTAAGCTAATTAAAGCTCTCACTCACAAATGGATTAAGATGCATGCGTCTTTTACACCATACTAAACTCATACTTTAGTGTTTTGCTTTGAATTTGAGACCCAATTCTTAACATTTTATACAAAATGCATATGTGTAGGTCTTTTGGAACACCTTAACTTCAGTTTTGCAAAGCATCTTTGCAATACAACAGCAAAGAAGGTTACTGAACTGAAGTTTTTGGTTTTTAGCAACCTTGGCACGCCCTTGCTTGCCAACAAACTTTTTTACCGTTGACTTTTTCCTTCTATTTCACTTTCCCGTAGATCTCCTGCAATCCACCAGCGCCTCCCTCGGTGCTGGTTTTGACCTCTCAACCCCGATCCGACCCCTCCGGCGCTCCATGTCCGTGGACAACGAGTTTGGACTGGCCAACGACAGCTACTGGCCCAGCAGCACTAGCAGCTCCAATCTGATGTCTGGGTTCCAGACCAAGATGGAGACCCGGGAGACCAGAGAGTCCAGCATGTCGGCTGGGTCTGAGGCCCAGCGCGGGAGGTCGCGTGTCATCGGAGACAGGGGCTATGGAGGGATAAGCTCTCGCTCACGCTCACTGGATAGGTTTGGAGATCGTGAACGTGAAGGTATTTGTCGAATAGTTGAGAGATCCCTAACTCCGGTTGAAATCCTTTCAAGCTATCACTAAAACTGTTTCTCTTTCTACCAAAACTGGATTTGTAGTTATCTTGGTGATTTTGTAATGCTACAACATCCAGTTTTACTATTTTACCTTACCAAGGTTGTGGGAAATTTACTTATGTATTTCGCTGTTTTTGGTATTCTTTCTGCTTTAAACTGGTGTCTATTTCAGAGAACTAACCTTTCTTTTCCTGTTTTCTATTTTTTTTCTCTCTACAGGTAATTCACACGGAAAGTTGATAACTGTAAAACTTCATAATAAAATGACACTTTTATTCTTTATGTTCAAGCTGCTTGAACAGTAGTCTTCTTTATGGTATACGAAATATTTACTTATCTTCTCTCCAACTTTTTGGAACATTTCTTGTAAATTTTTCTTTCCTATTACCGTCTCTCTCTCCAGCAGGTTATTCAACCTAACTTTGCGAAGAGTGTGTTGAATTTTTCTTTGTTGATCTGTGTTTTTCATAACTCAAAGTGGTGGAGGTTAAATAATATCATTTTTTTGCAGGAACTTCTGATGAGAAAGGCAGGAATAACCCATTTGGGAATTGTACCTAATTTAGAAATTGTGCCCATTTGGGAATTGTGCCCATTTGGGAATTTCTCGTGGGTCCTTCAAATATGCCATGTTTAAAATGCCACAGTTACTTTCGCTGCCCCTTGTTCTTTCATTTTCTCTAATCTTGGAAGCAATTGGACTGTATGCGGGTTATTGTAAACTTTGCGAATGTGTCCCACAATGCATTGTGTCACCCTAAACCTTTTGTTGTGGATGAAGCATTTTAACAAACACATGATTTTGCAAGTCCCATCCCACCCCTCCCCCTGTCCTTTATTGCTGTGTTCAGTGTGGAAATAGCTTACTTTTTTAAAAAGAAATTATCTTCTGTGGCGTAAAACACACCACATCACTTTGAAAAATACCAAAAAAATCTCAAGACAAACTTTTCATAAATTTTTAAATTCAGAATGAGTAAATTGCGCATCTTGAATTAGAAAGCAGTAGTTGGTGATACACAATGCATCGTGGTTTGACAGATTCCTCCAACACCCCCGCTGGTAAACTAACAGCTTTTGATACTAATTTGCATGCTTTTTCTCCGCCCTCTGCCCTTTCTCTCCTTCCACATGACCGCTACAGAGCGTCACGTATCGCCGGTCGGTGGGTACGATTACCACACCTCCTCCCAAAGGCAACACCAAATGGATCGCCCCGCTTACATGTACCCTACAAACACGACGTCATCAGGTACACAATCCTAGACTGGCACAAAGAGATGATGGTTTGAGCGCTGCCTCAACATTTCGGCTCAGATATAGAGTCAGAAAACTGCCAGTGTAACATTGGTCGAATGACCTCTGTTGCAGGGTCAAGTAGGCACTACATTTCACAAAGTGGAAAGAATGAAGAAGTAAAGAAATCCGACTGTATGGAAGGGACAATCCTCAAGGCAAATAGCAATCAATTTATGTTCCGACGTTCTGAAGACAACGTTGGCCTGCTGAGGTTAGGTCTCCAGTACTTTCAGCCTATTCAGAGTTTAACTCAGAGTGACTTGTTTATTATATCTGAATACAATATGTTTTGGGGGTTTTCCTTTTAATTTAGCCCAAGTCCTTATAACCATGCAGGAGGCATTCTTCAGAATTAAAAAAAAAATTGGTTAGCACTTTGCATAACTTTTTGCCCAAAATCATAATATACTCTTTAAAGGAGATCCATGGTTTCCTGTGCATGATGTAAATCACATACGTTTATTAGTGCTTGGGTTTGTGAAATGACATCATGTGCCATAGATCTCCCAAGATACGCTGGTCTTGATCCAAGACTGGATTTGTATGTTTATTCCCCTAATATAGCCGGTCCCTGACAAGCGTGGTAAAAACGGCCGCAGCCAAAAGGGGTCGCTATCACCAAGATGAGTCAAATCCAGTCTTAGGAACTTTGGCAGCGCTATCCTGGAAATTCTGAGCATACCTCGTTGCGTGCTGTGTTCAAGCTAATGTGCGCACGTGAGGCATGTTTGGAATTTCTGAGGTTCGCTTGCCAAAGTTTAAGACTACTTGATTCATCCTAGTGATGCAACCCTCTACTCAGGAGAATAAAATCAAGTCCAGTCTGCGACCAAGACTAAGGATACGCTTGTTCTGTAGCATCACTCAAAATATTTTTGCAGTGTGGTTCTTCTAATTCTATTAATATTAATTATTAACTCTCCCTTGGGTTCTCTTGGTGGTAACTCGCTCTTCACTTCTAGTGCAATTGTTTTCAAACCTTTCCTCAGGTTACCATAGCGATACTAACACAACCAGTTCCCACGACGACGGGTCAAGCACGCAGGGCTCGACGTCTCGGGGCGGGAACCCCTTGACGAGTTTTAGTGTGCCCGGCCCTCCTCCTAACTACCAGCCTGCAAAAGGTGATGGATTTATTAACCTTTGACCTTTGACCTGCTCTAGTAGGCTTGATACTATCTGTCAAACCTTTTTCCCGTGACACTGTCTCAGATTTTCCTCATTCAATAATTTAAGATTTCTAGCTCTCAAATATCTCATTAAATATTATCAGACATCGGGCACTCTTATGTAAAGATGTGCTTGTGTACTCATATACAAGGCGTATTATTCACGTTCAGCTTTGCTCATTTGCAGAAAGTTATTATTAGTAATTAATAATTTCAAAATGGAATATATTTAAGGTCGGTAGCACCATATAGATAATGGCAATGAGGGTTATTCAATAAAAAACAAAATCTATAGCATATATTGCTGAAATGAGTTTGGAACAAAATCGAAATTTTGCTTATGTGAAATATTTGGTGCAGGTAAATTATTTTTAAAAATTTATTTCATTATTTTGTAGGTGCATTAGATAGTACATAAAAATCATAAAGTAACTCTATCATCTTGCAGTGCCATCCAAGCGATTAAAAAAACCATCATTTCAACACTGGGTCTTGTTTTTTTCCACCTTGTATGTTACAGTCAAGATCCAGGCGCCGGCTTACAGCCCACTGAAGCGCAACCAGCAGGCGGGCGTGGCCAGAGTCAGACACCAGCCTTTACCCGTGGTGACCCCTAGGGCCCCTGATGTGACCTACCGAGGGGTAGGGGACGGCACCAGCCCTGGGGTGAGTGGATAAGGGGGTCTGGGGGTAAAACAAGGGTCTTAAAGACATATAGGATCATTTGCTCTTCATGCGTTTTGTTTCTTTCAAACAATAGCAAATGTTCCAAACTTAACTTGTTGAAGTTCATCCCAGTGGCTATTACACTTCACGAAAAAACAGTGACAAAGCAAGCATGGATTGACTTGTGTTGACTTGTGATTGACTTGTGATGACTTGGGATTGACTTGTGATGACTTGGGATTAACTTGTGATTGACTTGGGATGACTTGTGATTGACTTGGGATTAACTTGTGATGACTTGTGATTGAATTGGGATTAACTTGTATTGACTTGTGATTGACTTGGGATGACTTGTGATTGACTTGGGTTTGACTTGTACTGACTTGGGATTGACTTGTATTGACTTGTGATTGACTTGGGATGACTTGTGATTGACTTGGGATGACTTGTGATTGACTTTTGATGACTTGTGATTGACTTGGGATTAACTTGTGATTGACTTGGGATTAACTTGTGATTGACTTGTACTGACTTGTGATTGACTTGTGATGACTTATGATTGACTTGTGATTGACCTGTGATGAATTAAGATTGACTTGTGATTGACTTGCATGGACTTTTAACGACTTCAGATGATATAATTACAACTCTGACGTCAACTGCAACTTTTATTCCTTTTTTCAGGCAGCCAATCGTTCCTTCAGCACGGAGGATCTCAACACTGAGATGCTGAACCTGGAAGGTCTGATGAAAGACTTGAATGCTATCACCGCCTCGGAACTTCAAAGCTAGAAATTGATCTCCCCACAACCCCCTCCCCTTGCCCCGCCCCCTTTTTACACATCCACACCTGAACCCTATGTAAATACACATGCATCTTGTTGTAACTTTTTGTGGAACTAATGCAATGATTCTGGTTTTTGTGAAGCGACCAATGTATCTCCGTTTTTGTAGGAGATCTAAATGGGGGATCGAGGTTTGACATAGTGAAAATGCTTGTAAGATAAGAGGTCGGCGTCAGAAGTAAATTTTCAATGGGGTGTTTAAATTGAGTTGATATTTTGTTAAGGGTGTGTTTTTTGGGGTGTATTTGTGACCACAACGCACCTGTAGCTTTTGTACACGATTACAGAAATTTGCAAGTGGGAAAGGCGACAAAAAAAATGTGTAAACAGCAATATGAGATAATTGCCGAAAGTACTGATTGTAAGGGAAAAGGCTAGGACACTGCACTTTTGATGTTTTTTGTAAGTAAATATATGTCTTATTTGGAATTTTTTTACACAAACACAAAATATTTCACAGAAAAAAAAAATTAAATTTTATTCACCACGTCTAGTTAGGAAGCAATTTTTTTAAATGCTTTTCAGCAAAATGATGAATTTTCAATGTAGCTTTATTATTGAGCGTAATAATTAATCCACGTCAGTGGAATCACATGCACTTTGTATTTGGCCACAATTTTTGTAAAATGAAATAGTCTAAATTACTTATACTGCAAATACTGTCCGTCAGGGTTTACTTGAAAATTGTAGATGTAGAAGAGTGGAGACGACAGTCCAACTAAGTAGAATTCTTGCTAGATTGCCCCGGTTTATGGTGCTTTAAGGACTTTACCAGTGGTGTATTTATTTTTGTGTGTTGATTGTTACGATGACGTAACAGACAGGTTTTTGTAAAGAAAAATCTTTTTCTAATGTATTCTAGGTTTGGGAATACAATGATGTATTTTCAAATTGGTGTGCTTTGAAGTACATAAACTGCTGCCCCTTAAATTAGATTTTTTAGCAGAACCAGTTTTCAGTCACCAGTTGACCACTGTTCATTCTATACAGCGCCCTCTTGTGACAATAACGAGATGGAAATAGATGTTTTGGCTTTAAAAAAAAATGCATGCACACATGTAGTACTCGCCAAACATTACTAAGGCTTTCTGTTAAATACATTCGACACCTAAACTATTTTAGGTTTTTGAGGAGGGGCGATTCGATGGAAATTGAAAAAATGAAGAAAAAGTGAGCAGAGACACTTCTCTTATTTTTGTTAAAAATGAAAAACGTCTATGTAGGTAAAGAAGAGACATTTACATGCTATACACATGCATGTAGGATGTAAATGATTTTGTTGGCCAAACTTTTCACTCTGAAGCAGTTAGGTTTAAAGCTACAAAATTGAAATTCTGAATTGGTTTTACCAACTTGTTTCGTTGGAGCTCTTGTGAATAATGTGTACCATGTACTTGGTGAGCGCATATGCACACACGGTATAGTATCAATGAGGCACTTCAGTTTCGAATTCAAATGCTTTCTCTGAATTGATTTCTCCTCAACTGAAACACGACAGCCCTAATATACTTGCCAATTTTGTTCTTTCTTTCCTTTTTTACATGTATATGAATCCCTTTTTTTCATACTCTGCTTTTTTTTTACAGGAGTTTATAGAAAGAAAACATGAGGTACATAAAATATTTACTTATACTGTTCAGAATTTAAAATAAGTAGACATCTTTGGTGAAGTTTGAAAGTGAATATCAGTGTCCTTTTTTGTATTGATCTTTGTCCTTTTGACAAAACTGTAAAGGCATAGGGGCAATATTAAGGAACCATTATTCTTCACTTTGTGACACAGAAGTACTTATGTTTTGAATATTAGTTCATGTACAAATGCCTTTCAGCAGTCTGTTACTAATGTAAAAACTGTCAGTGTACTTATTATAGCCAATTATAAATATTAGTACTTAATCCCAAACTTTGAAAGGAACCCTTTCGAATAGTTTTTTTTTCTGAAGTTTTCACTGCAGCATTTGATATATTTTTTTATACTCTAAATTATTGCTTTGTTTTTTTCCCTAAACGTGTAATGGTGCGTAAGTTATGGTTAAATATTGTACTACCGGTGGCAGTGTGATTAACTTATTCAATCTTATCAAGTTTTATCATGTTTTTAAAAGATAATATAGGTCTACCTATAGGTGCAGTGTAAGTTGCAAGTTATGAAAAAAAAGTACTTTATGGGTTATAATTATTTTCTAATTTTGTTATACAGTTTTAATGCATTTTATTTTTAATCTTTGAGAAATGTTCAGTCAAATTTCTTGTTCTGGCAGTATTGTGACTTCGTATCATATCACCGATTGAAAAAAAACCTAACTACTTGAGATACTATCCAATGCAAATTAATGTCAATTTAAGTCTGGATCAGGTACTAAAATGTCTTGAGGAGAAAGAATATCCAGTCATTTTGATTGTCCACGTAATTCTGTCGTTGCTTACTTGCCAGACCAGAAGAGATTGCTTATGTTGTTGCTATGCAAGTAGTAGATGTTTTTTTAAATTATAAAAACAACTCGTTTTATTTTCGTCGTTAATGGTTTTATTTTTGACACAGGATATAAGAGGGTTTGAACTTTGACCTCTGATTTGCCTGAAATTCACGATATACATGTAGATTGTTTTGAAGTGTAAGGTTTATGTCTGTCCAAGTGTATCCCGAGTATGGCCTAAGGATGACCTCAAGTTTATGAATTTTGATGGGAGGAGATAAGAAAAAAACTGGCATTCAGAAAGAATCTTAATTGTGAATATTTGTCCAATAGCTTCGCATGACGTCTGCAAAATTGGAACCCCTTCAAGAAAAACACCAAAGCCTAAACAAAATCCATCAATATCGAGTAAAGGTCACAACTACCACCGTTTATGTCAAAGGTTAAGGTTCAATACCTGTTATTCATTTGTGTCAAGAAGTTGTAGTTGTAGTAAACTAATGCATTTTATATGTAAATTTCATTCTAAGGAACTGGATTTTTTTAAAGCTTGTAAATACTATTTGCGTATTTAAATAAGTGCAAAGTTTACGCTGCACCCTAACAGTCATTTAAAACGTGCATCTTGAATTTCATCTTTTAGAAGACATCGTAGAATCGTCCATTGCTCTTTGACTCTTGTTTTCACACGGAATCTTTTGATTTGCCTCCTCCATTCTGTCTCTATAGCCCCGCCCCCTGTCCCAGCAGTATTGTTGACGGTAGTATAGGATTAGTTAATGACACAATTTAACACTACAATTGATTACGTTCGGGCTGTTTAGATGCACCGACCAATACAAAATGAGAATCGAGAAACAAAATAAGTGTAGAAATAAGAAATGTATTAATGCAAAAGGTTGATGAATGCACTATACCAAAATTGGCCTTATATCGTAACAATTTCGATGGAAATTCCAAATTACATTTTTGGAGATGAAGATCCATTTTCTATAGACCCTGTATTTTGCTTAATTTTGTGACTGAGCTTTAAGATATGATATCGTTTTTATTGTACTAAAATGCATGTACACAGAATCATGCCAGACAATGTAATCGTAAAGAGAATGACTAAAATTTGGTACATAAATACAACAGTTTGACAGGAGTCGCTTAATGTGGGACAGATATTCCTTAAATTAACATTTGCTAAGAAATTGGTTTGATTTCAGTTGTTAATCCAAGTATTTCAAATGTGATAATTGATTTGGTCGGGGGCAGAGTCCAGTAGTGAACGTGCCACTGTCTTTCCCACAGAGCCGTCGTTACGAAGAAAATATTCGATGTAAGAGCAATTTTTGCAATATCCCATAAGTCGAGTAACTTTGTAAAAAGAATGAGTATTTTTTTCACGGAAATTCCTCAGCGAAAGAGTTAGTCTGGGAGAACTTGTATCGGTGAAAAAAACCGTTTGTTTCCTTTGAGGTTGTAATGTTCATTCTCAAGTTCCGCTGTTAAATTGTAAGTGCCGAGAATTTATGAGTAGAGAGTGTTTCAAAAGAAAAAGATGGGCAAAAATCTGTGCGTAATGGCGATGTTGAAACGGATGGCGTTGGCTCATGCATATCGTTGCATTATTGGTAAACTCCACAAACGTAATTTCCGTACTTCTATGGATGCTGCAAGAACATTTCGACTTGATCATGGACAATAATCCTTAAGAAGCGCACATGACGCTTTGACGAAATGTTCCTTTCTTCAGTACAGCTTATTTAGTTGTACTATTTCTTCTGTATATAGATTAAATGGGGTACTATAGGGCTAATCGTATTTCCTTTTCAACTGAATCACACTTGATACATGTACATAAGGTAACACTGTTGTATTGATGGGAGTAATACGGCTTGTTCTGTATGTTGGGCTTGAGTCAGGTTTCAATCTGTAGTAACACGTGGCATAATTTTGACAATAAAAACAAGCTCTTTTGTAAAAAAAAATTGATGTCGATCTGTTTGACGTTCTTTTCTTGGCGTCTGTATTGGGAGGAGTTAGGGAGTCCTTGCTTAAATATTCTTTTGGCCGTCTTTTATGGCCGAAAGTATCCCCTCCAATCTGACTTTGAATTAAAATTAGAAAGCCCATCAACTGACCGTTTTTGCCCTCAAATTACTTCTGCGTTATTAGCTAGCTGAAACCGCAACCAGCCGTTCCTTTTATGCACAGAATGATTAATTACAAACAAAATGCATATAAATGAGGAAAACGAAAAGTTGTTTCTCAAAACTCTCTTTAAACTGGGTTTATTTATACTCAATCCACTCTGGGGCGGAGGTTGCTTTACAGACCCTTCGAACTATACATAATGTCCACTAATATGGGCTCCATCTATTTTCGGTTAATTTCTCTTCGTTAAATTTGGTGATTATAAAATTAACCCATCCTAAATTAAATGCACATCATGCGTGATGCGGCTGTATCGAAAAATCTCCATTGAACGAAACCAAAAAGTTTCCACAGGGGAGATCTTTATGCTGAGTAAAAAGTTTTAAAATCCAAAGTTATTCCAAACCAAACGAACTTGAAAATGTGCGTGAGATAAAAGTGAAAGTTTAAACATTCAGGGCTGATATATTTCCAAAAAAAAGTGGGAGCTTTGTTTGTTTCGGGTTTACCCCGCCTTTTTTGGAGGTTGATATATTGGCCTTCCCTATTAAAGAATGGAGCCTTCCGGCCTTGACTAGCAGGTACGTAGCTAGCTGCTGTGGCATTTTCTAGACATCGGCACTGCTGGAAATTTCGCTCCGAGGTGGAACTTGCTCCTTCCCTGATCTCAGCAAAATGGCGACAATACCATGTTCTTCTGGTTTGATGCTGTGTTTGTCAACACTACTGCTGATCCTGGCGTCGTGTGAAGGGCGTAAGTTCTTAAATCATGTAAATGTGCTGTATGAATAAATCAATAAGACGTTTTTCTCTGTTGCGTTCGTGAAAGCAAGAGAGTTTTCAATTTGGTCATGTTGGTGCTGAGAGCAAATTGTAAATACAATGTACATGATTGATAATTACAAGTCAGGATAGTCCCACTAACTGGGGCGCTAGAACTCCTTTTTTGACATTTGGGATGTTGGTCAGTGTTGGTCTGTCGTGCTAGCCAACATCCCAAATGTCAAAAAAGGAGTTCTAGCGCCTCAGTTAGTGGGACTAAAGTCAGGACTACTTTCGAAATTGCTTATTGTATTGGCTTTACAGCGTACTACTACTATTAGTACTAATGAAACTTTGGTTGTTGTGTACAAACTTTATAAGAGTCCCTGAGCATTTCTTATTATTTACTTTTAAATATTTGGAAATGTTTCTGGTTGTATTAATAGGAAAAGTGGTCACGTCCAAATGTAAAGGTAAAGGACTGTTCGTTTGGACCACAGGTGTGTGGTATATGGTACACTACCGGGTTCAAGTGGGTGGTTAAGGTCGCAGGGCTTTCCAAACCCCATAAATAACCAAGTCCTGTTTATAAGGCCAAAAAAAAAAGTCTCCGGTTTGCCCAAAAAGTGGTGCGGCGACGCGGCTTTTTTTTTTTTTTTACCTGATTTTTTTGCTTTAAATGTCGGCTGATGACTGCAAATGGTGCCCGACTAAACTTAGTGCAAATATATGGAAGTCCAGAGAGGCCACATAAAGCTTATTCTCGACCATAACCCAATCTAAAAACACGTTAAAATTGTGCAGCAGCAGGATTCCAGTCAAACCAGTGAGTTAGGCGGTTTTGAGACATCATCTTTCATTGAAAAAAAAAACTTTTTCATTTTTGCCGACGCGCATGGCTACGGCAACGCGCGCGCATACCAGAAACCAGAGACTTTTTGGGGGGGCCTTATGGAGTGAGGTTTTGATAGTACTTGTTTTTCCGCTACTGGTGCTTTTTATTTATCATTTCTTGCCTTACTTTCTTTTTGTAAAAAAAAAAGTTGGCTTCCTGCAAGAATCAGCAACTCAAAGGGGGGGGGGGGTGTACGTAAATGACATTCTGTTTAACCGCAGAGCTAGTAACCGCAAATAACATTACAATACTGCTGAGGCAGCACTTTTATTATAGAACTGAAATAATCTTTAAACTTTCCACCCCAGTGAAACCATAGAACCATGTGTTTATAGCTCCATGCTAAAACTGAAGCCCAGATTCATCAATTGATTACTTCTTGGGGCGACTTTAAGCACCTGGAGGGGTGTAATAAAACAGCAGGCATAAACCCTTTATCTCTAGATTGGGACCCACTATTCCTATAGTAATTGAGTTACTGACAGTTACTGATATAGGCCCACGTGATTTGTGAAAGGCGTAGGTGTATCAAGAATGACATACACATGTGTTGTCTAACCTGAGTATTTTAAAAAGGGTAAAACTCCATTTTTACAATTTTGATTGAAAATAAGTTTGGGTCTCTGAATCAAAATTCTGAATGGTTCTCAAAAAAGAGCGCCTCAAATTATTTCTTTTCTAAAAAATAGTTTAAGGGTTGCATTGGATGGGGTGGGATTGAATTATGAAGAGTAATGTTTTTTAAAAATGCAACATAATTTTTTTTGGCATATCTTGATTTATTGCATCAGGCGTTTGATCTCTGTGTAAGTGATTAACACCTCAGTTGCCCTCCAAAAAAAACCAAGCTGTCCTCCCCTTTGAAATTAGCTCCATGGTGTGCCTAAGGGTTCACATGAAGCAACACAGTCTATGCAGTGTAGAGCATTGGTTTTCATGGTTAGTCGACCTTGTTTGCATGCCTTGATATCGTTTGAGGCAAGCTGTAAAGCTTGTCAGAAATGCCTGTAACCAAGGTAAAGCAGAGTATTGAACTGAATTGGGCATCAAGGACAGTTGTCTTGATGGTCCATTAACCTTCTCAAGTAGGCCTTCACGTAAATTATGAGGATTTTTGAATGCTTAGTTTGGCACCTTGCACTCTACTGGGGAAAACATAAAACATTTCTTGGAAAAATAATTTAGTGCTGAAAAAAAATTACCCAAGTAATAATAAATGCACCCAAACAGCGGTATAGCTTGGTTCAACACATACAGCAATAACGCTACTTTCATTTCAGCAATGTATCGGTACCATTTCAAATTCCTTTTTTGTACTCTGATATTGTTGGCACTCTTTTCCCTACAAGCTTTAGAAATAAAGTGGATATGGAGGAAATTCTTTCTGTAACACGGTGTCATATTCCTGAATTTTCCAGAAATGTCATCACATTTGGTATTCAGACTTTCCCAGAAAGAGTTGATGTTTTCATCTGTACAAGAAATAAATTCTGAAACACCTGGTTTTGCAATAAACAACACTTATTGGCAGTTCAGATCAAGATTCAATCAAGATTCAAGCTTGAGTTTGGAGGACTTTTTGCTGATCTAAAAGTGTCATGATAAATGTAATTTATAAGCAGCAACAGGTATCTTTCCCAACTTTATGGGAGGTTGCCACCTGCCATTTCGAAACATGACCCAGGTTACAATATATCTTGGCACTTGGTTTGGTTCCTTTTTATAGCTCCATGGTTTCGAGCTAGAGCTCCATGGTTTCGTTCAGCTCTAGTTGTCTGCATGCATGCCAGGAGTCAGACCACATCTCATCTATCTCATGCTGTCATACCCCACTGACTTAAGGTCATCACATCTCATAGGCTAGGCTGGTTATAACTTGTAAGGTCTGGGCTACAGGTGTGGATTATCAGGTGTAGAACTGGCTGGTCATGGCTTTATACAGTTGTTGACTCCAGTTCTTGAAGCGATCTTTACCTTTCAGTCCTAGTTTGTCATTTGGAACATAGAGCAAGGCTTTGGAACTTGATAAAACGATAGATAAATTTGGTGGTTTTTTTCTCTATGAAAGAACCGCTTCTATTAAAGTAACCAAAATAAACATTGACCACTGCTTCTTTAAAATCATCTCTACTGCTGGTTTGTGGTTATTAAAAAACTACAAGTATGTCTTGTGTACATTAAACATCTGTCAGAAAGTATTTGTCTTAATGTAGTTGTGTTCTTGGCATTAGTGATTCAGCCCAGTAATAATTTTTAGCCAAGAGGGAAATGTGAGAGTAGATACAAAATCTGCCTCTTACCATATTTTACCCCTTCTCCAATTATCTTTTAACATTGCTCTCCTTTTGTTCTTCAACAATAGGCTACAATTTCTTTTGTCCTTTACTTTTGCATCCTTAGTTTAGGCTTGGCACAAATTAAAGATCTGCTTGAAATGTCAGAAATATATTTCAAAACTTGCCAAGTATTTTTTTCATGATCAAACAAGGGTTGGATTGTTCATTCAAGTTCTCCTTCATTAGTGAATACATTTTAATTGCTCGAACAAAAATATTTTGTTTATGGCACGGATCAGAATGCAGCAGGGAGGGGGGGGGGGCAACTATAAGTGAAATGTCAACATCTATCTTTTCTGTGTTCAATAAGGTGCGAATAATCAATCTTTCTGCAGGACCTGAGCCGCCAGAATTCACCAGTTTCTTCACATCCCCAACCAGTATCCGAGTGGAGTGGGGCGACCCGACCCTTGACCCAGGGGCCACCGTCAAGGGTTTCCGCCTGCAGTACAAGCTGGGCGGCGGCAACCTGATTAAATTGAAGGTGGAAGCCAAAGCTGGCAACTCTTATGAAATCGAAGGTACTACCCCAAAAGATTCCAGTAAATGTGAACAAGTGACAAATTTGGTTTACTATCAGAAAATTGCACAGAGCTTCCATGGGCGTCGCTAGGATTTTTTTCTCGGGGGGAAAAGCACATTCCCTCCTCCAGAATCCCTGTACTTTTCCAGCATATTCTCAATTTATCATTTTTTAGAGGACGGGCAGGGACATTTGCCCCCCCCCCCCCATTAAATAAACGGCAATATGACTGCGCCTCTTTTTCTTTTTTTCTCTCCCTTTTTTTCTAGGGGGCACCCCCCCCCCTCCTCACAACGTTCATGAGACCTGCCCTGAATTTGCAGGTTCCTCAGAGATGTTGATACAGATCCCTGCTTTATCTCTTGTCCAGGGAGAAAAACAAATGAAAATCCTGTGATTGTTGATTATATTTGTGTGTGTTTTTTCTTGTATTCAGATTTGACAGAACCATGCGGGGAGTACTTAATTCGCATGTCCACGGCTTCTTCCAAGGGCATGAGTCGTTATAGCAGCTTCAGTCAAGTCGACAGTACGGTTTCTTTAGTGATTCTCGTTTTTGGTTTTGTAAATTGATGGTTGGTTGGTTGTTCTGTCTGTTTCCTTTTTTTCTCTCCTTTCATACTTCCTGTGAATTCCTTTTGTTTCTTTGTTGCGTTTTTTTGTTTTTATTCTTTCATTAATCTTATCCACTTTTATCATCTGTTTCCCCTTCATTTAAAAACTGGTTTGCGTTTCCGTCATTGACCATTAATTTTCTTGTGAAGAGTGATTGTCAATTAGTTAGGCTATATGTGTCTATTTTAAACCCCAAAGCAGTTATTAAAGTCATAGCCCACAGAGCTGCGAGTATATTTCAAAAAATGAGGTACTTTTTTAAGAATTCTTAATTGAAAAGTAATACTGTTCGGTTATTTAATCATTTGATCCTCAAACTCTGCGACCAAACAGGAGTGCATTCTGGACCCCAGGATCTTAACGCCATCCCATCCAGCGACTCGGCAAGGGTCACCTGGTCCCCACCAACCAACGGCTTCTGCATCACTGGTTACCAGCTAAAATACGGCCCCAATGAGAACGAGCTGCAGACGATGGACCTGCCTACCGAACTGACTCAGTATTTGCTGTCGGACCTGCAGCCGGGTACCAGCTACCTGGTGACCCTGGCAGCCGTCGCTAGTGGGGAAACCAGTGAAGAGGCTTTTTACCAGTGGTACCAAGGTATGAAGTGTAACACCCTACTCTTCCAACCCCAATCCCCACACCAATCCCCACCCTAATCCCACCCCAGTCCATACCTTAATCCCACCCCAGTCCATACCTTAATCCCACCCCAGTCCATACCTTAATCCCACCCCATCACAATCCCCACACCAATCCCAACCCTAATCCCACCCCAGTCCATACCTTAATCCCACCCCATCACAATCCCCACACCAATCCCCACCCTAATCTCACCCCAATCCATACCTTAATCCCACCCCATCACAATCCCCACCCCAATCCCCATCCTAATCCCACCCCAATCCCTACATTTAATGCAAATCTGGTCCATGTTTCTATTGTGGTTTCTGAAATTCAGTTGCATTGTAAACAAAAAAAAGCTTTTGATTTTTCAACTGCTGACCTTGATTATCAATTTCTTTGGACAATAGGACCTAATTACTTGATTTATTGATATTGAAAGATTGAGTGATTGGTCAGTTGAGTTGTAGTTCTCAGAAGAAGAAAAAAGCAGAAACAGACAAGCTGTGAAAACTTGAACAAAAAACAAATAATCAACTATGCATTACAAGTCCAAAATGGTTTTATACCAAGCAAAATAGTGTGTGGGAGAATAAATTCGAGAAGAATAATTTTATTTTGATGGGGTTTTTATCAGCAAGGTCTGTTTCCAGATAATTTTCAGTTTGCGTCAAACATGGAAAATAGTATTTGGTCCAGGCTGAACATACCAAATTTCCAGCTTTGTTTGGTGTTATTACTACATGCAGGGGTAGTTGGGGTTGGGTGTACATTTATTTCATTCCCTTTACTGTCTTTGTTGAATGCCTTCTGGGCTTTTCCTGAAACTTCAGTCTAGACAGTCAATTACCAAAACTAGTTCAGTTCGCACCCTTAAGAGAAAGGCTTGATCCAGCCTGCATGGTAACATGGGGCATATTTTCAAAAATTAGATGATGGGTTGTTTTGACATCTTGCGGTCGAAAGTCAATGGGGAGTCATAACCTTTTTTTGTAGTTGACTTTTTCTTTGTTGTAGGCCTAGGCAGGTGTGAGACCGAAACTGGGTTGCGGTCTCAAGAATTTGGATAGAATGGCCGAATCCAAATTTGTGTGGCTGTGAAGTTTTGACAGTAATCACACTTGACAGAAATGCTTTTCATTCCTTTTAACATGTACAGAATTTCTGTGGAAAGAATTAACTTCTGGAAAATGGCTGTCAAGCATGGGCAACAAAAAAACTGTACAGGTTCTTGTTAAATTGTAATAGTTTAACCCATAAAATATTGCACACATAAGCAGATATTGCCGAAACACTCGACCGACTACTGAGTCGGTCTTTTTGCCAAGCATGTTTGAATAGTATATCACAACAAAACCTTAGTCATTGAATTAGATACAAAGTAAGGCATGCGGCTAATCCGGTGGTCAAGTTTGCAAGTCTGTATAAACTTCTTTTCTCCGCTGGTTTTTGAGCACTTTGCAAACACTTGTTCAAAGTATTGATAGATAGTGATGGCATGCTGCGACCAGACCAAATTGCAACACTTGCCCATGATCGCAGTAAATGGAAGAAGCTTGTAGTCGACTGCTCCGCAGCCGAAGGATGATGATGATGAATGATAGAGGAAGAAGAAGAAGCTATATTTATATGTTCCCACTTTTATCGTGAACCCCCACCCAATAAAAACAAGCCTAAAGCCAGCCTTTTTTATTTAATTCTTAACCCTAACTCATCACAACTATCAAAATCCAACACCATGTTTTGCAGTAGTTTGATGAATGCACCTCAGCTACTATTAGTTTCTTTATAGCTCAGTTGCTAATTGGTTCACTCAACAGTTGGATTTTGCAGGATTCTTCTCAGGAACATTTTGCGGGAGTTGGGGTCTTAAATGTGTCTTTATGTTAAATACTCTCATTGCTTGTTCACCCATCTATACAAGCCGGAGCCCCGACTGCCCCAGCTAACCTGAAAGCCAACCCATCCTCCCCCGAGACCGCCATAGTGATGTGGAGTCCTACCTCCTCTAGTGTCACACGCTATGACTACCTGTATGGACCGTCAAGCTACCCGGATGGCAAGCTGACTACCGGGTCCGTGGAGCCAAGCACCATGCTGGTTGAACTGACCGGTTTGGTTCCGGATGAAGAGTACGTCTTTAAGGTCAAGTCAGTCAGTAATGTCGGGCAGAGTGAAACCACATCAACAACGTGGACACAACCTACTCCGGACCCTGTAGGTATGTCGTCATAACACCTCCAATAAACTGTGTTTTTGTTTTCTAATTTACCCCACAAGAAAAAGTGTCCAGAAAGTCACTTTTAAGGCTTCAATGTTTGGTTTTCCTTCTTATACCTGTGCTATAAGGGCAGTGTCCGAATCAGGACTTTTTTGGTTATGATTGCGCTTTACCATTGCAAAGATATAGTAGTAACCATAGCCAATGCCCTAAGACAAAATCTGTTATGGACATATCCTATTCACAATAACCCTTTCTTGCGTTTTTATATCGAACAGTCAATCCCTACTCTCATTGAGAACATCCCTACTCTCATTGAGAACATAACTAATGTTCTTTTGCTGAAAAGTTATAATAATCAAATAGTTGCATGTAACGTTACAAAGACCAATTGTCTAGAAGAATGTAGCTTAGTTCTGTTTGATCCTCAGTTCTTCCAAGCAAGCCGCTTCCTGCCGCACCAGCTCAGGTCAATGTGGAGGTCACGTCGGCCGAAACGGCCAGAGTCTTCTGGACCAGGCCCGAAGGCGAGGCGGAAGTGACAGGCTACATCGTGGGCTTTGGCCTGACTAGCACGGCCAGCAGTGAACTGACGCTGTTCAGCGTGGGGCCCGACGATACGGAGGAAGAATTGGACGGTTTGAAGACGGGCTCGGAGTACGTGGTCACCGTACAGGCGTATAATGACGTCGGAGATGGAGAGGTGAAATCCACTGAGTGGCTCCAACAGGCACCACCAGAACCACTGAGTAAGTGGTCTTTAGTGTCAGTGATGTATTCATATTTTTTACAAAGTATGGTTGCTTGAAATGACAAAAATTACACGAAAGAGTGACACAAAAAGTAGGCTGGCCAAGGCATTGTTTACAGAATGCATGTGCACGCAAAAATGCAGCGCCTGGGCTTGGCTTGTCTGTTGAAGAACTTGAGGGGATGCTAAACGGCCTTTTGAAAAGCTGGCACGTGTGCGCCTTGAACTGGTGTTGTGTAGTCAAGTCCATCACAAGTCCTCCAGTCCCAAGTCAAGTCACTAGCTATTAAAATATGACAATGACAAAGGAAGAAATGAACTATGACCAAGGAATTACTTTGTTATTGATGATCCCCTGTTACTTGTGACATGTGATTTTACTTAACACTGAACGTGTGATGGACTTGACAGTAACGCTACCTATTGAACCTTTGTAGAAACAGTTCTTGCGAAAGCTCGATATTGCCTGAGCTAATTTGTTCAAAGTTTTAGAACTTGCCAGTCCTAACACTCTCCGAATTAGTTGTTGCCGACCCAGCAAATGGGTCGGGCGGGCTGGATAAGTCGGCTCGGTGGGAATGGTCACTTGATCGACCGGAACTGTCCAGTTGGTACTCTCTCTGGGTTACTTCCCCAGGCATTCCCTCCCCACCCCAGGGGGTACTGACCTACAGCTCCTCCCCTACCACCCTTGTCGTCCGGTGGGTGGTCAACGAGGTGGTAGCGGCCGAGCAGACGGAAGGATTCCGGGTCACCTACGGGCGTGACCGGTCAGCCAGCGATGGAGGCATCGTGGAGGTAGGACCTGAAGAAGAATCTGTGGAGATCCAGGACCTGCAGCCGGACACGTTCTACTACCTGAGGGTCTTCAAGTTCAACAGTGCCGGGCAGAGTGAATCAGTGTCTAGAAGCCTACAGACCATGAGTAAGCCTTTTTCCCCTGTGTTTCTTTCTTACCCTAAAAGAGCCGTGGTTTTTCGGGCCCCCCTTACTGTCGGAGGCCCCCCCCCCTTCTAATGCCAGAATACAATGACTGATTGGTTTAAAATTTAGTATGCTGGTAGAGTCATTCATGCTTGGTAAATGTGCAAAATGGCAGCCAATCTGAACACACTGTTTTGTAATTATGGTTATTCATTTTCTAATCTTCAGTCCATGAATGAGCGCGTTTTCCAATACACATTCCAATAAAAAAAATATATTTCTTGGTATCCCACATTGAAATTTGACTTTTTTATGAATACATTGTCCCATTTTTATGAAAATGGTGTCAAAATGTTCACCAGACAAGCCTTAACACACATAAAGGGTCGGCACAAAAAAGTCATTCGTAGTAAATAAAAATTGTATACATAGTGTTGGTGTATATTTATTATCCATGTTACGTTTTACGAAGACAAAGAATTACAGACTGTACAGGTATTTACACACATTAAAAATGTGTGCTTATATAAAGACAGCATGTATAAAACTACTTTTTTATTCCAGAAGACTAATTTCTTGGTTTTTTTCCCCTTTACTATTACAGCTCCACCACCAGGTATGTTTTTACTTTTTTACTGTGTGTGTGTCTCAGTAGTTGTAGTGCATTTTAGTAGTTTAGATTGTCTTGTCGTACGTGTTTCATGATAGCATCTTGCATTGTGTTTTGCATCTTGCATTTTGAATTTTAACTTCCAGTTGTGACACTTTAAAATATGAATAATGTCCGAGTTTCTGGGATTGCCAGAAGTTATAATCAGATTTTTCTCTTGAAATAATAGGCTGATCCTAGAAAAAGGTGTTAGGTAGATTTCAAATTTTCCCCCAAATAACATTTCATCGTTTTTCCTCAAAGATTTAAATAATGATTGTATGCATGCCTGGGTCACATACAGAGAAAGTTACATTGTGGAATATGTAATACATTTAATTTTATTTCTCCAATCTTGTTTTCAATTCTCTCGTATGTATTTTGAAAATTAAAAAAAACACTCATTAATGTTTTGCATTTGGCTTAAATTTTCAAAACCTCCTTAAAGTGCCTGTGGCAATGTAGATCTCAAGGCCAGAGGATTCTGGACGGTAGTGGGCTAAAAAAAACACCTGTTGGCCAGTCTTGATAGGAAGAATATATAAGTGACATTGCCTCACCCGCGCAATATATATGAACAGTAATTGGCCCTTCATGACGACTCATGAAAGCTTTGTTTAACGGACAACTTGCATGATCACTGAGCACGATTAAGTTATTCTGAATGCGCGCAAACTTGTATCGTTTTCGTGTGCGCACTAGGCATACAGGGTAATGCGTTCAAGATTCCCTCCTAACTTTCCCATTTGTGAGGGAGTTCATGTGCGCTTACTCCAAATCAGTGCCTCACTGACACCTATAGCATATCTATGCTAACAAGGGTTGTCCATATTTAGACATCTCTAGAAACAAAAACTGATCTAGTCTTGCATGCCTGTAAGGAGAGATAAGTTGCCCCGAATCAGTGAGAAACATGTAACTGTCGCTCTTGTGAGAACCAAGAAGTGCCCAATGGTTCCAATGCAGAGGAGCGATGTGCACAGCAGCAGCGGTGCATCCAGCAGTTTGAGTCCAGACCCCGCGGGGAAGGCGACATCTGCCCCCGCATCCTGCAGTACCTCAACTGCCTCCAGCGCCTGCAGGATGACTGCATGGAGGAGCAGGGCTATCGCAGCCGGGTGGCCGACGTCCGGACAATGTTCCTGACGGAAGGTTGCAATCGGAACCCTAGGAGAACCCCAGATACCGGTTCCCAGGGGCCGGTGGCCGTGCCAGGTAGCATATACCTGCTGTCGTAATGCTTCAATGTGTGACCCCCTGCGCTCCCCTTGCCTGCATCCCCACCATTGAGCTACTGACGTTAAGAGTTGTTGGTAGACAAGCTGTCTTTCAGTGTCTTAGCATTTTTTACTCATCTGATGTAGAGGGTTAGTAACTCTACCATGGATTGCAAAACATGTCCGTGTTCTCGTTGGTCCTGCATGTGCTTCTTGACGGTTAATAGAATAGACGGTCTTGCATTCAACTGTACCGTCCTTCCTTCTGTGTGGCTATACATGTCTTCCCTCTGGTAAAGTTTTTGAGTTACTAGGCTTGATAGAGAATTATCAGCATCTCTGTTGGTCTAACGTTTTCCCGCTGTGATGAGTTGTAGAATAATCTCTGTGCTGTCCTAGTTTGGTTTGAATCAGGCATGTTTTGTCCAGCTGATGTCCTGTTTTTTTATTTCCTGTGTGTATCATTAATAATTGGAGAAGAAAAAACTGTAGAAAGTCTTGTGCAGCTTGGATGTTTTTGGAACTTTTCCCAGTAGCATGGCTAAAAAAATGTTGCCAAACTTTCCTGCCCCCAGTAGTAGAAGCTTTTACAAAAATGTTGCGCTGGTTAGCCCTCTTTTGCAGCTGTAAAGAGTTTCGTTTCCTGCAATAAGCTCTGCTTTTATCAAGTCTTTACTTATTTTAACTACCATTATTATCCTATGTATACAACACTTAGGTACTTTGAAAAGGTGATAAAAACAGTTATGGCTAGGATATATAACTGTTACAGTCATCTAACAAATGTTGCTTAGTTTTTATGGAGATGTGAGCATCTTCTTTGTGTTGGTGACCAAAAGCCTAGCGCCCTTAGTCTTAAGTTTTTAAGATACCAGTTTGTTTCAAATATCTTTAGAGGGTTTTGCCGCGACTCCAGCAGAGGACATCCAAAGAGGCAGGTTTTTTCCTCGTTTGAAGTTTGCATGACATTCCCCTCCCCCCCCCCCAAAAAAAACCGGTAGCTTAGTGTCCATGCAAAGTAACCCCAAAAAAGAGGAAAAAGTTGTAGCTTAATGTCCACGCAAAGCGAAAAAAAATATGGTAGCTTAACCAGTTTGCGGCAGGATTATTTTGACATGACCGGACCCAGGTGCGGGACTGTTTTTCACGAACCTCGATGCCAGACGGGTTCAGGCTGTCATCTGCGGGCAGCACACCCTGATATATCTGGCCTCGCTCGCTGCGAGCAGGTCGCAGACAGATATTTCCAGCCTCGCTCCTTGCGTGTTTATCCGTCATCCATTCCGAGTTCCACAAAATCTTTGCGTGTATACACGTCATCCTACATGAACTGGTTAATGTCAAGCAAAAAAGGGAAAAAATTGTAGCTTAATGGCCACGCAAAGCAAAAATGATGCCAGTGGTGATGTGCAGTGTACATGGCTTGAGGGAAAGCAAAATTGCAGCTGGAATGTTGGCTGATATGACTGCTAGTGTATGCCTCAAGTTTCCTGCAAAAATGCCTGCGTTCGGTTACATCCCTGCGTTAACCTCGATGGTGATCTTGATGATTAGATTATGATCTTACAGATACACAGTGATCAATGAAGTAATCAGTAATCATGACAACAAATATGACAACCATTAGAGAGTATATATCGATCATAAAATGTTCATAGAAGTGAAAGATAACAAAGATTGAAAACACTTTTTGTATCCATGGTCCAGAGGTGATCCCACCCCCAACCAGCGTAGCAGCCACCGTTCTCTCCCCGACCTCAGCCCGGCTCTCTTGGGTCGATCAAACCCTTGGCGATTCTCAACTCGTCACCGACAATCGTTTCTACAATGTTCGTTATCGCTCCCCACTCCAAAGAGAGTAAGTTAAAAAAAAAAAAAAAAAATTGTTTCTAGATAAAAGTCGTAAAAGAAATCCTATAGGATCTTTATAGGTTTTTGGTTCCCATTGGATCTTTCAAGATACCTATTGGCCTGTATATTCCTATCTTAAAAGGCCTCTGGGTCATTCTATAAAATTTATGGTCCAGAGTGTGATTTTCCCTGTCCCTGTTATCTCTGAACTTGCCTCTGGGTAGCTAGTTTGCTGTGAGAAATTACACATTAAGGCGTGCATCAGAATTATATAATCATTGATGTCAGATGTAACAGGGACAGGAAAAAATGGACCCCAAATTTATAGAATGACCCGTCTTCAAATCCTTAAGCATCATCATCATCCTATGTGGAAACTGTAAGGAGCTTGTTGGAATTTTCTTGAAGGAATCCTCAAAGACTTTTTTTTCATAATTTTATAGTTTGTTTTTGTTTGTTTTTTTAAATCGCACTCTGTAATTTTTTTTCATAACTTGTAAAATTTACTTCTCTCTCTGGTACTGATATGTTTTTCCCTCCGTACCTCAGATTTTTAGAGGAACGGACCAGTGACACCAACTTAATGGTAGATTTTCTCCTGCCTGGCGTCCAGTTTGAGTTTGCCGTGCAGTTGGTGTTGGACCCCCAGCGAAGGAGTGAAGTGAGCGAAGCAGTGTTTGTGACATCTAGAGACCCAGGTTAGTGGTCATTTTGACTCCATTTTTGACCATTTGGCCCTAACAGTCCTGTATCCTCCAATTTTAATTAGATTTTTCACTCACCCTTGAGAATTTGGTGGCATAGGTGGGTTGTGCGTAAAGCGCTCGTATCACACCACTGTGGCCCTGGTTCGAATCCCTGCCGCAGACCACACATGCCATACGTGAGTAGAGTTGTGTGTTGGTTCTCTCCCGTGCCCCGAGGGTTTTTCTCCGGGCCCTCTGCTTTTCCTCCCTCCAGCTGTGCTCTGTGGTCATATTTGTCGCTATGTGGCTGGCTGCCATAGGCGCCTTTACGTGCCAGCGGCCCGACCACGTTGTAGCCACGTCCTTCGCAATTCAGCCTCTCAGCTGCGAGTAAGGATGATTAGCCTCCCAAATTATTAGTATTAATTTAGGAATCGTTAGGAATAAAATACCTGTTGTTTTTGTAGCAAAAGGTGCCCAACCAGCGAGATTCACCGTTACTCAAGTGACTGTAGCCGGCCCAACTTCAGCCAAGGCAATCCTGAATTGGCTCCCTCCACCTGAGAGACAGGATGTCACGGGTAAGCTATGAGGGCACAAGTTTTTTTTAATTTTTTGTTTGTTCTTATTTATTAATATTTTTTTTGCAGGATGCGATAAAATCACTAGAGTGTTCAGTTTTTTATAATAATATATTGACTTGGAGCAGATGCGTGACACAAAATCCCATGATTTGTTCACGATTAATGATCACTCAAGAGTTGTACTAACTTAAAAGTTCTGTGACTGAACTGACTTTTTTTATTATTATTTTTTGGACAAATAAAAACTAAATGCAGTAAAGTATCCACATTGACACTGCTACCATGGCAACACTGGAAAATAACCCAATATAAACAATATACCAAATATTTTGCCTGCGAAGAGTCAAATTCACAAATAAATTGTCAGGACTAAAAAAAAAGAAATGTTGCATGTTTTAAAATCCAATTTGCATGGCAGAATACAGGATAGAATACACAGACTCGGAGGAATTCCGTGACCCGGCCACCGTCTGGGAACGTCTGACCGTGGATGGCTCCAAGATGACCGCTGTCCTGGAAGGCCTGAGGACTGACCAAGAATACCATGCCAGGATTACAGCCGTGTTCAGCTCCAATGAGGCTGGACCGACCATGGCCTCACCGGCTATGTTCACCACCCCTGTGGTACCCCCGTCGTGTGAGTACAGACTAGAGGATGAGGCAGGGGGGGGGTTGCTCAAGATGCATAAACCATCCCTTTTTAACTTTAAGGAGCCGTTATTATTATTATTCAATCTTTATTATTCAATTATTACAAGAAATGAAAAATTTCCTGTCTTTAGTAACACAATACAGTACTGCAAAGGGCAGTTCCATGGTGTCAGACATATCTTTAAGACAATTGAACAGTGTGCACAATACAATTTATAATCATAACGTGGATTTTAATTTTGATAAAACAATGATTTAAAATAGAAATTATTCATCCAACTTTTCTGCTGTAGTAGACATCGGCTCAAAACACCATTGTGTCGGAGGTACTCTGGCAAATAGATTTTTCGTGTGTTCTTATTTATAAATTTTTCAGTTCAACAGCTGAATTGTTGAACAGAAATAAAATATATTTCGATAAAATACAGCCAAGAAAGTGATATGCTTCAAAGTGATATGTTTCATTCGTGGCATTTGGATTTTTTTAAGTTTTGGCATTGAGGTTCATAATTTCGTGGAATTACCCAGAAATCGTTAATTGGCTTTTGGACTGTGTGTTGTTGTCAACACCAATGGGCACCCCCCCCCCCAAAAAAAAACACGAGTTGATCCAGTGTATCAGTAAGTCAGTCAGTGATCTGGGTCACTCAGAAGACAATAGGTTTAAAATAAGTTAACAGGAAGAAACTCTTTTACTGTATTTCTGTCTCTTCAGCCAAATCTTCTAAGCAGTGTGGGGAGTCAGAGGTAGACGCAGTCACTCGTCGGGTCAACTTCCTGTGGGATGAGGTCGCTGACGGCGTACAGCGCCCTCCGTTGTATGGCGTGCCGATACCGTACTGCGAAGACGAGTTTGGTGTGGAGGAGTGCCATGGACTCTTGTGAGTAACAGTTTTGTATTTGATGTGATTTTGTGTCCATAGGCAAGACAATTTGTCACAAGAATCTACTCAAACAGGGGCAGAGTTGGTTGTATTGAATCATTTGCATCCTAAATGATAGTATCAAGATGATACTTATCATTTTGAAATTTTAGTTGTATACACACTCGGTTTCTTTTTAATATAAATCAAATTACTGTGAGTCTTTACTGTACTTGCATAGCTGCCAACTGTTTCGAATTTTTTGTAATTATTACGAATTGTTTGTTAAATTACGAAAATACGATTTGCCACTAAAACATTACGAATTACCCATTTTCTACCTAACGAAAAAAAAATACTTGTAAAGTATCGTTTTTGACCGAAAACTTCTGGCGAAATGTCGCGATAATGGATGGACTGGTGACAAGTCTAATAAGAATGCAGTCAAGCACTCGATAGACATCAATGTGTGTGCGCAGTGGAGTACTTGAGGACCAGACTAAAACTATTTTTCAATGGTGTGTCATTTGTGTGCATCTCGTAGATGTGTGGTTGTGTGTACTGTATGTGAGTACTTTTCAGTGACGATCGTGAGCACATTTGGTCGCTTATTGCCGGGATGATGCGAGATTTTAATCATGGAATTTAATAAGAGTATGGTTGGAATAATTGGTAATAGAGTTTGAGTTTATCACAACGTCCAGAAAAGATAAATCAGCATGCGTTTGCAAGGTATGTTGGCGGGATATTTCTATTGCATACGGTGTCCCTAAATCATTGTGTGTAAAACATTGATACGAACTCGAAACTCCACATCGATAGCATGCATCTCAAAAAAACTATGCGCACATGTTATTATTGTTATTATTTATTTGACTTCAACAAACAAATACAGACATTAAAACAAAATTAATTTAAAAAAAAAAGGGTTGTTTTTTTTTTTTTTTTTTTTTTAAATATGTTTCGGCCTACAGTACATTATTATTCACAACAAGAAGGGTATGCACATGTATGTGTACATGTAAACCATGTACCTGTACTCGATGTTGGTAAAGCTTTTGATAAAACGAGCAGTTGAAAATGACCGCGCGGGTTGATTACTAATTGGGATTTTGAAAAATTGGCAGCTATGTACTTGTTGATTTTTCACTTTATCTTTTTGTAAGATTTCCTTTTGAAAACTTTCATCTACATTTTGTTCCTATTTTCTTTAACTCTTACTCTTTTTCTTTCTTAAAACGTCTTTCAGCTTGAAATTAGCACACTATGAAAACGAACGTCTCTAGATTTCAAGTAAACTGATCATTAATCAAAGTTAGTTATTAATGTGTTCAGTTTGATTTTCTGGTATTTCCTTATCTTTAATTTTCGTCAGCTGTTTCTGTGTTCCTGGGAGGAGGCCACCAGCTCTCAGAGAGCCCCACTGCAGTAAGCAAACATCCACTTGAATTTCATTCACTTTTATTGTTTGAAAGTCGGGGTTTTTTTTACGTAAGTTCACACTAAAGTACTATTTTGCAAGTGTGCATGGACCTACTTGGCTTGTAAAAAAAACCACATCTGTAACCCACTATCTAAAAATGGAAAAGAACAGTTTTGGTACGAATTGAATATTTAGAGTTCGATAATTTGCATCTTGCAATCTTTCCTGTGACTTCAGCTCATTTGGGAGGGAGTGGGGGGCCTTGTTGATGAATGATATCTGTTCCTTGTATGGCTTTTAACCTGCACAAAGTACCATATTTGTCAGTGAACGGGGAGATTGAAACATCATTTTCCAGGTACCAATGGTAAAAATATTTTATTGAAACAGTTTAGAAGTGGAACTTCAATTTGAAAATTAAACATTGTAAAAATGTAAACAGTGGCAACAATAAATTTGCATCAGAAACATGAGATTCGTGTTTGTTCACCAGTATGACATCGTTACAGTGCCTTATACACTCAAAATATTGTATCGTTTTTTCTTTCAGCTGCTGATGAACCCCCGTGTCGGCGTGAGTACAACGCAGCCCGCCAGGCATTGGATGAAGCACGTCTGACTGGACAGCCAGCCATGGCTGCTCAGCTGCCCCACTGCCGTAGTGATGGCTACTATCAGCCTAAACAGTGCTCAGGAACCATGTAAGCTTACCACCCCCACCCCCACCCAACCTTCGCCCCCACCACTAGTCCACTCAGTTCAATAATATTTTGGCAAATCCTTCGGCCAATTTCATGGTACTGAAGCAGCAAAGTTGTGCCAACCAGATTCAGTGTAATCAAATTCTGCCTCTGAATTCTTTTGATAGGTCTCTCTCAAATGACGTCAATTGTGACGTGCATCGGCTCGTCGTATTTCGAAGAAATTTCTAGCAACATGCACTCGTGTTTAGAATTTTAGTTGAATATACATTTATAATTTTTCTACGAAGATGGCGTCCTATGAGAGAGATCTATTAAGAACACTATGATATTGGGCCAAGGCCTTGATGTGAATGTTGGCCATTCCCCTTTCCGACTTAATTCCGTCAGTGTTGTTTAACCCTTGCAATGTTCATCCATCCAACATGTTACATCCATCCAAAAGGAAGACGTTTATTTAAAATTGGCAATTTGTAAAGTCTTTATATCAAGTTAAAGGGGGATACACGTTGAATTATGATCTTCGTTTTTATTACATTCTCAGTGTAATCGGTGGCCACTTATTAATGTAATTATTGATTTGGAGTATGCTTGCCTGCTTTTGTTCACCCAAGGTGTTACTGTGTGACTGAGAATGGAGCCCGTACGGGACAGGAGGCTCCGATGTGGGAGGCCAATGGACTACGATGCGGTAAGTCAAATCCTACCCTCAGAAAATACTTATATACGATGTGTTCTATTGACACTACACCCCTGCTGAGCCCCTGCAAACATGCCCACCCTAAGAAGAGTAAAAAGTCATCAAAAATCCATTGTTAAAGTCGTGTTTCTGTAGGACAAGGTGCCTTTTAAATTCTTGCAAAATTAAGTTCATTTCAGTGGAATCTTGAACATTTCTTCAAATGTTTGGGTCCCGATTTCCTGGTTGCGTTGTGAGAATGACAGATTATACAGAGCTAGAATTGTTTCTAATAGTTTGTTTTCTAATCATTTATCTTTCTTTTCTTTATAAAAAAATATATCTATTCCAGTGTAACAAGATGCCGGCTTAACTCCTGTCGATCTGAGCTGAGATCATTGTTATTGGATTGAGCTGACGCTACCTAGTTTGAGCTGTGCAGCTAGAGGTACTGCTAATGTAGCTATTTCTTCTTCTTTTTTTCCAGTTGAAGTGAAGATTAATACAACCCATTTTTGTGATGCAACTTGGTAAAAAGAGAATATTAGCATAAGGTCTTGGAAAACATCTGTACTAAAGATAACTATAATTCTTGGCTACTGTTCTTACAGGGAAAGGTATGTACATTTGCATTTTAGCAAATAACCTATTTTTATCCCCCCCCCCAAAAAAATAATATAGTATGTATGTACCCTCCCAGATACTTTAGATGCATTTTATGTAGATAATTATGTAGAGTCTTATTATATTACTGATGGTGGTGCTACTTTTGTATTTCGACAAATTATGATTTTCTAACAAGTAAAATATATTTTTAGGTATTTTCAGATATTAATAAAAGCATGATCTTGCCGTAACCATTTTGATTTAGGCACGTAGGCTGCTTTTATATTTCTAGTAACATGTTAAGTTTGCATTTCTTACGAGTGTTAAAAATTTTTGATTCAACATCAAACTTGGGAAAAATGTTTTAACCATAACTCTGGCCGGAAACGTCAATAAACCTAAAGGAAGCTTCGGATGCAGTAATGAAGTTGGCAATTTTGGATATTAATTATTCAAAGCTTATCGTGAAGTTATTTTACAAAGCTTATATCAAAATTCGTAGGTTTTTTTTTTATTTGAAAATTGACAGTTTTATGAACTGACCAAAACGGCAAGACAGCAAGGCTATAGTCTTGCATGCAAGGCTCTTACAGCAAGGCTATAGTCTTGCATGCAAGGCGCTTACAGCAAGACTATAGTCTTGCATACAGCAAGGCTATAGTCTTGCATGCAATTACAGCAAGACTATAGTCTTACATACAGCAAGGCTATAGTCTTGCATGCAAGGCTATTACAGCAAGACTATAGTCTTGCATGCAAGGCTCTTACAGCAAGACTATAGTCTTGCATAAAGCAAGAATTGCATGCAACGCTATTAGAGCTAGACTATAGTCTTGCATACAGCAAGGCTATAGTCTTGCATGCAAGGCTCTTACAGCAAGACTATAGTCTTGCATGCATGGCTATTACAGCAAGGCTATAGTCTTGCATGCAAGGCTCTTACAGCAAGACTATAGTCTTGTATGCAAAGCTATTACAAGAAGGCTATAGACTTGCATACAGCAAGGCTATAGTCCTGCATAAAAAAAAAACACCAAAATTTGATATGTAAAAATAACATCCGAAACGTCTATTGATTGTCAAAATGTTCATTTTCTGTTTGGAAAAAACTTATTACCCATAAAATTTGTTTTAAAAATGACAAGGCTATAGCCTTATGGTTTAATGATTTTTCACCAACAAACTCAAACATTATAATTTCTTTAAAAATTGTTACGTAATTTCCAATTAACCATGAGCATATTCTTTACAGTACATGTATTTAAATACTATGAAGAACTTAAAATTTGAGGAGGGAAATCACTCAAAGTTAGTCTACACCTTAGGTTACAATACGAATAAAGGAAAACCAGGAAATGTTGTAATTTTGGCCAAAAATTGACATTTCTTGAGATTTGTCATATATCTCATTATATATATATAAATATATATAAACAAAAGGAAGATTAACAATGAATGAAATATTCCAAGTTAAGAACTGTTCTCCTTTTCCCCTTGAAATTTGAATGAACAATTCACTTTGTTTTGAAAAGGTAGAATCTGGCTGTTGAATAACACAATTGCAGATGGCTGAAAATGCATAAATAAAATTCAAGTTATTTGTTTGTTCTTTTTTGTACACACACTCACTAAAGACACAATCTACATGGTTCTGTACACACACAACTATTTACAATCCATTCTGATTTTTGCATGAATACGACGTAAATTTTGGGTTTTTTTCCTTCATCTGTGTACTTTGATTAACATAAATTTGGGGAAATTTGATATTTCTGACAAATTAACATTTGTAAGGGGTTAACCTTGCTGTTTTTATCAAAATTGGGCAAAATTTGATATTTCTGACAAATTAATATTTGTAAGGGCTTAACCTTGCTGTTTTCGTTAAAATTTTGGCAAAATTTGATGTTTCTGACAAATTAACATTTGTAAGGGGTTAGCCTTGCTGTTTTCATCAAAATGTGGCAAAAGTTGATATTTCTGACAAATTAAAATTCGTAAGGGGTTAGCCTTACTGTTTTCATCAAAATTGGGCAAAAGTTGATATTTCTGACAAATTAACATTTGTAAGGGGTTAGCCTTGCTGTTTTCATCAAAATTGGGCCAAATTTGATATTTCTGACAAATTAACATTTGTAAGGGGTTAGCCTTGCTGTTTTCATCAAAATTGGGCCAAATTTGATATTTCTGACAAATTAATATTTGTAAGGGGTTAGCCTTGCTGTTTTCATCAAAATTGGGCAAAATTTGATATTTCTGACAAATTAACATTTGTAAGGGGTTAGCCTTGCTGTTTTCATCAAAATTGGGCAAAAGTTGATATTTCTGACAAATTAACATTTGTAAGGGGTTAGCCTTGCTGTTTTCATTAAAATTTGGCAAAATGTGATATTTCTGACAAATTAACATTTGTCAGGGGTTAGCCTTGCTGTTTTCATCAAATTTGGGCAAAAGTTGATATTTCTGACAAATTAACATTTGTAATGGGTTAATCTTGCTGTTTCATCAAAATTGGGCAAAATTTGATATTTCTGACAAATTAACATGTGTAAGGGGTTAATCTTGCTGTTTTCAACAAAATTGGGCAAAATTTGATATTTCTGACAAATTAATATTTGTAAGGGGTTAGCCTTGCTGTTTTCATCAAAATTGGGCAAAATTTGATATTTCTGACAAATTAATATTTGTAAGGGGTTAGCCTTGCTGTTTTCATCAAAATTGGGCAAAATTTGATATTTCTGACAAATTAACATTTGTAAGGGGTTAGCCTTGCTGTTTTCATCAAAATGTGGCAAAAGTTGATATTTCTGACAAATTAACATTTGTAAGGGGTTAGCCTTGCTGTTTTCATCAAAATGTAGCAAAAGTTGATATTTCTGACAAATTAACATTTGTAAGGGGTTAACCTTGCTGTTTTCATCAAAATTGTGAAAATTGGGCAAAATTTGATATTTCTGACAAATTAACATTTGTAAGGGGTTAACCTTGCTGTTTTCATCAAAATTGGGATAAATTCATCACCGAAGGGCAAAACCAATGATAAATATTTACACTCTTAACATCTGTTTAGTACAGCTCTCCCAAAACAGCACCCAGGGCCCTCTTTATCCAGGGGCAAAATGTTTTCTGCATTTATCAAGATTTGTGGATTTTAAAAATGCCTAAATGAGAAGCTTTCCTCGCCGTCTTTTTTTCTGGGGGTTAAAGAATTGCAGTGGGCAGTTTTTAGGAGTGCCTGTTGCGGCAAATACATGAATGAACCGTACACCGATGTTGTTTGTGGATTTTTAATTTTCCCCCAATGTCATCCCTGACTATCAAACTCAAACACTCATTTAACACTGGCATACCAGAGTTAAGCAGAACCAAATTATTCCAAAATTTGAGGTTTTAAACAATTACGAACGACTACATGCACAAGACCAACGGTTGCAGTCATTTGAAACAAATCTAAAATCCATTTCATGAAAAATTGATACGTAAAGTTTGCCTGAAACCAAATTCTATTTGTGTCGACCGTAAATACACTTTGGTTCGGTGAGACTCGGGAACTTGCCCCCAACTTGTCTTCTGTTTTGCCCAGACTGTTGTGATCCATCCTCAAATCCGTATACTGGCCCGTGCCTTATCCAGGATGTCCTTACGCATCTTCGGATAGTTGGGATGGCTTGCTAGGACCTTGTGACAAATGTCGATAGCGTCCACGTATCGCTTTGCCTTCAAGTAGTTGAATGCCAGCTTGTAACCTAGAAATATGACAGGAATTTATTTATTTCATTGTTTTCTATTACATATAGCCAGGATATACTTAAACAAAACAAAGCCAGAGTACAAGGTAGTCAGATCCCTTTTCAGGATGCTACTTACCGATGGTTGGGTTATTCTGGTTACCATACTTCCAGGATTTCTCGTAATTGAGCGCTGCGTCGTGGTACGACTGCTCTTTCTCCATGATAAAGCCCAAGTACTCATAAGCCTTGCAACATGACTGCACAAAAAAGCCAAAAATGATCATAACATTACAACATTTGCAAAGGAGTACACTTTTTACAGGATAGTAGATTATCAGCCAATTCCACAAAAAAACATACTTTTTCAGGGCATAAACTGCGCCACAGTGTGAGAGTGATTCACTGCATCTATTGCACAGTTGGATCTTTCTATACATTTAAGGTCCAAAAATGTGACATTGTTCCTCTGCCCGATACCTTGGTACTTGCATACATCCCTTTAACAGGGACAGGTAAAAAGTGGACCCCAAATTTACAGAACGAACCAGCAGGAAGGGGTTCTATAGATAAATTTAGCATGACATAGTAGCACGACATTTTGAATAATTCATACATCTATAAGTTACGCCTGTGGCACAGACTCTCTTTAATCTTATGCAGGTCAGACCTCATGCCACTTTTCAAGTTTTTTTTTCATTTATATCTTCTCTTCGAATTTATTTCACCTGATTGTGTTGAAGACACTTCCTGAGTAGTTCTGTTGCCATGTCAAACTTTCCAGTGTTGATGTAGATATCGGCGAGCAGGAGCCAGCTCTTCTCAAAGTCTTCTGCGTCCTGAGTAAACCAAAACCGACAAAAACAAATAGAAAAAACCCCATAAACCCTGATATGCTTAGCTCTGCAGCGTGGAACCAACCTTGGTAGGGTACTTGTTGACTTGATTAGCCTGCATTTAATAGGGCGGTGCGGCATTACGTCATGGACAGCCGAGCCCATGAAAAGCAAATTGCTGTGTAAATAGCCCCAGTCATACACATTTCTCCCTAAACCTTTCCTGTTCGTGACAATATCTACTTTTTTGTAAACTATTTTGTATGATGAAATTTTTGCATTTGGGAGATGTTGATTCAATTGTTGGGTTTTGCCTTCGACGAAATTATTTCATATACACTGTACTCTCAGACCTGTACAAGGGCTAGCGAGATGCAATTACATCAGCAAAAGTTAAGATATTTATTTATTTTATTTTTGGGGGTAGGGTGGGGTGTTCTTGGTGGGTAGGGGAAGGGGAATAGGGGTAAGGGGAAGTTGCAATTAGTTTCATATTTACCACCGGGTTCCAGTTCATCTTAGCAATTCTCTTGAGTTGATTGCGAGCTCTCGGCGTCTGCTTGAGTATCATGTAAGCCGTCGCCACACCAAACAGTGCGGGGACGTTCTCCTTCTACAAGATAGTTCAAACAAGGAGGAAAACATTTCAAGATTTCTGTGTTATGCTAACAGGCAACAGGAGTCATCTGAAATAATTTGTGTGGTTTTAAATTCTGAATAATGCAACTAAAATAACAACAGAAGGCAATACTTTGGGATATGAAGGTAAAATTATCCGCTTTGTTTCAAGCATGTTACAATTCAAAACACCTTAAAGGGAATATACATCATTTGCTTTTGCTGTAATTTTCAGAAATGGATGGAATTGGTGGGTTGGAAATATATAGCAAATATAGTTACACTGACTTTTTTGAGAGAAAAAGTTTTTCCAGTTTTTCTGATCTGATCCGCCGATCAGCGTTGATGAAAAAAAATACCACCAGGTGCCATGATTTTACAGGATGGCATGTTGTATTTTCCCTTTAAATAAAACAAATACTCAGAAGGCTCTTTGAGCCAACTTTGCTCAAGACACTTTCACCCTTTTCCGACTGGCATTCCAGAGATGTGCACAGAAGTACCCCTCCTCATTAAGAGGAAGAGTGAAGGAAAACCAGGGGAGAGACATTCAGACACATTCAGAGAGATGCCTGACGCACGCCCAAGACGCTTGCGCTGGCTTTGTGCTCAATGTAAAATCAAGTTGTGCGTAATCACAACTAAAACCAGCAAACACACACGCACACACGGTGTGTCCGAGTAAAGAAAAAGTGGTGGTCAAGGGGCTCCTCTCTTTTTTGCACTGAGCCCTTAGAGGGGGCTCAGTTCAAATTGACATAATCGCTCTTATCTGTTTCAAATATCAAACTTTTATGGCACTTAATTCAAATCTTCTAAATAATTTGGTTCAGCGCAACTCTAGAACAGTCTGAAGGGGATGTAAGGTATGTTGTCTGAAGTTTACAGCAATAAAAAATTGCTGTTCTATACCTCGCTCGTTGCCATCTCCATGAAGGACGACAAGGCTTTCTCTGTGTTGGGTTTAGACTTGGATGCCATGAGGACGTAGTTCTCCATGATCTTGTGGTCGTCCGACCCGGGCACAGGTTTCAATTCCTAGACCCAAC
Organism: Patiria pectinifera; assembly: GCA_029964075.1. NCBI lineage: Eukaryota > Metazoa > Echinodermata > Asteroidea > Valvatida > Asterinidae > Patiria > Patiria pectinifera. Next base: position 20,568,284 of record CM057143.1, on the reverse strand, counting down.
CAAGTAATGCAAACAAGTTTCCAATCATCACACTCGAAAATAAGGAAGACTCTTACAAACAAGAATGCAGACATCTTGAAGCTAATGGACAGAGATTTACCTTGATGAATTTTTCGGCGGTTCTTACGGCCATCTGCTCCGAGTCCGCTTTTTCGGAGGCACTCCTGTGTATTAAAAGAAACAATGACAAATCAAGGTTACTACTAAAACACTTCCCTCATGACACAAATGAATCATTAATAGACCATCCTGCTCAGCTGAGTCTTTATTAATGTATTGAGGTTGAAATAAGCTTGGTTAAAAGGAACCACATAAACATATTTTCTTGTAGAAATACGACCTTACAAAACTCTTCTGAAGTCTCAAAATGAAAGAATTAAATTAGGTTAACACTAAACCAATCTCATCCACTTTAAAGGAAAGTCAACAAAGAGAACTTCAGAATTAGTCTTCAGGAATATGTCATTATCAGGGTTTTTTTGGGGGAGGGCAAGAATACAATTTTAAAAACTTTAGAAAGGACTACATACGCAGCGTCAGTGTTGACGTTTTCAAACGTTTCCCCTCCCAGTGTCTCATTGTCCGGATTGATGCAGATATCGATCATGTTACGGACTGCCAGACGACCCCACTCGCTATCCTTGCGCGCCATGTTGAAATGCTTCACGGCGACGTTGGGATTGCCAATATACCTACAAATTGATAAATGTTAATTCATAAATTCATGAATATTGAGTTGGAGATCATGAAACTTGAAAGGTATCTGTATATATAACACTCATATGCAGAGTTATCACAAGTCATCACAAGTCATCAGAAGTCATCACAAGTCATCACAAGTCATCACAAGTCATCACAAGTCAATCACAAGTCAATCACAAGTCATCACAAGTTGTCACAAGTCCATCACAAGTCATCACAAGTCATCACACGTCATCACAGGCCATCACAAGTCATCACAAGTCATCACAAGTCATCACAAGTCATCACAAGTCAATCACAAGTCATCACAAGTCATCACAAGTCAATCACAAGTCAATCACAAGTCATCACAAGTTATCACAAGTCATCACAAGTCATTGCAAGTCAAGTCCCAAGTTATTTGAAATGATCAACTGTGACGCAGGCATTCTTCTGTCATTTTTCATCCCAATTTGCTCCTGTTTAATGTTGAACTTTTCAAGTGATTAATTCAAATCTTTAAAATAATTTAATGTTGAACTTTTCAAGTAATTGATTCAAATCTTTAAAATAATTTAGTTCGGCGCGACTCTGAAAGGCATACTTGACGGAAACAGATATTGAAGTACAAGATGTGGATTGAACCATCTTGGTACTGACCATTCATACAGTCCCTTGCAGTAGTTGAAGCCCGGATCCATGGCGGCTCTAGACGATGCCTTCTCAGCTTGCTCCAAGAACTGAGCCACGTCTTCCAGCTTGCCTGCGCGACGTAGAAGATCAACCAGTCTGGACAGGGCCTCGTAGTGATCTGAAGAGATCAAAATACAAACATGCACTACTGAGTACTATACATTTTGAGAAAACAGAGAGAACGTTTGCAAAATTTTTGGGGTCTTCTAACTGGATTCTGTTGCTAATGAACATAAAAAGATGTGTCTGCGGGCACACTTTCTTAAACCACCGTCAATGATCGTTTTTTTTTTCCGAATGAAACAATTTCAGGCGCAATAATTGCACAGGGTATTTGGTACCAGTCCTATCTTCACTTTGAGCAAGGATTTTCACATTGAATAAGTTACGTTTCCGGGTAATTGCAAATGTCACTACTTGCCTTTAAGCACAGCAAAGCAATCAGGCTCATAGCATATACTCATGTAATGACAATCAAAGTACCTTCCCCATGGAAACTGCTGGTGTTTCCAACTCTGGAGAGAGCCAGTCCAAACACATAATAACATGCAATTAAATATGAACCGACTGCTCACCAGGAGATCGTTGCAGCAGCTGCCGGAAGTGGAACGTTGCTTGATCGTACTCTCCCTTCCTAAACATCAAATCAGCCATCATCTGCAAAGACAAAGATTTTTGTTTCGATTGGCAAGATTTTTTAGTTCATGAGACAGAACAGCAAGATTGAATTTGGAATTTCGTCAAGATTTCTTGTTCACCAAGTCGTGAATTTTCTCCCAAGTAGGCCTTGAACTCAAATTCTGTCGTTAAAATGAAAATCACAGATTTGTTTATTCATCATACCACAGTAGCGTTATCATTCTCCTTGTCCCCTTGTAGCAGCTGAACCAGCTGATGTTGGCAAGCATCCACCTCGTCCGTTGCCAGGTACAGCCTAGCTAGCTCCAGCATGGCTTTACCGTCGCTGTCTGTGTAGACTAAGGCTTCTTTGTACAGCTTGATGGCTCGTTCATAGTCTCGCTGGGTAGCATGGTGCTCTGCCATCTGGGAACAGATGCTGCAACGAACAAAGAAGTTGACATACAGGGCGTATCAAAAACAGATCATCAAAAAGTAAGGGATTAGTACGTTAAAATTATAAACTTGAACACTGTCAATGTGGTCAAATATTCAAGGGCAGTTTATAAGCTTTCCAATAATACCTTAATTCGGGCGTTTTACAAAACAGTGCGCCACCAGGAGTTTGCCACAGAGAGTTCATTTATCCCAGTGCCTTGCAGGAGATGGTTGACAAATTCGCAGCGCAGGACATTTGATATTGTTAATTTTTCCAGTCAGTAGTTTTGTAAGCGTATGATTCGAGTATATGTTTGCTCTTTGTAAGGCGGCAGAACGCTTTTCCCCAATCTATAACAAATAAGCTCAAGTTGTCTACTGAAACTTATTCAAATGGGATGTGTCTTGTTGACTGTAAATTTGCAAAAAAAGGACTTTCCATGGCAAACTCTTGGTGGCGCTCTGCACTGTGAATCGCCTTAATGGTACCCCTGTAGTCATGGATGACTGAGTAACGTTGAATTCAAATCAAAAGTAGAAAACCATCTTTTGCCAAGTCGGGCTGGTTCTGAGCAGTGAGATGCGCTGTCCAAACAATGCACCATCTGTCTCACATAGTCCACAGGGATGTGGGCTGTTAGGGCACCTCATGCTAACACTTACCCCTACCCCTAACAGTCCCAAAACTAACCTTGTAGCGAGTGCTTTTTGAGTAGACACTGCGTCTGGCTGCTCGACTTGCACACGCTTTAAGATCCTGCAGAGGGATTTCAAAAACAAATCGCGGTTCATCAACTACACACTAAAACCACTAATAACTGCATTATGAAAACATTTCTTTCTTTCTACACCATACCATGGCAGTAAAATAGGTGTTGACAAATGACAGATTTTTAAATGAGCATTATTTTGCAATACCTATTTTGTAACTATTTGTTTTCATTGCAATTGATATTGTCACTGAATTCAGCCAATTATTTACGATGCACACAATAAAAGTAACTTTATGAGAGAACTTAAGTTTTAGGGTTCCTGAACTATTTCTTGACATATAAACAGTATCAATGGCAGTCCTTTGTTCCAGAGGAGTTAGGATAATTTTTTGTTCAATCACCCCTAACCTTCTAAAAAAAACATTATTTCTGTAATTTTCTTCTATTACTTATTAAAATCAGGTTTCTCAAAAACTGGTCCTTTTGTTCAAAAAAAATTGGGTGAAAATGTTTTTATATCAGAAATAAAAATTCAGAAAATCAAAGAAAATTTCATTCAATGCACTGTTTGAGGAAAAGTCCAAAATAAATATTTTAGGAATCCAATTTTTTCGGAAAAGTTGATATAAGAAGTATTTTGCCTTTACCTGGCCTGCATGTCTCGGGCCTTAGTGAGAGCCAACATGGAGTCCTCCATCTTGTTGGCATGACGATGAACTTTGGCCAGCATCACCAACAACTTGCAGTCGTCCATCATGGTGGACACGTCAGAAGCTGTCAACGCAAACAACCAAAATATAGCCGAAAAAGAGTTTTAACCTTTCAGCAGCATTCAAAGGTAGTACTAGCTATCCGGTTTGTTAGTGTAACATCATCTCAATTCAACCATGCGTACTTCACACCGTGTAGCATAGCACGAATGGAACTGGAAGTTAACGCAACTGGAGCATTTATCCAATTGGCGCTAGTTATCAGCGGTGCGCGCACGTGTATGACGTTTTTACTTTTTAACAAACCGGATATGGACTCCGCACACATGTATCCCCTCAATGGTTTGAAAGGAAGAGTTGGGGAAGACCACCAGGAGGGACATTAGAGAACATTGCCAATGGCGCCCGACACTAATGCTAAGATGCTTTGGGTATGTGCACATTCAGAACAAAATAAGTTGTATGCCATATGCGCATGAACCAGTGTGCACACACGTTGCTCCCCCCCCCCTCCACTTGGACTCCCGAAAGTGGACACAAAGCCCCCTCTGCCGTTCGCGCAAGGCGTCTATTTCCAGATCGGTTATTCCTGATTCCCAGATTCTTACCAGATTCATGATCCAGGGCCGTTCTTAGGACCTTCTCCGCCTTCTCAAAGTGTCTCAGTTTCAGCAGCAAGTTGGCCAGATCATACCGTAGGAAAGCCTGCCCTCCTGTCTTCAATGCCGCCTCGTAATAATTGATGGCCTGAAAGATTCAACCACATTTTCTTTATTTATCTTTTTGGACCAAATCCATCAAAACATGTATTTTTTTAAGGTAATAAAATTTTTGAAAATTCAATAGGAAAATTAAGTAGACCAATTTAAAATCATAGTAAGATGAGCAGTGATATTATACAAAAATGTATTTAAAAAAATATTTAAAAGTTACATTTTTTAACTTTCAGTGAAGACATGAATAATATTTTAAATGGTCATTTTACAACCAATACCCCAACCACACACCAAAAAGAAAAAGTGAAACTAAAATTACATATGTGGGGCCTTCTCGTACAAACAAATATAATAATTACAAGTGTAATCTTTTCAAAACATTCATCTCAGCAAAATTAAATTGCTTGTTTCAAAAAATGAACTGGATGGAAGTAAGAAACAGTGCATCAAGCAACGTCTTGTCCTGATGAACTCTGACATAGGGTCAAGTTAATTTGAATTTTTACATACACATCTAGACCTAGATATAACTAGGGCCAATCAGACTATAGGAAAGAAAGATAGTAACCAATGAAATTTCAGAAACTGTTTCCTGTCCTCATTCAACGAGGTCAGATCACCAGTCTAATGACGCATTTCTTACCTTCGTGTATTGATGCGTCTTAATCAACGCTGAGCCAATCTTGCTGGCGAGGGCGCTATCACGCGGGTTCTTCTTCAAGGCAGCCTCGTAGATCTCGATGGCCTTCTCCGGCTCTTGAATGTTCAGGTAGGCATCCCCCAGGAGTAAGGAGGTCTCGGGGCTCGGTTGCTTCTCTACCAGCTCCCTGTTTAAAAGGTCAAAGGGTAAAGGTCAAATTTCAAAGGTCAAATCTTCTAGGAAGTAATGTCACAAGTGCAAGTGGATAACAGGTGACAAATACAGAACTTTGAAAAAACAAATTGAAGGCTTTCTGTGGAATATGTTTGCAGAAAGTCTTCGGTTAGAAACACAAAAAGTCATCAGCCAAGTAACTGCTTTTTACTTGTTATAAAGAAATTTGGCAGTCAAGTGCCATTCCTAAAGACAGTTTACCCATTCCTGTTGGTCGACAGCCCGTCACGTGGGTGGTTTTAGACAGTTAATACAACACCAGCTGGTTTAATAAGCACTTTTTCCCAGTGTCACATGAAATTCGGACTCCTTTTACCCTTTTATTGGTTGAACCCTCACACGTGACCAGTCACTCTCCAAATTATCTTCACTTAGGCAAGCGTAATGCTACCAATGAGTCTGTATTTTATAGAGTCCTAAATTCATACTACACCGGCACCGCTGCATTCTGCGCCACCGCCAATCTCCATATAAGGAGATTTTTTGTACTACTCGCACGAGGCACATACCATAATAGCTAGAGGGGTGTTGCACAGAACCTGAAGTAAAGTTGTGGTTTACATTGATTGACATACCTGTAGCAGCCTGCATACAGTCGTTTGTCTTTGCGGTGATTCAGGTAGATGTCGGCCATCTTGACTCGTGCATGAATAAAATAACTGCAGAAAACAGAGTTTTTATCATAAGTATCATTGTACTGCATGTGGATCAACATTTGTTATTTCGCACAAGAAGGGAGTTAAGTTTTCCAGGAGGTTTAGTGGTTAGAATAAAACATACAAATTTCAAGTTTATCAATAGCAAAAAAATGGATATGTTGATGAGCATGGAGAACATAACTTGATTTTCCTACCTCTGGTTTTGGCCGACGTTCCTCAGCATAGACAGTGCTAGCTCTGTGTCTCCCCTAGCCAGAGCTAGGTCAGCATTGGCGATGGTCACACGCACCTCCTCTGGTGTACCGCTAAACTCATTGATAGCATCTTGCATCACTTTCGCTGCTTCATGCTGCAAAGAGGAAAATCACTGTTTGTCAATTTGAGAGATCTAATATATTTGTAATCTTTGATATGTCTACTGCACATATTTTAAAGAAAGAGTCTAAAAATCGTGGAATGAAAGATTTTCTTAAGGACAAAAATTGGCATCTTTCGTTTTCACGACTACAAAACTTGACACTTTGTGTACTCTAAACAGCCACAACGGAATGTCCGATTGAAGTGCAACAAACAGAATTGTAAGGAGAATTTTATTCTCTTTCCTAAAACCTGCAAATCCTCATTTCCACCTCTTTCCACATTTCCAGTTCTGTCTCATTTTGCCAGAAGCCTGAAATACAGTTCTTATACAAAACTCAAAGTTCTCCTCAATTACTACGCTTGTTCATTATTAAAGCCATAAGACTAGTTTTTAACAACAGTTTGAGAATAATGCAATCTGTTTTTCACACGTATCGAGTTGTGCTTCTGGTCGATGGAGGAAATTGTTTTAGTACGGCTTGCTTAGGGACATAAACTAAATAGAAAACCATTACTTGGGCATCAGAGGGAGGAAATTGTTGTAAACTGGCTTGCTTAGAAACACAAACTAGACACAAGATCGTTACCTGGGCATCAGTCAGTCTGTATGCCTCAGCTAGCTCCAAGTACACCGACACCCGGTCACTGGCTGCGATGGGACGGACTTTACCCCCCCTTTTGGAGGCGGAGGCCGCCCTCTGTTTGACTCCTGGCAGTTGCATGGCACTCTGCAGAGTCTTGATGCACTCATCCAGCTGGTTCAGTTTGCGTTGGGCCTTGGCTTTGATCATGTGGTACAGTGGCATCTCCCTCACCTGAACAGAATGCAAGATGGAAGACATTTTGCACATGAGAAAATTAAAGTTAACCCTTAACCCTATTAAGAACAAATACAATGGACGGGATCATGCTACCATCTTCTAAAAGGCTTCACATTGTGTTCGTCAGATTTTTGCACAGAAAATGCACAATGTAAAATAAATTGCTTAGGGACATAAACCTGCGTCTGTGACACCTCCCGTACCTGAAAAGAAAGCAATACAATGAAAGATGGTCAATATTTTGAGCAGGGGAAATCTGTAGCCCCATTTTACAAATCATGGATCTCTCTATGGCTTTGGTGTCATCTCTGGCTCATAAATCACTAAAATTCAGCTGGAGCTGGCCTGAAGCCGAAGCAGCAAACAAGGTCTTGTTTTGTTAAACATCCTTCAATCCTAACACTATTTCATACCAAGAAAAACAAAGCTATTTACATGATGCCAATATTTCAATGGATGCAAAACAAACATGTGAGAGTTTACCTCAAAATTGTAGCTGAGCCCCATCTCCAGGGACTGTGAGGACTGCTTGTAGTTGCCGGCATGTAGATGAATCTAAACGGAAGACACAAGACTTGATTTTTATTTGGCAACTGAAGAAAAAAATGATTCTCTAATAATGATAAAATGTAAAGGCTTAAACACAAATTTTTGTAATATCTTTAGAAATTTTAATACGATAGAACTTTGAAAATTAAAATAATGAACCTAGTCAGTTTCTCTCTGTGGTTTATTTGAAAATTTGTAACAAAAAGCTGTATCCTCTTTGTGTGATTCTCGTTTGCTATTTCCCAGGTTTGCAGCATTGCTAATGTTGCTAGCATTGTGACCTTGTGTTTGATCCCTGGCTACATGGCATATACAGGTTTATGGCTTCTGACTAGCACCCATTGAACAAAGATATTGACAAAATGGGGAACTGCCAATGTAGGGCTGGATAGCTCAGTTGGTAGAGCACAGGAACGGCAATCCGGAGGTTGCAGGTTCAAGCCCCGCTCCTGTCAATTGCTTTGTTCAACTTTGAAAATTGAATATGATAAAATTCAACTTCTCGCAGACTTCATTGAATACAATTCATCTGAGGAATGCACCGGCGATCAGGAAGTCTTGGGTTCACTCCCTACCTGAGCGCCCTCTCCTCTCCTATTCCAGTAACTATGAACGCTCTTACAGGGAGACGTCAATCTTACCTGGGCCATGAGCAGGTGAGCGTCAGAAAATTGTGGGTTACGATCCAGGCAGAGCTGGAGGCTGCTCTGTGCCATGTCAATCTGACCGGACAGGAATCGGATGCGACTCAGGAGATGTAAGGCTTCCAGCAGGCCAGGCATGGCCTTGGTGATGGGCTCTAGGATGGAGGCACATCGGCTCAGGATTGGACTGACTGGCTGGCCAGCTGCCTGGGGCTGAATCGGGTAGAGATCAGACCAATCAATTATTTGAATTATCCCGGGTTGGGATAATAATAATAATTCTGCATTTTTTTTATAAAGCACATGCATCCACCAGTATTGGTGTTCGAGGAACTACATCATTATTACCCCTGCTCATTGGGCCCAAGAAACATTCTATAGACAATCTCAGCTCCCTCAGGATTACACAGCTTGATGCTGCCATTTCAGCACAAAGCAGCTAAAATCAATCACAATAACCATCTCTGCCCTCACAGGTACCCATTTACTCCTGGGTGGAGAGAAGCAATGAGTGACAAAGTGCCTTGCCCAAGGGCACATGCACCATAACCCCAGGCTGGACATGAACCCACAACCTGCAGAATTACCCATGGATTTTGGGTTTAAAGCTCCAGACCATGAGGCCACGGCACTCCACTGGACATCTGGAGAACCTTAACATCTTAATCAACAAAAACGATGTCTACTCACCAGTGATGTAGTGCCTTGATGCTGGGCCTTGGCCTTAAGGCTGCCTTAAGGCTGGATTTTAGGGCCTTGGCCTTGGCCTCGAGGCTTGAGGGCAAAAGCCTTGGCCTTGGCCTTGAGGGTTCAGGGCCTTGCAATTTTGAGTCAAGGCTCTTCAAGGCCCATAGATTTTTGCATTTTCCAGATAATTCTGTTCGAAAGTTTGCTGTTACCATTTTAATCGTATTACCATGGAGGAGGGAAGCACCCTACAGATTTGTGTGTTGGGCACACTTCCACTTTTGTAGCATCACATTTTGTTACCATTGTAGTAGATTTGCTGCAAAAATATTCCGTACACTTGTGGGGCTAATGAGATGATCACTTTAATTGCATATAACTATGGAATAGATCTGATAGGTTGTATATGTCTCCCTGATAAGTGCTAAAGATCTGCATGTATCTGTTTTAGATAATGCTGATATTTCTGACCATGTTGGGCCAGCAAATAAAAATTTCCCAAATCAGTTTCTTGGATCCCCCTTTGTTACCCTTGGGAGAATTGTGTGTCAATATAGAAGTAAATCATTATTTTGTTTAGTTAAACCATATTGAAGACCTGAACTTATACTTTAATAGATACAGTGCAGTCATAAAACAGTGTAGGCCTATGTGAGCATGTTGATTGCAATTAAAGAAATGTTGTTCTTCGTAACGAGCAATTCGTGATGATAAGAGTGGATCCAGGGGGGCCAAAAGGGGCCATGCCCCCCCCCAAAAAAAACAACCGAAACCATTTTTTTTTATGTGACGTCGTAATAAAGGCAGGCAATGAGTACACCACCACCTTTTCCTCAAAAAACATCGATTAAAATGGTCAGAAATTGCCTCAAATCGCACCACAGAGCATCTTAAATCCAAAATTTTTTCAGGGCCCTAATTTTTTGACCCACTTTTTTTTGGGGGGGGACCAACATTTCTTTGCCCCCTCCCCCCCAAATTGTGTTCTGGATCCGCCCTTGCGTGATGATGTGTCACTCATGTGACTATAATTAGTTCTATTTCAGTGGTCATTTCATAAAACAGGGCCTTGGCCTTGGCCTTGGCCTTGAGGGTAAAGCCTTGGCCTTGGCCTCGAGGCATGAGGGTCAAAGCCTTGGCCTTGGCCTTGGCCTTGAGGGTCAAAGCCTTGGCCTTGGCCTTGGCCTTGAGGGTCAAAGCCTTTGCTCCAACACTGCTACTCACAGGCATGCAACTGAGAAGTCACAAAAAGAGAGGAAATTCAAATATTTCCACTACTTTTCTATTTTCAATGGCACACATGGGAAGTAAAAAAAGAGGAAATCAGCGGATCCGAGGAAACATTGCATGCCTGTTTCTCAAAGTTTCTAATTCCTTAATCTCTGTGTTTTTCTCAGCTAATGAAATGTGACAAAGGTATTCCTTTGTTATTGTTCATCCAATGTTACGTGTGACCACACTTGTGAATGGACTTGTGATTTACTTGTGACTGGTCTTGTGATGGATTCGACCACAACTCTGTCCTTACCTCCGTGGGAGCAAACGCCAGATACTCCTTGACCAACTCCAGCACAAAGTCTGGGTTCATCTGGGAGTAGTAGTCGATACCCAGCGGGATGCCCTTTAATGCGGTGAAGTGGGTGGTGCTCGCGTCGTTGAGTAGGGCCACTACCTCCTCAGTGGGCTTGGCTCGCTTATGGGCCAGGATGGCACGCAGGAACAAAATGTCCTGTAGGAGTGACAGAAAGTAAACTGTATTATACTGTTGACCGGGTGCTAGTGAAGAAAAAAAATCTACCAGGCTCCTTTGAGGCTTCTTCTAAATTTCTTTTGCCGACTGTCACCAAAATTACGAAGTACCGGTTTAGACTTACCGCCGATTTGCCGATGGATTCCTGAATCTCGCTGAGAAACTCCAGCTGCTGCTCAGCATCATCGAGATGGTCCTCAAGAAGCTGGCACTTGATGATGCCTGGACATTAGAGGAGGGAAGAAAAAGTAAGGCGTCTTAGACCTGTTCCTGGGTCAAATTGTAGTTAGAATTAAAATTGAAAAATAGTGCAAATCAAGTCAACCCGAACAGATTTTGTCTAGACAGGTGAACCTATTTGCTACTTTTCCATTGACTGGACTCTTTGAGACGTTTTGAGCAATGGCACCAGTCAATCTTCCCCATGTAGTCGCTCCAAGTTGTTTAAGAAATGTTAAGCATAATTCTAATCTTCAAAATAAAATAGTTTGGCCCAACTCTGAAACGCTGGTCTGAAATGGATATTGAATAGAAAAATCACAATGCTGTCAAGCTGCCAATGGCCATTGGTATACACTTGTAGATATTGTCAAACGGTTTTCATTTTTGTACATATCATCAAGGGCTCAGTAAATTTTTTTTTTTTAATGCATGCACTTGTTGTTGCCATTTTGGGGCTTAATTTTGGTGACTTTATGTTTGCCAAGCTTTCAAATGAATTTGCGTATGTGCGGTTCACAACTAGAGGACAAAATACGCAGACAATTGACTATTCAGCTGGAAAGAAATGAAACCAACGGTTTCTCAAAAGTGTCTAGGGAATAACCACTGCTGAATCTACTTCCAATAGAAAAATGTGCTACAGCTAGCTGGAGGCAAGTAACGCGAACACGGCCCTACTGATCTCTGTTCTGACCTGTGAGGGCAGCAACACTGGTCTCGTCCAGTTTCATAGCGCTGCGGTAGTACTTCATGGCGTCTCGGGGTTTATTCTTGAGGAGCAGTTGGTAGCCTAGCTCTGTCTTGTAATCTGCGTTGTTTGGTTCAAGTGCCACAGCACGCTCCACCATGGTAGTGGTCTGCTGTAGGACCTGGGTATTGCGACCACACTGGGGGGGGGGGTGTCAAGAGGATTACTTATCAGTTGTGGCGACGTTTCCACAATCTCACTCTTATGTGTTAATTAATGTTAAAACGTTTTCACTGTTGACCTTGTATATGGCAATTCCAGTGTTATGAAAGGAAGTGTAATGTCCGTGACAGAGCAAATTAACCATATCTAATTAATGATTCAGAAAAATGATCCCAAACTCCTCGTCTGTAATATCCTTGACCATTACTAGATAATTGATGTATAAGATTTGAAAAAAAAACACCACATTTTTAGGTTTAGTTACTGAGCTCTGTCACAGACAATACATAAAGTTAGAATCTTTTTTGAAGATCAAGTTAAGAGGCTGCTTACCACTCTGCTGTAGACCAGTGACAAATGCCAGCAAATGTAGCCATTTTTGGGCTCAAACCGGTCCAGCAACTGAATCAACTCCCCAAGACGAAGCACCGCCTGCAACCAAAATTTCAATTCATTTTGTTCATTTTTTTAAAAGCTGGTGTTTGGGAAAATATGAGAATAAAGGCAAGCACACAATTTGCAGAAGTGTATCTCACGCCTGCTTTTGTTTTGGGGCAGGTTTTATGTTTTTGATTCCGATGCAGTTACCTCTTCGTATTTTCCGTCTCTGCACAGTATATGTAGAATCTCCATTCTGATGGCTTCAAGGCAGCTGGACTGTTGACTCAAAGCCCTAAAATAACCAAGACAGAAGGTTAGTCAGTAACAGGTGAGGCAGTAGGTTGGAGGAGACGTTAAAATTTGAATTTTTTCCTAATGATTTTTCATTTAAGGGCATCTCCAACCCTCTGAAAAAGGCTACAAATGCTGCACTTACTGCTAAGCAAATAGAACTAAGCGGGAATAAGCAGGGAACCAGGCACACGCAGCACAGAGTGTATGATTTTTTAGCTGGTAAAGTGTTCTTGATAGGCCCAAACCTCCCTGATTGTGAGGCTTGTGTGCTTCGACATTAGCCAGGCGTTGCAGTAGAGTTCATCACAAGACAATCACAAGTCACATTGGTCTCATGTCAAGTCGCAAGCTATTCAAATGAACTTTGACAAATCAATCAGTGCTGGCACCCCCCCCCCCCCTCTTAACCCCCTCCCCCCTCACACGCTACCTTTGAGCAGTCTCCACAGTCTGGTCCCAATCCTGCAGCGCCATCAGGAGCCTCATCTTCTCAATCAGTGCTGGCATGAACCCCGGGTAGGACACCACCGCTTGGTTGATCTGGTCCAGTGCGCCGCTGTAGTTGTGCCTCAGGGTGAAGTAACGAGCTTTGCCAATCAGGGCCTCTACGTCCTTGGATGCCCCGCTACGATGTCGACAACCAACCAAACAAAAGAATCATTTTTTTCACAATACCTTTGTACATGCTTGCTTATAATTATGGGCTGGCTACATCTTCGCTTTAAGCTATTGTGTAGAGAGTAGCCTGAAGTGGCAAGAAACTGAAACGTTTCCAATGGCTGCAGATGGAAAGTTTTGTTTATAAAATATTTTCAATTAATAAAGTTACAAACGTTTTGGTCAATTTTTGCTATTATTTTCTATAAAAGTATTGTCACTTATGATTTAAAAGGATGTAGTCAATGTCTGATAATTTCTTGAAATTATCAGAAATTATCTGAAACTAAAAAGTCACCAATAGTACTCTTGAAAGAGTATGTTTTCCTACGTAGGACATGTTTGACAATTCATGGATATTTGTCATACCTCAGTGCCTCTTCAAAATATTTGCCAGACTTTTTGACGTAAGCATCCCTGCCGCAGGTCAGATCAATCCAGCCTCGAAGAACCTGGCCCTGCTCGGACAAACAAAAGATGTACAAGTAAAGAAAAAACAACAAAGTCAAGAACTGTCACTTCTCAACTTTCTTAAGAACTACAATCCAGAAGTCAAGAACTGAAACCAAAAGGTCAAGAACTGAAGCCCACAAGCCAAGAACTGAAACCTGGAAGGTAACACATGAAACCTGAAACTTAAGAACTAAAACTTAAAAAGTAAAGAAGTGAAATGTGTCCAAATTGAAATCTGAACGATAACAATGTCTTGACTGAAGTTAAACTTCTAAACTTGTAGTTTGTGGAATTTTCAAAGGCAAACACTATTTGTGCATCCATATTTTTTAATTTTTTTATTCTTTGTACAGTTTTCGTAAACTTCTTCCCGTATCAGTGAAAATTAAACCAGTAGCCAGTAGATTACCTGTTTGGCTCCCTGTGACATCTTCAGCATTCTATCCACGTACTCTCGAGCCTTGTCATGCCGTCCCGTGTGCCACAGGAATGTAGCCGCAAAGTACAGACCCTGGAGCATAACAGTAAAACCATAGTATTATGATCAAACTTAGAACTACATTGAGTTGGAGGGTCTCAACTCTAGGACCTCAAATCCTGAAGCCCAAGCTGATATGAAGCCCAGTTTTGGAAAAGCCCCTTGTTGTTCCCACAATGTGAATGTCGCCTACGCATGTGTTTGCTTGCTCAGGTGCAGCTTGTTCCAGTTTGAGAACACAATGAGACCAAGCCATGATAACCATGTGTGACGTCACGATAGCAAGATAAGCAATGCTGCAAACATGGGAGGCAGTAAAGGAACTCTTCATGCTATGGGGCATGTCTTCATGTTTTAGTCAAAGCGAGACCGTACCTTCTCCCCGGTCCGTTTTCTCTCCTCCTTCAGTTTGGCGTCCAGATCCTGGACTGCCTCTCGGTCTGTTGGGTCAAAAGAAGAAGAATGAATCAGCAACAATCAGCATCAGTCTGCGGCATCACTAGGCCAGACAGTGTCCCCTACAATTCATGCACTACTTGGACACGCACGATGTCTCGATGGTCTTGACTCCGTCCAATGATCTTGAGACTTACCAACCGTCTTGCATCGCTTGTGGGAATACATGAGCGCCATGGTGGTGCACAGGATCAGATCTGGCTTGTCCTTGATGGATTCCAGCTCGCGCATGCCCTCAGCGATACGGTCTGCGACAGTAATAGATACAATCACAAGTCAATTACAAGTTAATCATAATTCAATCACAAGCCACTTCACCCCCACTTGCCTCTCTCCGCCCAGGAGTGTAAATGAGTACCGGCATTAGCTGGGGAGTAACCTGTGATGGGCTGGCATCCCGTCCAGGGGGAATACAAATATTCTCAGTCGTTTCATGCTACTGAAACCGGAGCTAAATGCAGGCCTGATGGGTCACATTGGCTCGTGACAGACTTTACTTTTTTTACTTACTGACCTTTCAAGAAATGTGGCCAATATCATAGAGCTGCTAAGCACAGAAATCTGCTAAGCACGAAAAAAATTTGCTTAGCAAAAACAGGTTACCAGCCAACTTGTCATGCAACCAAACCTGTTTGTGACCGGTACTCAGCTGATTTTGTCAAAATTTCGCTAAGCAATATTTCTGCTTAGCAGATTTACGAAATTGGTTCCAGGTCAATATCAAGAGCATCTGAAATATATTCAAGTGATCACCTTCGAGTATGAGGCCATAAGCCTTGAAGAACTGCAAGATGGGGTCAGCACCGTATTTCTTGATAGCTTCCAGTGCCACCGTCTGCATGTGGCGATAGAGTTTCTCCTGGCAGTAGTAGTTGATGGCGGCCTGGGACAGAGACAAACAGGTCGGAAAGACGGATCAAATGATATCGTGTATTAAACTTTTTAAACTGTTTTTCATTAGGCTACGTGTGCCTATTACACCATGTGCCTATTACGCCTAAACTATAGCAGAAAAATTGAATCGAAATTCCCTACCTGTTGACGTTTATTAATCTAGTAAAGAAAAATAAAATTTACAGGAAATTTGGAGAAAGTTTGTCAGAAATGCCTGCAGGGTTTTCACAGGTTAACTAGAGGTAGAACTTTGATTTTTCCTGCTTTTTAACAAGGTAAGTAGCTTCCATAGTTAATACAAACTAGATTTTAAATTCAGGGAAATCAACTTTTCGAGAAATTTAGCACAAATTGCTGTATGGCTCACAGTATGGAGGAGGACCAGTATTTGAGACACATGTAATGGGGCTAACAAACGCTGTGCTACAATTCTTAAAGTTTGCTTGTTTTTTTTGTTTTTTTCATATTCAATGTGTAGAGAGAACGCTCATTACCAGTGTGGTAGAATCAGTATCTGCCATGGTGAATGTTGCTTTCAATGTTGCAATTCAGTGAGGTCAAGCCACAACGTCACCCTCTGCCATAAAACCTAAGGGGGGAAAAAGTAGAATGGGATGGGTTTAGGTCAATTTGTACCAGAATAATTCAATCAATAGGTCTGGTATGTTTGGGATTTATTTCTTTTCAAAGTGCTTTTCGTGAACCGGTCCCACATTTGGAAAAATGTTGCAACCTGACACCACTTCCGCGATTGTGTACAAAGTCTATGGAGAGTCGAGGAAATTTTCTAAGTATTTCCGAACAAAATTGGAAATATTTCTCAGTCCCAGATTCATGCCTTATCATCATTTTTGCAATGAATGACCTTCATTGAGATGATATATGAAGAAAAAAGTGGCGTCAGGTTGCAACATTTTTTCCCCGCATTTTCTCCATTCTTGTACTTCCATGGTGTAAACATGTACGTACACATAATAAGATAATAAATTACGAAAAGAACTGTGAACCGGTCCCGCATCTTTTCCATTCTTGGGCTGGCACTTCCTCTGTACATGCGCATTTATACAAGTAGGCCTATGCATTATCAGATCGTAAATTACCACATGAAGTCAAGCGAATATATAAGTTAAGAATGGGCTTGTCGAGCGCAAAGTGAGTCTCCCGCGCAAGTTTAAACTTGCGCGCGCAAGTTTAAACCTGCGCGCACGCAAGTTTAAACTTGCGCGCGCATTCATTTCCTTGCTACAAATTGTGCATGCAAGTTTAAACTTGCGCACTGCATAGAATTTCCCGGCCACGCATACAGAGCTTCTAAACTATTTTGCCCCTGGGTATACTCATGCAGATATGTAACATTATTTTTAAAGCAGATTTTTTTCTCTGATTTAATAGCATCACTGAGCTTCGGGAGACAATGCCTTAATGCCTTTTTTTGAAACATTTGATTAAATTCATTAATTAAATCATTTGCAAATTTATTTGTTTTTTAAAATAATTACCATTTTATATGCATAACGTTTTTAAGTTGTAAACATTTTTTAATATGAATTATTGAGCCTGCAATAAAAAATATTTGTTAAAGTAATACATTTAATTAATTAAGTAAATTAGTAATGCATTCATTAATTTTTTTTCAAATTATGCATTTTTGAAGTGTACACAGCGCTCGAAATGTTATGCAAGTATTTCTAAAAACAATATGAATTATTGTACCGTACAATTTATTAATTGTTAAATTAATTAGTATTTTTTTAAGAGTAAGTACTTTTTTAATTGTAGAATACACAAGCATTTTAAAAATAATGTAAATGATTAGTATAATGTCAAAACTTGAACAATTGAAGGCATCATAATCATTCTTTTTACGTTAACAGCGGGTTACACCTAGGAAATTATGATTTATATACATTCAAGAATATAAATAAAATGCTAATTAGGTTTACAAAGCAAAAAACTTGAAGCTGGTCTCCATTTTTGAACAACTTCAGTACACTTTCCAAGCAATCGCCGCTAGTGTGCTTAAGTTGATTGCTTGCCCGGTCCCCTCCCTGGCCCCGCCCCTACGTACCCTTAAACAACTTCTCTGATAAGCACTGCTAAATCTCAATGTTTCTTTTCATTGACGCTAATTGAATTCCCCTTTTTTATTTATTTCTTTATTCATTCATTTATTCCATTATTTCTCCATGTACTCGTGTTTTGAAAAAAATCTTTCATCAATGAAAATCCCGCCCGCAAAAGAAGGTTGCGATCGCCTTTGCGCAAGTTTAAACTTGCGCACGCAAATTAAAATGGCGCGGTGTAATTTGCGGTGTAATTTGTACTCATATTAAGTTTACCACTCGCATCACAGCTGCGGTACTGGAACCGCAACCGATAGTGCATGAAACAGTCATCGGGTGTTACGCTTCCGCGCGACGTCATGCGCCAACAGCCAATCGCCAGCCGGCAAAAACGACTAGTTGACAGCCTGGTACCGGTAACCGACCGCCATTCAATCGTACACAATTTTTGTGTGTGCACAAACCATTGGCGTTCGTGGACATGGTCGCAAGGTTGTCAGGTTAGCGGTTATTCCTCCTGTTTTCACTGCAATTGTGGGCTGAATCTTCATCCTGGATCGTTTTTTACTTCAAGGACCTGTGTAATGGTTATTCCAGGCAAGTTTGGGGTGAGTTGCAGTTGCAATTAGTGTGTAACGGGGACAAAATTCAACATTTTCCAAATTTTTTTTGCCTATACTATCGTTTTTGAGAAAAATGAGCTCCAGCTCTAGATGACAACCCAATGATAAAACTCAGAGCTGGGTAACTCCAGCTAATAGGGCCTACGGAAATTATTATAGCGTCGTGGTAGCGACTGCAATATTTACAGAATTTCTCACCCAAACATTGCTTTTGCGACAACTACGTATGCTGCATAATATACTCACTTATGTGTTTGATTTGTAGAGGTAAAAAGCAGCTAAATGGTGCACAATTGCAGTTAAATTTTAAAGTCCAACTGCATGCTATTCCGGCGATTTCATTTTTCACACAAAAATGTGTTGATAGGATCCAGGCAACAGTGCGCCCTCTATAGTCAAATGCTCGCAAGTATTACTGCCCCGCCTCCCCTTTGGGGAAGTGGGGGGGGGGGGATCTACTTTAAATATTGAACAATGATTCATCCTCAAATTTAATGTCCTTTTTGTGGAAATTATTTATTGTTTGGGTTACGGTTGAGATGGCAGTAATCAAGCAAATCAATATTATCCAAAAAATGTAAAGAAGGTGGCTAAAAAATCCCTATGATTTTATTTTAATTTTATATTTTGGTTTTTAATTTCTTTATTATACTTTTTTTAGGGGCGGAGGGGGGGGGGCAGGAATGGTTAGGTGTGCAATAAGGACTTGTGGCACTGAACACTCACAAGGCCCCCAGATGCAGATCCGGGGGTAAAAACGTGTTCTGACCCCCCTCCCCCCAAAAAATAAAATGAAATAAAAATTATGACACAGAGGCATAGCCAGCATGGGGGTAAGGGGGCTATTTTGATAGTGTGCATAATCATCCAATTTGAACAGCGCCCCCATTGACAGATGGAACCAGGCTCCCCCCCCCTTTTGAAGATTTTGAAGAGTCCATGTGTCCAGAGAAACAAAATCTGCCTACATTTCAGCACTGATTTGCAAATGCCCTTTTCACAAAATTTTTAACCCCCCCCCCCCCCCAAAAAATGAACTTGTTAGCCAATGGGCCTGATGACCCCCCAACGCCAAAACCATTCTGCATGCTATTGAACAAAGCTAGCAAAATGCTTTCGCTTCGAATTCTATCATGAGGGCCCCCTTCAATTGCAAAAACAATGTGATACCTATTATTCGCCAGTTGCTTTGTGCCACCCCACAGCATAAGCCAAAAGTACTTACATAAGAATCCATTTCACACCAAAGTATTTGTTGAAATATAGATTTATTGATAACCATTCCAAAACAGTTCTGTGAGTAAATATATAAACACGTTTTCCCTTCTTTTTTTTTTAAAGTTGATTAAGAGAGGTATTCAAGCAAAAACATTATAACATTAAAGGATTATAACTATACATATATCTCTTAAAGTAAGAAAACAAAAATACCAAATTTAATTGACAATTTTAAAAAGGCCACTTTTCATTTGTATGTTCTTCAGTCGAATACAAGCTTCAACACACCTCACTTTTTGCACCAAGCACAAAGCTATATTTTCATTTTTTTTCCCCTTTCAACACAATTCATGAGACAAAACATTAAAAAAAAAAGAACACACATAATGAACGTAATTTGCTCTTCCATTTTTTTAAGGTGAAAATTTTTTGCATTTGAAGATTTAAAAAAATCCACTTCGGTTTTTAAACACTGACAAAAGTTTGGATTTGTTGCGCCAAATTTGTGGGTTATTTCCCAAACAAAATTGGATACATCTGAAGGTTCTCATGACGGCATTTCTTATTAATGTTTTGGTTGGCATAAAATGTTTTTGTCAAGTTATTCATTAATTTTATGTCAACTATGAAAAAGGGGATGACTTAAAATAACCAAATATATTTTTGACTCCAAACAACAGTGTGTTCTTTCTTTTTTCCCCTACTCTTTCAATTCCTTTTCAGAAAAATTCTACAAACTCAAATCTTGGAGGTTGGGTGTTGAAACAATATATATATATCAAGCGTGATCATTTTGTTTTCAATTTAAAATGACTCCTCTGGCTATCTATCTGTGAGACCTTAACAAAAGCTATTACAGTGAAATCTCGATAAGTCAAACTCTGATAACCCAAAACAACTGTTAAGTCAAACAAAGAATCCATTGCCTTCAGTGGTATAACAATGATATACAACCCTGCTCAACTCAAAACTCTGAAAGTCAAATTTTGAACCTGTTCCCTCGAAGTTTGACTTATCAAAATTTCACTGTAGATATTTAGGGGGGTGTTGAAATTTAAGGTTGGGTGACACTAGGCCCAAAATTACTTGTTAGCTGCAGCATTTTTACAAAATGCATCTAAAAGTGTTCAAAACCCCAACCTCCAGCCCTTGCTTTTTAAACTCTTCGCACGATGACGCCAACGCCTAATGACCAACTTCCACGGCCAGTCGATCCCTTGAGAGAAAACCTGAATGCATCCCATCCACCATATGTAAAAATGGCTCATGCAGAAATATAACAATACAAAACTGTAAAGAAAAATACTTACATAAAACATAACAGCTGAATACTTAGGATAACGTTTAAAAAAAAAAAAAACAAAGAGAGAGAATATAAAACAAAAACCGAACCATGCACAGAAGATATACCGATAACCTCAAAACGTGTATCCTAATACATGATAATATTGTGAAGCACATACATTTGTTTCACTTTAAAGTCACTCGTCATTAATATTCTATTTACACTGTAACAAATAATTTGTTCATTTACTCTTCTGCTTTAATAAAAAATACATCCATTTTATTATTATCTGCAATATTATCATCATTTTTTTATTTTTTTATTATAACACCATCTGGATAAATCCATTCTGCAGATTCCAGAATAACCCGTTTTATTTTTGCTTTTCTTTATCGGCACTATCAATCGGATCAAGTCAAATGAGCCAAATTTCAAGGAGCTTCTGAACAGTAAATGAGTGTGAGGCATTCTGGCAAAATGAGACGGAACTGGAAACTGGCCGTTCTGGAGAAAAATTCGAAAAAAAAAAAAAAAATGGGGATGATTCTTTTAGATTTTCAGGTTTATTGAAATTTGTAATCTTTGATATGTCTACTGCATGTGTTTTCAAGAAAAAGTATTAAAAAAAAACCGTGAAATAAAAGTGTTTTTAAGGAAAAACAACTTGCATCTTTCATTTTCACTACTACAAAACTTGAAAACCTTTGAAGGCCTTTTTCTCAGTATTTTACTTTTTTGACGTGTCGATAAATGTAAACTTTCAACAACCATGACGTGTCCATGGAATGTCCGATCGAAGTGCAACAAACTGTACTGTACGGAGAATTTTGTTCTTTTTCCTAATACCTGCAAACCCTCATTTTGACCTCTGCTCAGTTTTGTCTAATTTTGCCAGAACGCCTCATATATTCTCAGGAAAAAAAAAGTAGCTGGTAACCAGTCACAACCAATATGAATCCCATGATATCTTGCCTGGTAACCTGTCTATGCTCAGGGAATTTGTGTTCAAGAAGCTCCGTGAAAATTGATCCCATCACACACAGTAAGAATTGGCACTCCATACTTCCATTAAATCACTTCAACTTCAGTTGACTCTGCGGTGTAGAACCCCAGACTACCCATCCATAGGCTTACTGTGTGGATCCATGACACTGACTAATTAATGCCGACGAAAAGTTCTCATTACGAGTCGTTTCATGTTTGTAGGACGACAAAGACATGCACTGATTAATACGGTTAAGAGGTAGATGTAATTTCTTTTTAAAGAACCCCTAAAACAAAAAATTAACCAAACAAAAAATTACGTAACGAAAACAAAAATCCCAATATGACCTTGAACTACCTATACATGTATAATTGAAAAGTATGTATTATTGATGTCCTGGACGAGCTAAATTGAATACCGAGGTAATGTTTCTTCCTAACTGAGCGTGAAACATGACGACAATGTGTTTCAAATGTTCCATTTGAAACCACTTCAATTAACCTTCTTAAAAACTTATCATGAGTGATTCAGAATCTGAAACTATAAGCAACCAAAATCAAAACTTTAAAAAATAAACCAATATACCAGCCAATCAAAATGCTGGGATAAAATTGGGAGTTATAGTGCTCCGAGTGTATGATTGAAGACGATTAAAGTATGGTGTTCTTATAAAATACATTATACCATGATGAAGTTTGTTGTTTATATACAGTAAAAAAAAACTTTCAAGTCGACTCTCCGTCTGTTGTTATATTAAAACTGATTCAATATTGAAAAAAAATTTGTAAAAAACCTCAAGTTTGCAGTCTCTTGGCAAAGTTTGGGGACGTTAATTTGTTTTGTTTGGACGCATTGTTTGAGTTCAAAACCGGACACTAAACTTGACAATGCCAGGACAATATTACAATATTACATATCAATACTGTGGCATAAACAAAAATATCTGATTGCATGAATTATTCACTGAAATTGGGTATAAGAAGGTCCTTCATTGTCAAAAGCAGCTACAAATGATGATGCAGCAAAAAATTAACGCAGCAGACATTATAAAATAATTACGCAAGAAAAATATGGTTTTAAAGAATCAGTATTCAATTAAAAGCAGAAATCAAAATAAACAACGAAAGTTTAAAAATTGTTTTTACTTCTGCGTTAGAAGTAGACATGGCAATGAAACATATTTTTGTTCAGTTAAGGTTAAACCTTAGCATACTTGGGAATCTGAATAATAATTAATAATAATTTATTATTCTGAATGAAGTATATCATCCAAAATTGTACAAATGAAAACAATTAAAATAAACAAAGTTTTAAGAAAAATCTGGGAAGACATGTGTCAACAATTATTCTATAATACATTTCAAAGTCTATCTTATTTATAATTGATCATTTTCTCTTTTTTTCCCCTTTCTTTTTGTTACTTTGCAAGAAATGTTCGATTTCAACATGACCATGTCTTAAATGCCAATGATCTAATTGGTTAAAAAAAAAAACCAAAACACCCAAAATCTGGTCAACTATAATGAGCTAACACAATATATATAAAACCCTCGCAACAAAAGTCTCCTTTAGGAACCTTTGTGGTGGCGACAGTTTTACCTAAAAATCTTAATTAGTAAATAAGATTTCCTGCGCCATTTGTGTTTTTAATGACATTTCAATTAACGCTTAAAAAAAACTTGACAAAAAAAGTTTTTAAAAAAAATTTCAGTTTCAGAACGAAATGCTTGGTTCGCAAAACCAAAGCTTTCTGCAGCAATCTTAATAATGCAGCAATTGAAGTTTTTTTCTTTTCTATTCAGCGATTTTAAAACCAATTTTCTTCCTGTTACTTCATAAAAGGCTTAAAAGCTCAGCAGGTAAATGAAAACAGGAAAATAATTACACAATCAGTTTTATATTTACAACTTTTTTTTTCTCTGTGTGAACTTGCCCCGTCCATAATTCTGCTCAAAATCTTTTCATGGGAAGTTGACAAATTCAAATTTTGCCCTTCAGTACAGAATTGAAAGGGTTGTTGGACATGATTCTAATTCTGTCTAGGAGTCTAAGATTTCTGTCTAAGATTTCTCAGTGGAATCAACTCCAAATTTTTTCAGAAAAAAAAACACAGTGGGGAAAGAGGGCAAACCTTCTAACATTAAACATGACGATTTAACATGATTCTCTGAATTAGTTTGGAATCGATTCTACTAAATTCTGGTACAGATTCGGTCACAAAAACACACAGCACCAAAGACTAATAGACCTCTTACATTGTATGTCCTCCCTGACGAATACTTAAAAGAGTGCTTGGACAGTTTGGGGCAGTATATGGATAAATACTTTTGTACACACAGCCAAAAAAGGAGCCATGTTGGGGAAAAGTAAATCTTGTTTTAACAGAACTTTTTCTCCAAAAAAGGCAAAGAAATATATTTTTCCCCCTTATTTTATCATCATTAACATTCATCCCTCTAAAAGACTGAATTACTATATATTTTTTTTCTCCATGACAATTTTTTTTTTTTTAAATGTTCGTCGGGGAAAAAATATATAATTATTATTAACATACTGTGAACACACAAAAAAATGTTAACAGCATCAGTGACATTAAACTGAATTCAAATATACCTGATATTATATATTATATAGATATACATACATACATTAAATTATTCCAAATTGATCTTTTGTTTTACGAACAACTATGAATCTGAGATATAGAATAACAAGACGTACATGTTCTACCCTTTTGTTTCTGTTCTTCATTTTAAGATGAAAATATAAGAATTGTTCATCTTGTCCTGAATGCATTTCCGAGAGGTGGTATGTTTTTGCTAATTTTTTTTATATTTTTTTTGGAGATATAAAAAAATTATTTTTGACATCACAATTAAAATTACAATAAAAAACTAAATAAATTCAGAAAAAATTCTGAAGTCTTGTTCCGAAAATCATTTTGAGGCATAATGACTCTGTTCTTCTATGAAGATTTTGTTTGTTTGTTTTTTCTTGTCATATTCAAAACTCAAAAATGGAGGGAAATTTTGTCTTGAGTGATTCCTACTTTTATTCTACATGATTGAGATTTCCCCGACAAGGCACTGTTGTGTTTACATATGAATATTTATGTCTTAAGAAATACTTCTGTTTATATTTACAAAGTCCCAAGACATATTTCTCATTTTCTTTGATGGGAAATTTTCAGAATACCAATCAAGCAGATTTATCTTTTCTGTGACGAACGAAAATCATGAGGGTTACTCATTTGATTCCAGTTTATATAAAATGCTGAGGTGGGGGATTAATTTTGTGACTGAAAATCTTGAAACTACTTCCTTCAAATTCCTTTCTCCCTCAACCTTAGATCCTCCCACCACCTCCCTCGATTACTCCCATCACTCCACACATTGAGCACATCTTAAAATATACCTACTTGCAGCCTTTTAAGACTGCATATCATGGTATTTACAATAACGAGGTGTACAAGATTTCAGTTTACAATACAGTATTCAGGTGCAAGACTGTATACGCACTCCGACCTGCTGCCTAAAGGAGTCCATGAACAAGTACCCCCTCTATGGTGAAAATGAGACAGGGCAAGCATACTGAAGGACCATTGGGCACCATCTTGCCTCTTGTACGCTGGCACACACGCGCCTTACGTACATGGAGAACAGTGGAGGTGAACCAGCCAAGTGTCCTTCTCATTTTGTTAGGTAACATACCGCCCTCGTTTGTTCAGGCACGGTGTCCATTAGGAACAGTGGCTCGGATATTATCAGGTTCGTAAGTGTGACGTCATCTCAACTTACTGTACATGGTGTAGCATGGCACCAATGGAACCGGAAGTTAACGCAACTTGAGCGTTTATCCAATGGGCGCTCGTAATCAGTGGTGCGTGCGCGTGTATGACGAAGTCACTTACGAACCGGATAGAGCCCTGCTCAGTGGCTCCGCAGCACTGGACAGACCTGATCTGGTACAGGTTTCTCTTGTCACGAGACAAACCCATGAGGTCCACGTGTTTGATGAACTACAAATATATATACTGTGTGTGACTGTATTTAAGATATATAATGCATACGTAATATGTACAATCCCTGACTGTGAAGACAATGCTTGACCCGTCTCAAGAATGGGGCGTGGATCAGACCTCACTTTGAATGTGTATACCTACCCCGTCAAAATCAGTGAAATTCACTAGGGCTGTTTGAAACACTTCCCCCATCCCCCTTCCCCCACCCCCCAAAAAAAGGATTCAGGACAGTTGTGCGTGGTTAGTATTACTACTCCCAAACTATTGGTTGAGCTTTTCTCCACTGCAGTTGAGACGGTCCCAACTATCGTTGGGACCATCCCAAGTGCAGTTCAAACCGATGCAATAGCTGGGGCATAACAGGATCATACGCACTCTAGTGAGGTCACAATACTTTCAAAATGTTTCTTTCTACTATCTATTTCTGTTGTTGACGGTGACATCGGGTCAGCACACAGACTGACCTCTGATGGTTGGTTCTAAAGAGTGACCTTGATGAAGCGACGACGTTTGACACCGACAGAACAAACTACGATCGAATCAGTGATGACCTTAATCAGTTTGAAGCTGAGCTTGATCACTGTGGGGATGACCTTTGGTCACAGAAATATGACCTATATTGTTTCAGTAATGACCTTGATCACTGCCACAATGACCTTGTTCACCGTAGCGATGACCTTGTTCACCGCAGCAACGGCACTGAGCTACGCACCGATGACCTTGATCACTACAGCGATGATTTTGACTGCTATGAAGATGAACCTGATCGCTGCAATAGTGACCCCTCTCTGACCCTGATCACCATGGCAATGACCTCAATCACTGTCAACCAATACCGCACATGAATGAGCTTTCATGGTTTGACTACAAAGTAAATGGAAATGTTAGCTACCAAACTGCCTGTTAAATGAATGGCCTGGTCCAATATGGAAGAGTGAGGTAGTCTCAATTTGTACCACTATAAAAGTACCCCTCTATTCCCCCTCCCCCCCCCCCAAAAAAATAAGGGTCCATATGATTACAATTGATCAGGGTCATGGCAAACACAAACTCATCCTTCATGTCACAATCTACATTTCCAACTCCAAAAGTGCATTGCTTCCTGAGATGGAGATTGATACAAATGAAAAAAATTTTAAAAAAAAGATTCCCAAAATCTTGTCAGTCGGGTCTAGCAATGCCGTCCACTGCATTCAATGAAAAAGTCCTGCTGGCTATAAAACAAAGGTCCTGATGACATTGATCTAGATACCGGTATTACCTCCGAACTAGAAAACAGCAGTGAAATATCCAGGAATTATGCCGGTTAATGAATTTTGGGGCAAACTCCTGTTACCCCTATAACAAATACGTGGTCGAACTACATTAGTGAATGCATACAGTGTATTTTTCTTCCCCCAGAGATCAGGGTGTAATTGTTGTTGTTTTGTACTCTGTTTAGTCTCTTATGGCACACATACCCTCCTGGACTCGTCTAACATTGAAAATATTCCAATGTTTCATTTTTTTTTTACAGAGGTATCTTGAATAGAACAACCCTGAGCTTAACATTCATCTGAGTGTACTTAGCTGAGGTCAAACTCCGGCTGAGGTTTTTTTCAAACAAAAAATCCATCAGCGATCTCAAACTTGTTGAACACCTATGTTGTACTCCCGGAGGACTTTCTCGATGAAATCGGGGCTGGTCTCCGTCGAGAACTCCACGTCTCCGATCAGACCGCTGTCGCCGCTGGTGCTCTCCCTCAACGGTGTCCAGCGGCATGAGGAGCCCGTGCCGTCCTCCGACGCAGACTCCGTCAGCGAGGTGCTGCACGCCGGCAGGCCGTGCCTCATCGGTGGGAGTTCCACTCCACTGTCGGATGTGCTAGGCAGAGTATGTCTGTTCTGTTGTTGTTGCTGCTGCTGCTGCTGCTGTTTGTTCACCTGAGGCAGCTCACCATGCTCATCGGCGCTGAGTGTTTCTGGGGCCGGAAACTCACGGGGCTGGCAAAGACCGAGCAGAGGTGACTCGCAATGGACCTAAACGACGACAGCAAAATGGACATTATGAGATCATCTGGCTCTCTTAAATTTGACTAGCATGGAATAAAGTGGCATCAATTCCACAAAACTGCTCAGTTGAAAATATTACACCACCAAATTTTGTGTTCAACGCAAAGATTTTGCTGAGAACACGTCACAAACAACATGCATCATCGTCACATTCCCAACTTTCACTCGGAAAGGCAAATAAAATTTATAAACTTGGTGGGTTTATAAGTTTCCATGATAGCTTTAAAATTCCTGGATTTTCCAGGATTTTTCCGTGACTGTGGGAACCGCAGGATTCTGCTGATAGTTTCTACCTGGCCATTAGGGTGTCTGGTGGGTTCTTCCCGAGGCAGCATGGGACTAAATGACGTCATTGCCATCTCCACACTATTGCCTCGCGACAGACGTGACACAGGCACTGGCCGGCCGTTGTGCCCGCTATGGCCCGACAATCTGGCCGCCATCTTCTTCTTATGAGTGTTGTGGTACCTCCTAATTTATTGAAAAAGATACAAAAAATTTGTTTTGAAAGGACATATTGTGCATGATGGTAACCCATATCCTGAAAATAGGCTTGAATGTGTTCTTTTTGTTTTGGTTATAACTGCATAAAGGAACTTGAGTTTAATCGATCAAAATTTATAAGTACTGACATTGCTGCAACTTTTAAAAGAAAAACTATTTAATGATTGCAATGCGAAACACCAAACATGCAAAAAATCAAATCTTGGAAGTTGCTGTTGAGATTGTTTACAAAGGTCCGCACGATAATACTACCGCATCGGCGCATCAATACAGCAAGATACAAGTGTGTACAGTGAGCTTTATAGCTTTACGGTGTAAACTGCAGCTTTCGCGAGCGTCATAAATGTGAAATATGTTTTGTTTTCCCATGTGGCCTGGTTTTCATTTTGAAAATTCCCCACAAATGACTTCAAAACCTTTCGTTTTCATGGTCTGAGAAGTAACCAAGTAATTGGTAAAGTTGGTTACGGGTACCCGATCCCATAATCAGGAACCGGTTCCTGACATTAACGGTCGGGTACTCGGGCACCCAGTTCCGACGCACAGCCCCTAGCGATGGGTAGAAAACCCACTGTCACAGAGAAGACTTACTTGTATCGGATACCAGCCAACACCGTGCAGAAAACAATGCACAGGGTACCGAGGAGGATCCCAATGAACAATCCCTTCTCGGTGGCGCTGGGTTCGTCAGGATTGTTACTGGTACCTGAAACACAAATTTAAAAACCAGAAGCCTATTAACCCTAGCTCCCTAGCATTATTTACTAGGAACCAAACCCATCCTGGCAAATTCCAACACCATATAGGAAATTTCTGGAGGTGTGCCAACCCAATGTAAAAGACTGCCAGTTTAGGGGTACTGAACCCATCCTGACAGATTCCATCAAAACATGCCGTTGGGGTTTGATGGGTTGAGTTCTGTTAGGGTTAAAGAGTCCATGGAACATAATCACTATGAACATAGAAACATATACTCTGCGATTTCTACTCCTCTTATATGTATAAATACTATTTGAAATCCCTTTTTGGTTCATTTTATTAAAAAGTCCACTTCTTTAAACATTTAAACTGTCCATGCTTTTCCAGACAACTGAGGGCGCTGTTGCTGTGATGTCATTTCTGGAAGACACTGTGGGTTTCGTGTTCAAAATGTGAACCCACAAATTTGCTCATTGAAAACAATTGTGAGAAAAATTTACTTATTGGCTAACTGCCACCAACACATCACCAAAGAAAACAAACGTTATAACGTGGGTGGTTTTAAACCACTGATAAAACACGGCTGGTTTCAAAGACTTTGCGCAGTACGCACCGTGCACACCAATCTCCATAAAAGGACATGTTTAGCACTACACTACGCGAGGAACATATCATAACCATGGTCAGAGGGGTGTTCACAAAACATGAGGTAAAATTGTTGCACAAAATTGTTGGAAAACTGTGAATTTCAACTTGTTTGAGTTTTTGACCGCAAGGCATTTATGAATAGATGTGAATATGTGCTTAGCAGGTATTATCACTCTGTTTAAAACTGGCTGGGTGCTGAATACCCGGGGCGGGCGTAAGGCGATCAGAGCCCCCAGACAAGTATAGAAACAGAGTGATAATAAACGATGGAGCACATATATATCCATTCATAAATACCTTTTTGGTAAAAAAATCAAAAAATAGTGTTCAGGCAGTAGATGTAGTAAACAACTTTTTTTAAGATAGGAGCGCGCGCGCGCGTATCTTTGTTCTGTGCATTTGCCGCAGACGCGGCGCCTGGCGTTGCTTTGAATTTTTTTAGATAAAAAATTGACCTGACTCCTGGTAGTGTTGCGCATGCCCTACGTGAGGCGTTCAACCAATGAAAAATGTAACGATAAGAGGCACTTTATTTTCCACATTTATTTTTACATGTGAAACAAAGTGTTTAAGACCAGCTAGCCATGTCTTTATCATCCGTTTAAGACCGGCCACGTGACGGGCTCTCGACCAATAGAAATGCGTAAACTGTCTTAGGTATTTATGAATAGATATTAATAATGTGCTTGACCGGTATTAAACGTAGATAATGGCCCGAGTCGAACCCGCCCAGCACATATTTATTCCCTTATGAGTGAAAACATTTTACCAAAATTCTTGCAGAAACACCTTGGTCAGAAGAATGAAATAAGATGCACTGACCTGTGTTGACGTCCAAGTTGGTTTCCCGAGGAGTCTTGACCTCCAACACAGTGGACGGTTGGCCTTCCCCGACGGACGTGCAGGCACGCAGGAAGAAGTAATACCTGGTGTCACTAGTCAGGTTCCTGATGGTTGATGAGGTCACGGTACCTGATGAGGAATAAGGGGGAAAAGGTTACCAAACGGTGTAGCAGGTTTTCGATAGACTTTTCGTCGGTGGGCACTTTTTGCCGACCAGGCGTTGGCAAAACTATGGAAGGTCAACGTTGCGAAAAGAAAGAAGAGTTTCTTAATATTCCAAAAAATATCATTGAATTGTTAAAATTAAATACAACATAATCAACAAATGCTACGAAAGACTCTATAATTTTTGACTTGTTTTTGACTTTTTGACAGAAATTTATTTATGAATGGGAAGAAATATGCGCTTGGCCGGTTTTAAGTGGCTTGGGACCTGGTCGCTGATAACGGCCCGAGCCGAACATTTACATCATCCAGACCCAATTTTAAATGTATTTGTTTAAAATCGGCCAAGCACATATTTATTCCCTTATTAAAATTGGGTACGCTTGCAACTTTACTCCTAAAGTGATGCTGGAGAGGGGGAAAGAACTCGGAGGGGGGGGGGACGTTACCTTTCTTGCGTGTCCTATTCCAGTGCAGATCCTCTTGCCCGTCGGACTGCTGGGTGTAGGGTAAATACATGATGTTGTAGGCCTGGATCACACCGTTGGGGTTCAGTGGGGGACGCCACTCCATGCTGACTGTGTGGGGGTCCAAGGGCTTGGCAATGAAGTCCACTGGCGCTGAGGGGACTGCAAGATGCCGCAGAACAGAAATCAAAGCTTGGATTGGAATTTGTAGTACAAATATTCCTGGTGTGCATTACCGGGGGGGGGGGGAGCTGACATCCTTTAGAAGATGGATTTAAAGCTGGAGTCCATCATTTGCAGCTATCCAAAAAAGTAACTGGCATAATTATTGTTGAACAACATACTTGGTTGAAAGATAGTAAGGGGACTAAACTCCCTGTGAAATTATTCTTTCTGGCAAGCTGTCATTTTGAAGAAATCAACGAAAGAAGGCATTTCCAACGGTGCGTCTTAAGAAGCACCGTAGGAAAATTTAAATTAGTAGTTCGTTTTGTTATTCGGCGCAGCGCGTGCAAGCATTGGCACGACGCACAGGCGCGCGCGGTTGCTATAATTCGTCGGATCAGTGCGCGACATCGCGTAGAGCTGCAATTCAAAATAATTCAAAACATGATTTAGCAACTTTTGATTTGAACTTGAGATCCTAGAATGCTGTTTTTCTCGGAATATACAGCTGAAGCTGAGCTGAAACTTCATCAGGTTAGTTGTTCAGTATCCTTCATTAGATTTTGAACACTTTTGTTGCTTCAAATGAACAAAATGCACAAATTACAAATGATGGACTATATCTTTCAGGTCAAGTGTTGCCAAAGTATTCTTACCATCTTCTTGGGTTCTGCAGTAGACCAAGACACTGAATTGACTTACGATCCCTGTCTGATGGACGCGCACTTGCAACGCGTAGATGGTGAAGGGTTTCAAGTCGTCCAATACAACATATGTATTAGTACTGAAGCATTGGATAAAAGGCAGAAGGACATCCGATGTGAGACAAAAATGCATGTGAGACTTTAAAAATCAAAACTTACCAGGGCCATGCTTTGTCACTTTTTAAATGCAATCCTTGAAAATGCACTTTTGTGTTTCCTTTTACCTTATTTTCAAGTTTCGTTTTGCCATTTTCAGGACACCTTTGGTGACATTTTAGTATTTATGCTAATGCAAATTTCCATTTTCATGATCAAAAGTGTGATGTCATTTCAGGCAGAAACCTCAATTTTACAGCTATTTCAGCACCACAAGTTGCCTGATTTTTTGGACATTTTGCTGTTTTTAAATTTTCTTTTCTTTGGTGGTTCGTCATTGTGTCAGTACATGACAGTAAGCCAGTGAGCAAACTTTTCTCAGAGATGTTTTTCAATAAGCCCATTTTTGGGCTCACAATTTGAACACAAAAACCCCTAAACTGAAGAGTGCCTTCCTGAAATGACATCACAGCAACAGCGCCCTCAGTTGTCCGGAAAAGCATGGAATCTTTATGAACGTTTAAAGAAGTGCACTTTCCAATAAAAATGAACCAAAAAGGGATGTCAAATAGTGTTCATACATTTAAAGATGAGGAGAAAGTTACACAGAATCCTCAGAAAAAATTCATTGCATGGACCATTTAAAACCTTCAACATTCCCGTCTCTGTTTGAATTTCTTTCCCCTAACACTTTCTGAATTCTCAAAGCTGAGAGTAGCAGCGATAGCCAACCTGTAAACTTCCTTGGAACCGTCTTTCCGTCTGTCGGAGTTCTGGAAGTAGACCACCTTGTAGTAGGCCCGGGAAACGCCCTGGACAGGCTCCCAGTTTAGCTGGATACTCGTGGAGGACAGGGAAGTGGCCCTTACATTTTCCGGGGGTGGATACGTCGATCCTTGAAGCGAAAAAAAAAAAAAATTAAGTATGAATCCAGATTACCATTCACGTGCTGGTGCTTTATCCGATTATATCGCTTAGCAAATTTTTGGGACTGAGCAAAAATCAGCTGGGGACCAGTTACAAACATATTAACCCTGTGCCTTTTTGGTTGGTAACCTGATAGCACTCAGCAAATAGTTTCTGCGCTTACCAAATTTTCGTGCTAAGTAACTCCAAGAAACTGGCCACTGAGGGGTATCATTTAGAGGCAAAATATCTGTTCATTGAGCAAAAACAGTTAAGCAGTGGCCTGTTGGGGGGGGGGAGGGGAACAGATCAAATGAGTCACAGATGGGAGATTAATGGTGAATACCGACTCACCAGTGATGGTTGGCATGGCAACTATCGCTGTGGAGGCAGGTCCCGTGCCGCACTCGTTGTAAGGTATCAACTCCATGATGTATTGCTCACCCGGAACTGAGGATGGAGTCACAAAACAGAGAGTGATCAAGCAGTTAGCAAGTAAGCTGGCTGAAAAGTTGTAGTAAAAGGTTCCCCCCCCCCCCCAAGTTCAAAATCATTCCAAAAATAACTTGTAGCTTGACCGGACGGTCTCAGGTTTTTTGCCTATAAATTATATTTGGTCCAGTCAGTCAAACTATCAGTCAGTCAATCTGTCAGTTGGTCAATCTGTCAGTCTGTCAGTCTGTCAGTCTGTCAGTTGGTCAATCAAGAGGCAAAAAAGGCTGGCCCTTCAGTCCAACAAATTAAGGGAGGAACCTACCCAAGTCGGAGAAGACATAGCCCCGGGACTCGGCAAGGAGGCTGAGGATCTCGTCGTGAGTTGCCCTGGAGAAGGTCAGCTGGAAGCCCAGCACGGGGACCTCGCTAGCCTCGCTCTGGGCCGACCAGGACAACGCAATGCCGGTCTCGTTCAAGGTAACGGTGGCCACCAGCGGAAACATGACTGGAACTGCGGATTAGTGGGGAACGGAAGCATACAATTAACAGTCATTTTAGGGTTGGACTAATTCTCAAGAAAATTTAACGAAAGACGAAGAAGAAAAAAGGGAGAAGTGGGGCAGGTCAAAACAAAATGATTCACTTCCAGTCATCAAATGGCATAACGTTGTCACGTTGCATTAATATACAACTGTAAATCAATGTCCCTGAGGAATTCAAGAAACTTTGGATGCAGCGTTCCG
This sequence comes from Patiria pectinifera, assembly GCA_029964075.1. Lineage (NCBI taxonomy): Eukaryota > Metazoa > Echinodermata > Asteroidea > Valvatida > Asterinidae > Patiria > Patiria pectinifera. The sequence goes on along the minus strand of CM057143.1, from coordinate 20,534,004 downwards.
AGCACACACTGCATTGCATGTATTTTAATTGTGCCTCGATACAAAAATCTGAGACGATGATCCAGACATTAGAAAAACAGGGTTGAAATCGAGCCATCGAAAGTCTCACAAGTCATCACCGCCCAGCTAAAACTCGTAACAATTTATTACAAGGCGATCACAAGTCCCACCATCTCAAATCTATCTAGTGAAGTGAATCGAGAAAAAAGGAATCTCTTAGACGTTACTCATCCTTTGCTTCTTGGTACCTTTAAAACTTGTCTTTGACCTGCGAATTGACTGATTTGTGACTGACGTTTGATTGATGTGATCACAACTTTAGAGAAACGTTCGGTCATTAAAGAGTTAACTCTTGACGACAGTTTCTGTTAGCTTTCATATTTCAGCAGAGCTCTGACAGTTCAATAAAAAAAAAACAAGTTCTACCTGAGCAGTTTCCATTGTCTGTGGTTCTGATGGACTGTACGTCCGACTCCGGCCCGAATCCCTTACTGGTAGACGCCGCCATGTGGATGTCATAGACAGTCGACGGTTTCAAGCCTCGTATGGTGAAGTTGCTTTCTGAACCCCCCACCTACATAGACAGTAACAGTGCAATTATTATGGTCTAAGGCTGAGTAAAAAAAAAATAGTTTCTCGTCTGGACTTTTTGAAGAGTGATGTTGATGAATTTAAATAGGGCTTCCGTATGTATTTATGGTACTGCACGTTAACAAAGGCAGGACAATATATGCAGCAAGTTGAACATTTGGGCGATTCACAATGCAGTGCGCCACCAAGAGTTTGCCACGGAGAGTCCATTTTTCAAGTTTACGGTCGACAAAACATGGCCCATTTGAATGAGTGTCAGTAGACAACTTGAGTTAATTTGTTATAGATTGGGGCATAGCGTTCTGCCACCTTACAAAAAACACCACATTGATAAAAAGAAAAGAAAAGGGCAAATAGATACTCAAACATACACTTACGAAACTACTGACCAGAAAAACATTTTCAAATGTCCCGCGCGAGAGAATTTGTCGACCATCTCCCTCAATGCACTGGGAAAAATAAACTCTCCGTGCCAAACTCTTGGTGGCGCACTGCATTGTGAATCGCCCGAATTAGCCCCACTTTGCAAAAATGCCTGGCATTTTGGTACTCTGCATTGTGAGTCAATTTGACTGCTGATGACACGGAAATTGTTCTGCTTCTGCATACACACTAAGTCCATGCACAACTCCGTGCACAAGTACCCCCTCAACGGTTACAAAGGGAGAGTTGGGGGTGACCACTAGGAGGGACATACAAATGCATTGCCGACGACGCCTGCAAGCTCACACAAAGACACTACAGCTTTGAGCACATTCAAAACAAAATCAGTTGTGCGTACTTCACACCATGCGCTCACGAACCAGTACGCCCACGCAATGTGACCCTCCCACTGGGGGTCTCGAAAGTGGTCAACAAAGTCTCTTTTACGGTTCGTGCACGGAGTCTATCCTGGTCTGTCGGTCCACCTACCTCCCGACACGTGTAGAGACGCGGCAACCCACTCTCCTGGTAACAGATGCGATACTTGCTGATGTGGCCCTTGCTGAGGGCTATGCTGGTGATCTGCTCCCACTGGACGACCACGGTGTTTGCATGGCTACTGATCAGGGAAAACTCAGGCGCTATCGATGGAACTTCAGGTTGTAAAACGGAAAGAACAAAAACCACAAGGGTCACTGGCAGCTCAAAAAATTATGGAGTTGCAGTCAGTATTTGCAGCAATGACAAGTCCAGTCACAATAGCACTCCGCACTAATGTTTAAAATAAAAGCAAGTACCCAGGGTTTTTTTTCTGTTTCCTTTTTAACAAACTGAAAATTTATAAGGAAACCTGATCATTATAAAAATGCCCCTTTTGAACACCGTGAATCGAGCAGACATTTTGCCTCAGATGCCTTCAAACCACTTCAAGTGTTTACATGTACGTCTTGTCATGAACTACATGTTCCCTCACAAAACACCTACCTCCTTCAGCAGTTTGTCCCAGCACCCTATCAGAGATGCCACTGGCTTTTGTAGTGAACGCTCGCATGTAGAACGTGTAGTTGGTGTACGGGACCAGGTCCTTCACTGTGTAGGTCTTTGAATGCTCTTCTGCCATTACTATTTGTGTCTCCTCTCCATCTACAAGACAAAAAAAAATATAAACAAATATCTAGGATTTAACCCAAATTTATTTTTACAAACCTATCATGACTGAGTACCACACATGCACAGAAGTATAAACAAAACTGTATTTTGATTTTGAAAATACTTCATTTTGCAAAGAAACGGTCCTTTAATCCTAGCCTCATTCCGACCCCAATCCCTTTCAAAACTTGAGTCTTAACAGCTGATATGTTGATGCCACGGATAAACCAGAAGAAGAAAATAATTTTGAGCTGCATTTTTTTGTCAGTGAAATTAAAGCACACAAGCCATATTAATTCCAAAACTCGGTTCAAAAGTTTACAATCATCAATAAATTGGAACAATTTCTAAAAGGTCACCAGGGCGTCTAACTAGATTTTCGCTCTGAAATCACCTTTTTAACCTGATAATAAATGTCAACTCAAATATCTTTCATCATGTAGTACAAATCCATACACAAATCCAAGCATGCTTTTATTTCTATCACGAAAGCCCCCGTCAATGGCGGAAGCATTGTGCTAGCTATTGTTCAGATAATCCATCACAGGGCAGTTGCTTTGTACAATAGCAAGCACAATGGCTTCTCCATTGAAGGGGGCCTCGTGAATGTACAGTGATCACATTGCCCAGACTCGTCTACAGGCTCGACTTTGGATTTGTCTCTGAAAATTCCACTACTCGAACAAAATTCAAAGGTCTTAGGAAGGTCTCGACTACCACACTGGACAGGGTGTCTGCTCGGCGGAGGATTTGAGAGGATTTGGGGTCAGAGTTGAATGTGGAGAGTACCTGGCTCCATGTAGTAGTGTAGAGAGAAGAGGGAGACTCCTTCATCTGCCTGCCACTTGATCATGATTTGACTGCTGTCGATGGTGTAGGTCGTCAGGTTATAGGGTGGGTCAGGAATATTGACTGGCAGAGAGTATTAAAAGCACATACAAATTCTGAAAATATTGGCAGTAGGGTTCAATTCAAAAATTCAATACCATTCGCCCGCTATGCCTTTCTACGCAGGCTAGTCACCAACAGTCAGATCACATTTCTTGTAAGCACTCTGACTATTCAAATACTGTCATCACGAAAGAGGGCAATGGGTAGTAGCAAGTAATTTAAGAAGACACATCCAGTCAATGGGACTTTTATGAAGGCACAGATTTCCTAAGTTAAAAACAGTTCTCGATTTTGACTGCTGAGGTGGCTTCGTTCAATTTTTCAGCTAGTGTGGGATTAAGTGCAGGATCACGTATGATTATGAATACAAGTTCACATCAATGTATTTGGGAGTAAATTATGTGCACAAGCATTACAGCATGTGTTGATGGTTCGTGGTTGCTTTGACTAAAGGTGCAGGTAGTAGCTAGTTGTTTGGAAAGCAAATAAGACATTCGCGACATTGTTGCTGTTGCTGGCATAAAGAGTTCATGTTGTGCACATACTGGTATAAGGCTTTTGACTGGCGTCCCCCACGAACAACGTCATTTTGACCTAGGAAAACAGTCAAAAATTCACCGTTACGAAAACAACAATCCCAGCCAAAACTCGCTGGGCCCCAACCATTCAAGTGCCTCACTCCAAGTGGTCTCCCCAAACTCTCCCTTTCTTACCGTTGAGGGGGTACTTGTGCACACGGAGCCTACACAATCAGCTGAAGCCACAAGCACTGCCGGCCGTGACTCAAAATTTGGACCAAATCTTATTCTTCAAAGGATGCAAACGACAGACCCTCAAACTTTTTAAGTTAAACTAAAAGAGCTTACGTGGAACTTTGACGGTGAGGAGTGCGCTCGTCTGAACAGTCCCCGCCGCGTTGGAGGCCACACACTGGTAGATGCCCGCGTGCTCGCGGTCCACATTCCAGATGACCAGGTTGTCGCTGCCGACCTCTTGACTGATGAGCCGCGTCTTGATTGGCTCGCCGTTCAGGTACCAGTGGATTTGGGGAGGGGGGTTGCCCTCAGCGCTGCAGGACAGCCGGGTCGTGGTAAAGTAAGGGGTTGTCTGGCTGATTGGGCGCATGGTAAAGTGTGGGGCAGCTGGAGTGGGGGGAAGGGGGGAGGAAGAGAGGATGTACAACATGCAGTCAGTTGCTTGCGTACTTCAAAAAATGACTGTGAATTTGAAAGTTGCTTTTTGAGATATTGATAAGCATGGCCCAAGTGATGGCGGCTGCACATGTAACAAAATTTCAATAAGAAATAAGTTTAAAATGAAAAAAAATATCCGATGGGATGCAGTTTTTTTTCTCCAAGCCATCCATTCAAGTTCATGTCTATGCACATATTGAATACAAAATGACTTTTCAACAAAAAAAAAAATTTGAAACAGGATCTCGGGCAGGAAAGATAAATCAATCCAGTTCACATCTTACACAGGTGTCATTTCCCGTCCCCTACGCATTGTGACCACTTAACTTACTGTAATCCACAATTTGAACTGTCGCGCTCCTTCTGGCAGTGTCCCCTGTCATGGTGTCGGTAGCTTCGCAGGTGTACATCCCACTGTCTTCAGGAGTAAGATCCCTCATCTCAAGGTTTTTACTGCCCATGAAACGACTTCGTCCCAGCGGCAACGGTTCTGGCCCTGTCCAACAAAGACATATCATTAATAATAATAATAATAATTTGGGAGGCTAATCATCCTTACTCGCAGCTAGGATGCTGAATTGCGAAGGACGCGGCTACAACGTGGTCGGAACGTTGGCACGTAAAGGCGCCTATGGCTGCCAGCCACATCGACCCATATATGACCACGGAGCACAGCCTGAGATCGAAAAGTGTTTGATTTTTCTGGAGGGAGGAAAACCGGAGGGCCCAGAGAAAAACCCTCGTGGCACAGGAGAGAACCAACGCACAACTCTACTCACATGTGATCCGCGGCCAGGATTCAAACCGTGGTCACCTTGGTGAGAGGCAAGCGCTTTACGCACAAGCCACCCATATCATCCAATAATGATTCAATTTCAACACTACACACAGAAATGTATCAGAATGCATTGTGATTTCAAGCACATGAGCATAATAAATCAAAATACCACATTGTGAGTTAATTCAGTTGAGCAACCTTGTCCAAAAATCTTTTTTTTTAAAGAGCTGCTTAATCCCAAGCCTTGTTCCCATTTTTTTTTTGCAAGGAAGATTGCCACAACCTCTCAACCTATCTATTGTGCAGTAACCCAACGGCATACGTACTTGGTCATAATTGGACATTTATTTATTTTGTTTTATTTAACCAGGGTAGCCCCATCCCTTTTCGAAGAATTGTTCAACCTGGGAGCCCTGGATCCATCATGATCCATCGAATTATAGCGGCTCGGCTTTAAGTCTTGACTCTCTCAGAATACAATTAAACCAACACTGGATTTTGGCAAATGTAGTATAGTTAGGGTTTAATGGTAAGCAGAGATGCTGTGGTCATATAATAAAGTATGTTTCTCCAACCTTTTCTTTTAATAATTTTCAAGCCATCTAGTGCCTTATTAAGTATTGCTAGTACTCATTAAAATCTAATGAACTGGCTGTGACTTTACAATTTACATGTAGGATTGTACTGCAAGTTGTGACAGTCAATACAAATTGAGGATTCTTTAAAAAAAAAAATATGGCTGGTGACTAGTGCCCCTTAAAGATATTGACAAAATTGGGGAACCGCCAACACAGGGCTGGATAGCTGTGTGTTGAGTGCCGGAACGGCAATCTGGAGGTCGCAGGTTCCAATCCGCTCCGGTCATTTTTTGTATTCAACTTTAACCCTAACCACCCCAACCCTTCAAAATTCAACTGCATCTTTTGTTGGAATCTGTTGGAGTGAGTACTGCACTAGTAAACTGATTATGCTTTACATGGGCTCAGGCATACCACCATAATCAGAGTCCAACAGTTTGGGTGGTGAGTTACCATATGGTGTTGGATTTTGCAAGAGTGAGGAAGGTTCCTAGTAAACACTGAAGGGGTTAGGGTTAAAATGAAGAGGACTCTTTGTTAGTTTCAGACTCACCGTTTCTGCTCCACTGGATGTCCACCCAGCTTCCAGCAGCTAGACACTCCAAGACAAGCAGGTCGACCGGACTACCCATCGTCACATCCTCAAGCTGTCCTAGGATGAGATCGCGTTCTCCCTGTGACCCCGTCTCGTCCTGCCCTTCCGACCCCGAGGGCTCCGCCACGACGGTCACCCCCGAGGACTCGCTGGTAGTCAGTGGGGTGGCTGGGTTACCGGTGATGCAGCGGTACTCCCCCGCATCCTCGGGGGACGCTGGGGTTATCTGGAGCACGCCCGTGGGAAGTAACGTATACCTGCAAAAATGGGAGGGGAGGGGGAGGGGAGCATCATTCTAAATGCTTTTGTCGGGAAATCACCTTTTTTTTTTGTAATTCTCTTTAAAGCTGGTTATTTGTGAACGGGTCGCTGTGAAGATGTTATTCTGGGGATGCAAAAAAAAGAACGCCAAGTTTACTTACGAAAGTTTAAATACTGCTACAATTCAACAATTATATTTTGTAATCTTACATGTTTTGATTGAAGTAAAGAAGCCAAATCATATCAAGGAATGTCATTTATCTACGTCTGTATACAAAAAAAGGCAACGCGGCATTTGCTCACTGGCTCAAAAATACGCGTATTTAGACCTTCCATTTATTTTTTGTCACTATTTAAAAAAAAGTAAAATTCTATGATCCACCTTTGTAAACTCATCTCCCCAAACTTGCTTAAATTATATCATACACCATGTATGCCTTCTTCCCTGATCTCGTGCTGGCTATGATCAACTTTCGATCACATTGTAACACCGAAGTAAACGGCAATGCATGACTGACCGTGCTTGGCACAGTTTATAATGAACTTGATGCTCATAAATTGTTGCATTTCAGGTGCGTATGAAACATCACTCAAAACGGCATACGGTTTGCAAGTGCAGGGTAGTTTACGTACACGTATGTTTATGGGCACTTCAATGCGCTGTAATTTCGAAGCTTGCTTGGCACAGTTTAGAATGAACTTGATGCTCACAAATTGTTGCATTTCAGGCGCGTATGAAGCATCACACAAAACGGCATACGGTTGCAAGTGCAGGGTAGTTTACGTACACGTATGTTTATGGGCACTTTAATGCGCTGTAATTTCGAAGCTTGCTTGGCACAGTTTAGAATGAACTTGATGCTCACAAATTGTTGCATTTCAGGCGCGTATGAAGCATCACACAAAACGGCATACGGTTGCAAGTGCCGGGTAGTTTACGTACACGTATGTTTATGGGCTCTTCAATGCGCTCTAACTTCTAAGCACCAAAAATATACTGGTAAGTTGTTTCTATCTAAAGTGGGACAAAGTGCGGACGCAAGTATGGGTACAAGTATCTCTCAATGTTGAAAACGACAAATAAATGAAGATACTGAAAACAAACCAAGAATTACTGCCACTGCACTCTCACTGTCGGGTGATTTTATTTACTTCAAAGTTGCAACAAGTTAGCGAAACGTTCCAATGAAAATTGGTCGCCGCCAGTCCAAACAAAATATGGGTCATGCTATAAAACTGTGTCCAGTTTTTCTTCTGTGTTTGTTCCATCTGGCATCAATGATTTGATAACTATTACGCACTCCTTAACGCAGTCGTCCCCTAGATGTGATTATGAAGAGCAAACTACCTACCCAACAAATAAAAAAGTCCTTTTTTGATTAACCGTAACAGAACTCGACCCATCAAACCCCAACGGCATGTTTTGTTGGAATCTGTCGGGATGGGTACAGTCCCCCTAAACTGACAGTCTTTTACATTGGGTTAGCACACCTCCTGAATCAAAGTCAGAAATATGTGTGTGCAGTTTCCCATATGGTGTTGGAATTTGCCAGGATGGGCATGGTTCCTAGTACATCGTGCCAGGGAGTTAATGCTAATACTTGAATGGCAAATTACAAAGTACCAAGGTCAAAGGAACAGAAAAAGTGCACACTTTGGACCCAAACTTGTGTGGACCACACAGTGACATCCACAGATTACTCAAGACGTGTCTCCATGGTGCTCACCTTTCATCCTGACCTAACTCCTCCCCGTCTTTCTCCCACAGGAATGGGTGTGGCCGGGGCGTGGTAGACTGACACTCGAGTCGGATGGAGCCATTTTGAACCACTGTCAGATCCGAGGGGATTACGACCGGCTTGCTGGGGGGCTCTGTGAACAACGACCAAAAAATACACAAAACAAATGCATTGCTGGATCAAAGATATCATGACTGCAGGAAGAATGATCTTGTGCTCCCTCCTTACGTTATTTAAACACAAATGTGAAATTTGAATCATAAAGTAAAGAAAAGAGCCAATATGATTCCTGAGGCGAATTTTTATCTCCAGTTTTCCTGGCATGAAAACATCCACAATATTTGAAGTCTCCCAGGATCGGATGCCAGTCCATCACAGGTTACTCCTCAGCTAAATCACAAATACCCATTATTTACAAAAACGTATACCCCTGGGTGGATAGAGGCAAGTTGGCTTAAGTGGCTTGCCCAAGGACACAACACATGGCCAACAGCTGGATTTGAACCCCTGACCCTCAGATCATAAGCCACAAACACCTACCACACTGTGAGATTTATGTCTTTGGGATTCTTTTTGGTTTTTTTTTTTTTTGCTGGTCGCAGGAAGTTTACAATGTAAGTAAAGTCCACCAATGCACTATCAAATACACATTATTTACCTTTCTTTATTTACCTTTCTTTAATAATTGACATAATTTCCAGCGCCTTGAGTACCTAATTGTTAGTAGATACGTGCGCTATATAAGACTCTGTTATTATTATGTACGTACATTGTGCACACATGTATGTGTATGTACTTTGTACCAAAAGTAATGCACTTCTGATAAGTTTACTATTTCTTTTCAGTTCACTTAGAAAATAAGTAAACACGATAAAACTGATACAGCCAACTAACTAGATGGTGTAAACAAAATTGAGGGCTTGTTAATGTTAGCATCTTTATCATTCATTGTTGTATTGATGACGATACGCAAAGAATGTGAGTGGGAGGAGATATCACTGGACTGCAACAAAATTCGAAAGCAATTGGCAAGATGCCAAAGAAAGAAAATATTTGATTCTGTTGTGTATATTTTGCAAGGTGGGGTTTAACCCATTCATCATTGTATTGCCTGAAACCATCTAGCCTGTACTCCCTATGCTGTCAAAACCTCCCCTATCACAGAAAATTATGGATTCATGAGGGAATAAATACAATGTAATACAGTGTGCATAATACATGTATAATGTATGTAAGTTATCCCACGAGCGCGAGTGGAACACGGAATAACGTAGTGCGTCTGTGTCCCATGAGGTCGAAAGCCGAGTGGTATGTGGGACTCAAACGCACTACATTTTCCCGTGTTCCATGAGCGTGTGCGTGATAACGAATTTATCTTCAAGCAAACTTGACGCGCAGTAAAGTAGGAACTAGCACGCTTTACACGAACCTTTTAGCGGTTCAGCGCAATAATATGCAGGGTGCGATATGGACCGTGTAATACAGTATCCTATCACACTGTTGTTGCCACGGATCAACCAATCAGGATCAAGGATACAAGTCTGCTTGAAGATTTTGGTCACTTTATAAATGGACCCCCCTCATAACAGCCCAGCAGGTTTCTGAAAGTGACGTAAAATGTACTCGAGCGCTTACTTTACCTTTACTGTTTGCATTTGACACTTTTTGAGGATTTTCTTGGTGGGGCAAACCGAGGGGGCATGGAAGACAAGGGGGGGGGGTAATTGCCCCCTTTCCCTCCCGCCCTCCCTTTGCGCCGCTAAGGGGTGGAGCTAAATGTATTACACATACATATGTAAATTGGCCTAGTACCAAGTCAATGTACACAGTGATGTGCTCTTGTGGCCTTTCCAAGAAGGCACGCAATCCCTCGTGGATTTGACAGCCAGGGGGCGTATGATCCTCAGGAATGTGGGTCAACAATTAAGGAGGGTTCACCAGGCTGTAAACAAAAGCTGCTGCCAAAAAAAAAAATTTAAAGGGAAGATACAACATTTGCAAACATCAAAAAATGAAATGATCAAATTATCACGAAATACCTTACTGGATTGTTATTAAGGAATGACAGTCTAAAGCATCCTGTAAAATCGTGGCTCCTGGTGTGCTGACATTTGCAAGAACAACTGTATTTTTCCAACGCTGGTCGGCCGACCAGCGTTGGAGAAAACTGGCTTTTTTCAAAAACTGCTCCTATTTTTTTTTTAGATTTACTTATTCAGCATTTTCTTTGCAGTTGATTACACACCTGTGAAGGGGTACAAGCCAGCTAGACTGATTCTCTGAACTTACAATTCCCCAAAGTCTATAAATTGCTCCGTTTCATCTTAAGTGGAGTCAGGGGACCAGACTACAAGAACATGATTGGTTTTCTTGGTTTTTCCAGCATCTAAAACCCCAAAACGTGAAACAAGTCAGTTTAACAATTTTTGCTATAACATACTAATCCTCCAAATCCATTTATTTCCAAAAATTGCAGCAAAAGGCAATGTTGTACATTCCCGTTAAGGTTTCTTTGACACCAGCATCATTCTGATTTGAAAATCACAGGCCTGTGGGGAAAAAAAGGCACGCCTGGATTTGTCTAGGTGGTGATTTTTCTAGGCGTGTGATTTTGCTAGGTGTGTGATTTTTCTAGGCATGTGATTCTGTGGTCCAGCTTCGGACTGATCAATCTGGTACTTTTTTTATAATATTCGTCTTGGTAATTTACGGTGAAGTAATTTTCTCTTCACCAAGTCTGACAGACATGTACTGTTTTTTCCCACAAAGCATAATTATGCCGTAAATGGGTGCCAAGGTGTGCGGTGCGTAAGGAATTCAGGCTTGCGATTATTCGTACTTCTCGGGAAACTTTTGTGGGTGAGATGGCGTGGGGGGTGCGATCCCACGCCTCAAATCAGAAGCTCTGCAGCATCGGGATTGTTCAAAACACACCTGTATCAGCTTCCCAACGACATGCAAGCATGTCACTCAGTGATACAATCAAAATCCTGGGTGCGAACCCTAATAACCTAGTTGAACATGTCAGGGGCAGGTCATGGGGACAATCGCAACACCCACACACACAAAATATGCCATGAATCCAATCCGACAAACAATGAAAACCAGTTCTATTCACTTATATCACATTCCTCCTGATCTCGTGATCCTCGTGATCCTCCGATATGAACTAAATACAAGCGGGGTTCAATCACGGACCATTGTAAACGGTCCATGGTTCAATCAACTTTTCGGAGCAAAAAGTAAACAACAAAAAAGGGGGAAAAAGAATAAAATCAGACTTTCTCCTGATTCTTCATACCAAAACTTCAAGTTACGTCCCCCGTGCTCATCGCTCAATTTGTATTTTTCTCTTGATGAATTCACAACTTGTTTGTTTGTTCCACCCAAGACACCTCTTTTTCTCCTTGTTTTGTTTGTTTGTTTGTGTATGTGTTTTTGGGTTGTTGTTTTTTTGGGGGGGGGCACAAACAGATCAACCTTGCAAGCACACTGGCTTCCCCATCCGTACATACATTGTAATCAATACTGATTGTGGGTGGGTACCAGCCTACCCCGAGACAACTGAATTATTGTCTTGCTGCCAGTAATTCAAACTTCGCAAACTAATGATTGAATGTAACTAAACATTGACCCATTTGTTTCTGGATTTTTTTACAAAATTTAAATTTAGAAGTTATATTTTATGGGAAACTCAGGGCGCTTATTTTATTAATTTTTTTGGGGACAGATATATGCAAAATAATGCGCATGCACATCAATTGAAACAAAATCGGTGTTCCGAAAACCATCAACAAGGGTGTATTTTATGACGGTGGCTTGGCGTTAGGTCAATTAGTCAATTACATGTATTTTAGGTCAAGTTTTTGTGTGGTCAACTTAGGGGCTTGTATTGGTCAATTTTTGGGTTAATCTTCGGGGACAGACAGACAGAGACCGACTGACCACGTGAGCACGTCGAATTGCCTGACAGAGCTTTAAAAAAGATAAACCAAAACATGTGCCGATTTAAGTAAATACCGCCCCTCCCCCAAAAACACCATTTTTATTAAACAGCATTTACGATCTAGGTGCACATGTAATGCGTATCATCTGACTTACTGTAGTTTAGAGATTTCATCATGTGATCATGGGACCAGGCAAAGAAACTACGTAATGCATCGCCTGACACCTAACTATTTAATTGAAACTCCAGGACCAAATCACTTTAACATCTGCACTCTGCAGCGTTTGATTTCAAATCTATTTTTCCTCATGGGGGGAGGGGAAAGAATTGTCCTTGCATACATGCAAACAGGTACGGGTCAGACAAACCATGAAGCAAGTACTCCTCAGAGGACGGGACTGTCTGACATGTGCTAGCAGCAGCACGAGAACTTTCTACAAAATGTAGGTCGGGTTTGTGTGAAAGCGATCGGTGTCATAAAGTCAAGGTCTCCTTCAAGCCTGGTATACAGCCCAATATTATGGAAATATGTTTTGCTATTGTAGGCAAACTGATCTGCTCAGCTGTGTGGTGCACACTACATGTACCGGTACCTGTCAAAGTTTGCTGGCACCCTTTATATTATCTACTTCACTGGTGTCGACAAACTTTGTTCACAACATGCGACCCAAACTGAAGATACAGTACCTGTAAATTAAGTCTGGCTTTTTGAGAATTGAGATGTGTTTATTTCTGGGCTCTACTGAGCAAGAGCTGTCTAATACAGGGCGAGTCAAAAAAACACGAAACCAAAATGTCGGGACTATTATTTTAGTGAAGTTCTGCATGTAGCACTTTCAAAATTTAGGATATAGAAGCCCAATTCATAAGCTTTCTTTTAGTACAAGAATCATTCAAATCACTCAAGTACTTTTGAAGTGACAGAATTTTAAACACAACCACCATTTTAAAGTTCTGTCCACGGATCACACAAAAGGTGAGCATTCTTTCAGCATAAAGAAAACAATTCACACACATCCTACCGGTATGTGATTTGTTTTCGTTTTGCTGAAAGAACATTTACCGTTTTGTGATCCGTGGACAGAACTTTAAAACGGTGGCTGTGTTTAGAAGTTCGTAACTTGAAAGTGCATTGAGTGATTTGAATGTTTCTTGTACTAAAAGAAAGCTTATGAATTGAGCTTTCATACATCCCAGATTTTAAAAGTGCTACATGCAGAACGTCAATAAAATAATGGTCCCGACATTTGGGTTTCATTTTTTTTTACTCACCCTGTACACCATTTGGAGGTACGAGTTTAATAATAGAAATACATGTAGACCAACAACTAAATTGAAGTTAAAGTTATACATTATGTTTGAGAATTGTCATGTAAAATTACTGCTGATGCATTCCGGTGAATGGGCAGTCAACAAATGGGGTGAAAAGGTTTAAAAGTGATTGATAGAACAAAAACACAATTTGGAAAGATACATGACTTTCAAATTGAAGTTCACCCCAGCACACGCTTACACCTGGCATAGAAGTGGGGCACTTCCTTTGTTCTCGTGTACTAAAATACACACAAAATTACACCAAATACAAATTAAAGGTTTGGTACAGAAACCTTCTATGCATTTTTAATTATGTAAACCAAACACCCTATAGTTATCGCAAACATATTGCACTGCAAAAAAATTAGAATTGCAACACATTTTGCAATGCGAATCAAGAGAAATCACCCACCGAAGGCCCACACCATGAACGGTGAAAACAAATCAGAAATTTAAAAATTATCTGTATCCAATGAGAGTTTAATTAAAAGGGAACGTACAACATTTGCTTTTGCTGCAATTTTCAGAAATAAATGGATTTGGAGGATAAGTATGTTATATAAAATATTGTTAAACTGACTTGTTTCATGTTTTGGGCTTGTAGATGCTGGAAAAACCAAGAAAACCTATCATGTTCTTGTAGTCTGGTTCCCTGACTCCACTTAAGATGAAACGAAGCAATTAATACACTTTGGGGAATTGTAAGGTCAGAGAATCAGTCTAGCAGGCTTGTACCCCTTCACAGGTGTGTGATCAATTGCAAAGAAAAGTCAGAATAACTAAATATGAAAAATTAAGAACAGTTTTTGAAAAAAAGCCAGTTTTCTCCAACGCTGGTCGGCCGACCAGCGTTGGAAAAATACAGTTTTTCTTGAAAAAGTCAGCCCACCAGGAGCCACGATTTTAAAGGATGCTTTAGACTGTCCGTCCCTAACAATTCAGTAAGGTATTTCATGGTAATGTGATCATTTCGTTTTTTGATGTTTGCAAATGTTTTATTTCCCTTTAAATACGGTTTGTTGGTTGTGATTAAACCCCTTAAAGAGGGCAATGGTTGTTGGGGTAGAAGCACACTGCACCCCCACCCCCCCCCCCACCCCCCATGATCTTTGTGCTTTTTAAACCACATCATGTATTATAGCAGTACAAAACTTGTCTTTGATGTTGATGCAGTTGCCTTGATGATTTTTGGCATTGTTTTAAAAACATGCAATATTAATTTTCACTACTGTCAATGATTTGGAACTCGGAGTGAGGCGAAAAAGATTAATGCAAGAAAGCTTGCATATGAATACACGAACATCAATTCTGGCCAAGTTGTCACAAAGAGTTGGCATGGTTTCATTGGACACTCGCCAAGAATAAAACCACAATTTGGCAAGGGTTTCAATATTGCCAGAACTTCCAGGCACTGACATATCACAATAACACATCTGGCAAAGTGAAACCAGTCGATGAAAGGCATTTGTCGTTTGGATGGATGCCACCATTCTGGAAAATGACAGGGAAGTTGCCACAAAGCTGAAACGAAACCCTATTGATTCCTGAATTTATTGTCCTCTATAATAATACTATTTCAAATATAAGGCCAAATATAAAAAACAGGTTTAGCGTCCCCGCCCCTTCCTTTTAAGAGGCCACCTCAATTGTGTTTTTTTTTAAATACCGGAAAAAAAAATCTATTTTAAACAGTGACATCATTTTGGCCTCTTTGTCTGTTGCATCTAGCCCATACAAAGCTGGCATGTCATTTCCCGAGTCCAAGTGGCAGCAATTTAAAAAAAAAAGCTTGCAGCCATCTTGAAAAATAGCCCGGCCGGTTGTATTGGAAAAGGGGTCGGGCGGCCATTTTAGGAGGAAAAATGGGCTCCTCCTTTTTTTGTTTTTCAAAAAGGCCGGATGCTAAACACATTTTTTTTCTTTCTATTTGGCCTAATTTTTCAGTTTTACTGTGTCACAAATTCGGTTACAAAACACGTTATGGTGCTTGAACAACAGAAACAAGATCCATTTCAACAACTTCTCTCAGAGGCTGTGAGATTGGACACAAAACTGCTCGGATAAAAATAGACCATCGATATGGAGCATTGGAGTCGTCACTCAGAATGCACTGTCGGCATATTTTTTTCTGGACAAACACGTTAAACGGTGGGTATTAAACGGCCAATATCCAACGAAAATGTTCATCCTCTGAGGGTAATTCCACGGTAACTTATTCGGAGGGGGTCTTCTGTCAACTCTGTGCTGATTTTTCTCGCAGAAGATCCCTTGAATTTGAATGACTAAACTATTAAAAAAAACTTTGTCGCAACAGCTCTTATTGGTTTTGTACACGTTTTCCAACCGAGGAGTCCTCGATTCGGTTTCTGTCCTCGATTTATCAATGGTGTTGCACGTGTGTGTCCTCGATTTACACCATAAACACGCACATGTTTGTTTTACATACGCTATGTGGACATTCCTTTGTTTTCGTGTAGTTAAAAAAACTCGGTACAAAAAATAACTTTACTTAAACTGTGAAAACCCTTTCAACCCCATTTTTTTTTTGATTTCCTTGAATGTTTCTCTTCATTCTGCGACAGATAACCCTAACCCAAAAAAGTCTCTAAACCTGTTTTCCAGAGAGGGCGAAACGTTATGTGGACACGGCTTAGTCCACATAACGTCAACACAACCTGCATTATGTGGACATCTTTTGTTCACAAGTCCACATACCGTAACAGTGTAAGACAAACTCACCCATACATACAATATCCACTTGATCGATTGAACCAAGCTACGTTTTTACATGTACACACATGTCATACGTGTACATGTATCTGATGTACATGTACATGTACCGGTAGGTCCCCCGTATATCACGTTCAATGTACATCATCACGTGTACCAGTCGAGTCATTCATGCGTGACAACATGCACATCATTCGGGCCCGGCATGTGGAAGTAATCTTCTTACGATTACTTCCTATATGTTATCACCTCGGCCCAGAAATCCAAATAATACCCTTGCAATCTGGGTTGGAGGAGCGGACCATGGGCTGCAGTTCCCGGAAAATGCTCCAATCTTGTGAATCAAAACAAATTACATTCGTAATTTCTTTCCACATTGCCTCAGATTCGCAAACAATGATATAAAGGTGGAGTATTATCATTTGCAGCTATCCAAAAAGTAGAAATTATTGATGAAAATCATACTTTCTGTCTTTCTGGTACGCTGTCATTTTAAAGAGAACAATCAAAGAAGGTCATTTGCAAAGATGTGTCTAAAGACACATTTTTGGAAATTTCCGTTAGTAGCTTTAATGTGGTGAAGCCGTGAATGCGTGCGCACAAGCGTTGACACAATGCGCACGTGCGCGGTTGCTATACATTTGTAATTCGTCGGTCCAGTGCGTGGCATCGCGTAGCAGCAATCGGCTGAATGAAAATGTGTCACGAATGGACGCTGATTTTGGGCACAATTCAAAACAGGACTTGGCAACTTTTGAATTGAAATCGAGATCCCGGAGTATTGTTTTCTCGATGTATACAGCATTCACTGTGTTAAAACTTCATCAGGTTAGTTGTAAAGCACCCTTTTTAAAAAAAAATTGAAATTTTGAGCACTTTTGTTGATTCAAAAAAAAAAAATACAGAAATGACAAATGATGTACTCTACCTTCAACTTTGAAACTTATCAAAATGTTCAGGAGAAGTGGAATTACATATTACAAATTTTCATGTCACATCTGGTTGTAAATTATTATTTTTTTTTTTTTGAAGCATGGTCCAGCATGTGATGTACTTTACCGTACTTGACCCATAAACGTTGGGGTAATAGAACGCCATGCGCTTAGCCTTGTCTACATGAACCTGGTAGTTATTTGATGAGTTCGTAAACGTTTTTAATGAGTTTTTATACATGTAGCACCCTGGATCGACAGCCACAACGTTTTTTTAGCTCCTGCATGTTAAGTACACTTACAGATAAGGCTATCTGTAAATTGATGATGCCACAGGAATCTGTCATGCTCTAGAAATTTGAGAGAAAAAAATAGAGATGATACATGTACGTTAACGGAATTTCTGAAAGGTCAACCCCGGTACCCTGAATCCTTTACATGCAAAATGGTGGGAGCCCCTCCAAGGTAACCATTTGCTCTATTGAACAAATTGCATAAATGCGATTATACGGTTGTTTCGACTGCTGACGGCCGTTTCGTGTCAGCAGCCAAAACAACTGAGACGTCACCAACACTTCGATCAACTCAGTTTCAGTAGGACATGTCTTTCTTCAGTCGACACGGAACGAATACGTCCCAACTTGATTTTCCCATTATTGGCGCAGCACGGCGTGGCGCGGCAAGATGACAGGTTCGGAGGCTTGTCTACACTGCGGCCTATTTGGTTGCGACATAAAAACAACCGTCAACATCTCGGAACAACAACTGGTGCCCATGCTTTTTACATGGAGTTCAGTGGTGCCCTGCTACCATAGATATAACCGTATGCGCATGCGCACTCTGGAAGCAAACATGAATCTCAGAGGGGCTCCGCTCCAACAATTTTGCACGTAACGGATTCAGGGGACCTTGCATGACCTTCAGAAATTCCGATAAAAACCAATAATTGTACACGTTCGTATTAGGCCCCCCCCAAAAAAAATATTCGGTCTCCGGTCAGACGTTCCGGAATTGACGCGGCCACGCGTTTTTTGTTTGCTTTTTTTTTTTTCTTCAAGCTTGGATTGTACAGACAAGGTGGGGTACTATTTTGCTTTTTTGGTGTCCTCATGTACATTGGTGTCCTCCATAATTTGCCTTGGTGCTTTCGATCATTTGCCATGGTGCAATTTCCCATTCCTTGGTGCTCTTTGGTAACAAAATTGAGCGGAGGTGCAGAAATAGAGGGCGCTGTTGGAGCTACCGCAGAACATTTTGGAAAAACAAAAGATCAACGCGCATGATTAAAATCGATGCGCGCGCTGACCAGAGACCGACTTTTTTTTTTGGCCTTATCTCCATTTTTTTCTCAAATTTCTAGGGAATGACGGATCCTGTTGCGAGCGTCTGTGAGTACTTAATAGCCGCGCTCATGAAACGTCGCAGATGAACACATCGAAGGTCTAGACATAGCTGTGGCACTTGGCAGTCTATACAGCCTTGTTCATGGCGCCAGTGATGTATGTTATAGTTAATTAAAAGGGGGGAAAAAGTTGAAAACTGCACATTTTTATGCCATGTGTGTACAAATGTACCGGCATATTCAATGATGCAGAGTTCATGTATGAGACAAACACACAGTTATCCCATGTGTGTTCATACAAATCCAGGGGCCAGCTACATACATGTTGGCCTATTTAAAAAGTTACATAAAACCAGCTTGTGGGGATTGATTAAAGCATTTTATTGATTTTCTTGTTTTTTTAATAAAGTTGAGACCACTAACTACGCATGCAAGCTTGACTGGGCCCGCGTTTTGATGGATCTGCACTGCACACATCAATTACCCTCCTGCTGTCTGAACAATCACAGACAGTCCGAAATATCAATTCTATTTCCCTGCAAGGCTTTTTGCACAGGCTAGTCACCAACAGTCAGATCACATTTCAAGCAAGCACTGTGACTAGTCAAATTCAATCAACAGACAAAAGCAGACAAGTGGAAGGCATAGCTGGCTTATCAATCACCTACAGTCAAAGCATAGCTGTATCAAGTAACATACTGTATTTAATAACAGTCACAGCCAGTCAATCACTGCTTTATGTACATGTAGGCTGGGAGCTCTTAACTGTTAAAAACAGTCACTTGATTGATTTTGACTGAAAGGAAAACTTTGCACAGAATGTGTGTTTGCATAGGAGGGTTTATTAAAGAAGAAAGTAAGTTGCTTGCACATTAAAAGTTACTTGCACATTAAATGTGACTTTGGATACATTTATGCACACACATATCTGCCCATTCAACTCCGACATTAAAATTTTCAAAAAATCGTGCAACAAGCTGCAGGTTAGAAGTGTTAACATTTCATAAAAACATTCACAATAAATTCTATTCATAAAACAGAATGCAAACTCTTTTTGAAAGTCCACTTAATTATTTTTTTTTTCACTCTCCCCCCCCCCACCATTCTTTTTCCAGGACAATTCTGTGAGAAACTTTCGATTTGTGACTTCAAAGAAAACTCACACGTCTTGATTATAAAACCGTACAGAAAGACCCAACACTAACATCGACATTTATCAGCCCACAAATGTATTCTTTTTTTTCAAAAGGCACAATCACTCATTTTTCAGACAGCATAAATCACACATGTATCGAACTTTAGCGCACCGAATACACAGCCGTTCCAAGTGAGTGATGGCCATTGTTCAACACTCATTGGCACAGTTCCAAAAAGGTCATGTATGTGTAACATGTACGGTAATTATTAACAAGGTGTGCTTTCACATGACAAATGCGCGGTCATGTTTTCATACCTGAGCACGAAGTAATTTACATACGATGCAATTGGCAAAGCTGGCTGATACAATTGTGATACATGTACTAGACCACAATGCATGGTGAAGTATATAAACCTACATGTAGCATATGGAGTATCCAAAAACACTTGGCAAGATTCCAACTACCCCCCAAATGGGAAAAAAAGCTCAGTATAACCTGTGCGTGTACATGTAGATGGAAACTGTGCGTGGATCAGGCATTGACAACCCACGCACACATTGTATGCTAAACTACGTGTACCCATCAACCTACGTGTACCATTGGCTATCTGATCTCGGCCAAGGGTTGGAAAGCCATAACAGAGGCTTGAGCTAGCTGCAAGTCCGTACATGTGGGACAGCATATGATGAGCGTGGCGCTTGCCAGAGCTCTGCGGTTTGGCAACAGGCTCCGAGGAGCGAGATCCTGGCCGATGGCATGGCTCTCCTTACCGTAACCATGTACATACATACGTATTGTACATCCTGTTTAAGGGGAAAGTATGATTGTTCTGGGGCTGTAAGCTGAGAATGGTGATCCCAAGTGTAGGATTCTGTGGCCATAAAACTGAAACAAGTGTCTAATTTCAAAAAAACAAATGCTTGGCGGCTTTTTGTGCCAAGCAACAATCAACCAGGGATGTAGTCGAGTTCATCTCGCAAGTCCAGTCAAAAGTAAATCACAAGTCCAGTCACAAGTAAAAGTAGACAAACAATGCCCTTGTCAGTTCTCACTTTGAATTTGTGAGTTGAACTGGGACTGAAGGACTTGTAAAGGCAGGTACTGGTACCGGTACTTGCAGGGACTTGGTGTCGGTGACGACATGTAGACCTACATGTACTCGAAAGTGGGTCGGTTACTCGAAAGTGGGTCGGTTAACAAAACAAGTGTTGCCAAGCCAACATTCTCATACTTGTTACTGACCTAATTATCTTTAAAAGTTAATTATACTTTGAAAAACGTTATATTATTATCCCGCTTAGTTTCGAGAGGACTATAAAAACAATAAACCATTCAATTGGCGTATGTAATTAAATTGTCATACAAAACAAAGTGCAAGTTTGTTTTTTTAATAATACAGGACAGAGCCCAGTAAATCCTCTTCAGTTGGTTTTGTTTGCAATACTGCAGGTAAAAATGGGTCAATTCAATTGAAGTCACATAATAAACTGACTATTACTCCTATCAATTCATAAAGATATTTCTGGGATAACTTAATGTGAAACTTAAATGTTCAGATAGGCCTATGGCATACTGGGGAATTTACATGTAAATATAGGGGAGTTAATTTAATTCAAATTTCCCAATTTTTTAATTTTTTTTTTATGCCTCTGGATCTTAAAATTTAGAATCTTGAACAGAAACTTCAAATTGTCCAGAAAAAGCCTGCATCTGATTTGTCCGTTTAGAGTCTACGTGGCTTAAAACCTTCTGGCCTACATCCCCCCACTGGTGCCCCATCCCTCAGCAATGCCTGCCTCTCCATATTGTCATCATCCTGGATCCTCCCAGGCCAACAGGCTAGATTCTTGGAAAAATGCCAACCAGAGGTCACCAAGGTCGCAAGGGAATACAGCCACCAGGAAACACGCATGAAAATATACATGTACATGTACACTGCTTGAGTTGAATACGGGTGTGTACATGTACATGTACATGTACAGTGTACGCGCAGTTCAAAAGCTCCAGCCAACCCCCCAACCCCCAAAAAAAAATTGTCACATTGTTCTTCATAAATTATGAAGACGGACTTTTTCAATTCAAAGGATTTAAACGAACCATTAGACTTTCAAATTACAAACAAACATGTACAGAAATATTTAACCCTAGTC
Source organism: Patiria pectinifera (assembly GCA_029964075.1). Taxonomy (NCBI): domain Eukaryota; kingdom Metazoa; phylum Echinodermata; class Asteroidea; order Valvatida; family Asterinidae; genus Patiria; species Patiria pectinifera. The sequence continues at coordinate 20,512,253 of CM057143.1, read as the reverse complement.
CTTAAATCATCGTTAGTAACTTTGACTGGCAATTGATCTTTTAAAAACCCACTTTTCACAACAAGCAGAGGTCTTTAAAAGTACACATTTCTTTTATGTAACACTGAGAGGCAAGAGTGCAGTGAACGTTTCATGAACTCCAATTCTAGTTTCTACAGATATTGTTGACTGACGAAGTTATCAATATTCTTCCCATAAAACAACTCCCACAAGTAAACATATACACAACAATGGTTCCTGGATGGGTTATGTTATGAAAATCTATCCCCATTGTGTTTTGCTGCTAAACAAAAAGGGACAATAAACCCCTTTGCCAGCTGAGTTTACAGGTCAATCACATTCTATTTAAATCATCCACACTGTACCTTGTTTACATTGTTGGCAAAAACACAACGGTGTCCCACTAGCCTAGTTTACAGCCCAACATTCCCAAGACCTACATGTAAACCGAAACTACATGTACCATAGGCGTGGTGACTACGCTATTTGGACCGGTGTCACATGAAAATTCGCCTCCTATAAAAATCGGACCCCTATTTCCCTATTATTGGTTGATCCTTCGCACATGACAGGTCACTCTCCCGAAACGATCCTAAAAATAGCATAGTATCGTACTCACGCGTGCGTAGTACTACCAATGAGTCCACATTTCATGGAGTTGGATATTCACGCTACACCGGTATGTTTGGGTTGAAATTGGTCCATTTGGCAACATGCCAGCAAGATACTATGTACATGTATCTCTTTAAAAAGACCCAACAAATTATGCTAAGTGCTGTATTAACGAAACCATGAGTGTTCAAATTTAATTCAATTTCCTTTGTGCATAATTCCACAATGTGCAGTGTTTGAGTACATGTAAGGCCCAATATACTTGCACAAGTTTCCGCTCACGCACACAAATGCATAGCCTTCTCCGAACAACGCTTTAAATATTATTACACTGTGTGTATCTAGGCCAACGACATCGTTGTTGGACCATAGCGTTGATCATTACAATAACATTTTGTCGCAGTGTTTACTAAATGTAAAGTGCATGTGACGAAGCGCAGAAAGAGATCCGCTCACTGATCCCAAACATGGCCCTTACAAATACTGAGATTTCAATGTTTGCCATTATGCCTTCAGTTATCGTAAATATTTAAGTGCCATATCTTATCAAGCTGTAGCCATCACGATGATGAAGAACTTGGTTAACTTAGTGATATGACGTGTACGTTCCCCAGGAGAGTAAAAGAGCTTGCAAATGTCATGATTTACGTCAAGTGTGCTGATATCTGGATATCTGCATTTCTCACAGGACGTGCCTGATAAACTCGTTACCGCAGAAATACAGCAAGTGCTTCAATTTGTGTGCGACAAACAACGTAGTCTATACACTCCGATCTCCCCTGAGGGCGCTCTTCATTGCGATTATTTTTCTTTTTAAAATCTTTCTCACCTTTTCTTATGACTAAATATGATGAAAAGAAGACTCTCAGTGTTATTATTCTACTTCCAATATCTCGTTGTGGATATTTTTCAAACCCTAACATTTGAACCCTTGTGTATGTACAAATGTGACTTTGTGATCGCCTGAACATGAACCTTAATGTGCAGTGATAGAACTATGAAATATTTTTTTTTAAATGCATGAGAATTCGTGCAGTTACAATGTTAAACTATTTACATGTACATGGGTCGTTCCATAAATTTAGGGTCCAATTTTTTTGTGTCCCTATCTGCTATAAGACTTAATTTAGGACACATTCTTTAATTAACATTAACCCCTTGAGCACTTTTACTCGAAAGTATCCTGAATCCGCCAAAATCCACCACTTTTGTCATGCAAAATATGTCGTGTCCTGAGTCCATCAGAATCCACTCGTGAATCCATCAGAATCCACCAGTGCAGTACATATACCTCGTACACACCAAACATATAAGCCAAGGAGTTAAACTGTTGAGATCCTGAATCCATCAAAGTCCCCCAACTGCTCCATATGGAGATATATCCTGAATCCATGAAAATCCTGCAGTACTGCAAGGCTGACTGTCCTGAATCCATCAAAATCCCCCAATTTTTTCCATATGGAGGTATCCTAAATCTGCCGAAATCCTCCAAAACAGGGACCGGTGTGGATTTTGATGGATTCAGGTACCGGTACGTTAGGGTTATTGCCTATCTCGATGAGTGATTCTGTAAAGCAAAGTACCCGCCAAACAAATAGAACATAGTTTGAAGAAGTTTCAGTGATACTTGTATGGAAAATTACACACACACAGGTCGGGTGTAACAGGGACACAAAAATTTCACACTTTTGGACCCCACATTTATGGAATGACCTACACTTATCAGGCATGCAACTGGGCATTTAGAAAAAACAAGGAAATTCCAAACCACACAAGACTTTGTACAGTATTTTTCCATTTGTAATGGCATTCATGAGATGTAAACGAGGAAATCAGCGGATCCGAGGAAAAGTTGCATGCCTGATCTATGGAATGACCCACATAAACTAGGCATACAAAACTAGTCTCACCAGGTAAAGTCCTTGACCAAAAAATCAAGACAACAAAATCTCAAATACAGCGCAGGTGAAAGGACAAACTTTTAACAGAAGGTCAAACGTAGGTTCATTTAACAGAAATGCGAGTGCGTAGGGTACGGATGTGTGAGTGTGCAGGATTTGCTTGTCCAACTCCGGAAGCAGTGGAAGTGATTCAGGACAATTCCTCATCAAACTGTCAGATAAGCACAATTCAATTTGTACTGTCCAAACAGATAAGCTACCGGTGTCTTCTACGATCCTGTACATGTTCAAGCTTATTTCCTTTCCGTTCCAAAATAACTTCATTTACCAAAACCGCTTACTTTAACATTATACACAAGCTATAAAAATTAATAGAGCGTAATCAAGGTTAACAAGATACCGTACGTATTTAGTGATTTGCCAATTCAATCATGTTTCATTTAAATGGGACGTTTTAACCGAGACAAAGAGCAAAAACAATCAAACAATTGTTTTAACTTCATGTGCTCCCCCCCCCCAAAAAAAACAACCGAAAGTACTTTTTACATCTAGATGTCCAAAACCAATATACATGTAAAGATTGGTTATGCTTCAGAAAAGGTGCAAAATATTTCTTTTTCTACAGTCTTTTTTTATTTCACTTTTTATTGATTTCAGACAAAGTAAGCCCCCTCCTGCTTGATTTGTACCATGCTATATCAGCAGTGCCAATTACATGTATCATATCCAGTACGCGGGTCAGAGGCTGAAAGTAAGACACAGAAACTGCTTGGGCACAATTGACCCACATGTAGCACAATCAATCTTAAGCCGTCACATGCACCCACAGAACAAAATGTGACCGATCACATCCCTCTTTTATTTGGACAAATACAGAAAATCAAGAATGGTGAATGCAAAATGTTACAGTCAATCCACACAATGGATTTTGCCAATCTGTATTTGAATTCCAAAAAACAATTGAGATTGGTCTCACTATAAACTAATAATGCGTACATATGCTCTACATTGCCTATTGCTTGAAATTTTTCAAACGACAGCTGCTATTTCCAAAAATAATTCCTGTGACAAAGCCTGAGCTCACAGAGCATCTGAGCTCAAGGGCTGGCGAAGACTGTAATTAGAAGCAAACGGTGGGGAAAATGATGAGTCAATGTTTCTCCTATATGTATGTAAAAAAGTGAGACAACTATGCTCATAGCCCACAGATCTTGACAGCACACGGCACAGCCCTCTCATGGCAAAAGGACTCACATGAATGTAGCACGAAAACATTTTTGAAAAAAATGAGATCTTTCAGTTCGAGGTCTTCTATTTTTTCTCTCTAATTTAATCAATTTTTGTACCACGGGTTGTAAAGAATATTGTAAATATGAGTGCAAATTTCAGTTTCTTGCCATCAATTGTTTTTGAGAAGAAAAAAAAGGACTTTATTTACCAGTTGCACCGTTTTACCATGAAATATCACAATAACGCCTCCAAATGCACTATAACGCCTCCGAATGCACATCTAAAGACGCATCATTGGAAATTTCCGTTAATAGTTCGTTTTTTTTATTCCGCGAAGCGCGCGCAAGTGTTGACATGACGCACATGCGCGCGCGGTTGTTATAATACGTTGGTTCAATGTGCGACAGCGAGAACGTGTTTTGGACGCTGAAATCAGGCCCATTTAAAAACATGACGCACCAAATTTTGATTTGAAATCAAGATCCTAGAATATCAATATCGAAATATACAGCATTCACTGAGCTGAAACTTCATCAGGTTAGTTGTTCAGCACCGTTCTTTTAGATTTTGAGCACTTTTGTTGCTTCAAACGAACATAATGCACAAATTGCAAATGATGGACGCTACCTTCAAAATAACAAACAAGGCCCTCTCAGACACATGCAATGGTCTATTCTTACATCAACTTCTCGCCATCCACAATTTCACAAAGTCAAACTTTTACAGCCTTTGCCTTTAACAACAGCCCCAAACCAAGGGCTTGACCCGTCACAGGTCATGTCAGTGTGATGAAAACTATACAGTCCAACACACGGCCTTGTACAAACATGTACCATTTGGAATAACATTTGTAATGCTATGCACATTTTCTCCACTATCTGACAACCCTTACAGATGTCAAAGATACACAAGATGAAAGATGTTAGTTTTCTTTTTTTATTAATAGGGCCTAAATGTGGTCATAACAAATCTTTTTTTTCACGAAATTTAAATATTCCAGGGATTTATTTTATTTACTCTTTTTTTTGGTAATGCCTTTGGTTTAGATTGCGCTCCATATGAATTTTCAAGTTGTATGTTCATTTTGATTATTTTTTTTTTAAATGACTTTTTGTCTGTCGAAGCGCGAATACGTTCAAATTTAACTTGCGATGGCCTCCCAGACCAGTTCCCGCCCCCAATAACTTTCAATTATTCAAAATATGCAGTGGATGGACCGGGAACCAGTCCAGGTGTCCCCCAACTCTCCTTTTGTGGCTGCTGAAGGATTTCTGGTGCATGGAGCCAATAGTTTGAAAAAATGCTGTTTTCAGGGTGAAATTAAAATATTGTACAAGGAGAACAACTTCCAAGTTGGAAACAATTATGTCAATGTTAATTTTCAAGCCTACTTCTAGAACTAGAAGGTACATATAGTTGCCTTCCAGTACTTAAAAGTATTTCAAACAAACCCATCTTACCTGTGCTGCTGACCGACACTCCAGGACCACACAATGTCCCATTGGGATTGGTCGCACAGCACTGGAACCCTTTCTTGGTGCACGCTGGTTCCTCCTCGCTGAAATGCAATGCCAGGGAACCATTGGGCAGGACCTGGGTCTCTCCGTACCGGCCCGGCAATGCCTCCCGACCCCGACGCCAGCTAATATTGATGGGCTGGTCTCCGGAGGCTGCGCAGGGGAGAACAGCGGACTCGCCTCGCCGGACCGTAATACTGGACGGCAAGACCGTGAAGTACAGCTCTGGGATGGCTGTCGAAATAGACCAGAATATTAAATTATTTATTGATCAATTCATTGTTAATTTGTTATTATGCTTCTCGTCACTCGCTCGAAACCATCACATTTCAATAACTGACAGGGACTTCATGTTCTCTGCCACTTTCATGAGACCATTTTCAACCTATCTTTGACTGAATAATGATGCAATTTTTTGGGTAATAAATTTAAAGCCAATTAATATTGAACAGACACAACCAAAACCATACATGTAGCATAGGTCCAGTAGAAACCGCAGAGTAACTTAACGTTTGCATTTTGTTGAAAAGAGTAAAACAAAAATTAAAAATCTTGCAAATTATCAATATATGAAATAATACTACTTTCAAATAACACATGTATTTAACCTCAAAACATCTAACAGTATTCTCGTTTACACCCAAAAAAGGCCGAGATGCAATTTTATAAAAAGTCTGAAAATTGACATTGTACATGTACATTGTAAGTCATGTCAGAGTAACTTTTATATGGTTCGTCAACAATGAAAAGGCTGCAAAATTTGATTTTCACTTTTGCAAACAATAAAAATATCCAAACATATCCAATTTAGGGAAAAAATGTTGCAACCTGACGCCACTTCAGCGGTTGTGTACAAAGTCTATAGAGAGTCAAGAAAATTTTCTAAGTATTTCTTACACAATCATTACAATGACAAAAAGTAATTTAACATCTGCTTTTAATTTTAGGGGGCACAGGGAAAGATTTCCACATACGAAGTTCACTCAACACTCTGTGTACAAACCCTATGAGAGTGGACTGAAAAATTCTAAGTGTTTTCTAAGAAAATGCTTGTATTTTCTCACTGCTCAAATTGACTTTGATGACATGAAATTGCTATCTGGGGGCTTGTTTAAGTTGTTAGTCAATACAGAGGAAAATTAGTGAACTTCGCATATGGTAATCTTGCCAACATGTGCAGTGCGTACACGCTGCAGTGCAGTGCAGTGCAGTGCAGGCATGGCAGGTCAACAAACGAATACACAAACATTTTGGTATCAGGTCAACTCGGACCCAAACCAAGTCGGACCCATGCCAACTCGGACCCACGCCAACTCGGACCCACGCCAACTCGGACCCACTACCAACTCGGACCCACTACCAACTCGGACCCAAGACCAACTCGGATCCACTACCAACTCGGACCCAAAACCAACTCGGACCCACTACCAACTCGGACCCAAGCACGACCAACTCGGACCCAACAATGACTTTATCATTAGTTTCAGAGATTATATTTATAGGTCATCTTAATGTTTCAGTGCTAATATAGTAAAGATATTCTGTAATTATATTGGTCAGAATGGGGCTTTTAGTTCTGTTGTTTGATCATACTTCGTTGGTTTTGCTCTCTTATTACTCATTCACATGAAGAAATGGATATCTATGTGCAATGTTTTCCTTTTTCATCTGCTTTTTGTGTGTGTGCCAAATATATAAACCAAATTAAATCACACCCAATGAAGGATTTCAATATGTCACAGAATTTAATCACCAAGTTAAGGAAATTAGGAATGCAGTTCGAAAATGTCAAACACAATGCATGCAGTAACATTGATCTGTCAATCATTCTCCCCCATTCACATGATCATAGCGCTGATCACCAACGCCAAGAGATTAATCTTCGCGGTTGAACCAACGCGCGGTCCCCGGTTCACACAAACAGCGGCAAGTTCATTCGGCCGTATCGGCACCCTTTGATCAGTTCATTGAAGCGGGTAAAAAGGTTACCGCTGCAAAGATCGAAGTGTATGAAAGATAATTACTAATTAGAAAGACTAATCTGACTCAGGAACATTCAACCATGATGGACACCTGCTTGGGCGCGTCAACAACCTGAATTATGGCATTTTGCAAGTACAAAGTAGGCACAGGGGATGCTCATAGAGTTAGCACAAGTTTGTTTGCTTGTTTTTTTCTGTTGTATTAAGTCGTCAATATTTTTCAGCAGATCACATTCACTTTTACACAATAGTGTTGGCAGTGACACCATGACACGAGTCCCACCCAGTAGCGTAGCTAGGATTTTCTAAGTGGGGCCAGAGGGGGCATCAGAATATCATGGTAAAGGGGGGGGGGGGGCATTAGGCCTATCACAAACGTCCTGTTGCAGTTTTTCCCAGTTGGGCCCAATAATGCCTCGCTATATCGGGGCCGTATCATAAGTCCAACACCTCATAGGTCCGACGCATCATAAGTCCGAAATTTCAGACTTGTGAGGCATCGGACTTATAAGATATAAATTCCGCCTCATAGGTCCGACGCCTCATAAGTCTGACGCCTCAAAAGTCCGACAACGGAAAACGAGGCATTTAATTTGTCACACTTACGAGGCGTCGGACTTATGAGGCGTCGGACCTATGAGGCGTCGGACTTATGGGCCTTTATTTGGTTAGGGGATGCGATTTTGTCGGACTTATGAGGCGTCGGACCTATGAGGCGTCGGACTTATGAGCGGACCCGCTATATCCATTGACAAGAAATTGTAAACAGAAAGCTGTTGGCCAACTGAAAAATACAACCTTAGAAAAAGGGGCATTAGCAGTGTTTTTTATGAGTGGGGCACTGAAAAATTTGTGGGCGGCGGGCACGTTACGCCACATGTCCCACCCGGATTCCCTTGGAACGTACCCCATACCCAGGTCAAATACAACAAATACATGAATCACCGAACACATAAATCTTGACCTAACAAAACTATGCAGCCTCAAGTTCAAAAATGCTGCAAAATGTGGCGGAGTAGGCCTATACACAGAGATCGGCAACACAGGCCATGTCATTTACTTGGAGCTATACCGACTGTGTCGCATAAAGCAGGAAAAGGTTAACTTTAATGCATATGATTTGAAACAAGTATAAACTTGACGTATTGGGTCTATTCTTGTAGAAAAAGTGGTACGATACAGGAAAACAGCGGATAAATGGGTATATTGAAAGCAGGCTAAATAAGCCGATACCATCGATAATCATTGGGTTGGGTGGTGGTTGAAGCTGAAATTACATTCGGATTTTTTTTCAAGGCACTCAAAGTTGAAGTGGGTATGACTCAAACTATTCCTCAAAAAAATGCATGATAGAGCGTAGGGCCTATAATTATATACAGGCCTAACAACTAGTAAACTGGAAATCACAACTTCGTGTTGCCGACGTCATACTGATAATGATGTTGATGACAAATGGTCACTCAATTCGAAACTTTATTTGTTAGTGTCTACAGCCAGAATGCGTGGAAATTTCACTCTAAATGCTACTTTAATGGAGCCTAACATTGGCATTCTTTTATCAATGTATTACGGAACCCGACATGTATTTCCAAGCTCTATCGATTATCCGAAAAATCCGAATTTGACCTGCCCACATCCAAGTTGTAATTGATTGTTTTTTTAATAATTCACATGCTGGCCTGGAAGTAAATGGGTTTTTTTACGACTTTCTTTAACTTTTTATACATTTTTATAGTGTTTTTTTTAACGACATTGTGTAAGTTTGTGGGGTTTTTATACAACATTGTGTAATTTTTCATACTTTTTTTAGAACTGTTTTTTTTAAAAATATATTATGGAACCCGACATGTATTTCCAAGCTCTATCGATTACCCGAAAAAAATCCGAAGTTGACCTTTTATACTTTATTTATTATGGAACCTTCGTTTTCCTTGAAGTGTATACGATTTTTATTTTTATTTTATTAATAGAACGCTGTTTAATTTTAATTATTTTTGGGTACTTGGATATGTCATTTTGGTCAGTGAGGAAGTTATTAAATTGAAATAGGCCTTTCATTTCTTGTAATTGTTAGCTTCTTTTAATTGTTTTTTTTAACGAATCTGTGTAACTTTTTATACTTTTTTGATTAACCTTTTTGGTTTCATATGGAACCTTCGTTTTTCTTGCAGTGTATGCAATGGTGTTTATGTGTGTTTTTTTTTAAATACATGTACATGTAGAGATTAGAATAGACTTCGTTTTTAGAGCTTATTTATTTTATTTAATGACTTATAATGTTCACCTATATTTATTGAATTAATAATGTCATGTTTGAAAGTATTTATGTTTCAATGTCATACTTTCCAGTTTTATTTTTCTACGGAAGATCTGTTCTGAATTTATGAAAAAATGAATTAAAAATGAATTAAATTGCTGTTAAATTGAGCAAGATGGCGTGAACGATGTCAAATATGAAAATGAATAACTGGTTAAACTTTAATTTTAATTACTTTTGGTTAAAGCGCAATATGTTTCAATGGAAACAAATAATAAGAGCATATCAATGCACTTTACAATGACAAACTGCTGCAATACAGATATTTTACCTAACAACTACAATGAAAATTTATGCTTAACACAGATAAGTGGACAGACTTTATGAAACTGTCGAATGATTGAAAACGCTGTCGAATGATTGTTAACGATGGGTCCGAGTTGGTCATGCATGGGTCCGAGTTGGTAGTGGGTCCGAGTTGGTTTTGGGTCCGAGTTGGTAGTGGGTCCGAGTTGGTAGTGGGTCCGAGTTGGTAGTGGGTCCGAGTTGGCGTGGGTCCGAGTTGGTAGTGGGTCCGAGTTGGCATGGGTCCGAGTTGGCATGGGTCCGACTTGGTTTGGGTCCGAGTTGGATCGAAACCAACATTTTACCACGTACCTTCACACTCGTTATCAAACATGAATAACACAGAAACTGCCACCCACAACTGCACCACAAATCCTCCAAATAACGGTCTAATTATCATGTTGCTTCCAATGATGCTTGGACTACATCTTCCCAAAGACTGTTATCCATTCGACGACGCTCGTTTCTGTTTTACTGCTGTTGGTTTACGCACGTGGATCTTTCAACAAATCATTGAACACAAAAAGTGAGGGTTCGCACTCACAGAAGTTCGGCCATTAAATTACGTAGGCCCTACCAAGAATTAATAATGCACGTGAAAACGCATTGCACGCATTTGTATGGGGATATCTGATATCGACAAGGCATTGTACGGTGGCTTCTAAAAGACCCTGCACTAGACCAAACTTATCGCTGATACCATGATAGTCAGTGGCGTAGCCAGGAATTGTTCAGTGGGGGAGGGCTGGAAAATTTCATGGGGGGCGTCATGTAGATCAATGATAATTTTTTTAGAAACTCAAAATCTCAGTGGGGGGGGGGGGGGGGCGACTGGGGGCGACAAGGTTTCATGGACCCCCACGCCCCCCCCCGGTGGCTACGCCACTGCTGATAGTCAATAACAGTTTTTAAAGAATCATTTAAAGACCTATTTAGAATTATCTTTGTCTTGAACATGATTCAGACAACAATTGCATTCTAAAACTATACTCGTTAGTATACATTTTGTGATTTGTTGACTATTTTTGTTTTCTCGGTTTTGCTCACTTTTTCTGTTATTTTTCCAAAAAGAATTGCATCACGTTTTCATCGCATTCCTTAATTTTTGTTTTACTTGAAAATATTAATAAATAGTGTAGCACATAATAATATGAACTGCTGGGCCTTTCCTACCTCCATGCTCCAAGTTAGTTTTTTTTGGGGGTTCAACTGTTATCTTTACTCGCGCTCTAGTTTTAGATGGAATAGCGCCCTCTTTTTTCACCTACTGCTAATGTACAGATATAACACGAGAGGGCGCTATCGTCCTGCCTTGAAATATGTGTCATTTTTTTGGTCAGCGTCCGCAGCAACGAGTAAAAGGCGGGCTGAAAGGTTGTCTTTTGGTAAGATTTTACAACTATTTGAAGAAGATCTGAAAGAAAGCTGTATTTAGAATAGATCTGTGCTTAAATCTTACCAACATGTGGAGCAACCAGTTTTTAACGATATGGGTAATGGTTTTTCCACGGAGGAATGAAATTTTGAAAAATGGTTTTACAAAATTTATGGACGATCCACATCGTTTGACACTGAACTGACATGAAGGTCAGACATTGCGTTGAAAAGACAGGAATCTGGGACTGAGAAACATTTCTAATTTTGTTAGAAAATACTTTGAAATTATGAAAATGCACTCAAGTCTCCATAGACTTTGTACACAACCAAACTGACGTTTATTACATTCTTTCCAGTCATGCCAGTGGCCCTTATTTTGAGTCCTAGAGTTTGAGTGGGTTTACTGCAAATTGTAAATTGAGATCCGAAAGCATTTTAAAAATACAACAGTCGTTTCTTGTTATAAAACTGTACTTCCTGAATAGATGTAAAACAATTCGTTAGCAGCTCAGGAATGTTGCAGCAATCATGTTAACATGGACAAGGTTAATAGATCGGGGCGGAGTTACGTCATCTGATAAAAATGTCTATTCATTTGCACTCTAGTTTTCATCAGTTGCAGTGTCTTACCATTAGCACTGACTCCAGACTCAAGAACCATTGAGTTTCAAGAACATAGGTCTGGGAGCTAGATAAGCTAATTAAAAAAATTCCTGGATGTCCACACCCACCTATTACATTATTTTTAATATTCAGGTGATCCCGCTCTGATCATGACGTGAATCGGTCTCTCTCTAATCCCAGTTCCCCTGCAAACATGGAGAATTTCATCCTCTATGATGAGATCTACCGGGACGAGAACTCCATCATGTACAAGGGGCGTCGCAAGGGCTCCATCAATTTTGTAGCCATCCACTGCATGGACAAAGCCCGCCGGCCGGAAGTGACCAATCGGGTCCGCCTGACCCACGAGCTGGATCACCCAAACATTGTCCAGTTTTATGAGTGGTACGAGACGACTAACCATCTTTGGCTGGTCGTGGAGTTGTGCACAGGTAAAGTAACAAAGTAAAGTCTGTCACGAGCTAGTATGGCCTGTCAAGCCAGCGTGTATCCCTGGTTTCAGTGTCATGAAATGACTGAGAATATTTCTATTCCACCTGGATGGGATGCCAGCCCATCGCAGGTTACTCCCCAGCTAATGCCGGTACCCTACTAGGTTGAGAGAGGCAGGTGGGAGTGAAGTGGCTTGCCCAAGGACACAACATATGGCCAGCAGCTGGATTTGAAAACCTGACCCTCTGATGATGAGTCATGAACCCTAACCACTAGTCCATCACAATTCATGTACAGTGTAGTACATGTCAAATTCAACACGCAAGCTGTTGAAATGAACTATGACAAAGGCATTCCATAGTTCATCCCCATGGTAATTGTGACTGGACTTGAGAGTTGATTGGTCACAAATACACTGGTTGTGAGACATCTGCTTTAGTTGGCAAGTTGGGACTTCAAGTATCTGTTTATTTCTCACAAGTTGTGGGAACTTAACCAGTATCGCAAAAGAGGAGCTAAATTCTGCCAACTTGCCCTCCCCACAAACCCTAACCGGATTTTCTGACTCATTCTTTTTTTCAGGGGGTTGTTTGCGTCAGCTCTTAGTGCAAGACGAGCATCTGCCCGAGAGTTCTGTCCGTCGATTTGGTCTGGATATGGTCAGGGGGTTGCACTATCTCCACTCACTGGGTATACTCTTCAGTGATCTCCAGCCATCCAAGGTAGGGTCAGCGCGATCAACGTTTTGACTAGCACAGGGTGTTTACTTCTGTCATAACATGGGAGTGTGGCTTAAGCACAATTTAGCAAAAATCAGCAAAAAGATCAGCGGGGAACCAGTGACAGGCAATATGAATCCAGGTTATTTTTTGACTGGTGACCTGTTTTTGCTATGCAAATATTTTTCAGAGCTCCGCAAAGTTCTGTAATGTGTTTGGAATTAGCCCCAGACTGAGGGTCAGGGCTTTGAATCCAGCTGCTGCCCACATGTTGTGTCCTTGGGCAAGCCACTTCACCCCAATTGGTTTTGAAGGAACTGAGAGTGCTAGGTTCAAACTCATTATATTTTTAGCTGGCGTTTGTAAACGGTTTGGAAATTGAACGTATTTGAAAATTAAAAAAAATAGATGTAGTGGTTTTTTTTTTATCCTCGCAAACCTGCAGATTCTGTTAGATGGGCCAGGAAGCTTAAAGTTTGATGATTTTAGTCTGTCCCGGGTAGAGGGTGAAGATCTGGATGAGCTGTTTGAGAGCACGTTAGGAGAGGATTGTGGGAGCAGTGGCGACAGTGCCGACCAGGGTAACGGGGATGCTGCTAAACAAAGAAGAACATTGGGTAAGGTCATAGAAAGATCTTTGTCTTTCCCTTGACTTGGCCTGACTTGGTACCTTTAAGAAATTCCCCCTGCTTGTTTTTTTTTCACAGGTTCCCCGTCTTACCTGGCCCCAGAGCTACTCCAGGGTCAGACGCACTCCATGGCCTGCGATCTTTGGTCTCTGGGTTGTGTTTTGTACGAGCTGTACACGGGTAAACCGCCGTTTACCGCAGACACCTTCCCTGATTTGGTTGATAAGGTGCTGAACAAAAGCTATGCACAGCCCAAAGTAAAAGGTAAGAATATTCACAACTTATTTTAATAGATTTCATATATTTCTTCAGAAAAACAAAAGGGCAAAACATCTCAGGAGTTATCGTTAAATGTTTGGGATGAGTTGTTTTGGGTAGTACTTGCAGGATTGTAAACAATGCTGCTAACTTCATTGTTAGCTCGGTGGTCGAGTGGTGAGACATCTGCACCAGAAAGCAGGAGGTTGTGGGTTCGAGTCCCACCCGAGTGATTTTTTCCAACTTTCACTCGGGAGGTAACACACTGAGTATACAGTATTTATACGTCGCTGAAGGGCAAAACCTAATTTGATTTACATCACCCCGACGCAAAATGCCATCTTATGAAAACTTTGTTGTAGGAAGATTCTGAGGAAGCTCTTCAGAATCTTGCAAATAATACCTGATACAATGAGCCTATTGCAGATAGACTGTCTGCAACTCTGCCCAGTTATTGAAAGAGAATCAGGGGGGAAGGGGATTGGTCGGCATGTTTCCTGATTCAAGGATTTTTAAGTAATCCCCTTGAAACTGGAATTAGCAAAGTTTTACCAAAAAGGTGTCCTTTCCTAAAAAGGTTTATATAGAACAAAAGAAATGGGTATTCTAAAAATGCTGCATTTAGGCAAAAATAAATAAATGTCATGGACCTACGTTTTTCTGGGTCCTCTTTGGCCCCAAAACCATTTGCTGGTATAGGCCACACAAAAAAAGGCTCCGGTTTCTGGTATGGAGCTTGCCCCAAAAGTGGTGCGGCGACGCGGCTTTTTTTTTTTTTACCTGTTTTGTTTTTTGGGGGTTTTTTTGGCTTCAAATGTCGGCTGATGACTGCAAATGGTGCCCGACTAAACTTAGTGCAAATATATGGGAGTCCAGAGAGGCCACATAAAGTTTATTCTCGATCATAACCCCATCTAAAAACACGTTAAAATTGTGCAGCAGCAGGATTCCAGTCAAACCAGTGAGTTTGGCGGTTCATCTTGTATTGAAAAAAAAAACTTTTCATTTTGCCGACGCGCATGGCTACGGCGACGCGCGCGCATACCAGAAACCGGAGACTTTTTTTTTTGTTGCCATATTCATTGACTTTTTTTGTTTAATTCCTCAATCTCATGCTTGTTGAACACACGCCCAAAAGACTATTCCATCTTTTGAAATTATTTTGTTTGAGTCACACAAGTTGGAAGAAAATTCAATTTTTGGCATTTTTCTGTTTTTGCAGGACCACGGATATCCTCAAAACCATCTCCAGATTTCTGCAGTCTGTTGGAAGGCCTTCTGCAAAAGGATCCGGATGAGAGGTATAAAAACACTTGAATTTCTTTTTTATTTTAATACAATTTGTCAAATTTGCAAACATCTTATCCTCTTTTTGTTTTGGTGAACTAAACAACAGGTTAGACTGGCACAAGCTTGTCGCTCACCCCTTCTGGCAAGGCCAGCTTCTGATAGACAAAGGCAAGGGAGATGAGGCTGCCTCAGAGGGAGGGGACACACATGAAGTAACAGCTCAGTCCAGTGTTGACATGTTGACGCAAACGCCAAGTAACATTAAGGTAATTAGATTAAATAAAAGTTTAAGTCCTTCTCCATGCAAAAGAGATTCTTAAAAAAGATCTTGATTCAGTCATCTTACGATTGCTTGTACTATGTAGAATCCATTCTTCTAACGTTGTAATTTATGTTGTTGATAGCAATATAACCTGATCAGCATCTCTCCGGACGGTCGTCCAATCTCGCGTTCCGGCGGTGCTTCCAGCCAGCACCATCTTCTCAGGACGTCCTTACAGTCCAGCGGTCTGGAGACCTTCCGTCCACAGTCCACCCCCGAGGCCACCGATACCACGGCGAAGGAGGCTCACTTCACCATCAGGTAGCGTCAAGAATGTTGGATTAAATCCCATCAAATCCCTTCAGATTCCATCGGCATTCTATCAAATACGTTCAGATCCATCAATATCAATCAATTCACTGTCAGGTTATCATAAAAAATGCTGTATTAAATTCCATCAAATCCCTTCAGATTCCATCAGCATCCCATCAAATCCCTTCAGATCCAATCAATATCAATCAATTCACTGTCAGGTGATCATAAAGAATGTTGGATTAAATCCCATCAAATCCCTGCAGATTCCATTAGCATCCCATCAAATCCCTTCAGATTTAATCAATATCAATCAATTCACTGTCAGGTTATAAAGAATGTTGGATCAAATCCCTTTTAGATTCCATTTGTGTCCCATCAAATCCCTTCAGATTGTATTAACTCCAATTGCTTCACCATTGGGTATTTAAACAATTTTGTAATAAATCCCATCATATCCAATCATTTTTCCATTAGGTAGCATCAAACTCTTGTAAACTCTTTGAGATTGGAAGGTGGCAGACAATTTATAACCATGGTGGTGCTAGTCTTGCTTTTAAATATTTTTTGTAGTTGGACCTAAAATATAAAACGATTTTCATCCATATGTTAGAATCACTAATCAGAGCTTAATCAATAATTCACTTTTTATAATAATAAGTTTTTTAAGATCGCTGACTGTAAATTAGGTGTTTACAGTATCATTCGTATCTGTTGCTGTGGCATTGACCTCACCGTAATACTGTTTTTCCTCCTCCCCCCCCCAACAAAAAAAGTTCACGCCCACAGACCTCCCCTGTCGTCTCCTACGAGGCGTCCTCTGATGTAAAAGAAGTAAAGCCCCACCCACCACGGAAATCGTCCGGGAAGAAGAAATCGGTTACCAAGGAAACCAAAGGAGGAGCAGGCGACGGCAAACATCGAGCAAAGTATCACAGAGACCGTAAAATGTCCCTGGAGGAGGAAGGGTCGAAAGGCGAACTGGTCTACACATTGTGGGATCTTACAGTGTCGCCCATCATTGATAATACAAAGGTATATTGTTTTGTTTATTAATTAACACAGTTCAAGAGCAAAACAATACCAACCTTCAGGATAGAGATTTAAAGTTGCCTTCATCGTGCTATTCAACAAATTCAATTTTTTTTCTGTTAATAAATTTTTAACTTGTGTGTTTTGTTCCCACCAAATAACCTGCCTTTTGTTTATTGGGACGTTTATTGGGACGTTTTTTAAATAACTCTCTGAAAAAAAAGGGTTTGTTTTGGCCACAAACAGATCCGCTTTGGGAGCAGACTGGCTCCCGGTCCGTACATTATCAGTACTGATTGTGGGGCAGGAACCAGTCTACCCCACAAGAACGGAATTATTGTCTTGCAGCCAATTATTTGAATTTGTAAAAAAAATTATTCAGTAACTAAACATGTCTCATTCAATATGTCTCGAGGTCTCATTCAACAGTAAATAACATCTGTATTGCTCGAAAAATAGCAAAATTTGAGAGAAAAAAAATTAAACTGAAAAATAGCATGGGAAACACAATTTTAAACAAATTTTAAAAATAAAAAAAGGTAAAAATTAAATTCAAGTACACTGGATTTGGCACAATAAATCACAAAAATAAAATTCACCAAACGATATCAATCCTCTTTAACAGATACAAAAACCAACTCCTCTGAAATACGACGCTAAAAGCTTGCCAGTGTCAGCACCCTCCGTGGAGAAACTGTTAAAGCTCAGCACGGCTGACTTGTTGCATCAAGTGGACGTTCTAGCCGAAGCCCTCAACAAAATGAACGACAAGACGGCCAGCGGCCAGCGCTCCAAGGTCCAGTTCCTGAACTACATCGCTACCATCTGCAGTAACGGGAGCCTGGGAGCTGTGGTCATAAAATCGAAAATGGTAGGCAAAGTATCCAATTGTTCTGTCGCTGAAGATTGCCAGCATTTCAGTTATCTTCCTTTTTTTAAGTTGAACAACAATTAAATTGACTGCAGGGTACAAAGGTAGTAGAATGCTTGTAAAACAGTTCATTTGAATAGTCTATCACTTAACTTAAAACTAGAAAACTTGTGATTGACTTGTGATCAACTTTTTGAAGACTTGACAAAAGTTACTCTATTATTTTGTTTATGCATTATTTGCTTCATTAATTTTTAACTTCTGAGTTGAACTTTTAATGATAGCGCATGCAAAATATTAAGATTGAAAAAAGTTCAAGGAACACGATTATTTCATTTGTAATTTTCTTAATTTTTTTTTTTTAAAGATTGCCTCCTTACTGCAGTGCCTGAAAGCCAGCCAAGCTATCGAAGTGTAAGTGACAACAATGACGCATATAGCTCATTGATTTATACTGTTGAACTCACTCTTAATTTGAATATTTAAAGGGCTGAGGAGAACGCAAAGTTACGTGATGATTGTTTTTTTAAGGGTAACTTTTTTGGTGTGGCATATTTTCTTGTGACAGTCGTTGCCGAGCAGGGCGTGTCGTCGGACTGCTGGCTCTCAACATGGAGGAACTCGAAGAAGACGTTCAACTCACAGAGGTAAAATGGCAAACTCCTTGTAAAAGTTCTAGCATACATGGTTAAAATGTGTACACACTTCACAACAGGCGCCAATGTAGCGGCTCTGCTTACTGTTAGCAAAAAATCCCAAAATACTGTAGCGGAAAATTCTGTAAATTCTCCAACATCTCTTGATGTTAACACTATGAAGGTATGTAAATTTCAGAATTCTAAATCGGGTATTGAGTGGGACAAATTTAAATGGTAGTTTCTTTTTTTGGGTGGGGTGTCATCTGTTAAAGCCACGTGAAACATTTGCAATTACCCGAAAAATTACAGTTTAAAGACAAAAACCTTGCTGAAATTATTCCGCCAAAAATGGTATCGTTTGGAAGATACTTTACATTGAAGGTGGTTTAAATGGGTGCCATGGGTTCACTTTTTTACGTTTGTTAACAACGGATCAAGTTACATGACCCCAAAAAATGTGAACTTGTTTTCTCAATTTCTCAAAACGCATAGTATCCACTGAGCTGAAACTGCAACAGGTTATTTGTTATGCACCCTACTTAAGATTTTGAGTAATTTTGTTGCTTCAAACAAACAAAAATGCACATACAGTAAATGACCCTACGTACCTTGAAAACACACAGCTTTTTACCGCTCTGACGGAGGTCATCCGAGACAACGCTCGCAACGCCAAGCTGAAGCAAGGCATGCTGCCTGCGCTGGGTGAGCTGCTGTTCCTCGTTGCTACGCAGGAGGAGCAGAAAGGAGGCA
Source organism: Patiria pectinifera (assembly GCA_029964075.1). Taxonomy (NCBI): domain Eukaryota; kingdom Metazoa; phylum Echinodermata; class Asteroidea; order Valvatida; family Asterinidae; genus Patiria; species Patiria pectinifera. The sequence continues at coordinate 20,493,215 of CM057143.1, read as the reverse complement.
GCATAGAGGCCTGGACAGTCCCAGCTATCACCTACACCATGCTCACAAGGTGCATCCGAGAAGGGGTAGGAGTTTGAATCCGTTTAGAATACTTCAATATTCACATAATATTCATAAAATATTCACAGAATACTCATAAGATATTCATAGAATACTCATATGATAATCACGGAATACTCATGCAATTTTCACAGAATACATAAGATATTCACAGAATACTCATACTATAATCACAGAATACTCATACTATATTCACATAATACTCATAGTGTATTCACAGAATTATCGTTATATGCACAGAATACGCCAAAAAAAAATCAGAGAAAACTCCCAAAATATTTACAGAAGGGACACAGTATTATTACACCAGGCATCACAGTGAAACCTCTAAAACCAAAAAAACCTATAAAAACCTATATTTTTTATTCTGGCATACATCTCTAAAGAAAAAATGTTTAAGAATCAATTTGACCCACACTTAATAGTTATCATAATTCCAAAATACCCACGTTGTCAATATAGGCCTACATCTCTCAGATGTTTTTACAAGTGTTTTAGAATTTGGCAGTTTGCATGAAATTGGTAATTTTAGTGTGGAGAACTTGAGGTAGGTAATTCACTATATTTCTGCTACCTCATGCTGAAATATGGCATGGTTTTGCATCCTAAAAACCTGTAAATGAAAATATTTTGGTGCTTGGAAAACCTTAAAATACCTAAATTTTGATTTTCAAACCCTATTAAAAAAACCTATATTGATGGAGAGGGTCACTGTGAGGCCTGCTACGCCCTGCAAATGATCTTTCTCGTTATTCCTGCCTCTACTGTCTGTAGGAGGACTCTATCGTCCAGCATTATGCAGCTAAGAGTATTGAGAATGTCTGCTCCACCATGGGAACTCACAGCCAGAAGCTAGCTACCAACGAGGCAGGCCATGTCTTGTGGCATCTCTTCAACCATTCCACCGCCGATGCGCTGAAGATTACCGCCATCTCTGTAAGTTGGAAGTAGCTTACCATTTGTGATGTTACGCACCAAAAATTTCTATCACATGTCATTGATTTTAGTACTTGCTGCTGTTTCAGCTTAGAATCGGCCATTGGTAGTTTAAGAGTGGTTAAGACATCTGTACCAGTAAGCAGGGGGTTGTAGGTTCAAGTCCAACCCAAGCGAGCTAGGGAATTTTTCGTGTCGTAAGTTCTGGGAAGCACTAAGCATGTAAAGCAAAACTTGTGTTTGACTAGTGATTAGCTTGTGATTGACTCGTAATTTGATTTCCGATATACTGACTTGTCCACATCAGACTTTTTTGGGTAAAGCTCACCGAGACAATGGGTACGTTTCCTTTTTGAAGTCCAATGCAAACAGCCAAGAAAAAGTTCCCCTTGGTCACATTCCCCGAGGCTAGTGGTTACTTTTACAAGCCATTTTGTTGCCAAGTCGAAGAGTCCAGTGCGGACAGCGCAAGTCATTAAAATGCCAAGGAAAGCTGTTCATCCAGGCGTATACTGCGCACTCGCTGTGTGTGATTTCTTAGGCTAGCATTTCAATCGTTTCTTCATGCACTGCACTCAATTTTGTGTTATTTTTTAAAGAACATCATCATAGATATTATGGACACTGTTAGACTTTATAATGTACTGCGTAAGGCCAAAAAAAAAAAAATGGTATGGGCTTGGTGGTATGGAAAGTGCTGCCGTGCGCTTTTTTTTTTTTTTTTTTTTTTTTTTTTTTTTTGGCTTCAAATGTGCAAATGGTGCCTAAACTAACTTTAGCATATATGGGAGTCCAGAGAGGCCACATAAATCTTATTCTCGATCATAACCCCATCTAAAAACACGTTAAAATTGTGCAGCAGCAGAATTCCAGTCAAACCAGTGAGTTTGGCGGTTTTGAAACATCATCTTGTATTGAAAAAAAAACTTTTTCATTTTGCCGACGTGCATGGCTACGGCGACGCGCGCGCATACCAGAAACCGGAGACTTTTTTTTTTTGGCCTAACAAGGTATTATTCACTGATATTAATGAACAACGTCATAATGTCATACGTTGTGATGATCGAAGATATATGACGGCCGATTGCGTGGACACACGTTTATGCTAAGATAGATTCCTTTAGCCACAGTCTACTTAAAAGTTACCAAAGTCAAAAGTGTGGGCACAAAATTTTAGCCTTTCGAGTTTTACCATCATCTTGGTAAAATTGAACACAGCTTTACAACTCTGATTGTCACAACCGGTTGATTTCTACCCCTAGGCTCTGTGCAGACTGACCAGGCAGTCTGTGGCCATCTTCCAGAGCGTCATTGATAAAGTGGGTCTGCCCAACGTACTGGAAGCGCTCTCAGTCAACATCACCAAAGTGCAACAGGCGTTGGTGACCATGTTTGCTGCCTTGCTGACAGAAGGCTCTCACTTACAGAGACTGGTGCAGGACAAGGTGAGATAACTTGTGGCACGAAGAGGGTCGGGAGAAGAGGGGGAGGGGGTATCAGGGGTGGGGAGGTAGGGGCACCAGGGGTGGGGAACCAGGGTGAGGTTCAAAGAATTTGATTGGAGTTGATGAAGTGTCTTTTCATTTTTTTTGTTTACATGCCTTGCCTTGTCTGCATATTGAAGTGAATTTTTAGTTCCTTGAATGAGAGAACTTTTGTAACTTTCACAATTCAAATTCCAAGCACGTTTAATTTTTATTTCATTGATGTGTGTGATTTGTTGTTTAATTTAATTCAAATTAATATTTCTATTTTACTCATTTTTGTTTTGTTCTTGCTGTGTGCGTTTGCCTTATTGCCTCACATCACTGTTTTCCTTTCCATGCTGCTGGATGACCTCTAACCTTTGACCTTTGACCTTGACTAACCTTTGCTCATCTTACATCACCAGAATGCTGAGGTAACGACCCTCTGCTTTGATTCACATCTTGAAGCCTTGCACATGCACTTTTTTTTGGGGGGGGGAGATTGGCGTGTTGATGTGTAGTCAAGTGTTCTCATTACATTGAAGTTAGCTGGCTTTGTGGGTTTTTTACGTTTTACATTTGTTGGTACATGTGTAACTATTGTCGCATACTGAGCTTTTTATCGTTGTCAACAAAAATTGGTAAAAGTTAAATTAACCCTAACTCCCCAGCCTAATTTACTAGGAACCATACCCATTCTGGCAAATTCCAACACCCACATGGGAAATTGTACACACACACTGTTGGACTTAGTTTCTGGAGGTATGCCAAACCCAATGTAAAAGACCATCAGTTTAGGGGTACATACTGTACCTATCCCAACAGATTTAAACAAAACCTGCTGTTGGGCTTTGATGGGTTGAGTTCGGTTAGGGTTAATAATGTAAATGCACAAAAGTGGGCTGACATATTTTGCACATGTGTTTGCTGCTACCTTTAAGTGAACGAGCACAGAAGTGAATTGGATCTTAAAGCCACTTGGGATTATTTGCAATTGCCAAGAAAAGTACCAACTGATTTAATGACAGAAACCTGGCTCAAAGTGGAGATAAGCCTGGTGTCAAATAACCTGTGAAATTACTCCGCCGGAAATGGTGTCATTTGGAAGAAAAGGCACATTGAAGGTGTTTTCAAAACAGCGTGTCAGCTGGCATACTTGTTTAGATGCGTTAGCAACGGAATCCAGTTTACAAGACCCTAAAAATAGTGTGTACGTTTTCTTTGTTTTCTCAAACTGTATAGTATGCACTGAGTTGAAATGTCAACAGGTTAGTTATTAAGCATGCGTTCTTAACAATTTTTAGCAATTTTGTTGCTTCAAATGAAAAATATGCACAGAAAAGCCTACGTACATCTACCTTTAATATGTACAGTTTGCCATCGTTTGCACAAGGATAACGCCGCATGCAGCTGCACAACATAAAACAACTCAGTTCTGGCACCTCACAGCAATTATTCATGTCGAGTGATTCACAAGATTCCCAACTAATTTGGTTTTCTTTCTCAACCCCAAATGACAGGATTTCATTCTTCGGGTTATCCGACTGCTAGATAGTCCCTCCATGTTGATCAGAGCGAAGGCCTTCCTGGTCATACTGGAGGTAACAAACACCAACATGGATATGATACACGTAGCCTGCCAAGCAAGGTACCGTAATGCCAAGTTGAAGGACCTATTACGTTGTCTTGTCAGTGTTCACAATAGACCATTATCATGTTGCGGCCATCTTGATTTTTTCCCATTCAAATCAACGTAACCAAAGCGAGGCTGGAAGGAAAAATAGTCTGGTTCCTTTTTGCACAAAAAACATTATCATTCAGTACTGTTATTGGATACAGGGAACATGACTGAAATGGTGGCAGCATGATAAAGGTCTATTTGATTGCCTATTCTTACTGTACCGCACAAAGGATGTTAATGTACAAATAATGACTTTTTATGAGTGCAACGGTAAGAATAATTTCATTCGGTGACAGATGGAATATTTCCATGAGGCGAAGTCGAGTGGAATGGAACATTCTGTCGCCGAATGAAATTGTGCTTTCCATTGCACGAATGTGAAACATTCATTTTGTTTGTTTTTATACAACACCTGAATAAATCTTTTTTGGGTTGGGACGAATAATTCAATAACATGTGATCACGACCCACCAATCAGATGACGGGGGTTTATTTTATCTGCACAACTCTCGAAATGCAAGTCTGAAATGTTTGGTATTCAGTCATTTTAGTAGTTTTTCTTTTCAAAACAGGAGAGCAAAACTCATTTTTTTTTCCCGGTTTATGAAACAGGCTTGTGATGTACATTGAGCGTGACGGTCGTCGTCAGCAGACGGGCGGGAAATCAGACAATCAGGGTCAGGCCAACTACCTGGCTAAATGCTTGGGTCTCATCACTAACTACCTGGTGGATATAATACCTCAGATCCTAGGTAAACGATCATTTCTTGAGTCTTCAAAATCCAACATTTTGGAGGAATACTTAAGACAATTTTTAGACTATTTGTGACGTTCCCGGGCAGAGCTTGAAATGCAGATACAGCCACAAAAAAAAAAAATTTTTTTTTTTTTTTTTTTCCTCCAAATAAAAATGTGATCCAAAATGTGACGGAAAGATGCTGTGAACAATTTAGAGTGTAAATATTCCTTCGAAATTGATGATGTGAATGATGTGTTTCCTTTCAAGAAGCGCGTAGCCCATACTTTTACTATGTATTTTCTCGGTTGTCCTCTTCCTGACAAAATGCAAATGGGCATAATTGTGCTGAGGAAAGTCTATTTTCAAAAATTAAAATTGTCAGTGTAGCTGCCGAAAAGAGTCTGTTTTTCACCAAACACTTTCATAATTTTTGGTTTGAATTTTAGGAGACGCAGTGTCTTCATTGAATGCTGTCGCTGGGCGTAAACACCCCTCCAGCGTCCAAGCCAAACAGCTGAAGACGAGCCTGCCACTGGTTCCCGTCGCTTTGCATTTGGTGACCAGCCAGGTAAGAATGAAATTCGATTTCATGTTACCACAATGTTTTTAACTTCTTTGTTGTCTTGCTTCATTTTCTCTTACTTTAAAATTTGCTTTCCTCGTGGTATTTTGAAAATTCTTGCTATACAAGTTATTCACTTTTGAGTGAGACATCGAGGAAAAAAGTCTGCCCACGTTTAGTTATACAATAGATACTTTACAATTTTGAGTTCTTTTTGGCTCGACAGTAATCCAGGCGTATCTTTTTTAGTATGATGGGCGCAAAAGCAACCCACAATAAAAGCGTTTTCTTGATAACGTTTCGTTAATCTTACCGCGTCCTTTCCCAGGTCTTTCGTGCCAGAATCATCGGGGAGAAGTTTCTTGAGGATGTCGGTGATCTCTTGGCCCATGTCCAGTCTCTGGACAGCGGAGAAACAAGCATCGAACCTGCAATAGGTAAATTTAAGTAAAATAGAAGGTTAAAATTAAAGGCAATCAAACAATTTTACCTAATGGCTGGAAGGATTTGAACGCTCACATTTTTCTTTTCATAGGTGTGTCAGGAACCACGGACTTCATCAACACGGTTCTTTCCATCTTGGAAGCCGTAGCGCAGCACCCCAGCATCCTCATGGACTACCACAGCGTCATCATTGAGAACATCCTGCCAGCCCTTGCCTCCCTGGTATCTAGCGATAACGGTAAATACCCCCCCTAACCATCCCTCTCCCCCCAAAAAAGAAAAGATAAGAAAAACATAAAACGTAAGAGCACAACCCATTGTTTCATTTCCTTAAACAAGTTCACTACAAATTTTCTCAACAATACCTTCCCAATGCTCAACTTGATTTTAATCCCTATTATTTCATGTACTGCCCTAAGCACTCTGCCTGTTGCTCCCTGTACTGCCCCAAACCACCCCAGTACTGTATTTTATTTATTATGGATTCATCAATCAATCAATCAAATTTAATGTAATGCAAGTGGACGAGAGATCATAAGGCACCAACTATTGGTTATACATAGAGTCCATAGTGACAGAGTATTTTGGCACAACATTTGTCATAGAGTCTATTAAGTAGTTAAGTCTTTCACAAGACAATATGGCCCATCAGGCCGGCATTTATCTCCAGTTTCCTCGGCATTAAGCGACTGAAAATATTTCTATTCTCCCCTTGATGGGATGCCGGTCCATCGCAGGTTACTCCCCAGCTAATGCCGGTATCCATTTATACTCCTGGGTGGGTAGAGGCAAGTTTAGGTGAAGTGGCTTGCCCAAGGACACAACATATGACCAGCAGCTGGATTTGAACCCCTGACCCTCTGATCATGAGTCACAAATCTTAACCACTACACCACACTCCCCTATCCTCAGAGCATGTAGTTGGGGAAAAAAGCCTGACAAGATCCTAAAAATACTCACTCTGTCCTTCTTTGGCCAGGAGATACCCGGATTTTCTGCCTGCGTCTCTTTGCCGAAACCACCTCCCTGTATCTGACGCACGACCAGCTGACCGAAGAGCGCCCCCTCACCAACACGAAGCTCCTGGAGGAGATTATCGGGGAGCGGTTCCTGCCTCACTCTGAGCAGATCCTGCTGGATTCGGACCCGGTACCGGTCTACGGGCTGAAGCTACTGTTGGCGTTGATTGAGAAAAGTCCATCTTATATCAAGTAAGTCAAGAAAAGGAAAGAATCTTTTTGTTTTTCTTAAACTTTTATTTAAAAAAAACGTGATGAAGAAATAAAACCAAAATTTTAATTATTATAGTACACTTGGTGTGGTTGGGTTTTATTGAAGAACTTGTGATTTCACATTATGGGAAGAGATTCAACCAAAAAAGCAGACTGATTTGAGGAACTTTATAGACTAAACCCATTTTTTTTCTCTTTCTAGACGAGTGGAGGAGTTGGAATTATATCCAGTCCTCTTTCAAGTTTTGCTTGACCACCAGAACGCACCAATCGGAAGTGCCGTTAGAAACCTCGTAGGAATCCTGCATTGTTTGGTCAGCCACAAAGGGACCAATATGAAGGCACTGTACGACCAAGGTGAGAAGGCGTCCTCTGATTGGCCGATAATGAGCATATTGTCATTGCTGGTTGGTCAAAGAGTCCAAGAAATCAATTTCACATTGAGAAAGAAATATTTGGCAGACACCACTACCTCTAAATTGTATAAAATAGCAGCAAAATTACAGTAGAGAAAAGATATCCATATTTCATTCTTAATGTCCAAATTTTGTGCCGTAAAAAACTGAGGCTGCGTTTAAATTACTTGGTCACGGCTGAAAGTATTACACAGGTCTATGGGAAGTGGATTCAGCCGCTTCCATAGCCGCATGCATAGCCCCCCAAAAAAAGCCATAAAAGATAAATGCCGGTATTTTAGAAAGTAAACTAATTTGCAACCTGGAAGTTTTCACTTCTAAACTTTTCATCTTGTTTAGGTATTGTGGATCATCTGTGCAGCCTGTTACAGCAGGGCGTGAATATTTACATGGAGTCGAATGATACCACAGACTCTAAGAGTGTTCAGCTGCTGCTTACCAGCCTGCAGGATACCAGCCTCATACTGCTGAAGTATGTGGCCGCAACGGTCCGCCAAGTCTTACAGGTAGGTGACAAATATCAAGCATGATGCGTTATTTTCATGTTTTACTCAATCGTGTGTAATGTGACAATGAAATTGGATGGATATGGACTTTGCGAGAATTATGCAAAACATTGATGGATTCTTTAAAACAACAAATCTTAGGTGCATTTCTGCCCCCACCTCCTCCCCCCCCCACTCCTACCCCCACCCCCACCCACTCCTGTGCTAGTTGGCACACAATGTGTCCTCACATTCACTCTCACGATTAGGTTAAAACGTGACGTCTACAGATTATACTCAAAGCCGATGTTTGCGGCCTCAGAAAACTTTAAATTCTTTATTTTGTTTGGTGTTGGTTAACAGGCCAAGAAATCTGGTGTTGAGGCCGACACACGGGGTGCGGAATTGTTACTCCTGAACAACAAACCATTCATAGAAGTCACAGACTGCTTCATGCAATTGGTAAGAATGCTTAGTTATTTTCATTAATTTGTTTTAGTTAATGTAGATAACTGTTGGGCTATGGTTTGGGCTTTAATACTGACACAGTTCAGTGAATTTCATCAGTGTCTGTTGACAGAAATGTCCATTTTTGATACAGCTTTGTATAACACATAGTCACATTTCTTTACACCGATGTGCCTTTTGTTTATTGCAGTGTTAAATTTTTGTAGATTCTGACAGTTTCTCAAGTAAACATAAAATTGCCAAAGGCTTAAGGGTTTGTACATTTAACCACACCCGACGTTGAAACAAAACGGTCATTGGAATTTTCTTCCTCACTTGATACATTTGAAGCAAAAGTGCATTGATTTAGAGTTTCCAACATCTTTATCAGATTTGCAGTAAGGAGAGAGACCTCAAGCACACAGCGTGCGAGTGCTTGTCGTTGATTGCCCAGTTGTTTGGCGGGGAGTACAAAGACACGATGTCACCTGACAACATGGACTGCCTCGCGGCGGCGCTGCCCAAGTCTGACGCCAAGCGACAAAAGTTACTCCTGAGGTTCATCAAAAGAGTGGTACGTCTCAAATTATAATCAATCATCAAAGAACCATGAAAGGAAACGGACTAGGTTCACTGTGAATTGACGTAATGGTTAAACTAAGAAATTGACTTCAGCTGGATTTGAACCTGCTACCTCCAGAGTTCCGGACCGGTGTTCTACCACAGTGTCATGAAGGTTGCGATCCAGTTATTGTCTTAATACAACAACCAAAAGAAAAGCCATAGGGAAACACTGGTCATTAATGCTTGAATGCTTTACCCTTTCTAGAAGGAATTTTACTGTCGAAAATTTGCTTAAAAGATTATGTAGGTCGGGAATAGTATAATTGAAAAGTTTGGGGAGGGGAAAATATTTAGAAATGTGGCTATAGCAGTTTTTTGTTGGTTTTTATTTATGTAAAAGTCTATGAGAATGCCTTCCTAATATTATTATCCTAATATTAGTATTAATTTTATCAGTTTTGAAAATAAGTAATTTTTATATCTTTTTATATCTTGAAATGTGGGTTAAATTTCCATTCCGCTTTTTTGGGGGTTTTGTTACAGATATCAACAGAGAAACAGCACGCCGACATGTTGAGGGAGCAAGGTCAAAGGTTATGTGCTGCTCTGCAAGACATGGTGCAGACGGCCAGCTCACATGCCGACGTCGCCGTGTCGTCGCTAGCGGCCGACGTGCTGAAGACTGCTGGAGTCAAAGTAAGCTGAGAAAACAAAATATCTACGGATTGTGGCTTTAATAAAGATGCATCTTTAAATCAAATCACAACTTAGGTCACAAGTAGGAAGGACGGAGAATGATAAAGGACTGCCTTGATTGACTTGTGAGGACTTGATTAGAACTTTGGGTACGTGTCTGTTGTTGTCTGCCTTTGATGAAATCCACACACCGACTGACATTGTGCAAATATACATCCATGTCACAGAAAGGCCAAAAATAATTATCAGTTGAAAAAAAGAAGCAGGGTGAAATTTGCCTGGATTTTTCCTGACTTCACAATTTTTTTCCAGGATTTTGCCTGATTTCAGGATTTTTTTCAGGATTTTTCCTGACTTCACAATTTATTTCAGGATTTTGCCTGTTTTCAGGATTGTTAAAGAATCCGTTTTGAAATCTGGAATTACTGTGCTTAAACCATAAAGGTTGCTTAAGGCCCAAAAAAAAAAGTCTCCGGTTTCTGGTATGCGCGCGCGTCGCCGTAGCCATGCGCGTCGGCAAAATGAAAAAGTTTTTTTTTTCAATAAAAGATGTTGTCTCAAAACCGCCAAACTCACTGGTTTGACTGGAATCCTGCTGCTGCACAATTTTAATGTGTTTTTAGATGGGGTTATGGTCGAGAATAAGCTTTATGTGGCCCCTTTGGACTCCCATATATTCGCACTAGGTTTAGTTGGGCACCATTTGCAGTCATCCATTTTCAGTTGAAGAAAAAAAAAAAAAAAGGAAAAAAAAAAAAAAAAGCTGCGTCGCCGCACCACTTTTTGGGCAAGCTCCATACCAGAAACCGGAGACTTTTTTTTTTTGGCCTAAAGGTGGTTTTATCCATCAAAGTTCATGTAGAACGAAAGAAATGGGTGTCATCAGGCAAATATTAACATATACCACAGACCCTGCATTGCTCTGTGGCCTACAGCAACCCTCAATCCCTCTGCTGATTATTTTGCGGATGTATAATTTTTTCCCCTAAATGTCACTCCTGAATATGGTATGATTATTTTTGGTAAATTTGAAGTAATTTGAACAAGCATTCATTAAGCAAACACTTAGCTTTCAGATTAAAACAGAAATGTTTTGCATTGCTGTATATTTGCATTTTTACAGCTGCGGGTGTATTTCTGCCTAACGTTTGTAACCCTTACCCACTATTAGTGTGCATATTCGAGTTGGAAAATTGAAAATATTTTGAGTGGATTTGTATATTTATTGTCGTTGAATAATCTATTGAAATGCCTTTCATACCGTGTATTATTTGTCATATTATGGTGTGCGTATAGCTTGTCAGTTAAAGCTTATGTGTGTCAAAGAGTCTACTTAAAGTGGAAAAAGAAATATGGTAAAAAAGTGGGGAAAAATAAATTACAATGATTATATTTGAAAAAACAAAACGATCTGTGCTGGAGCTGTTTTTATTGTTCAGTAGTTTGAGACTTCGTGTAAAGCATCCTACACCATTAGTAGAACAACTCACATTTTATAATATTTTCATCATTCCCTTTGTCTTTTTTGTTTTCACCAAAAAAACGATATGGAGAGTGTTTTAAACACAGGCATTTTTTGTCCTTCCATTTTCAATTTTCCAAGCGAAACGTTCTATCAGCCAGTATGTTCTAAACAAAACCTAGTTTCAAACTTTGACATGTGTGCCTCTCTCCAAGATTTTCATTCTTAAAATTCCATTTTATCTCTGGACGAGAAGAAACCAAAACCCACATTGTGCAATGCCGCAGGCAATGACGTTTGTCCTATTTACAGCACTGGAAAATATTCAATGAAAGATAATTGCAAGCAGACAATTGTTGGAGATACATCAAGTCATTAGGAGAACCATAAAGATAAAACTTTATTCAGAGGATGTGTCCAAAAGTTGCTGGTCCGATTGATCCTCAAACTCGAAATAAAAATTGGCTGACGAAATTTGTTGAAATCAGATTGAATTATACCAGTACATTTCTGTGATGATAAGGTTTTGATAAAGCCTTTATGGATGATCTTCTTTTGTTTTGAACGTGGATAATTTTTATGGCATATTTCCTGCTAATGGCTTGAATCATTTCAGTTAAGGGTCATTTTGCTTTAAAATGTGAGCAGTTTGTCTTGTAATCTTTTGTCCTCTGGAAAAATCCCTCACTTGAGTGCAGTTTATCGGCAAATTCATGAAAACACAATTTATTCAACGACACTAATTGTAAATTGGAAAGGAAGTCAAGTGACAACATAAATTCCACCTTTGAATAAAGTTTTATCTTTATGGTTCTCCTAATGTCTCGATGTATCTCCAACAATTGTCTATTTGCAATGATCTTTCATCAAACATTGAAATAAATGTACTATTCAACATATCAATATTCAATATATCCATATTGGAATATCCCTGTTGTCTTGGAAATAAAATATCCCAGTTTACTTTTTTTTTTAAAAGAAGAAAAAAGTGCCATCAGTGGTCAAAGAAAGGATATAACTATTAAACATTTTTGGTTATTTTTTATTTATTTTTTTAATGCAAAATTGCCCCAAGAAAGGCTATAAAAGTCACTCTTGGCAAAGGGCTACAAAGAAGAAAAACATGACAAAAAAAGGAATTGATATTCCTCTGAAAACAGGCTAGATCATAAAATGGAGGGAAACACGCACTAGACAAGGAGTTCCAAAGAGATAAATGTTTTCTTATCCCTTTAGAATTGGATGCCAATTTTCACCTTTTCTTATTGGTTTTTTTTTTATACCATGGACATAGTCATTCTGTCTAGTAAATACACTATCACAATTTTATCACATATTTTATTTTTACACATAAAGTAAGAAACTTGGAAACAAAAAAATTCAGGAACCAAAAATATCCGACAAACATCATCGCTAAATGGAATATTACCTAGAAACAAACAGTGTTAACAAACAGTGCACCCATCATATGGGTGCACGGGTGTTTAACCCCCCCCAAAAAATTCTTTTTTCTTTTTATAATTTGTCGCCCCAACAAACACTCCTTCGTTTCCCAAGTGCCAAACAGTCAGGAATGTGCAACTTTGTTAGTCTTGTGGGTTGATTTCTAACAGAAAGCAAAGAAAAAAAAGAAAAAAAGAAAGAAAGAAAATAGAGTAGGCGTTCGCCAGAACTGTTCAAACATACTACACATCAAACAAAACTGATTGGTGAACTTGCAAGTTTTTTTTTTTTTCAACAAAGTCTGTACACAGACTTTGAACCCCGGCAGAGTTTATCTTTAACTAGAAGTCCCATTGATTGGCTGATAAAAGCTTTACCGGACAATCGGCGATGAACACTTTGATTAAACTTACATGAGTACCCCCAACGAGTGTGCGTGTGATATCAGTCACCATCCAAGTTTCGTTTGTGTTGGCGGGGATACTGGTACTTATACACAGTGCGGTTGTGCCATCTTTATTTAGTTGTCTTGCTGTGGTTTTGCACGCTGGTCAGGAATTACTCGCAATCATGAACTTTCTCGGCCCATCTCGTATCTTGCTGCTCTGTGGGCTACTGCTTGCAGTCTCCTCAGCGCCTGTTCAAGGTATGTTTCCTTTCTTTGAACATCTGTTGCTGTTTGAAAGTCTTTAACAAAGAGTGTTTTGAACAAGAGTTTTTAGAACAAAACGGACAGATCTAGTTCTGTATTAAACTTGGTTGGGTTTTTGCAATAACAGTAAAACATTTTGTTACATGTGAATTTGAGGCCCTTTTTTGGCCTAAATTATCTTCCTATATTAGATTTTGACACAAGTTGTAATGTTCCCTATTATTTAGACTTATTTGATTATGAAAGCAAATTTATGGCAGTTTTTGTTAACTTAGAGGGCACAGAGTGTATATTTATGGTTTGTATGTCAAAAAAAGTGGACAATTCTAAAAGTAACCACTCGTTTTGTCCTCCCCTCCTCTAAACCTAATTTCATCCACAGCTATTTTTTTTATTGTGCCATCGAGTATGAAATGCGCCAAGTATTTTCTCCCGAAACCTATTAATGCGTGTTTATTATCTAAAAGTCATTTGCTTTAACCTGATTTCAGAACCAGAAGTGAAACCATCAAAAAGGCACAATTTGAACAGTGATAAGGTGAGATATATTGTCATATATTTCCAGTTACAAGAACTTAGGAAAAAAACATTTGTGCAGATGGGCATTTTCCAGAGTCTTGATACAGTATTGCTTTTTTTTCTTCAAATTAACCCAAAATGTATTGAATGGCAAATGGATTTTAGATAACACAACTTCTTTAACTTTCTGTTTTATTTTTTTTTTGCTTCCCATTTTTGTTGCAGGAACAGCTCTTGGCAAAGGTATGTTGAATTCGGTTTTATATTTTCATATTTATTGTTTTAATTGGTTTCTTTTTTTTCACAATTGATGTTTATTTCTGGTTTCTGCTTGTTTTCAACTGACCATGAACAGTAAAAGGACACTTTTTTGCTTTTTAACAATTTCTCTATGTATTTATGCTCATTTTTATGATAATCCTGCCGTTTAGATCAGATTTTCTAAAAATGTAAGCAATAACTGGAGGACATTTTCTTGTTGAAGAAAAAAACAGTTCTTATTTTTCAATACCTGAAACTTTGCAGAAAAAAAATGGAGATGAGTTTCTGATTTTTAATAAGTATGATTTTGTTTTGCATCTTTTCCCCTCAGCTCAAAGATCTAGAGGACAAAGTAAGTGATTTCTTCGTTTACTCAGATTACATATTAATCTAATAAATATAATATTTGTGAGCAGTACTAGGAACAGATTTTTTAAATAAAATTTAATTCCCTCCACAAACCATAGAGACTTTTGATGCATTTAGAAACATTCAAAAGATGAAGTAAATTAAAATCTGGAAAGTTAGCAGTGAATATATTTGTTCAATCATGCCCGTGAACATGATTAAATACAGTATTGAGTCATTAATAGATATTTTGTTCTTGACATTTGGAAATTTCATTTTATTTTTTTCAAAACAGCTTGAAGGTCGTAGGTCAAGTCAGGTGCCTGGTGATGATAATCCTGCCGCTGCGGCTGAGCCAAGGAAGAAGGAGGCAGGAGCATCAAGCAGAGATGAAAACCTTGTAGCAGTAAGATGAAACTTGTATTTCATTGAAAATTGAGTCAATGAGCACAAAGGATGGATCCGAGGGGGGGGGGGGGCAACTGACCAATGTAAATATTTACATAATGCATACAAATCCAAAATTTCCTTCAATTTACAGAAAAACATCATCACTCAGTATTTCAAATCTTGAGTCATTCCTTCAGGCCTGTTTTTTTTTTTAAATTATCATTAGCTGATGTTGCTCATGAAGGTTGTTTCTTAAGTTTTTCTTAATGTGATGACTTTGATAATGAGAAATACTACTGCAGTCACGGTGACAATATTTGTGATTATGGTGATGATGATGATGTTGGTAATAGTATGGTTGAGAAATCTGATGAAGAATGCTGATGCTGACAGCCATGTCGTCATGCTGATAATGATGAGGAACAGCATCGTTTAGGTGATAATGGCCATGATGAAGATCATGATTCATTTTAGAAATAAGTTTGTATTTCCAGAAAACTACTTTTTTTCCCCCTCTTAACTACCATTAGCCCTTTCCATTTTACTCAGAAGAATTTGTTAACATCCAAAAATAATAACCACTTCATTTCTTTGTTCTCACAGTCACTGCTTGGAAAAGATTCCAAAGACAAAGCAAGTCAGGAGGGAGTAGGTGAGTTGCAGAGTATTTAGAATTTTGATCAGTCGTTTTTATCATCACGTGTTTGCATTTTTGTGTTTTTTTATTGTCAGATATTGACTATCTATTTGTAATTCTGCAAATGAAGAAATTGTCATTTAGCTAGGTAAGGTAAAGTTCACAGCTTAATATTTCCCTTTTCGTTTTCCACTTAGATCCTGGAAAGAAGGCACTCCGACAGTTTCTGGATAATGCCCGTGTGAGCGGGCAGTTTGTGGACGAGCCGTTTAGCGACACTGTGTTGGGACAAATACCAGGTGCGGGATTATTGCGGGTCTATCATTCATGTTAAATATATCTCAATTGTGAATCCTTGAGTGGAGGAACAGGGAAATCTCCAAACAAACGAATAAACTTTCAATTTTGGAAAACTGACAAAATTTGTGCACTAGTCCTCACAAAAAAGTGTACTGACTGTCAGTAGCCTCAGTGAGAGTGAAATTATATGCAGCTGGACGAAATTGGTTAACTCCATCCCTTACTTCACCTCCCATTTTGCCAAATTCGGAGACTAAACTCGTGTGAATTTTTCAAAAATAAATGTTCACATGATTGCAGGCTGTTTTCTTCTGTAATGTCTCTCATGCAAATTTGTGGAACTACTTTTTATACTGCCTTAAGTTAAGACAAAGACGATCTATCAACTTCAAAGTGAAATTTCCTTTTGAACAAATACTAATGGAAAATTTTAAAACATTAAATTTGTTAACTGATTCATTTTTACCCAGGCGACAATCAAAAGGAGGAAGATGACATTGTTAAAAAAGAAGGTAAGTAGGAATATGGTTTATTGGTTTTTTTTTTATATTAAAGGCAGAGTCATTTGTCATTGGTGCATTTTTTTTCGTTTGAAGCAACAAAAGTGCTTAAAATCTAAAGACAGATGCTGAACAACTAACCTGGTGAAGTTGTAGCACTGTATATTCGGAGAAAACAATATTCTATGATCTCAATTTCAATTTAAAAGTTGCCGAGTCATATTTCGAATTGCGCCCGAAATCCAGGACACGTTCTCATTGAGCCGATTGCAGCTACGCGATGTCACGCTATGCATGAACCGACAAATAATAACAGCTACACGTGCGTGTGCGTCGTGTCAACACTCGCGCACACCCATTCATGGATTCGCCCAATTGCCAACCAACAACTAACAGAAATTTCCAAGAATGTGTCACTTGACACATGTTTGGAAATGACCTTATATTGTTTTCTTCAAAAATGACAGCATGCCAGAAGAAATAATTTCTCAGGGAGTTTAGTGTCAATATCTTTAAAACAAGTAAGCTTTTCAACAATTATTTGGTTGGTTACTTTTTTGATAGCTGCAAATGATCTACTCTACCTTTAAACAGCAATGCGGATTTGTTATTGCAAACCTAGTCACAAGAATACATATAATTTAGGTAGCTTAAAATTGCTGACATTGAAAGAGATGAAACAGATATGCATGATCTGCTGTTAACTTTCTGTATTGAGTATTTGTAAAAAAGATGACATCACTGCAAAGTCTAGGAAATTATTTGAAATTTTGTTTTGATTTTTAACTTGATCCAGCTAATGATATTGACAAAAACGACATGATGGCAATGCTTGACAGCATCAGCATCGACGACCTGAAACAGTTGCTGAGCGACTTCAAAGAAAACAAAAGAGGTAACCATGACAACAGTAGAGAGACCATTAATGTTTGAGTGCCTCATACGTATTCACGATGCGGCTATTACAATTTAGAAGTTTGTTTTCTTTGGTCACAACAGAGCTTGACAGCAATGACATGATGGCTAGGTTAGATTTCCTCACCATTGACGACCTGAAACAGTTACTGAGCATGCTCAGACAAAACAAACCAGGTAACCATGACAACACAAGTCTGTCACTTTTTGCTGGAATATATCTGCACCAGTCTGCTGGATTATTAACCCTCATGCATTATTCACGAGACAGCTTCAAACTCCCGTTGGTCAAAACTATCATTGCTCATCAGATTTTGTCTGTTCGCAGTTCATTGTTTACTATTTTATTCCTAGGAGATTATACTGAAACATTGATTTGAACCATACTGCATAAAATGATATGATCAAAAACTTTAAACTTTTACATATACCATTGCAGATTGTGTTTAAAATTCATAGACACAATGACACTCTGTATCTGATAAACAGCAACACATTAGCAACTGTACTACATTGTATTACATTGTGTTTATTCACTGAACACTCCATAAAAACCATAGAGTGCTACGGCAGTTTTGGGCATTACAGGGAGTAATAGGCAAGGGGGGGGGGTGGAGTTCAGGCGCTACAGTAACTAAAGGGTTAGGAAAAACACAATCAACTCATGCCTACAACATTTCAAATCACAGCTTGAGGTATATATATGCCACATTTGCACAGAGGAAATAATATAATTAACACATAATGCGCTTCATATCATTAATATTATTATTATAATTTTTCTCAGTTTTTTCGGTCCAAATCACCACCAGAGAAACAATTTCATAAAGTTGTTAAGTACAGAAATCTGCTAAGCGCATAACATATTTGCTTAGCAAAAAAAAGTTTACCAACTAAAACGTCATTGCAATGTACATTGTTTGCACTGGTCCTCAGCTGAATCGCTTAGCACGTAAACTTGCTAAGCAGTAGTTTCTGTAGGCATCTCTAAGAAATTCACCCCAAGTCAATCTTGTTCATTCCTTGCGTGAAACATGTCTGTTTTATAAGGTTAATGTTTTTCTTTGTGTTTTTTTAAGGCTACAGTCCAAGAGGTTTAGATGGTGAAGATGCGAATGATGAAGACGGTCAAGATGGTGTTGGTGAGACTGAGACTGGGGACGACGATGATGATGATGATGACGATGATGGTGATTCCAACGGTTTTCTGCAAGGCATCAGCGTGCAGGAATTAAAGGAGCTCATTGAGACTGTCAAACAGAAAAAACAAGGTATCAAAAAAGTTAAATTTTTATATTTTCTCAGCCAAATAATTTTATTCATATAGTAAAAGTGAACAAACTCACGTTTAAAACCTTTTTAAATGTTTCTATTGTTCTTAAATTTTGGGTTTTTGTGTGGAAGGTTGTGATTTTTTTGAAATTTTGAGGAACATTTTTCAGAAATATAGAATTTGGGGGGGGCGTGGTTTCATGGGCGGAAAAAAGACGTGTAAAGTCACATTTGCTTTTAACTTAATACACATTTAACAAAATGGGCACATGTCCCCCGCCCACCCTAAAAAAAATGATAAATTGAGAATATGCTAGAGAAAGTACAAGGATTTTTGGGGAAAATGTGCTCCCCCCCCCCCCAGAAAAAAATTGTGGCGACGCCCATGTGTGGTTTCCCTAAATTCTGAGATTTTTTTTTTTAAAGATTGAAAATCAGTTGGAGGCAACCCAGTATTTGGGAAGCTATGGCTAATCTCTAAGCATACTACATTATTTTATCTCTTGTAGATGGGGCACTGACGCCGGGCGATTTGGGCAAGGTTGTGTACTATCTTGTAACTCACCTCACCACCGACGATCTGCAAACCGTGTTGGATGCTGCAAAGGACCAAGGTACTGAAGGTTGAGGTTTTTTTTTCTTACAACCAACTCTTGGAAAAATACATTTCAGCATTCCTTTTTCTTTGTGTTTTTACTTCCTTGGCAGTGGGTAATTCAACTTTTCAAGCACTGGGCGGTACCTCAAAACAAAACGTTTGACCAAAGAAAAAGTTTCTGTCCATAGGTTATCAGATTCTGTATCGTATTTGAACCTAATTGACCTATCGCCGTTTGCGAGTTGGCCACGCCTCTTAGACAACCCTATGGAATTATTGAACGC
Source organism: Patiria pectinifera (assembly GCA_029964075.1). Lineage (NCBI taxonomy): Eukaryota > Metazoa > Echinodermata > Asteroidea > Valvatida > Asterinidae > Patiria > Patiria pectinifera. The sequence goes on along the minus strand of CM057143.1, from coordinate 20,473,906 downwards.
TAAGGTTTGTTTGTCTCAGATGTTGCGCGTTCCGCGTCCATTTGTTTATCATGTAATTTGACAATATTTCACAAGCTGCGTTAATGCGATTCTAACGCGATTCTACCATGATATTCAATTGACCTGTGCTCTGCATTCCCATTTTAAAGCCTTTGTTGATGATGTTTTATTTTGCAGAAAAAGAGGAAGAAGAAGAAGAAGATGATATTGATAATGATGGAATGACAGATGAAGAAATAGGCCAGGCCATTCAGAATCTTGTCAGCCATATCAGCGCAGATCAACTGCAGAGCTTACTGGCTGCCGTCAAGGCTAGGAAGCAAGGTATCACCAACATTCACTGTCTTTTCTTCGGTGCATTATATGACTTGAAACTTGGAACAAACATCAACCCAAACATCCCAGGGTATGCGCATTGCTATGGCATCATGATGACATCATCAGGTATCAAATTACAAGTCACTGAGGGAAACTTTGACCCAAATTCATTCAATTATAACTAATAAACCAAATCAGCTACTATGTCTTTACACCTTGGGACACATTTTCTGTCATCGAGAGTAAACTTTGAAGTGGTTAAAGGAAGGTTAAAGTTAGGTAAATTCTAAACACAAACAAAAACTTGATCAAACCAGACGAGGGGGCAAAGCCACCTTGTACAACATTAATTCGGGGACGGCAACCAGTTGTAGTCGATGTTTGATTTTTAAAAAAGAAACAAAAATGTACCTTTTTTGGGTGAAGAGTTTTTGAAGCTGTTTGAGAGCATATATATTTGAAAGACCAGATTGTTTCTTGTCTGAAAATTTGGCTGCAGCCAGTAGCACATGAGTCTATCAGAAGTTGCTTCAGCCGGTACCCATAGGCTCATGCATATGCTTTTGTGTGCGATGTTCAATACATGTACTATAAAACTTTAAAACAACAGACTTGCACTACTTTCAATCTTTTCAATCCTCAAACATCTTCAACAATAAAGTTAGTACAAATAACCATCCTTAATCTATGATTATTAAGTTTAAACATGACAATAAAGATAACTTTTGAACATACCTGTGGCAGAATAAAATGACGGAGACAGCAAGCCAATGTTCAGGCCTGACAACTGAAATAACACACTTTTAATTGAGTACACTGTTGAATTATCAGTGGCCACTCCCCCAACAGCGCCCTCTGTTGCTCTGACCAGTCATACAATTTTATTTTGATTCAAAAAAATGTTCTGAAAATGACAATATATTATTTTTGTATTGGACAGTGCATCAACGAAGAACACTTGGCAAGAATAATTTTCTTGAAGTGTTAAAGATTATAAATATGTAAAGAAAAATATTTCTGGCCATATACCAGATTTTCTTATTAAATACTAGGTATCTTTTAACAAGTAGAAAATGTACTATTTTAAGAAAGATAATTGTCTTGTGCTTTTGAAAACTTGTGCTTCGAAAAACTGTCCTGCTCAAGAAAATCATTTTTGATATTACTTGAAATCATGTTCTCACTAAAGCAAAATATTCTTAAATTAAGGAAAATATTCTTGAAATCGGAAATTGACTAAGGAAAGAACTCAAGTAAGAAAAATTTTCTTTATGTTCTTAAACATCCAAAATTTTGAGAAAATGTTTCTTTCCAAAACAAGGTTTTCTTATGACATTTCTCAGAACAAGAATTATATTCTTTAATGAAAAATCTTTTTCTTGCTTAAGAAATTCATTTTTGGCTGTGTAATTATCAGCCTTGGCCAAATAATTCAGACTTGGTTTTTCCATATCTTGTACACCCAATGCTTTTAGAAGAATATAACAATTGGGAGACCAACAACACATGGCTTGATAGCCCAGTTGGTAGAGCATTACATTCTAGTAGAGATTTGGATCGTTAATATTTGACACTCATTTTTGTATCTCATTTGGATTGTAAATTTATTATTTTTTCGTGAAGAACTGGACGACAATTCAGAGGAAAGCGAGGAATCTAGCAGTGAAGATGGGCTTGACGACAGAGGTTTGTACGGCCATCTTGGAAGCCTGATTTGTTTCATTTTTCCTGTGTTTAGAAAATGGAGAACATGCAGAAGTGTAACGTTCTGCACAAACGTTTTCAAAGTAGAGAAAAATGGATATCCACGTTGAAAGTTCGTCGCTAATTCTTGAATCCCTGTGCAGAATTGCCCCTCAACAGTTACAACTGCAAAACATTGGAAAGGGAAAAGTATGTTTTTTTGGCAAGAATTTGTTTGCTTTATTTAAGCCACACAATGCCTTCTACCATTTCATCTGTCCTATTTTTCCCTGTTTCTTTAAAGAGCTTCATCAGACAGAGGAGGAGGTCATGCAAGCCTTGTTGGACTTCTTAGCTGGGCTGAGTACAGACGAGTTGCAGAAAACCATCCTGGCTGTCAAGAGAAAGAAAATGGGTGGGTAGGAAAAATGCCTGGGGGGGGAACAGATATACTGTTTGGAAGTTCCTTTGCTATTTAAAGACTGGCAAAGTGGCTTGATGCTCACACAATGTGGAGAGTTTTCTGTTGCTGGAAGAACATGATTTTTTATGACCCTACAAAATGGCTTATTAAAGCCAGATTTTATTGTCCAAATTTCATGCTGTGCAACATTTTTGTTTTGACATGAAAATATTTGCTCTGGAGGTTATTTTTTACTGTTACAGTAAAATCAATCAACTTTTTTCGGTGACTTTCTTTGATGTTTTACCTTTAGAAATGAAGCAGGCTGTAGGAGATATAACAGGCGAGTACATACAAGCAAACGATGACACTAATGATGATGACGATGACATTCACGTTGACGATGATGTCACTAATGATGGGAACAACGATGAGGTCAAGAGCGATGATCTTGGACCCTGCGCTCAAGAGAAACAAGACATCCTGGACAAAATCGAGGCGGCTAGACTAGCCAACAGTCACCTTCTGGGCGGGGAGGTGCCAAACTGTGACGAGGATGGCTTCTATGCTCCGAAACAGTGCTCAGGATCTATGTAAGTCTAGCTTTGATGTTTGCATACACACAGATAGTAGACAATCCAGTCACCAAAACAAAACGTCCCGTTGCTTTGTGTTACCCCTGATTGTTCAGCTTATATCATTTATCTTGGAATCGTGATTGTAGGTGTTTTTTGTATACCTTTGCAACTAGACTCTTTCAGTAAATAAGATTGGTTTCAACCTATGCAGAGAAATTGTTTTTAATGGTATAAAGTTGTAACATGTACCTTGATCCTGCTATGATGAACAAAATAGATCAATTATCAGCAACAAGGCACAACTTAGAAATGTAAATGAAATCTAGTTGATGCCTTTTGTTGTTTTTTGAAGGTGCTACTGCGTGGACAAACACGGAACGGTCACAGAGGGCGAGGCGATGATCTGGGAAGCGACATCGCTGGTATGCAGTCAGGACAACGGTAGGTTCTTTTGTTAGCCGTCAAGATGTCTGTGACTTAATTGTGAAAATTTGTTCACACTGAGATATTTATTTTTCATACGAGTACGAGGCATTTGCAGTATTAAGCCATTTGCGAATAACCTATACCCTTTGCGAGTTAAATTTGAATAACATCTGGTACACTGGCTTGCTCATAATGCTTGGCACATTTTAACTTTGAATTCTCCAGACCAAAGACACTGATGCTATATCACATGATTCGGGAAAGCCAAGCCCCCCCCCCCTCCGAAAACAAAATGAACCCAATTATTTTGTTCACTTTTCTAAATATTAGACTATCGTTGCAAAGGGGAAGAACGTTATTTTTAAAAATAATTCAATTTGTGTTCACGTAACTTTAGACGATGCAAGCACTGATAGTTCTTCAGAGGAGGATTCATCAAGCGACGTCTCTGAAGATGACAAAGATGATGATGAAGACGAAGAAAGTGCAAGTGACGATGACGATGAGGAGAACAAGCTGGAGCAGGTCGAGCGAGACCTGCTGGAGATGCTGAAGGAGCAAAAGCGCCAACAGTTGTCCAAGAATGGAGGTCTCAACATGTAAAATGACCCATGCTCGTCTCGTAAATTGCAAAAAGAATTGAAATAAATTAAAATAAAAAGAATACATTTAAAATGTGGTTTATTTTTAGTGTGCTGTTAGTAACTATATAGTGTCCCGAAGATAAAATAATGAACCACAAAATATCAGATCTATAAAGTATATTCTGTAAAATCTGTGCACAAAATGGGACGATTTTTGTTTTTGTATATTTTGCATTTTCAGTTTTCAAATAGTCTAAAAACGTACCTAAGAAATAGTGGTAGAATCATGCAGGAATTGCATTTTATGGCTATAGAAAGGCAGTGTCCAACCCAATTGCTAATTGCGAGGGGAAAAAAAACAGCCATTTTCTTAATCTTTGGGCAACTTTTTGGAGTGTTCTTTTGCTGAGCGTAGTTTGAAGTCAGCAATTTGCATGTATAGTTTTAAAAAATAAATGTTGGTAGTGGGTAAGGTGTATGTAGGCACATGTATGGGTTGAAGTCCAGCTAGGGAAGCTTGTGAAATTTTTCTTTTATCACAAGCTCATAGATTACACTTGATGTACAGGACATTATGAGTTTACATCGGTCAATGGCAAAACCAAATATTGAAATTTAATTTGTGAATTTGCCCTCTTCCTTTGTCTTTCCCTTGTTGCTAAGATCAATTTTTTTTTTGTTAATATCTATAGAGACCTTTGTAGTTGTCTGTACATAGAGTTACTATTGTACATAATGCAACAGTGCATTCTTAAATAAGTTTTAACCCCCCCCCCCAAAAAAAAACCTCTGTAGAATTTATTTGGCTGAAACAGAAACCCATAATCCTTAATCACCCGTGTACTTTTAGATGCAAAATGGAATATTTCATCATTTTGTGATTTTGTTAGTAAATAGTTATATCAAAACCATACTTAAGAGAAGATCTATGCAGTAATTTATTAGTTGCTTGATCTGAGTGTGGCCATTTGTTCGTCCTGATAAATGAAAATAAAGCTGTTTTAAAATAAGAATTCAAATAATTGATATGGTAAAGAATTTCTTTTGGAATACAATTTTACATTTAAAATTTTTGTAGAAAAAATAAATTTCACAAAAATGTATTGAGCAATAACATTGTCTTTTAAAACTGGATCAAAAGTTTAAGAACAATGGACACTCCTTGGGGGGGGGGGGGAATTTGGCAGAGAAGAGACAAAATTAACATTTTTATTTTTCCCAGCAAGTTTATTCGTCCTCAAAATTGAAATAAACCAAAAATCAGAACATATGTTATACACAGAAAAATCTTAAAAAGATCCCCTCACAAAAATAGAACCAATTGTGTGGTTTTATTCGTTAAATAACCACAAAAATAGATGGAACCCTAAAACTTTCTTGAGACAGATCCCAAGTGCGCCATCAACTGTAGAAAATGGGTCGTTGTCAGTTTCTTACATCAAATTAATGAGCAAAAAAAAAAAGATCTTGTTTTTTATGCAACACATATAATTTCATGTACACTTTGACATTAAAAACAATGACGTAATTTATGCAGTATTTTTCCCCAAACCCGAGACTGAAAATCAACTTTTCTTGATAATTATCGAAGGTAAGAATTGCCAGTGTTTTGATTTCTATACTTGATAAATGCAAGACAAAAAGGGCAACAACAAAAAAACAGCAAAGATTAACGTTTATTTTTTGTGAAGCAAATTAATCCCAATCTTTACCAAGCAACCACAGCATTTAAATCGCTGTGAAAAGCAACGCATTTGATTTCTGAGTAACACTTTCAATAGAGAGATCACATGACAAAGACAGAGAGGATAAAAACTGGACACGTTTTCAAAAAATGGACACAAATTTACTTAACATTCAAAAACAAACACACACATGTATCAAAGAAATCGTGTATAGTTTGGTCAACTCCGGGGACTCAAATTCCTGGGCGCAGAAAACATTGCATAGCTGATGTGTGCTAAGCGAAAATCAGTGGGAACCAGTCGAAAAGCAGTAGACATCACATGGCATTTTGGCTGGTAAACCTTGATCTCGCTTAGCAAATCTTATTCCGTGCTTGGCAGCGCCAGGAATTTGTCCCCCGACGACAACTGTATCACCAATCAACATTCTATCTCATTCAATTTCATTTTGTGATTCACCTTTTTACAAAATGGAAGTACATGTATACTGTTGTTTTGACATTTCATTAAAAAAAATAACAAACAAGATAAGTCTCTGCAAGTTATGATTCCATTTTTTTTTTTAAATACGGGACTACAAGACTCTCACGCTACTTTGTTAAAAATACTATCAAAATAAGTATCCCTTACGAGCAAAAAATCTGTGTAGACGAACAGGCAGATTTTCTTGTAAAACATGTAACATCTTCACCAAATCCAAGGCCTCGGTTGTTTGTTAGTAAAAGAAAGCATTACGGGGGAAAAAGCGACTTTTCGAGACAAGATCTCTGCGCGACTCTAAAACTCAAAATGTTACCAAGGAATGTGGAAAGGAAAATACTTTTAAGTGCTGGTTATTCAAAAAAATATGCATACAAAGTTTACTCAAAGAAATATGACCAAAGTCTCATTTTTAAAAGGGTATTTTTTTGAAAAGTTAAGTATCACATACATTACTACTGATAAATCTTTTACAGAAAAACAAATATTGCATAATTAAACACGGTATTGTCTACAACTACCATTCCTGTAAACCCAAGTATTTGACTATCGCAACGAGGAGCCGTTTTTAAATTTTTTTCTCTAGTTGTCCGGCTAAGTTGCCTCTGAGGTAGGAAGCTGAACTTTGACCCCTTTAGTCTTCTTCGTCAGATTCTAAATAACGAAATGGAAAGGAACAGACAATGGGATGATAATTGATTGTTGCCCAACTGCGATCTCCTTGCGTGAACATTACGTGGCGTTTTTTTACCACGCATATGCGGGTACTGGCGCGAAGCACACATGAATATTTTTATTTTGAATGTACACTAGCCTGTATTGCTGCGTGCGAATCTAGACATTGGAGTCCCTTATAAAGGCACGAAAGCAAAACGTGAACGCAAATTTGTGACGTCATGACAAGTATCCGCGCTGCGAATTTGCAAAAAGGTAGCCACATTTCAAGTCTGGCGAATTTCAAAGATGGTCAATTTCTCTTCGCATTCGCGACAAGCATTGTCCAGCCATAACTCCCTCTTCGTAGCCACGCGAGGGGGTACTCGTATATATACATCACCTACCTTCCTCCGCATTCTCCAGCCATTCCACAAACTGCTTCATGTGACTCAAGAAGACGCTCTTGCCTTTGCCCACTTGGAACTCCTTGTTCCATTTCAGGATGGTCTCCTCGGACAGGACATCAGCTACAGAGATTTTGAAATAAGTTTGAAATAAGTCAAAATCGGTCAGTTGTAACTTGGGCACACTTAGTTCAGTATTGCACTAGATACATGCTGCATACGCAAGAGCCGTAGTGACACTTTACTGTACCAAAAAAGTATCCATACCGCACTTGTGGCCAGCAGAACAATCAACTAATTTTAGCCCATTTTGGAAGTTTTTACAATTTTCAAATAAAAGCAATTCTCAGTGGAGAAATTGAATACTTATTTTTAAGCTCTGGCAGGAGCTTTTTCATGTCACTTGGTGGTCAGTCTGTCTGTCCCGAAAATTGACCAAACGTATGGTGTTCCACATGTGCCATCGGCGGCGTATTTTTCGGCATCGCATTTTTAAGCCCTGGCAGGGATCATTTTATAAAGACAGTCAAATTTAGGACTGAATGCATGATTGGAGACAGAATATGTTCTGAAGAGGTTAAAGTCTGCCTTAGGGCTGAGATTCTCAAGTTTAAAAAGGTCTGAAAAATGGACGCAACATCTGAGAAAATGCATTTCTTCCTATACTGATAATGTCCTTCTCTCAGATTCAAAAAGTCTGAACAAACTCATGCCTGGGCCTGCCATAAACACTCACTTTTGTAGAGAAGGACCACAATCTTCTGAAACGTCTTCATGAAGGTGATGTTGGTGTAGCAGTATTCCTGAATTGTGAAAAAAAAAAAAAATCACAAAAATTGTGAAAACTTTTCAAGTACAAGAAAAGTAACATTGGACTAAATGCCAGTTAATACTTGGCGCAAAAGCAAATGCAAATATTGTAATGTCACGTCAAGTTTTCACACGCTGAGCTTGCAAAAGTTTAACACATCTCAATTCCGGCGAATTTCACAGCGAATGTTTCATGACGTCAAGTGTGAACATAAGGGTTGACATTTCTCAGCTGTCCCAAGTCAGTGAACCAATGTTGACTTCATCGGAGCTGGCTTAAGCCAGCCTCAGGAGTCTATCGGGTAAATAACATCATCCTTAGGACAGCGTGTCAGCTAGGTGCCAATTTCAAAAAGCTGCTAAGCAAAGAAAAAAATTAATGCTAAGCGAAGAATTGATTCGCTTAGCAAAAACAGGTTACCAGCCAACATGTTGTGGGACTTGTATTGCTTGTGGCTGGTTTCCCGCCTATTTTCGCTAAGCACAAAAGCGTATGATATTCTCTGCTTAGCCATTGATTTAAATCACACATAAATACACGATAAGTAAATGAAGCTAATTTGAGAGATGACAAACTGAAGACCTTTCCCAACAGAAGATCTTTCCCAACCGAAGATCTTTCCCAATTGTAATGTGGTGCATTTCCAATGGAAATAAGCAGTCTTTCCAACTACAATGATCCTTGCTTGCCTTTGGGTGTGTTAGGGATACTTTCTGTTCCCAGGATTATCCCAATGGAAAAAACCTGTGTTCTCAATAGACAATTTAAAAAAAAAAATTAGTAGCGCACTGACCTGGATCTCGTACAGAAGAGACAACTCGGTGCTTGCTTGAGAGGTGAAGCCAGCCAGGAGAGGTGTATAGGGCTGAACAGGGTAAAAACAATAAGAGGGAACAGCTGGTTCAACTCGAGCAAAAAGCAGGTAAATACCAGCAGGTAAATGAATTGTTTCTACTTTGAGGCAAACACTGGCTATGCATAATGCATCTGAGGAATGAAGTGCACCTGTCTTCTTACCAATAACGATACAAATTTCTATAACACAATTATTGCTTTCTTGACGTACATATCAGAACCATTCACCCTTCTAACAAGCTATCTATTGGTTCACCTATCTGAACCAATTTCGGTGCGACTCTGCAAAACCTGTCCGAGACATGTGATATAGGTTTTTGAGGTGGAGTGGGATGGGTGATTGGGGGCCAGGGTTTTGAGTGAAGATTTGAGGCATTGAAGTGAGGAAGCTGTGGGCCTACCTTGATGTGTCTCAGCGCCTGTTCAGTTATCAATTCTTCTCTCTTGTTCCATTCCACAATGTCCATGATACAGTTCCAGATCTAAAAGACGGGAATCAGAACACAAAACATTCAATCTACAAAGTGACGACACAATTAAGTTCAACACTAAGCCTCTCGGCGTTCATTTTTTTGTTCGGTAATCATATATGTAAAAACTGATACTTCATTGCTGTCCAGAGTCAGTCAACAAAATTTTGACTTCAGCGCCGGTGTCTTAAGCCGATCTCAGAAGTCTATCGGGTGAGTAACATCATTCTCAGGACAGCATGCATTCAGTTTTTGTGTTCAAGTATGGGATTTTCAAAGCAAAATTGAGCATGGATTTCTCTGTAACAAAATCATCAATTTGGCAAATTATCACAATAACATTTTGAACTACGCCCCACTTTCACAATTATACAAATTATTAAGCCTCTTTTTTTTTTAGTTTTGGAAAAAAATCGTAAGTAAAATTCCTTTACTATGATTTTTTCTCGACTTTTAACTTAAAAGTCGGGAAAAAAATCATAGTAAAGGAATTTTACTTAAGATTTTTTTTTCCCAAAATATTTGATAGATGAAATGAATCATAATTTTTCCAAACCTCCAAATGGAAAAAAAAAAAACACCTCCTACAATTCTTTTATAGTTACTCCCCCTTTTCAAGCCCTGCCACTTCAGTTTGATACACAATTGCAATATTTGAAACAGAGTGAATTTATTCCTGGTTTGGACTGGGGTCCCGATAATCATGCCAGATCAAATTTTTCTCAAGATTTGAATTTTAAGTTCAACATTTGAAACAATTACTTGCAGTTGCTTGCAACAACTCCATAGTCTAGCAATGAAAAACTAAGTAGGGAGTTAGGCTTAAACCAAAATATATTTGGGTTTGCATGACCGAAATGGGGTAAAATGGGTTTGTACTCTTACCAGATTGGCCACTTCTGGCTCAGTCAGTAACGTCTTAGCTTGCATCTCGGTGCAGATTGCAATCAACTGTGCAGACACAACGACAACAATTATAAGTAAGCAAAGTAAGCAAAGCTGTTAGAAAAATAAAATATACTCAGCACAGGTTTTAATCTCATTGTTTTATAAGTCCAAGTTCTGCCTGATAAATATTGCTTTTGATGGCCACCAACTTTGTTTCAAAAAATGCCAGCCCAAAAAAATGCCAACTTCCTACGTACCAAGTTTAATGACACTTGCTTTTTGGATGGGGAAATTGGCAAGTTGTGTTGCAAATTGAAAAATCGCATTTGCACAGTGTCAAGAATGACCATCTCATTACAATACTTGAAATGCACTTTGGCAATTGAGTTAAAACACAACATTTTTTACACAATTTTTTTTTTTACTTTATAGAAATCAAAATGTGGCAATATTTTAAAAGTGTCACACCAAATATTTTAAGAGCGTCATTAAATCTCCATTTCATTTGAGTAGTGAAAAAAGGGCTTTTTTTTTTAAATGAAATTTGATAAATTGAAGACCAATCTTTACTTCTTTAGGCGTGGGAGGAGATTCCTTCTCCATCAGTTCCTTGAGTTCTGTCATGAAGACGTTCTTGTTGTCGTCATGCTGCAAGTTCCTCTGAAAAGTAGAAAGAAACAAGTCAGGTGTGTTTACAAACACAAATGCCCCGCAACCGTGACTGTCCCCATGACATAACACCACTCTTTTAACATCAACTTACATGTACCTTGGTCACATGGAACGTTCATTGACAGCATTAATAAGTGTCTTCTGTAGGTTTTATATGAATTAATCCCTAAACCCTATGATCTCAGAATAAATACAAGATTTCTATTGTTTTAGCCACTGTGACCTTGACCCTTGACCTTTTGGCCCCAAATGCAATAGGCTTCTTAGGATTGCCAAGGACAATCCACAAACCAAATTTGAAGTTCATATGTAAAGTATTTCTCAAGTTATCGCGCTGACAAAATTTCTATTGTTTCAGCCACTGTGACCTTGACCCTTGACCTTTCGGCCCCAAATGCAATAGGCTTCTTAGGATTACCAAGAACAATACACAAACCAAATTTGAAGTTCATATGTTAAGTATTTCTCAAGTTATCGCGCTGACAAAATTTCTTTTGTTTTAGTCACTGTGCCCTTGACCCTTGGGCCCCAAATGCAATAGGCTTCTTAGGATTACCAAGAACAATACACAAACCAAATTTCAAGTTCATATGTTAAGTATTTCTCAAGTTATCGCGCTGACAAGATTTGTCCGGACACACACACACACACCCACCCACCCACGGAAGGACAAGGCGGAAACAGTATGCCCCTTCGGCTTCGCCGCGGGGCATAAAAACAATCTATAATCTGTGCTAAGCAAATAATCGGGGCTTAGCAGAAATTGGCCTCGGATTGTATGGAAACCAACCCCGTCAAAAGTAATATCGTCACCGTTCTGACGAAGTGACGAATCTGTGCAGACAGCTGCAAAACCGAGTTTTGAGAAAAACCGGTTTAAAGTTGGTCGATTTTTCAAAGCGTGTTTTTCATTTACATTTCTCAATCAATCCACCCACCTGGAAGGTGACAAGTTGATCCAAGCCGGCCTCGGCGAAGTATTTCTCAAAGTAAGCTTCATTCCTCTTAGTACTAGGGATGACCTCCTGCAAACCAAGAATACAATGCGTACATTGGTGTTCGAACGCAAGCAGTAGGGGGAGGGTTTCCTGCATGTCATTTTCTTTGGCTGGTCATTCCGAAAAGCCAATCCTCAACACATGGACGTTGACCGGGTTCTTGTGCACAGAGACCACACTTATCACACTAACCCATTGCATTTTTCATTCTGTATTGTGCAGTGCTTTTTGTATTTGTCAAAACGTCATAATGGAATCAGCCCCTTCCTGCCCGTCAATCAAACAGTGCACCAATTAGATCATGACATTTGATCAGGTGACCACAGTAGCTTGGTCAAACTCGGTCATGACCCCTGTGAGAAATGTACACGTACCAAAGGTGGGTGGGAACGGTACATTTGGGAACTTGACTAAACTTCTGTTAATTTCGGTTTTAGATGAGGGTTTTACAAGGGGTAACAGTGCCCTCTCCTGTCGGCTTACCAGGAGTCTACGATCCATGGAGGCCTTGCGGAGGACCTTGGCGATACTGCTCATGTCTTTCTCCCCAAGCCAAGTGCGGAACATCACCTTGACGAACTCCAGGGAAATCCCTGAAATATGGCCAATGCAGAAAAAGAAGTAAAATCAATATAACGACTAAAATCACTTAATATGACCCTAACATGATATAAATAAAACGACAGAACGACATTCTGGAGAGTGAGTCATAGGACTAGTGTAGACCAGTCCTGATTCAACCAGATTTTTTGCTAAGTGAATTTTGCTAAGTGAATTTTGCTAAGTGAATTTTGCTAAGCAATATTTTTTTCTTCTGCTAAGTAGGTTTGCCCATCTGACCTTCCTTGACCAGAGTCTCGTTCATCAAGCTCTCCAGGCAGTTGGCAGGACTCTCGCCGGTGCTCAGGAACAGCCCCGTAAACATGGCCAGCTTGTTGCGCTCCGACGGGCTGAAGGACTTCAGGAACGACAGGATCTAAGCAACAAAAAAAATGCAAAATGATTGGAGATACACAAGTTTTAAAGTCAGCTTTGAAGCCAAGAGAGGACCTTTGCTGTTATCATTCACAGATTTACCAAGATCTGTTGCCTTACTCAATCCTAACTCCTAAAGGTATTTTTGATCCAAGTACTTTGCGAGGACCCTGCTGAATTCAACAAACTCTCAACAAAATATTTATGCTCAGTGCACAGAGCAATAAAATCCAACATGGCGACTGGCGGTGACTGTTAATGTAATTTTATTGCAGCTATGCTTTGACTGTAGGAGATTGATAAGCCAGCTGTACGAACCAGTTGCTTGTTTTTGTCTATTGATGGAATTTTGAGATTTGAAGGTATGCATGGTGGAATTTTACTAGTCACAGTGCTAACTTAAAAATATGATCCGATTGTCGGTGACAAGCCAGTGTAAAAAGGCATGGCAGGGGAAGAGGATTGATTGTTGACTGCAACTGATCAGACAGCAGTAAGTTTAATGTGGTAACATCATAGCATGTCACCAAATACAGCATTTATTAGAATTGTGTACTTCTTACCTTTTTCATCTCATCATCCTCCAGTTTCTTTCCCAAGTACCTGTAACGTCTCGTCAATCGCTGGAACACCTGTCCAAATTTTAAAAAAGTATCACGTTGAATGAAATTATAGCAAATGAAGGAATTACCGTAAGCCTGTACCAAAACTTTTACCGAAAAATTTCAAACGGTGTAAATTCCTTGCGGCAGGCTATCAACTCGGACCAAGTTCAGGAAAAGACCATTAGTCAAATAGTAGTTGATTTGGGGCGTAACTGATACCTGCGCGCTAGCAGCAACGTGCAAACGTCTCCTAATAAGCTGGTCAAAATGTCATAATAAAACTCCCTGCTTTGTGTTATGATGAGCGTGGCTATTGGCAACCAGCAATGGAACCGTGCCCCATGCTCCGATTCCAAGAAGTCAGCTACAGTAGTCCAACCATTCTGAATTCGAGTGAGGTTAGCTCAACTATAGGTTAACCATCGTCCTCGTGCGGACTTCCTCTTATAGTTGCTTAGCATATAAATCTGCTAAGCAGCTCTAAAGGATCTTGGAGGGTTTCCAAAACAAGTTTGAACACAACTTGCTGGAAGTCGTTCTTACCGTGGCAACACCCTTAATAGCCTCGGTGGTCTCCTCCGCTGAGAAGAGGCAGAATTTACTAATGGCGGTCTCTTTCTTATCGTCATCTTGGAGGAGGTTGCCCCCAGGGGCTGAGGAAGGCAAAGTAAAACAACAACAAAAATTAACAATGCACGTCAAATGTCAAAACCCCATAAAATATCCAATTAAAAGTTAAGAACCCATATCCAAGCCAAGACGTGGCAATGATAAGGAAATAAACATGTGCTAAGACCGGTTTTCAACAAGTATATTTAAAGCCAGCTAGGGGTCTGGACAGGGGATAATGGCCCAAGCCGGAATTATGGGCGGCCAAGCACATATTTATTCCCATTTATTAATACCTTTGGTCCAAAAAGTCAAAACAAGTCAATAAATCACAAGTGTCGACATGGAATACACATACATCAACATACGTACAATTCAATGGGCGAGAATGTCAAAGATTAAAAATATAATGGCTTTCATATAACTGGTGTTAAAATGGCGTTTACACTAAAATGGCTTTTAAAAAGTTACCCTTCAAATTTATACATGACACCCAGTCTGCTTTTATCTGTCGCAGCACAGCAAGTCAGCCAAGTGATTTCAAAAGAGTTTGGAATCATGTGACTCATAACCCAGTGCTAGTCATCATCCTTGCTGTGTACCGCTACCGAATGCAGACAAACTTGCTATCATATTTCTGGAGGCCGAGCAAAGATGGCCCGAGTGAAGGATATCTTCCGTCGGTTGTAAACAACCGCTGAATACCTTTGGGCCAAAAAGTCAGCAAATCACAAATTTCCACAGATTTTGTTCAACAATTTCACTTCAGGTTTTGTGAGACACCCCTCTGACCATATCTAAGGTATGTGCCTCACGCACAGCGCTTAAAATCTCCTTTTATGACAATTGGCATTTGCACATATGCGTAATGTGGTGCATAACACAGCAGTGTTTAAACGGTGGTTTAAAACCACCCATGTGACGGGCTTTTGACCAAAAGGAATAGGTAAACTGTCTCGGTTATTTATGAATTCCATATAAAGTTAAGAACTATATCCAGCGTTGTAGTCGGGATATTTGTGATGGATCACAAGTACATCAAACTTTCCGGTCACAACTAGTTCACAAGTCCAGTCACGAGCGACAGGAGATAAACAATATAAAAGGAATGTCTTTGTTACGGTTCATTAGAATAGCCTGTGATTTGGCTAATTGGCTTGGGACTGGATGACTTGTGATCGTCTTGTGATGGACTTGTGATGTCTTATGATCCATCACTCCAACTATATCTCATCCAAGGTGAACCAAAAATATCTATTAAAAAAGTCAAGAAGTTAGATCGCATCCAATAGAAGGTGTAACACCCACCTAAGATCCCGCCGGCCAACAGAATATCAAAGAGTGTCTCCCAGTAACGCTTGTAGTCAAGCTTGCTGCCAGCACCATCCAGATACTTGGCGACCTCTTCCAGATCATTCACGTTTACGTCGTTGAGACCATTCACGAGAATTTCACTAAAGCCATTAGGGTGGTACTTCTCTTTCTCATCTGTTACAGAGTCATGGAAATTTTTTTCAAAAAATCAAAAACAATAACGGAAATGACCTTGTCAGGTTGGGTATTTTTACTTGGGGAGAAAAAAGAGCGATGATAATAAAACTACTATGTTGTTTAGGTACACAGCTTTCCTGAAGGTATAACTGCTGCAGCAAAAGAAATATTTGAAGGTTTTACTCGGATTCTGAGTGAGACTCGTCTGAAGCATCCACTCGGCAAGAAGCAAGGAATTTTGGGAGAGATGTTTTCTTTCCTTCATTGCACGATTGAGGGTGGTTAAGGCTCTACCACTTGTAAATCAGTTCAGACTTTGCGCCCCTTGGTTAATTTTGGAGATGTCAAGACGGATTCTTGCAAAAAAAAAAGTCTAGGGAGTTAGGGTTAACCCTACCCTAACTCCCTAGGGGGTGTGCAAAATCGTATTGAAATTGGAGGATTCAGGACTGTTAGGGCTATCGTTTGGATCTTTCTGGTAAGCATATAATCCTTGAGTTTGGGGTATGTAGCAATCAGAGAGTTCAATATCTTCACTGGGCTCAAGAAGTCACGGTCAGCTTATCAGAGGTTCGTGCTCCGAGGAGACATTTGACCTGAGATATGACCGGACGTCCCTGTCCAGACGACGAACCCAAGGTCCAGCTGCCTATGTCCAGAAAAAAGTCAGTAGAACACTGACTCGCAACAGACAGAGGAGGTGGAGGTCCTCGGGACGTGTTTGGACAAAGCTCAGAGAATGGATAAACTGGAACATCATTTTGCAAAGATGGTAACAAAAAAACTAGGGGTGTATTTTCCATCAACAAATGGGGTCAATTGAATGGGTTGAATCTAATTCAATAATAGTACAGCAGATTGGTGATGGGATTGTTGAGTTAATGATAAACGCATGGAATGTGACACACAGTCAGAGTATGTCATGAGAACGATTTTTGGTTAAGGGGCCATCGCAGATTTGTCCTTTGAAAAATTTAGGTAGAATAAGAAGCAATGACAGCCATTTTGAAAAATTTGAAAATTGCTTGTTATTCTACCTATAATTTTTCAAAGGACAAATCTGTGATGGCCCTATAGGCAAATATCTTTCTTTAAGACATACTCCGACTGTGTGCCAAATTCCATGCTTTGGAAAAAAATGTTGCAACCTGACGCCACTTCAGCGGTTGTGTACAAAGTCTATGGAGAGTCAAGAAAATTTTCAAAGTATTTCCTAACAAAATTGGAAATGTTTCTCAGTCCCAGATTCATGTCTTATCATCATTTTTGCAACGACTGACCTTCATTGAGATGATATATGAAGCAAAAAATGGTGTCAGGTTAGCAACATTTTTCCTATGCTTTTATCATCAAAGTAAATATTTTCCCTATCTGCCCCACTATTAACACCCGTACTACATAGTATTACATTGAATCACAGAAAATGAAAAACAAATTCTGAAAATTCTAGCCCTGACTTACCCCGTTTCCGGGTCCTAATCCGCTGGCCTGTGAGGACGGGTTTGGGCTGCTTATTACTCATAAATAAAAGTGTTTGCTGCCAAACAAAAAAAGGAGATAAAATTACACATTCAAGGTTAGATCACTGTCTCTCTCATCTGTCTGAAGGGGAAAACAGATGAGGTCAAATCAAAAGATACTTCCAACAGCTGTGAGTTCAGTGGAACACATTTCAGGGAATGACCCAAAACTGAAAATATCCAACTGTCTTCCAGAACGTTCTTTTCTTGGAGACTTTAGAATAAAAGGGGATAATTAGATAGGACTCAATAGAATTATTCATAACATGGAATTTTGCGTCAGGGTGATGTAAATCAAATTAGGGGTTGCCCTTCACCGACGTATAAACACTGAATACTCAGTGTGTTACCTCCCGAGTGAAAGTTGGAAAAAATCACTCGGGTGGGACTCAAACCCACCCAAGAGATTTTTTCCAACTTTCACTCGGGAGACAACACACTGAGTATTCAGTGTTTATACGTCCGTGAAGGGCAAAACCTAATTTGACTCATTGGAATTATTATAGCTTTATCAACTTCTTTTGAACTTGGCCCAGTGAAAATTGCCCCAATCTAGATTTTAAGGTAAAGGTGACTTTGTGGTTCCACTGCTTAGACTTTTGTTTACAAAAAAACACAATACCCTAAGCTTTTCAACTCCATCAAAGTCCATCCCCCCATTTTGGTGGATTTTGGGGACTTAGTCCTGCAGGCCTGGCGTGACTAAATATTGATGGAGTACGATGGACTTGGGTCTGGAGGCCTGAAGCAGTGCTAGTGGAATCCGATTGATTTTGCCTAGCATCCTGTACGGCTGTCGTCATATAAGCCATGTGCGCTAAGTCCATCAATATCCACCAGTACTTCAGTTGGATTCCATAATGTCATGTATTGGAAGCAGAGTTAGTGATGGATTTTGGTGGACTTGGTAAAAGACAGTAGGAAGTTAGGGTTAATATGCTATGTACATCTAAAAGTAGACATCACACAAACTTGTGATCTGGGAAAAACAAGATCAAGTGAGAAATTACGTCACGGGAAAAAGTGTCACCATGGAAATAAATGTACATGTACATCAATACACATACATTTCAATGTGCAAGAATGCCAAATATTGATATCATGGCTTTTGTGTTCAAATGGCGTTTACACTGAAATGGATTTTAAAAAGTTTACCCTTCAAAATTAGACACGACGCCAAGTTGGATAAAAAGCGAGGCAGTCTGCTCTTATCTGTCGCAGTACAGCAAGTCAGCCGAGTGATTTCAAAAGAGTTTGGAATCATGTGACTCATAACCCAGTGCTAGTCATCATCCTTGCTGTGTACTGCTACAGAATACAGACAAACTTGCTATCATTATTTGTGCATCACGTCTGGAGGCCAAGCAAAAATGGCCCGAGTGAAGGACATTGTCTTTTGTCGGTTGTAAACAACCGCTGAAACTGCACATTTGCAATGGACTTGGCCTTGTTGCCCCTTGAAATATTCCAACAGATATTCTGAATTGCCCTTGACCGGAGGTGGTTGCCTTGCCCTCAAACAGCAAAGTTCCTAAATGCACATTGGTTTACATATTTCAATAACGCCTCACTTTATGAAGCACTAAGTTATTTCCAAACCATCATGTAGCCAATTCATTCACAAATTGGGTGACATGCCCATTGTTTACAATAGAAAAAGTGGTTCAGCAAGCATGATCAAATCAAACAGCTTCACTTCACGTACGGTGCATTCAAATGCCACTCCAATGCTTGTTACATTTACAAAGTCTGCATTTTCAAGTCCAAAATTCAAATTTTTAATTTTTGTCAACATACGTTCATGAGTACATGTTTGCGCAATAGCTGGCGGTCACTGAGGTAAATGCTAATTCGGCCTTCAACAACAAAGACTATCATTTGATCCATGAGAACCCTGATATCTGATTGTATTAGTCACATCTGGCAAATGGACTTTACTCTTAGAAGTTATGCATTTTCTTCAGCAATACCAGTTCAGTCAGAAATACTTGATTCTAATCTGTCTTTTCCTCTTTCAAATTGTTGAAATATCAACTTTTCAATCTTGTGATTAGTCATCAATCTGATTTTGTTTTGAAATTGCACGTCAGTAAAACTGTATTTAATTTTTATCAATAAACATAAACAGCAAGCTAAAGACAACAAATCTGAAGGAAAAAAAACAAGAAAGAAAAAGGTTGAAAACATAAAAATTAGTTTTTTGGCCAGAAATTCTTTCTTTCCTTTTTTGAATTAGCCCTAACCCTCCTCAATCCTCCAAAATCTGTGAATTTCATGTGTCAAAATCTCCTGTGTTTTTTATCGTATTTCATCTGCACGGCTTCTAAACGCCATTCGCACTGCCTCAAACAATAGCAGTAATTGGCAGAGGATTTTAGAGGATTGAGGTAGTGGTCACCCTCCACAGACTAAATTCAAAAAATAACGGATGATTTTGGAGGATTGAGGCTGAATCCAATTTTTTCTCGGTGGCAACTGGAGGACTTTGCAGGATTGAGGTTGCAGCCTAGCCAGAGGGTCTAGGGGGTTAGTGTTAATTTCATTAATGTGTCCTGAATGTGGGGACAAACACAAATGGAAACTCACTGGGATTTCAACAAGCCTTTTCTTGTTACTGCCAAACAATATCGTCTGTTACTCTAAATACTCAGTGCCCACTCAGCCCGGAACCTTGGAAGGGGGAAAGAAGGAAAAGCAAAACCTAAACATCAACAAAACAAAACTAAAAACCAACAGAAATTCATTTGATAAGACTTTAATTTTTTTTCTTTATCAAACAAACCGTGTTTAGCCAGAAACACTTCTACTTCCGATTACATGCCTTTCAAAAATTGGGTCGGTCAGTCGCAAAAAAAAATTTGTTTTTGCAAAAAAAATTTATGCAGATTGAATGGGGTATTCAATTATATGCAAAGTTTTGGCCTAAACTATTTCCAAAGCTATACACAAAATGGCCACAAAAAGTGAATCAAACCTACCTTAATTACTGTCAATATATTTATTTTCGATAATTCTTTAAAAATAATGGAAAATTCAGGTCGTTCGCACCATTATGCACAACGCTAGTCAAGACGGGAAGCTGGCCAAAACTCCCAAGTGTGTGATGCACTGTGCATGTGTGGCGCGCGGCCGACAGACCTCGTTTTTATGGTCAAAATTTTGGGAAACACGCTGCATGTATCACTCCAAATACGAGTAGTGCGATCTCAAAATGAACTCTTGAACTGAACACGGAAAATACATACACAGACAAGCTAGATCAATTCTGTGAATTAACTTGCAGAAATGTTCTTTCTCCATCTTTGTTTTTTTGGCATTTTTACGATGTCGAATCCAACCAGTTGACAGTGCAAGTGCCTGCAATGCATAGCAATGCTAGCGCTATCTGTGCATGGGCATGCACAGTTTAGTTACCGCATTTTCATCATGTGTTCTAATTTGGCCCCTGCGTAGCGCGGCGGGAACCAGTCGTCGCTGCATTGAGCTACGTTTACGCACGTGATTATAGTCACCATGACATCAAATTGCGACGTAGTTACTTATATCGCGAAGCGAATTTGTAAAAATAACGGAGGTTTCTTTTGAAAACAATAGCAAATGTAAGTAAGAAAACAACTAAATTCAAGCATTTTTGACGCAAAAAGGTTGTCATGTGGTTGTTGAGAGGTATTTGTGAAGACAGAAAAGACAACAAGATTTTATTTTTATTTATTCAATCATTATTATTATTATTTTTTTTTTAATTACCGATAAAAATTTTAGGGTAGCAGCATAACAATAGGGTCGGTCGGGTAACCGGAAGCAGAAGAATTATTTTTTTTGGCCTCAGTCACACTGCACTGGCACCGGTCAAAACAAATTTTAAAAATCTGCCAAAAAAATAGGCCTACCGTACCTAACAAAAAAATTGTAACAACATTGGCAACTACTTAACTGTATCGTTTACAGACACTCTATTGTAATATTAAGAGAATCAATTATGTTTTCACAGGAAAACAAGTGGGCCTAGGCCTAAAAACCACAATTCACAAACCACACAACTTCTAAAAAAATCCCTATATATCACACTGGTACCCGTTCCATTATGCTAGTTATTGAACAACAGCAGAGTACCATGGAGAGCAACACCGTTATATTTTTCACGTCTTTTACAATGAAATCTCAAATAAATAAATAGACTAAATTTCCATTTACCGAAATTCAACTCTACATTAGATTGTATTAACATATACATAGAACCTTAATATCTTCATATGAATCGATGTTGTGAAGAAATAGTATAAACAGAAAGAAAAACACAAGAAAATCTTGGGGCAACTTACGGAAGTTGTGTCGCGTATTGAGTGGTTCAGTTGCAGATGCAATATGCAATGGAAATATCTAACGCATGACGTTCTTGTACTTTACGTACAACGTGTGCGGGGTGTACGCCCTATGATACCACGGGTCCATTTAGGGTCCATTATAGTATGACTCGTGATGAGGTGCCATGCGGAACAAAAAGAAAATGGTACCAAATGCGGCCACGTGGCGCACTTCAACTTTTCGGCCCAAGTGCAAAAGTTTTACACCAGTGTTCGCAATCAGTGAAATTTCATGTAGCTCTAAACATACCCGTTCAAATGAGAGAAATTCTATTTTGGCGTGATATTCCGATCATTATTTCCAAGTGCATGCAGGGGGCAGAGGGGGTCACTCTGCAGTCTGCCCCCGGCGGATTTATTTTCACAAGATTTTTGTTCAGCAATTATTTCAATTAATGGTTAGAAAGTTCTTACATCAATCCTCAAAAAAGTAAACCCGCTCAAAAACCATTAGGCCTACAATGCGCAGTGAAAATGGGTATATAATTTGCAGTACGCATAATAATGGTCAGTTTTGAAGAGCGCCCCCATTTGGAAGGTGGGTACCAGCCTCCTCCCCCACCCCTACCCCACCCCCGTTTGATTTTACCACGGAGGCCAAGTGTTCGGAGAAAAAAAACATGTCTACATTTCGGCGCAGATGTGTGGTTGCCCCCACTGGCCCTGACATCCAAAGCTGGATACGCTACTGAACACAACCCTTTTAAAATGCGCCCAAAAATAAGAACAATAATTTTTCTGATAACTTAGTTGGTTAGTGGAGAACATAATTACTTATCAGAATTTATCAATTTTTCTAACGTTTTTATGTGGGATTTTCAGAGATTTGTTGTAGTGTGCCATAGGAACACCATTTATTATACAAATTCCCGGGGGAACACCCCAGTCCGAGTCGGCCGAAGTTTGTGACAGAAATTGCACAGATTGCACCACAGAGCGTCTAGATCCATTTTTTCCGGGGCCCTCAGGCGGGCCCGAACCCCGCGCCCAGCGAGCCGTTAGGTCCTCCGTCGAGCTGCGCGCTAACATTATAGTGCTGATCAAGTATAATCATGGTATAATTGAACCATTGAGTTACAGCTCCATGATAAGAAGATTAAAAATAACGTGATTAGTTGAAATAAAATTCCCATGGTATTTCTGTTTGCACTTGAATAAAGAAAATCACATAGTATATTTCTTTTACAATGTATAAAGAATAGGTCTTGAAATTTATGACGGTAGGAGCTCCCCCTAAGTAATGACCTCTGTAATGAATAGTCATTTAACCATTCAAAAGAATTTAACCATTCCAAACCAAAGAGTCATGTCACCTTACGGTCCAATGATTAATGACTAATGATGGTGACTGTTTTGGGTTTTGTTTCTGTGGATAATAAAAGTTCTGTTTCCTGAATTTTCATTAGAAAAAATGGAAAAATGGAAATGTACAGTTTGTCAGTTAGTCTGGTACCTTCAGGCTTATTTTATTTTGAACACAATGATGAATAAGGATACAGGATTTAATACAGTCTGCTCCCCTATGTCGAATCATGTATAAACAGTATTTTTAGATGTGGACACGCGACACAATTACTTTATTCCGTGAGTAAGCACAAACAACATGGCAGACCAAAAGAAACAGGAGAAAAAGGCTCCCGAGAAAAAGGTTGATCTTGGATTGCTCGAGGAAGATGACGAATTCGAAGAGTTTCCAGCGGAAGGTCAGTATAAACTTAAACCCATTATTAGAACAATACTTCAAAAAAGTTTTGGGTTGTGTTCAGTAAAATCATTTTAATTATCCAGCTCAGCTCCGCGACTGCGCTCGGCACTCTCGGGGCGACTTGGCAGATGTGTACAAAATCTATAGTAGAAATAAGAACTATCTCGCCCCCTTCTTGACAGTCAAGCACATAGTTTTTTTTCAGTCGCTTCTGTCTGTCTGTGGCCCTAGAACGGGTCTTGTTACACAAGACTCATAGTTCTAGGGGTATCGCGTCTGTTGATGATGAGCTTTTTATTTTTTTTACACGAAGATGTTTTAAATTGACTCCAGTCCAACATTTAATTTACAGAATATTACATTTTCTTTTTGTGATTTGTGGCTCTGGAGGATTTTGCTTAGCCAGCAAAATATTGTTTACTTAAATTTAACCGGCACTGGCTAAATACACCCTGCCTTAAAAAAAAAAAAGGAAGAAACTCGTATTCTTTGACGTTCAAGAATATACAAAAAATTGCAATGTTGTTTATGCCCCCCCCCCCAAAAGAATAGTTCTGCTTCCAGTTAGGACAAATGTACCCTACCTATCTATTTTGGCAGCCCCTACCGTATTTTTTTGCGGGGAAATGAGGGGGAAAAAAACGAAAATCATCACTTATTACCTAAAATAAATGACAAGTAAACCATGCGTGTGCTGATTTTCTGGTCTTTTAAACTCAATCCATACAGAGTGGGCAAGTGAAGAGGAGGACCCAACAGACTCCAACGTTTGGGAGGACAATTGGGATGATGATAACGTCGAAGATGACTTCTCGAAACAGCTGAGGTGAGTATCTAGGGGTCCGTTATCTCAAACCTGTCTCAGAATGATGTTCCAGAGTAACAAACTAAAATGTATGAGGAATTACTCTAGTCAATCCAAATAGAGTTAGGTTTCAGATAGGCGAACTTTATGTACACATTTTCCATTGACTGGAGTCTGGAGTTATTTCTCACAACGACAACAGTTGACTTTTCATCAGAAGTTGCTTGTTACCTCAAGCCACAAAGGAGTAATATAGTTGATCACGACTTCTTTTCGTAATGTCAGCCCAATCTTTCTGTAAGGTCTTCTAAAAAAGTACCTGTAGCTGATTTTTATATGCCCTTTTGAAGAAGTAACCAAGAAATTTGGTTTCCATAAATTCAGGATTTTTAAAAGAGAAATTATTGTTTCTCCTCAGATGAAAACAAACTCATTGTAGATCAACCTGCTTGAGATTTTTTTCGCAAAATTAAAAGTTTTTTCCCCAATATTTTTGGTCTATTTTGTGTTTTAGAGCGGAACTCGAAAAACAGGGCAGCAAGGACCAGTCAGAGCCCATGAAGACGTAGCACAAAGCAGAAATAAAGGGGGTCAAAGTTCAAGGGTCGCATCTGAGGTCATTTGACACTGGAAAAACCGGAGCAAGATTTCAAATTAGTTCCATAAACTCTCAGATAAGAATATTGGACTCGATTGTTCTAACAATTGCATATAATGTTTTGAAGCAGGCATAGGCTTTCATCACGTTTCCGTTTGTGTGTCATATTTTGCATTTTAGATAAAAGTTTCAAATTTGTTCTTGTAAGGAAAGGTATATATTGAAGGAATGTCAATATGGCCACGGTTATTGCTTTCATTGCTTTAAAATCTAATATTTAAACTTTTCCATGGAAGTACCAAGAAACTAATGACCAATCCAAGCTTTTGTTTTTAGTACCAGTGAATACCACAGACAACATAAAACTCAGGCTCTGATTGGTTGATTGGGTTTGCATCTTTGCATGGCATTCCTAATACTGTAAACCTTTTCCAACTGTAAATGATGTAGAAATTCCACACATTTCTCAACGCCAGGTTCTTGTGTTTATCAATGTGCATCTTCTCCTGTTGTTGAAGAGTTTGAATATCCACCAATAGGTGGATGGCCACACCCCTTTATGTAAATGAAGGTATAGACTCCTTGCATGAACAGTAAACGGCATTTCCTGACCACTTTCGAGAGCCAACGTGACACTTAGCGTGCACGTACTGAATCGCACACGTATGGCGCAAAGTACGCACTACTTGTTTCATGTTGAATGTGCTCAAAAGCATAGCATCTTTGCAGGAGCGTCGGGCGGCGTCGGTAATGCGTTCAAATGTCCCTTCCATTGGTCGCCCCAACTCTCCTTTGTTACCATTGAGCGGGTACTTGTGTAGAGAGCTTGTTATCTAAATCTTCCATCAAATAAGTGTTGACGGCATCTTCATGGAAATGACTGCCACTGTTGGAGTTAGTGGAGCAGATCCGCTGCGGCCCTGTTAAAACTTGTTTTTTGAAAAATACTTTTAAATCACATTTCAATTAGAGGGACGGAGGTGTCCCATAACAAAATAATTTACTGCTTTAACCCCTTCACGCCGGTATTGTTCAGCCACGGACAGCAGCACAACGGGTGGAATGTGTACGTGCAGGCATTCAGTGGTTGTCTATGAATGGATGCGCTATGCAGCAGGAATGCGGCACTAGCAATCCCCGGCATCAAGAGGTTAAATGTCAAGCCTCTGTACTGATGACATCACACATTGTTTACACGTGTGCTTTTCTATGTGAGCCTGGTGGGGACGACAGTTTCATAGCCCTATAGAAAAGCGCACAAGTAAACGAAGTGTGACGTCATCAGTACAGAGGCGTATTCGACATGGTATTCTTGGTTTCAAGCGAGTAACAAACCACCAGATGTTGGTATAAATTTCTTGTTTAGCATGTTAATCCATTAAAACATTTAATACAAATACATGTACCGTCACTTTTTGTCCGCTCTATTTGAAGTATGTACACACACAAAATTGTCTTATGTTTATTGTTTGTTACGTTCATGTAAGTTAACTTCTTAAAAGTAAGACTTTGAATAAAACTCAATTGTAAGAGCAACTTGAGTGAAACAAACTTGGTGTTATTTCATTACTTCATTCAAAACGTGCTGTTTGTTATGTACAAAAAGTATTGCTTAATAGTACTTTTAATATCTATTACCATGAATATTCCATTCACCATTAATACGCATATTATTAAAATAAAAAGAAATAATAATAATACATCACCTCCATTGACTGGGTTGCCAAAAAAAACCTTTATTTTTCGAAGGCCGTAAATTTCTTGAAAACCTAGGGAACACTGCACACATCATTTATACAAAATAAAAAATTGGAAATGCAATTATTTTCATAATTCCGGAGCAAGCCACATCACAAGTCCAGACACAAGTAACAGGACAACAAAATGACAAAGAAATGTCACAGTTTACGAATATAATAGCTTGTCACATGACTTGTCACGACTTGCCACATGACTTGTCACGACTCGCCACATGACGTGTGATGGCTTGATTACGACTGCATATTTCTTAATAAACTTTCTTAATATCAGTTTGATATTTGAAAATTAAGTTATAATGTTAATTTAAACTGTTTCTGTAAATCAGTCACATTACACCCTGCCCAACGGCTCCTTTTCAATTCATCTCTATTTCTATCAAATAAAAGTCGCCATATGAAGGAAATACATTAAATCATCTCAAAAGGCATATTCAATAAAAATTGAACAGTTGTTGAATCAAAATCATTAAAAAACCTAGATTATGGAATGTAAGTTATAATTTTACCATACATTGTATGTTCTAGTCCCAAATTGTGTACATGTAGTAACAGTTATTGCTCCATATACGCTTTCAGAAAAGTAAAAAATATACACTTTATCCAACCAAAGCAAAAACAAAATATTAAAAATCAGATCTTTAGCTGAAAGACACTTGTTAAAATAATTTTAGTTTACACTAAAGGATAAGACAGTTTTATGCCAGGGAAAAAATGTCCAGAGATATTACTTGATTACTTACAGAAGATTTTATTTTCTCCTGCATTTCCAAACTTATCCAAACAAGATGGCCGCCTAAGACTGCACATTGTAAGGAATGTTCAGTTTGTTCCGCTTGTGAAGGAACACCAAGATGCCAACACCCAGCACAGCTCCGATTATCAGCATGGCGATTCCAAAACCGACAAAAGCTCCTGAAAGGAACAAAATTGAGAAATTTATTTGGCTCCAAAACCGGGATTACAATTCCAATTTTTCTAATTTGATTATCTTCAAAAATACCGCAATGGCAGAGGGAGGGGATCCCTCAACAACATACTCCCGAAACAACCAACAAACAAACAAACAAACAAACAACCCAACAAATACCCAAACAACCAACGAGCAAACTCACCCGTGCTGAACTGCTGAGAGCCACCGTCTTCAGGCTGACTTTGCTTGAAGGAGTTTCGCAAGGTGTCGGGCTTCGCAGTCAAAGACTTCTCCTGAGAAAACAAACCAGCACGGAGATGTTTTCAAAACGCTGTCAAGAATAAGCCTCTTACTAATGACGTCCCATGTTGTTTACTTTCTACGTGGCTATGAAACCGTCGTCCCAAGCAGGCTCCCATAAGAAAGCACACGTGTAAACAAAGTGTGACATCATCAGTACAGAGGTTTATTAATAGGTCTTGGAAGACCTTTTCACAATACATGTACTTGTCTTATGTTCACAGGGCAGTTAAAGGGAATGTACAACATTTGCTTTTGCTGCAATTTTCAGAAATAAATGGATTTGGAGGATTAGTATGTTAAAGCAAATATTGTTAAAATGATTTTTTTCACATTTTGGGCTTGTAGATGCTGGAAAAACCAAGAAAACCAATCATGTTCTTGCAGTCTGGTTTCCTGACCCCACTTAAGATGAAACGGAGCAATTTATAGACTTTGGGAATTGTAAGGTCAGAGAATCAGTCTAGCAGACTTAATTGTACCTTTTCACAGGTGTTTAATCAATTGCAAAGAAAATGCGGAATAACTAATTGTGAAAAGTCGGAGCAGTTTTTGAAAAATAGCCAGTTTTCTCCAACGCTGGTCTGCCGACCAGCATTGGAAAAGTAGAATTTTTCTTGAAAATGTCAGCACAACAGGAGCCACGATTTTACAGGATGCTTTAGACTGTCATTCCCTTACAATCCAGTATGGTATTTCGTGATAATTTGATCATTTCATTTTGTGATGTTTGCAAATGTTGTATCTTCCCTTTAACTTTTTTAAACAGAACAAACCTACTATCATATTTCTGTACCCATTTCCGAGACAGTGGAATCTCGATCAGTCAAACCCTCAGGGGAGTTGGCTCAAACTTTGAGTTAAGCTGAGTTTTGAGTTAAGCTGAGTTTTGAGTTATCCAATGGATTTTCTATTCAACAACAATTGACGGGAATAAGTTTTTACTTTTGAATTAGAAGGGTTTTTGAGTTAACAGATTTTGACTTGTCGAGATTTCACTCTACAAAATGTATATAGTTTGGGATGAAAACAGTGCATGGTAGGTATCAAAAACAATGAAATATTTCATCAGGCATAATGTTCAGTAAGCCATTGCCAAGATATTTATTACTTAGACTATATATTCTTTTTTCTCATGAATGTCTCGTTCAATTTGGGCGAAGCATTGAACATTGTCTCACCTTTTCACAATTGATTTTCTGCTGATAACTTTCACTTCATACTAACAAAATCACCTGTTTACGTTGTGACCTAACAAGCATGTGCAGACATTTTGTGAGGGAACTATTGCAACAGATTTTCAAGATTATGTCGTCTACCAGCGACGCATACTGCATTACAAAACATCTCTAACGGAAATGCCCATTTAATTGTTAAATTGCTGTAACCTCAACACTTTGAAGGAATTCCTTATGTGTTGCTGCTTATTTGAACATAAAGTTTTAACCTAACTTTGCCAAATCCTTCAAAAATCCACCAAAATGTTTTAGAGGATTCTATTGTAGGAAGAAATTTGATTTTTTAAAATAATAATTAATAATAATAATAATGAATCAGCATTTATATAGCGCAATATGAATCAAAGATTCCTCAAAGCGATTAACAATAGAACAAGAAACAGTAAAATGAAAATAATCCCAGTTTAAAAACCTAACTTGGTTACAAACTTCGGCCACTGTTACTTTACACAGACTTGTTGCTCCTTGAAAGTTTAAGAACAAAGAATGTGCATGTCAATTTCCTGCAAAGTGGAAGATTTAGGTGAATTCATGATTTTGGTTTTTTGTTTTTTTTGTTTGACAAACATTAGGGTTAATGAGGATAGCACCATGATTTGAATATATCACAAGTAATCTTTACCGTGCCATTGTAGTTAAACTTGACATGGAACAGCTTCTCCCCATTGACGCTATTGATCAGCAGCTCTAGGGCCACTGCAGCATCCGTCAGCGACGGCTGTTTGATCATATCCACCGCGTCTCCTTTGACCGCGGGAACTCCCAGCAGGTCGAAGAAAACCGTAGTCACCTTATCGATGTCCTCCGCTGCCTGTGCATTCAACAGAATAAGGGCATTTTTTTAAACGGTGTAATCATTTGAGTCTTGGTCTTGGTCTTTAAAACTTTTATAAACACATTTGTCTTTCTTTTCTAACATTTCCTTTCAAATGTCAAACAAGAGATCATAAGGCCAAAAAAAATTAAAATTCTGCTGCTGGTTTCCATACTTACCATATTTTGATAGCCCCTAACCTAATTATGTTGGGGGAAAAATGAGAAAAAAACACCCCAAACCATCGATTTCTACCTTTTACCGATTAATTACATGCAGACGCCTCCATATGATCGTACAAAAAAAGTGGCAAAAAAATTCTCTACCTATCCACCCTATTTTCAAATGCCATGTACCGGTTATTAGAAGCAGTTTTTTTGAGTGCCCAAGTTCAATTTGCTGTTTGACTTGTTTCAATGTAATTTATTATTATTTTTTTACCAAAAAAAGGTTTATCCGATCAGAAAACTTTCAGGATGTTGAATAACGTCTCTTTTTACACAACAGAAAATGGAAAGCTTATTAAAAACGTTTTGTTGGTTTATTTTAAAACTTGATTATAAAACTTACAAACACGTTTGCAATTCTTGTCGGTGAGATTCCTGCGGCCGTAGCCAGACTGTGCGCTACTCCATAGTAGAATCCAATGGTGTTGTTTGCAATGACCATGTTGTAAATACCTAAATGCACCAATACAAAAATGTGCTTATTTTTTAGTTGTCTCGTTTTTTGATATTTTTTTGTTTTCAGTGTCTGATTTGTATGTGTGCTGTTGCGGTTCTTTCTTTCTGAGAACTGATTTTACAGAAAAGTTTGGACAGTTTTCTTACATCCTCGTAAAAAGTTAAAAACTTGAGGAAGAAAGCTGTAATACATTATTCAAAGAATTGAAATATTTTGCTTAATCCTAAACTCCCTACTGTCTTTTACTAAGTACTGGACCAAGTCTGCCAAATCCATAAATCACACTGCTCGCAATGTGTGCTTTGCTTAAGGCTTCCAGGCCCAAGTCCATCATACTCCATCAATATTTAGTCAAACCAGGCCTGCAGGCATGGGCATCGCCAGGATTTTTTTCTAGAGGGGGGCAAAGCAAATTTTTCCCAAAAATCCCTCTATTTTCCAGTATTTTCCCGATTTATCATTTTTTCAAGGGTGGGCAGGGACATTTTTCCCCCCCCTCCCGTAACCCTTTCAATTAACAACAATATGATATCGCGCCTCTATTTCTTTTTCCCCCTTTTTTTTATGGCTTGCCCCAGGGGGGGGGGGGCAAGTACAACCCCCCCCCCTCCCGACAACCATGCCTGCAGGACTAAGTCCCCCAAAATCCACCAAATTTGGGGGATGGATTTTGATGGAGTTGGGAAGGTTTAGAGGATAATGAAAATAAAATCTGGAAAAACAATATTTACCAGAAAAAATTACAATTTTTTGGCAGAGAGATACGGAAGAATAGGGAGGGGGAAGGGGGGGGGGTAGAGGAAAATCCATCATATAAGGAAACTCTTACCCGTCTCCAAGATGTCAAAGGCAAATTCCTTGCTGTTCTCGCTATCGAAGCACGGGGAGAGGTCAAAATGGGAAGGATCCACATTGGCCGTGTCAAAGTGGAAATGGTTCATATCAAAGCTCCCGTTAACCAACTTGCCTTTGTCCGTCTTCAACAACAACAAAAAGAAATGAAATATTAACCACGCGGCTTCGCCTCGTGGTTAGGCGGGGGCTTTGCAGGCTGTCGCCTGCTCCACAGGCGAGAGGCGGCTTTTCCGCCTGTCGACCGCTTCTTTAGTCGAGCAACTCGTGAACACACACACACGCGCATTTGTTTATGGTGTAAATCAAGGATTTTCGTTTGTTCCCCTTCCCTTTTCCTTTGTTTGTACTAACTTTTTCGCAACGGCTCTCATTGGTTTTGTACACGTTTCCTAATCGAGGTCGTCCTCGATTTGCTTCCTGTCCTCGATTCACCGATGATGTTGCACGTGTGTGTCCTCGATTTACATCATAAATAAACGCACCCATACAAGTGTGTATTTGCCGGCAATCGGGGACCCCCTATTATCCCTCTTTTGTTTGTTAATAGTAAAGCGGTGATTGAAAAAAACACACATTTGAACAAGCACGAACACGTATATTTTATCATATGAATACTTTTAACTGAATTAGAGGGGCACACGTGATGAACCATAAACATGTCAGCAATGGCCAAGTTCGCGCAAGGACTATAGTTGACCAATGGTTAACTAACGTTTGCCCGAACTCTGTCTAGTCAACGGTAGTTGACTACGCTAGTCGACTATTTGGAACCAGCCTACTGGGGTTGGTTGCTTCGTTGGTAACCAATAGCCGCGCGCAGGATCCAGACGTTTTGCCATGACATTTTGACCAGCGTTTGACTAGAGACGTTCGCACGTTGCTATCAGTGCGCAGGCGTAAGGTACGTCACAAATCAACCACTAGTCGACTAATGGTCCTTGCCCGAACTTGGCCATAGACCTTGATGCGATGGTTAACAATAATATTTTGCATTTTCATGGCTGCAGCTTCAGTTAGTTCTATACAAATTGAGCCCGCTGAGTAATAGATCAAATACCTTGGTGGTCCAGTGAACCTTAGACATGATGGGCATATTGG
The DNA here is from genome assembly GCA_029964075.1 of Patiria pectinifera. NCBI lineage: Eukaryota > Metazoa > Echinodermata > Asteroidea > Valvatida > Asterinidae > Patiria > Patiria pectinifera. The sequence goes on along the minus strand of CM057143.1, from coordinate 20,441,663 downwards.
TGGACTTATTCAATCCTCCTTGGGTGCTCCATGCATCCTTAATGAAAATGAAAAAAAAGGACATGAATTACAATTTAAATTGTCAATTTATATTCAAATGAAGGCTTTGTTTCCAAAACATGATAAATGCCATTTTGTCACCTTTTCAGAATCTGACCGTCTCCTTTGTGGCCAAAATCAATTTTGACGGCTAGTTAAGGACGGTTTAAGAACACAACAAAGTGAAAAATGTAGTTTAGAAACATCACCGTGCAACTTTCTCGGTTTTGCTTTAATGGATAATATCGCATTTTGAAAATAAAGTTTTCAAATTCAAGTCCAGATATTGATCATTTCTTTTTGTGTGAATAATTACATTTTTTTGGTTAAATTTAGTAATATAACAATAACCCGAAAAATCTGGCGTGTAAAAGTTTTGAGCACCCCCAGATTAGGGGAAGGCATTTACAGGTAGTACGGTTGAAAAAACCAGGGTACCAGGGTACCCAGGCACCCGTTAAATAAAACCAAACCCCAAATCTCGGAAGTTGCTGTTCAGATTGTTCATAAAGGTCCGCACGCTAATACTACTACAGGAACACTGGTGCATCAATACAGCAAGATACAAGTGTGTACAGTGAGCTTTATAGCTTTACGATGTAAACTGCAACTTTCTCGAGCGTCATAGCTGTGAAGTATGTTTTGTTTTCCCATGTGGCTTGGTTTTCAGTTTGAAAATTCCCCACAAATGACATTCAAAACCTTTCTTTTTCATCATCTGAGAAATTACTAATTAATATGTCAAGTTGCATACGGGTACCCGATTCCATAATCTGGAACCGGTTCCTGACATCAACGGTCGGGTACTCGGGTACCCGGTTCCGATGCACAGCCCTACCCCAGATGAAAACACAAGTTAACAAAAGCTATCTTACAGTTGTGTAGAACAATTCCCAGGTACTGTTGACTTGAGATGATGCGTTATGTGGTAGCCAATCTGGTTGCCATTCGTTCGTGGCCACAATCCAGGATTCCGCCTGCATGCCACGTAGCTCGGTCTAACGCAAGAGAAATAATTGCAAGTTTTAACAAATTATTTTGCAGGTCGGCTGGAACTTCGGCAAAACCCAAAGTTTGCGGATTTCTGAAGTTTCTAATGATTTGAGAGAAGGGTGGTTACCAAACATGTTCAGAGGCAGAACTTGAGCTTGCTACCTTTTCTTTGCCTATTGTAATTTGTAATAACAATTCAGTATGGTTTGCAATTCCTTAACCCCCCCCCCCCAAAAAAGAACAAAATGCAGAAGATAAATTTCACTTTTTAAGAATGGACATGTTATATCTTCATCCCTTTTTTCCCCTTTATTCACTTCATCACTGTTTCCCCGTTTTCAAGTCCAGTCCCCAGCGCTGTTTTAAAGGGACACTGCGTCCTGGAATGCATCCTGGGAAGACATTAGGTTGGTTTCCTTTCAACCAGATGTTTGAAATAGGATAAGTAAACAATCCAAAAACATGAAAATTTCGGGGATTTCAGGACGCAGTGCCCCTTTAAATAGGGGTATATATACAACTCACAAAAATCACTAATACTTTGACCCATTTTTTTTTTTTTTTTTTTTTTTTTACAATATAATTATTTTACTAATTTTTTTCTGGGTACTAACTATTCCTTGGTACTGCCAGTCTCGGGTGTCATAGTGAATGAAACTGGCAATACTCTTCATCTGAACGTGAACGTGGTCGGGCGATACTGCATCCGGGGAAAACAGGGATATGGGGGTGACGTTGCAAAACCCAGTGTTCTTGTCGATTCGGTACGTCAGCCCTGCAAAACAAAACATGAGGAATATGAACAAAAGTTTTTGAAAAATGAATTAAAAATATCACTGATAATAGGACTGTTGACGTTTACCACCAACCACTACGTAGAACATAAATTTGAATATTCTTTAGCTAAAATATGCAGGCTTGCTGAGAATTTATTGGGTCAATGTGGTCCTTTTTGGGTCACTCTTTTAACAAATGGTGGCTAAGTATTTTTTGTTTCAGTATGTTTTCTGACACCCAAGGCAAATTTTGTTTTCCTCCTTTGTCTGTCTCTAGACGTGAAACATGCTTCAAATTAGTGGCACAAATATGCGGCCAAGTACCAGTATTGAAGTCATCCAGGGAACGGTACGACGTCGGCACGATGGAACCATTCATTGTGAAACTGTAATAGGCAACAACCGTCTTGCTCTTGTAGTTATAAACCTCCTATAATGTTAAGGAAAAATGGAGAATTGTGATGGATTGTGCCAATATTGGTCACTTTTTGGTATAAGTTGGCAGCAAAAGTCTGGTTTTTTTCCCAGGTACGGAAATAGAAAGCATCTAGTCAATATTGGACATTTGGAACAAAGATACTTTTGTAACGTCTTTCAATAGGGGGCGCTATTCAAATTCGACGATTATTAACACTAGATTACAGAATGGTGTACCATATTTTGAACCAGTATAATTTCTTTTGACAGAGCTGGGGTTTGTTTTTTGGACCCCCCCAAACCCCCCCCCCCCCCCTGGATCCACGCCTGTAACATCTTTTCGAATTCACTTTACTCCGGACCGCTACAATTAATGGAAGTTTTCAACCCAATTCACGGATATCAACATGCATTGTATTTTAAGATATCGACATGAAGTTCATTTTTTTGCTAGCTCAGTGAGAACATACACAAAAAAACCCACAAGAATCACAACTGTTTTCTTATAACTTCAGAAATAAACTCTTCATATTGTGGATGCCCTTTTTTATTATACACGCGATGACTTACCGACATATAGAAGACTTGTTTCATTCCTGGGATCACAACTTCAACGCTCATGGAGAACTGATCAGGTAGCTTCGGTAGTGGCTTGAGACTTTTACGGCCTGGGCACACCACTCCCAGTTGAGGCTGATTATGACAGGAAAATTTAGAATAAATTCAGGCGTTTGTGCATGATTTATTTTTTCTGGAAACTTCTATCAATATAAGCATGAAGCTATAACTCCATGATATTTAAAGCAAAATCTTGCATTCCAAATTTTTAAGTTTGGGAAGGCCAGTGTCCGGTGTTCATGCGTTCCATAGTTTTATTTCAATTGTCTTTTTTAATGAGATACTTTGAAAAATCAAATGTTTTTTGAGCAACTGGACAACTTTATGTCAAGATCCAATTAACATTGTACTTCTCAATGTTATTCAAAAACTTTTGTATTGTTTTACTGAATTTTTTTCATGTTTTTTTTTTTTACCTTACACATGCAGACTCACAGCAGATCCACCTACAGCGAACTGACCAAATTTGGGAAATTGGTGAAGAAAACACAATTTTCAAAGGAAATTAGAAATTGACAAACAGCCAGAGAAATAAATATTTTAAGAACTGCTTAAACGTTTTAAACAATACAAAAATACATATTTTTTGGCTTTTGCCGGGGGAGGGGATTTAGAATTTTTTCGTTTAAAAGACTCATCCTTATCAAGAAAACAAATCTTACAAGCTGAAAACACGCTGAATGATCTTCTGTAGTGGACTACATGTATTTCAGCTTACCTCAAATGAGCGATCAGGAAATTCCGGATGAAACTGTACGTCAAAGAACTCATACACGTGACTATAGGAATGAGTGCCATTCACAGGCACCACATGTCCGTGGATGAACTTTCGGTTGGAAGCTAAAAAATTCGAGAAAAAAATAAGCACAGCCTTAAAACGACTACACGTGATTTGTTTTATAGTTTTATACTTTTTTCATCAGTTTTATTTGTTCACAAAAACTGGATATTTTGTTCTTTTTCTCTTCAAAATAGGCTTTCATTTTCAAGCTGTTTTGATGCACAAACATATCTTCCCTGCGAGTAGACTGGTTCCCGTCCCCACAAGATCTGGGGCCAATTTCACGGTACTGCTAAGCACAACAATTTGTTTAGCACGAAAAAGTCTGGCTTATAAAAGCAGGTTACCGGCCAAAACTCCATGTGATGTATATTGCTCTTGATAAGTATTGAGCTTTTTATTTGCTATAGCATGAAAATATATTTTTGGGTGTTTGGGTTCCACTTTTTTTTCACTCACCCTGTACATGTACAATGAAAAAAGTGGCATCAGGATGCAACATTCTTTCCGTCAAAAACAGCACAGACAGTAACATATTTCATTCAGGTAATTTCTTAATTTTGCTCAAGAAAGGTCATGAAAACAATTACCCAATCTTAATTAATCATATCACCTGTTCCATTCAGCGCTAATCTAAGTGGTATCTGGGAATCCCCTTCAGCGTTAATGTGTTCAGGAACTGTGAAGTAATAGTCCAGCAACGACGTGCTGTTGGTTTGCTCGTTGTACAGACAGCTCTGCCAGTGGTTTGCGGGGATTCCCCGAATGTACGTGGTGCCGATGTAAGTCTCGTTGTAGGAGGCGCCAAACTTGAGGATGTCGGCAACGCTGCCGATGTGGGCTGTGCCGTTCTGTAGCTGGAAGCCGAAGATGTTGAAACCATTGGCCGTCAGGTTTTGTACATGGCAGCCAGCACCTGTACAAAATTCACAAAATTCCACTGAAATTTTGAAGGATTCGAACCGGCAACCTCCAGAATGCCACACCAGTGTTTTACCTATGGAACAATCCTATGTTAACAGTCTTAAAGTATTAATAATACCAATTGTTTCAATCACAAAAGATGACTTGGTTAAAGGGAAGATGCACCATTTGCAAACATCACAAAATGAAAAGATCAAATTATCGCGAAATATCTTTACTGGATTGTTAGGGAATGACAGTCCAAAGCATCCTGTAAAATCGTGGCTCCTGGTTTGCTGACCTTGTCAAGAAAAACTTTATTTTTCCAACGCTGGTTGGCTGACCAGTGTTGGAGAAAACTGTTGTGGTGTTTTTTCAAAACTGCTCATAATTTAGTTATTCCGCATTTTCTTTGCAATTGATTACACATCTGTGAAGAGATACATGCCAGCTAGGCTGAATCTCTGATCTTACAATTCCAAAAAGTTTATAAATTGCTCTGTTTTATCTTAAGAGGGGTCAAGGAACCAGAATACATGAACATTGTTAGTTTTCTTGGATTTTCCAGCATCTCCGAACCCAAAACGTGACACAAGTCAATTTAACAGTATTTGCTATAGCATACTCATTCAACAAATCCATCTATTTCTAAAAATTGCAGCAAAAGCAAATGTTGTACATTCCCTTTAAGAACAAATTTGTAACCCTGGAAAATGAATCAGCAAATTCGTTTTGCAGTGCAGTCTTGCTAAAATACATATTTTTGAAAAGAAGAAACCTATCCTTGACAAACATTGTTGAACATTACCAACTTATATTTTCTATCAGTTTGCTTTTCCTCCATTTTAGGCAATTTTTTTTTTTCATTTATTATTTTTTTTGGGGGGGGGGGCAATTTTTGCATGATGTAATTTTGTTGCTTGTTGTTCGTATAAAACAAAAGAAATGATGTATTTTACATTTCAAATAGATCTCACTAATTGTTAAATAAAATTGTGTAATTTTTATGAACAATCGTTTACGTTAAAACTAACAAAGGCTACAAGCCTACCTGGTCTGACCGTGATGATTTCCTTGGTCTCATAGTTGACCACTGTCTGTGACATATGTCCAGCATAGATATTGTGGACGGCGCCACGATTATTGATCGAGTCGTAGTACTCCACCACTTCGATTGTATGATTCCACCCAAGAATGTTTGCCTCTACCTGTTCAAGTAAATGTGACCAAAAAAAATAAAAATCAATAGTACTACTCAAACAGACACATTTGTAAAGAATTTTTAAAAAAAAATTGTGAGACCGTAAAAAAGAAAATGCAATATTCAAAGCATCTTAAAGATGTACTGTCCATGGTCCTCAACAAATTTGATATTTTTTCAGCTAAAGAATTTTATTTTAGCCCAAACCTAACTTTTTTTCACAAAATTCAAGACCAAACAAATGGTGATATTACGAATAAAATTTACAATTTCATGACGGAAAACTGTACATGTACATGGCTGTCTATGGCCACAACATTTGCGTTGTAACATGGTCAGATCAGAGAAATTCTTGACATGATCAGAATAAAATCTCATGTCACAAATTCAAGAATAAACTTGGCAAAATTGATAAGAAAAACATTATGTTTTTAAATAATAATACATTTCAGAACTTTTCAGTCAGTTCTTCAAAAGATTACCCAACAGTCTTGATTAAAAATAATTAAAAGAACAGACATCTCCTTCAACAAAAATTGACACCCCCCCCCCATCCCCCAGGAAATAAAAATGTTCATGTTCATACACACCTTCAACATAAACTGTTCTGGAAGGTGGGGAAGGGGCGGTCCCTCTCCTTTCGGACCGTGGGGGGTGCAGACATCTGGGTCAGGCTGCGATTGCACACCAACTATGAGACAGGCACTCAAGAAAACCTGCAAAAACGCGTTCGCCATTTTTGTCCTCTGTTAAAAAATTCAGGAAGAATACCTTCAGTCTGACAAGTTTAAAGCAAGATATAGTTATAGAGTTATTTGATATTTGCTTTAAATTCGCTTCTTAAAATGTTCCAGAAAAATTCCAAACAAAATTAGCCTGAAAAATTCAAAATAAAAATTGTATGTTTTTTCCTTCCAGACATTCCACATATTAAGTCAACAATTTTAGCCAAATTGGGTCCTAAAATACCTTGTGGTAAATGTTTTACCTTCCCCCCACTTTTCAGTGCAATAAACCTTTTCTGTTTGACTTGAGTCCATAAATGTTGGTTTACACATGTGTGTCTAGGCAAATGTCAGTGGTGCCACGTTAAACAGAACACAGAAGTCAGGCCTTTGTAGTTGCGAAGCTATAGGTTCAATGAGCAATCACAATTAAAAGCTCGTGAAAGCGTACCAGCAGTAATTAGTAATGGAGTGGATTCTACATACATGACATATTGGAACATGACACATATTATACACGCAATGATCTAGGGACCGCTTGTGTACATTGTCATATTGCCATATCTAAGCAAATCTTGCTCGTCTTGTGAAGCTAAAACTCTACTGACTAGGCATTCAAAACATCCAACTACAATTTATAATGTAAATATTAAAATACTTTTACATAATTCTTTATTTGTGAACACTGTGGAAATAAAGTGAACTGAACGAATGGCACTCAGATCGAGCATCATTGACGACTTTCACAATTTCCATGCAGGTTATATATAGAAGTGAGAATTGTTACACAACTGACACAACCTAGATGAAATCGAAGGTAAATTGGTTAATTGTTTCAACCAGTGATCAGACCAAATGGGTATAGAAATTTGAAAGATATTTGGTATTGATTTGGTCTGCATCATAACTCACCTTTATTGCTATGCTACGTCCATTTGTTTATGAATTTCCGCATTCGACACTGACGATGATAATTATACCTCGTCTGCGCGCACTCATGTACGGTAGGTTGCTTTTGATGGGCCGTCACGTGCGCTTACGTTATTGCCGCCTTTTATTCCACCTGCTCTGAATAACAATGCCGTTTTTTGCTACATCCCAGTTAGTTATCTCCTGGCGCGGCTGGCACAAATGTCTGCGCGCAGTAAAAGTTACATAACATCTTACGCAGTGGACGTATTGAGCGAGTTTAATTTTATTTAGGGGGACAGACTTAAACATGTTCTGATGGTGCTACAACGAATATTCACGAACGAGCGGAAAAGGGTTTGCGTTTCCTTGTCTTTAGCTAGCAACAAGGTACCAAACTTCTGTGGTCGAAGGTCTTCTACAGAATGGGGGAGAGAAAATTACTAAAAGACGTCTTGAAAAAAATGCGTTTGACTTTCACCTCGAAAAATAGACTTTGCTATTTGCCTGAAACGAAAAAAATCTGCGACGTTATTAGTTGCTGATATTACTGCCTAAAATCGAATTGAATTGGCTGAGTGCCAGACAATCGGCTCTCGTAGGGCGGGTCCATTTGTGCGCAATAACTTGCCCTTTTTTCAGAGAGTTGCAGACGCCCAAAATCGGAATCAAGTAGTTTTTTCGTTAAAACAAAACAAACAAATTCAAACTTCGTTAGCAGGAAAAAGGAATCCATTTTTTGGAGATCTCGGAGTATGCAACTTTAAAGAAAAAGGCAAGGGAACTCGTGGCACGTCTCCATTGCTTTTCTTCGTTTTTCATACTGATATAATGCAAGCTACCTGTTATGGTAATTTGTAAAGTCCCAAGGACCTTGTTATGTGCGACTGTACCCGGTACATGTATCTATTCATGAATGCAGTGTATAAAAAAAACTTTAGAAAACTTTAGACAACTTTGCACGAGTACCGAACGATAGGTGCTCTAAAATGACATTGCATTAATTAAGGAACCTTCCTCACTCTTGCAAATACCATATGGTCAACTCAACACCCAAACTGTTGGACTCTGATTATGATGGTATACCTAACCCCATGTATTATAAGTTTACTAGTGCAGTACTCACCAACAGATTCCAACAAAACATGCAGTTGAATTTTAACTGACCCAACTTGAGAATCAAGTTGTAGGGAACCTATTTAAAATCCGAATGCACTTGCTGGAATCCGACTCCCCCTAAGGCCTATTTCAAGTCAACTTGAATATCACGGACCGCATGTCCTTACCGTTCTAAAATGATTACCAAGTTCTCACTTTTAAAAATAGTTTCTCTTGTAATGGCCCCTCATAATTCCAAAAAGTAAAATTTTTAAATCATCTGACACTAAAGACAGTTTCCAAGCGTTTTATCTTTAAAAATAAGGTGTTCCCGTTCGTATAATTTATTCAAATAGATGGAACTAAATATAAAACCGTTACAAACAATGTGAAGTGTAAGTGTTCATATTCATCAATAATTAGAAAACACAACACCGTTTTTGTACAAAAAAAATAACCATTTTTGAATGCTATTTTCGCATCGACACAGCACAACAGTGGTAAATTGAAATTCAAAACGTAACATCGATGTATAAAAATCACACAAAATTTACATTTTTGGGGGAAAATTCTTTTAAAAATGTAATAGTTCAGTAACCAAATTTAAAACGTTTTTATGAACTAATACTTGTCAAGATTCATTAAAAAAATTCTTCATCCATAGCTACATGAAACACGAAGGCAAAAACAAAAACCAGGCCCTTTTGTCCTTATACAGTTTATGTTTATAATCAAAAAGTTTATATTAATGTAGTCAACGTTATGTAATAACTATTTTGTAAGTTCCATTATATTATGTAATGTGTGATAAATATTAAAGGTTTTTTTTTTCTTTTAAGTAGTGAAGTTATATTAGTGAACGTCGAAATCTGGTTTAGAAGTCTCTTTCAAATAATATTAAAAGAGAATGAATAGCATCTGTTACTAATCTTCCATAATAATATACTTTTCTGAATTATTTCAGTATTTTCAACCAAATAAAATCAGATTGGTGTAATATTAACATTAGATAACACAAGTGAATTTTGAAGGTTTATCCAAGTGTTAACTTTTTTTAAAAATGCTTCAAAACAAGTTTCTTGGCTTGCTTAGAATGTAGGAATTTCTGATTTCTACTTGTTTGCATATCTTTTTCTAATCTTAAAGGGAATGTACATCATTGGCTTTTGCTGTAATTTTCGGAAATGAACTATTCAAGGGGTTAGTATAATAGATCAAATATTGTTAAACTGACATTTGTGAAGTTTTGTGTTCGAAAAGGTTGGAAAAACCAAGAAAAACAAAAATGTTCAAGTAGTCTGGTTCCCTGACTCCACAAAAGATAAAATGGATCAATTTATAGATGATGGAAAATTGTAAGGCAAGGGAACCAGTCTAGCTGACCTGCACCCGTTCATGAACATGTAACCAATAGCAAACAAAATTTGGACCAAAAAATGGTAAATTTGGAGCAGTAGTTGAAAAATAGTTTTTCCAACGCTGGTCGGCCGACCACCGTTGGAAATGTATACAAAAATACCATTCTCTCGAAAATGACTTCACACCAGGTGCCATAATTTTACAAGATGCTTGAGACTGTCATTTACCAACATCCTAGTAAGGTATTTCGTAAAAACTTGGTAGTTTTATTTTTCGATGTTTGCAAATGTTGTATATTCCCTTTAAGGCTAAAAATTCAGCTGAAGAAGTCTTGGGCTGACCCTAGATCTAGAACACATACTGAAACGACACAAAATGTAAGAAGTGGTTTTGTTAACCCTAACTCCCTAAGGTGTGTGAACAATCATATTAAAATTGAAGGATTAGGACTGTTTAGGCTTTCTTCAGACACTCATTTTCCCCTAAAATTTGCACTCGGAGTCTGAAAATCCCTTTAAACAACTCCCCAACTTTATTTTTAAATATGGCCATATCTGCAGAGAATGGCAATGCAGCATAAATGACTTGCCTACCGTGTGTAGAATCACATTTATTCAGGCATCATTCTGATTTTATTAAAAAATGGAATCATTAAAACCAGATGGTTATCAGGAGAAACATTCTGGAAGCGAGCCAATCCTTTGTTGGGTAAGCTTAATTTGCATGTCCAAATACAAGAGCCATATGATCTGACCTTGACGTCCACATGGAGTTTTCAGGAAAACCTACACAGCACAAACGATGGTATAAATTGAGTATGCACGAAAACAAGCAGCAAACTCATAAATAAATCCAGACAGTGTTTTTACTGCTCTTACAAGCTGGGACTTGCATTAAACACATTATTTGAAAGTACTTAATATGACTGCATACAAATTAACAAAAAAACTCAGTGCGCGGGATGATTTTTCATCAAATCTAAAATTAAGAAAACACCTGGAATTCAGACCAAATGATTTTAAAATAAAAAATAAAATAAAAAAATGGAAAGAACTATCCCAAGCTTCCCTTCCCTCCCCAAATTAAAAAAATCAAATAAATAAATACATTAAAACAAAATTAATATTAAAACCTTCAGGAAGTGAATCAAAACACGCTACAGATTTTCATAAACAGGCATGCAACTTGGAAGAAACAAAAAACGAGGAAACTCCAATCTTTACAAGACTTTGTACAGTGTTTTTCAGTTTTGAATGGCATAAGTGTGAAGTGAAAAACAAGGAAATCAGCTGATCCGAGGAAAAGTTGCATGCCTGCATAAAAGGCACTAAAGTCTTGGGGTGTGTCACGTTTTCCACATTTCCACGACTGACCAAACGAGAACATCATCTTGCACATTGTGCACTATTCTTCCTCCCACAAAGTTTGTTTTGCTATACTCAAGCAGAGATAAAAGACAACTACACTATACTTGGCTGACAGATCCAAAGTAAGACATTATACTGAGGAATCCGGGCTTGGATCACTGTACACACACGAGGCCCCCTTTAATGGTGAAACCATTGTGCACGTTATTATGCAAAGATACTGCCCCAATGAAAAATTATCTTAACAATGGTGACTGCTCTATGTTCCGACACCCCTATGTTCCGACAACCCGCACATGAGATTGTGTTACTCCCGGTGAGGGTTAGGAATATGTGCAGTCAGACCATAGGGGTGTCGGAACATAGGGGTGGTGGAACATAGGGGCGTCGGAACATAGTTGTGTCTGAACATAGAGGTGTAAACCTTAAAGGGAATATACAACATTTGCGAACATCTAAAAACAAAACTACCAAATTTTAACAAAATACCTTACTAGGATGTTGGTAAATGACAGTCTAAAGCATCCTGTAAAATTATGGCACCTGGTGTGAAGTCGTTTTCAAGAAAAGTGGTATTTTTGTATAAATTTCCAACGGTGGTCGGCCGACCACCGTTGGAAAAACCTGACTATTATTCAACTACTGCTCCAATTTACCATTTTTTTCAGTCCAAATTTTGTTTTCTATTGGTTATATGTTCATGAGCGGGTGCAGGCTAGCTAGACTGGTTCTTTTACCATACAATTTTCCGGCATCTATACATTGATCCATTTCATCTTTAGTGGAGTCAAGGAACCAGACTACTTGAACATTTTTGTTTTTCTTGGTTTTTCCAGCATTTTCGAACACAAAACTTCAAACATGTCAGTGTAACAATATTTGATCTATTATACTAACCCCTCATAAAGTTAATTTCTGAAAATTACAGCGAAAGCCAACGATGTACATTCCCTTTAACAAAAGTTACACAATGCCTTCGCCTTTGAAGCGGTCTTCGTGACAGAATACCGTGCCTGGATTGGTGGGTGCATACACATTTTCCACAAATTTGAGGAGATTCAAATGAATTCCTCTTTCCAAGCATTCTTTTTTTTTTAATCAAACAAAACATGAACCTAAACTGTGCTCGTCTTGTACCAGACATTTTTGTTGCTCTAAGTGTGGGAAAATAAAGGGTTTGGTGCTGTATGAGACTTCAAGCCACGACTTACACATCTATGGAATGGCCCATTTTCTTCCTCCTAATTGTTTCTGTGTATCAAATGGAGAGTGTATAATGAATAGTACCATGAATAAATAACATCCATACGGAGGGCTCAATGTTTAAAATTTGGTCTCCCGAAATTCCTGTATAGCCTCCTCACAGCACTTCTATCAGTTGGTCCTCGCTTGACAAAGAAGGGTCGGCATTTTTGTACTTCATTTACATCTCGACGATCTGACAACCAAATCTGCCAAAGATTACCCGTTTGCAGTACTTGGTCCAGCAAGTGACCCTTTCAGTTCCATATAGTACACATATCCACACAACCAGGGATAGAATACGTAGGTCTGAGGACACATCATGATCCGGGTACCAGACTGATTGGTGGAGAGCATTTGTCCATCAGGAATCCATGTTTTGCGGTTTGATCAGCTGTACATCATGGAAGAAGGGATGACTTAAGGCAGCCTTTGCTGACACCCTGTGGTCAGGATTGTAGCACAGCATTTTCTGTTGGGTTGGAATAAATAGGATCGTCAATACAAGAGATGCTCAGTAATTGGAGTTCAAGGGCCCATGCAATGTACTTGTTTTAATGCAACCGACCCATGTGTTCCATTTAAGGCCAAAAAAAATATATAGTTCTGCTTCCGATTACATGGCATTTGAAAATAGGGTAGGTAGGTAGGGAATTAGTTTTTTGGGGGGCAATTTTTTTTTGTGTACAATCATACGGAGGTGTCTGCGTGTAGTCAAAGGCAAAAAGTAGTAATTGATGATTTTCGGGTTTTTTCCCCTCATTTTCTCCCCCCAAAAATTAGGGTCAGGGCTGTCAAAATAGGGTAACTGGAATCAGACCTATTATTTTCTTTTGGCCTAACCTAATTTTCAATTTTTGTTTTGCCATTTTTAAGGGTATTTTGGTGCCTTCTTTGTTTTTACGCTAAAGCACATTTCCATATTCATAAGCAAAACTGTGATGTTGCATTCCGGGCAGAAACCTCAATGCAACAGCTATTACAGCACAAAAAATGTTGCTAGAATTTTGGATATTTTGTTGTTGTAAATTTTCTTTTCTTTGGCGATTCCTTGTTGTGCCAGTACATGGCAACAAGCCAATGAGCAAACCCTTCTCACAAATGAGCAAATTTCGGGTTTGAACAATTTGAACAGAAAAACCCTAAACTGAACAGTTTCTTCCTAAAATGACATCACAGCAACAGCGCCCTCAGTTGTCCGGAAAAGCATGGAAAATGTTAAATGTTTAAAGAAGTGCACTTTGACAATACAATCAATCAAAAAAGGACGTCAAATAGTTCTCATACATTAAAGAGGAGCAGAAAGTTGCACAAAATGTGTTCCTAAAAAAAATTCATTGCATGATGGTTTAAATTTATAGCTACTCTTTAATTAATCAACACCTCTTTGTCATATGAATTCATTACATGTATGCTTGCTGTAACTTTATGTAAAATATCTTTAAAATATATAAAAACATGCTGGTAGAACATTCCTCAGCCCATCTGTTTTAAACTTTATATTAAAAAAATCTCAGCAAGATAAATATAAAAAAATTCCTGATAAAAGTTTCTCAAAATTAGCTTTGTTTTTTTAGAAGTCTTGAAAACAGCTCACCTGCAATAAATCTTTCCCTTCGCTGTCCAAAACGGGGACAACTTTACCCAGGTCTTGTTTTCTCCATTTCGGAAAGGTGGATTTGTAATCTGGGAGCTTGGTGACGCCAGGATACACAGTGTCGTCTGGTGTGCCTAGGGTACGGAAGATGCGGAAGAGTTGATCGATCTCCGAGTCTCCAGGGAACAATGCCCTTCTTGTAATCTGAAGAAAAAAAATCACACAAAAAATAGTATTTTAACAAAAACACATGGAAATTGTCAAAAAATAATTCATACAATTGGACAATTTGGGAAATGTTTTATTGTAGTTATGTACTTTTCGTGTAAATGGAGTCTAGTTTCAACTCTTTGATGAAATAAATTTGATCAGTCTGTTAGTGCAATGTTCATATCTGAAACGCATTGTGTGTTGCTATATTTGTTCGCAAAACTAACTGTTGGAAATTTTATCCATGGTGGAATATTTGGAATAAAACAAAATGCCCTGGCTCCACTTGATAACAGTTCAACTTTAATAATGATGTGTAAAAGGACTCGTTGCTAATACCATTGAAAATATATACTTTTAAGGTAACACACGAAATCTGCTTTTGTGTAATTTTCAGAAATGGATTGATTTGGGGGCTAGAATTTTTATAACAAATATCGTTCCACTAAGCTGTTCAAAGTTTTGTGTTCATGCATGCAGGAAAAACAAGAAAAAAAATGATGTTCTTGTAGTCTGGTTCCCTGACCTGATGCTTCAGATGAAGTGGAACAATTTATACACTCAGGGAATTGTCAGGCCAAGACCACATTTACAGTGTAAGGAAAGCATACCATTTCAACAAAAATACAGCCTATGCTCCAAACATCAACTGCTGGTAGATAAAACCTGCATCCTAGCAGAATCTCAGCTGCCCTATACCATAATGTGACAACCTGCGAAACAACAATAACACAATTAGGCCAAATGAATTGAGAAAATAAAATGAAATGAAAAAGTTTTGCATTAATATTATATTTATGGGAATGTACCCCAAAACTATCTGTTTAAAAAATCTCAAACTTTTAGAGACACTGGATATTTAACAACTATTTACCATATTTTTTTTAACAAATATTGTACTGTGAATACATTTTTACATCAGTGTATGGGACAGTTCAAATCGATTGTACTGGGTAAGTTTTTGTCCGAGCAGGTTTTGTGTCTAGTTTCAACCTGTCATTTGTAATTAAAGTACTGAAGTTGTCTTTCTCAGCTTAGAACTCAGTAATTTAGAAGGGTCAACCTAAAAACCAATATTCCTGAGACAAACTGAAATATTTGAAAAATGACAAGTAGATGCTCCTACCTCATGTGTGTATGTCCTAAGGGGTACCCCAAATGCTCTCGCAAGTCCAAAATCCGCCAATTTGATGCTACCATGTTTGTCGATGAGGAGATTTTGGGGCTTCAAGTCCCTGTGGATGACTCGGTGTGAGTGGCAATACGCTACGCCTTTCAGAAGCTGATGAAGGTAACTCTGCAATAGAAGATTAGAAAAAAGATTTACTTAAGCTGCATTTGAATAACGCTTGGCTAAGACTAACAGTAAAAAAATGTCTATAGGTGAGCACGGACATTCAGGATTTTTTTTACATTGGCTTATCTAGCTCCCAGACCTATGTTCTTGAAACTCAATGGTTTTTGAGTCTGGAGTGCTGAATGGAAACACATAGCAACAGATCAAAACTGGTGTGCAAATGAATAGATGTTTTCATCGAATGACATTAGCCTGCCTCCACCTACAGTGTATGGGGAAGTGGATTCAGCCACGTCCATAGGTGCCTTGTGCAATTGATGCAGGAGCCAAGTAATATTACACACAGACTTAAACTCCTTTCAAACACAGGCTTTTCACATCAAAAAGTTCACACAATTAAATAATTCTTCCATTAATATTTTGTCAATCATGTCAAAAAGCAATAAAAAAAAACATTTTGAAAAAAAAATGATAAAATGTATATTTTAATGTATCCATTTTTGTATATCCAGGCACTTGAAACGGTGAGAAAAACACACGTAAATCAACAAAAAGATAATAAACCACAGAGAAAAACTGATGAGGCTCACTTTTAATAAAATAAGACTGTGCAAAGATGTTAATGCGAGGGATTAAAACACAAGACACAGTCGTCATACCTTTATTAGGGGCATGGGTAAGCCTAGCGTAGAGCTGTCCATGAACTTCTTCAGGTCTTGATCAAGAAACTCAAACACGAGGTACAGTTTCTTATCATTGTGAACTACATCTTGTAATCTGCGGGGTAAGAAAAACCAAAAGGACTACTCATAGAACCTTAAATAATGCCCAAAAAAAATATACTGAATACATTTTTCCAATATTCAAGAAAAGTAACAAAAGTGAAATGCTTCTTTTAAAATTCAGTTCGAATTCATAATTCTTGCCAACAAAAAAAGCTAAGGTCTGTTGGTCATCTACAAAATTCAAATCGAAAGATCATTGTCCAAAATTATTCAACCAGAATTATAACTGACTTCCAGAAATTTCTCGAAGTATCCATTTCAAGCAAAATTTGAGTTGTTTTGATGCCAATGACTGTTGTGTTTACCTGACAACATTTGAATGATCAAGCTCTTTGAGGAGTGCAATTTCCCGGATAGCTGTGCTGGGAACTCCTTCCGATTCCCTGCATTCAATTTGGAAAAATTACGTTACATTTTTTTAATGATAAAAAGGTCAAAAGAAAGTTAAGAATACAATAAATATATGCCAGCTTTCCTTGCTGTTGCCAAGGTTGTGGCGAGACAGTGACAGATTCAAGGGGGGTGATATAGCTTGAGCAAGCTAGTACTTAGTAGAGGGATCATCTGTATGTCCCTTCTGGGCATATGTGTAATTGATGTAGGCTAGCTGAATCTCCTATCAGTATTTTGAGCTTACGAGTAGTTAATACGTCCACGCCTTCACTGGTTGTGAATACATGCCACGGGCACAAGATTGAAGATGTAGCCATTGCACTGGAAACCCTGGTTTTTCCTGCCCAGCAATATATTTTGTAACAACCGGAGTGTTGACTGAACTGCGGCTTTGGGATGAAAATTAACACACATATTTCACATTCGAAATTTTGCTAGGCCCTATTAAATGCATGCACCCCCCCCCCTCCCTTCCCCCAAAAAAATATTAATCAACCAGCATCATTCCCAGTCATGCCAGTCCCACCCAATTTTTTCTTGGTTTAACTTTAAAACTTTAGTGTTTAGAGCAAAATTTAAAGACAGATTTTACCCACCCATCCCACCTTCAGAACTTTTTTTTTTCAATGTAATAACAGTCACAGTTACTGAGTTAGGCCTAGGAAACACAACCCTTTTTTTTCTTGGCCTTAAGCACTGATTAGCCACTCACGTATCAAGTCTGATTTTCTTTAGTGCAACCATTTTTCCGGATTCTCGGTCTCTCGCTTTGTAAACGACTCCATACGTTCCTTCTCCGATCTTCTCAATCTTCTGGAAATTATCCATTTTAACATGCAGCTACGTAAATATGCGACTTCGATGCAAACTATTTTCTCGTTATTCCGGATGGTTTCATTTTTCCATGACCTAGCCCTTTGTTTTACTTTTTCGTAGAACTACATCAGCACTGCACTGGCAGTATGCACTGCAGTTTGGTCAACCCAATTTTGTTTACAATCTCTCCCGGTCATATCATATACGTCAGCTGGCTTTTTTTGGGCCGACTTTCGCGGGAGTTTAATCACATGCCCTCTATCCCATTTCGTGATTGGTGGTTTGGTTTTGCCGCCGATGTCGTTTGGCAACGTGTGATTGGTCAGTAGTTTGATGTAAAATTATTTTAGTGATTAATATTTTTGTCGAGCGTATTTTAAGTTTATTGAACAAATATCTCATAGAAAATTTAATTTCGAACAAAACTGTAAACTTACTTCTAAAGTTTCGTGTCATAATGAAAATTTATTACGAAAAAAAGAAGAATACTTCCCACAATTCCTTGAACTATTCAACATGGCGACCCCCGTCGGATCGATGCACGAGCAAGCGATGCGGAGAAAAGAACGTTTAAAAGCGTTAAGACAGAAACAACAGCCTGAATCAGAGGTACCGGAGTAAACTTTGTAATTTACAAATCTTGTGGTGCGACTTTCTTGTACTCAGTGTATTGTATAAAGGGGTAAATTTCCATATGAAGTCTTTGTTTCTAGTGTCGGCCATTGTATTTGTACTTGTGGTCAAGAGAGGGCGCCATGCAGATGATGCACGCATCTGTTGTGTACAGCAGGAAATGGGTCTTACTTTTGTTTAAAGTGTGCTTTATAGAAAAAAATGCAGTATCTTATTCTTACTAAGTTAAAAAAAAAAGCTGGCGGCATGTTAATCGAGGCCAATATCACTCAGTCTTGGACCTGGTGCCAAAATAATGGAATAAAAAGAAATCACATTTTTATTATTTTATTTTTAAAACGCAAGTTCAGTTTTATTAGACGATCAAACTCGGCATAGAATTTGGGGTCCAAAGTGTGACATTTTTCCCGTCCCTGTTATCTTGGTACTTTGTAATTTGCCATTCAAGCAGCATTAAGAATGACTTCAAATGATTGTTTATTTATTGGGTAGGCAGTTTGCTATTCATAATCACTCTTGGAGGATGACTGCATTAAGGAGTGCATCAGAATTATACAATCACAGATGTCAGATGTAACAGGGGCGGGAAAAAAAGTGGACCCCAAATTAATAGAATGACCCATATGAAAATTAGCCATTGTTAATGTTTAAAATGTAATGACTGTAACCCTGTGAAAAAAGAATCGCTACGCTTCTGTTCCTGGTTTAAGGGTAAAGATTCATCACAAATATTTAAATTTGAAGGAAAAAACTCATTGAAAGATGGGATTAGACACCACAACAGTCATCATGCCAAAAATAGAAAGACATTCTTTTATAGTGAAATCTTGCCTTCCTTGCGCATCATAACATCAGTAAGATTTATCAATTTACATGACTTTTTTTTAAAGGATACAGAGAATACAGAACCACCGGCCAAGAAGCAGCTCACAGATGAACAAATCACTGAAGAAAGGTACAATTACCCCCCAAAAAGTCAACTTTTCCTAATATTGAAACTAAATGTACAGAATGTGTAATTGTTTTGCTGCCTAGTGTTGGATTTTGGCGGATTTTAAAAGTTATGGGACCGATGTATCAGATGGAGGTGATTAAAGTAAAATTAGCTTATTATTCATATATTTTTAATTATGTTATTATTCAAAAATGGCTTGCGTCTCATTATTTTTTTTATGTGCAGGAAGCCAGTGTTTAAGAACTACAATCCTGGTGATGACGCACTGAAGGAGCAGTTATTACCCAAAGCACAACTGCCATCAGGTCAGTCTGAAGTTTAATTTTTTTTATGCCTAATTTGGGCATCAAAGTGCAAAACCAACCAGTTGTCCCAGATGAACCGTTCCCTCTTATTTCATTTATTCACGATATTTCTTGGAATATTTCAGCAACAAGCCATCGAGAGACTCAAAAATAACTGTATTGTTTTACATGTGGTACATTGTATTAAAAAATTAGTTTGTTTCATTGTTGACTTTGTAGCATCCAGACTCAACTTCTTTGGTTGTGTACAAAGAGAGTCGAGTGCATTTTTAAAGTATTTTCTAACAAAATTGGAAATGTTTCTCAGTCCCAGTTTCATGTATTTTCAACAATTTTGCAATGACCGACTTTCATTGAGATAATTTATTGAAAAAGTGGCGTCAGGATGCATCGTTCTTTCCGTTCATTCAACCACCAAAACATTCAGAGAGAAAAATCACATGCATTTTTGGAATTCTGATTCGCTTTTTTTTGTCGTAGTTGAGGAACACATCAAGGACCAGCTTGAGGCTGCCAAACCGGCCCCGGTTGTGGAGGAGGTTGATTTGGTGAACCTCGCACCGAGAAAACCTGACTGGTATGTTCAGTATTCTGGCCAGAGGAAGATGAATTTCTGTATTTTTTTGAAAATGCCACCTTCCTTGTCATCCAATTGGCTCGTTCTCAGACACACATGAAATGAGAGTGTGTAAATTATGATCGAAGTACGATTATTTTCTTTGCTCTACAGGGATCTGAAGAGAGACATCGCCCCAAAACTGGAAAAACTTGAGAGGAGGACACAAAGAGCAATTGCAGAACTTATCCGTGAGTGTTTTATGATATGCTCTATTGTTATTCAAAATGTGTGTATGTTCAGAGTTGATTTTTGCTGCTCTGGGAATTGGGTTCTGGGTTTTCAGTTTAATGATGCGTTCCCCGTGCTACTTTTGAGTTTCGTCCCGAAAAATAGATTCCTTTTGTAAATTTCCATTTTTCTAGCAATACAAATGTTATTCACTTAGAATGAGACATCGACCGGAAAAATCGGCCCATGTTTGGTTTAAATTTCCAATTAACGGCTGCCAAACTATAACTTCAATCTCGTGGAATAGGCTGGTTCCTTCTCCACAATCTGAATTGATAATGTACGGACTGCTGGCAAAGTAGTCTGCTGGCAAAGTGGACATGGCTTCCGTTTTTTCATTCTTTTTACTTCAACTTTCGTGGGGGATCAAGCCCCTTTCTAAGGAATAGTGGTGGGGCTCTACCTTCCTCAGGCCAGTAAAATCCTCCAGAAGCTGGTTAAATTTTAATGATCTGTGAGGGTTAACTCATCAGTTCCTGTTCTGCCCAGACCATCCTTCCTGTTACTCCCAATTTTATGGATTGTATCAACAGTGTATTACAATTGTATTTGCACATGTTACACAATGTAATACAATGTAATACAATCAAGTTGTGCAACTTTCTTTCCTGTTGTTTTTTTTTCTCACAGGAGAAAGAATACAATCTGACCAGGGGACGGATCTCTTGACCGCAGTCGGGGCCCAGCAACCACCTCAAGAACCGCAAGGAGACTCGTCAGACGATGATTAAACAACGGGGCCATTGATTGGCCAATCCTTACTGCTGTGTTTGCGGACCAGCCAATGAGCTGGAGGCTCTTGGACTGTATTTGCAACCATGTCTAACACTCAGTGATTGGTTGAAGACCAAGTCTTGTTTGTGTGGAGAAAGCCAGTACGTATTTTGCATTTACCAGCCTGCTCTATGTCCTGACACCCCTATGTTCCGACAACCTAGATTGTGTTAGGGTTAGGGTTAGGAATAGGAATATGTGCAGTCGGAACATAGGGGTGTCGGAACATAGAGGTGTAACCGAGGTGAGCCCTTTGTTTCAAACCATGATCTCACTGGAAATGTGAGACGTAAGATCTTGGGATCCGGAGGCCAACTGTTTTTTTTTTATGGAGTAAAGAACAAATAGCAGTTGAAACATTTTATACTGGAATTTAGGTGACTATTGAAAATATTTTCAATGGACTTCAGGCACAGAACTTTGGAAGATACAGCATCCACGCCTTTTACTTGCTCAGCTGACGCGAATGGTAATTGATAGCCTCACATCCCTACACTAAACACAAATCTTAATTGTGACCTAAGGCACATGAGACAACCTCTAAATTTGACCTAAACTCTCTTAACAGTTTTGCTTGTAAGCTCCCTCAATCCACTAAAATCCATCGCAGCCATTGCTGATAAATCCATCAAAATAGTGCAAAATGCGAGTGTTGGAGTTCGGTGGATTTTGGTTAGAAAATATGGATCGTATTTTATGTGCCTTAAACTTTAATTGTCAAAGGTTTCTTCTAAAAGTTGAAGGACACTCACAATGAAGCACTGCTTGATTTAATCAAGTATTCACAACATTTGGGGTTTTTTTTGGGGGGGGGGAGAACCTGTATAGATCAGTCTTATGTTTGCTACATTTTTTTTCATTTCGAAAGACAGTAACTCAACACCAAATTGTTTAAAATCCACAACATTCTTGATTTATATTTATTAGAACATTATTATATAATGCCCCTTTTAACAAAATATTCAAGCTTTTTGTTCATATGTTCACATAAAATATCTGATTTTCATAAATAAACTCAGCATGTCTGTACATATTGTATATATACATCACAAACATATCCTCTGTCTCGTTTTTGTTTTGGTTAAATGAATTTCAGCTTTCCATTCGTGTGTATCTTTACTACCCATAAAAAAACTATAAAGCGATATCCCAAAATAGCATTTTGGTCTTGCCAGCGCCAATTACCCAATTTACATAAAAAGTACCATTTTGGGAAACTACTTATTTCTGTAGGATATTACTGAAATTCTATTGAACCCCAATTTCCAGGTTTTAGTATTCATTCAAATGTACACACATAACTGACACCCATTGCAAGTTACTTGCGCGACAGTAAATGTTACTCCGAAGTGCCATACAGTGTGAAGTACTGTGTTTGAAGTCTGGTTCACACAATGTAAGGTTGTGAGAAACTTGTGATGGAAAGTAGAATGGCCCAAATTAGAACCCAACTTTTAACCTAAATAGCAGAATAAAACTATCAATTATGGGCTTGAATAATGTCAAATTTCAATGTACATAAAGCCCACACAAGCCCCCATACCAGTACTAGTGTGTGAAGCACTCTTTGCAGGAAAGAACCCCATGTTCCATGGAACAAGGTGCATACAACACAAACATTACTTACATTTTTTGTTAGTGTCGTCATAAAAGACGACAATTTTGGAAGTAAATGCCTCCTCTACCCTTACCCCTTGCAGTAGTTATATCAAATCAGCACCGTAAATGAACTTCTCAATTCCCAACAGAAATCCTTCAATTCTGTTTTGTATAAATTGAACCCCTGGAAAAAAAACAAGAAGTTCTTAAGCAACAAGTTTTTCATCCAATGTTCCTTCCCCAAGAGTATTCAGTGTTTCACTGCAAACGTCATCAGCCCAACGGTCACACAATCTCAAGAGGTTGTCCAAATTCTTCCATGTAGGAAAGACAAACAATGACCATTTTAATGGTGACATTTTAAAGCTATGATTTCTTGCACCAGTCCGCAGTGTCGGGCTCACAGTTACACACCCTGTGCCTTTCATCTTTTCAAAGATCTTGACAGTTCCTGATCCATCTCTCAGACATCTTCAACTAAGACTTGGCCAGTGCTCGCCACGCAAGACTCCCCGTGTACGTCGGTTTCATGAGTTTATCAATCTCTGGTATTTTGTACGTCCGCGTCGGTGAGGGTGTCAACCGAGCCGTACGGGCCCGTGGTGTCCTCTGGGGGTTGGCAGTCATGGCGCGCACGGTGCACTGCTCGGTGACGAATGCGGACAACCTCTCGCTGCGAGCATTGCGACGTGTCGTCATCGCCGTCGTGGCAGGACGACTGGGCTGTGGCTGGCAAGACTGGGGTCGGCTGGCGGAATAGCTGCACCTTGATGTAGCACCATCTGAGAAAGGAAGACGAGAAACGTGAAGAGGAACATTAGAATGGCTTGACTTGGTTTGGTGCAAGTTGACCTTGACGTCTGACTTAAGCCACGTCTGAATTACTTCGCTACAGCTGACAACGCATGGTCCTATGGGAAGCTGCCAAATCCACTTCTCATGGACGTGTGTGTTACTGAAAGCCATATAAAGTGAAGAAATTTGGATACGGCCCAACCCAAACAGCACCCTCAGTGAGTACACATGAACTCTGTGTACAAGTACCTTCTCCACGGTGACAAAGAGAAAGATCTGACGGTACTTGAACCCCAAGCATAGTTTTTGCAATCTCTGCGCCATATGCACACAAACCAGTTTGTGCACTGTTGAGTGGTCACATAGCCCCATCTACATGTACTGTGTCCTTACTGAATGCCTAACTTGTAAGGGACTCAACAAATCGGTCTATGCTTCAGCAACAACCTCCACTCACCTCTGCTCTTGCTTCTTGACGAGCTTTTCTCATCCGTCCAAGCGTTTGTCACGTTTGAAATCTGTGGCATGACATTGCTGGCAAAACTGCCGCCCAGGCTGACTCTCCTCCACCGCTGAGGATTCTGCTGCCGATTCGCCTCGGCGACACGTCCCGGGACAGAGCGCAAGTCCCTGGCAAAGGTGTTGGGGGCGCTCTGCGCCAGGGCATCGTCCATGATGTCCTTGACCACGCCGTTCTTGAAGTTGGTCCAGCGGTTCTGCTTTTTGAAGCTCGTCCAGAGGAAGTGGTCGTTTGGGTACGTCGGGATCTGCTGCTGGACCCGTTCTAAGGTCTCTTCGCAGGCGTACTCGCGGAATTTGGACATGGAGACGCGGACCAGCTCACAGCCGAGGCTGAGGAGGGAGTACTGGGGCATCTTACCTGAGATTCCCTCAAGACCCTGGGCAAGAAACAAAGATATTCATAAGCATTTTGCTTAGCACAAAAAAAGTCTGGCTTCTAAAAGCAGATTACCAGCCAAACCTCGATGTGATGTATATTGCTCGTGATTAGTATTTAGCTGGTGTTTGCTTAGCATGAAAATCACATGGAGTTCTGGCTGGCAACCTGCTTTTATAAGCCTGACTTGTTTTGTGATAAGCACATTTTTGTGCTTAGCAGCGTGAAATTGGGCCCAGGATACATCGACCCAGATATGTTATTGCGGTAACACACGTGTACTCACAAAACACTGTCCAGGCCTGAGTGAGTCCACCTTGATGTAGACCCCAGCCTCCACGCCGTCGCCCTTCATGGTAGCAATGCCTAGACTGATGTGACTGGGCAGTTTGTGAGGGGTACCGGGATCGGATGATCTACAAAAACAGACAAGAGGCTTGATTCAGCATGGCATTCAGACACAGTTGGAGGATAAACTGAGGAAGATTCAGCTTGGGTTCTGAGAAGCTGTCATCACCTCAAAAAATGGACTCTGTGTACTTGTGACTCCTCAACAGTTACAAGGAGACAGAGGGACTGTTGAATTTTTCTTCTCATGTGAAGACACTACTGGTTTGTGCCCATTCAGATGACAATTGTACATAATTTGTGCCATATGCAATCGAACCAGTGCATACAAGCAGTGCGTTCTTCACATGGACGTCTCGTGTGGTTACGAACTGCTATCTACTGTTCATGCATGGAAGTTATTGTATGGAATCTTTGTCTACAGTGGTTCTTGCATTAACGGGGACATTTTGAATTTTTGACTGTTCAGGAAGTACACGACCAGTCCACAGTAACACAGCATCCACAGAGTCAAATCAGTACCCTTGCAACATACCTTCGTTTGTGCATGGATAAACCGCTGGTCATTGTTGATCTGGAGCAAGACTCGGACGGTATGTCCAAGTCCGACACCTCGTCAGCGTATCTCACGCTGGCGCTCTTGCTGCGCTGGTGGTTTGGGTTCGGCTCGGCTTCTGCCTCCATCTTCTCCTTGGACTTGCAGTTTATCTGACCTATTTGGAGAATTACGAGAGAAAATATGAGTGAAAATGACATCTGAACTCGACTGATAATGCAAGTGAAAGGTTGGCATGGGTGCTGTGCACGGGTACCCCCTCAACGATAAGAAAGGAAGAGTTTGGGGACAACACTGGGAGAGACATTTAAACACGCATTCCCGTTGACGCCTGATGCTCATGTGAAGATGCTACGGCTGTGTGCACATTCACAATAAAATTTACGTACTTAACACTATCCGCTCCGTTCACAAGTACCCCCTCACCGGCAAAGAAAGTACAGGTGGGGGTGACCGACCGACCGACACCATCTTGCCTGACTGCAATTTTGCCGCGACGCGCGGCCGTACCACTGCGTGTACATAGTACAAATCCCCTGGTGTACGTGCGTCACACACAAGGAACGGTGCGCGTCAACCAGCTAAATGTCCCGCCCACGGGACGTCGTTGCTAGGTAAAAGGGCGTCCTCTTTGATTGGCGCCCGGATAGTCCAGGCAATATAAGGTTTGACCTCAAACAAATTGCAACAGAATTTTTTTTACCACAGTGCATTTCTTTAAGGTCCCTAAAATGACATACTAAAAGTCCAAAAAAATCCAAGTGGTGGAAATATGCCTAATTTGCATAAATCCAAAATTGCCGCATATTTTAGGACTTTCACAATGATTTGGTCATATATCTCATACTATTAGCTTCTTGAGGAACTTTAAACAACAATTTTAGTCCTTTTACATTGATTTCATCATTATTCTAGTCCTAGGTAAATTTCAAGATCTCTATGTTTCCCAAATTTGCCAAATGCGATATAATAATTTGCATAAATGCCGTATATTAATTTGCATAAATTAAAGTTAAAATTATGGCTGTCATGTGCTGACATCACAATTGAATTTTCCCTAATAACTTCTAGTTCAGTTACATGAATGTATACATAAATATCACACCATACTTTCGGCACGTGCAGTTTCTATTCGCACAAGTCTTTCTAGCGTTCTTTCGTTTTTGGACGGTTAGTCATGACGGGTCGTCATGACAGCTCGTCATAACGGTCGTCCTGTCCAATCACATTCCTCGCTGAAACGAAGGGGCGTGGTCAATACAATTTTCTCAATCAACTGGCTCCTCTGTACGGTAACCTTTGTCATTCGTAATAAAGACTTTAGAATGCAACAACAATGCAACAACAATGCAAATTGAAATCGAATGCAACAACAATGGAAATTGAAAGCCAGCCCATGCAGTTGCTCACTTTGAATGAGATTAGTGCGGGAGTTTCAAAAGGGGTACGAGGCCATAGGCCCTACATTTATTTACCACGCAATGTTTAAAGTTCTTAAAGAAAAGGAGCAGGAAGAAATCTCTTTCATGCAGGGACTGTCTTAGGGCTCGTACAAAAACATGATGGATTACACGGTTCATTTATTGCGAGAATAAATTGGCAAACTTTCATCACTACATGTAGTTTTGAACACAGTGCATGTGTTTATATATACTATGTACATGTGGATTCAAACACTAAAATGCCACTTTTGCAATATACCCCATAATCCTTCATTTTTCTGTGCGACTTCATCTGTGCCTGCATGGAAGAGGTTTTTTCTCAATTCTTTTCTTTCAGAATTCTAAACATTGCACGATATGTGCCTCCTGCCTACTTAAAGTCATATTTGCTATTAATTTAATACGCATTTAACAAAATGGGCGTCTGCAGGGGTGTCACTGGGGGTGGGTTGGGCAAATTTCCCCCGCCCACCCAAAAACAAAATGATCAATTGAGAATATTCTAGAGAGAATACAAGGATTTTGGGGGACAATTAATTTGCTTTGCCCCCGCTACAAAAAAAATCCTGGGTGGGCCAAATGAGTGGCAAATTAAGTGCTTTGCCCAAGGGCACACGCATCACAACCCCAGGGCGAAATAACAAAAATTATTTTATTTCATACACTTCTCTTTTTTTTCGCCATAACTGATTGCAATGGTACCTCACCAGTTTAGTTTCAACAGAACGTACAATGTAGCCATGAACCACTCTTTCGTTGGCTCAGAGCAAACGTTTTATTACGCCCTGCAAAAACAAGAAAGCCATAATAAAAAACATGTATTTTTAGATGATAAGCATATGTTACATAAACTCCAGGGACTCAGAGGCTCTGTCAAATTCCAAATTGAAGTCTACCGACACTGCTTATGTTTTTGAGTAGTCATAATGTGAACCAAAAAAAAGTGGATCACGTCTCCCATATTAGGCAGCTTTTTTTTTTGCTTCTATTACTTTGACTGGATGGCTGGCTTTAAAAAAAATTGTCTTCACAAATTAATATTCATGAGTAGAAACGAGGAAGAACAAAAGACAAATGGACAATAATTGCAGCCTCTCATTTCCAACAAGCCTCCTTCTACAGTATCAGATTTAGAGGGGGCGGTTGCAATTCCCTCTGCCGTTCAGCAGCTGCCTAATTTTATAAACTATTAAAATGGGACCCAAAAATAACAGAGCAAACTTTTATTATTCCCTGCAAAAACCAAAAAGCCATAAAATACTCTCTTTTTTTTTTTAGAAAATAAGCATATTTTATTGCTTATGCAGAAAATTATGATTCGTACAGTCTAGCCACGAACCGTTCTTTCGATAATTCAGAATATAATTTTATTACGTCTGTGCAAAGACAAAACAGCCATAAAACGTGTATTTTTTTATGACAGGCATGTGTTACTTTAACTCCAAGGACTTTAGAGGCTCCGTCAATCTCTACTTACCAGGGCCTATTTTATACAGATATCCTTAGAGTACTTTTTTCTAATTTTTATTTTGCCAAAACCGATTGTAATCACCTCACTATTTCCTGTCATACTTTAATGCAGGAGAGTCCTTACAATATGGCCACGAACCATTCTTTCGTTAGCATAGAGCAAACTTTTATTATGCCCTGCAAAGACTAAAAAGCCACAAAATGCATTTTTTTTTGGGAAAAAAAGCATATTTTGTTGCTTATGCAGAAAATTAATGATTCGTACAGTCTAGCCACGAACCATCGATAATTCAGAATATCATTTTATTACGTCTGTGCAAAGACAAAACAGCCATAAAACGTGTATTTTTAGATGATAGACATGTGTTACATTAACTCCAAGGACTTTAGAGGCTCCGTCAATCTCCAAATTGAAGTTTGACGTTTTTATTTTCGGGTAGCCATGTGCAGCACCAGAAATGCGCTTCAAAAGTTAGATTATGTCTTCCATTTTATTTGCCGAGGCAGCAACCAACTTCCAATTGAGCAAGCAGTGATCAAACTCCTTTTTGTGCCGTAGTGTGGTTAGGGTTTGTGACTCATGATTAGAGGGTCAGGAGTTCGAATTCAGGTGCTGGCCATTATGTTGTGTCCTAGGGCAGACTTCATCCACACTTGCCTCTCTCCAACCAGGAGTATAAATGGGTGCCGGCATTAGCTGTGGAGTAACCTGCGATGGACTAGCATCCCATCCAGGGGGAATAGAAATATTCTCTGAACCGGATTTAAATGCCGGCGCTGCCCATGGCCCAATGGGGCACACGTGCTCTTGACAGACTTTACTATTTAGTTAATACTTTTATCATAAAAATAGGTGGGTAAATGCCCCCATGCCCACCCTCGAAAAAGATAAATTGAAAATATGCTGGCAAAGGTACAGGTATTTTTTTTTTTTTGGGGGCGAAATGTGCATTACCCCCCTCTAGAAAAAAATCCTGGCGACGCCCATGGCATTCGACGTGGCAGTCCCTGGCAGGTAGGTCTGTGTGTGTGTGTTCCATAATTATTTGAATAATAATCTAAAGTCTTTATTCCCGAACAACAAAGTTTACCGAACAGAGGAGCCAGTTGATTGGCCAAGATCCATTGATCACGTCCCTTCGTTTTAGCGAGGAATGTGATTTGCCAGGACGACCGTCATGACGAGCTGTCACTAACCGTCATGACTAACCGTCCAAAACGAAAGAACGCTTCTTACACCCACATCTGATGACCTCAAGTAGTGATGGTGGTGCTGGCGGTTTGTCCGTTTGTATGGGAAGATTATTATACGGCATTTGGCAAATTTGGGAAACATAGGGACCTAGAAAGGTACCCAGGACTAGCATAATGATGAAATCAATGTAAAAGGACAAATTGTTGTTTAAAGTACCCCAAAAAGCAATGTAGGACGAGAGTTATGCCAAAATCAATATGAAAATCATGGTTTAAGTGGCAATTTTGAATTTATGCAAATTAGGCATATTTCCACCACTTGGATATTTGGACTTTTTTTAGGGGCCTTATAGAAATGCACTGTGGTGTGATATTTATGTATAAATATTAAATAACTAAACTTGGATTATCAGGAAAATTCAATTGTGACATGTCCACACATGACAGCCATAATTTTAATTTTTATTTATGCAGTTTAATATATTGCATTTATGCAAATTATTATACGGCATATGGCAAATTTGGGAAACATGGGGATCTTGAAAGTTACGTAGGACTAGAATAATTATGAAATCAATGTAAACGGAATACAATTGTCGTTTTAAGTACCTGAAAAAGCTATCGAGTATAAGAAATATGACCAAATCAATGTGAAAGTCTTAAAATTTTCGGCCATTTTGGATTTATGCAAATTAGGCATATTTCCACCACTTGGATTTTTTTGGACTTTTAGTATGTCATTTTAGGGACCTTATAGAAATGCCCTGTGGTGAAAAAAATTCTGTTGCAATTTGTTTGAGGTTTACTCAAAAAATGAAGTATTTTGCCTGGACTAGGAGCCCATAGGTGAAGTCCACTTGACTCTCAAAAGTGGTCTCAAAGTGCCCTGCCTTGCTTCAACCAACGGTGGCACTTTTTTTATCTTGCGCCTCCACGACACGGGTTCAAATCCCACCCGGATCGACGTGGATTGGGGTTTCAGTCCCTGCCTAATTCCTTACTGAGGTCCTCCAGAATATCAGTCTGGGATTTTCCTCCACTGAACATTTCTTCCTCTTCTTCTCTTACTATGCTTCTCTAAGCCTTTTAGCTACACTGCCTGTGCACTCTATGAAACCCTTAATTTATTACCAGAAAATTTTTTATCTAAATTTTTTATTTTTTTTACCCCAACAATCCTGAGGCCTTCAAGCAAAATGAGATAGAACTGGCCGGAGGTCAAAATGAGTGTTTGACGGCATTATGGAAGAGAACAAATTTCTCCTTACATACTGTTTGATGTACATGTACCGGTACTTCAATTGGCAAGTTATGGCTGTTTTTTAATCGACATGCCAAAAGAGTAAAATACTGAGAAAATTGCCTTTAAAGTATCAAGTTTTGTATTTATGATTATGAAAGATGCAAATTATTTTTCCTTTAACAAAAAAACTTTTATTCAACAATTTTATACTATTTCTTTAAATTGTGTGTTGCAGATATATCAAAGATTACAAATATCAATAACTCTGAAAATAAAAAAACACCCGTTGTTTTTTTTTCTTCATTTTTCTCCACTAAGGCCGGTGCCCAGTTCCGTCTCATTTTGTTAGAACGCCGCAAATATTTTCATATGGTTATTTTTCCACAGGGGAGTTAGGGTTAATGTACCTGTGACACCTGTATTGAAAAGAGCATTATTTCCTTATCACCGTTTCATAACTTCTAGCTGTTTTGTTATAAAACTATAAGGATCAATCTATAAATTTGGGGTCTACTTTTTTTGCTGCATGTGACATTTTTTTTATGATTTTGCAAATTCCGCGTGCACTCCTTAATGGGTCATTCTCTAGATCATTTAGGGTCCAAAGTTTGATATTTTTCCTGTCCTCGTTACCTCCGGACTTCGTAATTAACCATTCAAGTATCATTAAGAAATAACTTTGATTTCTTTTTTGTTGGGTATAGAGCAGTTTGCTATTCTATTCACTCTTGGAGGATGACTGCATTAAGGAGTGCATCAGAATTATAAAATCATATATGTCAGATGTAACAGAGACAGGAAAAAAAGTGGACCCCAAAGTTATAAAATGACCTGAATGCACTCCTGCTCCTCGGGTGATTATGCAAAGCAAAGTACCGTCTCAACAAATAAAAATAGTTTGAAGTCATTCAGCCCAGAGGTAACGGGCAGGAAAAATGTCACACTTTGGACCCTGAATTAAATTAGAATGACCCATGATAGGTTATATGCATCCCTACTGTGATTTTTTTATATGACCTGCAGGGGAGCATTGGATTAAAAAAATAATCCCCTTTTACCCAGAAATCAATTCCCAGTCATCCTGTATTGAGAGTCGCCGATGTTTATTCACGACGACTCTACTGTTTTCACAGTAGTAGTGTTTTTTCAGCTGCCTAATTTTATAAACTATTAAAATGGGACCCAAAAATAACAGAGCAAACTTTTATTATGCCCTGCAAAAACCAAAAAGCCATAAAATACTCTCTTTTTTTTTTTAGAAAATAAGCATATTTTATTGCTTATGCAGAAAATTATGATTCGTACAGTCTAGCCACGAACCGTTCTTTCGATAATTCAGAATATAATTTTATTACGTCTGTGCAAAGACAAAACAGCCATAAAACGTGTATTTTTTTATGACAGGCATGTGTTACTTTAACTCCAAGGACTTTAGAGGCTCCGTCAATCTCTACTTACCAGGGCCTATTTTATACAGATATCCTTAGAGTACTTTTTTCTAATTTTTATTTTGCCAAAACCGATTGTAATCACCTCACTATTTCCTGTCATACTTTAATGCAGGAGAGTCCTTACAATATGGCCACGAACCATTCTTTCGTTAGCATAGAGCAAACTTTTATTATGCCCTGCAAAGACTAAAAAGCCACAAAATGCATTTTTTTGGGGAAAAAAAGCATATTTTGTTGCTTATGCAGAAAATTAATGATTCGTACAGTCTAGCCACGAACCATCGATAATTCAGAATATCATTTTATTACGTCTGTGCAAAGACAAAACAGCCATAAAACGTGTATTTTTAGATGATAGACATGTGTTACATTAACTCCAAGGACTTTAGAGGCTCCGTCAATCTCCAAATTGAAGTTTGACGTTTTTATTTTCGGGTAGCCATGTGCAGCACCAGAAATGCGCTTCAAAAGTTAGATTATGTCTTCCATTTTATTTGCCGAGGCAGCAACCAACTTCCAATTGAGCAAGCAGTGATCAAACTCCTTTTTGTGCCGTAGTGTGGTTAGGGTTTGTGACTCATGATTAGAGGGTTAGGAGTTCGAATTCAGGTGCTGGCCATTATGTTGTGTCCTAGGGCAGACTTCATCCACACTTGCCTCTCTCCAACCAGGAGTATAAATGGGTGCCGGCATTAGCTGTGGAGTAACCTGCGATGGACTAGCATCCCATCCAGGGGGAATAGAAATATTCTCTGAACCGGATTTAAATGCCGGCGCTGCCCATGGCCCAATGGGCCACACTTGCTCCTGACAGACTTTACTATTTAATTACTACTTTTTATCATAAAAAAATAGGTGGGTAAATGCCCCCATGCCCACCCTCGAAAAAAGATAAATTGAAAATATGCTGGCAAAAGTACAGGTATTTTTTTTGGGGGGGGGCGAAATGTGCATTACCCCCCTCTAGAAAAAAATCCTGGCGACGCCCATGGCATTCGACGTGGCAGTCCCTGGCAGGTAGGTCTGTGTGTGTGTGTTCCATAATTATTTGAATAATAATCTAAAGTCTTTATTCCCGAACAACAAAGTTTACCGAACAGAGGAGCCAGTTGATTGGCCAAGATCCATTGATCACGTCCCTTCGTTTTAGCGAGGAATGTGATTTGCCAGGACGACCGTCATGACGAGCTGTCACTAACCGTCATGACTAACCGTCCAAAACGAAAGAACGCTTCTTACACCCACATCTGATGACCTCAAGTAGTGATGGTGGTGCTGGCGGTTTGTCCGTTTGTATGGGAAGATTATTATACGGCATTTGGCAAATTTGGGAAACATAGGGACCTAGAAAGGTACCCAGGACTAGCATAATGATGAAATCAATGTAAAAGGACAAATTGTTGTTTAAAGTACCCCAAAAAGCAATGTAGGACGAGAGTTATGGCAAAATCAATATGAAAATCATGGTTTAAGTGGCAATTTTGAATTTATGCAAATTAGGCATATTTCCACCACTTGGATTTTTGGACCTTTTTTAGGGGCCTTATAGAAATGCACTGTGGTGTGATATTTATGTATAAATATTAAATAACTAAACTTGGATTATCAGGAAAATTCAATTGTGACATGTCCACACATGACAGCCATAATTTTAACTTTTATTTATGCAGTTTAATATATTGCATTTATGCAAATTATTATACGGCATATGGCAAATTTGGGAAACATGGGGATCTTGAAAGTTACGTAGGACTAGAATAATTATGAAATCAATGTAAACGGAATACAATTGTCGTTTTAAGTACCTGAAAAAGCTATCGAGTATAAGAAATATGACCAAATCAATGTGAAAGTCTTAAAATTTTCGGCCATTTTGGATTTATGCAAATTAGGCATATTTCCACCACTTGGATTTTTTTGGACTTTTAGTATGTCATTTTAGGGACCTTATAGAAATGCCCTGTGGTGAAAAAAATTCTGTTGCAATTTGTTTGAGGTTCACTCAAAAAATGAAGTATTTTGCCTGGACTAGGAGCCCATAGGTGAAGTCCACTTGACTCTCAAAAGTGGTCTCAAAGTGCCCTGCCTTGCTTCAACCAACGGTGGCACTTTTTTTATCTTGCGCCTCCACGGCACGGGTTCAAATCCCACCCGGATCGACGTGGATTGGGGTTTCAGTCCCTGCCTAATTCCTTACTGAGGTCCTCCAGAATATCAGTCTGGGATTTTCCTCCACTGAACATTTCTTCCTCTTCTTCTCTTACTATGCTTCTCTAAGCCTTCTAGCTAGCTGCCTGTGCACTCTATGAAACCCTTAATTTATTACCAGAAAGAATTTTTATCTAAATTTTTATTTTTTTTTACCCCAACAATCCTGAGGCGTTCAAGCAAAATGAGATTATGGAAGAGAACAAATTTCTCCTTACAATACTGTTTGATGTACATGTACCGGTACTTCAATTGGCAAGTTATGGCTGTTTTTTAATCGACATGCCAAAAGAGTAAAATACTGAGAAAATTGCCTTTAAAGTATCAAGTTTTGTATTTATGATTATGAAAGATGCAAATTGTTTTTCCTTTAACAAAAAAACTTTTATTCAACAATTTTATACTATTTCTTTAAATTGTGTGTTGCAGATATATCAAAGATTACAAATATCAATAACTCTGAAAATAAAAAAACACCCGTTGTTTTTTTTTCTTCATTTTTCTCCACTAAGGCCGGTGCCCAGTTCCGTCTCATTTTGTTAGAACGCCGCAAATATTTTCATATGGTTATTTTTCCACAGGGGAGTTAGGGTTAATGTACCTGTGACACCTGTATTGAAAAGAGCATTATTTCCTTATCACCATTTCATAACTTCTAGCTGTTTTGTTATAAAACTATAAGGATCAATCTATAAATTTGGGGTCTACTTTTTTTGCTGCATGTGACATTTTTTTATGATTTTGCAAATTCCGCGTGCACTCCTTAATGGGTCATTCTCTAGATCATTTAGGGTCCAAAGTTTGATATTTTTCCTGTCCTCGTTACCTCCGGACTTCGTAATTAACCATTCAAGTATCATTAAGAAATAACTTTGATTTCTTTTTTGTTGGGTATAGAGCAGTTTGCTATTCTATTCACTCTTGGAGGATGACTGCATTAAGGAGTGCATCAGAATTATAAAATCATATATGTCAGATGTAACAGAGACAGGAAAAAAAGTGGACCCCAAAGTTATAAAATGACCTGAATGCACTCCTGCTCCTCGGGTGATTATGCAAAGCAAAGTACCGTCTCAACAAATAAAAATAGTTTGAAGTCATTCAGCCCAGAGGTAACGGGCAGGAAAAATGTCACACTTTGGACCCTGAATTAAATTAGAATGACCCATGATAGGTTATATGCATCCCTACTGTGATTTTTTTATATGACCTGCAGGGGAGCATTGGATTAAAAAAATAATCCCCTTTTACCCAGAAATCAATTCCCAGTCATCCTGTATTGAGAGTCGCCGATGTTTATTCACGACGACTCTACTGTTTTCACATAGACCCATTCTGATCCTCTTCAGTCCACCCTTGTAAAGGGCCAGGGAATTTTAACAGGTTGTTATAACTTGGAGGCATTCTTGTAGTTCAAGTTACTGCAGTTGGCCCCTCGACACCAACCCCCTTGAGGAACCTCGGAGGTAGTAGATGGCAGGGGGAACACTGTCACAGTTCTTGTGACAGCCCCAAGACCTGGGACCTGTGTCTTCACTGAAGGGACCAAAATGTTGGTCAAGTCTTAAAAGTCTGTGTAGGACTGATTCTAGTCAATTTAATGTTTTTTTGGAGAGTTGTTTTGTGGAATTTTACCAGTTTTGGGGTTTTTTCAAGACTTTGGTTTTTTTCAAGACTTTGTTTTCAGAAATGACGACTAATGTTTAAAATCATTGGAAATTTGAAGTCAGTTTCCAATGTCGATTTTGTCCAAACTTGAAGAAAAGTCAAAAACTGTAAAATGGAAACTGGCTAGATTTTTAAGTCTCAGGAAGAAATTGACTGAGTGTAACTTCAATCGTCAAACACTGTCGCAGATATGAAGAAAAGATGGGGCAAAAGTTTGGCTTCCAGAATTGTTGGTTTACCTGTGGTTTTGGGCCTGGTATTGACAGGTAGCTTGTGAGGCGTCAGCCAGGGGAAGGGACTCCTGTGTCCCTCCGGGAGGAGGCTGAGTGGGTAGTCCCCGCTGAGCAGTGAGGACACCCCTCCTTGTTTCTTCTGACCCCTCGGGTCATTTTCGTCCTCGTTCCTGGCCGCGTAGACCTTTGCGAGGTCCACCAGCTTGAGCACGTCACAACGGCCCTGAATCAAAACATGAAGAGTGGATTAGTGAATGTTCTCACAAATTACCGAGTGAAATACCTGATACCCAGACATCAGACATATTTTCTGAAGGCGATTTGTGCACCACCTCCTCCCCCTTCCGTGAAATTTTGATAACTTTTTTGTTGAGTCCTATGTTTCCTTAAACATATCTCAACATTTTCCCAAAGTTTTAAAATTCTTCCTTGAACTGTCCCATTTACCTTTAGTTCTCCCATTCTCAAAATGTTACATTTTCTCAGAAATGTATAAAATAATTTTTCAATTTGTGGGGGAAAAATAAGGTTCTGGCAATTAAACGTTACAATTTCTTTCTATCCCAACCCTTCATTCCTGATTCCATTGAACTAGGCCTGTTTGGAAATTGAAGTCCAAAACCCTGTTAAACAAAAAACTTGGAAGTCTGAGTTTAGGTAGTCATTTTATTATAGTGACCCAGTCAGTCAGTCAGTTTGTTGGTCAGTCAGGGACTCAGTCATATGACAATAGGCTGTCCAGCAAATAGTACCTTAGTGACAAAGAGAAGCCAGTGGATTTCCCTCGAATCTTTGACGATGACCGAGTCGTGATTGTACTCCTCAATGCGTGCCATGTCGCTAACTTCCTCCAGCCTGTCATCGGGCCAACTGGAGAACAACTCCAACCTCCTGAGTATAGTCAAACACAATCAAGTTTAATATTTGTCAGGTGGGACTCGAACCACTAACCTCCTGCTTACAGCATGACTTTTTGGCTGGTAACCCATTTTTACTAAGCAAGTTTTTTTTCCGAGCTTAGCAAGTTTCTGAGCTCAGCGGAAATTGTGGCCAGATTCAATCAATAAGCATCACCCAGACTTCACCATGTCAAAAGCTGCAGCACCGGGATGCCTTGATAAAAGACTTTTTTTTTACAACATAATTCAGGAATAATTTTGTTGTTGGCAAAACGTGATCAATGCCCGTCACCTCATCAGCTGGTCTGCCTATTCAGCATAGTCGATGGAGTGTTTGCTGTTTAATTATTCATGAACTGTCGGTATCTTTTTCCCCCCCTTTTTTTTTGGAAGAGGCAGCTGCTTCTTAAGTAAATATTTGTGCTAGCATGCGCTCCCACTGGAGGGAAGGGTTATGTACAAATTATGGTACCAAAAGTGCTCAATTCTTGGGGGTGGGGGTGGGGGGTGGGGTTGGCAAAAGCGGTTAAAGCCTTTCCCACAAAGACAAGTTAGCTCCACCCCAAAATAAATTTTCTGGAATCTTCTTGTGATTCAGCGAATGCTTCTAAATTGAATTTTCTTAAGCTATAAAATTTCGCCGACATTTCCCAAATTTGTCCGTTTTCTTCCTCAAAAATTACAAACATGTTTTCTATTGCTTTTGGATAGATAACCATCGATTATGATTTTGTGACTTTTTATGGAACGTTGATGGGTGGCAAGTTCTTAACAAGACCCCCCCCCCTCCCCAACCCCCATCCCCCACCCCATCCCCCCACCCGCACTCCTGCCCCTAGGTCACCTATTGACCTGATGTCTGTTTGCGTCACTAACCTGAAGAAGTTATATTTATACTCGAACTCCGCCTGGATGTGCCGGTGGAGGCCTTTCTCGAAGAAATCATCGCGATCCACTACCAAGAACTCAGTTTCTTGAAGACAGACAATTGTGGCCCTACGCCGAGAATCTTTCATCAAGGCAATTTCCTACATAACATTTTAAAAAAAAATATTTTTTTAAATTATTATAAGACTGTATTTATGTCTGATTAAATAAATATCTGGTAAAATAACAAGGGATCTCTTTAAATATTTCGACATATTTGTGAACTATACACATCATGATAGCTCATGAAATTCGTTCCCAAAATATCGAATTGTCAATTAGACCAAGACAAAAATGAATTTAAAAGTTTAAAAATATATAATTGAAAATAACAGTTAAAAAAATGTTAGTTTTATTTTACTTAAATTCTATAATACTTTCATGTCAATAAAAGGGTTGAAAAAATTGTAGGATGCAGCTAAAAATTACCAATAATTAATCCCTACTCCACCCCCAAAAGAATATCAGAAATTCAGATGCAATTTCTGGAGGAAATAAAGCGTTTAACAAAAATGAAAATATGACAAAAATTAACCCCCCCCCCAAAAAAAAACTTTTTGAAATTATCGAGACTGGCAGAACGTACGAACAGAACAAAAAGGGAAAAAAATAGCTGAAATTCATCCTGAATATAAAGACGGGATATTAATTTTTTGCACACGGATCCAAGAGAAATGTCCCTTTACGGCCACTTGTCCTGCCTTACCCCGAAGCATGCCCCCTTCCTGAGGATCGTCACTTCCTTCTTGACAAACGCGCTCTCCTCATCTTCATCCAGAGTGACGCAGACCGCGCCGGCAAAGATGAAGTAGAAGGCGTAGCCCAAGTGGCCTTTGCGGACAACCACTCTCCTACGGCCGTACCTCGAGTTGGAAAAAAAAGGGACCAAAAAAAAAGGAGGTAATTAACATTATCATTTCTAGGTTAAGTAAATTACTGACGTTTTCTGCATATTAAGCGGAAGCAGTTGCCCGTTGAGTGATTTGCTTCCATTTTTGTGTATGTTTGGTGTATTTTAAAGGAGTCTTGGAGACACAGTGTTGACAATTCCTCCAACGAAATTAAAATTTTGGGCTAAATTTCGTGAGCTGCTAATCACAGAAATTTTCCAAGCAAAGAAGTGTCTTGGCAGATACACATTTCGACACAATTTGGGCACAAAAATTTAATGGCAACCCAGGACCAGGTGCGGCACACACACAACGTAGTTACGCTGGACACAAAATGGCCGAGTTGTCACTCACTTCTGGAGCCGCACCACTCTGCATATCAGCTTTTGGTGGGCCCGTGTGTACTTCCGGAAGCTGTGAAGGCCCCTCATCAGACCACCGATCAGTTGCAGGTCGGCCTCGGTCCGCTCCTCGGGCCTCTTGTCCACGGCGTCTTTAGCCTGTTTCGGCCAGGTGAACTGGACCAAAACAAAAACATTCAACAAATTTGAAGATATATCCAACAAAAAATGGGCCTTTTAAAGCGCCATTTCTTCACAGCTTGAAAAAAAAATCGCAAATATATATATATACATATTTAGAGAGAAAAATGCATCAGCTTTTCACAACAAAAAACTCTTTCCAATTGGGTAAATATTTATTGAGTTATGGCCACTGCCGCAATAAGAACGCGGGCCGGAACTTGCATCCGCGAGAAGGGCTACCAAGTACAGGGCAGAGTCGGAACAGCACAGTAAACAGTTACCCATACATCGAACTCGTGGATCCGGGAACGCGTTAGTAATTCGTGGGAACGAGTTGGTAATTCGTGGGAACCAATTAGTAATTCGTGCGAACGAAATAGCAATTCATGGGACGAATTAGCAAACTCCAAAAAAAAACCCACGCTGTCCCTTCCCGGGCTTCATAATTTAGCAATTCGTGGGAACGAATTAGCAATTCGTGGGAACGAATTAGCAATTCGTTGGAACGAATTAGCAATTCGTTTGAACGAATTAGCAATTCGTGGGAACGAATTAGCAATTCGTGGGAACGAAATAGCAATTCGTGGAAACGAATTAGCAATTCGTGGGAACGAATTAGCAATTCGTGGGAACGAATTGGAAAATTCAAAAAAAAAATTCCACCCTGTCCCTTCCCGGGCTTCATACTATGCTATGAGCTTCATACCAAAGGGATAAATGACCGTTGTTGCAATATTAAAACAATAGGGAGGTTTCGCAAGCGAACGGATACGCTTACACTTACGTTTAGCTATCCGTATCCGTTCTTTGCTTACGTGTAGCGAGCGAGATATGCGTGTCGTCTGCACGCTTAGCGGACAGTGAGTGGCGTATGACGTCATAACTGATGACGTATCCGTCGCACTAAACGTATCCGTTTGCATGCGAAACCTCTCTATTAAAGAAAGTAAAACTGTCCTCACCCCATTGAGACCGTGGACAGATGGAAAGATTGAATTGGCCATAACTCAATAAATATTTTCCCGATTGGAAGTATGTTTTCGTTGTTGAAAAGCTGCTGAATACTCTCCAAATATGTATCGATATTTGCGATGTATTTTTTTGTAAAAGCTGTAAAAAAGAAGGAGCTTGCAAGGTTCGGAATTGTTTTTAGACACCCTGTACTGTCCGTTCTAACATGCGAGATTCATCGTGAAATATACGGTTTGTTTTAACTTGCTATTTTTGTAAGCAATGCAAAGGTTTTTCATTTTTTAATGAGACATCCACTGGAACAAAAATCAGCGTACGTTTAGTCATGGAATAATTTCTTTACAAATTTCAAATCACATGTATTTGCGGTCCAACGGTAATTCATTTCTACACTTCATGACTTTGTTACGTTTTCAAACGTTTCAGCTCAGACAAAAAAAATATAGGTTAGTTCCGAATGCAGGCTGATGGAACCCTTTGTGTTCTGAATGTTGCCCTTCACTTTGTTCCATTATCACTGTGAATTTTTACGACCAAAAATCTTGCGTGCATAAAATATCGACTTTTTCCAGAATAGAAAATGTCATCACAGTTGGAGCTAATTTTATTTTACATCTCCTATAGGCCCTATGCAATTAGTTTTAAAGGCAGCAGGAGCAATGGCGCCTGCAATTTTATTAATTAAGTTAACCCATAACAATCATCCACTATCCTCACCTCATAATTGCTCTTGAACTCGCCAGCATTAAAGGTGAGTTTCTCCTTGGTGGACGGCATGTAGACTACGCTAGGCGAGGCCGAGAGACTAGCCACAAGGTCCGGGAGGGTGGCTCCGAATGTCCCCTTGCCCGCCTCCGTGGCGCACCGGTTCAGACTTATCTGGACCGCGCAGAGCATTTTGACTTGCCTTGCCGCACGGAGGAAGCGAGCTAGGGGCTGGGAAATTGAATTCGGAGGTCAAAAAAAAAAGGGTTGGGGATAAATTAGTGCTTGCTTTCAATTAAGATAGTACTAGCTAGATATTTGAAATGTTATAATTGATGGGAAGTTGGGTGGAAAAACACTTGAATTAAAATATATTGAAATGTTATTGTAAAATAAGGATGTGATCTGACAGCAAGAAGAATATACCAACATGTTACATTATTTTTGTTGGAAAAATGGAATGTGTTTGTACTTTAAGTAGCGTTGAAGTTAGGATCACACCTATAAAGTACCACGCGACTCTCGAAAATATTGTGTTCGACACTTTCATGAAGTCGACACAAATTAAGTCGACATACATACAAGAAATGTTGAACTTGATACAAAAGGTGAAAGCTTACCGACAAAGTTGCTAATTTTGATGACGAGGCTTGCCGGGACTCCTATAAGGAAACAAGAATGATTAAATTCAGGTGAAATCAATATCAGTTTTTAAATAAGGGATTTTTTTTGTTACAAATCCCTTTCAAATTATCGAAATTTGCATGTTGTGTATTATTTTGTCCTAATCCTAAAGTGTTTTATGTCCTTTTTGTATAGGGAGAAAACAGTGCATCGTCCATCATCATTTCTAAAGGTGAACACAAAAATGCGTTCCCCATCCTTTTAATAACTTTTCAACTTAAGTGTTTTATTCCAACCCCAAACAAACCCTCTTTCCCCCCTCTTTTTGGATGTTTTCAACCCTCCGGAAAAAAAGAAGATGTTTGGTTACAAAAAGATCCGCTTTGCAAACAGACTGGCTTCCAGTCTGCAGTGTACATTATAGATACTGATTGTGGGGCGGGAACCAGCCCACATTGTCTGGCAGCCAATAATTCGAAATTATGATATTCAGTAACTAAACATGGGCGGTTTTTGTTTTTCGGTCTACATATCTCATTCAACAGTGAGTACTTTTGTATTGCAAGAAAAGTATCAATTTAGAAAAGAAAATAATGTATTGTTTCGAGATAAAATTCGAAAACGGCACGGGGAATTAATACATCTTTAATTGAGATTCATAAATTTGATTTTCATCATCAGTTACCGCCATTCCATACTGTTCTCCTGGCCTGCTTTCGATCTCATTCGATAAGAGATCATCCCCAAAGTGTAACCAAAACACCACATGGATTATAGATTACCACGGGAAAATAGCTCTTGAGAATTTTTGAAAAAGCGAATTAGGAGTTTATCGATTCCTTGCAAACCGATTAAGTCCACTCGACAATGGATTCGCCGAAAATACCCCCAAACATCTTTCAGTCCAAGCTCCTTGAGGTGTTTCATGAGAACTCTGGTGAAGAGTGGGGGTATTATTGGGGTTTGGAATGCCTGATATGAAGGATAAACAAATTAGGCTGAAGAGACTTTTCATGGCCGATCGATGGGCGTGGCATGCAAGAAATGGCAAGGGGGGGACTCGGATATGATAATTTTATGACGCCTTTTATACTCCAACATTTAAGTTTTCGCAGACTAGTTTTATTGAGCAAAGTTTCCGTGACAAATCACCACAAGAACTGCAATGCGCTAAAAAAAAGTCAACTGTTAGAAACAAAACACAGGCCTACGTACAGACAGGGAAATTATACGAAAACGGACAAAAAGTTGAAACCTTTTTGTGGGGAGGAGGAACCAATCAATGGGGGGGGGCGTTAAAATTTTCCTATGCAGGTTTCCAGTCTAAATCTCATGGATGACGTCATGAATCTTGGGTTTCACTGCCTAGATGGTTTTGGTTGTAAAATTCTTGACCGTAGAACAGTTACATTACAGCCGTCTTTGACATATAATGCTGCTTTTATGTAGTTTCACGGGGGACACAAATGAGTTTTTTTAACTGAATTAAAATAATAATAGACAACTTGAAGATTTATGCTGAATGCAAAAGGTCGGATAGATGGATTGCATTCAGTAACCATGTTTAAGGGTTTGTTTTGTTATGTTAATTCATTAACAATGAATGCACAAGAAAGCACACACCTCAAACATGGCTGCAGTGCAAACCATATATTACGAGAGGTGACGGGTCTTGCAGGTTTGCTAAACTGACAGGGGAGCATGGGGTAGATGTATCCACTGATCCGGACGTAATGACGTTCGGTGGGATCAAGCCGAGATATCGACCCTCAGTGAATGGGATTATCTCCAATGCGGCGACTGTATTGTTGCCACCATACTCATTAGCCACTGCTATAGGGCTTTCTATATCACATTGGCTGAATACAACGGTCCCTAATGCGGTCTGTCGTCCTGTGCAAGACCAAACTTTTGAAAAATATCATC
Organism: Patiria pectinifera; assembly: GCA_029964075.1. NCBI lineage: Eukaryota > Metazoa > Echinodermata > Asteroidea > Valvatida > Asterinidae > Patiria > Patiria pectinifera. The sequence goes on along the minus strand of CM057143.1, from coordinate 20,398,051 downwards.
GAGACCATACCAAACACAATAATCAATATGAAACAAGTGGAACTCCTTTGTTTCCATGGAAACAAAGTGACCCTATAGAGAGATAGCTCTTCAATTTTACCCTTGGTCTGTGTTGCAAATTATCATCTGTGCTTGCGCCCCCAACAAAACAATTGTGTAACTGCAGATAAATATTCAATTATGTCTCTATGGAAACACTCTGAGCTTGACTTTTTTCCCTTTCTTTCCCCTTCTCTTGCCCCTGTTTTATTTTCCTGTCCTAGTTTGTTGTCTATTGTCAAGGGAAGAAAGGCAAATTTCTTCTGCAGAATATCGAACGCCTTATACAAAACTCAATTTGATGTCTCAGTCTCTCTTAGACCCGTTGACAGAGACACTGCAAATTATTCTTTTCCTCAATAATTTGCCTTATTGTCAAATTTTCTCAGACCTTTGACAGTGTAGCAAATAGCAAATTACGATATTCTTATATCAGGTTTATTTATGAAACTTATAGCGGGACTGGCGTTTTATGACATTTTGGTCAATCCAGTCAGTGCAGCAGTTTTGTTCACGATTCATTCAGTTTCTGCGATGCGTGGTTGCATTTGTAAGCAACGGACTTCAACCAAAACGACAAACGGTATTGCATTGTTCACCTTATCGTCTGTTTATATAATAATAGTAGAATATTATCAGCCTTGCACCCATGGAATCATTTCGATTTGACGCAGAACCGCCACCTTGTCTTTGTAATTTTGACGCAGTGACTGCATCCTAAGCGGCTTAGTGACATTTTTTCAGCCGTACCTTCGCATCGGAGCTTGAATTACTGAACAAACACAGATATGACATTATGATATGATAATGCGTTATTATCAAAGACCACAGAAGCATGAATTAATTATAGAATCAAACTAATTTTGACCTTTGAATAAATCCAACTTATATTGCTGTAGGTATATACATTTAGAAAACTTTTTAAAATAAAATCTAGATTTAAGCGATACGTTGATGGTTCTTCAATCTCAACGAAGCATCACGTCATTTTCACCCCTCCCCTTAAAATAATGATATTGCATCCCTTGCAGAAGTTTACTTCACCACAGTTTTCAATGCTGTGTAATATTGTGTACGATAGTCTGTCAGAACATTGTGTTGAATTTTCTTTTTATTTTGCGACCTTTTTTGATAACCCTGCAATCCGTGCTTTTTTCCTGAAAAGGCAAACTTTGTGTGTTTATTTTGTTGGACTTTTTGTTCTAATAATCGATATATATTATAGACGAAGAAAGCAAAGATGATCGGAGATGTAGTATAAAAAGGAAGAAGGAAACAGACCAAAGGCAAACAACGCTGCAGGGCCGGCAACGTCCGTCAGTAAGTACAAGAATTAATTTGTGTAAATAATAAAATCATTTGCACTCTGCTCTCACCAATTTCACTTCGTGCTCTCTGTCGTCACTTTCTTCGTCATTTCCAAACTCGACGCCGAAACTTTCTAAATCACACTCCTCATCTTCATCATCATCATTTTCTTCATCTTCATCCCCGCTGTTTTCTTTGAACTCCTCCGGGGACTCAAGCACTGTCCTCCCGGAAACCCAGAGCTGACTGCTGCTGTTGCTGCCGACGGGAGATCCGGCGTAGCGGGGCGAGTCACAGGGGTAGGAGTGCCTCGTCAGCCGCTTGGGCAGCGCGGATCTCGGAGTGGCTCCCCCAGGGTGGGGGGAAACTGGTGGGGAAGGGGTGTATGGCACGGGGCAACTGACCATCTCTTCCCCGGGTGAGTTATCATTTGGTGATGTATCACTGGACATTTTTTGCCGTGGACCAAAAGTTTAGTTCACAATCCATAATGACACATCTCCTTCTAAAGATATATCAAGCTGCAAGTTTGGAGAGTCAATTCCTTAACACAAATCTTCCTACTTGAAGGAAGCAGAATAACGAAGCTTTAATTTCTCCTGTGATAAAAGCTTTCGGAAAAGTTTGCCGCATCCACAAAGTAACTCTTGAACAATTGCATGTCCGTCACGTCATAGAACATCTTGTTTGCCATCGATACTCGCAATTTGGGTCATTTAATTTGGACTTTGCTCGAAAAATCAACACAGTATCTCGATGATAACCAAATCAGATTAACAGTGGAAGAGTTTCAGGACGACAGTTGTCATGCTGCTCGTTGCTTGTTCAGCGCTTCCTCGAGGAAAGGTCCTGTAGATTCACACAGCATCCTTGAAGGTAGGTCAACGCTTGTCCAAATGGTATATTAAGATACCTGATGATAGCTGCATGGCCTTTCCTCCAAATTAATCCAGGGAGGTAAGTGGTGTTTAGTTTGAAAATGCCATTTGTCCATATGGTATCAAACCTTTTTGATCGAGAACCAAACAGGTTGTCCAGTAATCGGACACGATTTATGTTCCAGACTGTGACGAAAGCAATAATCGGCTTTTCGATATTAAGGTTGATGGTCACATAGTGAGGGTCCACAAATGAATAAAAAGCGAGGATGGGGTGCTATAGGCCTAGTGGGTTCTCCTTGGTAAGTATTCCACGGGAGGGCGTTGAGGCGTATTGGTATAGACCCACGACGCCAGCGGTCGGATCTGCCCAAGTACCAGTCGATAAGCAGATCGATATGGGATCAAAAAAAGGCTCTCAGACCGGCCACAGAAAATGACGAACATAAACAGCGGGATCCAAGATCCAGGTGAAAAAGCAAAGCCAAGATGAGCCTAACTTGCCCACTTGGAGACAACATCGGCCAGATCTTGAAGATTGAACTGAAAATCTCAGCTATCCCACCCATAAAAAGACAGATGAAAATTTAACGAGAAGTTCATCAAATTTTCAGAGGGAGGGAGGATTATGGACGGGTGCCGCGGTGGTGGTTGGTCTTGAAAGGACTGGTCATTTAGTCCTGTATAAATTTATTATGAGCATACCCGCTAAAGCTGAGCCGAATCTGTGGTGATATTGCAGACCATCATACCAAAGCCAAGACAACTTAAGATGCAAATGAAGACTGCAGAGTTGCAACTCAAATTTGAAATGGGGTCAATGGGTACAGAAAGTGAGCAAATTCACTCATTACAAACAAAGTCGAGTACTAAAAATCAATCAAGTTGAAAGTAAGAGTGCTAGAACTCTGTTCCCACGCACGATTATAGTTTTCCAACATGTACACTAAAAACAACGGTGGTGTAAAAATGACACAAAGTATTTTTTACTGAAAACCAAACGACATGTCCGGTTTAATTCCGCGTGTGCACCGTGTAAATTTAAACACAATGCACTGCACTTTTATATTTGAACTAATTTACCGTGGTAATTTAAGTAACGCAGTTCTATATAAAGCTCGGAGTAAGTACCCCACATTTCTGCGAATTTTGAATGGTCTTGTTTTGAGGATCTACCCTAATCCTAAAAACACACACCACCAACACAACAGCCGTGGGGTATTTTTTTTTTGGGGGGGGGGGGTTCACACAGGAGATGTGGATTTAACTGGTGGGAAAAGTCGATATATTTCGAGTCTAGTGAAAAGATGTTGAGAGACAATCCTTCCGTGTTTTGTAAGAAGTCACTCGGTTGATCAATACTGCGTCTATTAACGAGACGAGGCCGGTGGCCTGTCCAGGATAGGAAAACACTTCGATTTGGGGTCCGCGTGCTCGCTAAAAAAATAGAAAAGATAAAAGGCTACCTCCCCCCAAAAAAGTTCAGGCTGACTGAGAACTTTCAGTCAATGTATTAGTAATGTAAGTAGGGGTCTATGAGCGCCCTCTAGTGTTCGGATGTGCCTCGGAAAGGGACCTTACGGAGAAACCATGGGGTTGAGTATTTGGAAAATAGTTTCATATTTTCCTCTCACGCTACTGAGTTCAATACAGAACAAAAAAAGCCAACTGTCGCATATCCATTTAAGCTATTCAAGGCAAAAATCCAAGAAATCTTAGTGGATGAAAGCAACCTATTAATGGGTGTTTCAAACTGACCTAGTCCCACGTACTGATGCACATCTTGTTGGTGTGTGATGTTTCGCCTAGCCTGGGATGCAATTGCCAACTAGTGTATATTCAATAATGCTTTTTAGACTTATAAAATAGGTGCCAACGTTTACACACACGAACCTGCTGATTCATCACTGTAAAACTGTAATTTCTTCTCACTGTCTTCCCTCTAAGTTGGTGTGATGTTTCCCGCCCAGAATGCTTTGTCGGCTAATATAATTATGATACCCTTTCTCTATGATGATACAGATACAGATCACAAGATATACCTTCCCGATCCTCTGAATCTCGTGGGCTTACATTAGAAAAAACCCATAAGGTCCCCTGGATGCTCTTCTTCGTTTACTGATTAAAAAGATATATTATCTTTAGGCCATATTTTCTCTCTTCGGTTCCTACTGTTAGTGTCTTGAAGACCTCATAGGCCTAAGGGAAAAACAACAACAAGCATCTCAAGTAATCAATGACGTCACCTTATTGTCCATCCGACGAGCCTCCTTTCGCTGGTTCCACATCCGCCTCCTCCATGACTTCCATCTGTCAGCTGCCAGGCGTTGTAGTTCCTCCCTTGGCAGTCGGTCCCCAGACGAGGGGCGTGTCCACGGAACCCTGACCCAGCTGGTCTTAGGGCGGGGTTTACCTTTCTGAGACTGCACAGAATTGCAGATGATGGTTGTCGATTTGGTAGACTGGGCACGTTTTGGGGAGTCGTTGGTACCCTGGAGCCTCATACTGTGCGGCGGTGAGCTGCGGGTTGTTCTACCGCGGTCAACCGGCAAATTCTCAGCTTTACCGCGGTTTACCACGAGTTTACATCGATCACTGGACGGTTGCCTCATCACCAATAATTGGTAAAACTTCTCATTCCACGAAATCCTCTCGAATTGCTAGAGCCCATTGCATTCTGTGTTTTAAACATGCATGAACATTAGGCTATACCAAGCTACAAAGTGCACGATACACATTCACATAGTTTTCTATGGCTCAGTTGCATCAACGGCAAAGGTACAAAATGCTCTGGTTTTTCCTTCTTCACCAATTTTAATTAGATGCGTAAAACACCCGTCTTGTTCCCATGGTACTGACGCATAGGTGGGATTGAGTGTGGAATACAAGTGGTGCAAACACGTCGCCGTGTGTTCCCGCCATAAATAATTAAGCTGTGTTTACCTAGTCATGAATTTGACATTATTAACACGTTAATCAAACTAACCTTGTCGTTGTCTTGTTTTAATACAGCTAGCTGAGTGTGAGCTATGTAGGAGCAATATCGAAGTTCGTTATATTTAGTGCGCGCTCGAACACAGCACGCTGTATGCGCTGCGTGTGTGATGATATGGTGAGACCTGCTGATGATCTACAAAGGACAAGTTACCGTTTTTATAGACAGCATGATTTCTTTTGTAACGTCGTGTGCGTCAACTGTTGATACAACGCGCGCGTATTTACGCGTAGAACGTTCGCATTATACGTATCCAGTCTTTATATACAGATCAGTGGTGTGATGACGCAAGTGTGATCCTCAAGGTCGAGTTTAATGGAGTCTTTTCTTCAGGAATTAATGTGCCGATTTTGGACAGACTCTGAAACGCGTTTCCACGAAATGAAGGTAGTTGAAAAGATTTTGACAACCCCTCCCCCCCCCAACAAAACAACGAAAACAAAGAATGTGAAAGTGCCCTAAAAATTTACGGTTTTCGTGTAATTATCGCGCGGAGGAATTACGGAGTACATAATTTTGGTTCGACTGAATCGCGCCCGGCGCTGGCACATTGAATGCATCACGTAGTGAACGTCCTTGAACATGTCCTAAAATCACTCAGTCATGCACTCACTCGTTCGCCCTGATGAAATTTGAGGCATGTTATGATCAACGAAGTTTAGTGGAAGCATGCCGATTATTTTTTTAAAAAGAGTTTTTGCTCGCCTTTATTTAACTGCGCGTCTCATGAAACAGTGAATACGAACAGAATTAGAACTGAGACCTAATGAGGTAATGGCTTGGTTAACTTTATGCGCTTTCCTAAAGGAGCGGAGTTTGGGATGCCAGACGTAGCAAAGGCGTGCCTTTTTGCCCCCTTCTTCACTCAACCCGCCTCCTTCGTATCACCACCCCTAGTACTGAAAGCTAGATCCGCCCTGTATGTCGACCCTCTCTACTGCAGTGTTTTAAAATGGTTCCAAATAAATGGAAAATAAGAAATCTTCTCGATTTGTTGATGGTACAGGGTTTTTGGGTAGATCTGTCGACTTTGATTGGGGACTGAAGAGAACTGAAAAGTACAATGCAGTATATGCACGAGTCCATTTCCTACGAAACTCGAAAGGAAATAGCATTAATTCACTCCTGGTTTGTACAACATTACACAAATCTCACTCTAAGTCTTATCCCATTCCCACTGTATTAATAAATGCATTTCTTTCCATACAAGGGCGCACAAACCATGTACTATATTGGTCCTTGACCCCCAAACAGCCATAAGGACGTTAGGGTTAAAAAAAAAAACCGCTGTGGGAACTTAACTAGTTTCATGGTTGTCTTCACGCTTGTTTAGGCTTATTTTATCCCCAACCACACTTCCTGTATTGAATATCCCCAACCACACTTCCTGTATTGAATTCCCCCTTTTATGAATGGAAAAGTCTACCAGCCGTGACCTTAGGTCATGTCAGTTTGTTGTCATGTGCGTGCTACGCTAGGCACGCAGCACCGTTATCTGCTCGTCGCGTGTGGCTAGCGCCTTTTACACGTTCCGAATTTCCTTATAAAGATGGTGCATTATCATTTCTGCCATTCGCTTCGAAGTCCAAGCTCGAGTTGGAAGCTGCCAGCCGTCTGCAGATTTATTGTTACTGAGCTGAAACATTTACAGGTAAGCGTATCATACACTTTGGGGCACAATTGCAGAATGCCCGGAGTCACGGTTGATTGCCCTCCTCAATAAACCTTCTCAGTGCTACATGTATGTACCATGCGTCATGCTCCACTGCACTCCCACTCCGTATCCGCGTAGCCGGAAACAGCTTAGTTGGTTTGGACTTTGACTTTTCCCCACTTTAGCTTGCCGAGGTGATCGTGATTGGGAGATCAGCTGGCCATCAGTCATTGTCACCCCCTGTGCACAAACCCCATGAGACTGGTCTGAAAATGTATGTGTTTTCTCAGTGAATACTTCAACATTTTCCCTGCTAGATTTGACTTTTTAACTTTAAGACATATAAATTATTATCACTTTCTGATTGCTGATACTACTGGCCAGATATGGGAATCTTTCCGAAGATTTTGCAGCATTGATTGAGATAAATAATGGCAAAAATGTGTAGGCCCCCCAGCTGATTTTGCAGGATGCACTGTGACATGTGTCAAGTTATTGGGCCGGACCTTGTGAGTTGTGTTATTTATGCTCATGCAGCCTTGACTGCTGTAGGATTTTGTAGGATTGAGGCAGTGGTTACCCCCTCCGAGGACCACATTCAAGAAATAATTGAGGATTTTGCAGGATTGAGGCCGTGTATATATGCAATGTTTACATGGAGGCAATTGGAGGATTTTGCAGCATTGAGGTTGAAAAAATGTGTGGCGTATTTTGAAGAAGGCGCTGTGTCAGGGTCTTAGGCCGGACCTTGTGTTGTTTATGATCAGCCATGCGTAAATTTAGGATTACATTATACTTGAAATCCTCCGCACTGCTCCAGGATGTCGCTGGCTCTACCTCGACCTATTGAATGACAGTGATTGCTGGAGGATTTTGCAGGATTGAGGCAGTTGTATAACCCCAAGGACCACATTCAACAAATAATGGAGGATTTTGCAAGATTGAGGCTGTATATATGCAATGTTTACATGGAGGCAGTTGGAGGATTTTGCAGGATTGAGGTTGCATCCTTGCAAAGTCCAACATTTCTTCAATTCAGGTCCTAAAAAAAACCCAACATTTTATTCGATAACCAAACCAGAGAGGAAAAACCAGCCAACAACGGACAAACAAACAAACAAACTAAACAATTTTTTGTTCAAATATCAAGGTGAAAGTACAAGACTACAAGTTTTTGATTTTCAAACTCTCTTCTTTTGCGTTTTCCAGGAAAAATTAGTGGCACGATGGAGCCGCAGACAAACAGTCACCAGAATGGAATACCAGAGATGAATCAACGAGAGTTTTTTCAGGAGATGTGCGATCTCATTGTTAGCGAGGCCATCGATAGAACAACGGCTGGAAAATGCAAAGGTAAGGCCAAAAAAAAAAAGTCTCCGGTTTCTGGTATGCGCGCGCGTCGCTGTAGCCATGCGCGTTGGCAAAATGAAAAAGTTTTTTTTTCAATACAAGATGATGTTTCAAAACCGCCAAACTCACTGGTTTGACTGGAATTCTGCTGCTGCACAATTTTAACGTGTTTTTAGAAGGGGTTATGATCGAGAATAAGATTTATGTGGCCTCTCTGGACTCCCATATATTTGCACTAAGTTTAGTCGGGCACCATTTGCAGTCATCAGCCGACATTTGAAGCAAAAAAATCAGGTAAAAAAAAAGCCGCGTCGCCACAACACTTTTGGGGCAAGCTCCATACCAGAAACCGGAGACTTTTTTTGGGGGGCCTAAAGATAGAGAATTTTTCTTGTATCAGTGATGAATGCTGGTCTAAGTTTGTAACAAGTATAAAGTCAGTCAGATTGATTTTAGTGCCCAAAGTGCCTTGCACTGTAAAAAAAAAAACGTGTACAAATGCTATGAGGAATGGCTGAAAAAGAAGGAAAAAACAAAACAAAAAAACTTTGACAAAAACAAAGGCTGTTTCGGCTGGTTGCCGAAACAGCCCAAAAAGCATTCAACAGTTTTGATTACTTGTTTTCTGAATGTTGCACTTTTTTTGGCACACTCCGTACATGTATGTTGGTTGTCACTGCGGTGCATATGAAAACTCATGATTATTCATATAACCACTTAACTTACTACTTGACCATCTCGCATCATCCTCATCGAACCAGTAACCACAGGACACCGCAAATATTCTACCCCCAAAAAATATTCAGAATGCCTGAAAGACGATGCGCTTAGAAGTGCAGTCAGCCTAATGAGGCCTTTTTAATCTCTAGACCGACATGTATGGGTTAACATTTGAAAAGAATTGAAGCGTGCATTCTGCCAACAGGAAGGGCCTCTCCAGAATGCCAGGAAGTCATTTGCATGATGTCCGTGGGGCAAAGAAAATGATGAATAAACGACTACAGTTATTGGATCTGCGAAGACAACTGCTTGTAAAGCAAGAGTATCTCCTGATAAATGCAATTTTGATGGCTGTTAGATACTTTTAAAAACACAACTTTATAAGAATACAATCAAGCGAAAAATGAAGTGTAGAAACCGGTGTTATACTGTTTTTATTCTTGAAAGTTCCCTAACCTCACCAAGTTTTGTCGCGGATATGTCGCGTATTGGAGATAAAACTCTTCATATTTTGATAGTTACAATAATATTTCCACACTAGGGTAAATGAACTTACATGGAGATATTCTGAAGTTGACAATACAGGTAAATACAAAATATAAAATAAAGAACAAAAAAATATTGTGCAGGGAAAAAAATGCATTCTTACTATAATTTTTCTTCCTGAAACTGAAATTTGATTAGTACATGTACACGTGTGTGGGTTGTTATCTAGTCAAGTCAGAGTGAATAATGATGATTGTTATATGATTTCAAAGCATTTCGTGCTGGGCAGACTCCCAAACAACAGTATAATTGGATCTGTAGGCTTGCGTGGCATTAGCCAAAGACAGGAACTCTTGTAGTTTTGCAACATTGATTTTAATTGGAAGCCGGGTGTTTTTTTTTTTTTTTAATGGTGAATACTTCTTTGTGCATGAATACAAAAGAGATGAAGCCGTCATGGTGAATGGAGTAGTACCATGGGGTAATTGAACAAAACATTTCACAATTAACATCTGTCTGGCTGCAGTTTTCAGCATTGCTACTGTTTAAGCTCTTTCCAGCTTGTACATGTCATGTGGGTCGGTCTTTCTGTCTGTCTGTCTGTCCGTCTCCGGAATATTTACCAAAAACTATTGACTTATTGACCAAATGCCATGCCATGGTCATAAAATGCGCTCTTGACGACGAATGTTTGACCAAAATAAGCCCCATAAGTTTCCCACAAAATAGTTCGACCAAATTTAAATTTTCAAAAATACCCCCCCCCCCCCGGATACGCCACTGGTTGCAGACCTGTAAATACAACTGCCATAGACCCCAGTGATAATTACGCCCACTTCCAAAAATTAGGAAAAATACTCACAACTCTCCTTCAGCCCAACACCTAATTATTCATCAGAGCTAGACTGGTCTTAATTTGTAATGAACCTTTATTTTCATTGCTTTCATCTCTACTCGCAAATTCCATAAATGAAGAGTTTGCCTTGCTTTCCATTTAATATGCCGACACGTGAATAAAGTCTATTGAGCTACCCCCCTCACTCCCTTCTTTCCATACAGTGGTCAACTTTGTGCATCCTCACCTCCTAAAAGACAAGATTGACCTGGCCATTCGGGATGACCCCGTCTCGCAAGGGGAACTTCTCAAGCTGTGTCAGCAGACGTTTGAGTACAGCGTCAGGCCAGGTATGTTCAAGATTTTCTTGTGTAGAAAACTCCAGTGTGTATTACATTTTCATCAAGGTTTAGAATTGAATGTTGAAGCTGATGCGTACATGATTTTTTGTTGGCAGTATTAATTTAAAAGAATTGTTTCCACAGTTGGGAAGTTGGTAAACATTTTTTTTGGTTCTTTTTTTTTTTTTAAAGTTTGTAAATGAAGTACAAAAGGGGTGACTCAGTGAAATGGACTCACCATTAATTATTGTTTTATGGTAAAGTGTGTTTGAAATGTTGGAAAGCAATTATATTTTATTCAGTGTGATATTTAAAAAAAAGACCAATGATGCACATAACATATACCAGACAGAATTTTGTAAGATTTAAAGGTCTCACTAAATTGTGTATGACCTTGTAATTATCCATGTGTACATGTAATTGACATTTTCACATCATACATTAGTACATGCTCCCTGTGTGCATGTACACGTATGTATACAGCAGCACTTAGATTTATCAATAAAGTCACCTACAAATTTTGTAGTATGTAAAGAATTTCTTTATGTACTTTTTTGATTTCTGTTCCTCATTTTTTTTTTACGGAAATCAACCTTGACTTTTAAAAAGCAATTTGCGTCAACTCGGTAATTTCTGGCACTACAAATTATTACCAACTTGAGCTAATGGGTACAAAATTACATTAATTACCTCTTCCACGTGAAAAATACAATTCACAAAGAAAAACCAAAAAGGAATAAAAAAATATCCATTTAGCTACATTAATTGAATTAGTTGCCAACGCCTTTCGATAAAAATAGGGGGGGGGGGAATCCACCCCCTTTGATTTGACTCCAGATATGAGTAAGAAATCAATGCGTTGTCCAAGACCTTTTATTTTATTACTGAAGACGACGGGCCCACTAATTAGAAGGAACATTTGATATGTCGAGAAACGATCGAGAGTTGTGAGTAGGGTGTTGGGAGCTTTATAGTATGGTCATGTCTGGAGACCAGGTGCCAAGGTTACAAGTCCAGGCAACTGACTCCACTTTTTCTTGATTTGATTTGCAGCCAAATTGCGTGCGTCAATTATCTAAAAAGCATTTCATTGTCCTGTTTGGCATTCAGAGGATGTTGTTTGTTGCGGCTAGTTCATTATCATTATTTGAAGAATCGTGTGGAAGGAGTAGAAGTGTGTCTCGCACTTGGGAAAATGATTATGGCTTTCCAGAAGTACGCTGCTTAAAAAATGTGTCAACTATTTCTGGTTATTTTTTAGTGTCTTTGATGGATAAATATTGTTGTGCTTTAAAAGCATACACTTTTCTCCTATTAAAAATAAAATTGGAAATATGTATATGGAGCTGACTTGATATTTGCAGTGGCATGATCGAGTACATGTTACGCCAACTCCCACACTGAATATGTGTTTCATCCATTCTTAACAAATGGAAATTTTTCCCTTGTAGCGTTCTTTCATTACACTACGGCATTATAAATAACTCCATTTAACCCTCCTGCTATCTAAACAGTCACAGACAGTCAAAAAAATCAATCCTCTTCCCCTGCCATGCCTTTTACACAGGCTAGTCACCAACAGTCAGATCATATTTCAAGCAAGCACTGTGACTAGTCAAATTCTGTCAACAGACAAAAGCAGACAAGTGGAAGGCATAGCTGGCTTATCAATCACCTACAGTCAAAGCATAGCTGTATCGAATCCTGCTTTGTGTCTGCTGGGAGCTCTAAACTGTAGAAAACATGCAGCCACTCGATTGATTTTGACTGAAAGGACAACTTGGCACAGAGTGTATTTTTGCATAGGAGGGATAACCGCTTCTGTCTTCCTTTACAAGAGCTAAAAACTGGGCAGGAACATCACACCACCTTCACACAGAAATAGTACCTTTGTTTTTAAACATTCATCTTCTATGTCTCACTGGCTCTATGTGTCTGTGTGTGCACCCTTTGCAGGTCACCCCCGTTTCTTCAACCAACTCTTTGGCGGTCAAGATCTAGTCGGTCTGGCCGGTCAGTGGATGACCGACGCAATCAACCCCAGCATGTAAGTGCTTCGTCCTTCATAGGCGGTGGTTGTTGGGGGAATACGTTGTTACAATAGACGTTTTGCGTTGCGGGCATCCCAGAGGCTGTTCTTTGTTATGCTAATTTAGTGTAACAATGAATGCAAACACCGTTCACTGTCAGCCACTTGTGACTGGATTTATGAAAAGACTTGCGAAAGGACTTGTGATGGACTAAATACAACATTGCTTCTGAAACCAAATTCTGTTTGGGTCGACTTGATTGAGTCACATTTAATACATTTTGGTCAGTGGTGCACCCAGGATTTGGCTGGGGGGGGGCTCACAATTTTTGTAAATTATTTTTTTTTGTTGAAATTTGATTAAAAAAAAAAAAATGTTGCCCAAAATTTTTGGCTCCGGAAAAAAATGGTGCCATTTACACCCCTATTATACTACTTGAAAATAGGCCACATTTCACCACGGTAAAATCGTGGGGGAGAAAAATGACCAAAAAACCCCCAAATTGACAACCACTTGGGGGGGGGGGCTCAAGCCTCCCCCCACCCCCCACCCCCCTCCTTGGGTACGCCACTGATTTTGGTGAGTCACATTTAATACAATTTGGTCCAGCGTGAACTGCCAGTCTAAAATGTGTGTTAGTTTTGATGAAGTCTCATCCTAGGTTTGATCGTTCTCTTACAGTTACACATACGAGGTGTCTCCCGTATTCACTGTAATGGAACTGGAGGTGATGCGCAAGTTGCGAGAGCTCTGTGGCTACAAAACTGGCGATGGGATTTTCTGCCCAGGTAATAGGCCGCAAATTTACAATTATTTTGGTGTTTTTTGTAAAAAAAAAACACGCCGGTACCCCTTAAAGAAACCCAACCCAACAATTTAAATCTCGGATCGGAAGTTGCTGTACAGATTGCTGATAAAGGTCTGCACGATAATACTACCACATCGGTGAGTCAATACAAGTGTGTAGCCCTACAGTGATCTCAATACGTGTAGCTTCACGGTGTAAATTGCATTTTTGGCAAGCGTCATAAAATGTGAATCTGTTTTGTTTTTCCATGCCATGTAGCCTGGTTTTTATTTTGAAAATTCTCCACAAATGACATTCCAAACCTTTCTTTTTCATTGTCCGAGAAGATACTAAGTAATATGCAAAGTTTCAGGGATCACAATGACCAACCCTAAAGGGGGGGGGGGTCCTCTATCGCATACCTTGCTTCGAATGCTGATATTTTTGTCAATTTTTGTTGTCGTAGGTGGCTCGATTTCCAACATGTATGCTATGAATCTCGCTCGGTACAAACGCTGTCCAGACGTCAAAGAAAAAGGATTGTACAATTGCCCGAGGCTGGTAGCTTTCACATCGGAACAGGTCAGAATAAATAGGAGAGTTCTCCCCCCCCCCTCCCTCCAAACAACAAAGGAGAAAGAAGTAATTTATTACTTTGCAAAGTACACTCTGCCCTTTCGTAATGTCAATGGAAATTTGTGGTAAATTCATGTGAACTCAGGTGGAATTGCCATATAACTAGTAAAAATGCCAAATAACTTGCATGTTGGTCCAGATGTTTGTTAAAATGCCAAATTTTTATCAGGTTCAGAAAACGACAGGAATTGTACATTACTGCAGAAATGATGCTAAATGTGAGAGACTTATTTTTATCACTGTTATTTATTTTGCAAGACCAAAATTTTTTTACGAACTTTGAAAATTCTTTGTAATGGATTTTTCAATTAAAATGAAAGAAACGACATTGTAATGAGAACCCAATCCAGTAATTCATGTGGGAGTCTTATCTGATGCGATGAATTTCTATGTTTTTTTCTCAATAGAGTCACTATTCTCTCATGAAGGGCATGGCTTTCCTTGGGCTGGGAGTCGACAACCTCATCTTCGTTAAGTGTGATGAAACGTGAGTAAAAGTTAACTCCCCATCAGGTTTTCTTTTAGTTACCCTGCTTAATGCAACAATGTCCAATGTTAAGTGGATTCTGTGGCACCATCAGCCACAGTTACCCTGCTTAATGCAACAAATCCAACACATGTATGCTGAAGTGAGAACCATGCTAAATGCAACGCAACCAAATGCAGTGGTGGATGCTGTTGCACCAGCCTTGGCAATAGGAGAATTTACCTTATTTAATGCAACAATATAATGTCCAACAATATAATGTTAAGTGGAGTCTGTTGCATACTTGGCACTATGAGCAGTTACCCTGCTAAATACAACAAATCCAACACAGCTGAAATGAGAACCATGCTAAATGCAACCAAATGCAACGGTGGATTCTGTTGCACCAGCCTTGGCAATATGAGGATATACCCTGCTAAATGCAACAATGTCCAATGTTAAGTGGATTCTGTTGCATCAGGCTTTGGCACTATGAGCAGTTTACCCTGCTAAATGCAACAAATCCGACACCGCTGAAGTGAGAACCATGCTAAATGCAACCAAATGCAACGGTGGATCCTGTTGCACCAGCTTTGGCAATATGAGGATATACCCTGCTAAATGCAACAATGTCCAATGTTAGGTGGATTCTGTGGCACCAGCCTTAGCACTATGAGCAGTTACCCTGCTAAATGCAACAAGAAGCAACAAAGCATGGAGCTTGAGTTGACTGCTAAATGCAACAGTATGCAACAACTCGTGTAACACTGTTGCATTCTGTTGTACTTTGGCATGGGTTAGGGCTCAGGTGATAAGAAATGTTTCTGGTTACCTTTGAGCTCTGTTTCTCGGTCAACCAACATCTAACTTTGAAAATGGTCATCTGAATCTGTCATGATTATTATTTTATTTTATAGTGGGCGGATGATACCAGATGAACTGGAGAAGGCAGTCATAGAAGCCAAGAATAACGTACGTATCAGATCACCAACACAAGTTGAATATCATTTGTAGAGCAGCATGCAGAGTCTCACTAGCTTAGCCTGGCTGAAGTCAAATGAGAATTCGGTGTACAAACTACGTGAAATTAGGACGCAAATGACAAAATATGTTGGATTTGATATGAATATCCTTGACATCAAATTTGCATGTAATATTTAATCAAATGTAATATTTTATTAAATGGCGTAGGAACAGGGGTGTTTTTTTTGGGTTGAACCCCCCCCCCCCCCCGGACCAAAAAAAGAGGGGGGGGGGAGGGATCAAGAAGGGAGGGGGTAGCCGCACATGATGATCAATGCACTGAATGTGCTGCTTGCCAGTTACGTAACGTATACGGATGTCTAGCACGGCCGTCTAGCATATTGAAGTGTTGGGGGATTTTTTTTTGTAAACTTCCCCCCCCCCCATGAAAACTTTCTCCCTATGCTACCTGTAAAAACTACTACCCCTGATCATCAAGACTATAATTATTCCTAGAAAATCTGCTCTACACCCTACAAGAAATGCATAGAAACATGAACTGTCTTGCTTATTTTCTGTTAGAGGACAATTACCATCTTGCATGATACAGAGAAAGAGAAGTTAGCATAGTTGTGTCGAACATCAAATATTTACGGGAATATAATACTAGTCTCCTGATCTAGCAGTCGTTTCAGACCCTGTACAATTTCCTCCTTGCATTCTATAGGGAGGGGCCCCCTACTTTGTCTGTGCAACGTCAGGCACGACTGTGTTGGGAGCCTTTGACCCTATCAACCCCATCGCTGACATTTGCGAGAGGCACGGACTGTGGTTGCACGTTGACGTAAGTTTCTTACAGTTCATGAGGGAAAAAATGAGATATCATTGACTAATGATTGACTCGCGACTGACTTGTGATTGATTTATGATTGACTTATGATTGAGTTATGATTGGCCTGTGAATGATTTGTGATTGACTGAAAATTGGCTTGTGAGTGACTGACGATCAACTCATGATTGACTCGTGATTGACTCGTGATTGACTCGTGATCGACTTACGATCAACTCGTGATTGACTTATGATTGACTTGTGGTTGACTTGTGGTTGACTTGTGATTGACTTGTTATTGACTTGTGATTAACTTGTGGTTGACTTGTGATTGATTTGTGATTGGATTGTGATTGACTTATGATTGACTTATGATTGACTTTTGGTTGACCTGTGTTTGACTTGTGATTGACTCATGATTGACTTGGGATGGACTCGTGATTGACTTACGATTGACACCATGAACTAGTGATATACTGTGATTGACTTACGATTGACTCGTGATTTGACTGTGACTGAGTAATTATGATTGACTTTTGATTTGACTGTGATTAACTCAACTATCACTCTGACATGTCGTCATGGTTCATTCCCTTAGGCTGCCTGGGGTGGGGGCGCTCTTGCATCCACCAAGTACCGCCACTTGATGCAAGGGGTCGAGAGAAGTAACTCATTGACTTGGTGTCAGCATAAAATGATGGGTGTGCCGCTGCAGTGCTCGGCATTCTTGCTGCGGGAGGAGGTGAGCATTGAACGTGTTTTTACTCATTGAATTTCTAGATGCATTCGAAGGGCATATTCAGCTCATACGTGTTCGCGTCTTTTTTTGCATCTGTTTTTGTTTTTGTTTTTTTGTTTTTCCAAAAGTTCTTATACCATTACGTTATCAAAAACAAATGAATTTATGTACATTATTAATTGATTGCTGAAATTCAAAGAACTTTTTGTAAAAAAAACTTAACGCCCATTTCATAATTAGCATTCCTGAGTCGTGTTGAACCAAAATATTCCCCAAAAATCAAGAAAGTCTGTGAAAAGATTTGATGTTTGAAACAGTGAGGAAGACTGCGTCAAAAGATTGTTCGGAATAACTCCAGTAAAAAAAAATTGCCAGCCGGAAAGCTAAATTTATTTGGTTCGGTGTCACTCTGGTGTGTAGTGGTGTCAGTCTTGTCTATATAGTAAACTTTTTAATATTATTTCTTTAAATCTCACGCTAAAGCACTCGTCTTACTCTACCTGGACTCACATTTACTAGCGTACTAAAAATGACGCCCGGCCGCACGTAAGTACTAAGAATTTTCCACACTGCAAGAGCCCAACTCCCCTTTTTTTCCCTCCCAAAAGCCCAATGTGTAGAGCCTATGGATGGAATTAGCCAACCACTGCACATTATGTTGTATGCATTTATTTCTTAACTCAGAATTTATCTTAAAAACTGTTTAGGCAAAATAATAGTTCTGCTTCCGATAACATGGCATTCGAAAATAGGGTAGGTAGTTATGGAATTTTTTGTGTGTACAATCATATGGAGGCATCTGCGTGTAGTCAAGGTTAAAAGGTAGACATTTATTTATTTACCAAATTTAGTTAGTCCTCATTTTGTTTGCAATCACTTACACATCTGTGAACAGGTGCAACCAAGCTAGCCTGGTTCCCTGACCAGACAGTTCCCCAATGTCTATAAATTGACTTCGTTTCGTCTGCAAACTTTGTTGCACAAACTGATTGTAGTACGCTAGCAGTACGCTTTCCCTTCCCCACCCCCACCCCCCGTCCGCGCCTCCCTCCCAACCCTGTTATACCATAGTCCACATGTCTTTTAGTAACTAGACAGTAGTTTAATTTGGAACCTTTCGTTATCTTGTTTATAACTTGTGAATTTTCGTTTTGTAATTCGAGGTGGTTCCATTTTGTTTTTAAAAGCCTTTTTCCTCCCAATTTGCTTCACATTCCTCCTGTAATTTTGTTTCCTTGGATGTAGTGGGTAATTGAATCTGGATGCCTGCAGTAGATTAGTACAACATTCCTACAAATACAAGCGTTAGAAATGTATTGTTTAAATTTCAAAGTGAGGAAATCGGCATTTTTAAGATGCTGATTACAATCGTTCAACTAAATTCGCTGTTGCTGTGATGCCATTTCAGGAAGAGTTTCTGCCTGGAATGACATCACAGTTTTGCTCATAAATATTCGCAAACAAAAAATGCACCAAAATACCCTTGAAAATGGCAAAAAACGCAAATTGAAAGTGAGGTCAAATGGGACACAAAGGTGCATTTTCAAGGATTGCATTAGAAAAAAATTACATTGCATGTGCCCTAAAAATTAACCATTAGCGTCTGTAGGCCTACTACATGGAATTACATTATGTCGATGCACAAATGATTCCATAAAACCATGGAGCGCTTGGGTGGTTTGGGGCGCTACAGTGAGTAATAGGCAGGGCGGTTTGGGGCGGTATGTCTTCAGGGTTAATAAAAGACATTGCTTTCCTGTAAAACCTCATCAGAATGGCTTGATGCACCAAAGCCACTGCGCTGCGGCCAGCTACCTCTTCCAACAGGACAAGTTCTACGACATGGCCTACGACACGGGGGACAAGTCCATCCAGTGCAGCCGCAAAGTGGACGCGTTGAAGCTGTGGCTCATGTGGAAAGCCAAGGGCAACAAGGGTTTTGACGAGGAAGTCACTCGCAAGTTTGACAACTCAAGGTTTGTTGATAAGAAGTTTGTTCTAAAAATTCAAACAAAAAATAAAACAAATTTATCAAACTGAAGTCACAAACATACAGGGTGAGTCAAAAAAAAGCAAAACCCAAATGTCTGGACTATTGTTTTAGTGAAGTTCTGCATGTAGCACTGTCTAAATCTAGGATATGAAAGCCCAATTCATAAGCTTTCGTTTAGTACAAGAATCATTCAAATCACTCATGTCCTTTTTAAAGTTACGGAATATTTTAAGCACAACCACCGTTTTAAAGTTCTGTCCACGGATCACAAAAAAGGTGTGCGTTCTGTCAGCAACACGAAAATTCACACACGTCCCTTTGTGATTTCATTTTGCTAAAAGAACACTTACCTTTTTGTGATCCGTGGACAGAACTTGTGTTTAAAATTCCGTAACTTGAAAATTACATAAGTGATTTGAATGATTCTTGTACTAAAAGAAAGCTTATAAATTGGGCTTTCATATCCTAGATTTTGAAAGTGCTACATGCAGAACTTCACTAAAACAATGGTCCTGACGGTAAGTTTTTTCTTTTCTATGACTCTCTGACACAGGTACATGGCTGATCTGATCCGAAACCGAGAGAACTTCAAGCTGCTTATGGAGGTAAGTTGAAGAACTGTTTGGAAATGATCGACACTCATCAAAACCCTGTCCTAAAGTGATAAGACTTTTCCTGAAGTAAGTGCCCGAAGCCTAGATGTTGACGAGCCTCATGAAAGAAGAATTTCAGTTGATGAGGGGAAAGAACGCATTGGGGTGGATTTTTTAGAAAATTTGATATTTGTGACGAAAACCAAACTTCAATTTTGTTGTAACTGTGACTTTTAATAAATTTTTGCAGGGATGGTCACATTTACGTATATGTCTGTCTGCCAATTTTCAAAACATTACTTTGAATAAAGCTAGAATAAACCGAAATAAAGAAGTAAAACTTTCGGACTTAGCTGTGGTTTAATTTATTCTCTTTAATATACCTGAAATGCAAGAGAGGGAAAAGTAGAACTCAAAAACGTCGACAATTGGAGCAAAATTATAGAAATGAGAGCATTGTTGATTTTTTGGTATAAAAATTAAAAAACAGGATGGATTTATTTTAGTGTACTTGTTTAGAAAGATTCCCACAGCTTTCGCTTAAAATTCTTGTTCTCTTTTAAATATGAAAAATACAAATCAGAAAACCATTATTGATCTTTGTTTTAAGAAGTGCTTGCTGATTTTTTTCCCGATGAAACCTGTCGCTTTTTTCTTCCCGGCCAGCCCCAGTGCACGAACGTCACATTCTGGTACATACCGCCCAGCCTCAGAAACATGCCCGACGGACCGGAATTACGGAGCAAACTTCATAAGGTGATGAAAATTGGTCCTAAACTTTACTAGATTTTGGGAGAAACTTAAATTTAGAAAGTGGACTGTTGCAGGGTTAACCAACAATACGTACGCCTCCACAGCACCACTCTGCATGCATCCGCTGCATTGTTAAATATAAGTATGCTCATGTCAAATGGCTCTGCTGAGTAAAGTATCGCTGCGCCAATTTCTCTCATCACTGGTACTCTGACTCTTTTTTTTTTCATTCTCGTAGGTGGCGCCCATCATTAAGGAGCGCATGATGAAGAATGGGACCATGATGATTGGTTACCAGCCGCTCGGGGACCGCGTCAACTTCATCCGGATGGTGTACTGCAACCACGCCACCACGGCCAAAGACGTGGAGTGGATCGTTGACGAGATTGATCGACTCGGACACGACATAGAGATAGCTGATGAGAAGTAAACGCTGTATGGTAGATTTTGGTGATAAAAAGATATTTGCACGGACAATCATTGTGCGTCCACACATAGTTTGGATGATGGAAAGACTACCAGGCAGGCCCAGGTTTGTCAGGGTTTGGGTCATGTGGGGTGTTTAAAGGTTTAGAGGGTCATTTGCATTTATCCCAAAAATAACCTACTGAATAACATGGTATTGTTATTGGTACATGAACGAAATCGTGTTTCGTGATCAAAAGGTTGTGCATGTTTTTTTTTCTTCACTATTTTCTCGAAAAGTGTAATATCCACCGAGCTGAAAGTTCAACAGGTTAGGTTTTGAACATTCTTCTTTGGAATTTGAGTGGTGTTGGTAATGGAAACAAAGAAAATGCATGAAAAGCAAATGATTCTACATGCCTTTGTGAAAGATTATTTTATAAGTGGAAGGGGGGGGGGGGGCGGAATAGGGTGTTTCAATAAATGTATGAAATGACCAAGGACCTGAAACAATGCATCAACATTTGCAGGCTAACCCCGTTATTACAAATAATAATCGGCATTTAAGAACGCTCTTATTAGTAAACTAAATCACAGCGCTTACGGTATTATTATTACCCCTGATCATTGGGCCAATTAAACATTCCAAATACCATCTCAGCTCCCTGGGGAGTATTACAAATGCAGCTGGACAAAGCAAACAAACAATATTTTATCCGAATTTTTGTATAAAGTGGAGGGCCGCTCCAATTGAAATGCATGGTTGCAGCTGAGAATTTACGTTCTCAATAACCAGAATTTTCATAAATGCCTTTTCCGATCAAAAGCCCAAACTAGTGGAAAAGTTGACAAAAAATACAAATTTGCTCTGCCATTTTACACCATGTTTAGAGCAGGTCACTTCCATGGTGTGTGAAGCGTGCGCAATGTGTGCGCGATGCGTGCGCGATGCGTGCACGATGCGTGCACGATGCGTGTGCAATGTGTTCAACATCGCACCTTATTTTGGGATATTGTATCAGTGCTTCTCAAGCAGCTGGCGATAGTTGGCGCGCGTGCCATGTAATGCGTGCATGCCATGTACTGTGCGAATAAGGCACGGAGCGTAGTTTTAAAACACTTGTCTTTGACATCGACGAAGGTTGTTTAAGACGGGCTCTCGACCAATAGGAACGGATGAACCATCTCATTTATGAATAAAGGGGTTGTACAGTGGAGAATTCCCATAATATTTTATTGATATATGCATTTCATCTTTGCTTTTTTCCACTTGGTATCTATATCTTGCCATTAGTGATTGCTGCTTTAATTTGTATTGCCTACTAATTTTCGGTTTTATTTCAATTTAGTGGCTTGTAAGAAAAAATATATTTATAGAAAATAGTATTATGTATAGATTGTATTGAAGGAGAAAAGACAGTGATATGTTAATGAAATTTGTTGGTTTAGCGACAAGTCCAGATTTGGAAGAAATCAAATTAAAGGTCAGTTGCTTATTAAATGCAGAATATGCAATGCATCTGTATTCATATCTGACTCGACATTGGAAATTGACAATTTTTTTTCCCTTTTGTGTGGACACTTGCACTGACTAGATAACTGAAGATATTTCTTCATGTTGAAGGAAATTTAGTGCACAATACAAGGACTTTTGCCGGGCAATTGTGAGGCTTTCTGGCGAAATGGGACAGAACTGGGCAAATGCCATAGTGGAGAAAAATACCCCCAAAACCCCAACAACAACTGGGGTGATTTTGTTTCCCTCCGATTTTCAGTTTTATCGATATTTGTAATCGTTGATATGTTTGCTTCGCATAATTGAAAGAAGTAGTATAAAAGTTGTGGAAAAAACGTGTTCTGAGGAAAAACAATTGGCATCTTTCATATTCATGATCCAGTTGAAACTTGAAAGTTTTTTTTTCGCAGTATTTTACTTTTTTGACACGTCGATTAATACAAACTTTAAACGGCTGTAACTTTCAACGGAATGTCCGATTGAAGTGCAACAAACAGTATTGTAAGGAGAAATGTAGTCCCTTTCCTAATACATATACCCGCAAACCCTCACTTCAAACTCTGCCCAGTTCTCTGTCTCATTTTGCAAACACGCCTTACACGTGTGTGTTCTTTCATGAGTGTGTTGGCAATAGATTGCCCGTAATGGGTGACAAAATTGATTTATTATTTAAGTTATGAAAATTGTATACAAGCTCGGATGTAGAAAGAGAACAGGCCATTTATTTAGATTATATTGATCTATTTTAAGGTACATATTTCAATATGTAGTTTTTTTAAGTAGAAACATTTTAAGTAAGCAAAAACCACTTTGTTTTTGGTTGTGATTTCTTGCACTGACTCCATTTCACAAACATCTTTCCCAGAGAAAAAGTCATGCTTAGTGCTTTGTAAACTTGTAGCACATGCTGCGGTTTTGCTGGTACAGAAAGTTTTATGATTATTTGTAAATAATGTGCCAAAATTGGTTTTATTATATCTCTGAAATTATGAAGTATTTTGTTCTGCATGAGTAATTGATAATTACGCTGCTTGAGTTTGTGTTCATTGTGAGTCTATGTAGTTATATTTGCTTGGGGGAAAAAAAAGACAGTTTTGAAGCCATGAGGAATGCAAAACATGACAATCTATTTTTGGACAAGATAATGTTTACAATTAACTGGGTATTGTTGAACCCATTGTCAAAGAATTATTACTGAAAAGCGAGATTTATCATTGAAAAGCAGTTTCCTAATGTCAGCTTTAATACATGGACACCACATTACATTAGGGGGCGCTCTTCAAGATTGGTAAACGTCTGCACTAGGAAGCAGGAGGTCGTGGGTTCGAGTCCCACCCTGAGTGATTTTTTTTCAACTTTTACTGGGGAGGTAACACACCGAGTAGTGTTTACAAGTCGGTGAAAGGCAAAACCTTATATTGATTTACATCACCCTGACTCAAATTCCATCTTATGAATACATTCTATGTTGTCCTCATGTATTTATGGGAGAGTGTTATATTACAGGGACAAAGGAAACGCAATGCCTTGTCCGCAATGGTCTGTGGTGCACGACTGTGATATTAGATGTCGCCACTGAACAGTATTTTTTTATGATGTTGAACATTTTCATGAGTTAATGAAAACAAATGTATATATATATAACTTAATTCCCCGAGCTATATTGTCAACATTATGAAGAACATTCTCGAGAATCTTTTCAAAAATGTTGATACTTCTTAATGTATGTTTTGACAAAGCAGTGTATTTTAATGACCACAACATCACTGTAGAATAAAATTAAAAGTGATACCACCATGAAAACTTTCATTTTGAGTATTTGTTTTTTTATTGTACATGAATGCAGTCGAGAAATATTTTACAATTATATGTTTGAACTTATATTCTGTAATCACTGAAGCAGAATACCCTTATACTGAGAGGTATTTTCATGCCTGAATCTTGCATTGTCTTGCATTGTTAAATTAAATACCACCAATCCGAAATGAGACCAATACAAAATTAAAAAAATTATTTTGCCTTTGCTGTGCCCTGTTTTTACCCAAGTACACAATTTACACATCCCACATTATACCCATGATTTAAGCCGAACACTTACCAAAATGTATTTACACTTTTTTTTACAATTATTCCAATTCGCTCTTTGCACACTTCCGACATAAGCATGCAGAGCCTCGATCGGGCATCTTTACACAATAAATATAGCCTGTTCAGTGATTTCCGTGTATACACGGGAATCACTGAACCGGCTATTTTTATTGTGTAAAGTTGCCAGATCGAGGCTGGGCATGCTTATGGCGGAGCGTACAAAGAGCGAATGCATCACCAAAAAAAATAACTTTTTTTTTTTTTTTTTTTCCAAATATAACTAGTTTTTACAATTAGTTCGAATGCATCACACACAAAAATTAAATTATTTTTAAAATATAACTAGTTTTTACAATTAGTTATATTTTGCCTAATTCTCCACAGTTTGAAAATTTAACAAGTGTGTAACATCCATGTCACTATCGAAAATAATTTCTAGCCCATTCCAGTTGTGAATTAATTTCATGGATAGCGACACTTTTTAGGAGGTTAAACAAAGTCCAAATAGCCTAATATGTCCACTGTTAGTTATGTCACAAATCTTGATTAAATAAAATGACTGCTAATCTTTGGAACCACCGTCTGAAGCTAAAACAAGTTGCCCAGAAAGTAACGTAATCAATATTTCAGAATTTAAAACTTAATTTGTAGCATTTACAAGCACACAACACAACATCCTACATGTAATCCCAAAATTTACAAAACCATTAAATCATGCAGCTGCCTGAGTGAAGACCTAAACTTTCCTTCTAAAATTACAAATTTTGAAAGTGAATAAGTAAAAATATACTAAGGCCTCATTTTCTCGATTCTGGTTATTTTCCAATGATGGTTGGCAGACCATCATTGAAAAGTGATACAAAATTCTACTTTTCTTAAATGACAGCATACCAGGTGCCATGATTTCACAGGATGCTTGAGATTATTATTCACTTACAGTCAAGTAAGGTATTACATAATAATTTGTTATTTTTTTTTTTTTTGATGTTTGAAAATGCTGTTTATTACCTTTAGAAGTGAATCGGACAATTTTTAAGTGGGGAAGTTTCTCTGTTTTTTGTCTAACAAATAAACACATATTGATGGCAAACTCATGACAAGTTCTAAAATTGAGTTTGCCAATTGTTCCAATTTTGAAACGAAGGTACTATTATTTGCTTTCCCAATAGTTTGGGTATTTAAATAAAATGATGACATAAACCGATAAGCAAAACAAGTTGCATTATCTTCAAGCAAACGTGAATCCCTCGATACTGATTGGTCGATCCATGGCAACAAACTGTACTACATTATCCCGTTTATACGGTCCATACCACACTCCGCGTATCGCGCTATTCCTACTGCATGCACGGATAACCGCTGTGTGGATGTACAGCGTGCTAGTGCCAAGTTTACTGTGCATCAAGTTTGCTTGAAGATAAATTCGTTATCCCATTCGCGATCGTGGAACACGAAAAATGTACTGCGTCTGCATCTCACATACCACTCGGCACGGACGCACTACACTATTCCGTGTTCCACTCATGCTTGTGGGATAACTAATCATATACACACTGGCATTACCATTATTGAAGTACACTGTTTTCAATTATTCCCTGTGCAAAAACACAAGTGGGGAAAACTCACCGCTCCTGTCTAAGATGTGTAAATAATTTTTATGTGTGAAAAAGGCTTAGCTATTCAATACATCTTCAATTAATAAACTAAGAAATCTTAATAATAATATCTTAACTTGAAGGATGATAAATTACCCGTGAAACTGTCACTTTCATTCTTACACTTTTTTTTTGCAAATGAAACAAGTTGGAGGGTACGTGTAAGATTTGGGTAGGATTTGAACCCAGGTCTATGAGAATGGATGGTATGGACACCAACACAAGCCGGGCACCAGTTTGGCTGGTAGAGTGCAGCAACTGGGGCCAAGTTCGCGCAAGGACTATAGTTGACCAATGGTTAACTAACGTTCGCCCGAACTCTGTCTAGTCAACTGTGGTTGACTACGCTAGTCGACTATTTGGAACCAGCCTACTGGGGTTGGTTGCTTCGCTGGTACTACATGATCATGCGCATTCATAACGCTAGCAGAGAGCCAGGATCCAGAAGTTTTGCGATGACATTTTGACCAGCGTTTGACTAGAGACGTTCGCACGTTGCTATCAGTGCGCAGGCGTAAGGTACGTCACAAATCAACCACTAGTCGACTAATGGTCCTTGCCCGAACTTGGCCTAGACTGACTGTCACAGGGGTGAGTGCCGTGGTTCTAACCAGCAAAGCGGTTGAACCGTTTTATTTCTTCTTGGGTGGCGTCGGAAGCGTTCCCATGTACTTGCTGATGATGGAAAGCATGACCTCGTCTGCACCACCGCCAATTGAAATCAGTCTGTCAAAGAGAAATCAGAGTAGTTTCATAAAATCTGTGGATACAGTTCAATTCGTAGAAAATCTATGCTCATAGAAAGGTTCAAATTAACAACATAAAAACCCAACACAACCACTTTAATGTTCTTATCTCTTTTATACCTTTTGTGTAAGAAGTACACTATTTTTTTGTTATTGAAATAAACGATAAAATGACCATTCCATCTTAACATTTCCACCTACTGCATTCGGAAAAACTCTTTATAACAAACTTTCATTTCTCTTCTTTAATTTACCTGAAGTCTCTGTAGAACCGACTGACCAAGGCTTCGGTAGTGAAGCCCATCCCTCCCCAGTACTGCAGACAAGAGTCACTGATCTCACGGCACAGTCGGCCCGTCTTGAGTTTACCCATGGAGGCTAGCTTGGTTACATCTTTGCCCTGGATGTATAGACCTGGGGGATGGGAGGGGTCAAAAGAGATAAAAAGTTGGAGAGGGGCATTGATGATTGCAGAGAAGTTTTCAAAACACTGCAGTCCAATTTTTAGTCTTGACGCACTCTAGCATGAGAGGGGTGCTGTGGGCCAATGGTTACGGTGTTTGAATCGTGTGCCGTGGCACATGGGTTCAAATCCTGGCCGTGGGAACATGGTGCTTGTGTTCTTGAGCAAGGCACTTTACCATGATTGCTTCGTCCTTCGGATGGGGCATAAAGCTGTAGGTCCCGTGTGTTGTGTAATGCAATGCACGTGAAAGAACCCAGTAACACTTATCGCTAAGAGAAGGGGTTTGCACCGGTGTTTCTGGCAATGGCTGCAATGTACGCCTACTTTACGTTCTTAGGCAAAACGCTTTACTGCAATTTCTCATGCCTTGGAATGTTTGAAAACAGTCTAAGAAATGCTTTGTATGGATGTGTTAAGGCACACACAAACAATTTGCATTTTGAGGTTCAACCATGGTCACTCAAACCACACTCAATATCCATCTCAACAGTGTCGCTGTCAACGTCATTGTGTAAATTTATACATGTATTTATACAAATGTATGCATTTATACAATTTTATGCATGTATACGTGGGTATGACACACCCTTTGTTCCCCACATGCGTAGTGGGCGGGGCCTAATAATCTATTGTCAGTGACTGTGAAACTAGACTTGTCCTAAGTCCTTCCTCTGCCCTGACCCACCTATGGTTCTGTACAGCAGAGATCTCAGTAGCTCCACCTCGGTCTGCATCTCGGCAAGGCGGTAATGCACCACCTGGTTGTCCAGAATAGACTTGCCAAAGGCCTTCCTCTGTTTGGTGTAGGCGACGGTTTCATTGATCAGTATCTCTAACGGCTGCAAGGCTGAGTGTGAATCAAGCAAAGAAAAAACAAACAAAATAGAGAAAAAAAATCATAGATTGTAATATTATTGACTGTTAATCATCTTCTTTTTCGAATTGGTTTCAAATACTAATACAGATACACAAACAGGTCTTTCCACGCAAAAGGGGTACAAAGTGACATAGGATTGGGAAATGAAGCAGGATAATAAATATCAAGTTGTAATGCTAGGTTCACAGACATGGGCGCCGCCAGGATTTTTTCTAGAGGGGGGCAAAAAAAATTTTGGCCAAAAAATGCTTGTATTTCTCAACACATTCTCGATTTATCAGTTTTAGAGGGGGGGCAGGGACATTTTGCCCCCCCCCCCCTCCCAACTCATTAAATTTACATCACTTTGTCTTCGTGCCTCTTTTTCTTTTCTTTTCTTTTTTTTTTTTTTTTTTTTTTTTTTTTGCTTTTCCAGGGGGGGGTAAGTGCCCCCCCTTGCCCCCCCCTCGCGACGCCCATGTTCACAGATTCCCGAATTAGTAATGAACACAACAAGAATACACCAAGAATTGAAATTGGTTCCCGAATCACCTGCGACAATTTTGAACATGTTCAAATTTGTCGGGGCCCTTCCCGATCTTCAACGATCTTTCACCGACCAAACAGAATCTTTTGTTTAAGTTGCCGTACCTGCTGCAATTGCCCACATTCTTTCTTCCTGAAACTGCAGCATCTGATAGGTGAATCCCATCCCTTCTTGACCAATCAGATTCTTCTGCGGCACTCGGACGTCCTCAAAGAACAGCTGAGCCGTGTCCGAGCACCACATGCCGATTTTGTCGATATTCTGGGCTCTCACCACCCCTGAATGGAAAACAAAAATTGTCACGCACAATTGTTCAATTGTTTCATCTTGTGTGACGCACTTCTGATTTACAATTTTGCCTTATATTTAACAGCCAATGAGCGGAACATTTCAAACATTATCAAAACTTGGTCCTCAAAAACAACTAACCCCCCCAAAAAAATTAACCCTCAAAATGTTAGGTCTAGACTGACTTTTCTTGACAAAGACTTAACATAAGTTAGCTTATAAAGGCAGGTGTAGTCGTTATTAGCATCTTACCTGTTAAGCCTAACTCCCTTGAGTTCTGTCTTTTACTGAAGTAATTTTATAAGCACTGTTTACTCGGTGCTATCCAAAAGCTAACAAGACGATTTGTAAATTTACTCGGGAAGGATTCGAACCGACGACCTCCTACTTTAATAGTTCAGATGTCTTACCACTCGACCATGAGCTTGCCGGGATTGGACGGCCCGTTTGAATCTTAAAAAGAGTGAATACAGCAATCAATCACTGTCATCATTCGAAATACATAATCCCCCTGAACCACTTGACGGATTATGAAGGATCCTAGGGGATTAGGATTAATCCTTTATTATCCGCATGCAATCTGCAGCTACCTTTGGTGTCCATGGGCACACAGATGAGTGATTTGTTCTGATGGGCAGGCCCGCTGCCCGTGTTGGCTAGGAGGCAGATCCAATCGGCCTTGATGCCGTTTGTGATCCACATCTTGCCGCCGTTGATGATGTAGTCGCCGCCTTGTTTCTCGGCTTTCGTCTGTATGCCTAGAATCAAAATTAATAATCATCATACATATCTTTAATTTTACAGTCTAACGTGTGACATTTTTCCTGTCCCTGTTACCTTGGTACTTAGTAACTGACCATTCAAGTATCATTAAGAATGACTTGCTCTGGAGTCATTACCAACGACTGCAACTGTCGATCTTTCGACGTAGTCCCTCCTGAATGTTTCAAATGTCAAACATCTCGTGTAAGTGATTCAAATCTTCAGAATCATTTGGTTCACCACGACTTTACTATGCCAGTTCAAAACGGCAATAACAGCATTTACGGACTTACTTGCCACGTCGGAGCCGGACCCAACTTCGCTGACTCCCAGACAGGCGACCACATCACCAGCGATGGTCGGAGCAAGAAACTGCCTCTTGAGTTCATCGCTGCCAAATCTGCGCATACAGCACCATAAAAAAAAATCACTGTTAGGGAAAGGCTAAAAATGTGGAAACTCAAGAAATTTTGGCACACACACAGACTTTTTCAATTTGAGTCTATTCTGGTTTCTGTGAACAAGTACCCACTCGACTCTTCAATTTAGGCACTTTTTTCTTATGAAACAAAAGAAATTGTTTTACCTGGCCAAGGCTGGAGTGGCCATATCAGACTGGACCCCTATCGCCATGGGAATACCGCCGCATTTGATGTTTCCTAACTCTTCCGCCATGGCTATGTTGTAGCTAAAATCAAGACCCAATCCTCCATACTCTGTGCACAGTGAATACAAAAATTGGTTCACAATTACAATGAAATGATAATGGTTTAATGTGAGTTTAAGCTGAACCCATGTCAGAGGTCATATGGACAGTAATGTGCTAGCAGTTCTCTGACTCTTTATCCGGTTTAGTATGAAATGAGCTGACCCAATATCTGAGAAGGAATATTGAGGTTTTGTGTAGCCTATCTTCACCATCTTGTTGGTCACATGGTAATATTTTGGGGCATTTCACTGAAAGTACGTCCCATCCAGTTATTGAGATGCCCTCTGCGATTACCACGTCATCACAAAGTAGTTCATGTGTCTACATGTACTCCTTTTCATACCTATAGGCTTGTTGAGTCCCAAGAATCCAGCATCGCCGAGTTTCTTAAAGACTTCGTGAGACGGGAACTGCTTCTCGGCTTCCCACTGATTCACAAATGGATTGATCTCCTTCTCAATCAGCTGTGAGGAGGAAAACAATTGAGAATGAAAAGATACACAGCTGTTAAAACAGTTGGAAATTCATTTATAAAAAAAAGGCCAATAATAGTAATCGTTCATCATTTGGTAATCCTTACTTTTAGGACACCTCTATTTTGTACAAGTTCTGTTCAAAACTGACTTTTGCAGATGACTGTCCAGTACCAAAGTGACTTTTGCAGGCTAAAGAAGTCTTTTTTCTTCAGACAAACTCATGTTACTGTTAGTTATAATTTTGAAAGCACTTTAAAAGAAAATGCGACTTTCCTACCTTTTTTTGCAGTTCGCCATCTTGCTTTTTAAATTTATTTTCTATTTGTCATCGTCGTCTTTAACCCCTCATAAATCAAAACCCTGCCCTCTTTCTACAAAATCAAACCTGCTGATATTCAAGAGGTGTCATTGCCAAATGTTCAAATGTGTCAATAAATATCAGAATGTCACTTTTGAGTGTCATTTAGTCAGCTGTTTTGGTGAGTCTTTAACCTTATATATAGGAAAGGGGTCCTAAAAGTAAGGATTACCATCATTTTCTTGATAGCATTGTGGGAAGACATGTGTTGGGTAATGAGTGTTGGTTTGTAAAGACTATTTGGGAGTTGAGAGCAATTTTTAAAGTGGTAGGCCTAAGGCTTTATTTCAGATTTGAAATATTATTTTCAATTCGAATTTTGTGATCCCAAGGATTGAATGATAGTAGCCTTCGATTCCCCGTTGATAAAAGCGTTAGCGTGGTTAGCATGGTTAGGCCTACGCTACGGCTTCCATCATTTGTCAGTGAAAATAGCCACTTCGACAGAAAGATTTTCATATCTGGCCATCACTAATTTTCCCCTTCAAGGCTTCAATTGGAAAAAAATGTTGCAACCTCACCTGACGCCACTTCCGTGATTGTGTACAAAGTCTATGGAGAGTGCAGACAATTTTTTAAGTATTTCCTAGCAAAATTGGAAATATTTCTTAGTCCCAGATTCATGTCTTATCATCATTTTTGCAATGAATGACGGTACAACTATAGAATGCAGGGCCACTTTACTCTACATCCGCGCCTCCGTACGGCTGCGTGGAGGCGTGGAGCCACAGTCGACTTACCTCCGATCCCGAAAATCGATCGCGGAGTCGTGGAGCCGCAGTCGATATCTCCGAGAATTGCGCCCTCTATCGGCGCGCGTCTCTGCGACTCCGCGACTCCGCGTCTCCGCCACTCCAGTGCCCCGCGTCTCCGCGACTCTGCGACTCCACGACTCCGCGCCTCCGCCACTCCGTGACTCCGCCCCGTCGCCCTCCTCCCTTCCTAATTTGCGAGCTCATTTAAAATGGATACGGATGCTTCGTTCTCAAAAAAAATCCCCCGAGAATTGCGCCCTCTATCGGCGCGCGTCTCTGCGACTCCGCGACTCCGCCACTCCAGTGCCCCGCGTCTCCGCGACTCTGCGACTCCACGACTCCGCGCCTCCGCGGCTCCGCCCCGTCGCCCTCCTCCCTTCCTAATTTGCGAGCTCATTTAAAATGGATACGGATGCTTCGTTCTCAAAAAAAATCCCCCGAGAATTGCGCCCTCTATCGGCGCGAGTCTCTGCGACTCCGCGACTCCGCGCCTCCGCCACTCCAGTGCCCCGCGTCTCCGCGACTCTGCGACTCCACGACTCCGCGCCTCCGCCACTCCGCGACTCCGCTCCGTACCGTGCCCCCAACACATTTACAAGCACGCCCTCCCTTCTGTTCCTTCATGAGAAGCTTAGAAGACAAGTGCATTCGCTGTACTTAGCACTTTTTGCAGGTTTGCATATCTATTACTCCTATCCATCCACGCCTCCAAGCAAAATAAAAACCTTGCTCCGGCGTGGCCCTGCATTCTATAGTTGCTCCTGAATGACCTTCATTTTCATTGAGATGATAATAAGAAAAAAGTGGCGTCAGGTTGCAACATTTTCCCCCTTCATTCAATGACCTATTATGATGAATATCAGCCATCAGAAAGTGACAATATGTCCTAAAAAAATTTAGCAGGGAAAAGAGTATTTACCGAGAAAACACAGACATTTTTAGGCCAGTCTCATAGGTTTCGTGCACAGGGTAAAACTAAAACTAAGTGATGACCTGGCCAGAGATATGGGAATCTGTCCACTTATTCGACAAAGTTTAGCCCCCTACTTTGTTCAGTGATCTCCTCATTTCAACATGTTGCTCCGTGAAGATGGATTCATGAGTGAGGTCTTCTGATGTGTCCCCTGCTACTTGAGACTGTGACGAAGAAAACCGAACTCCTAACTGAGGCGATCGGGCATCCAATCTCAAAATGCGAGCAAATCGTGAACTACTTCTCATCGCCATAGTCGCCATTTTAGTCATGTAACTCGTGAAGTCTAGTCGAGCCTTAGAAGCGAAAATGTACGACTACAGCTACAAAAATGTCAACATGCAATAGCGCAATGGTTGGCAGATCGAAGTCGTAGCCAAATGGGAATGGTCATGAAGGTGTATAGCGCCACCACTTGGCCAACCTAAGCGAGTCATTCATGCAGCCGCGCCGCCGACTTGACAGCTCGTTGCTTTGCCGAGTTGCTGTTGAGAACACCAAAATATGTCTTGAAAAGTCAACATTTTCCACCGCAAACTAACAATTCTCGTCCAGACCACAGTTTGTGCCGATTTTCTGAACTGAACTGGCGCATTGCACTCATTATTGGAGCCGTTTTTGAGCTCTTTCTTGAGGAGAAATAAATCGAGAAATTGGAATATCCTATCCAGACGTGTACGGAAAGTGATGTGCTGC
Organism: Patiria pectinifera; assembly: GCA_029964075.1. Taxonomy (NCBI): domain Eukaryota; kingdom Metazoa; phylum Echinodermata; class Asteroidea; order Valvatida; family Asterinidae; genus Patiria; species Patiria pectinifera. The sequence continues at coordinate 20,364,360 of CM057143.1, read as the reverse complement.
ACACTGGATCCGAAGGCATCGTTTGCTCTTTGAGCCGTATCCAAGGCAACGCCTCCTTGGTTTGTCCATGCACTGCACAGCATAAAGAGGTTGTAAGGCCAAAGTAAAGCGGACAAAAAAAACTGACTGGGAGCGACATGGCTGAGCCTAGTGAAAGAATTTACAAGGCTTTCATTGCTGTAAATTGTGCGTATGTGGTAAGAAAAAAATTTTTTTTTTCAATGTTGAACAGTTTTGTCAGTGCCAGAAATTTTCCATCATCATGATCATGAAGAAATTCGAGATACGTCATTAATTTGTTTTATTTTGTTTTCCCTACTTCAAATATGCTTTAGTAAATGATCTAATGGACTAAAATTAGATTGTTATCACGTTTTTGACATTTTGATGATCATAATTCAACTTCTATTTGTCAGCATTTATCAATTGCATGCATGTATTTTTATTTTTTCATTTGTTTTTAATTCATAGAAATGTGTGTGGCTTTAAAATGGCGGGTATTGAGTTTAATATAATTTTGTATTCAATTTACATACTTTTTAACCAGTTTCAGCTGGATGGGATTTTCAAAAAAACAATGTTGAGTAATTATTTTTAGCTTCTAAATAAATTTGACAACTAGATTAATATTTGTTTTGTTCTGTTCTCATGACCCTGAAAAAAAAATTGGTGGTAGTTGAAACTTGTTTACTTCTGCTGGAATTAAAATATTAATAGTGTGACATCAGAATATAGAACATTCATTAATTTTGTATTGCTCTTATTTTTAGGGATTCATAAATAGAGATACCGGTACTGTAAGGCTTTGGGAAAAAAACCTAAAACAAACACAAGATGAGTGAATACAATAAGCATGATGTTATCAAGTCAGAAAATTTCAAAAAAAAATTGGAAAATTTGAATAATCCCTCTCATCAGGCATCAGGCGTTCAAGAATTTATCATGGAATATAAAAGCATGCATACAGAAGTTTTTTCTTTAGGTAATTTAGTTATTTGTTGTGTGCATTTATTGAACTCTCACAGGCAAGGGATCCAAATTCAAAGAAATCAATATAAACATCACTTGAAATGAAATTAATGAAAATAACTTGAAATAACATGAAACAAATATAAATTACTTAAAATGAAAATGAACCTACATGTACCGTAGTGCATTACCATAGACCCAACACTTGGATTAAGCTGCCCAAACCCTCCAGGGATATGTTCTGAATCTTGTCATATTCTAGGGATTTACACTAAAAGGCAGCTTATATTTCTATTGAAAACAAGCAAATAATTTAATTAATAAATGAAAATTCATAACTTATTGCAGTTATAATTTAAGAATCATCCCATATCTACTTAGAATTTGACAACATTGAAGGAATTGAAAAATCGGAGACATTTCGGTGTCACAAGTTTTTGTCATCAGGTTTTGAACCTGTTTCGAGGAAAATAAATAATGACAGTGATTTTAATCGAAATAATGATTTTGGAGGATGGAATACACAAATCATCTTTTAATTCTCTATTTTGTTTTCGTAAACATTTTGTGCATGCTGTTAATTTTTAACCCCAACAGTCCTGAATCCTCCGGTTTTAATATGATCTTCCTCGCACTCTAGGGAGTTTGGGTTAATAGAAACCCTCCATGACACACTTGTAAGCCCTGCCATCGGCATGTTATTCTTTGTTAAAAACAAGTATGGATATTAAACAAACAGCAGAAAAGTACAAGTGTCTACATATGAGCGGGAGTGATTTTCTCTAGATCGGCTCAAACTTAACCCATATTCCGCGCCGCTGCAATTCCACTGGCCTGTTTCGGGCCCGCAGGCGTTTTAGCCGTTCATTATTCTCTGCATAATGGGAGGTATATTGATTGACCCAGACACCTGTGTGATTTAGAACGAGTCGGGGGACTACTCAGGGAGATTGCTCCGTTGCTAGTAAAGATAACCCTCTGCATTACTGTGCGGCCTTGGAGATGAATGGCACTGCTTTTTTAAAGCTCAACTCCAGGATAATTTTATAGGTGTGCTGTCATTTTGATTTTTGGAGGGGTGGGGGAGGGGGTAGTTTAATATGCAACTGATATAGCAGCTAATTACAGTGGTTTTGATCGTTATAGAGATTATGATGTTTTGCCATCTAATTGGACATCATTAATTTTAAAAGGGATTTGTTGATGTATACCTTTGTTGATATGTAGTTATATAGTTATAATATATGCAGTCGTGATCTTACGTCATTTAAGTATTTGGTATTAAAAGTATTAATTTGGGCAAAGTTTACAAACAAATTATAAAATCTACAAACTAAGTGTTGATATGTACTTGGATATTTACAAACGGATTAAAAAAACATTGTTCTAGAATTAATTCTTTAAAACTAATGATTCAAAGAAGAGTGCAAGATTTAGAAGAAAGCAAAAGTCTAAGCCTGACTCTTAACCCTGCTAAATCTGGAAAAACCTATCAATCGCTAATCATGATGCCTGCCAAATTCCACAAAGTCTATCAACACTACAGCTCAAACAAAAGGTGTTTTTGTTTCCTGCTAAGATCAACATAAATCCAAAAGAGATTTCCAACCATTTTTAAAAAAAATGTGGCTAGGTTATATAGGAACAAGAAAATCTACCAATGAAAGTCATTTGTCTTTTCTAAAAATGTCAATAACTTTGTGATTTTCGATTCTGTGTTCAACTCGAAAAAAATGGGAATCAATTAGTCGGTGAGTTTATACCTCTGGTTCTTTTCAGAACCATTCTCTTAGTTGAGAAATTATTCGCACATGGTGTTTCCGCAAACCTTTTATTATTTAGTATCTCCACCATGCAAAGCCTCAAATCTTACTCACCTAGTGGGGTTTTTGGGGTTTTTTTGCATTCAAATTTCCCTGTTGATTTCTTTTTTGACCTTGGCTTTGAAGAATTCATGCAGTCTTTTCAAAATCTGTCGTTGGATCCTGTTCATAATATTCTGCGGTACAGGTACCACCGCTTCACACTGATGTCTAATAAATGATCCGAGTGTCCCAGCAGAAATCAGTCAATCTCCGCAAAGTGCTAACCAGCGTGACAGAATTACTAATCTCGTGTCGGCGAAGCATGATCTTATCAACATGCGTGCTTATTAATTTCTGGCCGCACTGACCGGTGATGATTTTAGAAAAGTTTTTTTTTTAAATTAAAATTGACTGATGCTATGCAGGCTCGGGATTTTGTGGGTATTTTTGCAAAATTTTCCACTCCTTTTTTTTTCAGGATGAATATATTTGTAGGCATGTTCTGAGAGGTTGCCTCATTATTAAAATATGTTTGCAGATTTACATTTAAATTATACTTTTACAAAAAATCGGGTCAGGGCCGTCAAGTTTATTCATTAGTAAGTGTAGGAATTGTCCCTTTGAAAAATAATTTGGAAGAAAAATTGACCAAATACATCGACATATACTTGTGTATAAAATTTTGACCTTTTCGGGGTACATTTTTGATTCTTCAATCTACAGCTTATCACAATCAATAACTTACGATCCTTGGCCAAAAAATGTAAAGTATAAAGAAACGTCTTGTCAGAATTTGTTTTAAATTCAGAGCTTGATTTTTTTAATAGCCTGATGAACAAACAAAATGAACTGCTACACGCTAAGTGCAAATCACAAGTTGTTTTAATTTTTAAGTGGCTGGCCGGCTTTGAAAACTGCATTCTGTATCATGTACATTGTAAGCCTATACCTGTATGGAATGTCGATGATTTCTTTTGTAAACTGTATTTGACAAAATTTTTACTACTGTTCAAAGTTGGGTCTTGCATGCTACACTAGTAAAAATAGGCATGTGAAATGTACAGTGAACTAGCCTTCAGGTGACCCGTATGTAAAAAGCGCAAGCATCATTAATATAATGTATGCAAGATCCAACATGGTCATGGTCCCAAGATGCCTGCAACTCAACATACACTGTACATGGTCTTGTTGGTGATTAATCATTTGGCCATAACCTGATTTACCGTGGGGGGGGGGGGGGGGAACAAACTATCGCCATCCTCATCAAAGAAGAGGCCGGGCCGGTGCCATCCAGAGAGACACTATCATTGATCAACAGGCTTGCTGGGCTTGTTAATGACTCATATCAGTCACACTGACACGCCGCGCCACCTGACCAAGGCTTAATGCAGCCTGCGCCAGTGTAAAGGGACCTGTACGCAAATTGCACTTGGTTTTTGTGCACTCACGCTCCGTTGCCTGAACCAATGCACATCTAGTTGAAATTTGCCAAACATCGATCTTCTACATCTGCAAATTTAAAATATCGTACATGTATGAGATAAGATCCCAGATATCACTGTTTCAATTTCAGTTTATCTACAAGTACAAGAGATTTGATAAGTTTCTACAAATGTAAGTTTCAAAGAATGGAGAAATATTTTATTAGCCATTATAATTAAGTAATCAATTAATGTAGAAGATCCAAAAATTAAGATCAGGGCACTTATGGGCAAAATTAAAATTCAATAAATTTTTAAATAATTATAATTAGGGGACCCATATAGAAATTAACTTTTTAATGAGCCTTTTTTTTTCTAGATCCAAAAAGAGAGCAACCGTCTCTTGTTTTTAACTTTGTAATTTCTGTTGCAATTTTGTCTTTGTTGATTATTTTTAATCTATCAGTAAATTTTATATATTCGTTAAATTTTGTACATTAATACAATGGTTCATAACAATTCAAAGCCAACAATTAATCCCACTTGACCTATATATTCACAGGGGATTTTTTTTTATCTTTAAAAATACTTCGGAGGAGGGAATTGGAAAATTCCTACACCGTGCTGTCTCGTATTAGTCGCTCCACTGCATACAAATTAGGCCTGGAGTAGATACATGGGTCTCAATCAGTGACTCACTCTAGGGCATTGTCTCATGATGATGCTGGGTACCGGCCACGACGAAATACCAATGAGCACTGTCAACCCCTCATCACGATACTGCCGTACATGACCTGCCTCAAAATGGGCAATTTTCTTGGGATTTTTTTTTTTTTTTAAAGGTATGGGGCACACTAGGAAATTACTTGTCATGTGGGTTTTGACATCATTTTTTTTTTTTTTGGTCATAACAAAATGATCCCCCGCTGGGATAGCTATGTAGAATTTCTAGAATATACTGTTCATGAATTGGAAATACCTCAAGAGAGTGCTAAACATTTTTTTTTATAAGTGCATGCACTTTTCGGTGAAATTGATCATTTTGTTTCGACATCTGGTTCTTTGAATTACATGCAATTTAGAGAGGGATTTGTCTTCGTATTTCAGTATCTGCAGGGTTAAAAGATGAAATACATTTGAAGAAAGTGCAACTTAGCATGACAGTTTGGTACAGAATATATATGTCTATCAATATCCCTAACCCTTCCAGACCGTTCAAAAATTCATGAGGGGCTTTAGGAGGATTTTGCAGGATCAGGGAGATGCCTGGCCCAGCCACTATACTCCTGGGTTTGTGATGCTGGCCCCTTGATATTAAAGTACAGATATGGCTTTGGGTTGCTGCACTCTGAAAGATTGTAGAGGATTTAGGATGGTTTTTAGCAAAATTGCCTGGGAGAGTCTTATTTTGACGAAATATACTACTTTGTTGGAAAATTCTAACATTTTAAATATTGCTCTTCCATTGACAATACTGTATTCAAACCAACAGCCACCGCACGGTTTGTTCTGCTAGATAATTGTTGAATTATCTCTCTTTGACTTTTCCTACATATTTACAATCTTTCCCCTTGCAGTCCAAGATAGCAAAATGTCAAGACCAATTTGGTAAGCAATTTTATAAAATGTGTGTGGTGGAATTGCACAAATGTCATTCGGAGTCTTTCTATTTATCCCGTGCTGAAAACCTTAGGTGAATCACAGAATAATGTAGACAGAAAATAGCACAAGCAGTGATTTATAAATTAATTCCATTAGTTGACCTTCTTTCAACACGCAAAATTAATTTACTGAAAAAGGTTTTCCATTTAGCAGCGTGTAAAAATATTTGACATTAAGAATGCATCATTTAGAAAGTTTTGCTTTTATCATAATTCACTTTAGGAGATGTACTGTACAGTAAAATTTGACATTGTGATTGAAATTAAGTGTGGGATAAAGTTATGACTAAAAAAAAAGCCACACAATGAAAACGTCTTTATGTTATTGTACCTTTATTTTAAAAAGAAATAACATTACGATATAATTTACTCTAAAAGACAAAAGACTAAAAAAAATTGGAGAATGCCAAAATATCAAATTGGGGGGGAGGTTTGGAGTAGTGTGTTTATCGTGAACAACTGTCATTCGATATTACAGTAAACAGACAAAAAATTAATGAAAACTTGAAGAATGAGCGGTATAATGCAATAACACATGAAGGATTACTTAGGCCAAAAAAAAAATGTCTCCGGTTTCTGGTATGGAGCTTGCCCAAAAAGTGGTGCGGCGACGCGGCTTTTTTTTTTTTACCTGTTTTTTTTGCCTCAAATGTCGGCTGATGACTGCAAATGGTGCCCGACTAAACTTAGTGCAAATATATGGGAGTCCAGAGAGGCCACATACAGCTTATTCTGGATCATAATCCCATCCAAAAACACGTTAAAATTGTGCAGCAGCAGGATTCCAGTCAAACCAGTGAGTTTGGCGGTTTTGAGACATCATCTTTCATTGAAAAAAAACTTTTTTTTTTTGGCCTTACTTATCACTCGCGTTGAAGCCTTGTCCATGCCTGTTTTTTTTTTAAGGCATTATCAATAGTCTCATAATTGGTAAAGTTTTTTCCAAGTGGCACGTATTATTTTTTCAAGACTACGTCATGGGGGCCCGATGGCCTGATAAATAATGCCAAGCAAAACACCAAAAAAAGGGAATTTTTGAGCATGGCATAAATGATTGACTTTTACGATCAACAGCGGCTGCAAAATCACCAAGAGAAAGCATCCGAGAAACAATTACTGAGATTTTAAAAAATGAGAGGGGGAGGGGAATGGATAGGGAGAGGGGGGAGGGGGGGAGAGAATGGCATGGGCACAAGACAGGCTGGACACAAACACATTTTAGAGGCAGATCTCTAGGAAAATGAATGCACATACATGAAAATAAGCAAGTGCTGCACAAAAATTGTTAAGAGGGGGAAAAAAAATGAAGGTCGACATGGAATTGGAAGACTGCCTCAAAGGATCAGTCACTGAAAGCCCCAGAAAGTTGTTTTTTACATCAACAACATGTTCTTCTCTTGTAAAAACAACTCCGGCCTAGAGCCACAGCATTATCTCTTACGGCAACGAGAACGCGTGCCACGCATTCTGCCCGTTATTTTCTACTCCAGCAGTCAAATTGGCCAGCGTCCATTGATTACACACACCGAGAAAACATCTGACGTACATGTATTCTAGTACCCATTAACAGACTGACAATAATCGTCCAGGGTTGTCTTCACTCGCTGGCATTCGCTAAGTCTTGCCGTTGACGTACACACATTTTTCCCTATTTGTCTGTCGCGTCCTCAAGTCCAAACTCGGATTTCGAAAACAAAGAAACTACTTATCATATTTGCATGCACACAGTGGAGAACTCTTGGTGACTTAAACACGTCGTCATGGGAACTGTACTGGAGTACACTGTAAGGTTGATTTATATTGCTAGGAGCAAAATAACTTTAATGGATAATATTTTGATGCAAGAAAATGTCTGAGACTTTTCTTCTTCAGAATTTACGTTTACTGTAATCATTGGACTATTTATAAAGCATTAAAATACAAAATCCCCTCCCCAATAAAGGTGCCCACCCCCCAGCCCCAAAAAAAGCCCCCCCCCCCCCAAAAAAATAAACAAAGCAAACAAAAACAACAGAACAGGATTTGAAATAACACCTATTAAAGGGAAAATGGAACGGTTATTATTGCCGGAAGACAGTTCTACAAGTTAACAAGCTGACAATCAAGTATCTTTCGGGGGCCAGAATTGTTGCTCTTATGGGCCATGACGTCAAAAGCCGCACAGAGACAATCTGCCCCCTGTAATCTTGTCCTGTAACAACCTCAAGACATTGATACGATCAGGATTTGGAAATCCCTTCAGGGGCCCTGAGAATATACGTACGCACCTCCGTTCAGGACAAACATGTCAATTATTTACTGATTTCTAAGGCCAATAAAGCCAGCATCCTGTGGACATTAAGAGCCTGCAAATGTCTAATTTGATCAGAGTTCAAGCACGTCCATCCACATCAATGTTTTCAACATTTTCTCATCCAACATAAGGGGGGAACAACAAACAGTTCAGAGATGTTGAACACGTTATTTCAACTTCCTCAATCTTTGGAAGCATGAGGCAGAGCTTAATGGGACAGGCTATTGCAGATAACATTCAGGAACCCGAGGGGATGTTTGTTAAAGTCTAATGTCCGCCATATTTTGCCTTCTACTTTATTTGTTCAGCTCAGAGAGTAGTTAGCATGGACCTGTTTTCATGTGTTGAAACAACAGCCTTGATTCTTTCTATATGTGTCGCCCTAAATCTCTCGCTCTCTTTTTTTCATTTTTCTGTCTAGGTTTTGGCCATCATCTTAATATGCATCAGCGCCCTCGCATTGCAAGCCACCCTCCTCCTAACCACACCCATCGTCGGGGGTCTCGCTGCCACGGCAACCTTCCTCCTCTTCCTGGCCATCCTAGGCATCGTCGGGGTTGTCATGGGCAACCAAGCACTCATATTTCTTGTATCCTTACCAAAAACCTCTCCTGCTAAAGTTCAAAACATTTTCTGGTCAAGTTACTTACAATGTTCCTCTCTCTGACACCAAAGAAATTTCATCATACAAAAAAGGGCCAATTCTCAACCCAGTTTTTCTGCTCCACTTGCATTTGTTCATATTAAGTAGGTTGTCAGCACAGCAAATGCAAATTTAATTAGTGCGGTTAGTACTTTAATTAGTACTGTCCGGATGCTGTGGCCTCGTTGTCTGAAGAATTGAAATTTGTGGTCAGCACATAATTCTACAAGTTGTGGGTTCGAGTCCAGCCTGGGGGTTATGATGCGTGTGCCCTTGGGCAAGACACTTTGTCACTCATTGCTTCTCCCCACGCAGGTGTAAATTGAGTACCTGTGAGGGCAGAGATGGTTATTGTGACAGACTTTAGCTGCTCGTGCAGAAATGGTAGCATCGAGCTGCATACTCCCTGGGGAGCTGAGATGGTATTTGGAATGTTTGGAATGTGATATGTGCGCTTTATAAATACACATTATTGTTTTTATTTTCAGAACATCACAGACTCACAAAAGATTTGTGTGCAACCTTAAACATCATTTTATTGGTATCTTCACCATAGAAACCTTTACACAATTAACCTTTTCAACAATCTAAGAATAGGACATCTCTGCAGTTATCTCTCCTCCCACACTCTGTTATTTTTTTCTCAAAACATATGGCACTTACATGTACAACATCCAAGTACAATATCTTTGAAAGGTTTAATGAAAAAGAAAGAAGACTTTTTTTTTTTGATTTTTTTTTTTTTTTTGGTGGTGATGGAACACTAATGGATTCAGTGCACAAGAGCGCTTTCAAATCGCAGGATTCTTGGAGCGTAACGTAAACACATCCATAAGAAATGGCTAGGCAAAGGCCCTTCACCACCAACCTCAGCATCTGGCATGCTGCCATGGTAACGCATCACCAGTGGCTAACAGATGAGTGACAGATAGGCGAGTGGACTTGTGCAAACTGATGCAAATTAGCATAGCATTTGCATTATCCAAAGGCACGGATATCTGCCCAAAATATGTTTGAATTTCATACTCTGTTAATGTTGTGTATAATGCCTTGCAATTTTGAATATGAAGAAATCACAATTTAACACCCTTTTCTGCCAAACATCATCGACAATTTTAAAATCGCCCCGATTTGAATACCTCATAAAACGTCACAGTATCCCAGCCTGCCATGAATAAATCTAATTCGGCATAGAATTTTGGTTTTGGAAATACTGCTCATTTTCTCCCACCTGGTATCCTTCAAAATAAATAAATAAAGGATAATCGATGCCCGTTATGCATGAACGCACAATTTTATTTTTGGGTGTTTCTTTTTGGTGGCCATATTTTCTGGCTCTAGATTTAATTTATTGACCACACGCTTCATTTTTCTCCTTGGCTTGGCAATTCTTCGGATGAGAACCTACTGATCAGTTTTTTTTTCTATGAAAAAAAATATATTGTTCAGTAAAGTAAAAACTTAAGTAAGCACTGAAGCAAAACCTTTTAGTTAATTTCCTTTTTTTTCTGGCTCATTTTCATCTCCGTTGGATGAATTTCAATGATGCGTGTGCATGATGTGCATACATGTTGCGGTTATCTTTGGTTTTTTATCACTACATATAATTAAATTGAGAAAAAAAGAAGAATATACAAAAATACATTTACAACTATCCATATTTTTATCATCATGATACAACAAAGAAAACTAGAAAAAATCCACCTAATTTTACTCTGCGGTATAAAAAATCACCAATGTTGCCTGTTCGAAGAATAACATGTTTGTATGTATTCAGCTTACTTTTGTTTCAATCCCTGCAGTGGACGAGGTTTTCAATCTCCCATCATGAGAGAGAAAAAGCAACTCAGAAACACTTAGACATTATGCACGCCCCATCCTGCTCGCAAGATACCATCATGCGAGAGTTAAGTGCCTATTACACGCGTACACAATCTCCCCAGTTTGCTGTTTGCTGAACAGTCCCATTCCTTAGCCTCGTCTCCAGTACCTCGTCTTTATGTCCGTCACATGCTTCATCCAGTTCTGCATCGCCATAGCCTGTCTGTCAGCCTTCAGCAAAGCCCGGAGGGCCGAGGTTTTACGAAGCGGCTGGGAGGAGGCCAGCAACGTTACCCGGCAACAGGTTCAGAGTAATTTCAAGTGCTGCGGCTTGGACGCCAAGCATGTGGTTTACAGCAGCTGCGAGGAATTACTGGTGAGTGGAGACAATTCCATTTTAACCGAGTACAAACCAGGAGTATGTTTGAGCAAGACCAACATGTACGAGCAAGTTTCGGGCGAGGACCATTAGTCGACTAGCGGTTGGTCTGTGCAAACTTATGCCTGCGCACCACTAATAACAACCTGCAAACACCTCTAGTCAAATGATGGTCAAAACTCCTGGCTGGGGAGTTGAGCTTTATGATACCTGCGGCTCTTGGTAACCAGCGATGCAACCGTGCCCGGGCTCCGGTTTCAAATAGTCGACTAGAGTATAGTCCAACCATCCTGTGTTGGAGCAAAGTTAGTGGAACTATGGTTAACTATACTTCGCAGCCGAACTTGCTCTACTATAAGCAAGTTTTCTTTTCTTTCTCCCCTTCCCCTCCCACAGCTACCGTGTTGCAGTATAAGCACCCATAACTGTACTGGCTGTAGTTTTTGCATGTCCACACTCGACAATCGATTGGAGCATGCGGCGCAGTTCTCCGGAGGGGTCGGGCTACTTTTTGGCTTTTTACAGGTATTATTATTCTCTACTAAACTTTGCTATTAAATTTGACAAAATTCGCTTTAATCCAACAGTGTATATATTCATATCAATGATTTATATGTTTCTCCCCCAAACGTTTTGCTGGAAAATGAGATATATTCAAGTGTTTGTCACTTATCGTGCATACTAGTATGATAATTTTGTGGAAATATTTACATTTTCACAATTTTTTTAAATAAAAAATTAAGTTGTTTGCAGTGCATTCGAGCCCTAGTCATATCAATCAAAATTTAATATCAGTATTGAAAATAACATCACCTCTCTTTATATAAAAATTAATCAAAGTTCTTATTTTTTTCTCTAAAATAAAATTAAGAAAACAAAATTATACCAAAACTATCAAAAATTAGCCGCCTCTGAATCAGTTATCCGAACCAACATATGGCCTATTATGTGGAAAAAACAAACAGTACCCCTAGCCCCGTCAATTAGGGTGAAAACCCGTGCCACATTTCCTCTCGTTACCGAGAAAGTAAAAAGGCAAAAACATCTGCGATGCACTCACAATTTTTGCTTTAATTTGGCGGCCCTTTCACGACCCTTTTCCCTCTGTTTATTAGATTTGTGGTTGAATATGATTGATTAGTACCCGCCCACAACATTTTCAAAGGCTGTTTTTTAACCTAGTCGCTTTGGCTAGTCCGGTTCCGGACCCCTCAGAGATGCACCATAATGAGGCAGAGTCTCTTCCTGGGAGCTGGCCATAATGATCAAAGCTTGCGTTTTAGGGGCTTTCATTTGTAATAAAAAAAAAAAAAAGAACAATAAATGACGCCGTGGAAATTAAATTGTTGCTGTGTGCAATCAGTGCTGTACCAGATAAAAATGTATGGTTGGCCTTCAGTAACACAATTGTAAAGCACTAAATCCACAATTATGCTGTGCTAGCTTCCCCAACTAAAATGGAGAAAAAATAATCAACTGACACTTTGATAGAATATATGTAGAAGTATTGTAAAACTAACATTGTACACATAAAAATTCACATGAATTTTGGACAGAAAATGTAGACTTGTTAAAAATATAAGTGCAATGTAAACTTGTTTTTGTGTGTGTAATCAACATGTTGAGCTCTATGTAAGAAGCTGTTTTTATTGTGTATGCACTTATGTAAAAACTTGTCAAATGATCAAGAATGTGAAATGATTGAAGACTTGAAAGAAAATCTCTGTTGTTTTTTTGAAGACACGGGGCAAACCTCGGTGTTGTTATCTGTCTTGTGGGCATGCACGTTGTAGCCAATCTAAATTATTCCCGAGCGAAAGCCTCCAACCCCGCTCAAATTTATTATTTACGTGTGGCTTTTAGTTTGCCAGGGGGCGGATTACTCACCTTGAATAGATAAGAAATGAAATTTGCAGGCGGACCCGCAGGCATTTCAAAAGCGTAATTGAGTTGCATCTGCGCCATCCCCCTGTCACAACGGAAGGAGTTTGCGCGTTCTTTTGCAAATGAACTCACTCAGGGAGTTTTGCGTGGCTGGACGTGGGTGGATAGTTTGGGGCTTTTGCAGATGGAAATTAATTTTTAAAACCTCAATCAGATTGATTTGGCCTTTTGGTTTCTAACTGCAGTTTCGATGCTGTTCACACAAAATAACAGACTTTTTGAGTAGAGGTGGAAATAGAAAAATCATATTAAATACAAGTAAAGTAATTCTTGTACAATTCAGTATTTTTTTTAATAAACATGCGGGTATCAGTAACTTTTTGTTTTCTTACAAGTAGGTCAAGTAATTTCAGGTCAAGGTAGTAGGTAACTAAGTTATCAATTTTAAAGGGCCCATGCAATGTAATTTTTTAATGCAAAATCCTTGAAAATGCACCTTTGTGTCCCATTTAACCTGATTAGTCAATTTTCGTGTTGCCATTTTCAAGGGTATTTTTGAACCTTTTTTTGTTGTAATGCTAATGCAAATTATGATATTCATGAGCAAATCTTGGATGTCATTCCGGGCAGCAACCTCAATGTTACAGCTATTGCAGCACAAAACGTTGCTAGAATTTGGGATATTTTGCTGTCGTAAATTTTCTTTCCTTTGGACTGATTCGTTGTTGTGTCGGTGTTGTGGCTTACGGCAGTAAGCCAATGAGCAAACCTTTCTCACAAATGTTTTCAATGAGCAAATTTTGGGTTCACAATTTGAAAGGAAAACCCCTACCACTGGACAGTGTCTTCCTGAAATGACATCACAGCAACAGTGCCCTCAGTTAAACGTTTAAAGAACTTTTCAATAAAATTAACCAAAAAGGGATGTCAAATAGTTTTCATAAAATTAAGAGCATTAGAGAGTTACACAAAATGTGTTCTTAAATTTTTTTTATTGCATTGGCCCTTTCAAGACATTTTAGACACACAAGAAAAATCATGGGCAGTTGCCATTATTTCAGAAATCCTTTTTTTCTTCTTTTTTTGGGCTGTCTATAAACGACTCAGACGTTTTCTTTTTAATCCAACACAGTCAACCACGCAAATGTCCCTGGTCTGTACCTCAAAATTGTTCTAACAGAGAGTTTATTACATTCCTCTGTGAAAGCTCGATCAGATTAATAAGGGGAGAATGCAAAATTAAACAGGCAGTAACTCAGCTTTCTCAAGGTTTTTACGAGGTGTGTTGTGGGGTACGTCAAGGTAAAGGCTGGAGATACTCCTTGTTTCATTTTGCACTCTTCCCTAAGCATCATGCAAATTAACAGGATCAAAATGACCCAAAATATTTGTTAATTTTAGGTTTTGTGTGTTAATATATCATGTACAACTTAAAGATGTTTTGAAAGACATGATTTATAAAAAGAAAGTAGTGAACGTTTAAATAAAAAGGGTTAAACCAGAAAAAGGAAACAAAAAACAAGAAAAAGCAAATTCAAATTTCAGAAAGGACAAAAATATGTTGTCATTTCCGTTATTAAACAAAGACAAAAAGTAATTTAATACATTTGTTTTCCTGTAAAATTGTTCATACTTGAAAGTAAACACTATTTTTTTTTTCAGGGAGGTTTTATATGCCATGCGTAGGCCACATTAAACCAAACAGTCGTAACTGATATATGTCGCTTCCTGTGAAAACTCACGATCAGGTTTCCCTATATGGCTTTTCAAAATATTTTCTTATATCTGTTAACTTTTTTTGGCGTCATTTACAAACCCTCTCTGAACATCAAGTCGGCGGGACAAAATAGCTTCCAGGTATTGACGTTTTCGGTATCTGAATCTTCAAAAGTAAACAGTCATGTATTTTTTCAAACGACAGAATTTCATGACTCGCATTCATTCGTAGTATGCATATATTTTTTGTTTTTTTTATTTTCGATGTTTGCCCAAACAGCTTCTCTTTTGTCGTGATTGTGCATTGCCGTTGTCAATTCGATCCTCTCGATCCCCCATGGGATCCAAGTTTCATCTGTTTTTCGTTTTGTTTTCATATGCCTTGTTTACAGCTCGGGGGCATTTTGCTAGCGTGGTGGTATCGTCGACAACCGGCGCTGGGCTTCGGACATGATATATTAAATTGAATTGTCCACCTCACCCCGTGAAGTCTCCGGAAATGATCATTTGCAACTTGGGCCGCCGCCGTGGGGTATTTGATTGGTCGAAGAGGCAGAAGAAAACACTCCTTAAATCGAATGAAGCCAGAAATGAAGCAAGTATGGATAGAGTGAGTGAAAGGAGAGGGGTGTAATTTTTGGAAGTTTTTTTTTTTACGCAGGGGCTCATCAATGGTGCCATCATTCATTATTTAGGTTTACAAAAAATTTTATTTTTTATTTCAGAGACGATAAGCATTTTGTTCAGCATTGTCACATAAATTCACACTGCTGTTATGTTGTGAGTACCTACCTGATGCTTTCGAAAACATTTAAAGGTAGAGTAAATCATTTGCAGCTATCCAAAAAGTAACTGACAGAATTATTGTTAAAAAAAAAAAAAAATACTCGGTTTAAAGATAGTAATGACACTATACTCCTGTGAAGTTATTCTTCCTGGCATGCTGTCATTTTGAAGAAAGCAATAAAAAAAAAAACCGGTCATTTCCAAAGATGTGTCAAGTGACGTATTTATAGAAATTTCCGTTTGTAATTCAGCTAATCCGTAAATGGGTACGCGCAAGCATTGAAACGACGATGTATTCCTCAGTTCAGTGAATGGGAACGTGTCCCGGACGCTGCACTCTGGGGCGCAATTCAAAACATGAATCGGCAACTTTTGGAGTGAAACCGAGATCCTAGAAAATTGATTTGCCAGAAACAAAAGCATTCACAGAGTTAAAAGTTCATCAGAATAGTTGTTAAGAACCTGTCTTTAGATTTTGAGCAATTTTGTTACTTAAAAAAACCCATCCAAAACACAAATGTGATACCATCAAGCTAAATGAGTCGTTTGTCGGGAACTTTCATTTGGAGATTCAGGCCAAAATAGGGCCACTTCATCACATCACTTCATCACATCTCTTGGTGTTCCGACTTCGATAAGTTTTGACATCAGTGATGCTGAGATTGTGTTTTTTTTTCAAAACTGTAAAAAAAAAAAAATTGACCAGGGCCGACAAACGACTCATTTAGCTTGATCGCATCACAAATGACAAACGATCTACCCTACCTTTTAAAAAGGAAGTTTGCTACTTCAACAATTTATTTTTATTTAAAATAATATGAATGAAAGGTTTAAAAAAAAATTCGTTTTGCAACACTTGTATTTTTGAATGCAAATGGGTGAGCTGTATTTGTTGCTTAACAGCAGTCTTTCAGTCTGAAATGCCATTGCTAAGAAAATGCACAATTTTTTCCTCAGTGTACATACTTTTATGTGGATATATAGTTGAACATATGTTTTAAAAAGAAAATGCTGCAGTCTTGTACTTGTGTGTTTTGCTTGCAGATTTGTAGAAACCCAGTATTTGGAATATTGAACAAAGTTTGGAGAATATATATTTATTTATCACTTTTTATTTCTGTTCAATTTGTTCAATGCAATATTTGAAGGTTTGTATTCATATTTATTGAGTGTACCGATGTTACCTCAATTATTTGCAATAGCATGGAAATTCCTTTAACATAAATTATTTTTGTTTGTTTTGCGAAGATGTTATATATTTTATCGAATACTGTGCAATGTATAGACATTTATACTCAAATATGACTTTCTTTTAACCTTTGTTTATTATCTCATTTTTTTTCTGGGTCTTTTTCCCCAAAAAATTTAAACAAACTGATATTGTATCTTAATGCTCAAAAACCGGACTGTAGGTTTTGTGTTTAGATTTTTCTAACAGTACTACAGTTGTTCACGTTCTGAATGCGACATCAAACAAAAAAGAAAAAAAGCCCTGTTTAGTTACGGAATATTAACTCTCTCAAATTTTTAAATTACTTGCAATTTGACAAGAATTCAGGCGTATCTTTTGTAGGTTATACGTGCAAAAGCAACCAAAAAATTGAAAGTGTATTTTGAAAACCTCTAAAATAGAAGGAAAAAAACCCCAGCTTTTTTCGTTTCAATAAAATGTACAAAACGAAAATTTATTGGGAGTAAAAACATTGAATATGTTGACGAGCATGTATAGAGCAATTTTTAACTCGGATATTCTTTCAGAACAGTCCTCTCACAAGACGTACTTATTGAAAATCTGTCTTTGAAGTGGTCTGTCGTGATGGTTTGGTAAGGGGTCATGTGCGGAAAGGCCAGGCATTTCACTTTAAGTTTGTTATGGCAAAATTGATAGTAGTAATTGGAGAAACGTGTAAAATTGTATTCATTTGCCAAAGTTCAATGTTACAGTTTTGTTGCCGAAAATGTAAGCCAGATATATAAATGTTTACACTTTAAAATGTTGGTGCCAATTTTGTTTGTGTGTGGCTTTTTATTATCAATCTCTATTAAGTTTAATTTAATGTGTTGTATTTTTATTCGGTTTGAATGAAGATTTTTGGTAAAAGCAGTCATTTGGACAAATACAGTGTATAGAATATAGCATTGTCAGAATTCTTTAATGAGTGATTTATTTTATTGTAATGTTTTAAAATGCAGTTGTTCGAAATGTTAGAAACGTCAAGTGGTATTTAATTTTGTCTGAACCCCTTGGATTAAATGTAGACATGGTACATGAAACCAAGGAGCTCAATTTTATTTATCAGAATTTCTTAGCATACTTTAGATTTTGCCAATGTTTAGAGAGCACTTCATTAAAATTTGTTGCCAAATTATGCAAATAGACCTATATGGCGTCATGTTTTGTTTACATGTGCGTTTTCCCATGGGAGTCAGTCAGGTGGGGACAATGGGTCCTCTTCCCTATGAAATTGCATATTTTAACAACGTGTGACGTCATTATGTCTTAGGTCTGTTGTGCACAGTATTTCCGAAAAGAGAAAATGATTGATTTCTGGTTGGTTTTTACTATCCTGGACGACAGAGGGCGCTAGACATGATGAGTGGTCCTCGGGCTGGTAAAATGTTCAGATACATGGACTCTTTGGATTTAGCACAGTATTCCATTTCGTTTTTAGTAGTTGTTTAAAGCAAAGTACTTTATGAAAGCTTCTGTATTAAAAGTGTGTGCAACTCTTATTTATGCTGTTAAGTTATAACTGTACTACAAGCCAAGGCTTTAAATTCAATGTCGGGTCTTTCAATTAATAATGTGTAGGAATTAAAATGAATGCCTCCATATTAAAATCTTGTGTTACATCGAAGTTCCACATATTTGAGTTTGAAATAAAAATGCAACACTTGAAAATTCTCACTTCCTTCATTTTTGCATGGTTTGTTTTTGGGACCACCCCCATTATATTTTTAATCGGTGAAATATTAGGGGGGGCCGCAGCCCTAAACTTTTGGCCAATCAGATGCCAGAAATTTATTTGGAAACTTTCCTTGCCTAAACTTTCATATTTCTTAATTAATTAAAAAATGAAATCTGATTCATGTTTTAATGGAAAAACAATACGTTATAGTAAAAATGTTTCAAAATAATGATTAACAATTTTCAAAGCGAAGGTTCGCAAAAAAAAAATTGCATACAGTTTACCGCGTCCAAAAATAAAATACGGACTGGAAAGGTTGAAGTGAGCCACCTCGCGTTCAACTCTGTCCAGGCCATTGAATTTAATCAACGTGGAGATGGTGGTGGGTCGCGAATCGAAGTAGAATTCATTATTTTTTTTTAATACTTCCTTGGAGTAAAATCGCAAGAAATCTCTTATTTGTAGCAGGAAGACGACCGTCAGAGAGTGGTCAAGATGTGTGGGGGGTTTGCGTGCAGCAGAAATGCGCTAATTGCGCTCAACAGTCTTTATATCGTAAGTAGGCAATCTTCAATTTATTTCGCAATTTTCATTTGCTATGTTCGTCATGCATGTTCGTCATGTTCGTTCCTCTTGTTGTAGGAGTCCAGTGGTTTTGGGCCGGCCGCATATCTGTAACCACGCAAAATTAGTCAATTTCAAACCGTGCTAGTAATAGCATGGAGCTATAAACACAGGGAGTCCGGCGAATGTAATTTTTTAGCGATTTTTTTTTTATTTGTTCGTAGGCCTATCACTGAAAAGAGAACTACACTACACAATAATTTGAATAAAATCAATGGCGTTTGAACATTTTGGAGATACAATTTAAATGGCCGAATTTGGAGTTAAGATTTACATTAGGCCTATATACTTTTACTTTTTAGCATCTTTTATAAATCTTCTTTTCCAAATCTATCAAAATGTTTGGTAGGTACAACTATAGAATGCAGGGCCACTTTACTCTACATCCGCGCCTCCGTACGGCTGCGTGGAGGCGTGGAGCCGCAGTCGACCTACCTCCGAAAATCGATCGTGGAGTCGTGGAGCTGCAGTCGATATCTCCGAGAATTGCGCCCTTTATCGGTGCGCGTCTCTGCGACTCCGCCACTCCGCGCCTCCGCCACTCCAGTGCCCCGTGTCTCCGCGTCTCCGCGACTCTGCGACTCCACGACTCCGCGCCTCCGCCACTCCAGACAGTGCCCCGTCGCCCTCC
This sequence comes from Patiria pectinifera, assembly GCA_029964075.1. Lineage (NCBI taxonomy): Eukaryota > Metazoa > Echinodermata > Asteroidea > Valvatida > Asterinidae > Patiria > Patiria pectinifera. The sequence continues at coordinate 20,344,818 of CM057143.1, read as the reverse complement.
TCCCTTCCTAATTTGCGAGCTCATGTAAAATGGATATGGATGCTTCGTTCTAAAAAAAAATCCGCCGAGAATTGCGCCCTCTATCGGTGCGAGTCTCTGCGACTCCGCGCCTCCACCACTTCAGTGTCCCGCGTCTCCGCGACTCTGCGACTCCACGACTCCGCGCCTCCGCCACTCCAGACAGTGCCCCGTCGCCCTCCTCCCTTCCTAATTTGCGAGCTCATGTAAAATGGATATGGATGCTTCGTTCTCAAAAAAAATCCGCCGAGAATTGCACCCTCTATCGGCGTGAGTCTCTGCGACTCTGCGCCTCCGCCACTCCAGTGCCCCGCGTCTCCGCGACTCTGCGACTCCACGACTCCGCGCCTCCGCCGCTACTGTGCCCCCAACACATTTACAAGCACGCCCTCCCTTCCGATTCTTCATGAGAAGCTTAGAAGACAAGTGCATTCGCTGTACTTAGCACTTTTTGCATGTTTGCATATCTGTTACTCCTATCCATCCACGCCTCCAAGCAAAATAAAAAACCTTGCTCCGGCGTGGCCCTGCATTCTATAGTTGCTCCGTTTGGTATCATAGGAATCCCCATTAAATAAACATAAAGTTGATTTTTGAATCAGGTTTTTACCACTCATAACAAAAAAGTTACGATTGTTTTCCCTGGACCTTCGCACTGTCCAGGCGCGTGCCGAGCAAACACCGCGATGCGACCAGACAATGCAAGATGGCCCGCCGTTACGCACGGGCAAAGTATAGTTCCGAGCCCGCTTGATACAATGCAGCACACGGAATATGTGTCCACGCGTTATTACTGGTACTGCGTGCCAAACTACATAAAAGTCTGGCACCAATGCCATCAGCGTACAATAACATGTGGTAGTAGACTAGTCTGGTTGCAATGGCGTCTCGCCGTTGTACAAAAATTTCTTGTTTCGCCTCTGTACCCCAACCTTTAAAAATGCTTTGCGGACAAAGTTGCAACAAGCGTTCAATCATTTCTTTTTATACCACTGTACAAGTGTGCAAGTCCGTGCCATTTTCATTTATATTTACATGTAGTTATGATACAAACGGTTACAATTTATCAAGTAGATTTTAATTTTACACGGTGGTTTAAATGAAAGTGCCGGCTCGCGCGGTAATGTTTGGGGCATCTGTCGATATGGAAAGCGCGAGTTGAGAATTCATTTTTTTCCATCCAAATGAATGCACAGTTCTGAATAAATGTTTTTGATAATTTCATGGAGACCGTAAACAGTTAACACAGCAAAAGGCATGCTTATAATTACATTGTACCTCAGAGGACAAATTTGCTTAACTTAGTGACGTAGCAATTATAATCTCCAAATGCGCGTGACTGTTAGCACATCCAGCCACAAAATAATGCTTAAGGTTAAGGTGAGCACGATTTTCTGCTATAGTAAGCGCAACTTTTCTTCTAACTGTTAAGCAGCGCCATGACATTGGGCCCTGAACTGTGGACCCTACATGCAATTCACTGAAATAAACATTCAATGCCATTCTTTGAGTCTGGCTTAATGTGCCTAAAATAGACATAAATAAATCATTGTACCATGACGTTCAAGCTAAATACAGTGTCACAAACGACTCCAGAGGATGCCGTAATGGGCTGATACATGGCTCACCGTACACAGCTTAAGACAATTAAATCTTGTTACTTTTAGAATATGTTCAGTATTGTGGATGGGATGACTCATATTTGAGGAACCATTTAGGAAATGATATGCTAAAACCAATTTTCCTTTTAGCTTCATCAGTTTCTTAAATGATTCCTAAAATACATGTTTGCCCAATTAAAATGCTACCAGGTGCACATTGTTGCTGGTTTTGTCATTTTTATCCTCAGATTTTAATCCTTCAGTGAGTGGAACTGTGCAACTTGTATTGGTTTATGAACTTTGGGACGATCCCAGTTACAGTTAGGAATTCCCCAACTATTGTTGGGACTCTCCAAACAATGGTTGGGACTTTCCAAACTATAGTTGGGATCATTGTCATAGTTTGGGCATGTTGGGGCCTAATAATAGGTTCATTTGTACACTCATGCAAAGTCATATTTCTCTCGCTGGTGACACTGACGCTCTCAGTGACACCCATTTTCATCAGAAAAAAACTTTTCTTTTTTCATTGTCTGAGAAGCTACTGAGTACAGTCGAGTCTCGTTAATACAAACTTGTTCGGACCTAGCCAAATTGTTTGTTATATCAGAATTTTGTATTAAGAGGAACATCAGTCCCATTCATTGTGCACATAAATGCACAGTCGGGACTAAGGCTTTATGTTTCTTATATTTATAACCAGAATTTTGTATTAACAGAGTTTGTACTAACCAGATTCGACTTTAATTTGTAAAGTTGGTTATGGGTAACCAATCCCATAATCTGGAACCGGTTCCTGACATCATCAGTCATGCCAGTGGTCGGGTACTCAGTTACATGTACCTGGGGCGAATACACAGCCCTATTGTTGAATGCATGACCTGCTTTACAATTTCAATACAAAGTACGGTACTTTACATGAAAGTTGGTTGAGGCAATTTTACAAAATATTGTGCCCTACAGTCAGTGCCAGGCACGACACAAAACATCTAGATGCACTTAGTGCACCGTAGTTCTAGAGGGTTCAGTAAAGATATAGACCTACAAGAGTTTTTTTCTTCCAATTTGTTGCGCACCAAACTATTCTGTTGCTTGCTTTCTGGGTTTTGGGGCGTGAACCACTTTTCTTTGGATGGGCTCAGTTGAAAGATATTACAAATGAAAATCTTCAGTCTTTTTAAAAGATTTTTTTAAGTGCCAGTACTTTTTGTTCTGCGTGTGACATGTACCTCATTATAGACGGATTGCATTCAGCCGCCATCTTTGAGGTGTGTTTTGTTACGTTAATTCTTTTAACAATGAATGCACAATAGGTTAAACAAAAGCACACACCTCAAACATGGCTGCAGTGCAAACAAACTATACCAAAGTTTTTTTTAAATTGTTCCCTAAACATGAAAAATATTTGGATATAGGGAGATGCCTAAAAAATAGTGGGGAGTGTGGCCTAGTGGTTAGGGTTCGTGACTCATGATGAGAGGGTCAGGGGTTCCAATCCAGCTGCTGTTCATATGTTGTGTCCTTGGGCAAGCCACTTCACCCCCAATTGCCTCTCTCCACCCAGAGCAGGAGTACAAATGGCTACCGGCATTAGCTGGGGAGTAACCTGCAATGGACTAGCATCCCATCCAGGGGGAGTAGAAATATTTTTAGTCATTTCATGCTACTAAAACTGGAGATAAACGCCGGCCTGATGGGCCTCATTGGCTCGTGACAGACTTTACTTTTTACTTACTAAAAAAAATATTCAACCCAAAAGTATCGTTTTCTGGAAAACTGTCTTTTCCCAAACAACCAAAGAAAATGTTTTTCTTTTTAATTTTTTTCTTTCTCCCATACTGGCGTGGTATCATCTGAGAGAACATTGAGATTATGGAAATCGATCAGTCATAAGAATTCATAAATAAACACACACGAGTCGGGAAAAAGGTCAGGGTAGGATAGGATTAAACCCTCGCTTGCTGTAACCCCCCCCCCCCCCCCCACCACTTCTACCTCATCAATTAAGGCAAACAGGACTTCCGGAATTGAATTAGCCTTCACATTCCGCATGGTTGGGCGATTGCGGGAGGGTTTAGAGAATTCTAAAGCAACAAATTTACGCCGGCGGTGAGGAGTGACCTGACCGGTAGTCTGCGCATGGTCACCGGTGCTTGAGTCATATTGTACACATTGTGGTCTTTACTGTTGTGAATATTGTTGGCTTAAAAATGCATACAGATGTGTAAATAATACGGCGTAAACTTTCAAATCAGAAATATACATCACTTGGTTATAAGAATTTTATTTTCAAGTGGCTCACTTTTTAGATTCTAATACCTCACTTTTTGGTAGTTACCCCCAGTGTATTTTCCCCCAAATTTCCCATATTCTAGATTGATAACCCTAACGTTCTGAAAAAGAGTCAGATTAGCAAAATGCATTATGTGTTTTATAATTTTTTATTTTTTTTTATTTCTTTTATCAATACAATTTAAATTATTTTATAGTCTGAAAATCAAATTGAAAAAAAGGTAATGAAAACAATTCTTGAACATTTTCCCCGTTTGTTGATAGCTTATAAAAAGGAAGAATTCATTGTGTACAGCTTGGCACAGATTTACCTTCAGTAGGTACATAAACACATAGTACATGTACATGTACATTAATGGTAGGCCTGTCATGATATGACTACAGTGTACATACATTTACATGCAAATTACATGCACACTAAATAATATGTATGCATGCACAATGTACTGTACACATATGTCCCTATGCCAAATTTCCTTAACAGCATAATTGCACTTACTGAATTTCATGTGTGTAAATCTTGTACTATAGTTTTGCCAGCCTTGCCTTTGAAAATGGTTATTGATTTCAAAACCAAAATGTTGTTTCGGTATCCACACATTTCCTGGACAAAGTTAGATCATAAATCACCTAATGGTTTCTAATACAAGAATGATATCATCCCCATTTAAAAAAACATTGTGTTTGTTTAGTTCAGGACTGTTCATGAACGTTCATGCATGACGCCATGAGTCCTGTACATAAAATCTACACGTAAGGTTTCATTGAGGAGGGACTTGACCAAATCATAAATTTTAGGCCAAGTAAAAAAAATAAACCAGTTTCTGGTTCCTACGTGCTTCCTTTTTCCCGCCTGCCTCCTTGTGTTTTTTCTTAAAATCATATATTTGCAATATATTTTGCAAATAATTATATTGTCAATATGTTGTCTTTATTTTTTGTTTCCAATAAATTTGTTGCTATGTAGAAAGAGTTACAGTCAAGAAAATGGAAGAATCCATCCGCCATCTTCGAAAATCTGCCACCTTGGGAAATAAAAAAACCCACATACACACCCGGCTCCTTCATTTAAAAAAAAAACCCAGTCGAGAAACCATGTTTTGTACTCCGCCTTAGTAGTTTAATGACATCTTGTTTTCATTTAGTAAAATTAAAATGATGAAGTTTTTTCATAAAATGCATTGACGCATATCTACAACCATGACATATTGACAACATGTGAAGTTTCCTTTCAGTGTCATCAGTTATCACATGTACATGTATGGCCCTTTTACCCATCAAGCCGCATACTGTGCCGTGGTAATGCTTGAAGGACTTTGACAAGTCTAATCCTCATCCCAATGATGACATCATACCCCCACAGTTGTTCATTAGTCATGCAGTGTGCATACATGTAACCTTTGGCCATTATGCACGTACACGAAATGTTTATATGAAGCACTATTGTCATCGACACGTGGACGGTCTATTGTCTGTACAGGGAACATATGGATATATGGGACATTGCAATAACACTGCAGAATTGATCGTGATTTCATAATGTGCATTTTTGAACATGTACATTGTTTATCTACTATTATTATACATGTGTTTTCTGCCTCCATGATTAGACGCACTATACAGCTGTGCAGTTGCAGAACCCTAAAAAAAAATATGCAATTTATTTTCTTAACAAGCGAACCATATTGTATGGTGTGCCAAAAATGTCTTCAATTCTATGTCCATGTGCATCAGCTAATTTTAAATGGGGAAAAAATGGGGTTTACTCTACAGCAATGCAAATCTATGAAGATTTGCTGGTATGGTAACATGTATACATGTACATGTGGCACTGCAGACAACAATGCACGTCCATGCACTCTTTGTTGCACGATGGAGCCTGCCATACATGTACGTACATGTATGTCAACATTTACCAATGGGAAAGATATAGATTTACTGGCGCTGCTCATCTGACCCGACAGCCAGCCATGCGCAGCCAGTATTCGAATAAAATGACACTTTTTTTTCAGAAATCTCTTTTGTGAGTTTGTTTGATCCTGAAAACAAAAATGGAGGAAAACTCGACATTTGAGTATGCTTTGCCCTTCGTCAGGAATCGGGAGACAGTATTGGTGTTGTTTTGGGGTGGGGGTGGGAGAGAGGTTTGTTTGTATGTTTGGTTTTGAAGAAAAAGTGCATTCAAAGTATTTACGTGCCTGGTTTTGAAGAAAAAGTGCATTCAAAGTTTTTACATGCCTGCCCACAAAAGGGTTAGGCCAAAAAAATAATAGTTCTACGTCTGGTTTCCCTACCTACCCTATTCTGACAGCCCCTACCCTATTTTTTGTGTGGAAAAAATGAGGAAAAAACACTTAAAACCATCAATTTCTACTTTTTACCCTTGACTATACGCAGACGCCTCCATATGATCGTACACAAAAAGAAATTGGCAAAAAATAAATTTCCCTACCTACCTACGCTATTTTCAAATGCCATGTAATCGGAAGTAGAACTATTTTTTTTTGGCCTTTGTAGTACCAACCATATGAGAAAATTCATACATTCAGTTATGCTCAGATACAATCTAAATAATAATATATGATGATTTAGAAAAAATATACAGTTTTTGTGAATGAACTATTATAGTGCGAGATCTCTAACTGCACTGGTTGAAAAGGAATTTGGAGCAGCTGATTTTTTGTTTTACTTAGGAAATATTTTTTTTGTTTACTCATGGAGCATGGAAACTGTAGGGACACTCTACAATACTGATACATGGGCAGATAACAGGGGGAAAAAAACCTCCCGAAAACAATGCTTCAGGGAAGTTTACTTTATTAAATTTTCAAAACGAAGGATTCGCAACTGTTCAGAAATCTAGGACGCTGATCAGTGTCCCCACACACATTGAGCCTAAGGGGCCTTCTTCAATAAGACTTGCTAGCCTCCCAAGCCTTCGTGAGTTTACCGTTCAGGCATCTAAATCTGTTTTGCACTTTATGGTCTTGTTTATCATTAGCTTACCCTAAACCTCTTGAATCCTCCAAATCAATCAAGCGTTTTTTTAGGATTGAGGCTGAACGGCAAGAAAATATTAGATGATTTTGGAGGATGAATTGTGTCAAGGTCTTGGGCTATACTCTGCTGTAATTGAATGTTCAGCCATGCATAATAGAGGCCCACATTATCTTGGGTACCATCCACACTGCTTCTAAGATCTAGATATAGTTGGAAGTTGCTCAATGTAATAAGAGCGATTGTTGGAGGATTTTGAAGGATTGGGGCAGTGGTCACACCTCCACTGAACAAATTCAAGAAATAACGGGTGATTTTTTTTTTTGATTAAGGCTGAATCCAATTTTTACATATTGGTAATTGGAGGATTTTGCAGGATTGAGGATGATTCCCGGCCGAAAGGGGTTAGGGTTAGACAATGGACCTTATACGTAGCGGCCATCTTGGCGGGCAACTTTTGTTATTTTATTCCCTTAACAATATATGCACAAGAGATTCACTCTGAATGCATACCCCTGCAAAACAAAGGCGTTGCACTCTAAGATGGCCGCTACGCATATGGTCAATATGGGCTCAATTTTATGTAAATGCTTAACAGAAGGAAGCAATATTCTTAGCAAAAAAATGGAAATGAACGTAAATTTGTGTGCAAGAATGGCATTCCTTTCTTTTTACGCTGTACATATAAACAGGCAAAAATTCTGACACTTTCAGCTCAATTTGTGTGATTTGCATATATAATAATCCTGTAAAATTCAGTTGTCAAGATGTTAATATACATTTATACAAATTATGCATCTTGGAGGTGAGTGTGTTTCACAATTGCTGTGATCTACACTAGCTGATTCGGCGATCTCAGCAGACGAAGTCATTAGAATTCCGTGGTTAATATTGGCAAGCCTTTTTGTCCCATTTCTTAATTTCTCCAACCGTTTGCATGTTTACCATACGTAAACACGCTTGCAAGGTTCATGTTAGTGTACTGCACACGTACATAGTACACAGCCACAGTAGCCCGACGCTGACTCCTGCCTCACAACGCGCATATTGGTTGATCATTGACCGCCAATCTAATCAAACCAAGCGTTTGTTTTGATGCCCAGGCTTACAAGACAAGAGCAGCCACACGTACCCCCACCATCATGTCATGCCATGATTCTAGACCTCTGTATAAAAAATTGCCAGCGTTGCCATGTGATTGTGCCGTTTGTCCATTTTTCCCCCCGTAACATATTAACAAAACAATGAATCTATAACTATGGGTGGTTGCATGTAATCAGGCAGGTAAATTACCCTATTAAAAAACACATGTGATGGCCTTATAAATCATGCAAATTAAAATTATAATTGACTGAAATGTGCTATGGCTGAATTTTCCTTAATTTTAAGACTCGGCACATTTTATTGTATTTTATTTGGTTTATACACTTTCAGTCTTATCAGAAAATGTAAAATAGTCGAATTTGTTCAGTTTTCAATCCTGGTTTTGCCTGCTACTGGTACGTTTAAAATCAGTAAAAGCTAGGAATTCCAAGGTCTCAAGGAAAAGAGTCTTCTGGTTCAAGAGGTACGGTAATTCTACCTCCATGCTTGAACCCACAGTATGTGGCAAAACCGTCCGTCTGTTCGATTTGATTTATGGGGAACAAATATTGGCCGATGCTTTCCAATGCATGTACGTTCATGGTATTCACACACAACCATCACGTGCTATAAATTTTTGTAGAGCCTTTTTCTAGAAAAATTACACACTGTTCAATTTCTCGCAGAATGCAAGACAAGCCTCTGTTTGATTTCATAAAAGCCACATGTATTTGTTTGCAGAACTGTGCACATGTGACGATGAACATTCATAAAATTAGCATGTAATCTGTTATATGAGAGGATTGAAAATCAGTGCATGCGTGATTCTTCTTTTTTTTCTCCCCATATGGAATTAATGCAAATATATGCGTTCAAATACTGTGTAATGTTTGAAGTCTGTCCATACGATCAGTTTGTCTATTTACACAGATGTTTTTCAACATGAACACCTTGTACATTGAGAACATGAATGTTTGTGTAACACAGTTTGGATAGCTTAGCAACAAACTGACATGCCTACAAATTGCTCAAATTGGAGAGGATGTAATCAAGACCATAGGGGTTGGGGGCTGAGTTTCTGTACACGAAATTAATCAAATTAACCTTCGTTTACATTCTGTGCAAAGTTGTCCTTTCGGTCAAACTCAGTCAAGTGACTGTTTTCAACAGTTAAAAGCTCCCAGCCTATAGAAAGCAGGATTGACTGGCTGTGACTGTTCATGTAACTTGGTAGAGATTTGACTGTAGGTGATTGATAAGCCAGCTGTGCCTACTACCACTTGCCTGCTTTTGTCTGTTGACTGAATTTGACTAGTCTCAGTGCTTGCTTGAAATATGATCTGACTGTTGGTGACTAGCCTGTGTAAAAGGCATGGAATCTAATCTAGGATGAGATCTAATTTAGCAAACATTATTTTCCACGTTTTTTTTTCTCAACAAAATCTGGAAGAAAAATAACCTCTTCGTGAAAAACAGAAGAGGAATTTGACAAGATCTTTGGTTGTCAATAATTGACATTTTCTTTTTTCCCTTATCCCATCGTTTCCTTTTAGATTGTCGCTCTGATTCTAATCATCGTGCCGCCGGTCGCTAAGAGCGCTGCCTATGTCTCCAGCATGTACATCGTGGGCGGCATCATCGCCTGTGGGATTTTCCTCTTTGCTGTGGCCATCATCGGGCTGGTCGGTGCCCTCAAGCATCACCAAGTCTGCCTCTTCTTTGTATCCTTGGCAACCAAGCTATTTTCCCTGATCACAAATGCTCTTACGGCTTGTATTCTGTGATGTGAGGTTTAATTCTGAGAAGGAACAACCCCCCCCCCAAAAAAAAAATGCATATAAAAAAATTAATTTAAAAAAACCCAAAATAAAAACGAAACAAACTAAAATATGTGATCAGTGATAAGCCATGTTCAAACATCTTGGCTGCGGCTAGCAATAATACATGCACCTATGGGAGCAGCGGAAGCCACTTCCCATACATGAGTGGCTTATTGCCAGCCATAGCTGTACCAAAGTAATTTTAACCCTCAGCTGATCCATTGAAAATCCATGAGAAGTTGAATAATGTCATAAACCGAGACTATGCGACACATAAAGCCTAGTCGCATATTTTGAGTCATTTTGCAAGATTTATCTTCCTGAACCCTCCCTCCCCCAGTACATGGTGATCCTGTTCCTGGTGTTCCTGATTCAGATCTCCGTATCCATCGCTTGCCTGGCGCTGGGAAAGGACCAACGGAATAAGCTAGTCAAGGCTAGCTGGGACAACTCCGGCCAGGAAACCAAGGCCGACATCCAGAAGGGATTGAACTGCTGTGGGTTCAACGGAAACGACACCGCCCACCCAGACTGCACCGAGGTAGGTGACACCTGTCGTAAGGCCCCGAGTCTAGGCGATGGATCTCTAAAGTCCAGTGGAAATCAATGCATAAGAGTTAACTTGTCTAAAATCAAAGACCACTTGGGTTGACCTGAGTTGCTTTAAATACTTTTTGGTTCTGGGCGAAAGGGAATGTCAGTCTGTAATGGGTTAAAGGCGTATAGGATCATTTGCGTTTCTCCCAAAAGTGGGAACTTGGAGGAAAACCCAGGGAAGGAAAAAGCCAATGCACAGTGACAAGCAACCCTCCATAGACTACGTAAATTCATGCCACAGCAACACACTTTTTCTGTTGCGTTAACTGCAAAATTCCGAAACAAAAGTTTGTGTAGATTACGCCAAAAAATTTACCTGAATATTTAGTAATATAAAAATAATAAACAATGATATATTCTTTTATTCGATTTGTCATTCATTATGCCTGTGCGTAGCTACCATGCTGTAAAAATAAAGAAGCGGTGAATTGCTCCTCTTGCGAGACGTGTGACTCAAAGCTGGACGCAGTGTTTTACCAGGGACTTCACTACTCGGGCGGAGTCGGGCTCTTCTTTAGTTTTACAGAGGTGCGTTGGATGATTGTTATATTGCTTGCTGCTTGTTGGGCATGATAATGAGTTCACGAACCCCCCACCTCCCCCCTTAAACTTTGTAAAGTTTTTTTTACAAATATAAAGCTTTCATTCCAAGATGTATTTCTATCCATACACATGTATTGATCATTACTATAACATAGCTGTGGTATAAATATGACTAAGAATTCCTCAGAAGTACCACAGGCACCGAAACTTGCATGCCCGAAAAATCCTGCAGAATGCAGACAAATCAAGAAATATTCAATTTTAGAGGTGGGAAATTTGCATGCCCGAAAAATCCTGCAGAATGCAGACAAATCAAGAAATTTTCAATTTTAGAGGTGTGAAATTTGCATGCCCGAAAAATCCTGCAGAATGCAGACAAATCAAAAAATTTTCAATTTTAGAGGTGGGATGAAAACCCCATCAAGCTAATTTCTGGGGAATAGAACCCAATCCCTAGGCGGGAATCGAACCCGGGCCATAAGTTGCGGAAGATGAGAAAAGAATCACTGTGCCAATCTGACTGCCCAAGAGCTGTTGAACGATGGTCGTTTGCTTCGGCATTGTCATCAGTGACCCCTCCCACCCCTCATCTCATCTCTTTTCTAAAATAACATCTTCAAACATGTCTCCAATAACATGTGAAACTTCTTCATTGTCAGTAGAACGAGAACACCTTTCCACATTAAAACAAAACCCCCCTCCCCCCCGCCCTCGCATTCTTATTTTTAATGGTTGCACATCCCAGCACACATTAGATGCATCGCTCGTAGCATGATTTATAGAGGGCGCTGTTTCTTTGACTTAAACAGAAGTTTTTAAAACTGGGTCATTACATGATGAGATGCGATAAAATGGAAGATGGAAAACATTAATAATTAAGATACATGTAAACTGGATTAGAATTCCCCTCGTTTTGTGGCATGTTGGGTTTGTGTCCCATTAGATGTATTAAATGTCGCCCTCGTGGGTTAATGCAGTTTCATGATGACCAGTACACTGCAGAATAGGTTTGCATGACGAGATGAACTGGTTTGGAAGAGTTTGGCACTCGTAGTTCATGTTTGATGACTCCATTCATGTTCAGGGTTTTTTTTTTATCATTGAACTCCTCGGGGGAAAAACATTGCCAGTTGCATCATAAGAAATTTGTCAAGTTTTGGCGTTCTCTTGTGAGTTGTGCATTAGTGAAGTCCAAATTTGATTGCCCTGTTTGTAGAATTTTCCCATTGTACATTAATTACATAGAACTCAACCTTTGCCATACACTGTCAGTGTTTGTATTCTTGTATTTGATATTATTTCCAACGTCGTTTTACCACAAATTTCTTCTATCGGGTATGCTAAACTCATCATGGAAAATTAAGATCATTCATTTGAACTGGTGTTGTGCGGTGACAGCTAACATTCAAATGGAATTCATTGTAGTCAGGCTTGAGCTATTTTTAAAAAAAATTCATGTTTCTCCCCTTTCCTGAAAAAAAAAATTCTCCCAATAACAATTTCCTGAGTAATAATATTGAAACTACTAAACAATTGTTTAACAGAGACAACTTTTTATTTAAAGATCACCATTTTTCACCTGGACCTTCAAAAATGTAAATCTGATATTCCATTGTTCAGGCTTTACCCTGAATTCAGGCTTTTGCATGTTTGTACAAAAAACAAACTTAGGCATTCAATCCCTTCACAGGCTGGAAAAATAAATCCTCCTGTATCGTGCACAGAGGAAGCATTTGTACATGCAATGCTCCATTGCAATCGCCATGCTAGCTTGAAACATGAAAGTATGATTAAATAAGTTCAAAGCAGACACATTGCAATGTGTTTAGTGGTATTGCACTGTGTTCATGGTGTATTGCGATCGTTTTGGGCAAGCCTGCCCCCTTCCACGTCAACTTTCTTCAGGCCCTGGAACAAAAAAAAACCACTGGCATTCCTGTAATATCGTGTCTTTATTTGCTGTACCATATTGACGCTTAACCATATCAAGTATTCTGCCTCCGTTCATTATTTTTTTTTTTTCTCTGTGTGTCTCTCTCTTCTTCTCTTTTCATCCCACCGTCTATGCCACGCCCACTTTCCTCACAGCTGATCGGGGTGTGGTTAGCTGTTCGATATCGGAACCAGAAAGACCCGAGAGCTAACCCTAGCGCTTTCTTGTAGCCCCGTCACGCCGTATTAGGTATTACATAAACACAAACCGCTTGCTATGGCAAACTTGATTGTTTAAAAGCTTTTTTGCTTTTAAGAAGTTGAGTTTGTGGATCTTCCAAAATCCAACATTGTGCATTACATCAGTGGCATGTTCTGTGTACCTTGAGGTACTGGACTCCATTTTTGCAAACATCCAAAAATGAAACTGACAAAATATGAAATGTCCTGCATGATTGTAAGTAAATAATAGGATTGAGCATCCTGTGAAATCGTCGCACCTAGTATGTTGTTATTTTCGAGAAAACAGGATCTACCATCATTTCCTGGCGATAGTTAGGACCAAACCATCGCATTTTCAACGGAAACATATCCTTTGTGTCGAAAAAAAAAATGAATATGCATAATCACTGAGCTGAAATTTCGACAGGTTAAATTTTTAATAACCTGCTTCACATTTATTATATTGTCCTTTGAATTGTCAAAAACAATTTTATTTTGCAAATGGTGTCCTCATCCTTTAAAAGTTAGAACATTCAGCCCTGTGTAAACTAGTAGCAAGATGTAAGGTCCCAAATCCTTAAAAAATATTAATGAATAACTAAATAACAGGTACTGTTGGATTTTGGCTGATTGTGGGTACATGTGGTGAGGGTGAATGTTGTTTTTCCCTGTCTCGTTGTTTTGCTTTTTTTGGTTCATGTGAGCTGGTCATATTTTGCTCTCGTTGTGTTCGGTTTTCATTATTATTTTTTTACTTCTAGTTACTCTTCCAAACCAGTGTTTTACACAAACTGTTTCAAACATTTTTTTTGCATTAATCTCATTTCCATCAAAATAAAAAAAACCTGATTTTAATTATCTTCTTTTTTTTTGGATATTGCACTGTAGATTGCCAAACCCAGCAACTATTACTTTATTTATAGCATTTTGTTTAAAATAATTTGGGAAGAATTCAGGATATTTCTCAATCTAATATCTGCGGTTTGTTAGTGCACAGTTGGTGTAAAGGACCTATCTCTGCCTTTTCTACTAGTTATTTTGGTTTACATTTAGATTTTCTTTCTATCTCACTCAGTCCTGGCGCGTGAGCCACAATTAAGCATGTTGTACGGTGAAACGATAATTAAGTTAAAATCAACCTAAAATGACACAAATCTACAAACTCTTAGTTCATAGTTGTTGAAGTTGATCAAGTCAAACTCAGTACTTGTGGAAGTTTGTACTCTGGCTTAATACAGTGCGGCACTTGCTTGTTGTTGTTTTTTGTTTATTTGCATGTCGTTGTGAAATTGTTTTCAACATGACTATGTAGCTGTTCTTTTTATTAGAATTTATTTTAACGTTGGTGATTTTCAAAAGTCAGAAAGTATCTGGCGATTTTTGTTGAAAGGCCCGCTGACAAAAATTTGTTTTGAATTTCTTTATCTAGCTGCCAACCAAATAACTTCATAATTGAGTTGGTTATTGAAACATTCCACAAAGACATTGCCACCCCCCCCCCCCTCCAAAAAAGCACAGTGCAGGAATATTATCCGCTATTTTTTAAAGGTTTTAAAATGGAAATTTCAAAAAGCTTGAGGGCAAGAAGAATCAGAGCCAGCACTAATGCATGCATTAAAAGATCCTAAATCCTCTATGGAGTATAGTCGGTATTGAGATCAGTCAAAAACAAAAAAAGCCTCAACTTCATTAGGATTCCGCAAGCGTCCCGACGGCTTGTGGCCTGTATCAGGGACGTACACAAGTGCACCGCCCTCCAACTCCGTCACGGTCTGGTTAGTTGACAGGCCAAGTTGGATTGTGTTACACACAAGCTGACCAAGTTAAAGAACATTAAAATATTTGGCAATCGTTAATCGTGAAATTTCTCTAGACCAGTTTTCCAGAAGAGGTTAAAAAGGCTTGGGGTGCATTGCACAGTTGCTTGGCATTTTTGCTTCATTATTTGTTTTTTTACATAATCCTTTGCATCATCGCTCATTTTCTGTCTTAAAATTCATTCATCATGCATCACATCTACCCTCATTTTTACCAATTTTTGCAGTGAGATGCATGCAAAATATTCCTGTTTTTCTCAGTAACCCCTCTTCCCATTCTTGAAAACTAAATTTATGCATACAAGAATAACTTGAGTTTCTGTCAGTGATTTTTTTTTTTTTATAAAATTGGAAAAAAATCCTTAGTATTAATGATTTTGAAGATTAAAAAATGCATGATGAAACATAAATTCTGTTTTCTCTTATTTTAACTTCCAATTTCAATTTTTGCAGTCGTAGCTAATGCCCCATTGAATATTATCCCCCCCCCCCCACTAAGACCCTCCCCCTTCTCCACTTTTTCCAATTCATTATCCCCCCTCCAAAAACAAAAACAAAAATGTGACATACAGCACTGTATTAATAATTTTAATTTTTATATTTTTATGCCATTTGTGACCCGGCGGCACAAAACCAGTCACTTGGACCATTTTTTTAAAAACTGGAACTTGGGGCTCATTAAAAAAAGGACATTGAATAAACTGTCCAATGATATATAGAATATGGGAAGCGGACAAAATCTGACAGAGTTATACAATGTAGGCATGTTCAATTCCCAATCTTTATCAATATATGCTTTAAAGGCTGTATCATAGGCTGTATCTCAAATTACGGCCGTACGACCTCCGACTGGTTTTGTGCTGGAGGGTCACATTTCTTGTTGGTGAAGCTCATTTCCCTGATGGGGATGAACAGATATCTGTGATGGTGGTACCTCCTCCCCATTTGCCCCTTTTAGTTTATACTTATGGTTTTTAAGTTAAGCTTTTTCTTTTTCTATCACAAGATTAAACAAAGAAATTCACTGAAGCAGTATTTTAACCCATGACCTCTGAATCACAGTATGCAAATTGTAAAAGCGTTCAGCCAACAGCAGTCTTCCATTTGGTGTGGCGGACTTGAGGTCGCTGGTTTGAATCCTGCTTCAGTCAATTTCTTTGTTAAACCTTAAATGTTGATTTAAAGTGAATTTAGTCGGTTTGCCTTCGTGGTTTATTTCCTGATTCTGTGTTCTTACTTTGCTTCTTTCCCGGCCCAGATTGTTGGTATTTTCATTACATTCCGTTACCGAAACCAGAAGGACCCGCGAGGCAAACCCGACGCCTTCCTGTAGTCATGACGACCCACGGGGCAGCGACATCACATCACGAAGCTCGTCCACAAGTCTCGCGGGATGGCGTCTAGAAAATTATCGTCACCTTCAACTGGTATGAATCCTAGTTTGTTACATGATGCAGCCCACAAAGTGGTGTGTTGTTTTGTTTTTCCCCTCAGTATTTGACAAAGCAACACAAGCCCATAAAAAAACAAAAAACAATTTTTAGATATCATAAACTTTCATGTTTGTCCAGCCATAAAAAAAAAGAATACAACTGTACAGAAGAATCCAAAAAAATTCATAATTGAAAAAAAAATCCTGGAAAATTACATGTTCGGTACTAAATGCAGCTTAAAATTCAAACTAATTAGCGAGTCTCAGTGAGTGGTATCAATGGGTAATACGAGGCAGTGTTAACGAAGTGAAGACAAAGTTATGATCCGTTTGTTAGGACAGGGTACAATTGTAGTCGGTAGGTTTATTCCTGAGATTGGAACATTTATAAAGGCTGTTGACAACCCGACTTATTTTGTTCAAGATTTTAAAAAAAAAAAAAATCATAAATATATTTGACGGCCCCTTTTTAAGATAATCTTTGAAATAACTTGATGACATCAATTTGATACCAGGAATGTTTTACACAGTACACACTTTGACAAGTAAATATGTTTTCATGTCAGTAATTCATTAAATGTGTACAGACTTTAAGTTTTCTTTCCTTTTTGGGGAAAGTCGTTTTGAATGATGTTATCTAAAGCAGTGATTTGTGACAGTAGCTGGGTAGATATGGGATTAATTATTTGGTATTTATTTTGTATCTCGATGTAGGGCAATTAAAGTATAGTTTGCACGTCATGAATTTTATAGCGAATTTAATTCTGGTGATAGGGTGTTTGCTTGAAGACACAGTTTTTGTGTTTTTTTGTCACAGATTTTGAGGATTAGAAAAATGTTCACAAGGCGTCTTGGATTATAGAGGGCGCTCTAATGGTTTTGAAGCAGTCCATATTAGTTTAGCAAATGTGATACTCAGATGCTAAAGGTAATTATTTTGGAGTATTTTGTCTTTAGTGAAAAATCTATGTTTTAAGTTTTCTCTCCTGTTTGAAAGCAGGCATGGCCTTTGAAAACAAAAAACACACAAAAAAGAAGACTTTCCATTGTAAAAGTGTTTCTCAAAAAACAAAGGATAACGGGAAAAGAAATCATCCCTGAATAAAAATATTTGACATGGAAATTTTGTTCTCCGAATTCTCATGATCCAAGCACGCTTATCACGAACTCAATGTTTGTAAACTTTTCACAAATTGAAAGTCCTAATCTTCAGTGTCGTCTTGGCCGCTCTATGTAATTTAAATCTCATGAGGCTTTTACAACGAAAACGCCTGCACAATTCAGTAAAAGTGTTCAGTTCCCCGTTTGATCAAACAACACCAAAAGTACTCTTTTAAGTTTAGGGAACGACTAAGTTTCCTGCTGTACATGTTCTAAACTTGCGGTAATTTCATGTTTGAAACAAGAATATTAGCCAAACGGACGTTGTAAAATATAATCACCTTCAGTACGTAATGAATATAATATATACTAAATTAATGACAATTTTGTGAGTGTGAATTGTTATCGTTTTTCCGAAGGGCAGAGATTTAAGAAAAAACCTATAAGATTTTGGGTGTATGTGCTGTATATTGGGCAGATAAAAAAATAAATAAGAATTCTAATATTATATATTTCCTTCCTTTTATTACTAAATGTACGCATTTGTCAGTTGATGTTACGGAGATTTTGTAAGTTTTTATGTTCCTTTTTGATAGAGGTGACGGTATTTGATTTAGAGAATGATTCTTGATGAATTCATAGTTGAAAAAAAAAATCTCAGATAAACTTCAAGTGCATGTTATTTAAACAAATTGGATGTTTTCCGCATAAAGTCAGAACAGGAGCAGAATTATTTGTACTTAATGCACAAGCTTACAACTGCTTGAATCCTTGTAGATCTTGGAAGCATTTACATTCTCGAAACCATTTTCTCATGTTTTACTTGTCACAATAAAAAAATACAATAAATTTTTAAGCCATGTGGTTTTTGTTTGTACCACCATCATCAGCACCTTTGTGTCCATTTCCTGAACATTGATTTACTGCATGAGATTGCATCATGTGGAGACATCATTTAACTGATGTAGAAAATTGAAATACAGTGGTCATCATGTAAGGCTCAAGCGCAGTTGTCGGTGACGTTAAAGCAAACTTGTGGTAAACTTGTCCAGTAAATTGATACACTGTTATCATAGGGTTGGAGAGCTCAGTTGGTGAATGACAGAGTGAGCCCGCTGCGCACATGTAGAACAACACTTGTGTCTCCCCAATGCCACACTGTGTGTTCCAACCGTGTGCACTATGCGTAAGTGCACACAGTCGTGTTTTACTATACTCTTGAGGACAATGCTTTGTCTTTTCCTTTGTCCCTGTAATATAACACTCTCCCGTAGACTAAGCACACAAACGCCTGATTTCAACAAAAGATGAACTCTCGAGGACAACAAAGAATCTGTTCTCCCTTTGTCTGTCTGTCCTCGGAGTGTATATAGTTCACGTACACACATGTCAGACTTGTCTGGGCATTTGGTTCAGTAATCGTGGCTGTCTGTGATCGGTCAAAACATGTATCAGTCTGCCCTAGAGGGTGCAGGTTCGAATCCAGCTCCAGTACCTAATATTTACCGACGTTGTGAAACAAAATGTCTTCAACAAATTAGAACAGTCTCCATAACCCCCATTTGAAATTTGGTGATGTTCTTTTGGAAGTATCCTGTTCATAAATTTATGACGTCTCCGATTGTTTCATTTGTACATTGTCTCCTTTATATGGTAGAAATACTCGGTTAAGACGTATCAATAATTGTTACTCATGGGCTGAGAAAACTCTTTGCCTGATGACGCCCAACACACTGACTGGGCAAATGGTTTTAAAATTTCAGGCTATCGCAAAAACTAAAACTTGCCAACTGATGTCACGTCTTGCATTTTTGTCCAAAATTCTGCCGAATCTCACATGTATCCCTTGTCCATTTTTAAGCTGTAACACTAAACATGCCTCCTTTTGAAAGCTCAAATACACGTCATGTGACCAGTCATGTGACTAAGTCATGTGGTCTATGGTTTCAACCATCTTAGGCAAGAAGTGTTTGTCAGTGCAGGTTTTCACAAAATCACTTGTACATTTAGTTAACTGGGTTTAGTCATCTTGTTTATAAAAAAAAAAAGGTGACACACGTGACATCGAAAAATAAGAGTCAATTTTGTGATCGTTGTGTTTGTTTTAGAATACATCAAATACAAGTCTTTGTTGGGTGAGTTTAGCCTTACCCCTGTGGTGTATTTGAACTAAAAGGATTGTTCCAAGTGTTTAGATTTTTTCAAACGGTAGTGATTTATTCAGGAACATTAAAGTGTATGTGCATTGCCGTTAATTATCAAGTCAAATTTTACTTGGGACTGATGTTCATCCAGTTTTGATTTGTTGTATGATTCTAGAAATTACTCCATTGCAATAAATAAATGAGCAAGCCCATGTTACAACCCTAACATTTTCTGAGATTCAATTCCATTCCTGTGTACTTTGCTTTTGGAATTTCTGCCTTATTTTGAGAAAAGTCAATTTTTGGCCGATTTTGACTAAAAAAAGTAAGGCTAAATTTTTTCAAATTTTGGCCAAAAAATGATATTTCTTGAAAGTTGCTAGAAAGATGCCTTAAGGGCCCTAGAACGCATTCCAAATCGGTTGCTGGACAGATGTGCTATTAAAGTGGTAATTTCGGCGAAAAATTCAGGTAAAATCGTTCAAAATTAACTCTTTTTTTCTCCAAAAATTGTTGGTTTTTTTGCCCAAATCTTCAAAATGATGCGTGTTAGAGTATTGATTGATGTTCCTCTTGCATCCAGATGAATTTCTGCCTTGTTATGAGAAAAGTCAATTTTTGGCCGATTTTGACTAAAAATGTAAGGCTAACTAACCCCTTGCATTTTTTTCAATTTTGGCCAAAAAATGAAATTTCTTGAAAGTTGCTAGAAAGATACCTTAAGGGCCCTTGAACGCATTCCAAATCGATTGTTGGACAGATGTGCTATTAAAGGGGTAATTTCGGCGAAAAATTCAGGTAAAATCGTTCAAAAATGAACTCTTTTTTTCTCCAAAAATTGTTGGTTTTTTGGGCCAAATCTTCAAAATGATGCGTGTTAGAGTATTGATTGATGTTGCTCTTGCATCCAGATGAATTTCTGCCTTGTTTTGAGAAAAGTCAATTTTTGGCCGATTTTGAGTAAAAATGTAAGGCTAACCCCTTGCATTTTTTTCAATTTTGGCCAAAAAATGAAATTTCTTGAAAGTTGCTAGAAAGATACCTTAAGGGCCCTTGAACGCATTCCAAATCGATTGTTGGACAGATGTGCTATTAAAGGGGTAATTTCGGCGAAAAATTCAGGTAAAATCGTTCAAAAATGAACTCTTTTTTTCTCCAAAAATTGTGGGTTTTTTTGGGCCAAATCTTCAAAATGATGCGTGTTAGAGTATTGATTGATGTTCCTCTTGCATCCAGATGAATTTCTGCCTTGTTTTGAGAAAAGTCAATTTTTGGCCGATTTTGAGTAAAAATGTAAGGCTAACCCCTTGCATTTTTTTCAATTTTGGCCAAAAAATGAAATTTCTTGAAAGTTGCTAGAAAGATACCTTAAGGGCCCTTGAACGCATTCCAAATCGATTGTTGGACAGATGTGCTATTAAAGTGGTAATTTCGGCGAACAATTCAGGTAAAATCGTTCAAAATTAACTCTTTTTTTCTCCAAAAATTGTTGGTTTTTTTGCCCAAATCTTCAAAATGATGCGTGTTAGAGTATTGATTGATGTTCCTCTTGCATCCAGATGAATTTCTGCCTTGTTTTGAGAAAAGTCAATTTTTGGCCGATTTTGACTATTAAAATATGTAAGGCTAACCCCTTGCATTTTTTTCAATTTTGGCCAAAAAATGAAATTTCTTGAAAGTTGCTAGAAAGATACCTTAAGGGCCCTTGAACGCATTCCAAATCGATTGTTGGACAGATGTGCTATTAAAGTGGTAATTTCGGCGAAAAATTCAGGTAAAATCGTTCAAAATTAACTCTTTTTTTCTCCAAAAATTGTTGGTTTTTTGGCCCAAATCTTCAAAATGATGCGTGTTAGAGTATTGATTGATGTTCCTCTTGCATCCAGATGAATTTCTGCCTTGTTTTGAGAAAAGTCAATTTTTGGCCGATTTTGACTATTAAAAAATGTAAGGCTTACCCCTTGCATTTTTTTCAATTTTGGCCAAAAAATGAAATTTCTTGAAAGTTGCTAGAAAGATACCTTAAGGGCCCTTGAACGCATTCCAAATCGATTGTTGGACAGATGTGCTATTAAAGGGGTAATTTCGGCGAAAAATTCAGGTAAAATCGTTCAAAAATGAACTCTTTTTTTCTCCAAAAATTGTGGTTTTTTTTGCCCAAATCTTCAAAATGATGCGTGTTAGAGTATTGATTGATGTTCCTCTTGCATCCAGATGAATTTCTGCCTTGTTTTGAGAAAAGTCAATTTTTGGCCGATTTTGAGTAAAAATGTAAGGCTAACCCCTTGCATTTTTTTCAATTTTGGCAAAAAAATGAAATTTCTTGAAAGTTGCTAGAAAGATACCTTAAGGGCCCCTGAACGCATTCCAAATCGATTGTTGGACAGATGTGCTATTAAAGGGGTAATTTCGGCGAAAAATTCAGGTAAAATCGTTCAAAAATGAACTCTTTTTTCCTCCAAAAATTGTTGGTTTTTTTTGCCCAAATCTTCAAAATGATGCGTGTTAGAGTATTGATTGATGTTCCTCTTGCATCCAGATGAATTTCTGCCTTGTTTTGAGAAAAGTCAATTTTTGGCCGATTTTGACTATTAAAAAATGTAAGGCTAACCCCTTGCATTTTTCCAATTTTGGCCAAAAAATGAAATTTCTTGAAAGTTGCTAGAAAGATACCTTAAGGGCCCTTGAACGCATTCCAAATCGATTGTTGGACAGATGTGCTATTAAAGGGGTAATTTCGGCGAAAAATTCAGGTAAAATCGTTCAAAAATGAACTCTTTTTTTCTCCAAATATTGTGGGTTTTTTTTGCCCAAATCTTCAAAATGATGCGTGTTAGAGTATTGATTGATGTTCCTCTTGCATCCAGATGAATTTCTGCCTTGTTTTGAGAAAAGTCAATTTTTGGCCGATTTTGACTATTAAAAAATGTAAGGCTAACCCCTTGCATTTTTTTCAATTTTGGCCATAAAATGAAATTTCTTGAAAGTTGCTAGAAAGATACCTTAAGGGCCCTTGAACGCATTCCAAATCGATTGTTGGACAGATGTGCTATTAAAGTGGTAATTTCGGCGAAAAATTCAGGTAAAATCGTTCAAAATTAACTCTTTTTTTTCTCCAAAAATTGTTGGGTTTTTTGCCCAAATCTTCAAAATGATGCGTGTTAGAGTATTGATTGATGTTGCTCTTGCATCCAGATGAATTTCTGCCTTGTTTTGAGAAAAGTCAATTTTTGGCCGATTTTGACTAAAAATGTAAGGCTAACCCCTTGCATTTTTTTCAATTTTGGCCAAAAAATGAAATTTCTTGAAAGTTGCTAGAAAGATACCTTAAGGGCCCCTGAACACATTCCAAATCGATTTCTGGACAGATGTGCTATTAAAGGGGTAATTCCGTCGAAAAATTAAGGTAAAATTGCTCAAAAAAAAACTTTTTCTCTCCAAAAAATTGATGATTTTTGCCCAAATCTTCAAAATGATGCGTGTTGGAGTATTGATTGATGTTCCTCTTGCATCCAGATGAATTTCTGCCTTGTTTTGAGAAAAGTCAATTTTTGGCCGATTTTTAGTAAAAATGTAAGGCTAACCCCTTGCATTTTTTTCAATTTTGGCCAAAAAATGAAATTTCTTGAAAGTTGCTAGAAAGATACCTTAAGGGCCCTTGAACGCATTCCAAATCGATTGTTGGACAGATGTGCTATTAAAGGGGTAATTTCGGCGAAAAATTCAGGTAAAATCGTTCAAAAATGAACTCTTTTTTTCTCCAAATATTGTGGGGTTTTTTTGCCCAAATCTTCAAAATGATGCGTGTTAGAGTACTGATTGATGTTCCTCTTGCATCCAGATGAATTTCTGCCTTGTTTTGAGAAAAGTCAATTTTTGGCCGATTTTGACTATTAAAAAATGTAAGGCTAACCCCTTGCATTTTTTTCAATTTTGGCCATAAAATGAAATTTCTTGAAAGTTGCTAGAAAGATACCTTAAGGGCCCTTGAACGCATTCCAAATCGATTGTTGGACAGATGTGCTATTAAAGGGGTAATTTCGGCGAAAAATTCAGGTAAAATCGTTCAAAAATGAACTCTTTTTTCCTCCAAAAATTGTGGGTTTTTTTGCCCAAATCTTCAAAATGATGCGTGTTAGAGTATTGATTGATGTTCCTCTTGCATCCAGATGAATTTCTGCCTTGTTTTGAGAAAAGTCAATTTTGGCCGATTTTGACTAAAAATGTAAGGCTACCCCCTTGCATTTTTTTCAATTTTGGCCAAAAAATGAAATTTCTTGAAAGTTGCTAGAAAGATACCTTAAGGGCCCTTGAACGCATTCCAAATCGATTGTTGGACAGATGTGCTATTAAAGGGGTAATTTCGGCGAAAAATTCAGGTAAAATCGTTCAAAAATGAACTCTTTTTTTCTCCAAATATTGTGGGTTTTTTTTGCCCAAATCTTCAAAATGATGCGTGTTAGAGTATTGATTGATGTTCCTCTTGCATCCAGATGAATTTCTGCCTTGTTTTGAGAAAAGTCAATTTTTGGCCGATTTTGACTATTAAAAAATGTAAGGCTAACCCCTTGCATTTTTTTCAATTTTGGCCAAAAAATGAAATTTCTTGAAAGTTGCTAGAAAGATACCTTAAGGACCCTTGAACGCATTCCAAATCGATTGTTGGACAGATGTGCTATTAAAGGGGTAATTTGGGCGAAAAATTCAGGTAAAATCGTTCAAAAATGAACTCTTTTTTTCTCCAAAAATTGTGGGTTTTTTTGCCCAAATCTTCAAAATGATGCGTGTTAGAGTATTGATTGATGTTCCTCTTGCATCCAGATGAATTTCTGCCTTGTTTTGAGAAAAGTCAATTTTTGGCCGATTTTGACTATTAAAAAATGTAAGGCTAACCCCTTGCATTTTTCCAATTTTGGCCAAAAAATGAAATTTCTTGAAAGTTGCTAGAAAGATACCTTAAGGGCCCTTGAACGCATTCCAAATCGATTGTTGGACAGATGTGCTATTAAAGGGGTAATTTCGGCGAAAAATTCAGGTAAAATCGTTCACAATTGAATTTTTTTTCTCCAAAAATTGTGGGTTTTTTTGCCCAAATCTTTAAAATTATGCGTGTTGGAGTATTGATTGATGTTCCTCTTGCATCCAGATGAATTTCTGTCTTGTTTTGAGAAAGTCAATTTTTGGCCGATTTTGACTAAAAATGTAAGGCATTGCATTTTTTCCAATTTTGGCCAAAAAATGAAATTTCTTGAAAGTTGCTAGAAAGATACCTTAAGGGCCCCTGAACGCATTCCAAATCGATTGTTGGACAGATGTGCTATTAAAGGGGTAATTTCGTCGAATAATTAAGGTAAAATCGTTCAAAAATGAACTTTTTTTCTCCAAAAATTGTTGTTGTTTTTTTCCCAAATCTTCAAAATTATGCGTGTTAGAGTATTGATTGATGCTCCTCTTGCATCCAGATGAATTTCTGCCTTGTTTTGAAAAAAGTCAATTTTTGGCCGATTTTGACTAAAAATGTAAGGCTAACCCCTTGCATTTTTTTCAATTTTGGCCAAAAAAAATGAAATTTCTTGAAAGTTGCTAGAAAGATACCTTAAGGGCCCTTGAACGCATTCCAAATCGATTGTTGGACAGATGTGCTATTAAAGGGGTAATTTCGGCGAAAAATTCAGGTAAAATCGTTCAAAAATGAACTCTTTTTTTCTCCAAATATTGTGGGTTTTTTTTGCCCAAATCTTCAAAATGATGCGTGTTAGAGTATTGATTGATGTTCCTCTTGCATCCAGATGAATTTCTGCCTTGTTTTGAGAAAAGTCAATTTTTGGCCGATTTTGACTATTAAAAAATGTAAGGCTAACCCCTTGCATTTTTTTCAATTTTGGCCATAAAATGAAATTTCTTGAAAGTTGCTAGAAAGATACCTTAAGGGCCCTTGAACGCATTCCAAATCGATTGTTGGACAGATGTGCTATTAAAGGGGTAATTTCGGCGAAAAATTCAGGTAAAATCGTTCAAAAATGAACTCTTTTTCTCCAAATATTGTGGGTTTTTTTTGCCCAAATCTTCAAAATGATGCGTGTTAGAGTATTGATTGATGTTCCTCTTGCATCCAGATGAATTTCTGCCTTGTTTTGAGAAAAGTCAATTTTTGGCCGATTTTGACTATTAAAAAATGTAAGGCTAACCCCTTGCATTTTTTTCAATTTTGGCCAAAAAATGAAATTTCTTGAAAGTTGCTAGAAAGATACCTTAAGGGCCCTTGAACGCATTCCAAATCGATTGTTGGACAGATGTGCTATTAAAGGGGTAATTTCGGCGAAAAATTCAGGTAAAATCGTTCAAAAATGAACTCTTTTTTCCTCCAAAAATTGTGGGTTTTT
Source organism: Patiria pectinifera (assembly GCA_029964075.1). NCBI lineage: Eukaryota > Metazoa > Echinodermata > Asteroidea > Valvatida > Asterinidae > Patiria > Patiria pectinifera. The sequence continues at coordinate 20,318,836 of CM057143.1, read as the reverse complement.
TTGCCCAAATCTTCAAAATGATGCGTGTTAGAGTATTGATTGATGTTCCTCTTGCATCCAGATGAATTTCTGCCTTGTTTTGAGAAAAGTCAATTTTTGGCCGATTTTGAGTAAAAATGTAAGGCTAACCCCTTGCATTTTTTTTAAATTTTGGCCAAAAAATGAAATTTCTTGAAAGTTGCTAGAAAGATACCTTAAGGGCCCTTGAACGCATTCCAAATCGATTGTTGGACAGATGTGCTATTAAAGGGGTAATTTCGGCGAAAAATTCAGGTAAAATCGTTCAAAAATGAACTCTTTTTTTCTCCAAATATTGTGGGTTTTTGCCCAAATCTTCAAAATGATGCGTGTTAGAGTATTGATTGATGTTCCTCTTGCATCCAGATGAATTTCTGCCTTGTTTTGAGAAAAGTCAATTTTGGCCGATTTTGACTATTAAAAATGTAAGGCTAACCCCTTGCATTTTTCAATTTTGGCCAAAAATGAAATTTCTTGAAAGTTGCTAGAAATATACCTTAAGGCCAAAAAAAGAACGTCTCCAGCTTCTGGTATGCGCGCGTCGCCGTAGCCATGCGCGTCGGCAAAATGAAAAAGTTTTTTTTTCAATGAAAGATGATGTCTGAAAACCGCCAAACTCACTGGTTTGACTGGAATTCTGCTGCTGCGCAATTTCAACGTGTTTTTAGATGGAGTTATGATCGAGAATAAGCTTTATGTGGCCTCTCTGGACTCCCATATATTTGCACTAAGTTTAGTCGGGCACCATTTGCAGTGATCAGCCGACATTTGAAGCAAAAGTCGGGTAAAAAAAAGCCAATTCGCCGCACAACTTTTTGGACAAGCTCCATACCAGAAACCGGGGACTTTTTTTTTTGGGCCTAAGGGCCCCTGAACGCATTCCAAATCGATTGTTGGACAGATGTGCTATTAAAGGGGTAATTTCGTCGAATAATTAAGGTAAAATCGTTCAAAAAGGAACCTTTTTTCTCCAAAAATTGTGGGTTTTTTTGCCCAAATCTTTAAAATTATGCGTGTTAGAGTATTGATTGATGTTCCTCTTGCATCCAGATGAATTTCTGCCTTGTTTTGAGAAAAGTCAATTTTTGGCCGATTTTGACTATTAAAATATGTAAGGCTAACCCCTTGCAGTTTTTTCAATTTTGGCCAAAAAATGAAATTTCTTGAAAGTTGCTAGAAAGATACCTTAAGGGCCCCTGAACGCATTCCAAATCGATTGTTGGACAGATGTGCTATTAAAGGGGTAATTTCGGCGAAAAATTCAGGTAAAATCGTTCAAAAATGAACTCTTTTTTCCTCCAAAAATTGTTGGTTTTTTTTGCCCAAATCTTCAAAATGATGCGTGTTAGAGTATTGATTGATGTTCCTCTTGCATCCAGATGAATTTCTGCCTTGTTTTGAGAAAAGTCAATTTTGGCCGATTTTGACTATTAAAAAATGTAAGGCTAACCCCTTGCATTTTTCCAATTTTGGCCAAAAAATGAAATTTCTTGAAAGTTGCTAGAAAGATACCTTAAGGGCCCTTGAACGCATTCCAAATCGATTGTTGGACAGATGTGCTATTAAAGGGGTAATTTCGGCGAAAAATTCAGGTAAAATCGTTCAAAAATGAACTCTTTTTTTCTCCAAATATTGTGGGTTTTTTTTGCCCAAATCTTCAAAATGATGCGTGTTAGAGTATTGATTGATGTTCCTCTTGCATCCAGATGAATTTCTGCCTTGTTTTGAGAAAAGTCAATTTTTGGCCGATTTTGACTATTAAAAAATGTAAGGCTAACCCCTTGCATTTTTTTCAATTTTGGCCATAAAATGAAATTTCTTGAAAGTTGCTAGAAAGATACCTTAAGGGCCCTTGAACGCATTCCAAATCGATTGTTGGACAGATGTGCTATTAAAGTGGTAATTTCGGCGAAAAATTCAGGTAAAATCGTTCAAAATTAACTCTTTTTTTTCTCCAAAAATTGTTGGGTTTTTTGCCCAAATCTTCAAAATGATGCGTGTTAGAGTATTGATTGATGTTGCTCTTGCATCCAGATGAATTTCTGCCTTGTTTTGAGAAAAGTCAATTTTTGGCCGATTTTGACTAAAAATGTAAGGCTAACCCCTTGCATTTTTTTCAATTTTGGCCAAAAAATGAAATTTCTTGAAAGTTGCTAGAAAGATACCTTAAGGGCCCCTGAACACATTCCAAATCGATTTCTGGACAGATGTGCTATTAAAGGGGTAATTCCGTCGAAAAATTAAGGTAAAATTGCTCAAAAAAAAACTTTTTCTCTCCAAAAAATTGATGATTTTTGCCCAAATCTTCAAAATGATGCGTGTTGGAGTATTGATTGATGTTCCTCTTGCATCCAGATGAATTTCTGCCTTGTTTTGAGAAAAGTCAATTTTTGGCCGATTTTTAGTAAAAATGTAAGGCTAACCCCTTGCATTTTTTTCAATTTTGGCCAAAAAATGAAATTTCTTGAAAGTTGCTAGAAAGATACCTTAAGGGCCCTTGAACGCATTCCAAATCGATTGTTGGACAGATGTGCTATTAAAGGGGTAATTTCGGCGAAAAATTCAGGTAAAATCGTTCAAAAATGAACTCTTTTTTTCTCCAAATATTGTGGGGTTTTTTTGCCCAAATCTTCAAAATGATGCGTGTTAGAGTACTGATTGATGTTCCTCTTGCATCCAGATGAATTTCTGCCTTGTTTTGAGAAAAGTCAATTTTTGGCCGATTTTGACTATTAAAAAATGTAAGGCTAACCCCTTGCATTTTTTTCAATTTTGGCCAAAAAATGAAATTTCTTGAAAGTTGCTAGAAAGATACCTTAAGGGCCTTTGAACGCATTCCAAATCGATTGTTGGACAGATGTGCTATTAAAGGGGTAATTTCGGCGAAAAATTCAGGTAAAATCGTTCAAAAATGAACTCTTTTTTCCTCCAAAAATTGTGGGTTTTTTTGCCCAAATCTTCAAAATGATGCGTGTTAGAGTATTGATTGATGTTCCTCTTGCATCCAGATGAATTTCTGCCTTGTTTTGAGAAAAGTCAATTTTTGGCCGATTTTGAGTAAAAATGTAAGGCTAACCCCTTGCATTTTTTTTGAATTTTGGCCAAAAATTGAAATTTCTTGAAAGTTGCTAGAAAGATACCTTAAGGGCCCTTGAACGCATTCCAAATCGATTGTTGGACAGATGTGCTATTAAAGGGGTAATTTCGGCGAAAAATTCAGGTAAAATCGTTCAAAAATGAACTCTTTTTTTCTCCAAATATTGTGGGTTTTTTTTGCCCAAATCTTCAAAATGATGCGTGTTAGAGTATTGATTGATGTTCCTCTTGCATCCAGATGAATTTCTGCCTTGTTTTGAGAAAAGTCAATTTTTGGCCGATTTTGACTATTAAAATATGTAAGGCTAACCCCTTGCAGTTTTTTCAATTTTGGCCAAAAAATGAAATTTCTTGAAAGTTGCTAGAAAGATACCTTAAGGGCCCCTGAACGCATTCCAAATCGATTGTTGGACAGATGTGCTATTAAAGGGGTAATTTCGGCGAAAAATTCAGGTAAAATCGTTCAAAAATGAACTCTTTTTTCCTCCAAAAATTGTTGGTTTTTTTTGCCCAAATCTTCAAAATGATGCGTGTTAGAGTATTGATTGATGTTCCTCTTGCATCCAGATGAATTTCTGCCTTGTTTTGAGAAAAGTCAATTTTTGGCCGATTTTGACTATTAAAAAATGTAAGGCTAACCCCTTGCATTTTTCCAATTTTGGCCAAAAAATGAAATTTCTTGAAAGTTGCTAGAAAGATACCTTAAGGGCCCTTGAACGCATTCCAAATCGATTGTTGGACAGATGTGCTATTAAAGGGGTAATTTCGGCGAAAAATTCAGGTAAAATCGTTCAAAAATGAACTCTTTTTTTCTCCAAATATTGTGGGTTTTTTTTGCCCAAATCTTCAAAATGATGCGTGTTAGAGTATTGATTGATGTTCCTCTTGCATCCAGATGAATTTCTGCCTTGTTTTGAGAAAAGTCAATTTTTGGCCGATTTTGACTATTAAAAAATGTAAGGCTAACCCCTTGCATTTTTTTCAATTTTGGCCATAAAATGAAATTTCTTGAAAGTTGCTAGAAAGATACCTTAAGGGCCCTTGAACGCATTCCAAATCGATTGTTGGACAGATGTGCTATTAAAGGGGTAATTTCGGCGAAAAATTCAGGTAAAATCGTTCAAAAATGAACTCTTTTTTTCTCCAAATATTGTGGGGTTTTTTTGCCCAAATCTTCAAAATGATGCGTGTTAGAGTACTGATTGATGTTCCTCTTGCATCCAGATGAATTTCTGCCTTGTTTTGAGAAAAGTCAATTTTTGGCCGATTTTGACTATTAAAAAATGTAAGGCTAACCCCTTGCATTTTTTCAATTTTGGCCAAAAAATCAAACTTCTTGAAAGTTGCTAGAAAGATACCTTAAGGGCCCTTGAACGCATTCCAAATCGATTACTGGACATATGTGCTATTAAAGGAGAAATTCTGTCGAAAAATGAAGGTAAAATCGCTCAAAAAATAATTTTTTCTCCAAAAATTGTGGGTTTTTTTGCCCAAATCTTCAAAATGATGCGTGTTAGAGTATTGATTGATGTTCCTCTTGCATCCAGATGAATTTCTGCCTTGTTTTGAGAAAAGTCAATTTTTGGCCGATTTTGAGTAAAAATGTAAGGCTAACCCCTTGCATTTTTTTTGAATTTTGGCCAAAAATTGAAATTTCTTGAAAGTTGCTAGAAAGATACCTTAAGGGCCCTTGAACGCATTCCAAATCGATTGTTGGACAGATGTGCTATTAAAGGGGTAATTTCGGCGAAAAATTCAGGTAAAATCGTTCAAAAATGAACTCTTTTTTTCTCCAAATATTGTGGGTTTTTTTTGCCCAAATCTTCAAAATGATGCGTGTTAGAGTATTGATTGATGTTCCTCTTGCATCCAGATGAATTTCTGCCTTGTTTTGAGAAAAGTCAATTTTTGGCCGATTTTGACTATTAAAAAATGTAAGGCTAACCCCTTGCATTTTTTTCAATTTTGGCCAAAAAATGAAATTTCTTGAAAGTTGCTAGAAAGATACCTTAAGGCCAAAAAAAAAAGTCTCCGGTTTCTGGTATGCGCGCGCGTCGCCGTAGCCATGCGCGTCGGCAAAATGAAAAAGTTTTTTTTTCAATGAAAGATGATGTCTGAAAACCGCCAAACTCACTGGTTTGACTGGAATTCTGCTGCTGCGCAATTTCAACGTGTTTTTAGATGGAGTTATGATCGAGAATAAGCTTTATGTGGCCTCTCTGGACTCCCATATATTTGCACTAAGTTTAGTCGGGCACCATTTGCAGTGATCAGCCGACATTTGAAGCAAAAAAGTCGGGTAAAAAAAAAAAAAAGCCGCGTCGCCGCACCACTTTTTGGACAAGCTCCATACCAGAAACCGGGGACTTTTTTTTTTTGGCCTAAGGACCCTTGAACGCATTCCAAATCGATTGTTGGACAGATGTGCTATTAAAGGGGTAATTTCGGCGAAAAATTCAGGTAAAATCGTTCAAAAATGAACTCTTTTTTTCTCCAAAAATTGTGGGTTTTTTTGCCCAAATCTTCAAAATGATGCGTGTTAGAGTATTGATTGATGTTCCTCTTGCATCCAGATGAATTTCTGCCTTGTTTTGAGAAAAGTCAATTTTTGGCCGATTTTGACTATTAAAATATGTAAGGCTAACCCCTTGCAGTTTTTTCAATTTTGGCCAAAAAATGAAATTTCTTGAAAGTTGCTAGAAAGATACCTTAAGGGCCCTTGAACGCATTCCAAATCGATTGTTGGACAGATGTGCTATTAAAGGGGTAATTTCGGCGAAAAATTCAGGTAAAATCGTTCAAAAATGAACTCTTTTTTTCTCCAAATATTGTGGGTTTTTTTTGCCCAAATCTTCAAAATGATGCGTGTTAGAGTATTGATTGATGTTCCTCTTGCATCCAGATGAATTTCTGCCTTGTTTTGAGAAAAGTCAATTTTTGGCCGATTTTGACTATTAAAAAATGTAAGGCTAACCCCTTGCATTTTTTTCAATTTTGGCCATAAAATGAAATTTCTTGAAAGTTGCTAGAAAGATACCTTAAGGGCCCTTGAACGCATTCCAAATCGATTGTTGGACAGATGTGCTATTAAAGGGGTAATTTCGGCGAAAAATTCAGGTAAAATCGTTCAAAAATGAACTCTTTTTTTCTCCAAATATTGTGGGGTTTTTTTGCCCAAATCTTCAAAATGATGCGTGTTAGAGTACTGATTGATGTTCCTCTTGCATCCAGATGAATTTCTGCCTTGTTTTGAGAAAAGTCAATTTTTGGCCGATTTTGACTATTAAAAAATGTAAGGCTAACCCCTTGCATTTTTTTCAATTTTGGCCAAAAAATGAAATTTCTTGAAAGTTGCTAGAAAGATACCTTAAGGGCCCTTGAACGCATTCCAAATCGATTGTTGGACAGATGTGCTATTAAAGGGGTAATTTCGGCGAAAAATTCAGGTAAAATCGTTCAAAAATGAACTCTTTTTTCCTCCAAAAATTGTGGGTTTTTTTGCCCAAATCTTCAAAATGATGCGTGTTAGAGTATTGATTGATGTTCCTCTTGCATCCAGATGAATTTCTGCCTTGTTTTGAGAAAAGTCAATTTTTGGCCGATTTTGAGTAAAAATGTAAGGCTAACCCCTTGCATTTTTTTCAATTTTGGCCAAAAAATGAAATTTCTTGAAAGTTGCTAGAAAGATACCTTAAGGGCCCTTGAACGCATTCCAAATCGATTGTTGGACAGATGTGCTATTAAAGGGGTAATTTCGGCGAAAAATTCAGGTAAAATCGTTCAAAAATGAACTCTTTTTTTCTCCAAATATTGTGGGTTTTTTTTGCCCAAATCTTCAAAATGATGCGTGTTAGAGTATTGATTGATGTTCCTCTTGCATCCAGATGAATTTCTGCCTTGTTTTGAGAAAAGTCAATTTTTGGCCGATTTTGACTATTAAAAAATGTAAGGCTAACCCCTTGCATTTTTTTCAATTTTGGCCAAAAAATGAAATTTCTTGAAAGTTGCTAGAAAGATACCTTAAGGCCAAAAAAAAAAAGTCTCCGGTTTCTGGTATGCGCGCGCGTCGCCGTAGCCATGCGCGTCGGCAAAATGAAAAAGTTTTTTTTTCAATGAAAGATGATGTCTGAAAACCGCCAAACTCACTGGTTTGACTGGAATTCTGCTGCTGCGCAATTTCAACGTGTTTTTAGATGGAGTTATGATCGAGAATAAGCTTTATGTGGCCTCTCTGGACTCCCATATATTTGCACTAAGTTTAGTCGGGCACCATTTGCAGTGATCAGCCGACATTTGAAGCAAAAAAGTCGGGTAAAAAAAAAAAAAAGCCGCGTCGCCGCACCACTTTTTGGACAAGCTCCATACCAGAAACCGGGGACTTTTTTTTTTTGGCCTAAGGACCCTTGAACGCATTCCAAATCGATTGTTGGACAGATGTGCTATTAAAGGGGTAATTTCGGCGAAAAATTCAGGTAAAATCGTTCAAAAATGAACTCTTTTTTTCTCCAAAAATTGTGGGTTTTTTTGCCCAAATCTTCAAAATGATGCGTGTTAGAGTATTGATTGATGTTCCTCTTGCATCCAGATGAATTTCTGCCTTGTTTTGAGAAAAGTAAATTTTTGGCCGATTTTGACTATTAAAATATGTAAGGCTAACCCCTTGCAGTTTTTTCAATTTTGGCCAAAAAATGAAATTTCTTGAAAGTTGCTAGAAAGATACCTTAAGGGCCCCTGAACGCATTCCAAATCGATTGTTGGACAGATGTGCTATTAAAGGGGTAATTTCGGCGAAAAATTCAGGTAAAATCGTTCAAAAATGAACTCTTTTTTCCTCCAAAAATTGTTGGTTTTTTTTGCCCAAATCTTCAAAATGATGCGTGTTAGAGTATTGATTGATGTTCCTCTTGCATCCAGATGAATTTCTGCCTTGTTTTGAGAAAAGTCAATTTTTGGCCGATTTTGACTATTAAAAAATGTAAGGCTAACCCCTTGCATTTTTCCAATTTTGGCCAAAAAATGAAATTTCTTGAAAGTTGCTAGAAAGATACCTTAAGGGCCCTTGAACGCATTCCAAATCGATTGTTGGACAGATGTGCTATTAAAGGGGTAATTTCGGCGAAAAATTCAGGTAAAATCGTTCAAAAATGAACTCTTTTTTTCTCCAAATATTGTGGGGTTTTTTTGCCCAAATCTTCAAAATGATGCGTGTTAGAGTATTGATTGATGTTCCTCTTGCATCCAGATGAATTTCTGCCTTGTTTTGAGAAAAGTCAATTTTTGGCCGATTTTGACTATTAAAAAATGTAAGGCTAACCCCTTGCATTTTTTTCAATTTTGGCCATAAAATGAAATTTCTTGAAAGTTGCTAGAAAGATACCTTAAGGGCCCTTGAACGCATTCCAAATCGATTGTTGGACAGATGTGCTATTAAAGTGGTAATTTCGGCGAAAAATTCAGGTAAAATCGTTCAAAATTAACTCTTTTTTTCTCCAAAATTGTTGGTTTTTGCCCAAATCTTCAAAATGATGCGTGTTAGAGTATTGATTGATGTTGCTCTTGCATCCAGATGAATTTCTGCCTTGTTTTGAGAAAAGTCAATTTTTGGCCGATTTTGACTAAAAATGTAAGGCTAACCCCTTGCATTTTTTTCAATTTTGGCCAAAAAATGAAATTTCTTGAAAGTTGCTAGAAAGATACCTTAAGGGCCCCTGAACACATTCCAAATCGATTTCTGGACAGATGTGCTATTAAAGGGGTAATTCCGTCGAAAAATTAAGGTAAAATTGCTCAAAAAAAAACTTTTTCTCTCCAAAAAATTGATGATTTTTGCCCAAATCTTCAAAATGATGCGTGTTGGAGTATTGATTGATGTTCCTCTTGCATCCAGATGAATTTCTGCCTTGTTTTGAGAAAAGTCAATTTTTGGCCGATTTTTAGTAAAAATGTAAGGCTAACCCCTTGCATTTTTTTCAATTTTGGCCAAAAAATGAAATTTCTTGAAAGTTGCTAGAAAGATACCTTAAGGGCCCTTGAACGCATTCCAAATCGATTGTTGGACAGATGTGCTATTAAAGGGGTAATTTCGGCGAAAAATTCAGGTAAAATCGTTCAAAAATGAACTCTTTTTTTCTCCAAATATTGTGGGGTTTTTTTGCCCAAATCTTCAAAATGATGCGTGTTAGAGTACTGATTGATGTTCCTCTTGCATCCAGATGAATTTCTGCCTTGTTTTGAGAAAAGTCAATTTTTGGCCGATTTTGACTATTAAAAAATGTAAGGCTAACCCCTTTGCAATTTTTCAATTATGGCTGAAAAATGAAATTTCTTGAAAGTTGCTAGAAAGATACCTTAAGGGCCCTTGAACGCATTCCAAATCGATTGTTGGACAGATGTGCTATTAAAGGGGTAATTTCGGAGAAAAATTCAGGTAAAATCGTTCAAAAATGAACTCTTTTTCCTCCAAAAATTGTGGGTTTTTTGCCCAAATCTTCAAAATGATGCGTGTTAGAGTATTGATTGATGTTCCTCTTGCATCCAGATGAATTTCTGCCTTGTTTTGTGAAAAGTCAATTTTTGGCCGATTTTGAGTAAAAATCTAAGGCTAACCCCTTGCAGTTTTTCAATTTTGGCCAAAAATGAAATTTCTTGAAAGTTGCTAGAAAGATACCTTAAGGGCCCTTGAACGCATTCCAAATCGATTTTTGGACAGATGTGCTATTAGAGGGGTAATTTCGGCGAAAAATTCAGGTAAAATCGTTCAAAATGAACTCTTTTTCTCCAAATATTGTGGGTTTTTTTGCCCAAATCTTCAAAATGATGCGTGTTAGAGTATTGATTGATGTTCCTCTTGCATCCAGATGAATTTCTGCCTTGTTTTGAGAAAAGTCAATTTTGGCCGATTTTGACTATTAAAAATGTAAGGCTAACCCCTTGCATTTTTCAATTTTGGCCAAAAATGAAATTTCTTGAAAGTTGCTAGAAAGATACCTTAAGGACCCTTGAACGCATTCCAAATCGATTGTTGGACAGATGTGCTATTAAAGGGGTAATTTCGGCGAAAATTAAGGTAAAATCGTTCAAAAATGAACTTTTTTTTCTCCAAAAATTGTTGTTGTTTTTTTCCCAAATCTTCAAAATTATGCGTGTTAGAGTATTGATTGATGCTCCTCTTGCATCCAGATGAATTTCTGCCTTGTTTTGAAAAAAGTCAATTTTTGGCCGATCTTGACTATTAAAAAATGTAAGGCTAACCCCTTGCATTTTTCCAATTTTGGCCAAAAAATGAAATTTCTTGAAAGTTGCTAGAAAGATACCTTAAGGGCCCTTGAACGCATTCCAAATCGATTGTTGGACAGATGTGCTATTAAAGTGGTAATTTCGGCGAAAAATTCAGGTAAAATCGTTCAAAATTAACTCTTTTTTCTCCAAAAATTGTTGGGTTTTTGCCCAAATCTTCAAAATGATGCGTGTTAGAGTATTGATTGATGTTCCTCTTGCATCCAGATGAATTTCTGTCTTGTTTTGAGAAAGTCAATTTTTGGCCGATTTTGACTAAAAATGTAAGGCCAACCCCTTGCATTTTTTTCAATTTTGGCCAAAAAATGAAATTTCTTGAAAGTTGCTAGAAAGATACCTTAAGGGCCCCTGAACACATTCCAAATCGATTTCTGGACAGATGTGCTATTAAAGGGGTAATTCCGTCGAAAAATTAAGGTAAAATTGCTCAAAAAAAAACTTTTTCTCTCCAAAAAATTGATGATTTTTGCCCAAATCTTCAAAATGATGCGTGTTGGAGTATTGATTGATGTTCCTCTTGCATCCAGATGAATTTCTGCCTTGTTTTGAGAAAAGTCAATTTTTGGCCGATTTTTAGTAAAAATGTAAGGCTAACCCCTTGCATTTTTTTCAATTTTGGCCAAAAAATGAAATTTCTTGAAAGTTGCTAGAAAGATACCTTAAGGGCCCTTGAACGCATTCCAAATCGATTGTTGGACAGATGTGCTATTAAAGGGGTAATTTCGGCGAAAAATTCAGGTAAAATCGTTCAAAAATGAACTCTTTTTTTCTCCAAATATTGTGGGGTTTTTTTGCCCAAATCTTCAAAATGATGCGTGTTAGAGTACTGATTGATGTTCCTCTTGCATCCAGATGAATTTCTGCCTTGTTTTGAGAAAAGTCAATTTTTGGCCGATTTTGACTATTAAAAAATGTAAGGCTAACCCCTTGCATTTTTTTCAATTTTGGCCAAAAAATGAAATTTCTTGAAAGTTGCTAGAAAGATACCTTAAGGCCAAAAAAAAAAAGTCTCCGGTTTCTGGTATGGAGCTTGCCCCAAAAATGGTGCGGCGACGCGGCTTTTTTTTTTTTTTTACCTGTTTTTTTTTTTTTTTTTGGCTTCAAATGTCGGCTGATGACTGCAAATGGTGCCCGATTAAACTTAGTGCAAATATATGGGAGTCCAGAGAGGCCACATAAATCTTATTCTCGATCATAACCCCTTCTAAAAACACGTTAAAATTGTGCAGCAGCAGAATTCCAGTCAAACCAGTGAGTTTGGCGGTTTTGAAACATCATCTTGTATTGAAAAAAAAACTTTTTCATTTTGCCGACGCGCATGGCTACGGCGACGCGCGCGCATACCAGAAACCGGAGACTTTTTTTTTTTTGCCTAAGGGCCCTTGAACGCATTCCAAATCGATTGTTGGACAGATGTGCTATTAAAGGGGTAATTTCGGCGAAAAATTCAGGTAAAATCGTTCAAAAATGAACTCTTTTTTCCTCCAAAAATTGTGGGTTTTTTTGCCCAAATCTTCAAAATGATGCGTGTTAGAGTATTGATTGATGTTCCTCTTGCATCCAGATGAATTTCTGCCTTGTTTTGAGAAAAGTCAATTTTTGGCCGATTTTGAGTAAAAATGTAAGGCTAACCCCTTGCATTTTTTTCAATTTTGGCCAAAAAATGAAATTTCTTGAAAGTTGCTAGAAAGATACCTTAAGGGCCCTTGAACGCATTCCAAATCGATTGTTGGACAGATGTGCTATTAAAGGGGTAATTTCGGCGAAATATTCAGGTAAAATCGTTCAAAAATGAACTCTTTTTTTCTCCAAATATTGTGGGTTTTTTTTGCCCAAATCTTCAAAATGATGCGTGTTAGAGTATTGATTGATGTTCCTCTTGCATCCAGATGAATTTCTGCCTTGTTTTGAGAAAAGTCAATTTTTGGCCGATTTTGACTATTAAAAAATGTAAGGCTAACCCCTTGCATTTTTTTCAATTTTGGCCATAAAATGAAATTTCTTGAAAGTTGCTAGAAAGATACCTTAAGGGCCCTTGAACACATTCCAAATCGATTGCTGGACAGATGTGCTATTAAAGGGGTAATTTCGTCGAAAAATTCAGGTAAAATCGTTCAAAAATGAACTCTTTTTTTCTCCAAAAATTGTGGGTTTTTTTGCCCAAATCTTCAAAATGATGCGTGTTAGAGTATTGATTGATGTTCCTCTTGCATCCAGATGAATTTCTGCCTTGTTTTGAGAAAAGTCTATTTTTGGCCGATTTTGACTATTAAAAAATGTAAGGCTAACCCCTTGCATTTTTTTCAATTTTGGCCAAAAAATGAAATTTCTTGAAAGTTGCTAGAAAGATACCTTAAGGGCCCTTGCACGCATTCCAAATCGATTGTTGGACAGATGTGCTATTAAAGGGGTAATTTCGGCGAAAAATTCAGGTAAAATCGTTCAAAAATGAACTCTTTTTTTCTCCAAAAATTGTGGGTTTTTTTGCCCAAATCTTCAAAATGATGCGTGTTAGAGTATTGATTGATGTTCCTCTTGCATCCAGATGAATTTCTGCCTTGTTTTGAGAAAAGTCAATTTTTGGCCGATTTTGAGTAAAAATGTAAGGCTAACCCCTTGCATTTTTTTTGAATTTTGGCCAAAAATTGAAATTTCTTGAAAGTTGCTAGAAAGATACCTTAAGGGCCCTTGAACGCATTCCAAATCGATTGTTGGACAGATGTGCTATTAAAGGGGTAATTTCGGCGAAAAATTCAGGTAAAATGATTGAAAAGAGATCTCTGTTTTTGCCCAAATATTGTGGGTTTTTTTTGCCCAAATCTTCAAAATGATGCGTGTTAGAGTATTGATTGATGTTCCTCTTGCATCCAGATGAATTTCTGCCTTGTTTTGAGAAAAGTCAATTTTTGGCCGATTTTGACTATTAAAATATGTAAGGCTAACCCCTTGCAGTTTTTTCAATTTTGGCCAAAAAATGAAATTTCTTGAAAGTTGCTAGAAAGATACCTTAAGGACCCTTGAACGCATTCCAAATCGATTGTTGGACAGATGTGCTATTAAAGGGGTAATTTCGGCGAAAAATTCAGGTAAAATCGTTCAAAAATGAACTCTTTTTTTCTCCAAAAATTGTTGGTTTTTTGGCCCAAATCTTCAAAATGATGCGTGTTAGAGTATTGATTGATGTTCCTCTTGCATCCAGATGAATTTCTGCCTTGTTTTGAGAAAAGTCAATTTTTGGCCGATTTTGACTATTAAAAAATGTAAGGCTAACCCCTTGCATTTTTCCAATTTTGGCCAAAAAATGCAATTTCTTGAAAGTTGCTAGAAAGATACCTTAAGGGCCCTTGAACGCATTCCAAATCGATTGTTGGACAGATGTGCTATTAAAGGGGTAATTTCGGCGAAAAATTCAGGTAAAATCGTTCAAAAAGGAACCTTTTTTCTCCAAAAATTGTGGGTTTTTTTGCCCAAATCTTCAAAATGATGCGTGTTAGAGTATTGATTGATGTTCCTCTTGCATCCAGATGAATTTCTGCCTTGTTTTGAGAAAAGTCAATTTTTGGCCGATTTTGACTATTAAAAAATGTAAGGCTAACCCCTTGCATTTTTTTCAATTTTGGCCATAAAATGAAATTTCTTGAAAGTTGCTAGAAAGATACCTTAAGGGCCCTTGAACGCATTCCAAATCGATTGTTGGACAGATGTGCTATTAAAGTGGTAATTTCGGCGAAAAATTCAGGTAAAATCGTTCAAAATTAACTCTTTTTTTCTCCAAAAATTGTTGGTTTTTTTGCCCAAATCTTCAAAATGATGCGTGTTAGAGTATTGATTGATGTTCCTCTTGCATCCAGATGAATTTCTGCCTTGTTTTGAGAAAAGTCAATTTTTGGCCGATTTTGACTAAAAATGTAAGGCTAACCCCTTGCATTTTTTTCAATTTTGGCCAAAAAATGAAATTTCTTGAAAGTTGCTAGAAAGATACCTTAAGGGCCCCTGAACACATTCCAAATCGATTGCTGGACAGATGTGCTATTAAAGGGGTAATTCCGTCGAAAAATTAAGGTAAAATTGCTCAAAAAAAAACTTTTTCTCTCCAAAAAATTGATGATTTTTGCCCAAATCTTCAAAATGATGCGTGTTGGAGTATTGATTGATGTTCCTCTTGCATCCAGATGAATTTCTGCCTTGTTTTGAGAAAAGTCAATTTTTGGCCGATTTTGACTAAAAATGTAAGGCTAACCCCTTGCATTTTTTTCAATTTTGGCCAAAAAATGAAATTTCTTGAAAGTTGCTAGAAAGATACCTTAAGGGCCCTTGAACACATTCCAAATCGATTGCTGGACAGATGTGCTATTAAAGGGGTAATTTCGTCGAATAATTAAGGTAAAATTGCTCAAAATTAATTTTTTTTTCTCCAAAAATTGTGGGTTTTTTTGCCCAAATCTTCAAAATGATGCGTGTTAGAGTATTGATTGATGTTCCTCTTGCATCCAGATGAATTTCTGCCTTGTTTTGAGAAAAGTCAATTTTTGGCCGATTTTGACTAAAAATGTAAGGCTAACCCCTTGCATTTTTTTCAATTTTGGCCAAAAAATGAAATTTCTTGAAAGTTGCTAGAAAGATACCTTAAGGGCCCTTGAACACATTCCAAATAGATTGCTGGACAGATGTGCTATTAAAGGGGTAATTTCGTCGAATAATTAAGGTAAAATTGCTCACAATTAATTTTTTTTTCTACAAAAATTGTGGGTTTTTTTGCCCAAATCTTCAAAATGATGCGTGTTAGAGTATTGATTGATGTTCCTCTTGCATCCAGATGAATTTCTGCCTTGTTTTGAGAAAGTCAATTTTTGGCCGATTTTGACTAAAAATGTAAGGCTAACCCCTTGCATTTTTTCCAATTTTGGCCAAAAAATGAAATTTCTTGAAAGTTGCTAGAAAGATACCTTAAGGGCCCCTGAACACATTCCAAATCGATTGCTGGACAGATGTGCTATTAAAGGGGTAATTCCGTCGAAAAATTAAGGTAAAATTACTCAAAAAATAACTTTTTTCCTCAAAAATTGATGATTTCTGCCGAAATCTTCTAAATTATGCGTGTTGGAGTATTGATTGATGTTCCTCTTGCATCCAGATGAATTTCTGTCTTGTTTTGAGAAAGTCAATTTTTGGCCGATTTTGACTAAAAATGTAAGGCATTGCATTTTTTCCAATTTTGGCCAAAAAATGAAATTTCTTGAAAGTTGCTAGAAAGATACCTTAAGGGCCCTTGAACGCATTCCAAATCGATTGTTGGACAGATGTGCTATTAAAGGGGTAATTTCGGCGAAAAATTAAGGTAAAATCGTTCAAAATTAACTATTTTTTTCCCCAAAAATTGTTGGTTTTTTTGCCCAAATCTTCTAAATTATGCGTGTTAGAGTATTGATTGATGTTCCTCTTGCATCCAGATGAATTTCTGCCTTGTTTTGAGAAAAGTCAATTTTTGGCCGATTTTGACTAAAAATGTAAGGCTAACCCCTGCATTTTTTTCAATTTTGGCCAAAGAAATGAAATTTCTTGAAAGTTGCTAGAAAGATACCTTAAGGGCCCCTGAACACATTCCAAATCGATTGCTGGACTGATGTGCTATTAAAGGGGTAATTCCGTCGAAAAATTAAGGTAAAATTACTCAAAAAATAATTTTTCTCTCCAAAAAATTGATGATTTTTGCCCAAATCTTCAAAATTATGCGTGTTAGAGTATTGATTGATGTTCCTCTTGCATCCAGATGAATTTCTGCCTTGTTTTGAGAAAAGTCAATTTTTGGCCGATTTTGACTAAAAATGTAAGGCTAACCCCTTGCATTTTTTTCAATTTTGGCCAAAAAATGAAATTTCTTGAAAGTTGCTAGAAAGATACCTTAAGGGCCCTTGAACGCATTCCAAATCGATTGTTGGACAGATGTGCTATTAAAGTGGTAATTTCGGCGAAAAATTCAGGTAAAATCGTTCAAAATTAACTCTTTTTTTCTCCAAAAATTGTTGGTTTTTTTGCCCAAATCTTCAAAATGATGCGTGTTAGAGTATTGATTGATGTTCCTCTTGCATCCAGATGAATTTCTGCCTTGTTTTGAGAAAAGTCAATTTTTGGCCGATTTTGACTAAAAATGTAAGGCTAACCCCTTGCATTTTTTCAATTTTGGCCATAAAAATGAAATTTCTTGAAAGTTGCTAGAAAGATACCTTAAGGGCCCTTGAACACATTCCAAATCGATTGCTGGACAGATGTGCTATTAAAGGGGTAATTTCGTCGAATAATTAAGGTAAAATTGCTCAAAATTAATTTTTTTTTCTCCAAAAATTGTTGGTTTTTTTGCCCAAATCTTCAAAATGATGCGTGTTAGAGTATTGATTGATGTTCCTCTTGCATCCAGATGAATTTCTGCCTTGTTTTGAGAAAAGTCAATTTTTGGCCGATTTTGACTAAAAATGTAAGGCTAACCCCTTGCATTTTTTTCAATTTTGGCCAAAAAATGAAATTTCTTGAAAGTTGCTAGAAAGATACCTTAAGGGCCCTTGAACACATTCCAAATAGATTGCTGGACAGATGTGCTATTAAAGGGGTAATTTCGTCGAATAATTAAGGTAAAATTGCTCACAATTAATTTTTTTTTCTCCAAAAATTGTTGTTTTTTTTGCCCAAATCTTCAAAATGATGCGTGTTAGAGTATTGATTGATGTTCCTCTTGCATCCAGATGAATTTCTGCCTTGTTTTGAGAAAAGTCAATTTTTGGCCGATTTTGACTAAAAATGTAAGGCTAACCCCTTGCATTTTTTTCAATTTTGGCCAAAAAATGAAATTTCTTGAAAGTTGCTAGAAAGATACCTTAAGGGCCCCTGAACACATTCCAAATCGATTGCTGGACTGATGTGCTATTAAAGGGGTAATTCCGTCGAAAAATTAAGGTAAAATTACTCAAAAAATAACTTTCTCTCTCCAAAAAATTGATGATTTCTGCCGAAATCTTCTAAATTATGCGTGTTGGAGTATTGATTGATGTTCCTCTTGCATCCAGATGAATTTCTGTCTTGTTTTGAGAAAGTCAATTTTTGGCCGATTTTGACTAAAAATGTAAGGCATTGCATTTTTTCCAATTTTGGCCAAAAAATGAAATTTCTTGAAAGTTGCTAGAAAGATACCTTAAGGGCCCCTGAACGCATTCCAAATCGATTGTTGGACAGATGTGCTATTAAAGTGGTAATTTCGGCGAAAAATTCAGGTAAAATCGTTCAAAATTAACTCTTTTTTTCTCCAAAAATTGTTGGTTTTTTTGCCCAAATCTTCAAAATGATGCGTGTTAGAGTATTGATTGATGTTCCTCTTGCATCCAGATGAATTTCTGCCTTGTTTTGAGAAAAGTCAATTTTAGCCTAATGTTGTGAAAAATGTAAGGCTTACCCCTTGCCATTTTGTCAATTTTGGCCAAAAAATGAAATTTCTTGAAAGTTGCTAGAAAGATACCTTAAGGGCCCTTGAACACATTCCAAATCGATTGCTGGACAGATGTGCTATTAAAGGGGTAATTTCGTCGAATAATTAAGGTAAAATTGCTCACAATTAATTTTTTTTTCTACAAAAATTGTGGGTTTTTTTGCCCAAATCTTTAAAATTATGCGTGTTAGAGTATTGATTGATGTTCCTCTTGCATCCAGATGAATTTCTGCCTTGTTTTGAGAAAAGTCAATTTTTGGCCGATTTTTTCCAATTTTGGCCAAAAAATGAAATTTCTTGAAAGTTGCTTGAAAGATAACTTAAGGGCCCCTGAACGCATTCCAAATCGATTGTTGGACAGATGTGCTATTAAAGGGGGAATTCCGTCGAAAAATTAAGGTAAAATTGCTCAAAAAATAACTTTTTCTCTCAAAAAAATTGATGATTTTTGCCCAAATCTTCAAAATTATGCGTGTTGGAGTATTGATTGATGTTCCTCTTGCATCCAGATGAAATTCTGCCTTGTTTTGAGAAAAGTCAATTTTTGGCCGATTTTGACTAAAAATGTAAGGCTAACCCCTTGCATTTTTTCCAATTTTGGCCAAAAAATGAAATTTCTTGAAAGTTGCTAGAAAGATACCTTAAGGGCCCTTGAACGCATTCCAAATCGATTGTTGGACAGATGTGCTATTAAAGGGGTAATTTCGGCGAAAAATTAAGGTAAAATCGTTCACAATTAACTTTTTTTTCTCCAAAAATTGTTGGTTTTTTTTGCCCAAATCTTCAAAATTATGCGTGTTGGAGTATTGATTGATGTTCCTCTTGCATCCAGATGAATTTCTGCCTTGTTTTGAGAAAGTCAATTTTTGGCCGATTTTGACTAAAAATGTAAGGCATTGCATTTTTTCCAATTTTGGCCAAAAAATGAAATTTCTTGAAAGTTGCTAGAAAGATACCTTAAGGGCCCTTGAACACATTCCAAATCGATTGCTGGACAGATGTGCTATTAAAGGGGTAATTTCGTCGAATAATTAAGGTAAAATTGCTCAAAATTAATTTTTTTTTCTCCAAAAATTGTGGGTTTTTTTGCCCAAATCTTCAAAATGATGCGTGTTAGAGTATTGATTGATGTTCCTCTTGCATCCAGATGAATTTCTGCCTTGTTTTGAGAAAAGTCAATTTTTGGCCGATTTTGACTAAAAATGTAAGGCTAACCCCTTGCATTTTTTTCAATTTTGGCCAAAAAATGAAATTTCTTGAAAGTTGCTAGAAAGATACCTTAAGGGCCCTTGAACACATTCCAAATAGATTGCTGGACAGATGTGCTATTAAAGGGGTAATTTCGTCGAATAATTAAGGTAAAATTGCTCACAATTAATTTTTTTTTCTCCAAAAATTGTTGTTTTTTTTGCCCAAATCTTCAAAATGATGCGTGTTAGAGTATTGATTGATGTTCCTCTTGCATCCAGATGAATTTCTGCCTTGTTTTGAGAAAAGTCAATTTTTGGCCGATTTTGACTAAAAATGTAAGGCTAACCCCTTGCATTTTTTTCAATTTTGGCCAAAAAATGAAATTTCTTGAAAGTTGCTAGAAAGATACCTTAAGGGCCCCTGAACACATTCCAAATCGATTGCTGGACAGATGTGCTATTAAAGGGGGAATTCCGTCGAAAAATTAAGGTAAAATTGCTCAAAAAATAACTTTTTCTCTCAAAAAAATTGATGATTTTTGCCCAAATCTTCAAAATTATGCGTGTTGGAGTATTGATTGATGTTCCTCTTGCATCCAGATGAAATTCTGCCTTGTTTTGAGAAAAGTCAATTTTTGGCCGATTTTGACTAAAAATGTAAGGCTAACCCCTTGCATTTTTTTCAATTTTGGCCAAAAAATGAAATTTCTTGAAAGTTGCTAGAAAGATACCTTAAGGGCCCTTGAACGCATTCCAAATCGATTGTTGGACAGATGTGCTATTAAAGTGGTAATTTCGGCGAAAAATTCAGGTAAAATCGTTCAAAATTAACTCTTTTTTTCTCCAAAAATTGTTGGTTTTTTTGCCCAAATCTTCAAAATGATGCGTGTTAGAGTATTGATTGATGTTCCTCTTGCATCCAGATGAATTTCTGCCTTGTTTTGAGAAAAGTCAATTTTTGGCCGATTTTGACTAAAAATGTAAGGCTAACCCCTTGCATTTTTTTCAATTTTGGCCAAAAAATGAAATTTCTTGAAAGTTGCTAGAAAGATACCTTAAGGGCCCTTGAACACATTCCCAAATCGATTGCTGGACAGATGTGCTATTAAAGGGGTAATTTCGTCGAATAATTAAGGTAAAATTGCTCAAAATTAATTTTTTTTTCTCCAAAAATTGTTGGTTTTTTTGCCCAAATCTTCAAAATGATGCGTGTTAGAGTATTGATTGATGTTCCTCTTGCATCCAGATGAATTTCTGCCTTGTTTTGAGAAAAGTCAATTTTTGGCCGATTTTGAGTAAAAATGTAAGGCTAACCCCTTGCATTTTTTTTAATTTTGGCCAAAAAAATGAAATTTCTTGAAAGTTGCTAGAAAGATACCTTAAGGGCCCCTGAACACATTCCAAATCGATTGCTGGACAGATGTGCTATTAAAGAGGTAATTTCGTCGAATAATTAAGGTGAAATTGCTCACAATTAATTTTTTTTTCTCCAAAAATTGTTGGTTTTTTTGCCCAAATCTTCAAAATGATGCGTGTTAGAGTATTGATTGATGTTCCTCTTGCATCCAGATGAATTTCTGCCTTGTTTTGAGAAAAGTCAATTTTTGGCCGATTTTGACTATTAAAAAATGTAAGGCTAACCCCTTGCATTTTTTTCAATTTTGGCCATAAAATGAAATTTCTTGAAAGTTGCTAGAAAGATACCTTAAGGGCCCTTGAACGCATTCCAAATCGATTGTTGGACAGATGTGCTATTAAAGGGCTAATTTCGGCGAAAAATTCAGGTAAAATCGTTCAAAAATGAACTCTTTTTTTCTCCAAAAATTGTTGTTTTTTTGGGCCAAATCTTCAAAATGATGCGTGTTAGAGTATTGATTGATGTTCCTCTTGCATCCAGATGAATTTCTGCCTTGTTTTGAGAAAAGTCAATTTTTGGCCGATTTTGACTATTAAAATATGTAAGGCTAACCCCTTGCATTTTTTCCAATTTTGGCTAAAAAATGAAATTTCTTGAAAGTTGCGAGAAAGATACCTTAAGGGCCCTTGAACGCATTCCAAATCGATTGTTGGACAGATGTGCTATTAAAGGGGTAATTTCGGCGAAAAATTAAGGTAAAATCGTTCAAAATTAACACTTTTTTTCTCCAAAAATTGTTGATTTTTTGCCCAAATCTTCAAAATTATGCGTGTTAGAGTATTGATTAATGTTCCTCTTGCATCCAGATGAATTTCTGCCTTGTTTTGAGAAAAGTCAATTTTTGGCCGATTTTGACTAAAAATGTAAGGTTAACCCTTTACATTTTTTTCAATTTTGGCAAAAAAATGAAATTTCTTGAAAGTTGCTAGAAAGATGCCTTAAGGGCCCTAGAACGCATTCCAAATCTATTACTGGAGAGATGTGCTATTAAAGGGGTAATTCCGTCCAAAAATTTAGGTAAAATCGCACCAAAAATATTAATTTTTTTCTCCAAAAATTGATGATTTTTGCCCAAATCTTCAAAATCGTGCGTGTTAGAGTATTGATTGATTTTCCTCTTGCATCCAGATGAATGTCTGCCTTGTTTTGAGAAAAGTCATTTTTTGGCCGATTTCGACTAAAAATGTAAGGCTAACCCCTTGCATTTTTGTCAATTTTGGCAAAAAAAATGAGATTTCTTGAAAGTTGCTAGAAAGATACCTTAAGGGCCCTTGAACGCATTCCAAATCGATTGTTGGACAGATGTGCTATTAAAGTGGTAATTTCGGCGAAAAATTCAGGTAAAATCGTTCAAAATTAACTCTTTTTTTTCTCCAAAAATTGTTGGTTTTTTTGCCCAAATCTTCAAAATGATGCGTGTTAGAGTATTGATTGATGTTCCTCTTGCATCCAGATGAATTTCTGCCTTGTTTTGAGAAAAGTCAATTTTTGGCCGATTTTGACTAAAAATGTAAGGCTAACCCCTTGCATTTTTTTCAATTTTGGCCAAAAAATGAAATTTCTTGAAAGTTGCTAGAAAGATACCTTAAGGGCCCTTGAACACATTCCAAATCGATTGCTGGACAGATGTGCTATTAAAGGGGTAATTTCGTCGAATAATTAAGGTAAAATTGCTCAAAATTAATTTTTTTTTCTCCAAAAATTGTGGGTTTTTTTGCCCAAATCTTCAAAATGATGCGTGTTAGAGTATTGATTGATGTTCCTCTTGCATCCAGATGAATTTCTGCCTTGTTTTGAGAAAAGTCAATTTTTGGCCGATTTTGACTAAAAATGTAAGGCTAACCCCTTGCATTTTTTTCAATTTTGGCCAAAAAATGAAATTTCTTGAAAGTTGCTAGAAAGATACCTTAAGGGCCCTTGAACACATTCCAAATAGATTGCTGGACAGATGTGCTATTAAAGGGGTAATTTCGTCGAATAATTAAGGTAAAATTGCTCACAATTAATTTTTTTTTCTCCAAAAATTGTTGTTTTTTTTGCGCAAATCTTCAAAATGATGCGTGTTAGAGTATTGATTGATGTTCCTCTTGCATCCAGATGAATTTCTGCCTTGTTTTGAGAAAAGTCAATTTTCGGCCTTTTTTGACTCGAAATGTAAGGCTAACCCCTTGAATTTTTTTCAGTTTTGGCCCAAAAATGAAATTGCTTGAAAGTTGCTAGAAAGATATTTTAAGGACCCTGGAATGCATTCGAAATCGATTGCTGGACAGATGTGCTATTAAAGGGGACATTCCGTCGAAAAAGTAAGGTAAAATTGCTCAAAAATAACTTTTTCTCCAAAAATTGATGATTTTTGCCCAAATCTTCAAAATTATGCGTGTTGGAGTATTGATTGATGTTCCTCTTGCATCCAGATGAATTTCTGCCTTGTTTTGAGAAAGTCAATTTTTGGCCGATTTTGACTAAAAATGTAAGGCTAACCCCTTGCATTTTTTCCAATTTTGGCCAAAAAATGAAATTTCTTGAAAGTTGCTAGAAAGATACCTTAAGGGCCCTTGAACGCATTCCAAATCGATTGTTGGACAGATGTGCTATTAAAGGGGTAATTTCGGCGAAAAATTAAGGTAAAATCGTTCAAAATTAACTATTTTTTCTCCAAAAATGTTTGTTTTATTTGCCCAAATCTTCAAAATGATGCGTGTTAGAGTATTGATTGATGTTCCTCTTGCATCCAGATGAATTTCTGCCTTGTTTTGAGAAAAGTCAATTTTTGGCCGATTTTGACTAAAAATGTAAGGCTAACCCCTTGCATTTTTTTCAATTTTGGCCAAAAAATGAAATTTCTTGAAAGTTGCTAGAAAGATACCTTAAGGGCCCTTGAACACATTCCCAAATCGATTGCTGGACAGATGTGCTATTAAAGGGGTAATTTCGTCGAATAATTAAGGTAAAATTGCTCAAAATTAATTTTTTTTTCTCCAAAAATTGTTGGTTTTTTTGCCCAAATCTTCAAAATGATGCGTGTTAGAGTATTGATTGATGTTCCTCTTGCATCCAGATGAATTTCTGCCTTGTTTTGAGAAAAGTCAATTTTTGGCCGATTTTGAGTAAAAATGTAAGGCTAACCCCTTGCATTTTTTTTAATTTTGGCCAAAAAAATGAAATTTCTTGAAAGTTGCTAGAAAGATACCTTAAGGGCCCCTGAACACATTCCAAATCGATTGCTGGACAGATGTGCTATTAAAGGGGTAATTTCGTCGAATAATTAAGGTGAAATTGCTCACAATTAATTTTTTTTTCTCCAAAAATTGTTGTTTTTTTTGCCCAAATCTTCAAAATGATGCGTGTTAGAGTATTGATTGATGTTCCTCTTGCATCCAGATGAATTTCTGCCTTGTTTTGAGAAAAGTCAATTTTTGGCCGATTTTGACTATTAAAAAATGTGAGGCTAACCCCTTGCATTTTTTTCAATTTTGGCCATAAAATGAAATTTCTTGAAAGTTGCTAGAAAGATACCTTAAGGGCCCTTGAACGCATTCCAAATCGATTGTTGGACAGATGTGCTATTAAAGGGCTAATTTCGGCGAAAAATTCAGGTAAAATCGTTCAAAAATGAACTCTTTTTTTCTCCAAAAATTGTTGTTTTTTTGGGCCAAATCTTCAAAATGATGCGTGTTAGAGTATTGATTGATGTTCCTCTTGCATCCAGATGAATTTCTGCCTTGTTTTGAGAAAAGTCAATTTTTGGCCGATTTTGACTATTAAAATATGTAAGGCTAACCCCTTGCATTTTTTCCAATTTTGGCTAAAAAATGAAATTTCTTGAAAGTTGCGAGAAAGATACCTTAAGGGCCCTTGAACGCATTCCAAATCGATTGTTGGACAGATGTGCTATTAAAGTGGTAATTTCGGCGAAAAATTCAGGTAAAATCGTTCAAAATTAACTCTTTTTTTCTCCAAAAATTGTTGTTTTTTTTGCCCAAATCTTCAAAATGATGCGTGTTAGAGTATTGATTGATGTTCTTCTTGCATCCAGATGAATTTCTGCCTTGTTTTGAGAAAAGTCAATTTTTGGCCGATTTTGAGTAAAAATGTAAGGCTAACCCCTTGCATTTTTTTCAATTTTGGCCAAAAAATGAAATTTCTTGAAAGTTGCTAGAAAGATACCTTAAGGGCCCCTGAACACATTCCAAATCGATTGCTGGACAGATGTGCTATTAAAGGGGTAATTCCGTCGAAAAATTAAGGTAAAATTGCTCAAAAAATAACTTTTTCTCTCCAAAAAATTGATGATTTTTGCCCAAATCTTCAAAATTATGCGTGTTGGAGTATTGATTGATGTTCCTCTTGCATCCAGATGAAATTCTGCCTTGTTTTGAGAAAAGTCAATTTTTGGCCGATTTTGACTAAAAATGTAAGGCTAACCCCTTGCATTTTTTTCAATTTTGGCCAAAAAATGAAATTTCTTGAAAGTTGCTAGAAAGATACCTTAAGGGCCCTTGAACGCATTCCAAATCGATTGTTGGACAGATGTGCTATTAAAGTGGTAATTTCGGCGAAAAATTCAGGTAAAATCGTTCAAAATTAACTCTTTTTTTCTCCAAAAATTGTTGGTTTTTTTGCCCAAATCTTCAAAATGATGCGTGTTAGAGTATTGATTGATGTTCCTCTTGCATCCAGATGAATTTCTGCCTTGTTTTGAGAAAAGTCAATTTTTGGCCGATTTTGACTAAAAATGTAAGGCTAACCCCTTGCATTTTTTTCAATTTTGGCCAAAAAATGAAATTTCTTGAAAGTTGCTAGAAAGATACCTTAAGGGCCCTGAACACATTCCCAAATCGATTGCTGGACAGATGTGCTATTAAAGGGGTAATTTCGTCGAATAATTAAGGTAAAATTGCTCAAAATTAATTTTTTTTTCTCCAAAAATTGTTGGTTTTTTTGCCCAAATCTTCAAAATGATGCGTGTTAGAGTATTGATTGATGTTCCTCTTGCATCCAGATGAATTTCTGCCTTGTTTTGAGAAAAGTCAATTTTTGGCCGATTTTGACTATTAAAAAATGTAAGGCTAACCCCTTGCATTTTTTTCAATTTTGGCCATAAAATGAAATTTCTTGAAAGTTGCTAGAAAGATACCTTAAGGGCCCTTGAACGCATTCCAAATCGATTGTTGGACAGATGTGCTATTAAAGGGCTAATTTCGGCGAAAAATTCAGGTAAAATCGTTCAAAAATGAACTCTTTTTTTCTCCAAAAATTGTTGTTTTTTTGGGCCAAATCTTCAAAATGATGCGTGTTAGAGTATTGATTGATGTTCCTCTTGCATCCAGATGAATTTCTGCCTTGTTTTGAGAAAAGTCAATTTTTGGCCGATTTTGACTATTAAAATATGTAAGGCTAACCCCTTGCATTTTTTCCAATTTTGGCTAAAAAATGAAATTTCTTGAAAGTTGCGAGAAAGATACCTTAAGGGCCCTTGAACGCATTCCAAATCGATTGTTGGACAGATGTGCTATTAAAGTGGTAATTTCGGCGAAAAATTCAGGTAAAATCGTTCAAAATTAACTCTTTTTTTCTCCAAAAATTGTTGTTGTTTTTGCCCAAATCTTCAAAATGATGCGTGTTAGAGTATTGATTGATGTTCTTCTTGCATCCAGATGAATTTCTGCCTTGTTTTGAGAAAAGTCAATTTTTGGCCGATTTTGACTAAAAATGTAAGGCTAACCCCTTGCATTTTTTTCAATTTTGGCCAAAAAATGAAATTTCTTGAAAGTTGCTAGAAAGATACCTTAAGGGCCCCTGAACACATTCCAAATCGATTGCTGGACAGATGTGCTATTAAAGGGGGAATTCCGTCGAAAAATTAAGGTAAAATTGCTCAAAAAATAACTTTTTCTCTCAAAAAAATTGATGATTTTTGCCCAAATCTTCAAAATTATGCGTGTTGGAGTATTGATTGATGTTCCTCTTGCATCCAGATGAAATTCTGCCTTGTTTTGAGAAAAGTCAATTTTTGGCCGATTTTGACTAAAAATGTAAGGCTAACCCCTTGCATTTTTTTCAATTTTGGCCAAAAAATGAAATTTCTTGAAAGTTGCTAGAAAGATACCTTAAGGGCCCTTGAACGCATTCCAAATCGATTGTTGGACAGATGTGCTATTAAAGTGGTAATTTCGGCGAAAAATTCAGGTAAAATCGTTCAAAATTAACTCTTTTTTTCTCCAAAAATTGTTGGTTTTTTTGCCCAAATCTTCAAAATGATGCGTGTTAGAGTATTGATTGATGTTCTTCTTGCATCCAGATGAATTTCTGCCTTGTTTTGAGAAAAGTCAATTTTTGGCCGATTTTGACTAAAAATGTAAGGCTAACCCCTTGCATTTTTTTCAATTTTGGCCAAAAAATGAAATTTCTTGAAAGTTGCTAGAAAGATACCTTAAGGGCCCCTGAACACATTCCAAATCGATTGCTGGACAGATGTGCTATTAAAGGGAAAATTCCGTCAAAAATGTAAGGTAAAATTGCTGAACAAATTTGGGGTTTTTTCCTCAAAAAATGATGATTTTTGCCCAAATCTTCAAAATTTTGCGAGCTGGAGTATTGATTGATGTTCCTTTTGCATCCAGATGAATTGCTGCCTCGTTTTGAGAAAAGTTAATTTTTGGCAAATTTTGACTGAAATTTAAGGCTAACCCCTTGCATTTCTTTCAATTTTGGCCAAAAAATGAAATCGCTTGAAAGTTGCTTCATAGATGCCTTAAGGGCCCTTGAACACATTCCCAAATCGATTGCTGGACAGATGTGCTATTAAAGGGGTAATTTCGTCGAATAATTAAGGTAAAATTGCTCAAAATTAATTTTTATTTCTCACAAAATCGATGGTTTTTGCTCAAAACTTCAAAATGATGCGTGTTAGAGTATTGATTGATGTTCCTCTTGCATCCAGATGAATTTCTGCCTTGTTTTGAGAAAAGTCAATTTTTGGCCGATTTTGAGTAAAAATGTAAGGCTAACCCCTTGCATTTTTTTTAATTTTGGCCAAAAAAATGAAATTTCTTGAAAGTTGCTAGAAAGATACCTTAAGGGCCCCTGAACACATTCCAAATCGATTGCTGGACAGATGTGCTATTAAAGGGGTAATTTCGTCGAATAATTAAGGTGAAATTGCTCACAATTAATTTTTTTTTCTCCAAAAATTGTTGGTTTTTTTGCCCAAATCTTCAAAATGATGCGTGTTAGAGTATTGATTGATGTTCCTCTTGCATCCAGATGAATTTCTGCCTTGTTTTGAGAAAAGTCAATTTTTGGCCGATTTTGACTATTAAAATATGTAAGGCTAACCCCTTGCATTTTTTCCAATTTTGGCTAAAAAACGAAATTTCTTGAAAGTTGCGAGAAAGATACCTTAAGGGCCCTTGAACGCATTCCAAATCGATTGTTGGACAGATGTGCTATTAAAGTGGTAATTTCGGCGAAAAATTCAGGTAAAATCGTTCAAAATTAACTCTTTTTTTCTCCAAAAATTGTTGGTTTTTTTGCCCAAATCTTCAAAATGATGCGTGTTAGAGTATTGATTGATGTTCCTCTTGCATCCAGATGAATTTCTGCCTTGTTTTGAGAAAAGTCAATTTTTGGCCGATTTTGACTAAAAATGTAAGGCTAACCCCTTGCATTTTTTTCAATTTTGGCCAAAAAATGAAATTTCTTGAAAGTTGCTAGAAAGATACCTTAAGGGCCCCTGAACACATTCCAAATCGATTGCTGGACAGATGTGCTATTAAAGGGGTAATTCCGTCGAAAAATTATGGTAAAATTGCTCAAAAAATAACTTTTTCTCTCCAAAAAATTGATGATTTTTGCCCAAATCTTCAAAATTATGCGTGTTGGAGTATTGATTGATGTTCCTCTTGCATCCAGATGAATTTCTGCCTTGTTTTGAGAAAAGTCAATTTTTGGCCGATTTTGACTAAAAATGTAAGGCTAACCCCTTGCATTTTTTTCAATTTTGGCCAAAAAATGAAATTTCTTGAAAGTTGCTAGAAAGATACCTTAAGGGCCCTTGAACACATTCCAAATAGATTGCTGGACAGATGTGCTATTAAAGGGGTAATTCCGTCGAAAAATTAAGGTAAAATTGCTCAAAAAATAACTTTTTCTCTCCAAAAAATTGATGATTTTTGCCCAAATCTTCAAAATGATGCGTGTTGGAGTATTGATTGATGTTCCCCTTGCATCCAGATGAATTTCTGCCTTGTTTTGAGAAAAGTCAATTTTTGGCCGATTTTGACTAAAAATGTAAGGCTAACCCCTTGCATTTTTTTGAATTTTGGCCAAAAAATGAAATTTCTTGAAAGTTGCTAGAAAGATACCTTAAGGGCCCTTGAACGCATTCCAAATCGATTGTTGGACAGATGTGCTATTAAAGTGGTAATTTCGGCGAAAAATTCAGGTAAAATCGTTCAAAATTAACTCTTTTTTTCTCCAAAAATTGTTGTTTTTTTGGGCCAAATCTTCAAAATGATGCGTGTTAGAGTATTGATTGATGTTCCTCTTGCATCCAGATGAATTTCTGCCTTGTTTTGAGAAAAGTCAATTTTTGGCCGATTTTGACTATTAAAATATGTAAGGCTAACCCCTTGCATTTTTTCCAATTTTGGCTAAAAAATGAAATTTCTTGAAAGTTGCGAGAAAGATACCTTAAGGGCCCTTGAACGCATTCCAAATCGATTGTTGGACAGATGTGCTATTAAAGTGGTAATTTCGGCGAAAAATTCAGGTAAAATCGTTCAAAATTAACTCTTTTTTTCTCCAAAAATTGTTGTTGTTTTTGCCCAAATCTTCAAAATGATGCGTGTTAGAGTATTGATTGATGTTCTTCTTGCATCCAGATGAATTTCTGCCTTGTTTTGAGAAAAGTCAATTTTTGGCCGATTTTGACTAAAAATGTAAGGCTAACCCCTTGTATTTTTTCCAATTTTGGCCAAAAAATGAAATTTCTTGAAAGTTGCTAGAAAGATACCTTAAGGGCCCTTGAACGCATTCCAAATCGATTGTTGGACAGATGTGCTATTAAAGGGGTAATTCCGTCGAAAATTAAGGTAAAATTACTCAAAAAATAACTTTTTCTCTCCACAAAATTGATGATTTTTGCCCAAATCTTCAAAATTATGCGTGTTGGAGTATTGATTGATGTTCCTCTTGCATCCAGATGAAATTCTGCCTTGTTTTGAGAAAAGTCAATTTTTGGCCGATTTTGACTAAAAATGTAAGGCTAACCCCTTGCATTTTTTTCAATTTTGGCCAAAAAATGAAATTTCTTGAAAGTTGCTAGAAAGATACCTTAAGGGCCCTTGAACGCATTCCAAATCGATTGTTGGACAGATGTGCTATTAAAGTGGTAATTTCGGCGAAAAATTCAGGTAAAATCGTTCAAAATTAACTCTTTTTTTCTCCAAAAATTGTTGGTTTTTTTGCCCAAATCTTCAAAATGATGCGTGTTAGAGTATTGATTGATGTTCTTCTTGCATCCAGATGAATTTCTGCCTTGTTTTGAGAAAAGTCAATTTTTGGCCGATTTTGACTAAAAATGTAAGGCTAACCCCTTGCATTTTTTTCAATTTTGGCCAAAAAATGAAATTTCTTGAAAGTTGCTAGAAAGATACCTTAAGGGCCCTTGAACGCATTCCAAATCGATTGTTGGACAGATGTGCTATTAAAGGGGTAATTCCGTCGAAAAATTAAGGTAAAATTGCTCAAAACTGAACTTTTTTTCTCCAAAAATTGATGATATATGCCCAAATCTTCAAAATTATGCGTGTTAGAGTATTGATTGATGTTCCTCTTGCATCCAGATGAATTTCTGCCTTGTTTTGAGAAAGTCAATTTTTGGCCGATTTTGACTAAAAATGTAAGGCTAACCCCCTTGCATTTTTTCCAATTTTGGCCAAAAAATGAAATTTCTTGAAAGTTGCTAGAAAGATACCTTAAGGGCCCTTGAACGCATTCCAAATCGATTGTTGGACTGATGTGCTATTAAAGGGGTAATTCCGTCGAAAAATTAAGGTAAAATCGTTCAAAATTAACTTTTTTTTCTCCAAAAATTGTTGGGTTTTTTGCCCAAATCTTCAAAATTATGCGTGTTAGAGTATTGATTGATGTTCCTCTTGCATCCAGATGAATTTCTGCCTTGTTTTGAGAAAAGTCAATTTTTGGCCGATTTTGACTAAAAATGTAAGGCTAACCCCTTGCATTTTTTTCAATTTTGGCCAAAAAATGAAATTTCTTGAAAGTTGCTAGAAAGATACCTTAAGGGCCCTTGAACACATTCCCAAATCGATTGCTGGACAGATGTGCTATTAAAGGGGTAATTTCGTCGAATAATTAAGGTAAAATTGCTCAAAATTAATTTTTTTTTCTCCAAAAATTGTTGGTTTTTTTGCCCAAATCTTCAAAATGATGCGTGTTAGAGTATTGATTGATGTTCCTCTTGCATCCAGATGAATTTCTGCCTTGTTTTGAGAAAAGTCAATTTTTGGCCGATTTTGAGTAAAAATGTAAGGCTAACCCCTTGCACTTTTGTCAATTTTGGCCAAAAAATGAAATTTCTTGAAAGTTGCTAGAAAGATACCTTAAGGGCCCCTGAACACATTCCAAATCGATTGCTGGACAGATGTGCTATTAAAGGGGTAATTTCGTCGAATAATTAAGGTGAAATTGCTCACAATTAATTTTTTTTTCTCCAAAAATGGATGATTTTTGCCCAAATCTTCAAAATGATGCGTGTTAGAGTATTGATTGATGTTCCTCTTGCATCCAGATGAATTTCTGCCTTGTTTTGAGAAAAGTCAATTTTTGGCCGATTTTGACTATTAAAATATGTAAGGCTAACCCCTTGCATTTTTTCCAATTTTGGCTAAAAAACGAAATTTCTTGAAAGTTGCGAGAAAGATACCTTAAGGGCCCTTGAACGCATTCCAAATCGATTGTTGGACAGATGTGCTATTAAAGTGGTAATTTCGGCGAAAAATTCAGGTAAAATCGTTCAAAATTAACTCTTTTTTCTCCAAAATTGTTGGTTTTTTTGCCCAAATCTTCAAAATGATGCGTGTTAGAGTATTGATTGATGTTCCTCTTGCATCCAGATGAATTTCTGCCTTGTTTTGAGAAAAGTCAATTTTTGGCCGATTTTGACTAAAAATGTAAGGCTAACCCCTTGCATTTTTTTCAATTTTGGCCAAAAAATGAAATTTCTTGAAAGTTGCTATAAAGATACCTTAAGGGCCCCTGAACACATTCCAAATCGATTGTTGGACTGATGTGCTATTAAAGGGGTAATTCCGTCGAAAAATTACGGTAAAATCGTTCAAAATTAACTTTTTTTTCTCCAAAAATTGATGATTTTTGCCCAAATCTTCAAAATTATGCGTGTTGGAGTATTGATTGATGTTCCTCTTGCATCCAGATGAATTTCTGCCTTGTTTTGAGAAAAGTCAATTTTTGGCCGATTTTGACTAAAAATGTAAGGCTAACCCCTTGCATTTTTTTCAATTTTGGCCAAAAAATGAAATTTCTTGAAAGTTGCTAGAAAGATACCTTAAGGGCCCTTGAACACATTCCAAATCGATTGCTGGACAGATGTGCTATTAAAGGGGTAATTCCGTCGAAAATTTAAGGTAAAATTGCTCAAAAAATAACTTTTTCTCTCCAAAAAATTGATGATTTTTGCCCAAATCTTCAAAATTATGCGTGTTGGAGTATTGATTGATGTTCCTCTTGCATCCAGATGAATTTCTGCCTTGTTTTGAGAAAGTCAATTTTTGGCCGATTTTGACTAAAAATGTAAGGCTAACCCCTTGCATTTTTTTCAATTTTGGCCAAAAAATGAAATTTCTTGAAAGTTGCTAGAAAGATACCTTAAGGGCCCTTGAACGCATTCCAAATCGATTGTTGGACAGATGTGCTATTAAAGGGGTAATTCCGTCGAAAAATTACGGTAAAATCGTTCAAAATTAACTTTTTTTTCTCCAAAAATTGTTGTTTTTTTTGCCCAAATCTTCTAAATTATGCGTGTTAGAGTATTGATTGATGTTCCTCTTGCATCCAGATGAATTTCTGCCTTGTTTTGAGAAAAGCCAATTTTTGGCCGATTTTGACTTAAAATGTAAGGCTAACCCCTTGCATTTTTTCCAATTTTGGCCAAATAATGAAATTTCTTGAAAGTTGCTAGAAAGATACCTTAAGGGCCCTTGAACACATTCCAAATCGATTGCTAGACAGATGTGCTATTAAAGGGGTAATTTCGTCGAATAATTAAGGTAAAATTGCTCAAAATTAATTTTTTTTTCTCCAAAAATTGTTGGTTTTTTTGCCCAAATCTTCAAAATGATGCGTGTTAGAGTATTGATTGATGTTCCTCTTGCATCCAGATGAACTTCTGCCTTGTTTTAGGGAAAAGTCAATTTTTGGCAAATTTTGACTAAAAATGTAAGGATATTTTTAGCCAAATAAACTCTGAAAATGACCTAAAAATTTCCTGTTTATGTTACAACCCTTGGTAAAAAAAAAGTTGGATTAAAGAGAATAGCCTGAATAATTTAAACACAGATTTTTTTCTCAATAGAAACATTTAAGCATGACGATACTAATAATTCAATAAGCTGTATTAAGTTCAAGGCTAACCCTTTAATCACTGTCCAGAAACTGTCCTGAAAACTCCATGGTTTTATTGATTTTTCAGTGAATAAATACTATATAATACAATGAAGTCCAGGTGTTATTGGGTTAAAGAATGTTCACTTCTTTTATTGAGATCCAATTGAATCAGCAGCTAATAACGAACTCAGATGATAAATTCTAAAGATTCGAGCTGGCAATGTATTCATTCTTTCACAATAAAAATTACCCTGTTGACATAATTCTTTCACACAAATTTAATTATTTCTAGCAAACTTCTGTTAACCATGCATTAATTGATACAACCACAGATAGTAAGCTCTGAGAAAAAAACCGTGATAAAAAACAACATGCGTAATGTTCTATGTTACATGCGTCATCCAATGAAAACGTTTTCCTTAAGTAAAGAAATGTATAAATATACAGTCAAGTATGGAAACTGTATGGAATTTCTTTTGTCTTGATTACAAACTAAGCTGACGACATCGATGTGTAATTTTTGGTTACATGGATAGAAACAGAAACTTGTAAATTGAGATAAAAATCATTAATGTTTTTATATTTGCTGTGTTACAGATATAAAAATAAACTAGGATGATCAGCCATAAACCTTTAAATGAATCTATCATAGACTTCTCTCAAAAAATAATTAAAATACAAATTTAACGTTCACAATAGCGTCTACCATTTTACATTTTCAAATCAAATCTTTGCATTGCATTTAAAAATCCCCAATATTCACAATAACATAATATTTATTACTCTACATGATTATTCTACATGATTACATTTATTTAAATTGCATTGTAACAAATTTGCATTGAGTTTTGCTGCAAAATAATTAATACGGAAAAACGACTAAAGATCAAGCACTCTTAGTTTTCATCAGAAGTTTACATACTTCAAAGAATTTACAAGCCATCAATCATACTCTATTCTACATGTAATATTCCATGGCAGTCATAAATAATGGTTCTTAACATTTTGATTCCTGCTTGGAAAATTAAATGCGTAGACTGTGATAGACCTGTGGGTATTAATGTGAAACACAACATAAAATGTTTGTTTCTTTGACACGAACATGAAAAATTCAGTCTCCGTCAACACATATGTTGATGCATTCTACATGTCAAAGTTCCAGTCTGCGAAAATATGGATCAAAACTGCCATTTTCGCAGAGGGTTAAAAATAAATTTTTAACCATTACTAAGTGAAAAATGATATTTAAAACTCTAAAACTGGCTCTTTGTATTGGGGAAAATATTAAAAATGAAATTTTGGCAATGAATTCTTCCATATTTAAAAAGAAAATGTAAAAAGTAAAAATTTGGCAGTGAAATCACATCATTTAAATATTTGGAAAAAAAATAGAACAGTCATAACTTTTTACAATTCCTCAGTTTGCAAGATCAGATTATTTAAAATGTGTTCAAAATATATTATGGTTGTGTACCCCCTTCAGACCAGTCTGGACACAGCTGTATTTAATGACATGCATATTTCGAAATTTCGACATTTCAAACCCCCTATTTGAATACTTGCATTAAAGATGCATGCCCGTTCTCTTAAAAAAATGGATTTGTTCTCCGAACTAATTTTCAATTTGTTTGTTTTGTTTCAACGAAAAAACTACGTTATTCCGATTTTCCGGCGTCTGCAGCCCTCTGAAAAAGGAATTTCATTGTGCGCACAAATCGTCCCGCCCTGCGAGAGCTGAATTTGAGTCTGGCAGTGCATAATTAAATTTTTGTGAAGAAATAATTCAATAACTAAAACGTTGATGGATTTCTTCGTTTGATGACTCATTCAAAAGTGAATAACTTTTCTATTCCTAGGAAAAATAACAAATTGAAAAAACAACTATATATTTTTTTAGGTAAAACTCACAAATACATGTAGCATGAGGAAATGCAGTTTAAGGCAATGGCGTGCATTGAATCCTATCCAGTTATTCTAATGCAGATCAGTAGTATGCATGGGCCCTGTGCCCAAATTGGTCTACACTCCCCTCTTTGATGTGTATGGCTATGGCTATGCACCATAGCAAAGACAGTGATAATAGCCCAAGTCACAGCCCCAAACTACCCAATTTGGAAACAGCCTGTGAAATTGTGACAAACAGCGCCCTCTAGTGTTGAGATATTACTCAGCCTTGTTCTTTCTCTGCGTGAGCACAGACACACACCTCGGCAGCCAGACCACTATGGACAGACCGAATGCTGCCCTCAAGAGGTAGAACACCCACTGGGAGGAACCCCGCTGCATTATGGGAAGGTAGGAGCTGGCGACGGCTTCGGCAACCAGGACCAGGCAGGAGCGGAAGACCTCAAGGAACGGGGCTGCTGGTCTGAAGGCGGGAAACAAAATGGCAGGATTAGAAAATTTGTGCCGAGCAAAAAAACAGGATACCAGCCAAGAATTTCATGGATGTATATTATTTCTGACTGGTATTCAGCAAATTTTCACTGGCACATAAATTTGGCAGAGAGCCTCAAACTTTAAGAGAGTTGAAGATGGCACACTTGGTACTTGGTTGGTTCTTCTCCTAAAT
Source organism: Patiria pectinifera (assembly GCA_029964075.1). Classification (NCBI taxonomy): domain Eukaryota; kingdom Metazoa; phylum Echinodermata; class Asteroidea; order Valvatida; family Asterinidae; genus Patiria; species Patiria pectinifera. Next base: position 20,283,125 of record CM057143.1, on the reverse strand, counting down.
ATTCTGCAAGGGAGTTTTAACAGGAGGCCAGAAACACCGGGGCAAAACCTCTTCTCTTGGCGATAAGTGTTACTTTTATGGGTTGTTCTACGTGCATTGCATTACACCACACATGGGATCTGTGCCTTTACGCCCCATCTGAAGGACGAAGCAATAACGGTTAAGTGCCTTGCTCAAGGGCACAAGTGTCCAGACCCTGGCTGGAGCCTACATTCTGTTGCCTCTAAAACACCAGAGCATGAGTCCAGAGTGGTGCTCTTAACCGCTAGGCCATGACACTCCTCCACACTGGGGTGGAAAACTCAAAATCATGGGGAGCAATATTTTACTTTTATCTTGTAACATCTTTGTTTCTTTGAAAAGTTGGAGGGGAAAATAATTTTTTTTTTTTTTTTAAACTTACTTGGCATCACCAATTGCTCCCAGGCATGTCAATGTGAAGATGATGTAGGCCATACTGCAAAACGTGGCAGTTGGAGACAGCGTCTAAAAGAAAATGAACAAATAGTCTTTGTGAGTCTAATATTGTTAAGATTAATTTTATGGACCACAACAATAAAGTTGATTGCTTTTCGTCAGTCTGTTAGTATTTGTCTGTCTGGACAAAATGATTTACAAGTTCTTTCTAGTACAACAGGCCGAAATATTGCTTTATAGTCCTTTACAATATTTATTGCAATTTTATATAATTTCTGTCTAGAGTTGAACATTCTGTAGTCAAAGAGACATTTTGAAGCTTAAAGTTAGGTATAACTTGTAACTGAGCAAAAATGATTGACTTTTGTTGACTTCCGAAAATCCAAAGCCTGCTTTGGGTTCACAGAATTTATGTCCATGAGCAATCCACTTTACAATGATATTACTGATGTGAGACAGAAAACTGACCGTCCTTGATGTCATGAAGGCGTCATAAACGATGAAGTTGATGGCAAAATGAACGACAATATAAGCAAATATCCACTTTGGCAGTTTGGGTCGGTACTTCGGCATCGGATAGTGAATCTAGAAAATGAAGACACAAGTAATTTGTTGGTTGAAATGTCAGATAAGAAGGGAATGCTTCAGTTATAAAGGCCTATGCAACTTTGTTGCGTACATTTACAAAGGTGTGCGACTTATCCCGCGATTTTTCAATTGCAAATTCGTAGTGATTTTATCGCGCGACGCAAAATGTTGCAAACGTATTTCACCTGCAACCTCTACCTGAATTGCTTTCCTTGTGAGATTTTTTTAAAATGGCGCGACATATCTTTGTATTTGTGGACACATGCGCATCTGCGACGAAGTCGCTGCGACAAAATCACGTATGTGTAAATAGGCCTTAATGCTTCAGGGTATAAAAAGGAAATTGGTAAAGCCGTAAATTGTTTCATTCTTATACATCTCTCTTCTGAAAAAAAAACCCAAGTAACAATAAAGACTATCGATACATTGTGTACTTGCGAGCAATAACCTAGTTATTTGGACTCGGCAGGACTCACATCCGGTATATCTTTGATGGATCCTTGTCTGGGCAAACCCGGCGTCCAGCCCGGTCCCTTCAGGAACACCCAGAGTTTGTTGGTCAGTCCCGGCATATTCCATGCTGTCTCCAAGATGTACTTGAAGTGACAATACTGTGTTAACAAAAAACAACCAAACTTTTAAAGTAGCTGCTCCTGTCCTGCTTTCAAGTTTTGCCTCGAAAAAAAAACACTTTTAAATCAAACACGCTATTCAGTTTTACAAAAACAAACTTGTTTACCATCAAGTGAGATATCAAACAGAAAACCCTCCCCACATTTTGTTATGGAATAAATACTCCAAGAATGCTGAATTATTAATTGCTTGATGATAAGTCAAGTGGCTCTTTCTGTGAATTAGAAACATAAACCGGAATATTTTCCTCTTCGGAGGGCTGCAGACACCAAAATTTGAAAAATAAATCTTTTCTTTACTTAAAATAAAACATACAGAATGTTATGAGAAATAACATTTCGTTATTAAAGAGTAAAGTGAGAAATTCAAATTGTTAAAGACGTTTTGTATGGCCTGACATTTAGTTTCCAAAAGAATATAGTTCAATGTTTATGCTTCATCGCAAAAATAAAGTCTATGTTAAAATGATGATACAGCAAAGTTTCACTATTTTACGTCAATTTTTTCTCTGAAGGCCAAGTGCATGGCACCAATTAGGAAGAGATTTTTTTAAGAGAGAATAAATTGAGAGATTTGTACCTGAGTATAGAGAGGATTGAATGATTCTAGCGGATGGACCAACCCAAAGACAACAGGGTCACTCTCTGGCTCAAAGGTGCCTGATTACAAAATTTGGATAAAGCTTGTCAATAAATGTCAAAATGAAGATCAGAACAAATTTAAGAATCAAAATTTATAATTGAAAGTTAGTAAATGATTTAGAAATAACCAGTTAAACAGAGTACGCAAAAATTGGAAACTGAGGAGACAATTGAATATGGAAAACAGAACATCGCAAACAAGAACAACGGAAAATGGAAGCTGAAATTGAAAAAAAAAATTAAAATTGAAAACTAATAGTTGCAGTTGAAAAGCGTAACAGTCACAAAACAAAATTCCTAACTATGAAATTTCAATCAAAATTATACACAACATTTACACAATTCTCAATTTTATCTGTTAATATTGAAACCAAATTCTGCAGTCTCGGATGATATATTACTTCATTGTTTCTTTCCTTTAGTGAACAATTTAAGACTGTTTGTAAATAAAACTGACTAGGCATTAATCTGCAAATCAAACACCGGCCTTCTCACCAAACATTCGGTCCCAGATGATAAGCGTTCCTGCATAGTTCTTGTCAATGCAGTACCGGTTCCGGCCTATCATAAAACATACAACAAACACATCTGATGATAAACTGGTTCCTTATCAACCTATGGCAGTACATGTATTATACGCAGACACTGATTGTCAAGACTTGAAATGTTGATAACTGTACATTATGCAAGCTTAAAGGGAATGTACATCATTTGCTTTTGCTGTAATTTTCAGAAATGAACTATTTGAGGGGTTAGTAAGATAGATCAAATATTGTTACACTAACATGTTTGAAGTTTTGTGTTCGAAAAGGTTGGAAAAACCAAGAAAAACAAAAATGTTCAAGTAGGATGGTTCCTTGACTCCACTAAAGATAAAATGGATCAATTTATAGATGCCGGAAAATTTTTGTAAGGTAAGGGAACCAGTCTAGCAGGCCTGCACCCGTTCATGAACATGTAACCAATAGCAAACAAAATTTGGCCTGAAAAAATGGTAAATTTGAAGCAGTAGTTGAAAAATAGTTAAATTTATACAAAAATACCATTTTCTTGAAAATGACTTCACACCAGGTGCCATAATTCTTCAGGATGCTTTGGACTGTCACTTACCAACATACTAATAAGGTATTTCGTAAAAATGTAGTAGTTTTATTTTCCCTGTTTGCAAATGTTGTATTTTCCCTTTAACTATTCCGGATTAGCAGAAAGGAAGGGTCCATTGTAATAAATACTAACGCTAATTTTTTAAATAATTGATTCTCAAATTCAATGTCTTACAGAATACGTACCGTGATGGACCCTATGGTGACTGGGGGTATTTAGAATATACTCCAAGGGACCGAGACTCTTAATAGCCTGAAGAAAGACCAAAAAAATAAACAAGGGGGAAAAAAAAGATACTTTATAAAAATGTCAGCAACTTGAAAGGTGTAAGTTGTGCCAGAGGTCGCATGTTCAAATCTCCATACAGCCAAATTCTTTTTTTTTTTAACTTATATTATTTTATTTTTGTAATTTTTGAAATTTTGATATTTTTTAAAATTTATTATTTTTTTTTTTTTTAATTTATTTATTTTAATTTATGTATTTTTTTGTTGACTCTGTTCAAAATTAAAAACCCCAGGTGACAAGCAATTGCTGTTATCGACAGACACTTTTCGTTTAAGTGTTCCAGGTACCTTCCTTTCATGTTAAATCGTTACGGAATTGTGCATTCTCAGTTGAAAATTGGTCGACCACTGTGTTGTGTAAAATGTGTTCACTATAATGTGTGATTCTTATGGCAAGGCCGCACTGTTCAATGTGATGTTCTAGCACAGGTTTCTATAAAAGAATGTTCTGGTGTAAGTGGGATCTTCACGATGTCAAAATCAGAAGAAATCGACACGCTGCATCAGCATTTTTCCCCTAAAAATCTGTCAGCCAATTATCAGTTGCAGCAGTGAACGTCACCTGAACAAAAAAGTCAGATGGCTCTCAAAAAGTTGGGAAATCGAGCTGCCTTAGTACTTATTCCCAAAGACACTGACGTAAAGTTAAAATGACTGACAGACGGACTGAAGAATAAGATAGAAACATAAGCATACCCTCGTGTGAATCCAGAACTGGTACAGAGTGTTGAACTGTTGATGCATCATGAACATGGGAGGGGGGATGGCCAGTGACAGGGGAAGGTAGAACATCTGTCCGGAGAGAAGAATATTCAATCAAGGATTACCAGAATTTCGTTTTGAGAAAGATTCTGCCAGGATCAAAACCTTAGGCTCTGTAACTTTTTTGATTGGTATAATTTCAGGTCAACTGGTCAGTAAAATGTTTGCAGAAGTTTTAGTCATTTTTTCAGGATTACAAGAATTGTTATACTTCAAAATATTTGGATGAGATTGTATTTGATTGGACTCGTGTTAGACATTTCAGAAAATTGTTGGGCCAGTATGAACAATCAAACAAAGTTAGTTTTATTTGGAGTATGACGCTTTTATCAAGCTTCACTTTAAACAGTTGACTCCAAGATTATTTAGAGAAATAATTATTGAAATAATCCTGAAAAAGAATGTCAAAAAAATATTGTCCAAACTCCTTATTTTTACAATTCATATATTTCAGGATTGTTCAATTATTAAGTAGTTTCCCTTCTATTTCTTGTGAATAAATAAATCTAACTTATTAATACCTGTACTACGTTATGTAGTGCCCAAACAGTTTGGGTGGTACAGGGAGTAACAGGCAGATCAGTTGGGGTGGTACAGGGATAGATAGCTTAAAAGAGTTATAAACATGAGATTATATTATTCCACAAAAATATGTCTCTGTAAAATAAGGAAAAGGAAGGATGAGGCTCACCCATGACACAAATCGTTGGCAAATTGATTGTCTGAGCGCAGTGGTGAGATTGTACTCCTCAGAGCTGTGATGGACCTGGTGAGCTGCCCAGAAGATATTCACCTCTGAAAAAGAAAACAAATATTCATTCAAATGATTGAATGATTTCTCTGTGGTTTTAACAGAGAGTTGCCTGGGCAACACCACAAAAACTTACAATGTCATATGGAATATCATGAAAGAAGTTCATCAGGCTGGTAAGATTTCAACTTTGTAAATGAATTTTCTATAAACACGAAACTACATAAGTTAATGGCTGTGTTTATAGAAAATTCATTTACAAAGTCATATGGAATGTTCCATTTGGAACGCTGCCCGTTCCAAATGGCTCACACAGGGAAAATGTTAGGTTTTCCAAAATGATTGTCTTGTGATTGACTTATGATTGACTTGTGAGTTACTTGTGATCGTCTTGTGATTGACTTATAATTGACTTGTGATTGACTTGTGCTTGACTAGTGTTTGACTTGTGATTGACTTGTGCTTGACTAGTGTTTGACTTGTGATTGACTTGTGCTTGACTAGTGTTTGACTTGTGATTGACTTGTGATTGACTTGTGATAACTATGGAAGGTTCCATGTGCTGTTTAAGTACAATTGAAACGGAAGAGAAATAATTCATTATATTTGGTATTTTTGAGAAATAATACTAATTATGCCTATATCTATATGTGCTGTACCAACATAAACTAAATTATTATGTCCAAGTCAATTGTAAAATATATCTCATAAATATAAAAAAAGGTAGCAGGTCCTAACTCAAACATGCCATTACTTTAAAAACAAAAATCAACCAATCAAAATCATTGTCCTGAAAGAGGCGTTTATGAGTAGCCAATGGCAAGGTCCGTACCATGCGTCATTCTATGCATCCAATAGTAACCAAAATCCACCAATACAAAGCAAATGATCCAGGTCCAGGGGCTGTTCCAGGGCAAGGTGGCCAGGCGATAGTGCTCATGAACCCAGACGTACATCCCGATGTTGACACCGTAGGCTAAGAACCTAGACAGGGAGAAATCACAAGGACGGACATTTTAATAGGATAATTTAATATTATTTATTTATGGTAATGACACCAAGGATGCCTAAAATAGTACCCTAGGCACTGTAGCTCGCAAGCCTGAAGAAACATGTAGAGAGGAGACAATGAGAAGAAATTACAGTTTTAGGGGTGGGAGGGAAACCCCAGAAGAATATTCTAGGGAAAACCCACAGAATCAGGTTGGGACTGAAACCCAATCCACATGTTGGCCAGGGCAGGATTCGAACCCGGGTCACAGCGGTGGAAGGCGAGGAAAGTACTGCTACGCCAACCTGACTGCCATGTTTAAACGGTGCACTGCTACCTGTACAATGTGTGTACCCCACCCCACCCCATACATACACAGTCTTATGGAAACAATACAAATTGATGCACTTGGAATTTGTTTTTACAGATACTTTTGTTGAAGTTTTAATGAATTCACCTATAATTTATTTTGCTTAGAAAACAAACCCTCCACAATCTACAGTATTACTTTGTTATGTTCAATGAAGTTTTACAAACTTATTTATCTAAAATGGAGGCGGCATTTTAATCTTGGCTAAAACTAAACAAAAAAGGTTAAATGCATTGTATTTCAAACATACAAACTTTGTACATTGTCTGTTCTAAGTTTTAATTAATTAATAAGTAGGCCTATGAATCACGTAGCCAGAGATAATGCCCTAGATTATACTGCAAAAAGTTAAGGATGCCCTCTCCCCTGTCTTGTGGTCTCGTCCATTCAAAATCACTATTGCTTCAAGATAATGATATTTCTGTTGAGAATAGAGAGGATTCCCTAGAAGTAGTTATGGACTGTGTTGAGTAATGCTCGGTTTAAGAGGTGGAAGAAACCCTGAAAAAATGTACTCGCAAAAAAAAATCCCATGAATCAGGAAAGGACAGAAAAACCTAAACTGAATGTCTGGCATAGTGAAATTTGTCCGGCTAAGTACCACTTAGCCGGACACTTCAAGATTCCTCAAAAAGTAACGAATTTGCTTGATGAAGATTCCTAAATTCTGAGAGAACATGTTCAGATTTTCAACTCAGAATAGTTCCGCAGCTTACAATACTTACGCTGTGAGAAGCAGCAACATGCCGGCAGAGAGGGAGCTGATACTGTCAGCGAGAAAGAACCTCTCACGAACCTTCTTGTCCGAGACGGTCACAATCATCTCAATCAGAGACATTAAACCAAAGAATGGAATGGCCTAAAACACAGGGGGGAATAAAACAAACAAACATAGACAAAATTAAAAGAAAACAACAGACAAGCATTTAAAAGGTTAGAAACATGAATTCTTCATTTATATATTATACACTTTTTGAGACTGTCATTGTTCCTTTTTTGTTTATAAAGTGCAAGACTATATCACACAACTGTTTCATGTCTGTTACCTCATAGAAGTAATCCGGTACATCTTCCAGTCTCTCAAATGATGTTTCATTGGGAGTGACTGCATAAAACAGCCGTCTGGTCCCAGTCAGGACATCGGCATTGAACAGCCCAGGCATTTTTTACTAAGTCTCTTTGAGAAGAACCCTTCAACGAAAACAGAAAAATGAACACAACAATCACATTGAAAATAATATCCTATTTTGTAACATGAAATCACATCTTGACAATGGACAATTATTACTAATGTAGTAATAATTGATTTTCTACAATTGATTTCAGTAAAACCAAAATCATTTTACCACAAGTGGCAGCTGAAATCCACTTGTGAGAGATAGTAACAGTGTTTGAATACACACAAAAAAGGATATATTTTTCACTGTATAAATTGAAACTGAACTTTGTAAGCTAGAACATGTTGCCATCAACATTATTTAACTTTGAATTAAGCCTTAACAAAAACATAAGAGCAGATAATTTTCAAAGGCATGTGTCCATTCTTTTTATTTGGACACCCATTATTTATTATTTTGGTTGAGTGACTGATAATTCATATTGTTTACTGAATGGTTGATTATTATAATCAGAAATTAGGTCAACGCCAAGTTTTGTAAGTTTGTAGAGCCATATGAGACAAAGTTCACTCTGGCTTTACAAAAAGATTTCGAACAAATAAAAAGTGTGATGAACTTTCAATTCAATAATGGGCAAAGTACATGTACAGTGTATGCGTAGTTACGTACATGTATGTAGTTCAAGGAGCCAGCCATTGATAAAAAAAAAATGTGAAATGAACTTTTTGCGCACACTTTTTGCTTATTTTAATGACAGTATAGATTTATGAGAAAAGAATTAAGTACTTAAAAAGCAACTAAAAAATCCTTTATTTTTGTAATTTAAACAAAATCTTACATTCTTCCGTTGTGATGTCTGTTAAAAATAGAAAGAGTAGGCTAGGCCTAGGCATAAATGCAATAAATGTCAATGATCAAGTTTATGCATGAGAACTTATGATGAAACAACAAAATGGCACAAGGTTACTGCATTCTTCAAAAAGTTAGCATTATCACATTTTAATAAATGATTATTAAATTACATTCTATTTAATAATTAAACAATCGTTTATTATTATTAACAAAACTTTTCCAGTTCCACAGTGAGGGCGCTCTGTTGTTGTGCAAGACCCATAGATAGGTTCTTTATGTCTATGGCAAGACCTAGTGTGAAGGACAAGCTTGAAGCTGAAGAGCTAGACACGTCAAACAAGTTCGAGACTCGAGAGGGTCAAACGTAAAATGCGCTCATTTTGTTCCAAGAATTTAAGGCAAAAGGAAACTCACTCAGTAACAGATGAACCTTCTTCAAGGTGTATTCAGCGGAGATGTAAATTATTCGTCAATTTTGGTGAAAATTAGAAATAAAGTTGGAGCTCGAGCAATCAGCTGACCCCAGTCAAGCTCCCGATTACGTCTTTTATTTTCGTAACTCTGGAGGGCGCACTTCACTAAGACAACTAAAATTCGCGGCATGTGAAGGTTCTGCTCAGAAATTCCGAAATATCTTTCTTAATTTTTCCTCTGGTCAGCAGTTTTTCACACAACAAAATGCCGTTCGGGGAAAAGCCCCTCTGCGTGACATGTAAGACGACTAATTCCCCCCTCTGGAGGCGAAATTCCGATGAGAGAATCCAGTGCAACTCCTGCTTTCTGAATCACCGAGGAAACGGGGAAGGAAGCGAGGACGGCAAGCCATCGGGGGCCGGGTCAGCCTCGGGGCAGAACGGCGGAGGGGCCGGTGGAAGACCAGGTCGTGAGGGAACTCGGAAATCAGCGAGAACTGTAAAGAAACTACGTTACAAACAGATCGTCAATGCGGCAAAATCACAGGCCACCAAGGGGAAAAACAGGAGGATTGTTTTTAAAAGAAATGTAATTTGCAAATGTGATTTTTCATGATTTTTTTTTCAATCATAACTGTGTTATTAAATTAGTATTGTTCAGTAGGATTATAATTACACAGCTGTGACTAGACCCGTGAATGTGGCGTCAATAACAACTCCACACGTAACCTTTCGACGTGTTCCAAATTTCCAACCTGAACGTCATTTGTTCCTATAATAAACAAAGTATAAAGTACTTACCTGTGAAGAATACAGTGAATATGCCAACCATCGTATCAATCGGCATGCCCAATAAAATTCCATTCCCAAAAAATGGGTAACACACTCTTTATTTTCCAATAAACCATCATCATTTCTTGATCGTTTTTGCGTTGATTCACAGCCAATGAAATCCCCTGAAGCCAGTGCAACTGTTGTGACCAGTAACAGTGTGTTCCATCGTGTAAGTACATGTCCAGCACCAATATTTCATCTTCGAAAATGTTATTTAAGATACATTTTAATGAAAAAGTGCCTCTGTTTTTTGTTTGGAAATGCCCAAAGCATAGCATCATTCCAACTATAGTTAGGACGATCCCAACTTATCATTGTTGGGATTGACTCAACAGTCTCAACTATAGTTTGGACTGTTGCACTGAGACCTGCTAGAATATAATATCAAATTTCCTGTTGAAAAATCATTTTGAGCTCACCATGATGATGTTACGCCCCAACTAGACCACGGTTCCAACTAAGCTGGGACTGTCCCAAATGGTTTGTTCCCGTTGGAACACTTTAGTTGGATTTTCTCAACTAAAATTGGGACTGATGGTCTAATTTGGGTATAGCAGCAATATGTAGTCGTCGAGTTACTTCAAATGTAGCACCTTTTATCAAGTCATGATTCAGAGGTTCAGACAGAGGACACTAAAAATACTCTTTCCTTGAACTTCCAGGGTGTGTACTTGCAAGCCGGTGACATTGTGTCAATTTTAGACGTTGAGGGCGGTATTTACTATGCGCAGATTGGAGGATTTCTTCAAGACCAGTACGGTGACAAGAGCGCAGTGATCACATGGTTACTCCCCACACAAGCAACAGACAAGAACCATTTTGAGCCATCCACGTATATTTTGGGTGAGAAAAATAAACCAATCTAACCAATGTACTGTTTGTCTTTTTCCAAGTATGTTGATTTATAAAGGTGTGCAAAGTCTTGTTGCTCATGATTTCTGAAAAAAACTAAAAATTGTCATGAGAATCATATCGTAGCTTTGTCTTCAGATAAGGCACCAGATTCAAGATTAATGATTGAAGGCCCCTGAATTAAAAAAATCTCTGGTGGCACCAAAATAATTCTCATTTTCTCCTGCAGCTTCAAGTCAGAACATCAAATAATTTAATTTTATTTTAAATGAGGTGTTAGACTTTCTGTTGGTACAAACATCAGCAGCTTCCAAATGATTCTGGAACCATTGATTCAGCGAAAGCCTCAGACAAAGCAGAGGACTGGTAACCAAAGGGCAGCATAAGGGGCGAGAGGAGGGGGACAAGGGAGTTGTCGGAAGAGGGGGTATTTGCACCCCGACCTTTTGACAATTATTATTTTCCTTTGCCTGATACCCTGCTACAGACACACTTCTCTTTCAGCAATGGTTTTATGATTTGACATCCTCAACAGGTCCAGAAGAAGAGCTCCCTCGCTCGTTGGAATATCTGGAGTTTGTTTGCCACGCCCCCAGCGAGTACTACCGTTCCAGGACCACGCCCCTTCCTGTCGATTCGCTGAGAGAGGAGAAGGGTTTCGTCTGGTCCAGTGTCATCCCGCAGAGGCCACCGTCGACTGCTGCAATCTTTGGGGGAAAAAGCTGACCTGCAACTTTTAAATGGAAACATTTTATGTATAAAACTGGTGTTTTTTTATTAATCTGGCATTAAAAATTGTGAGCTGACAGCTGTGTTTTTCAAGAGTCAATTTATCAGAAGGCACTCAGGATTCGATTTCCCCCGGGGAATATTTGAGAACAGAAAGACAATGACTGTTATTACATTTATTTAAGAATGTATGTCTTAGTCCACATTTTGCAATTGGTTACGCATCCATGATTGGGTGCAAGCCAGCTAGTCTGGTTCCCTGACCTGACAATTTCCTGACGTCTATAAATTGTTATATTTCGTCTGAAGAAGGGTCAGGGAACCAGACTACAAGAACAACGAGTTATTTTTAATCCATCCATTTCTGAAAATTACATCAAAAGCAAATGGTGTATATTACCTTAAAGTATCCTTATTCAACCTAATATTTTGAAAAATTAAAGTGGAAAAAAAAATCTTAGCAACATCTTTGCCCTGGAAAAAATCTTGTATTGGATTCATTGAAGCTCGGATGTAACAGCTGTATTGAATTGTAAATAAATCCTCCCATGAAACACTAAACGGTCTGAACAGAATTTATATTTTTCTTCTTTGCACCTAAAAAAAATTACTGGTCAGGGTTTTTAGTCGTGGCAATATCCTTGAATTTAAGTTCAAGGAGAGTAACGGAAAAGTCATAGAATTTTGTTAATTACAAGGAGTCATTGAAAGTTGATATTCGAAGAAAAAAAGAATCCTGCATAAACCACACGTGATGGTTTATTGTATTTGGCCAAGGCAGTGTTCCAGTATGCGTTTCATCTTCAAGATACCCGTGGGACACGGTCGGTGGTTAGTTCACGTTGTTTTCCTGTAATCTTGAGTGCGTTTACTGCAGAATTGAACGGTGTTAATCACCTGTTCTTTTGTGTTTAAATGAATAAAAATTATAAAGCTTATTAATGAAACTTGGATTCAAATATGTTTCCCCAAAAACAGGATCTCGAGACTTTACAGGAGCTTTTGTTCTTGCAACACTGCACACTCCCAACTCCGACCCCAACTCCAGAAAAAACTCAAACATAAGAAAAAAGACCAACTAATTTTTCTAAGGAATCTTTATTGTGTTCAAATAGCAATATAATTTTTTTTTTTTCATATATATCTTTAGTCAAGTCACTGCCTGAGCAGTAAAGATATTTACAGATATAAAAATGACAGACCGTCAGTACAATTATTACTAAATAAGCAGCTACACTTGGCCTATGAAATCTTTGGACTAAGAGTATCGACATTAAGACTACGAAAATCGACCCCATAATCTCAGAAATCGGAAAAAAAATTGATGATCCTTGCTCAATATCAACAACTGAGCTCCGTGGTGGTTTTTTTACGCTAAGCTGCATGACTAAATATAATCAACGACGCAAACATGTAATTCACAAAACATGCAGGTATAAAAATCACACTTGGTTACGAATAATTATTTCATTTGTGCACAGACGATGCCACAAATAAAAACATGATTTTAAGGTTTATGTTTTTTTCTGTTCAGACTAGAGCTTAGAAGCTGAAAAGCTTACTTTTATAGAAATTCCAATGGGGCTCTACATCTGGTAGCTACTTGGGAATAAACCACAAAATAATGGGGAAAAAAACCCAAACAATGAAGAATCTGTAGAATCAAATGTGTACGACTATGTCAGATTTTTTTAAGCTGACATCACCTCAAAAACATGAATTTTTGAAAACGACACTTAAAACAGTGCGATCAATCACATCGGTATTAAAGGCTGACACTTTACTGTGTAACAGGGCAAGTCCAAGAATTCCTGCACACTTATGTCCCATACGTAACGAAAGTTTAACCCTCTTAAGATATTCATGCATTTCAGCGTTTTTTTTATTCTACTAACATTGGGCATCTGCTAGGAGAATACCCACATGAATTTCTCTGTTATTAGTCTTTGCGATCACTGAAGAAAACATGGCATTACATATGAGACAAAAAGGGGACCTTTTCTTAGACTTACCCTACAGTTAAAAGATAACCTCTGCACTTTGACCTTTGACACGGTTGTCTTCAAATTAAAACTTCGGAGAACTGTGATAAATGTAAACATCCAAATGGTGGGCGGAGCTAATGGCTGAATGGTCCTCTACGCTTTTCTCTTCCCTCTCATTGGTCGATTTCCAAGATCCTTGATATCCAATTCGCTGATGCTACGCAAGAGACAGAGCGCCCTCGTTGCGCTTATGGAAGAACGCTTTCCCAGCCTCGTACGTACTGATCATCATCGCGCACGCTGGGGTCACTTTGGCAATGCGAGGGGAAATGCCTGTTGGGGAAAAAAATTATTACGAAGTGTCCAAATAAGTACACTGTATTAACCCCAACTCCATAGGCATTTTTGCTAGGATGCAACCTCAATCCTGCAAAATCCTCGAACTGCCTCCCTGTAAAAATAGCATACAGCCTCAATCCTGCAAAATCTCTTGATTTTTCTTGAATGTGGTCCGTGGAGGGGTGACCACTGCCTCAATCCTGCAAAATCCTCTGGCAATCACTGTCAGTATGTTGAGGCAGAGCCAGTGACATCCTGGAGCAGTGCGGAGGATTTCAAGTATAATGAGGCCTCAATTTATGCACGTCTGAGCATAAACAACACAAGGTCCGGCCTTAGACAATGACACAGCGCATCCTCCAAAATTAGCCACACACTTTGCAATAGCCTCAATCTTGCAAAATCCTCCATTTCTCAAAGAGGATTTGAGAGGATTTGGGAAGGTTAGGGTTAAACAGTTATGCTGTATGGCACACTGTTTATATCATTTAATGAACATCACTGGTTCCACAGACTTTTGGTATGGTGTCCATGCTCAAGTATCCATATTCTACAAACGAATTTCTTCCTTTCTATAAACGAATCTGCACACCTGATCACTGTACACTCATGAGGCCCCCTTCAATGGAGAAACCATGGTGCATGCTATTGTACAAAGCCACTGCCCCTCTGATGGATTATCTCAATAAAAGCTAGCACAATGCATTCACCATTGAAGGGGGCCTTCGTGATAGGAATGATAGCGTGCCGGGATTGTTCTATACATACCTGCGAAAAGGCCTCTGAATCCCCTCTCTGCATAGAGTCTCTGCATAATATGCCAAGTAGAGGAGGCACGGTGACTAGCATCTTTTTCTTTTTTAAAGACAAATGTCAAGATGAATTTTTATGAGTATTAAAAAAATTATTTTTATTCTCAAAAACAAAACCGTTTGTGAAATATGTGGCCAAATTTCTCACTACTGTACATCAATAAAGATATTTGGTAAAGAGCAAACTACTTTTTTTTACAAAAAAAGTGTTTTTTGATATTTCACAAGACTGGAATAATGCTACCAGTTATTGCAAAAAAAGAAGAAGGTAATTTAAAAAGTCTTACTAGTATTGAACATGGCTTCTCCTAGTTCTATTTGTCGGTGTGTCTTCACGACATCGAACGGGGTGGTTAGGACAGCTGCAACCTATAACAAACGACAAAATATAATTAAGTATTATTTTTATCAACCCAACGTAGAACCTCCTTAAACCTTCTAAAAACCATGAAATTGTGTACTAACTAACTGCACATATTGTTTTCAGTACTTGAACAAAAATCTGAACATAAACATGCCCGTAACATAAGTGATCGACAAATCCGAATGGGCACAAGGTTGGAATCGGACCAGGGTCATCAGAACTGAAGGAGAGAAATGTACCCGACTATAATTCTCTTGAATATTTATGAGTAGTGCTCAAATCATTTGATTGTTTTCTTTTGGTTAATTCACATGATTCAAGCCATTCTTGCCTATTTTCCTGACCTTTGGAGGGATGTTTTTGACAACTTGTTGAAGCATGAAATACGTCTTACCGTTCCAGACACAGCACCGGCCAGAAATGATGCCGAGAACGTTGGCTCCGTCCGATGGTATTTCAGACAGACTCTGGCCTTCATGTACTCGTAGCTGACCCATAGAATCACTGTGTAAAATAAAACACAATCACTCAAATTAACCATCAAAGATACAGACAAGTATCGACAATCAACAAGATATCGCCTAAAGTCATAATCAATCACGGTGAAACTATTCATAAAGATAAACACAGAAATTGACTGTTTGAACCTTCATCTTGCTAAGATTGCCCTGTCGCGGTACTAGTCGATTTTATAACTTCTGATTAGTGCCCCATAGTTAAAGACATTGAAAAATAACTGGGTGACTGCCAACACAAAGCTGAACAACTCAGAAGAGTGCATGTTTTTTTGAGGTTGAAGGTTCAGATCCAACACCAGTCAATTTCTTTACTCTACCAAATAATGAGTAAAAATGAAACTATGGCAGATTATTTGAAGCACAATTCTCAGTATCACTTCAATCAAAAGAAAAATTCAATGACTAATCGAAACTCCGTGAGAATTTCAGGGGCAGCTACAAGAGTCTTACTTGAGAATGGAACGTCCCTCAGTAGTGTGGGACCCAGACCCCTCCACAGCGACAACCAGCCTTCGTCCTGTATGGCCGTCCTGATGCAACTGACCAATTCGTTGTAGGTCAAAGGTCGAGATTGCATCTTGGTCCGTACCAACTCCAACGGGGAGATGACAGTAACTGCAAAAACTGGCGGGGCAAATCATTTTTGTTTTTAGTAATGTGACAATACAGAGCACAATGCTTAAGGAATCTGTGAATGAAGAGTACAGGATGCTCTATCTGCCCTGTTCGCAAGTACCCCCTCACCGGCAAACTAAGTACAGTTGGGAGTGACCGACCGACGCCATCTTGCCTGACTGCAATTTTAGCCGTACCACTGCCTGTACATAGTACAAATCCCCTGGTGTACGTGCGTCACACACAAGGAACGGTGCGCGTCAACCAGCTAAATGTCCCGCCCATGGGACGTCGTTGCTAGGTAAAAGGGCGCCCTCTTTCGTTGGCGCACGGAGCCCATAGCCTAACAAAGGCATGCGTACAGCACAAATATTTTGCTTGTTCATGTATCCTGTTCGATCACCAGCAAAGGTGCTTAGCTGAAAAAAGGGTTACCAGCTACAATGTCATTTGATTCCTACTGCTTGGGACTGGCTCCCCGCTGTTCTTGCTTAGCAAAGAATATGGCTTACCTCTGGCTAACCCACCGCTTGCCATGGGTATCAGCATGCTAGACTTGCCATTCTGGTAACCCATCCACTCCTTCAGCTGGTCATAGCATGTGTAGTAGAGCACTGTGGCTGGTACTGCCATTAGCCTAAAAGATATACACGCAGAACATTAATTTTCAAAAATCTCCACAAATCCAAAAGTCCACAGAAATTCATTATTTGTACTCCCTTCCTCAGTCTTAACTAAAGGGATGGTCTTCTAAATATTTCTGCCTGCGTTGTAGTCGAGTTTGTCAGAAATCCATTCAAGTCTGGTCACAAGTCAATGCACAAGTCCAGTCACAAGTAACAGTGGATGAACAGTTACGGAGGAGTGCCTTTGTCAAAGCTCGTTTGAATAGCTTGTGACTTGACTTGGGACTGGAGGACTTGTGATGGACGCAACTATAACATTGATTTCATCCCAGTTCAAGCAACAATATCATTTGGCATCTAAACACACATTAAATTTGTTGGATATCTTACAGTGTTGGAGGAAGTCCACTCCACAGCTTGGAAATTCCTTCATTTTTCGCTATTTTGAACATGGCATCCTGAAGAAAAGAGAAAAAAAACAAAGAAAGAAAATGTGTTTTAATAACAAACCTAACCAGAAAAATATTTTCCACAAACCACACATTTCTTAGGTTCCAATACCTTTACTATTCGTTGAAAGCAGCCTAAATCCACCAAAATCCAACACAGCAAACGATACACTTTTTAAAAAATGGGAAACCAAGGTTCTCCTCAAGTAACAGTATCGGGGTTTTGAAGTCCGGAATCTGTCAAATTCCAACAGATCTGGTGTTGGAATTTGACAGATTTTGGAGGGTCAAGGATGAATGAAATTCGCTGGACAGCAATACTTACCACTGTTCCATTGAACTGGCCGGGCCTTTTGTACCATGGGGCGATTGTCGTGATAACCGGTTCTTTCCCATTTACGCACGTGCAGATGTGATCCATCAAACCGTTGCAGTATAAAAAACATTGACCTGTTGGCAAAGTAATTAATAGGAAATGTTTAAAAATTGTACTCTTTATGATCTGGTTGAATTGGCTCATTATTAAGACTCTGAAAACTCAATGAAGGTCAGTCATTGCAAACGTGCTGAAAAGACATGAATCTGGGACTGAGAAACATTTTCAATTTACTTTGAAAATGCACTTCTCTATCCATAGAGTTTGTACACAACCAAAGAAGTGGTGCCTGGCTTCTATGTTCTTTCCCAATGAAAATGGTAGGCAATTTTAGTCCAACATGAGTATTCTGCGAAGCTAGTATGAAAATGTGGGACTGTCTCCCCCCCCCCATAAATACTTTACTCTGGTCATGCTATCAGATTAGTAGCGGGTATAACCGATCACTTTTTTGTATGAGGCAAAAACATTCCATCACACAAAATAGTGATCTGATGTGACCGTTGACCAATACTCACCGCTGGCCATTGGTTTCATCTGAGTCTGCAGTCGAATCTTCACAACATCCAGAGGGGTCACTGCGACACAAAATGTGGGGAAACAAAAAAATATTCTGAAAGTGTAAAAACTATCTACAGTACTTTACAAAACACAAGAATTTTTGCATGTCATGTTAATTTTCATAAATTAGAACTTCTTTTTTTTCAGTCCTCTCCTTTTTAAGCCCAATACCCTTCTACCGATTTCGTATGTATGTTAAAAACAACACTGGAAGACCGGTGGGCCATATCTAGCATTTTATGGGACAGAGGGAACCCCCCCCCCTCTCTTTTGTGTTATGCATTATGCTACAACTAGAATCTCAGGAGTTCTTTTGAGATATCTGGGGGACTAGGCGGGTAGCATTAGTTTAGGGTGTGTATATGGTATAACTCCCCTCCCCCCCATGCCCCTTGCCCCCACCTCTCAACTTTTTTCAATGAATTGAACCAAGGCCTAGTCAGATTTCCATTGTTTTTTGTGGATTATTGATGCCCTCAATCATTACGCATTTCATTTTCACTAATTAAATAACAAATTCTGGGCCTTTGCTCACTGAATAATGCCGTCAGAAAGGCTCCAGTTCCAGACGATACCATCTGCTGTACCGGTGTCAGTGGCGGTAGGTGCTGAGGCGGGCCTGCGGCTATCGCGGGCCTACCGCTTACATCATCATCACAACGGGCAGCAGCTACGGAGCCTCTCGGCTCGGAATGCCCGTCATTCTCACGCGGCATATTGGCTCAAAAGAGCCGCTTAAGGCCTGAAAAGGGCTCACTTTCAGTTCTTGAGACGTTCAGTCTTGCATTGGTATGAGTTACGGTACTGGCTGGTAAACACAATGCAGAAATTTTGGAAGGCGATGAATTACACAATTAAGAAAAACTGCATCATTGCCCCACATAACACGGTTAACACACGTTGGATATGATAACATGCGATGAAGTGCGCCACCTTGCGGCAAGACTCACAAACGTCATAACAATAACATACCTTTTTGTGGTTGAAAAGTTACTTAAAGTTGGGGTCATATTTTTATATTTCACTATTTATTTATTTCACTATTATTTCATCTTCGATTTTAGTGATCATTTATTGAACAAAACATGAAAATCCATACTGTAAGTTTAGGTTGAAAAGTTTCAAAGAGTTGGGGTTATATTTTTACCTTTCATTAAAGTCGCATTAAAACAACAAAATACGCCGTTTGATTTATCTTCCATTTTATTGCTCATTTAATGAACAAAACATGAAAATCCATATTGTAAGTTTACAAAAATGCACTTGGCCTTTAACAAAGTAGGAAACTTTTCAATATGCAAAAACCTTTCAGGGTGGCAGAAATTAAATTTACTGTTATCTGTATGGTCTTGAATGATGCATATTTTTAAGCTATTGCCATTTTAAGTCCCGATACACAAAACCCCATCTTTTGAAGTTGGCAAAATTTTCAATAACCTTGACTGAATAATATGAAATTGAAATTTGCCTGTTTAACAAGCAAAATCACAGAAAACAAAAGGTATTGATTTATAACAACACCTTAACATTCAGAGCACCTTGCAGCAAAAATAATCATACAAGAAAAACATGCAAGTTAATTACAGACATAAAAAGGAAAGGAATCAAGTTCAGTTTTAAACTGTAAAACTCGAGCATTTACAATTATTACTGTTAATTGCAGGAAAATGATGTCAAAATTCTTTGGTGATCTGTATGTTCACTACTCTTAGGAAAATCATACAGAGTAGGGTGCTCCAGTCGTAAATATGCACAAAATGGTTGCACTCATAGGATAAAAAACATATTTTGAAATAATAACTATTCATAATAATAACCTGTTCCCAACTGATGTTTCCTTTAAAACAAAATTAATCTTCAAACCCTGCTTGAAATATGAAAAAAACCTAAATTAAAATTGCAGTCCTTTGTTAGGAGTAAAGTCAAGCTCAATTAACAATATTTACATAAGGATCCTCATATTGGTACACAGTTTTTTCAAGCAACTACAGACCACTTGTAATTCCTTGTAGATCAAAAGATAAAAGACTGTAAAAATTCGAAAAATTCTTACGAATTCATATCAAGTTTAAAGCAGCATGCAGTACAGTTTCTATATCAAACTTAGTTACAGTGAAAAGCCTTTTGAGTACACACAGTCACTTCAGCTAATCACATAGTAAGGAAAGCGAAAAATCTTTGTTTATATAATAATGCCACAAAATTCGATATTTTTGTCAGGAAAGGATAAAATATTGCAAAGTGAAATATTTCACAAACTGAAACATGGATTCCTTCCCCCGTTACAAACTGTTTTGGTCTGAACTCTTCCTAATTGCTTGTCATTCATTGAAATCGTTTCTTTAATCAGTACTGTTTTGACTCTAGAGGTAAATTGCACTAACTTTTTGGAAACCCTCGAAATCTTTTCAATTTGCAGTCAGCTGATGTTCTATATTCATTCTTAAAGAACATCTGCCAAGACAATGCCCAATATCAAAAACACAAACAATGCAACAATGATTCAACAAGTTAAAAAAAAAAAATCCCAACTGTTTTAACGGTGAGCTGTCCAAAGCATTGTTGTATACAGTTAAGCTTACACTACAGATACCCACGTCAGTTACAATAAGGTTGCAAATTCACTGGCACAGAATAACTATAAAAGTAACAAAGTTCGAAAAAGCTTCAAAGCAGCGAAATATGTACAAATCATTAATACAAAAACACCAAAACAGTTCCAAAAATTTTATACATATTCCCTGTCTTTACTGTCTCACAGTTTACCAACTGCACTAATTTTTGCATGTAGGGGTCGTCACATCATGTCGCCCATTCAGCAATTAAAATAAGTGAGCACTTGGTTTTTCGGAAGCATCTATAAGTCGGCATCTTGTAACAAAAATGCCAGCATTTTTTTGAATGGTATGGCCAGATGCGAATTCGCTGAGTGAAATTTAACATTTAGACTCATCACAAATTTAGTAAATGTTGCATACCTAGTGGAGGACTTTCTATTCATATTCACTGGTTAATTCTGACTTTTTGATGTGCCAATTTCTTTTCTTACATCTCTTCGTGGGAAGTGTCAACTTTTCCTCGGCGGTTTTCGGGTAGCTCGTTGTCAAGGTTCATAGGTCGATGACCTTTTTCACCAACAGCGTTCAAAGGTCAGTAACCCCTTTCCAAGTTGTACTTCCGGAAGAACGAGATGCAGCACTCGTAGGTTGTAATGAGAATGGCACTGGAGGGCGCCCCCTTGCAGATGCGCGGCACAGTGCCTGTGAAAACAAATCAATAAATATTTCACTGTTGTCAAACGGTATCTCCAAGAACTTTTTGCCCTTATTATTTCTATAAAACCTTTTTTTGGGGGGCACCACTCAATACTCTTACACATTTCATAACATTTTGAGGGGGAAAACTTTCACTGTCATCAATTTTCTAAAGTTTTAGTTGCAAACTTGCAATTAGTTTTTGTTGAAAAAGTTAGTTCGAGCATGACTCAGTCAATACACTTTTGTCTAACGTGACTAATAAGAATAGATTATTTGCACTGCAGCCATGTTTGAGGTGTGTGTTTTTGTTCCACAGGGGTAGGCATGAATAAACCTCTCGTGCATTCATTGTTACTGAATTAGCATAACGATAAACACCTCAAAGATGGCTGCCAAATGCAAACTGTCTATACATTAAGAAAATGTCACAATGGTTGCAGGACTTACCGGCAAAGAGCCCCTTCATTCCAGCTTCTGCGAAGATTGTCCGCATGATGGCCCAGCTATTGGTCTTGCATTTTGGAATGACTGCACAAACAGAAAAACCAACATTTTCCATGAGTTAAAATCAATTTTTTTTCCAATCATTTTCTAATCTGTGCTTTAATCAGTAATCAGTTATTTAATTATCACCTTACATTGCTGATTTGATATGTCGTTAACAGTTTTGCTAAGCGGGTTTGAATATGTGGGGTTTGTCATTTCTACATTGTTTCTTGCCAATAATCATGTGGTTCGCATGATTCAAACACAATCCAAAACATTAAATCAACCAATTTTTTATTCACCCTTATGCTGTTTACAAACCAAGAATATTGAACCTTTGAAATGTGAGCAAAAATTGAAAATTTTTCTTGGAAAAACGGGTTACATACACATTAGTGATTCTGAAGTTTAAATTCAAGATACTCACCAGTGGGTGCAGATGTTTTTCCAATGGTGATTTGCTTCTGGGTTTTGACGACATCAAATGGTGTGGACACAATTGCAGCCAGCTGAACAGAAAGAGAAAGAAAAACAATGCAAAGTAAACTAAGCTCCTTGTGTTCCACTTATTCCAATTTGCATATTAGTTAAGTGAAATTTGCATACTGGTAAAATGATTGGCTAAAAGTAAGTTTTCTCATCTGCATATTGGTTAAATGATTGGCTAAAAGCAAGTTTGCTCATTTGCATATTTGTTAAACGATTGGCTAAAAGCAAGTTTGCTCATTTGCATATTGGTTAAATGATTGGCTAAAAGCAGGTTTGCTCATTTACATATTGGTTAAATGGTTGGCTAAAAGAAAGTTTGCTCATTTGCATCATCTGCAACAGTCAGTGGAGCAATACAGGCTGGCTAATTTCAAAACACTTAATGTGAGGAATTAGATTTTGCTGACACAGTTCAAGAGTAAATATTTTAAATCACTTATAAGATTTGTTTTGAAGCAATTATTCCGATTTTCTGATTTTTTGCTATACTTACAACTCCAGATGCAGCGCCAGCCCAGAATGTCATGGCAACCGTTGGGTCAGTGGTGTTGCAAACCTTGCACAATTCAGCCTTCAAGAGCTCGTAGTTGGTCCAGTACAGCACTGTAGGGTGTCAAGGAGAATTAAATCATTACAAAAAATTAGAAGTAGGACAGTCAAGATTTGACAGTCCTTACAAATCTTGAAACAAAGGGGATAACAGTATCAGAAACTTTGCCCATCCCAATTCATCATAAAAAGGGCTGTGGTCGAGTCCATCATAAGTCCTCACAACTCCTCACAAGTCGCTCACAAGTCCTCACAAGTCCTGAAAAGTCCTCACAAGTCAATCACAAGTCCTCACAAGTCAATCACAAGTCCTCCCAAGTCCTCCAGACTTGATTCAAGTCACAAACCACTCAAATGATCTGTGACGAAAGCAGTCCTTTATTCATCCAATGTTGCTGTTGGGACTGGACTTGTGAAAGGACTTGTGATGTACTTTAGACCGGACTTGTGATGGTCTAGACCACAACACTAGTCTGCCTGAGAGGGAATCTTACCTGCATACATGACGTCCCGACTGAGCATAGGGCCAAGACCCCTCCACAGGGACGACAGACCTTCAGTCTTGATGGCTTGGCGAAGGCAGTGCATCAGTTGGGCGTATGAGGTGGGCTCTGCCTGCATCTTGGTGCGGATCATCTCAATCGGGCTGATGGTTGTCACGGAGACAGCTACAAGATGAAAAGGAAAAAGTTTCCTTTTTTTAAAGAAAAGTACAAAAAACCCAGATTTATATCCAAAATTAGAAAATGTGAGTTCTGCAGTTTAACATACAGCTTATTAGAGTTTATCTATAAAATTATTTAAAGACAAATTACCTCTTGCAGTACCACTTGCAGACAGAGTGATAAGAAAGCTGTTCTTGTCTGTGCGGCCCTTTTGGAAACCCATTGCCGACTTCAGTTTCTCGTAGACGGAGAAATAGATCACATTGGATGGGATACGCATCAGTCTGCAACAAAGCCGTGCAAGAAAAATTATTAAAAAACATGCAAGAAATATTGTAAGAAACTACCACATTCTCAGACAAAAAAAGGTAGACCCCAATGTTGTATAAAAAGGCCGAGTTTTTTGGGATCAGAAATCGAGAATTGGAAGAGCATGTGTTCAAACTTACAGGGCAGGAGTAAGGCCACTCCACAGTCTGTTCACGCCTTCACTTCGGACAATCTTTGCAAAGGCATCCTGCAAACAAAACAAAAACATATAAACACTTAACTTTAGAGCCATTCGAGAAAAAAAGAAAGAGAACTTGAAAACTTATGTAAAGCATTATTTCTAAATGATGTCAACATTGAAAAGCAATGTTGTCAGCATTTAAAAAATATCCAAAATTGAGGTTGACACTTCCAATCAATGAAGTTTGGATTTGCTAAAGTATAACTTAAGCAACTTTTCCCTACATTTGGGGTTTTTTTTTATTTGCTTTCAGACTAAAGTGACCAGCTATGCTATGTTGATTATTATTTGAGAAGTTTTCCAAAAGACTGTTTAAAAATGTGAAGTTTGCACCTACCAAGGTGCCACTGAATCTGTAGGCTGATGTGGCACTCGGGCAGATGACGTGGGAATGTGAGCGAGTTGCAGGAAGACAGGTGTATCTTCTATACGGGACAAGATTGAGGGTGGAGTGGGGGTGACTGTCAAAAACTGGACGAAAAGACCCTGGAAAAACAACAGAAAAACAATGAAGAGTGAACAGTTCGGAAGACAAAATAGTGCAGATTGCATGACAGAGGCACAAAGTAGCACACAGTTTGGAAAGTGAAGATGAATGATGTTTAAGATTAAGACAAAATGATAGGAAGTTTGGAAAAAGTATGAAGTTGTTAAATTGATGCTTACGTATGGTGTCAGTGGGTTGCTGCTGTGCCTGGAGCCTCACTTTAACCACATCCAGTGGAGTCACTGTGTAAAAAAAAAAGTCAAGAAACGCGCTAAGTTACATTGATTTATAGTACTTTAATACGATTGAATACGAAGGCCCATTTTATTGAGAAAGCAAGGAACAACAGGGCTGGATTTTTATTTTATCCAATTATAGGACCTAATAATAGTAATACAGTAATGAGTATAAGTATCCCTGTTAATTCTACCATGAAAAAAGTATCATAGCCAGTTGGAAACAAACAAAATCTTTTGTCAAAGTTAAGTAGGGCCTACACCTAATTTTCAGAAGCGGGGGGGGGGGGTTTACGGAGGGGGCGGGGTTGAATTTTTACGGGGGAGGGCATGCTAATAATAAGTTTAGTAGGTCCCTAGGCCTACAAAAGAATCTGCTAGCCAACTTACTGAAAACAGACATGAAAACGGTTCCAGCACACGAGGCAATCCCTCTCTGTAGAGAGGTCACATCAACTTCCGATCGCGACTGACCCGCCGCCTGGGTAGCAATGCTTCTGGTGGGGCTCTGCGACGCTTTCCTCGGCAGGGCATCACCTCGGAAAGACGGGGAAGGGCTCCCCGCACGGACGGGTTTCCCAAACGGTCTCTCCCCGACTCTGCTTTCAGCAACCGTGAGCGGCTTTGGAGAAAATCCCCCACTGTTGGACGACTTCTGATCAAACTCCGGGGATGGTGGAGGCGGAAGCGAGCCAGGGAAACTCGGGCCCCCGGGAAACTGGCGGATTTGTTGTAGATTCTGCAGCGGCTGCCCGCTGCCGTTCGCTCCCTGCCCAACGACCACCCCACTGGGCTGAAGAAACTTGGGTCTGCACATTTCGCAAGATAAATCTCACCAAAAAAAGCAGAACTTTAGGAGCAATGACAGACCCGACCTCCCTCGTCCATTCCCAAATCAAATCTAACGCTACAGAGTACAGACGTGACAATCGGAAACGTTGGCCTCGAAAGCTCCAGCGCCTACGTGCAAAATCGACAGTGCATGTTTCTGGTCACTGGCCGCTTTATGGATGTAAACAAGTTCACGTGCTCGGTGCAATGAACGCGCGCGAACCTAACTAGACTGTTCCACTCTTCTATTAGGTAGGTTGGAAGTCAAATTATAAACAAGAACAATTCCAAAACGCAAACAATCACAGCCAAAGGTATTATCATGCGTTAAGTTTTGACTTTCAATCCTTACCTATGTCATTTGTATCTTGTTTTAGTTTTATTTCTCTTTACATCTTTATTGTTTATTAGCAACCCTCCGACAATTTTTCCCTATACATGTCATAAGTGGTAGTTTCTACCAACATAGCGCGCGCGTGGTGCCTGGATATCATCCAGAGTCCGCGTGCCCATTTCCCAGAAATATGATAATCGCGAGATGCCTCACCGATTCCTCGGAAATGGAACAAAGTCTTGATGAGAAAAACATTGGCCAAATGGTGCGACAATTCTGCCAAATATTATTAAAATATTTTCTTTCTTTTTTTTCTATCGCGGAGAAATTTCTCAGAACCTTTAATTTTGTACATTATTTTAACGTATTTGTTTAATCGTTTCTTTTTCATGTCAAAATTATCAAAAACACACAATGAGTTGCTTTTATTAGGGAGAATGAATTTTGGAAGAGGGAAATATTTAAATTTGTAAGTTGCCTTTCATTTTATCTCGTTTTGAATCAAACGGAGAAACTCGATCAGTGCAATTTCTTGCCAGCTTGGGGGGGGGGGGGGGGGGGAAGGACCGCCAGTTTTCTAGGGCAGCGGGCTGTTGGAGCATAGAGCAAGGAACAGATACTTGTGGGGGGAAAAGAGACTGAAATGTTCGAGTTTTACAATCTGAAATACTGACTGAGCTAGCACAGGGGGAGGTACAAGGGTGCGATAGTTGTCCAGTGTTTTGAGCAGTGCTCAACAAGGTGGGAAATGGAATTCAGAACATTAATTCATATTTGGCAAAATGTTAACACCGCTCCATCTTACTAGCCAAAAGTGCATCGCAACTGCCTCAATCAGCTCATGTAGAATCAGCTTTCCCATAATCAGACACAAGAAACTACAAATACATGTATACACCCTGCAGTGTTTTACTCTCGACGTATCCCATTTATAAGGTTTGTAAACGAAAACCTTTCAAGTACATGTACTACTTGGGTGCAGGTTCTCGGGGTTAGTGTTTTGCAGGTAACCCATGGTCTCAAGGCCTCAGCTAGCTAGACAGTCTGGGTCGCTGAGCTTGGCCTACGTGCGCGTGCCAGAACCGTCAGGTCAAGGCAATAAAAATACGTCCCTGGCTATTAAACTGGCTGACTTAGAGATTGATTAACATACAATGGTCTGTCTGTAGCTAGCTAGCTTCGACTGCGAGTGCGAGGTGAAGGACACTCATCGGATCTGTGACCGAATTGTGATGTGGCTGTACGTGCGCGTATTAAATTTATTCATGGTTTCATGGCGTCAGCACATTTGCAGATCCTATTCCAAGTAATCTTCCCGTTGAAATCAATTATTTTTCGCTGTACTCAATCCAAGAAAACCTCGGGCAACAATTGGGCATCCGAACGAGGGATTCTTGATATAGGCCAATATAATATATTTTCCTATTAATCGACTATGACGCTTAACATCTAGCAAATAGCAGTTTCATCACGAGAAATTATGACCTCAATAAAGGCTCTTTGTAAAAGATGGATCTTCGCCTTTAGGCCTATATGTTGTCTGAAAACTTCTTTACCCTAATTGAAAAGGGCCCGCCGAAGTGACATCTCTTCAAAGAGTGTTCAGCGTACAGTTTTTTTCTTCATAAAATGTCCGTTCATACATTGTCATTGAATGACTAGGAGTAGTAACATATGTAGTATTATACAGGGTGAGTAAAAAAAAAAGCGGATCCCAAACCCCCCAAAATATAATTCATATTTAAAAAAATATGTAGCACCAAAAATAATAATGACTGGAAAGCCAATTTCATAAGCTACTTTTAGATGAAAAAATACTGAAATTGCTCAATCCGTTCAAAGAATATCACCATTTAAACGCAATGACCCTAAAACCTGTTTCGTCCCAAAAAAAAGCAGTTTATTGTGTATTCTGACTGTTTGGAACAACAAAGAAAATGACACAGAATTCTTGTTTTAACAACTGTAGTACACAATATCTTTATTAACAATTACCCTGGTTCAATATGATTTATAAAATCCACTTTTTTTTTTAAAGACGGGCCTTCAAAAGGACTTTGTTGAATATTTTTAACTTTTAAACTGAGGTTTTTAAACATCTGGTGATGTTTGAAGACAATTGTGATGATGATTCTTGAAATCACATTTTAGGACGAAGGAGGTTTTAGGGTCATTGTGTTTAAATGGTGATATTCTTTGAACGGATTGAGCAATTTCAGTAATGTTTTCATCTAAAAGTAACTTATGAAATTGGCTTTCCAGTCATTATTATGTTTGGTGCCACATATTTTTTAAATAAGAAATATAATTTTGGCCGGGTTTGGGTTCCACTTTTTTTTTTACTCACCCTGTATTGTCAAATGCAAATGAACGTATGCCTTGAAAATGCATGAGATTCAAGATCCTTGTATCACAGCTTATTCTTTAAAAGTACTCTCACTGGCTGGTCGTCAGTTGAACACATGCGTTCACAATTGCTCCATGTACAGTACAAAAACGTTTCGTTTTGTGGTCATAAAATCAAGAATGTATTTTGTAGGGCGAAGTCAATATGCAATAGCAAATATTGTAATACATTTTATGACTTCATGCATCCGTATGAAGTCATAAAATGTTTTACAATATTTGTCCATGTAAACAAAAGTAGTGTCACCGACGCACGTCCACCAAACAACTCTCGAACAAAGGGTAGTACAACATTTTGATTCAATGTTTGTGAGTTTGTCTCGGTCTAGTTTTTTATTCGATCGTCTATTAAATTGCAGATTTTATACTAGCCAGTCCCATATGCTCCATGTCTGCCGCTTGTTTTTGTTATCTGATTCTGAAATAAATTTCAAGTAATTTACAAAATATGTGGATTGATCATATCTAAAGCTACTTGTGTAGTAGGCTATATATAAGCCTAAACGACCATTCTCCAAAAAATTTTTTTTTTAATACGGTGTATTGTCTTTATACATTTGATTTTATTAATTATTAAGTAGGTCGTGCTTTAATTCTTTGGGTTCTATCTCTAGTTGGATTTTACGCGCGTCGATCTAGCGCATTTGGGCCTAGTTAAGAACTTCATCGATTTCAAAAAGTTACATTGTTTTTTTTTCTATAACGTTACCCCTCCCCTTGGTGGTATGCCACCATGGTTCTTGGCCGGCCACATAATTAGTTTGTGATGTAATGAACTTCGGAGAGAAAAAAATCTTCTTTTGGGAATTCCCCGCGAAACACACGCAATATAGTCAGGTTCCATCCCCAAAAGATGTACTTCTGCACACATACTGTATACTGGGAACCATTTTGCAACAACATGGCGTCGGCAAGAAGTTTACACGCAGGGCTACTCTCGAACGAAACACCGAACCTTCGACCAACAAACTATATGGGCAAGGGTAGAGGCAGGGGAAGTCGCAGCAAGAACACCAGCAATCCATCGGCCCCACCTGGTCTGGTAAAGAAAACTGACAAAGAGGAAAACGCCAAAAATTCGCCTGATGACGTTGAGGGAAATTATGACTCGGCTCCAAAAGCGGTACTGCATCAGTTTCGTGAAAATATTTGTATTGAAACTTAATTTAAAATAGAATTAAAAAAAAAAACCTCAAAAAGAGATAATGTTATGAAAAACCTCATGAGATAATGTTACATTTTAGTTTATATAAACAGTATACACTCAGTCAGTTGAATAATTTAATTAGGATATTGGGGAAACTTTTAAATTCTTTTCAATTACAATGTACATTTTAATTCAAATGACAAAAAGTGGAATGAATGAAAAAGAAAATCCAGCTCTAGCGTGTCTAATCTTCGTGTTACCTATACCACTTTCACTAGCACTAGTCATAAAATGGAGCTTAGCAGTTTTCTAACAACTGTTGTATCTCATCAGCTGCAACTTCATTTACAGGTATTCATTCTGATGTTCATTCTACTTTCTTGGATTTTCATTGTTTTTCACCAGCAGGAAAACAAGCTAGGCCTACTTGATCTTCTGCAAATGATCATGTGCCATCAACAGCCCAATCAGAGAATAATTGAACTGTCACCGGAGGATGAAAGCGCAATCGTGGAGAAAGCTCTTGAGAGCATTTCAACCGGAGAAGAGCTGCGCAACCTTGTCTTAGACATTTACAACTGGACGTTGCAAGATCCTGCAACAACATCGTGCGTGGCGAGCCTGTGTGCCACCCTTGCCAAGTACGACCATTAAAATGCTACATTTTGCTAACCATATTTGTGTATTTGTGTTGTGAGGTTGCTAGAAATGTGGGGCAAGCAATCTTAAAGATGTGGGCTCGGATTTGTCGTTTATATTGAAAGAAGGAAGTGAAAACTTGGCAGGCAAAGAAAGTTGACGGACACAAGAATCAGACCTGCATATACTGATTTACAGCCAGCTTGACTGCCAAATTCAGAGGGTATATATATATGCAGTATTTAATATATTTGATGACCTACATTTAGTGTCTGTGTTTTGTCATTTGTCCGATGATCTTTCCAGATTTGAAAAAGATGAGGTCAGTTTCCGCTCGGCACTGCTGAAACCCCTCCAGGAAGACTTTCAGTCTAGAGATCAGTGGAGGAAAGAAAAGCAAACGAGATGGCTGTCCTTTGTCTGCTTTCTGTGTGATTTGTACGCCTTGATGAAGACAGCAGCCAACGGATACTTGCATGCCCTGGTGGAGCCTGTGTACTCTTGTTTGGATCAGGTACCAACAACCCCCACCCCAACATACCAAGTGCCACCACCTCCCTCATCCCCACCTCCCACCCCACCTCCCCAACCCTCAAAAGAAAAAACCCTATTGTTACAGATATGAATATCCAGATGGGTTTTGATATGAAATTAGTGCAGCAGCTGTGAAATTCTTTGTTGCAAAAGATACATTCAGAATCGTCTATACTAAATTTCTTTGATTGCATTGAATATTTCTTCTACTTTTTCTCATCCTAGCTGCTTACAGATGGTGAGGCTTCAGACATTCAGATTGAATATGCAACCCTCAAGGTAGGATGAATTTACAATGTGCAATCCTGAAGCTTAACTAACAGGAAGTTTCCTGAATCCATAATCCCTGAAATCAATCAGGTTCTTACAAATACACAAAATTAATATGTTAATGTTGGATTTGTTTGTCTTGCGAGTTGAAAATGATTTCATCTTTTGTTCTTGGATTCTCTAGCAATCAGTATGCTTCACACTTAGTTATTATGCCATGGATGCTTTGGTATTTTGTAGTAAAGTTTTCCGAGGATGAAATGGGAATTTGAAAAGAAGAGCATTTTTAATTTCCAACAAAACCATAGTCCCCCTAATTTCTCATACGCCAATCAAGTGAAATTGTACTTCCAGTTTTCTAATCTCTTAGATATTTTTTTCCCTCCAAGCTGAAGCAACTCGGCAAGATCCTGCAGAGTAACCAGCCTTCTCAGATGGAACTCTTAATGGATAACCTGAGAACCAAACTACTCGGTCCAGGCACCACCGCCATTGGTCGCCTGCTGCTTTTGGAGTCCATCGAGTTGTGTGCGAGTGGCTGGCAGTTTGACGACGAAGCCGCAAAGGCCTACGACGAACTTAAACAAATGACTTCAGAGGGCAGCCTCCGGAATTTAATGTCCCCCGAGGGCGCCTTCAAGATATATTAGGACTACTGACGAGGTTTACCACCATTGGATGTATTTTGTATAGCATGTGATTTTCACGAGTGGATGTGAGCCAGAAATGCTCTGTGACTCCGCATTTCCTACGCTAGTTTTTGGGAGAAGGGATTCGTGGTCACAAGCATCCTGGAATAGGGCAGTCGGGACGACCGAACTGACGAAGCAATAAATGGAATACATGATGCTGCATAGTCACATCCGAAACTCTTATCTAGAGCTGTTGTCTAGGCCTTCACTCATTACAACTATGTGGGAACAAGCCGCAGCCGCAGCTCTGGAAGCCCATTTCCAACACAGCCTAAGGCTGCTTGAATATTTTAGACAAGGGAACTGCAACATAAGATGTAGGATTTTTGGACCTGATGTCTTGCAATGAAGAATTATCTGATGGAATCTATTTAATGCTGATCTGTGAGTGAGTGAGCGAGAATGTGAATGCCTAGGTGTACAAAAGGAACTTGAACAGGCTAGAGTTAGAAAGGGACACTGCGGTGTCACTGATGTCTTGGAGTTAAAGGCACTAGACTTCTCAACATTATCTTGCGACATCGCTGCATACTAAATCTACTAAATAGGCCCAGACCCAATCCACGGAGCTGCAAAGCAGAACATTCCGCGTAGCAAATTGAGTGCAGAATGAAAAGCAATATATTAGCAATATTTTGTGCTAAGGAGAAAATATTTCTTAGCAAAATCAGTGATCTGCAAAAATGTTCCTTTCAGGAAATGTACACATGCTATGCAAGTTTCAGCTGGTCAACCGTTTTGCTAAGTAATTATTTTCTGTGCTAAACGCAGAATTTCTGAGCTGTTCCACGACATCGGCCTCCGGCATTAGTTGGAATGCTTAAATATGTGTACATACATGTACAGACAACTACATGTAGTAGCAGACATAGATGTTCATGCACTAGTAACTCACCAATTTTCTTACATGTGTGATATATGCAGAATTTTTTAATTCTGGGAAAAGCAAACTTGGACCAAGTTCTGTTGGTTCCCGGCTGTACATAGTGATACACTAGTTGACTATGGTCGTCCATCTAATGGCTATTTGCATTGATTTGGTTGAACAGCAGCCTACACAGTGACTACACAAAAGATCCTTGATCTGTGAGTTCAACCTCACTTTGTGAAGTGCTTTGAGACCTTGGGTATAAAGCGCAATATAAGCACCACATCATTACTTCTGTTCAAAAATGGTGGGTCTTTAAAAAAGCATAATTTATGATTGGCACTTCTTTATTAGCATTACATGCAATAAAACTCCTACGTGATTTCACAATCTGAATTTCCCCATCTTGTTGAGGTTTTTAAAAATCTGCGCATCAAGTATTTGTAGCAAAGTTATAGAAACCATGAGCAAACACTGGTTAATGCTGCACTGAAATTGTGCAGTAAGAGCAAAAGACCAATCTGGGCATGCTATCAATTCGATCAAGAAGGCCCCCTTCAATGGTGCAAGCATTGTGCTAGCTATTGTTCAGATGATCCATCATGGGACAGTTGCTTTGCACAATAGCATGCACAATGGTTCCTCCATTGAAGGGGGCCTTGTGGGTGTATGGTGATCAATTGTCTGGGTTTGTCTTAAGGTATAGCTTAAACTCTCATTTTGAAAATTTCTTTCCGACCTGTCTGTTGCTCTTTGTAATAAGCTGACAATTTACTGCGGCCCAAAATGTGTTGTTTCAAGTCGACTCTGGTTCTACAAACTCTGTTAATAGAAATTCTGGTTATAGTGAGAAAAAAAACCTATCGGTTCCAACTATGCATCTATGTGCACAATGAATGTGACCGAAACTCCTCTTTATACAAAGTTGACATGTAAACATTTTGGCTGCGTTCAACTGAGTTTGTATTAACTAGAGTGGACTGCATATGGTTTGCTTTTTTAAAGATAATTTTGCGCTGAGAGTTTCGGAACATATTTCATTTAAATGAAAATCACAAGCTTTTAAAAAAATGGTTGGAATTTACAAACTTATTATTAAACAGAATCTGTTTTAAGTCACAATTAAAATGCAAATCTAACATTACATTTTACAAAAACTTTTAGAAATATGTTCATTGCCAAATGTTTCA
This sequence comes from Patiria pectinifera, assembly GCA_029964075.1. Classification (NCBI taxonomy): domain Eukaryota; kingdom Metazoa; phylum Echinodermata; class Asteroidea; order Valvatida; family Asterinidae; genus Patiria; species Patiria pectinifera. The sequence goes on along the minus strand of CM057143.1, from coordinate 20,249,547 downwards.
ATGCGTTGACTCCTAACTATTTGCATTTTGAATTCAATGAGTGTATTACCTGGACTGTTCCTAAATGCCAATGTTTCACCCTTTCGTGCACCAAGTGCCAAACTCGTTTTAATTTTCAAGTTTATTGTTTTGTAAAAAATGCATTTGTTTATTTCATTATTTGCATTAAAACCTTAAGTGCACTTTCAAAACTGAAGTGTAATCTTACAATAAGGCGTGCTCGTTTCTTTGTACAGTGTAAAAATTAAAATTGATTTTCAAGGTGGTTTAATTTATTGTTTTTACACGTGTGAATTTCACATATAAAGTGTTGGCTACATCTCAAATACTTGAGCACTGGTTTCTCTGTTGTGTACAGGATCACAGAGTGAAATCACAACGTCCGTAATTAAAAAAAATTATTATTTAAAAGGACCATTTTAAAATTCAGTGACACATACCAGTTTACCTCCTAATGAAGGTACAGAGAAACTAATTAACTCAGGCATGCAACATTGCCTCAGATCAGCTGATTTCCTCGTTTTTCACTTCAAAAACTGAACACTGTATAAAGTCTTGGAAGGCTTAAGAGTTTCCTCCCCTTTTTCGGTTCCTCCCCGGTTGCAAGCCTGTTAACTCCAACAGATAGCTTCCTAGATCCTCCAAAATTCAACACAGTGCAGTCAACTTATGCCACACTCCAAGTGCTCGTGCAGAAAGTAGTCCTGAATCCCACAAATCCCATCAAAAAAGTGTTGGATTTTTGGAAAACATGGAGTAGATTTTGTTACCTATACCGATAGGTATGGAGTACAGCACAAAAGACAATCTTTTTTTTTTCATTGCAAAATTTGAGTGACCGTTAATTTCAACGCGTTTAAGAAATTTTTAAGAGGATTTTAAGAAGCGACTGAATTAAAACAAACTCTTAGGTATAGCTACAAAAAAAAGTTATTTCTCCTTTTCTTTTTAAACAACAAAACATTTTTACAGGCTGCTTAGAATTGTATTGCAGAAAAAAAAGATTTGTATTTTCACGAAATGTACAAAAATAGTGACAATATTGAAAATTTGTTGAAGAAGAGTTTTGGGGATTTCCCTATCTTCTTCAAGCATGTTTACATCAAAATCAATGATGTGCTTGTTATCTACAAATCATGGAAAATATGTTTTATTTACAACACACATTAATTTATATTGCACAGTGACAAAGGGCACTAGTTTTCACTGTAGCTGATAACTTGTCACATTCGCGACTTTTTGCAAACTTCAAGTTGCAAGGAACATGTCATGTACAGCAAGTTAATACTTGGACCACCAGATAATTTAGAAAACGAAAGCTGGAAATGAAACATTCCTTTCAAAAGTGAAACCTACTCTAATGCTTCGTTTGTTTGTTTTTTCAAGTTTTACTCACAACCTCACAAGAATTTCCACCGATTTTTTTTATAGATTTTTGTGAACTTTGAAAAACAAGCCCCATTGGCTTAAGTAACTTAAGTAGACTCTTCTGATTCTCGGTTATACTCCATCACAGGAATACAACAACTAAAGAAAGACCTGCAACCAACGTTCACTAAACCATTTACAAATATGATATTTATATTTATATATTTCTATGAAAATATTTTCCCAAAAATTTTACAGTTATTTAACCTTTGTTCATTTCACCTTGTTTAACACTGGCAGCTGAGGCACATATTTACAATCGAGCTCAAAAATTACAAATAGTTGCCAATGTAATGAGAAAGTTTAACGTTCATCTGTACATTTAAACCTCGTACTTGAAATGATTCTGTGAGTTAGTTTTGCAGGTGGTGGTTATGCTGGGGTGATGACAGTAGCATGGGAGGGACTTTCCCTTGTGATTCGCTGGATCTAATGCCCGGTACCCGGTACCGCACTGGTTCCCTCAGGGCAGCGTGCCACCCGTTTTGATGGTGGATGAGAAGCGTGGGCGTTTCTTCAGTTGCCCCGCCTTGCTCTGTCCCTCTTTTGCCTTCAGTGCGGGAGATCTGTCATAACAAAAAAATGCCATAAATATCCCTAAGCAAGTAAGACTTGAAGCTATGCATGATGGAGATCAATAAGGTGGAGTTTTTCCTGAAGTTGACCAGAGCATACCAGTCGAAACGTCGAGGAAATCCTCAGGTTCTTTTCAGAACCACACATTTACAAAAAAAGTTTTAAAATATCTGCAGAGAGTCTAGGGTGAATAATGATTGTACTCACTGCAACAGCATATCGATGGTTTGCTGCGTGGCCTTGGATTTCTTGTGGCTGGGACCGTACAGACTGCTTTGAATGCTGTAGCACTGCAAACAAAAACAAGAAAACAAGACAGATGTGTCAAACAGATTTGTGAAAATAATGTAGCTGAGCTCAGTTGGGAGGTAAACATTACAGTTCTACTTATTCTACAGAAGCAGTAAGTTGGAACAAAACTAAGCTTGCCTAGCCAGAGTCGGCACTCTGGCCTGTCTGGATTCTGGAATGTCAGTATGAAGTGGGTGTTTTGCAGCCAGTGTTCATGAGTATACTGTCGTTTTTTTTGTTTTACTTTTTCAATCTTACTTTCCTGAAGTATTTCATGGCTTTGTCCAGTTGTCCCTGCGATAGCAGGATGGAGCCGTACAGCTTGTACGTCTCTCCAACTTCCTCGCTGAAATCACCGAACGTGACGCACTTGGAGGAAATAATCGTCTTGAGTAGTGACACTGCCTCCTGTGTGGAACGAGAAAGAACTCATTATTGTTCTGGTTCACCAGAAATGACGCCAAAAAAATACCTGGCTAACTGTTCAGACGCACCTATCTTTCAAATGCACTTGTCTTCAATAGAATACAAAACTGAGGAGTCCAACAAATTTACCGAAGACCAGTTTTTTAATTTGTAATGAATTGACTGACCTCTTGTCGATCTGTTCTGATGAGCAGCTTGCATAAACTCTCTTGAGTAGCGATGGTCTTAGGGTGATGGGGACCGTACAGGACCTGTCTGATACCCAGACTCTCGTCTAGATATCGCTCAGCTGTTGCTGTGGATCAAGCGGTTAAAAAGAATAAATTCACGGGTATCAATCTTTTTTTTTTCAGATTGGACAGAACTCATCCAACAATGTAACCTGCTGTCTTGTTTGCTGCTGTGCTGAATGCTGTTTACACTATGTTTAACTTTCTGTTGTGTAGAATGCAAAGAGAAGCAAAGATTCTGGCAAATGCTTACTTTCTCTTTAAACAGATTGTCTTTTTGAATTTCTTTTGATAAAGTAATGGGTCTTGGGAGTTCTTGTGGGTAATATATTGTTTCTTGCTATTTCATGGGTTTTGATGTCCCAATTTGGTTTGCCAGTATACAAAAATTGGTTCCTGCACTGTGCTGGACAATGCCAGAGTTGGAAAGCTTCCTCAGTGACTGAGGTCTTGTTTACTGAAACTATAATAACAATACTATGATGGAACTATAATAAAAAATAACTCTCGGCATGAAAGTTTGACAGGTGGTTGACTGGTTGTCTGGGGAGTAAGCTGGACAGTTCAGTCTGTCGGTCAGTCAGTCAGTCAGTGAATCAGAGGACAGTAAGCTTTCTCTTCGCATCCAGCCAAACACTCAAAGCTCTACTTACTCTCTGCCTCGGCGGATGCTTGTTCGGAGTAGGCCAGGGCCAGCTTGTGGGCAGTCTCCGCTACCTCTTCACTCTGTCCGCTGTACCTGTACCATCCAGATAATGATCTGATGTATTAGTCATAAGGAACTCTTACCAAAACCTTAATTCTTACAAAATTCTTACCATGACTTAAAAGATTAACCCATCAGTCTCTGGACCACCCCAAACTGCCCAGCCTGTTTATTTCCTGTACGATCCTATGGGCTCCGTGCGCCAACAAAAGAGGGCGCCCTTTTACCTAGCAACGACGTCCCATGGGCAGGACACATATATTTCGCCGGTTGATGCGCGTGCACCGTTCCTTGTGTGTGACAGACGTTCACCAGGGGATTTGTACTATGTACACTCAGTGGCCGCGCTTTGCGGCAAAATATTGCAGTCTGGCAATATGGCGTCGTTCAGTCACCCCCAACTGTACTTTCTTTGCCGGTGAGGGGGTACTTGTGAATGGAGCGGATACCGCCCCAGCACTCTACGGTTTCATGGACTCATTCAGAAATAAATACAATGCATTACAATGTGATAACACTAACCCTATTCTACACCACATTATTTTGGAGTTGTCACTGTCAAAGCGTAGACATGCGTATACCACATAACCCTACACAATATCCTTTAGCAAGGACCTTGGCACGCTTGCACCATTTCATTACATTGCTAGTGGCAAAGCATTTAAATACTACAATTTAAAAAGTTTTTTTTTCCTTTTGTTTTCGCAAAAAAATTGGAGACACTTACCTGGCTACAGTGATGGAATGTGCTTGTAGGTAATACTCCACTGCCTTGTCATGGTTTGAGTGTCGGCCTTTGCTCTGCTCTAAGTGAAGTTCATTAAGGAAATGATCATATGCATTTCTTCTCCTTGTATCGATAGCATCACAAAAATGACACAGTAATGATAATAATAATTAATAATAATTTAAAAAAAAACTAGGGAAACTTTTGTGCATCCTGATACAAAGAGGAAATTTTCATTCTAGAATCAGTACTTGGAAAGAAAAGTGTCATAGTATTAGGAAAAGCAATTTTTTTTTCATAATGTCAATAACTGACATTTCTGTGTGCCCCCCCCCCCATGAAATATTGACCCGCTAAACTTTCACTTGGCGATTAAACCTGCTTTGAGACCTCAACAAATCAAAACATCTTGCTGCACTCTTGTTAACAAAAAACCACAATGAGATAAACCTGTAGTTTTTCCAATAAAAACTAAGCCCACTGACTAAAATTCAGGCCAGTTCATACTCGGGGCAAAAGCGAATGTAAACGAAAATCCACGTACGTTGAACACATTTCAACTCCAGTGAATTTTGCTGCGATTGATTCTTGATGAAAAGTCTACTTCAAATTTTACATTCGTGTTTAGTATGAATGGTTTTTGCAGGTCGGTCTTTTTCAAAGGATATTTTGCCCAGGTCCTGGTATATTGCAATCAGTTCCAAGCTGTCCGAGCCGTGGTGCTTCTCCGTCAGTCGTACGGCCTTCTCGTAGTAACTGGCTCCCAAAGCCTGCTTGTTCTGATTCGCATACAGCCTGTCAAATTGGTCAGAGGAGAGACAATAAGAAAATCAGCAGCAAACAACTCTGCAAACATAAGCCCTAACCACCTCAACTCCATCAAAATCCACCCCCCCTATTATGGTGGATTTTGGGGACTTGGTCCAGAAGGCCTGGCGTGACTAAATATTGATGGGGTATGATGGACTTGGGCCTAATGGCCTGAAGCAGTGCTAGGGGTATCCCATTGATTTTGCCCAGCTTCCTGTACTGCTATTGTGATAAAAGCCATGTGTAGCAAGTCCATGAATGTCAACCAGTGTGTCAGTGGTGGATTTCATTCTGTAATGTACAGTTTTGTATTGGACGCACAGTGATTGATGGATTTTGATGGAATTGGTCCAGTTCCTAGTAAAAGACGCTAGGGAGTTAGGGTTAATGAGGGATCAATGTCCATTTACAGAGGATACAGGTGGTGCTGTATTGTTCAGTAACTGCGCAGTACAAAAAACTGGTTAGTGACATTTTTGAAGTGAGAAAAACTATGGGGGTGTCCCTTTTTAGTTACAAAAACCTGCATTTGCCAGTGACCACACTCTTTTGGTTATATTTGATAGTGAATTATTCAAGACAATGAACTAACCAATCCTAAATGGACAATCAACAATTTCTACATCCAATATGACAGTGGATGTACTTAGAAAGCAGGTACATTGAAACACATTTTTTTCTTAACTGTCCACCCCCCTCTCAAACATGTCAGCAAGAAACCAATATCTTATTTTGTAAAATAAGGAAACGATTGTGCATTAAGAATCCAATGGGGAGTCAGGTTGGCGTAGCGGTACTTTCCTCGCCTTCCACCGCTGTGACCCGGGTTCAAATCCCACCTGGGCCAACATGTGGATTGGGTTTTCAGTCCCTACCTGATTCCGTGGGTTTTCTCCAGAATATTCTTCTGGGCTTTTCCTCCCACCTCTAAAACTGTAATTTCTTCTCATTGTCTTCTCTCTGCAGGTTTCTTCAGGCTTGCGAGCTACAGTGCCTAGGGCGCTTTTGAGGAATCCTTGGTTTCATTACCAGAAATGATTAATAATAATTAATAATAAGCATTTCTTATTGGACCTACTTTCCCATCGCTATGGCGATATAGATAGCCATCTGTTCCTGTTCTGATCCCACCGAGCCAATCAGCTTAGCTCGTTCCTCGGATACTTTCTCAGCTTTGAGTAAGCACTGCTCAGCCTCTGGATACGTAACGTGCAAGTTAAGGAATTTATTGCAAGTCAACTCAATAGTCAACATCCAAGACTTTTCAATAATGGGCTAAAACATATTTGGTTCATTGTAGATGGACTTATCTTGAACATTGTCTTTGTTGACAACTGGGGAGAGAGACGCAGTTAACCACTCCAAGTCATTTTTAAGCAGACAAGTTTTCACAGATTATGTTGTAATTATGCAAAATGAAGCCACTTTTGGTCAGAAATTGTCCAAATGTTATCTCGAAATCAATGAATGTCAAATAAAAATTCCTTTATTATTTTTTTTCAGGCAGTTTATAAGATCAGGAACTTAAAATGATTTATTTTCAAAATAGCTTTTTGTTCCTGTCCGCCTCCCCAAATTTTCCAATCAGGTATCATCCCTTGTAATCAAATACTGCTGTATCACAATATATTGCAAGGAACAAGGGAATATGGCGACGTTTAACCACAGTTTTGTGAAATCTGCTTTGAACTAGGACTTGGGAGGTTTTTGTGCAGGCAGTTTGTGCCAGATCAACTATTTTCAATGTGCAGATGCTTATTTTCATATTCTTCAAGGATATTTGTTAAACATGGTGTTACTGCGTCCTAGGACGTAGTACATCTTGACCAGTACTGCCAGGAGGTCCGCCTTGCAGTCACTGGAGTCTGAGGCGTGTAGACCACTCAGCATGATCTTCTTGGCTGCCTCGGCTTGATATTGTGCCTGGGGAGCTAGTCCTGCCAGCGATGTGATAGAAACAAGGTAGATAATTAAATGCAGAGGCATGATTATTGGGAGTGGAAACACAGGGCGGCTGTGGAACAGTGGCTGTCGGCATGGGGGGGGGATGGGGGAAATCTCAACTCCCCCTTCAAGGCTTGTACCCCCCTTGTTTCCCCCCACCCTCAGAACTTGGGAGAAAGCAAAAAGGAGCCTTCAATTTCTAAAATCCCATCGAGTGCCCAACCCCAGAAAAATGAGCCCTCCCCTCCTTTAGTGCACTCCTGCAGATAGGACCCACCCCAACACAAATGACAACAAAAACACACAACCATGTGTAGTCTTCACCAACTCTTTCGCCCTTCTGAGCTTTTCTGGGACATTTTTGAAAAGCTAAAAAAAATAACGTATATAACTTAGTCCTGTCGCTTTTTTCTCTAAAATAAAAATTCAAATTGTTCATATAGAATCATGCATGATATCAGCAGTGACACATAAAATATGTTACTAGACATGTACACTGTATCTTTATCACTACCCCGCCCCTTGGAAAATGGTCCAAAATTCGAAATGTATTTTTCTGTATCTTTTGAGGTTTGAGACCATTTTCAACTGTACCTTTGAGTGTCAGGTAAGCATAGGCCAAGTTGGTGTGACTCTCTGCTAGCTTCCAGTGGCCGTCTCCGTGAACCAGACGACAGAGGGCGGTACAGCGGATGTACTCCTCCAGAGCTGGCTCCACCTAGCCAAGGACAATGAATAACATGACTTGAATTCACCTCGAGTTCCTTTCACCGTCAATCAACCTCGTCAAGACCAGGGGGCATTGAGGGTGATGGAAATGGGAGATATAATTTTGTGGAGTTGTTGAGCAGAAATCAATTTTACCAAATTTATGAGCTATGAACAATCCACTGAATGAGAGACTGCCACAAATGATATATTTTTGGCACAACATTTTGGCTAGTAAACTGCTTTTGCTGAGCACTTTTTTTCTAGCTTAGCACATTTTTGTGTGGATCGAGCAGCTCCGTGAAATTGGATGCAGAACAACTGTCTGGACTCCAAAGGCAGTGGCACTTGTCATTTGGATGGCACTTGTAATTTGGAGGGACAAATGGAGAAACAACAGAAGGGAGCGCAGTGGCATTCACGTGGGAGCAGAGAGACCAGGATTAAACAAGGTGGAAGACTGATTGACAACAAGAACTTCCTCCTGCACTGAAGTGAAACAAGTTAGATAAACAGACAGACAGACAGACAATTGGCCAGCCTGACAAACAGACAGACCACAGATACACAATCTCATTGTATGAATCTGACCAATCACACTTCATATGAAAAAAAGAAAACAAATTGATATTTTGTTATAAACACAACCATGATTTCCTTAAAAATAAGCAAATGGTACTGAGTGGAGGGGACTTAAAATGAACGAACCGAGGCCGAACACAGCAAATTAAAAATATACAAGACAAACAAAATGGCAGCATTCATAGGTTTTCTGTGCCAGCTCACGAGAGGGCGCTATAACTAACCTCTCCCAATCCAGCGTGTTTCCGTGCTTTGCTCTCTGATCTCTTGAGTAGTTCCTCGGGAGGATTCAGCACGATGACGGAGCCATCCTTCAGCTTCAACTTGTGGAGTTTCTTCTTCCTCCGACCCGGTGATGCCCTCGCCGACCTCTGAGTGGACAACTCGGAACCGTCGTCCGATAAATTATCATTGCTTCAAAAAAAAGAATTATTCACCGTTTTTTTAAATATAAATTTGAGGGCCAACTTTTTTTATGGAATTCAAACCGAACCAGTTACAAATCAAGCAATGTGTTACATTACGTGTGCCATAAGCATAAAATAAGAAGCTGTATTAAATGCTGTTAAAAACTCTACCACGGTACAGAGAAGACAGCTAAAAGGTACGACTTCAAAATGGGCAATTTAAACAAGTGATTTTAACTAAATTACAATTTAATATAATCTTGTGAACCTTTCATTTCCCCCTGCCCGTTTTCTTTGCCTCGTTGAGGAACTGTGACTGCCGTTTTCTGTTGGAATGTCGACGATTTGGAGTCCGAGGCCCTCCATGTTGGGCTTTTCTTCGCCTTCTGAGGCCTCCTGGTCCGGATCGGACAGCGACAGATCCGAGAAAGACTCCATCCTAAGATCTAGTAAAGATCGGAAATTTAGCAAGAAAATATTGTCAATTTGAAATATTGGAGAAAGGACGCAGGCTCTACTGCTGCATTGGTTCACAGTTGGTGTCATGCGATTTTGAGTGCCTTGCGCGTTCAAATCACACCGTACATCGCGGTGATCGCCACCTTTATTTTAGTGTTGCGTTTTGTCGTTTTGTCCATATTTTGTCACTGTCATTTTACTCAAATTTTTTTTCTCTAAAACTCAAACTCTGCCCTCTATCTATGACATACCTGCATGTTCTTAATGTTGACAACTTGTTTGGCAAGTCAAGTTAATTTAAAACTTATTTTGTTCTCTTTTTACATAGGGAGCAGGGCCCGTAACTACACGATCGCCAAAATATCCACTGCCGCCTACACTGGGATACAGACAGTTTGAGAAATCATCATGCACAAATCTCCCAACGCTGTCAAAAGTAACTCACTGAATGCGTAAAATTCTCAAGTGCCAGGCGCTTATTATGAACTGTATTCTTTTCCTTATCATCCCTTTAAATCTTCCACACGCTAACTTCTACTTACAGAACCGAAATGTCAGAAAATTTCCAAAAAGGGTCAATAATGGCAGATATTTTTGTTGCTATTGAAACGACGCTCCTCTTCATGCTTTTCGTTTGTGCAAAAATTTGGCTATTTTTTATGTAGCGCCCTCTATTGTCGATCTGCGCGCATTACAACTGTTCGTGGCGAATTTTAAAAGAAAAGAAGGAGGTCGAGGCGATGGGGGGGGGGGGGAATCACTGCAACTTAGTAGTCCGCGGCCGCCTAGGTTCAAGCCCGTTGAGATTGCATTTCTGAAAATGACATTTCAGCAAACAATTTAAATTAAACTTTAAAGCTGTTTAGATTTAGACTGTTCAATGCATGGGCGGAGATCAAAGGCAGGCGTACTAATTTGGGCAGGGTCCGTAACTTGCCAATACCCTTTGACAGGCCACGCAGCCCAGCAAGTGCAAGTGTCGTTCCCTTACCGTAATTTTCGGAATATAAGCCGCCCTGTGTATAAGCCGCAGCGCTCCAAAAACTTCAGAATAAGATTCAGGCCACAGCGTATAAGCCGCACCATCGTATAAGCCGCACCATTTTATGTACATGTATTCATTAGCAGAGGATTATAAACAGGACCGGAGACTTTGAGTTTCTAAAAAAATTATCATTGATCTAAATCTAAATAGTCGCGAATGATCCACATGATGACCACTGAGAAACGACCCTTCGACCGGCGACCGCGGACCAGTAAGCTGACAACCGGCGTGACATAGCGCATAATGATAATCTAAAATGCGTATTAACTCCCACTGCACTGCTCGCTCACACCACGGAACACGTATTATAGACAGGTGGTCCGTGGGTCACACAGTTTCAGTCAGCGATATCACGCGAATCTGCCACGCACAAACTTTTTCCTCCATTTCATATAAGCTAAATAATAATAATAGACCAATTAAAATTCCTTGAAATTTTAATTTCAAATGTCAATTTTAATATCAAATGTCCCCCCCCCCCAGATTTTTGAACTCGTGTCTCATTTACAGGGCCCTATTATGTACTAAAATGTACCTTTTGCTTAGAAAATATTGGTTAAAGTGGTCAGAAATTGCCGCAGATAGCACCACAGAGCATTTAGAAATAGCTCAGAATTCTGGTAGCTGATTCAATGACTCCAACCTCGAAAACAATGTTCAAAATTGTTTCTTATGCCTTTAGCTGAGAAAACCTCGAAAATTATGTTTAAATTATTATCTTTTGTGCTAAGATAATTATTGGTTAAAGTGGTAAGAAATTGCCTCAGATCACACCACAGAGCATCGGGCCCTTAACCCCACGCGGCCCCGAACCCCACGCCTATAGCTCAGAATACCGATAGCTGATTCAATGACTCCAACCACGAAAACGATGTTCAAATAATTATCTTTTGCTAAGAAAATATTAGTTAAAGCATGGAGGAAAGTGGTAAGAAATTGCTTCAGATCACACCACAGAACATCTAGAACGCCGTAAAGGCTTCGCGCTCGCATCAAATACATTGGATGAGAAATTTTAGTTTTGAAGATCTTTGGCTTGAAGGTGTTAATTATTGTCATTTATTGCAATTCAAGCTCAAGAAAAGGTTGAATTTTGACACCATTTTGCACCTAAAATTGTGTAAACCCTAGGGGCTCCAGGGGGGTTTACCTCAACCCGCGGTTTCTTGGACCCCGTGCTGTGTCGCGTTCCACACAAGGATGGCCTTTCAAAAATCATCCCCCCCACCTGTAACAAGAAATCTCCGCCACTGGTTCAATGCTTCAATGTCATTAGCAATTAGCCTAGGAGTGAAAAGGGTAAAGTGAGAAAATTCAGCTCATCAGAAAAAAAATAGTATAGCTTCAAAGAAAAAAAGCGCGCAGATTTCAGTTAGAGAATTTATAAAGCAAAAACTGAGATTGGGACTCCATACTCCAGCTTCAAGTTCAATTGAGTGAACCCTATACTCATTTTATCTCCGAAGGAACCTCTATTTGGAATTGGGAGGAGTTATAGAGGTTATTAATTTTATGGTAGCAAGTTAGCAACTTATCTAACTTTTTGATGATAATTATAAATATCTGCCTGTATTTGTGACCCTCGAAGGTGAACTCAAGGCTAACCTTGCCCGAATATACCCGGTCATGTCATCGCAAAACTCCAACAAGGAAGTCAGCTCCAGTTCTTACCGTACGGTTTGGGTACAGCTCTGAGTTCAGTGGAAGTTCATGGCTTGTAAGTCACCCGAAGCGAGCACAAACCCTGCATGCCCGGGCTGTGATCTACTTAAGTCCCGGGGTTGCTGGTGCGATTGTCTTCGAGGTGACTTGTGGCACGTTCCTTTGACAGTTCATTGTTCTGCTATGTCTTTTAATACAACTTTTGAAAACTGCGTTATTTTCAAAAGTACACTTATTGGAATTTTCCGGTCGTTTTAGTAGACAAGTGAGACCTAATACTGAAACTGCAACCAAATCGGTGTCTTCCTCCTCCGTTAGGACCGAGCTTGCGGCATCATAGAGACGAGGGCCGGGATCGCAATTTGCCACCTTTTTTATCATTAAAGTATGCTGACTTTTATATTACAAATAATAATAATAATAAAATGAAAATAAAATTTTACATCATTAGGTTGACATCATTGTTCTGCAATGGATGTCCCTTTAAGTATAACGCGATCGTTGCGCGATGTGGCGTTCGGCCAACCATAGAGCAAGGACAACAACCGAACGGTCGGTGGTCAGAGCCCACCAAGGGACAGCTGATATTTTATTTTACCTGACCCAACATACTTCTCCGTCTTTAAGATATGAGATAAACGACGTTTCGCGTTTTCTAACGTCTGTCTCTGTGGCGCAATCGGTTAGCGCGTTCGGCTGTTAACCGAAAGGTTGGTGGTTCGAGTCCACCCAGGGACGGTCAAATATCTTTTGGATTATGTTTGTAAAACGAGTGTAACGACTCACTTTTTTACAAAATAATTTTGCCTTCTCCTAAATTCTGGGCAGGCGTGGAGGCGCGAGGCCAGGAGGGAGGTGTTAATGGCAGGGGGGGGGGGGCAGATCTCGCAAGTAGGTCCTGTTCGTGTCCCCAATGGATGAAGAATCTGTTTTCCACACACAACTATAAATCATTATCGCGCTTCTTTTTTTCCCCCATGAAGGTATAGGTGTGGGCGGGCTGACGTCATCCGATGAAAACATTAAGTAATACATTTTCATCAGTACATTGATATGTGTTACCAATCAACACTCCAGACTCAAGAACAATTGAGTTTCAAGAACATAGGCGACAGGTCTGGGAGCTAAAAATAAATACCACACATATCCTATATGGAACGAGAGACGGTACACACGTACGTGCGCAACTTTCCTACCATGTAAAAGTACCTGGAAATGTTTGTTGGAAAATTTAAAAGAAGGTTCTGAATACACATCTTCCTTCCGCTTAATCGACACCGTGATTCCATACTTTACTTCCCTACACAAGTCTAATCGGTATCGATTCAACTTATATTGCGCAACTGGATTACTTAACATGATAACAGCGATATCTATGGATCAATCATGAAATGAGCAAAAACAACAACAATACTTGATGGACTTTGAGCATAACGTTACTGTCTCGTCTCTGTGGCGCAATCGGTTAGCGCGTTCGGCTGTTAACCGAAAGGTTGGTGGTTCAAGCCCACCCAGGGACGATACAATTTATTTTTATAAACAAAATCTGAACTTGTCCGAGGTCACAATAAAGCACACTCGAAATCAATTATACTCACTAAATATTTTCCCTTTTATCAAATTTGAGCCATCTTTCACTTGAATACTTTTGTCGAACAGGTTTATCAATTTTCTTTCTGAGATATAGGCTCAGGATTTAGCAATGCATTGCGGGCCGGAGTGGTTCATTAAGCTACACATGCCTGTAAAATAATCGTAGGACCAGCTGGACGAACTCCGAGTCTCGATAAAGGTCAGACAGAACAGGAAGTGAAAAAACACAATCGTGTATTGTCGATGTCACCTTTATAAAGTGCACACAGTTCAACTAATAATACATTTGACATGCTAATGCATGACACTTTCGAAAAGTGCATATGGCTCTGCCCCTGATACTTTTTCCTAAAAATACCGAACCTTAAATCAGTTATACCAAAACTTGGTTTTTTTTCAGATCTGAAAGATCTCAAAAGAAAATACAGTTCAAACACTATATTTTTGCTGGTCTCGGGAAGGGCCGGCTTATGTAGTCCTCTCTGTGCCCGACTCACTGACTGACTGTGAATAAGACTTGCTTAATTCTCACATTGGCCAAAACTTTTGAACTGATAGGATTACCCCCGAACGCCAATGAAAGGCCAGGGCTAAGTCCGACCCAAGACCTCGAGATCAGTGCATTGTGTAGGTCACATACTTGAAAAGACTTCCAGTGAATAGCCATTTAATAGATGTTATATATATTTTTTGCACCCTGGGACCAGCTTTACCGGTCTTGCATTGTATTGTTTGCAATAGCACCATATACTTATGCTTAAATCTTTGCAGGATATTTAATCCAATGACACGCACATAATAAAACCAAGGCTCAATTTTGTAGTTTTGTTTCGGCAACCGTGGCAGATCGAAAATTTCTGAAACATTAAAATTGAAGAAATAGTCTTTTTATAATAATCCTCGTATTTTTTTTATGTGAACGGGTCCTCAGGGAAGGAAACTGTAAACATTAAGGTTGAAGAATATACATAGGACAAAGAAAGGATATACAAGTCACGCGATTATGTGCGCTTATATAACGCTATACCCAATGTTTCAAATCGCTTTGTGAGTAATATCCCTGTTCATCAGGCAATGAGACCATTCGTTCTGCAGCACCTCGAGATCAGCGCAATTTGGTCTCTACCTTCACAGGTACCCATTTATACTCCTGGGTTGAGAGCCTGAGTCAATCGTAGTAAAGTGTCTTGCCCAAGAACACAAGAACCACGTTACCCGTAAGGCTTCGAACCCATACCGCGTCACATGCAGTCGAACACCGTCACCATTGGACCACAGTGCCCCACAGTGTATAGCGTGGCAGTTTAGATTACTCAATCACGCTAAAAACGCTTGTGCGCCGCCTAGCACGGTACTACCGGCCCCATCCGGTGAACAAATCCAAAAGTGAAGGGCCCCGGTTGGCAACATACACTGCGCGCAACTTCCTGAATCGACCCACCACTCATTAACTTTATACTCTAAAAACAAAGGCCCCGGCTGGTAAAAATATTCATTGTCTTTGTTCGAGACCTGCATGGCCACAAGTGCTGTAACAATGCAGCGTGTGCTGTAAAGATGTTTCCAAGAGGAAGTGTACCAAGATAAGGCCAGCTATAGACACAGAACGCAAGTTGCAACATTAACAGTGGTGGTACCGGTACATACAGTTTCGTTACTATACCGCCCACATCTTTTTGCCGGCTGCACATCCGTACACGTAGTGCACTTTTCTTACCAAAGGGTAAATATATCTGAGGAAATATTACGAGGAAGATTCCTGTATGTCAATCGCGAAGTCTTTTGCACCGATGTTTTTGTCTGCATGTATTTCGTCACTCTGCCGACACAGTGACCAGGTTCGTGTCGTCACCACGCCGGCTCCACCGTTGACTTAAAAGACGCGGTTTGAGAAGATGACATGAAACATTTAAAAAAAAAATGCTTCCAGACTTTTATCAACACACTCCATGTTATTCTGGATCTACAACAGCATGGTTGTGCACGTGTATAATATGTACCCGGACCAAGATGTCCCAGTAACTTATCCAATTTGCTGAGCCAATTAAAGAGGTTATCCTGGAGAAGCTTTCCATTTGTCACGCTGCGAGCAAAAACTACTTCTCCTCAAAAGAAACGTGTGATTTCTCAGAGAAAATCGTGGTAGACAAAATGGAAAATCGACTCCTAGTTAATGCCTTCTGGATGTTGGTACTTTTTGCATGCGGAGCAACTGCGACCGTCTTCACCGTGCAACCTGACGATGCGACCGTCACGGAGGGCGGCGATGCAACCTTCCGATGCGGCACCGACCTCCCCTGTCTGTTCTTCTACTGGGGACGCTTCCAGGCCCCCGATGGAGATTTCTCGTACGTCTCCAAGTGTCTGACGAGCTACGAATCCAAGTACAATGTCCAGAGAGAAGACAATGTGTACTCACTTCGCGTGAGGAGCGTCAGCTTAGAAGACTCCGGGACCGTGTATGAGTGCTGGCAGTACAGCCAAGCTGGGGGAGGCTGGTTGAAATCCTCCAATGCTACACTGACGGTCGTCCCATCACAGACAACGGCGTTGTTGGGATCTGAACCACCGGTTTGCAGCATGGACCCACCAGGACCTCACGAAGTAGGGGACACGGTATCTTTGGCGTGTTCATACCCAGATACTACCGGACAGGTATCGGTAAAGAGGGTGTCATGGACGGCTGGTAAACAGGGCAGCGAGTTCGCTGGGAAGAAACAGGGTAAGAGCAGAGTCATATGGACCTTGTCAGAGACGGATAACTTCCGAGAGTTCACTTGTAAACCTGAGACCAGTATCACAGATCCATCAACGTCAAGCCGAACGAACTGCACTCTGATCCCGTTAGCCATACCGACGAATGTCAGCATCTCTCCTTCCGGACCGCAAGCCGTGGTGGAGGGTGGCGAAGTGGTGCTCCAATGCAGCGCTCAAGCCATTCCTGAAGCTACATCATACACCTGGGTCTTTAACAAGAACGGGGCAACGGTGGAACCGAGTCAGCGATTCCTCATCAGTGGGAGGACCCTCCGCATCCTCGGAACATCAACAGAAGACGATGGCATCGAGGTGATCTGCGAGGCATCCAATGAGATAAACATCACCGGACGCAGCTTGCCATCCAGGCTTACCATCAGGCCAACACCGACCCAAGGAACTGCCAACACCGACCAGCCAGCCACCAAGAAAGGAAGGAAGTCCTCCAAGAACCCGGAGGATCTGACACAGTTTTCACAATTGGCTCTAGTCATAGGCATCATGTTATGCATCGTGGTTGTCTTTGTAGCTGCGGGTATGGGGGTCGTGTACGCCCGCTGGCGACGGCGCATGAACGAGGTAGTGAAAGATGCCACCCCAGCAAGTCCTTCCCCGGAGGGAGGAGGGACGACTTTCTCCCTGCACAACCCTGAGGCTGACCTAATGCTGGGTGACGGGTGCGTCCGGGCTCACGCTGTGGCCCCAAACGGCTCGCCACTGGGCCGTCAAAGTGTACCAGAGAATCTTTACACAGAGAACGTGTATATGGAGATTCTGGGTCAGCCCCATCCCTGCGCTCCGGCACCCGCCCATGAAAGGGCCGTCGAGAACCAACCCGCTTACGAGAGACACATTTTTTGAAACGCGAGTTTTAATCTTGAACCAATGTTTTGACGGGATCCCGAACAGAGTTTCATTATGACATTATGCAGCGAGTGGCTGGCAAAGAAAATGCCACCTATACTTTAAAGACGATTACAAATACCCATAATTGGCATTTGCATTTTTTTTTTAAAACAATAGTCATGCCTGCTGGTCAGTGTAGCCTTTATAATTTTTACAACAAAAGTATGGAAATCATAGTAATGAACATTAAATTGTTTTACTGTAAAGACTGTGGAATGTTGTGGCATCGTGGTCTGGAGCATTGAATTCGTGGTCTGCAGGTAATTCTACAGGCTGTGGGTTCGAGTCCAGCCTGGGGATATGGTGCGTGTGCCCTTGGGCAAGACACTTTGTCACTCTTTGCTTCTCTCCACGCAGGATTAAATTGAGTACCTGTGAGGTCAGAGATGGTTACTGTGCCTGATTTTAGCTGCTTTGCGTTGAAATGGCAGCATCAAACTGTATACTCCCAGGGAGCTAAGATGGTATGTGGAATGTTTCATTGGCCCAATGAACAGGGTAATAATAATGCAGCGCATTGAGCACAAATATTGGTGGATACGTGCGCTTTATAAATACTGTACGCATTATGATTATTACCCTTCTGTGAGAAGACACAGAATGTGTATGAAACCTTTACTCTGTCAGACTGAAATAAAACAAAAACAAACTTTTCTTTAATGGCAATAACAAACGTGTAGCCAAAAACATCAACACGGTTATGGAAATTTAAAGACATCTGAAAAACCACACATTGCTTCCAAACAAACACTTCACAGGTTGCACCTGTTGTTTCGGGCGCAACACTTCCTGTGCGGTAGCCACGTGAAGTCTTGTCATTCCCGACATAACAGGAACAAAGACTAGTTTATGACGTATTAATCATTCTTCTTTTACAAACTATAAAAAGGCTGGTTTGTTGACTTGGTCTTTTGTTACTTCCTCAGGGGAGATGTTATGATTATAAATGATAATGTTTATTTTATGGAGGATGTTTGGAGTATTTGTTTTAATAGGAACCACACAATAATCGGCTTCAAACAAACAGAAAGTATAACTTCTATTCCAATGACGTTTATTTAATTTATTTCATATATTAAATTAGGGTAATGTTTCTGAATTAATAATATTCATTAAATTGCTTAAAAATTGCATAAGAATTGCTTAAAATCTACAGAAACATTCCAATTGAACAGCTGCATGTCAGACTTCAGTTCAAGTCCCAAAAACCATAAAAAAATTACTTGATGTGCACCATTTGTTATTAAATTTATTTCAGAAAAAACACCTTTGTGACATTTTCCCTAATACACTTTCGTCAAAGTTCCAAAACCAATTTTCTAAAATAAAAAAACCCAAACTTTATCGTAAATTCCCCTTTAAACAGATGCCCAGACTGTCCCTTGTACTTAGGCACGTACGTAAGATAGACATTTTAAGAATATGAACATTTGTATCATTAAAAAAATATTCATGTTACAATCCATGTATCTGTTAGCACCGTATTGGCATTAGGATAATGATTACCTTAATTATACTTCTTCATGTTTTCCTTTTTTTGTTCAAGTAAGGCCCCTTTATTTGCACCCAGACGCTTGCTTGAGGCACTTTTTATAAGTGAATACGCAAGAGGTTTACTTAAATAAAAGATAAATGAAGACCTCAAAGATGGTTGTAATGCAAAGTGTCTATTAAGCAAAGGAGCTGTTAATTTATTCCTAGTTTTTGATGTGCAAAGGGAAACAATAGTACATTGTAAAATATGTTTTCATTGAGTAAACTTACTTTAAATTGTCAGGCACAAATTGGAAGGCATTATCATAAAAATGCATTGATGAATGAACGAATCAAGTGGACGGAATTTGAGGACACCACTCATTTTTCTTCGATTCTACCAACATGGGAAACTTAACATCTTAACTACTTTCCCCAAACAAGTCCAATTCGAATACGACAAAATCCTGAGAATTTACAGCTTTGAAATTGTATTGTAAAAAAGTATTTTCCCATTAAAACCGTATTAAAATTTGTAAAAATTATGTTAGTAATTTAAAACGAGTGCCATATTAAAGTGCAAGAATAAAAAAAGATTTGAATTTTAGATACTTCAAGCGTTAAAATAAATGTTCCCAAAAGTAAGACAACATCTAGTTGTCAAAGAGCAATTCCATAAATTCCAGCTATTTTGTGTACGTCTACCACATGATTTTACAAAATTGTAAAGGTGGTAGCACATTTGTTTGGCCTGTAATTGTTTTTTCTTCATTATATGTCATATATTAGTAATGTATCACATTTACACTAGCAAGAGAGGCTCATTCAACTGTCTGACACGTACGTCCAAATTTTACGGAATTGCCCCAATTTACTTTTTGAAACTCCTGTGCAATTTCAACAGCTGCCTTGAACAAGCTGACATCATCTACATTAACAATCATGGCAACAACTATTCCCTCTGGCAAAGACACAGAATCATGTGAAGATAAAACACCTCGTTTCTCAGAGTGGTCATTTGGACTTGGAGCGTCGCCAAGTCCGGAGACGTCTTGCGTGGTGTCCCTTTCAACTGGTTCGCTTTTGCAGACGGTGTCCGGTTTGCCCTGGTTCACCACGAGTAGCGCGCTGCTGGCTCCCACAGCACCTCCTAGGTGCCAGACCATCTGGTGCTTTTCGGGGCAGAAGCCTCGGTGCTCGCCCCTCTCGTGTACCTGCCACCCCATGGCGTACATGTACTCACCATTGGTACCCGAGGAACATTTGGCAAGGGGGACAGGGGACCAGATCGCCTTCATAGTCTCTGGCTTTAGGTAGCCTGGAAGAAGCCCTGCATCTAAGGGCACAAATTGATCAAGCAACAAAAATGATGACTTCCTTGGTTACTGACCTTGGTGCTTTACATTAAAAAATTTTTTTTTTTTACTTTGGCGTTACATTTTATTTTAATTTCTTTAACTAAAGGCATCTTGACTGTCTGGATTCTGTTGATTCACTCAGATTTGATTGATTCGATTAAGCAAGTGACCGATTGATTTAATTGATTTGTTTGATTCTCTTACCCCTGTGCTTGTTAGTGTACTGGTAACTGTACAGCATTGCGTTGCCAAACTGAACCAGGTCCCCGACGTCCGACAAAAAGCCGCCGCCCGCCCACTTGTGGGAGAGATTCACTGCCGGCACGTTGATCAGCCTTCCCTTTTTGTTCTTGGTGTAGCCTCGGGCCCGGTTGTAGATCAGTGGACTTGCTTCGTCAGGGACTGTGTGAGTCAAGCCGAGGTCCTTGAAAATCTTCTTCATGTACACTAAGAAGTCTTCGTCCGCTGCTGCATCCACGACGGCGCTCACGAGTGTCCAGCCGTGGGTCGTGTAGTAGTACTTGCTACCTTTTTAATAAATTGCAATAAAAAGAAGAGTATGAATGATAGTCAGTCTCGTTCCCCATAGATCAATGTACACAAACTGCTAGGTGAAATATATTGCCATGATTGCTGGTTGAATAGCTTGACTTAACTTGTCATGGACTTGTGGGGTCTTGTTGTGAGGACTTGTTGGGAATTTGTGAGGAATTTGCAAGGATTTGTGGTGGACGTGATCGCACCATTTAGGTTCCCATTTGTGCCCTCCAGTAGAAACTAACCTGGTTTATGCCTCAACGGGTCATCTTTAAACAATTCCAGGGCGTCGACAACCGAAGAATAGTCCTTTGTCACGTAGAACTCTGTCTCTTTGGTGTCTTTTCCCCCATTATTGTTCACTGTCTTGGAGGCATCGTTGGTTTTGTCATTCTTGGAAGACGTCTTGGAGTCTTGGGCAAGTTTGGAGGTGCCATCTTTGTCAGTCTGGTTCCCCAGCTTCTGTATGTAGTCTTTGCTGTAGTGCCTGATGCCGGCGAGGTGGGACACCAACCGTCTTGTAGTTATTTCGACCTGCAAATTAAATAGATCGGCCAAACAAATTATATGAATATTCATGATCGATTCTGCTTGTTTCATTGGTAACTATTCCCTTGTGTGAATGTGGATGCAAATATGGCTGAATTCAACAAATGAAAGAAAACGGAAATCATGCACGCCATGCACTTACCTTTTTGCCATCAACCTCTTTCTCAGGGAATTCTGGTACATAGTGCTGTATGGGTTTGTCCAGATCCAGCTTTCCTTCTTCCCAGAGTTTGGCGACCGCCGTCATAGTTAAGGACTTACTGATGCTAGCTATCCGATGGACGCTTTTACTTGTACATGGAAGACGATTTTCAACATCGGCATACCCCATTCCTGAGGAAAAAAAAAAATTAGCAGCTGTCACCAATCTTAACAAAGGCAAATTAAAAGTACATATTTGTAACATAAAAAAGTTTGAATCCAAAATAATGCCTTATGATATTCATGAGCTTGGACTAGATGCTATGGTTTTGTGTACATTCAATTGAAAAGAGGTTGCAAACCACAAGGACTCTGTGCCATTCAGACATTACATGTCCATTACATGTCCATCACAAGTCCATCACATGTCCATCACAAGTCCATCACAAGTCCATCACATGTCTATCACAAGTCCTGTCACAAGTAACATGGGCTGAATAATAACAAAACAATTGTCAGAGTTTATTTGAATAGCTTGTGATTTGACTTGGGACTGGAGGACTTGTACTGGACTTGTAAAATGTACAGTCTTACGAGGACTTGTGTTGATGTCAGCTATAACAATGTCAGACACCTGATCAGAATACTCGATTGTTTCTTCAATGACTCTTCTGAGTAGGTGAGACAGTTTCGTCTACAATTCATGTTTAGTGGCTCAAACTTCTTCCTCATTATCATTCAATGATGATACTAAGGACCCTTACCCTCTGCCCACAGCAGTTTCCCGTCAACACTCACAGCCACGACAATACCCGGTGAGCCTGCCTCATCTTTGACCCTACGCAGTAAATCTCTGGACCTCCTCACTGCTTCTTGGAGTCCCGTCTCCGCATCAACATCCCGTCTCCATGGTGACGCATCCTTCCCTCTCCATCTGTGTTTCTCGTGACATGCAGCCTCCTCAAGACCCAAGAGCGCAACCTCACGAGAACGTGAATACCATAGACTGGCTACTAGTCCAACGCCAATGGCCAGTCCACCTCCTAATGCGCACAGGATTTGAGTTCTCCATCTCTGGCCTCCTACTGACGTTCTGGCTCCACTGCTGTAGGACTTCAAGAACTCCTGTCTGACTGGCTTCAAGTTTCTGGACTTGAGTCTTCCGAGACACACAAGGGATGATCTTATCCTCAACATAATTCACCGAGTGGTCACCAGGATTTCTGTTACACGTCCAATTTTTGAATGGCAGGTAGGTACGTCACAGTAACTCAACTGTAAAGAAAAGTCATTACTGATTAAAGCAAAACTCTTATGAGTTGTGTTTCATGATTTAAATAAAAAGTAAATGTAACCTTTTTTCAAAAAATGAAAACCTATTTTTTTTTCAAAGGGTTGCGGACATCAGAAAAAAAAGGAGGATTTTTGGTTGGAATAAAACATACAAGTTGAAAATATATTGACAGAAAAACAATCAAAATTGTTAAGAGCACGGGGCAACACAACTTTAATAGCACTTAGCAGCAAATAATTCAAGAAAATTTTTAATAAAAAGGTTATAAAAAATTAATAAATGCTATTCAAGTAGACATGTGAATTCCTGATGAGCTTGTTAAGCTTGAGTTACTCAAGCTACTATTCAAGAACATTTTTAATTAAGATAATTTTTTTTTAAACATTAGAATTAACATTCCTTTGTACTTATAATCCCTGGTTAACTGTAATGGAATAGTTATTGCAAACTTGTTATAAAAACACAAATTTTGGCCGACAAAATTAATTTATGTATTCATTAGACTTCTCCAGGATTTTGTACACTTGTTCAGCTGTCAGTCACAATAACAGTAACAACACCACAAAGTCCACAATCAAACGGACTAAACTTCCACAATCAAATCTACACTCACTCGCTACACATTAATGTAAACGTCCACGTTTAATATAGAAAATTTGGAGATTAGAGCTAGCCGTGTATGTGTATTCCTACATCCGCCCACATACTGTTTTACCTGAAGTAGCCTACACGATATTTACTGAGCACATGCAACCTGCTGGAAAACATTAAATGGCGCGCAGTTTAAAGGTCACTGGAAAAAATTTACATACAGTCTGGTGACCATCTCAAAGTTTCAACAAGTCCAATAGAAACGTGACAAGGAGACAGACTACGTACACCGGCTTTGTGCATGCATGTGTGTATTTTGTGATGTAATGCGGATATTTTAATCGCGAACTTTCGATAGTTCCTCAAAAAACATCTTTTACTGTCGCTGAATGTGCAGATGATTCGCAGTTTATGTGGGCAACTGAACCGAATGTCATCCATAATGTCAGCCTTACCTTATTTAACACAGGGTAAAGTTGTGAAAGGATTCGGCCGAGGGAGTAAAGAATTGGGTATTCCAACAGGTACGGTTTGTTTTTGATTGAATTTAATTTATCGTAGCTTGAGCATAGAGCAAGTTGCTCTAGTATGAGTAACTCTAGATCCGTGAACGTGGCGTGTATATAGCCGGCCACGTTCACGGGTCGAGAGTAACTCCAGCTGCAATGCTCAATAGGAATTTGACATATAGAATGTCGAATTCCTGATGAGTGTTGGAGCTGGAGTTACTCAAGCTGAACCATATCGATGATCATGATGATACATGTACTTCATATTATTTTTTAGCCTAGTCATGATGGTGCGTGGTAGTATAAATTCTGTATTACTATTCTCATACTAGAGCAAAACCTTGCTCTACGTTCATCTTTATCACGTTTATTGTTTTGGTTAATTAAAAAATGAATTTTTGTTTCTCATTTGAAATTATAATGCCCACTCATACTAATGCAAGTTATAATTGTCAATAATAAAATTAATATTGTGTAGTTTACTACTAGTTGCCAAATTTTTAAGTAACATTTTGTATTTTTCATTTTGTCTTGTATGTAATATATTTGTTTGCTTTAGCTTTAATAGACGCCTACTAATTTTTGTCAATTTCACAATAGCTTTTATTAAGTATTTAGATTTTTCCGAAAAATATGGTCACATTGCACTTTTTTTTTACCAAAATGTTTTTTGCTTTTTCCGATGTGATTAAAAGACCCTGAACCGGTCCCGCATTTTTTGGTTTTGTTCTTGAGCCGGACTTCCTCTACGCATGCGCACCTATACATGTACACAATGGGCCCATACACATGTAAGCATTGTGACACAAGTTCGGGATGCTGTCACGCTACTCATTTTAAGTTTTTTTTATCCTCCCAAAAGTAAGAGCTTTCTTCTGTTATTGTTTAAAATTGAATCCTACATTTAATTTGTGGCTCTGGAGGATTTTTTTTTAAGGAAAATAAAATCCAAAATTCAAAAGGTCTGATTCCCGTCTCCTGAATACGAAGTCACAACGATAATGTAAGCGCGGAACCAGACAAAGATTCATCACGGTAAACAATTTTAAGTCCCAAAAAACTCTCACTGTGCATGTTCAGTGCAGTGCCAGTACAACAACGAAACAATGGTCAAATAAACACTGCCTTTTCGTAATAACATGTTAGAAGGCCTACATCGTTAAATTGAAACTCAAAATATAAAAAAAATTAAAGTTTTATCCTGTATTTATGTAGTCAAACAATTAATTTCATTTTAGATTGTGATGTCACTGCAAATTCCTTTCACAATTTGTTACACCCAGTTGAGGAATATGCTTGTGATAGTACAAAACATGTATGTGTGTTCACAAATTTTGGTGCATTTTCATGGAGTTTTCTCTCACTGAGTACAGTGCTGACATCTGGGTCCGTCACCGTCCAGTACACAAAATGAAATAGAGACTGTCAACCTATTCAGGCATGGAGGATTGTGTGTACTCATATTTAGGTTGGTGTCCTTTCAACCAGATGGTTAAAATAGGATAGCCCCCAGACTGAGAGTCGGTCTGAAGCGTCATTGATGTTTTTTGTTTTTTTGTTTCTTTTTTTTCTTGTGGTTTTTTTTTGCTTTTGTTTTGGGTTATTCAGTTTTTTTTTGCCCCTTGCTCATTATTTGCCTTGGTAGTGCAATTTCCCATTTTTGTGCTCCCTTGGTGCTCCAAAATTTGAGGGGTGCAAAAATTTGCTGTTGTTAGAGGCGCTGTTTTGTAAAAAAAAAAAAAAAAAAAAAAAATGAGCGCGCATGATGAAAATCGTGCTGCGCAATTCAGAGACAGTTTTTTTTGGGGGGGGGGCCTTAGTAAACAATCCAAAACTTGAAATTTTCGGGGATTTCAGGATGTAGTGCCCCTTTAAGTTGTGTCACTGTCCCCTTTCTGAACTTGTCTGACTCTGAGATGTTCGTGCGCTTAAACCTCTTTCCACCAATCAGAGTGGTCAACACCCTTGGTTTTTTTGCTGGTGGGATTGACGCTAAACTTGTGTGGATTTGGTAGTCCTGTGATTTTCTACACATGGGTTTATGTCAGTTGTGCAATTATTAAAGTGGACTTTGGAACTTAATTTATAAAAAGAAAAATCTGTTTTAAGATAACAAGAGATATGTACATCAGTACATGTAGTTTATAGTGCGAAACCACTGTTGATTCATTCTAAGCACATGTACCGGTACCTAGTTTGCACACCGTACTGTAGGCTTACAAGAATTAGAAATACATATATTCAGTTCAGATTCATTTAAAAGCAACCTATTATTTGGATGGTTGTTTTGTCAATGCACATTTGATTAATTGTGTACACACTGACTGAGCAGTGATCACAATAGCAGCACGCGTGCAGTGTACCAGAGAAATGTACATGTAAATTGGCGTGACCCATGGAAAACGGATCTGTTGTCTTTTGCCGGTGATGGCTTAATACTGTTTCGGTCGTGCTTCTTGGTGACACACACAATCTCTACTGCAGTTTACCATGCAGCCTTTGCCTTACTACGTTAGGGGCAGAGTGGTGAGGTGTTTCAGGCGTGGGAGCAAGGAGTTGGGGTTTCCAACCGGTAGGTGCCTTTGAGTGCAGGGGCAAGACTGTATACTGGATACTTTTGTAATCTGATTATTGGAGTTTATAGTATGGACTCTGAAGTTGTGTGGTTATAGTGTTTGTCAAATGCCACACTTTTGATGAAAGCTGTTTTCGTGTATGATTGGAGAGGATAATTAGCTCAAGTTTCTTCTTTAAACAAATCGACTCTGCAAATCAGAGAGGCAGTTTACATCCCGACTCATACATTTTTTATCTTTTTCTTTTCGTTTCCTGACAGCCAACTACCCGGATGAGGTCGTGGAGCATCTACCCCCCGAACTGAGCACTGGGGTGTACTGTGGCTGGGCGTCAGTAGACCATGGTGACGTCCATAAGATGGTGCTTAGTCTAGGATGGAACCCATATTACAAAAACACCAAGAAATCAATGGTATGACATATGTACAAAGGCTAGCCCCATAAATGTGGCCAATTTACTGGACTACTTCCGTAAATAAAGTTGAAATTGTGATACGCAAACGTGTGCAAACGAATCTGGAAATTTCACGAAAAATAGACATCTGAAAAAGGCAGCACTTTCTGATTAGCCTATAAAGAGGGCGAGTATGCTTCTAAAGCAAAAATAAACTACAAACTAAGCCTGAATGTGCAAATCAAAATTCGACAAAGTTCGACATGTTTTTGTACATGGTGTTGGAAGTGTGGCCTTTATTTATGGAGGTAGTCCAGTATATTGGCCACATTTATGGGGCTATACAAAGGCAAGATCTACAATCTCCTTCTTTGTGGACTACCAGTTTGGTTCAACCCCCTCAATTGTTTTATCCTGGTGACAAAATTTAGTCCTTAGAAATTAAGTTCTACATTCCAATAGAGTCCCATTCAACACATAGGTTTCTCAATATACATCTAGAAGCATATTTCAGTTAGTATATTTAGTAACACTCTGTAATTCGCTTACAAAAAAATTCCTGCAGAAAAAAAAATCAAGCAATTTTTAAGTTGGCTCCATTGGATGTAACTTGAAACGTTAATTTAACTGAAATGTTCTAAATCCCCAACACAATTTTCAGCGTTTTTTTCTTAAATTGAGATTTAATTTTTAAGTTGGCTCCATTGGATGTAACTTGAAACGTTAATTTAACTGAAATGTTCTAAATCCCCAACACAATTTTCAGCGTTTTTTTCTTAAATTGAGATTTAATTTGCTTCCTTGGTCAAAATGAAGTATTTTGAGGTTTAATGTATGTCTCATCTACAATATATGTGTGCAATTGTACAATTTAATTTCATAACAAAATTGTTTTATGCATTGTAATGAAGTGACCTTTAATTTGTCAGATTGTACAACTTTGTATATTGCTTTTTTGTCTTTCTGTTTGCAGGAAACGCATGTAATGCATGTATTCAAGGACGATTTCTACGGCTGTAATCTCAGCATCGTCATATTAGCATTTATACGACCAGAGAAAAGCTTCAATTCCCTAGGTGAGTGCAGTGAAGTCATAATTTCATGAATTAAGCATGTCGGAGCGATTGAAATTTTGTACCGTACGGTTTAATCCTCCCACGTCTATCAAAATCCACCAGACGGTTTAGCAGGGTTTCTTAAGTACAAAGTACCGCATAGTACCAAGCTATCAAGTACCACCATCATCCGAGTACTTTGACCCTTGAGGACAAGCACAGATATCTGAGTCCAAGTACTTGGACCTTTGAGTACAAGTTTTGTGAAACTGAGTCCGAGTATTTGGACCCCTGAGTATGAGTACTTTATGGAGAACTCAAGCTGAAAAACAATTAAAATCTCAGTAACGAGATCCCACGCAGACGGTCGCACGTTGCACATAAAGATGAAGCATTGTGTCGGTACATACACCAACACAAAAGGAAATTGATCTTCTCCACAGCCCGGTACTATGCAGTTTTGATAAAATAGAGCACGTGTGTCTCTAAGTAAGGACACTTTTTTTTTTCATTCAAAACTAAATTACTCGATTTTTCCCCTTATAATCGAGTACGAGTACTTAAATGGTGGAGTACAATTTTGAATAGCTGAGTCCAAGTACTT
This sequence comes from Patiria pectinifera, assembly GCA_029964075.1. Lineage (NCBI taxonomy): Eukaryota > Metazoa > Echinodermata > Asteroidea > Valvatida > Asterinidae > Patiria > Patiria pectinifera. The sequence goes on along the minus strand of CM057143.1, from coordinate 20,221,209 downwards.
TTTTCCTCGAGTACGAGTTCCGTGAATTTGAGTCTGAGTATTTTGATATTCGAGTACGAGTATTCTCAAAATGTACTCGACTTGTACACTAGTACGAGTACCGAGTACGAGTACTACTATGCTGAGCTTTGAGCCACAATTAATTTTGGGAGTTTGATGCCCTTTGAAAGATAAAGTACAGAAATTTTGCAATTGGGTTTCTGCACAGTAGGTTGAGGACGATTCCCAGCAAAAATATGAGGGGCGTTTGAAGTAAAGAAATACATTATGAAATTCATGATACATGTTGATTTGTGTTGGTGGGTGTAGTTAATAACCACATGAATTCTGTCGATCCAAGCCCATTAATTACATATTCAAAGAATTAACGGTACCCATGTCATTGCGCCAGCATATTCAAAATATTTGAAAACAATCATGATGGATGTCTGCCCTCTCCTTTTTCAACAAAAGATTCAGCAAGTATTTGAAAATTTTGTGTCCAAATTTGCCTTCAAATATTGAGATACAAGTTGCTGAAATGTATATATACAAATACGTAAAGTTGCATTACAATTTAGGAGTCCGTAATATAGCCTGCAGTCAGAGTTGTAATGACTCGAGTCAGTGACTCGACTCGAGTCCGACTCGAGTCACTTTTTTTGGCGACTCGACTCGACTCGAGTCCCGACGGGTAAATGACTCGACTCGACTCGAGTCACTGCGAGCAAATGACTCGACTCGACTCGAGTCCCTCATCAGAATGACTCGACTCGACTCGAGGAAGGCTAATAAGACTCGAGTCCCAAAAAATAAAAGCAAAACTTATTTGCGAAAAATATTTGCAATGACTTACGCCGCGCCGTTCGCGTTGCCAGTTTTTGTTCACGTCACGTTAATGTTCGCGAATAATGTACGTTCATATACAGCGGCCGTCTGTTTTCCTTCCTCCATAATGATACAACAAACATACACCGTGTCGCGGACTCCCACCTTGTGGTTCTATAGCATGTAATGCTAAACCCGGAACCAGACTTAAAACGCATTTCTCAATCCGTGGTTTCATCATTGGTTTCGGGCGATTTTGAAGTTCTTGGTGGAACGCTGGCTAAATTTATGTCCCGATTTCACACAAAAAATGGATACGGACGGGCCCACCTTTAAATAATCAGAAACAGTTTTGTATAATGCAATTAGGTTTTGACGTTGTCAGCGATCAGCGAACAACAAAATCTAGACCCGAAGCCAAACCAGTTATAAGACCGAAGTTTCACATCTTCTTATCTGCGATGCAATGGAAACTGTTGGTTGGGTACCATACAGCATACTTTATGTCTTTGGATATTCGTAATAGACTGGTGCCTTGTATTTCTCTCTTGTGTGTGTTGCTTTTTATTGTAATTTATTATATAGTGTTCAAATATTTGTGACTCGAATTGACTCGAGCTAAATACTTGACTCGACTCGACTCGACTCGACCACACTCCATGACTCGACTCGACTCGACTCGACCTTGTTGACCTAATGACTCGACTCGACTCGAGTCACTTCTTTAAAATGACTCGACTCGACTCGAGTCACAAAAATCAGTGACTCGTTACAACTCTGCCTGCAGTGTGTCCAAAATATGCACCTATACCCCTCTAACCCAAGTTTTTCGGAAAATTGTTTCTGCAGTAAATAAACAACCTGATCCTTATATTCTATTTCGCATTTTTCGTGCACTCTGCAGATGAATTAATCAGCGCCATCAAGGCCGACATAGCAGAGGCAGACAGGGTCCTGGAACTGCCCGAGAACAAAGTGTTCCAGCAAGATAACTTCTTCAATGGGGAATCCAGGTTATGATGAAGTAGATCGTTTTATAGGTTAAATCATTTTATTTTTTTTTATATACATGTAGAAATATTTTTAGGTATTCTGTGATAAATTCTGGTCGAGAATTGCGACTCGAGGACTTTGGGTATCACATCAGGGATGTCGTAGAGTCCATCACAAGTCCAGTCACAAGCACGGTGAAATCTCGATAAGTCAAACTCTGATAAGCTCAAAACAACTGTTAACCCCTTAAGCACGGGTTATAATGGGGACATTCCTTCACACATAGAGCAAGTGGCCCGCATGACTGCACAGCCTTTGTGTGGTAGCGGGACTGCACAAAAGCAGCAGCTGTGGAACTACCCACTAGCTGTGTCCCATGGCATACCACAGCTGGCAACTGCATTCCAATGAGGATTAGCGGCCGTGGCCATGACTGCTTCCCAGGCCCATGGGGTTAAGTCAAACAAAGAATCCATTCCCTTCAGTAGTATAACAGTGAAATACAACCCTGCTTAACTCAAAACTCTGCTTAAGACAAATTTTGAACCTGTTCCCTTGAGGTTTGACTTATCGAGATTTCACTGTAACAGTGGATAAACAATAACAAAGAAATGCCTTTGTCAAAGCTCATTTGAATAGCTTGTGAGTTGAATTTGGACTGGAGGACTTTTGATGGACTTGCAGAGACTTGTGATCGACTTGACTTCATCCCTGGTATCAATGTTAGTAAATAAAGTCACAATAAGGTTGTGGAAATTTGTGCACAATCCATGTGGTCTGTATTGTATTCGGCGTATTCTCTTTGGGCATTTGTTGTGGAGTTAAACCCGTCTGTATACCCTTGTATGCTTTTGACTATCGTTACTGTATGCAAATTCATTCGGGCACTAGAGACAGCATTGAGTGGCTTACAACAGCCCAGAAATGACAGATTGTTAATGCACACTGGTTCATAAGTGCGATTGGACCTAGTTGGTGACAGCAATTTTTAATTTGCAGAAATCCATAGCATAGTTTAGTTTTTGTGAGAGAAGGTGCAGTTTTTAGGTGCAGTTACAGTGCAATAAGTGCAAGTTTTAAATTTGGAAACTGCATCAGAATACCTCAGTGAACTCAAGAATTCTTGTCATGAGCTGTTTTGTAAACAACCTGTAAATCTGTTCAATATTAGAGTTACCCCTCTGCGGTGGACGAAACTTACAAGTATTAGAGAGAAATGGTTTCAGTATTTTATTGCTCTAACCTTTAAACTCTTCAGTTGCTAATGTAGGATTTTAGTTCAGAAATTTCAAAGCTGAATATTATGATTGTTCATGTTAACCTGAAATCGAGAATTGTATTTATTTCGCATGCTATTAAAATAATTGTTATCTGAGATTGTTTTCTATTTTTAGCTATATGTACACTTCATTTGGAAAATATGACTTTTGATATTGCTTTTTTGTAAACATTTTTTTTCCCACAGTAAAGGTTGGAAATAGATAAGGCTATGATGTTTATTTGGTATCAATAATTGTGCCGTATTTCGGAAAAATTTCAAGCAACATGTGCGCGTGTTAAGAACATTTTGCACACTGCGCGCACACACACCTGATGTCGTTGAATACGCAGTTGTAATTTTCCTACGAAGATGGCTTCCTGTGAGAGAGATCTATAGTGCCTCAAAATATAGTATTTTCTTCTTCAATTTAGACATAATTGCGTTTGTTCATTGAAAGTATTGAGATGATTGTACTAAAGATACATATATAATTGTGGAAAGTCAAAACATATCCTTGAGTACTTTGTGTAATCTTTTCTTGTCACTTTCTTCTGTTAAGTGGTTTTATAAATGTTTTTTTCCTTTTGATTTTCATTGTTTTTCAGACAGACATTGAAACACGAGTTAATTGGGTGGGGTTGGGGGTAGCTGTAGAACAAATTAGGACGGCACATTGTGCACAAAAAATGGGTATATATTTTACCAAAATAAGAAGGTTTTCAAATCTGAGGTTGGCCTTCCAGATTTTTGATTTTTTTTTTACAATTTTTACAAAATTGTTTTGAACTGCGAAAAAGCACTGCAGATTTATGAGGCACATTTATGAGTGTACATTTATAGAAGGTATGGAACACGTGTATATTGCTCGTATCGCACAAGGGATTGTATGTAATAAATATATTTGTTGTATCATCTGCTTGGATACTGTAATTTCATTGGTCTAGGATGGTCACGTGTCTTGACAATAAAAATGCATGTCACACACTGAGGGTGATTGCGCGCGCGTGTGGAACCTGCCGGCACGCTAGCTTTTTGCAAATGAAACTGCAACGTCAAACGGTCAGTCTCATGTCCGGAATGACATCAAAACCTTCAGTTATCAGTGATTTAATTTATTTCTCCCAAAGTAAGTTACAACCATATATCTTTTTGACTTCTTGGTTCGATGTAACAAAACTGTGGTTTACGAATATGAACATGCGACTGCAAATGCCTTGAATTACTTCACAAACTTGAATGGCGAATACCGTTGCTTGATACACGTTTTTGCAGGACCGGAAGAGCCAGGCTATTGTCTTGAACGACTTGAATCACTGACTTACTGATTAGGCGACCGACTGAGTCACCAAGTACAGAGCAGTCCAAACAATCTATCACTGTATGCTGACACTCGCCCCATTCAATGGCAAACATTTAGCCAGTTATTATTCAGATAGTCCTTTGTGGGGCAGTTGCTCTTTACAATAGTTGGCTACATGCATTGTCTTCGCAACTGAATAGGGACCCTGTGAATTTACAGTGACAGCGTGAACTGAGACTTTGGGTCCAGCTCTAATCAGCAAAACCTAATCTTTTTACAACCAGCAAATAATTTCATATAATATTTTGGAGAGGAACTATTTTCAGTGAGCGGAGTGGGGATGGGGGGTATCAATGTTCAATCCAAGACGGCACTTTCCCGCGGGGCTTTTGCGGCTTTGGCAGCTAGTCGTTTCATTTGTCCTTTGTTGATGTAACGTTTGACATCCATCTCTATGGGCACAGTTTCCAGTTTGTTGACTGTGACCTTGACAGTGTATGTACCGTAGTCTGTTATGGGCTCTTCTGGTAATTCCAAAGCATGGTCGGCAACAACTACACCCAACTGGAAGAAAAACAAAATACAAGAAGTGACATTTTGCACGAAAAGGTATGCAAGCTTAGAATTTAAAGAAATAAACCTTAAAAATCAATAACCCCTTCCCAACAACAAGGGGTTGCATTTTAGTATGGAAGGTGTTTAAAGAATTTCTGAGCTCTTTACAAAATGTCATAAAGTTTTGAAATTTGTAGTGACATTAGAGATTAATAGTCTCAAGTTTACCCATTTTCCATAATTATTGCAGAATATTTGTCAGTTCTGGCCCTTAATATGATTCACTAAAACAAGAAATACAATGAAAAGAATACTTTGATTACTTAAAATGCAAATTTTGGCAAGATTTTTAGGACAATTTAAGGCATAACATAAATATTAAAAGAATGTAACTCACATGTTTGTCGAATGCATGGATGACAGCCTCTTTAGGAAGCACGTCCCATATGGGAACGGAGCGAATCCTTAAGGTTAATCGGCTTTTCTTCAGATATTCTATCGTCTGCAAGTTAAGAAGAAATGCGTTGAATTATAAACCAAATTTGGCAAAAAAGTTTTAAAAAACTGGTGATCAGATGAGGGTGATATGTTTTGGATTGGAAGTGAGAAGGGTGGAATGGGCACTGCCTGGGCATGAACGACATAAATCTACCCAGATGGTAAAAGCAACAGTCGGCACATAATACTAATGAATTTGAAATCAAACAAAATCAAAGCACCTAAACTGCAAATCCCCAAATACAATTAACAGTGTGAATCCATTTACTTGGGGAAGGGTACGTTTTTTCCCAGATGTCAGCATGCTCCAAGACAATTTGTTCATCCCAAATCTCAACTTGCTTCTGAAAATCGAAGAGGAGTGATTAACAAATTTAAATATTTCAAAAGGATAAAGTTTTGTTTTTACCTTCACAGCAGTTGGCGTCAACAATTGACTGCCTTCCATTTCTCTTTCCTTGAAGAAGAAAAAACAAAACCAAAGCAGACAAGTCAAATCACATGACAAACTTCGCTCAGTCGAAGGAACTGCATAGTCAATTTCAAGAGCCATTGAGAGAATTTCAAGATGCAATCAAGACAAATCAAAGGTGGATTCTCAGATAAATATAGAAAAGGAAAATAATTTCTAAGGTAATAAGATACATTTACAGTTGCACCATGCAACAAAGCTCTTTTGTGAGTTTGTGAGGTTCTGAAAAGAATCGGGGAAACTCAACGTTTCAGACAGTGGGCTCTAATGTTGGATACAAAAGATGTTTTTTTTTCTTATCTTTAATACCATTGCCACTTGAATCATTATTAGAACTGAAATAGACATTTGGGTTCCTTTCCCCCCCCCCCCCCACCCCAGCACTGACAGACATCATCACCTCATGTTAGATAGTGTCCAGTCTTGATCACATTGAACAGCGCCCCCAGGCGTCATTATGTTACTAGCTTGCCCCCATCCTCACGTTTTGAAACCTCAAGCAGTCTGGCTGCATTGGTAGTCACTCATTCAAACCTGGTGATGCCTTGCCCTTCCCTCCCCCTTCATTTTTAGTTCCCTGTCAAATTTGGCTTTCAAGGCTGTTGAACTTTCCATCTGTGAAAGAAATCCTCCCAGACACACTATTTCACACATTCACTCATCCACTGTTCTACTTGCCTGTCTCTCCAATGCAAACTCTTTGATGTTTTCCGGTGAGGCATAGACGGCTAAATTCTTGCCCAAGAGCCGGTTGCGAGCCATGCTCCTGTCTACAGCGACGATGTCTCCTCTGGAACCTATCCCTGGACAAAAAAAAAAAAACATTGACAAAATATTCTCATTATTTATTTTCCTCAGATGTCGATTTAGTCACACACAGAAACGTATAGTAAAGTTAGAACTTTGTTTATGGAAGTCACCAATTACAAGGTAAAGGGCTACAAGAACTTCAATAGAAAGCTTCTGTATGTATCAAATTGACAATTCGCAGTAGAATCACGTCAACGCAGCTTGTGAAACATTGTCCAATTACATGATATACATATGGACGCGGAAAATCTGAGACAAATGAATTTAACCTACACAATTTCTCACAGGGTTGTCTAAGGGGTGTGGCTAACTCACAAATGGCGATAGGTCAATTCACCAAAATCTGCCTATTTTTCTCCTTCAAAAGACATTGCTTCCAAACATTGCAACTTCAGGTCAGTGAAACCAAATGACAATATCTACGGCTAAGACATATGGAGGCCAGCAAGTAACAGCAAAAGCTTATTACGGATGGACTAAATGCATCGATAAAATTTCAATAAGAAATGCAAGAGATATGGATGAAGTAGAGCTCCCATCTGCAATTTATTCTTCATTTTGAGATCAAAATATTTGAACAACATCCAAAACAATTTTGGTACTTCCAGACTTATTGATACTATGTGAAGATTTTTGATGGTCTGATAAATGTAAATATTACTCCTAATCACTTTTCATTTTGACTAGGAGCCTTTTTGAATAACCAAACAGTTTTGTGGTTGAAAAATAAGAAATGGGACATCAAGCGCTATTGCATCCCAACTAAAGCATCGTCCCAACTATAGTTGAGAGAATCCCAACTATAGTTGGGATCATTCCAACTATGGTAGGGATTCCCCAATTATAGTTGGGACTGTCCCAACTGTATTTTGGGCCATTGCTACAGTTGGGCATAACAGCTCCAAAATCCCGACTCCATCAATATACTACATAGCTTTCAATGCCTTCACTAGACCAAATGACCATGCTGCTATTTTATATGAGATTGTTTCATTCCTTTTTGCATCCAGAATGTGAAAAAGGTATAATAAAAAAATAAAACACAAGTGTTTTCAGTTTCAATTTTCTTACTTGGAACATCTTCTGTCAGGATAACCTGTAGCTTTGGCTTTGTGTCATGCATTGAATCAGCTTCGAAAACGTAGACGTAGTGACTAGTTTTGACACGGTGGGGTTTGCCTCTGCGACTCGGTATTGGCGGTGGATAGCGTCGTCGCAACTTCACAGCATTCTGCAATCAAAATGTAACTAATCAATTTAATGAAAAGTAAATTAAATTGTTAAGCTTATAGCTTTCCATCGTATCAACAATCTCAAAGCGCTTTACAATTATTCCTCCATTCATAAGGCCACGAGAACACACGGCAGCTGATATCAGCGCACATTCGGTCCTCTACCCTCACAGGTTCCCATTCATACTCCTTGGTGGAGAGAGGCAATTGTAGTTAAGTGTCTTGCCCAAGGGCACAAACACCATGTTCCTGGCAGGGTTCGAACCCACGTATCATCGTACACGAGTCAAACACCGTAACCACTGGACCATGACATTCTACAAACCTGACAATATACTTCCTTGTGGTAACTAAAATCATTATCGGGCTTGGCTTTTATGATGATGATTTTGGCCACTAATAACAAAACACACATTATAAGATGTAGATCTCAGACTATGTGACTGGAATTCCCACATCACTGAAATTGAAAATTGAAAAGATGTGCTTATTTTACAGCAGCATAGACTATGCCTATACTGAAGGATATTCTTTTTTGGGGGTGTTTTTGACTAGCATGGAAAGATTACCATTCAAGTTCACCTCTTCTGTCTTGACTGAGCCCCCGGATAGCAGCAATTTCATGTCATCAAAGTCAATTTGAGTGAGAAAAAACATACAAGCATTTCTTAAAAAACACTTATTTTTTTTGTCAAATCTCAGGAGGGTTACACAGGGTGTTGAGTGAACTTCGTATATGGAAATCTTTCCCTGTGCATATTTTGAAGGATGTTCTTTTTTTTGGGGGGGGGGGTATTTTTTAAGAGGAAAAAAAGTAAATTTGACATTTCCAACAGCATGCTTGGATTTTTTTAATGTTTTTACGAATATCAAATATACTGGTTCCTTTTCAAAGAAAAAGCTAATTTTGCTGCGATTAAAATGAATGACTTTTTTGTGTTACCCTCTGTTGTTGACATCCCATGTATGTGACAGGTGCCATCTTGCATAAACTTCTTAACAGTGGACAGCCGCTTGAAAATGCTGCTAATGCCATGGTTCTCTGGATAGATAGACACTGACAGAAGAAATATAAATTTTGTAAGTATGACACTTTTTGCTTTCCAACAGTTGTTAATTCGTTCTCAAGCAATGACAACAGCGTTTGCAACAAACAAGATACAAAGTAATACCAACAGGTAAACGTTAATACATAATGGTAAAGTCACAGTTCTCTAAAATACATTACAGAAAAACAGAAAGAAAAACATTCATTTACAACATATCACAATTTTAATGATAACCAACATCATAGGTTAGCCCCGAGTTCCTATCAACTAACTTTCTTCAAATTTCACCTCCAAATTAAAGGATAACTAACTCTATACATTTAACGTGAGGAAAATTGATCTCCCCTGCTTTTTAACCATGTCAATAGCTTCCATACTGAGTATGAGTATTTAGCATGAATCTCTGTGTGCGCCGTGCAGTGGCAATGCCAATCCAAACATGATAAAAATTTAAATTGGATTGATTTGCACGCACCACGAAACAATCTTATCAACACCACTTTATCTTTATATCCCAACCAAAAAAATACAATCAGTTGATGATATACTCGTATATAACAAAAACATTACGTTGATGCCACATACCTTTACAACTAAAGTGTGTTTTGAACAGTTTTGTTTTGTGCACAAAGTATGTAATACTAAATCGTGCTCATGGAGGCCGCCATGTTGGAATTATGTCCTCTTTCAGCATTTTTATATAAAAAGACTAAATATTTGTTATTTTATTACATATAAAACTTATTTCTTCCATTATAATATTATTGATTCTTTCTTTGAAAATACATTGATTGAAACGATTGGTATTAAATTTATAACACTATTTAATTACAACTTACTTATTTTTTAACTTTTTTGTTAAGGCTGTAAAGTAGGCGGGTCATCAAGGAGGTCAAGTAAATTGAAGTTGCAATTTTGGCAGCGGCACAGCAGTGGATAGTTAAATTTATAGTTAATTTGCAGGCTTTTATAATTATTTTCATGTAAAGTAACTCTAGTGACTCCCTGAAGAGGCTTTTTCTGACCATTCCAGATCTAATATTTGTGCAATTACACGTTTAAAATGGTAAGAATTTCTGATATTTCTATCTGAGATTTTAAGTGTTATTGTTAGGCAGTGGATATTTTGCCGGAGACGGCAAACCTTCAGTAAACGTTAGTTTGCCGGATATGCACTGAACATGCGCAGTTTAATACTTTTTTTTTTTTTAACTTAAAACATTTTCCGGTGACAAATTTTAGTCTGGCTCCATGCCAATATTACATGTATTATCGTTGTATTTCTGTATGTACAAGATGGGGAATCAGACCATTTTATAATTTCGGACTTTATTTCCCTTTAAAAAAAAATCCTCCAGAGCCACAAATCTGAAAAAGAAAAAGCAATACTCTGCAATTAAATGTTTGAGACATATTCAAATTAATAAAAGAAGAATATTTATTTGGGGATGGGAAAAAAACCCTTAAATTGTGGCGGGGATCAGGATTTGAACTCATGACATCCCACTCACCAGAGTGACTGCTTAACCACTGCACCGATTGTGCTACACAACTTTCATGTGAATTTAATACATGTTATAAATCAGCCCTATCTTAAAGAGTACAGCGCCCTCTGTTGATATGGATTACCGCCGGCAAACCTTTAGTAAACGTTAGTTTGCCGGCATTACCTCCGGCAAAATATCCACTATCTTATTGTTAATTGTGTATTCAACTATTCGAGCGATACTGGAAGATTTGGCAGATTTTTGGGAAAGATTTCCACATACGAAGTTCACTAATTTTCCTCTGTATTGACTAACAAACCCCCAGATAGCAATTTCATGTCATCAAAGTCAATTTGAGCAGTGAGAAAATACAAGCATTTTCTTAGAAAACACTTAGAATTTTTCAGTCCAATCTCATAGGGTTTGTACACAGGGTGTTGAGAGAATTTCGTATATGGAAATCTTTCCGATTTTTGAAGTGGATTTAGCAGAATTTTAAAACGGTATTACTATCACTGTGCCAGGTAAGATGGGTACCCACAGGGGGGGGGGGGCTCCGTTTTTTCGCATGCGGAACTCGGGGTACCAGAGTACCATGCGCGTTTTTGATTCTCTGATCATTTTGAACACGTTCGTTGTGACGTATTTTTCATCAAATTTCTTGGCAATGAGAGACCCAACACTCGCTTACATTCACAGAAAGTCTAACACGTAAGTGATTAATCAATAGGGCAAAATTGTTCATGGTTATAATATAAGTCGCAGATCAAAATATAAAATGACATCGAATGTGGGAATGTTTCAAAATTACAGCGGAACGTGGTGTTGTTTACAAACCATTCATCACATTCGATTGAGTTAATCACAATTTCAATAGAAAAATCATCAGTTATTATTAATATTTTTTTTCCATTCAGAGGTTTCGTTTTTGTGGAGGGCTGGACTGCCCAGATTGGGTGCTTGCAGAAATCAGCATCTTGTCCAAAATTGTGAGTGGATATGATTTCAAAAATGGTTTGCTTTTGCTTTGTCCACAGGTGAATGGACTTGTTGAAGGACTTCAAGGGGATAAACTGAACAATTTTAAGGAGAAAATAACATTATAAATTTCTAATGAAATTTTAAATATTTCTCCGTCTCAATCACAGTCTTCTTTTAAGATCTGACATTAAAACTGAGATATCAACTTTTCGTCTGTAGTTTTTGGGTATAACTGTCGCTTTTTGGAATTCAGGACCACAAGAGATTTATTCATTCAATATTATGGTAAATTGTAATATTTGGCAATGGCAGTTACTACAGGACTTGCTTTATTAGTCCAATATAATCCCTCACCAATGTTTTTTTTTGGTCTGCAGACATCTGTGAAGATGAAGTTACTCTGCGCCCAGGTCATAAAGGATTTGCTTGGAGATAGCATTGATGTGAGTTCCTGTCTCTTTTAAGAAACAAGAAAATGCTATAGTTCTCTTTTTGTTAGGAGTTGCTGATGTGTTGGTCATGATTCAATCGGTACATTACCTTAAACATAATAAATTGTTAAGATTTCATCTTTACTTGCAAAATTTCCTTTCCACTCCTAGTTTTCAAAACTGTCAGTCCAGTCCTTTGGAACATCTTTTATCAACTCACTTTCTCTTTTCTTTTTCAGTACGAGAAAGTGTATAAGCTTACAGCTGATGCGAAATATGGTAAGTTTGGGTTATTTTTTTTTAATGAAAGTGTTTGTATCTTATGTAGATTGTTTTGCAAGAAATGAGTTGTTATCAGGCAGAGCTTTCCGCAAGCGTTAATTAAAACGGTGTGTAGGACTGTAGTGCTGTGCCATTGGATTATTGCAGGGTGGAGTTTGGAGGATTAAGGAAGCTTTGTTACAAAATTGCCTAGAAAGTTAAGGTTCTTGAATAGTACGGATTTCTAATAACAGATTAGGAGAAAAAATATTCATAACATTTTGTAAAACTATCCTCAGAAACTGGTGACGTGAAAGCCAGCATAGCAGCGCTCAACTTTATCCTGTCCAGTGCATCTAAGTACAACGTGGATGGGGAATCTCTCTCCAATGAGTTGCAGCAACTTGGTCTTCCCAAGGGTGAGTTGAAAGTCTCCAGTCCCAGGACCTAAATCTCACACAGCTGCTTAACAGAGAAAGCTGGTTAGCAAAAATATACAGGGAACCAGTAACACACAATACACATTGTATGAATTTTTAGCTGGTAACCTGTTTCTGCTAAGTAAATTCTTTTTGCACTTAGCATACTTCTATGCTTGGCAGCCCCTGGTGACTGGGTATTCCATCAGGATTTTGGCTGTTTTTGTCTTAGCAGAAAACCTTTGCCGTGCTAAGAAAATGCGTGCACTTAGCATCTCTGTGAAAATGACCCCGGCCATTTTAACAGCACTGTAGACCCTTTTACAAAAATCCACCAGCCAGGAAATTTGTACTGAAGGTATATGCTGCGCTGCATTATGGAACACTTTATGCTGCACAAAACCCGTTAGTAGCACAAACTGTCCCAGAATCTACCGCAATGTAACTCCTACTGCACACTTCCGATCCAGCTTTAAAAGGGTCCATGGGGGTTGTCTTTACCTCAGTGTAAAATTTATATCTTTATCAGAGCACTCGACGGCACTTTGTCGCTCCTACCAGGACAAGCTGGAGGCGTTACAACACAGATTCAAAGAGCAGAGCTTAAGAGGTAAGCAGTTTGCTTATAATTTTAGAAAAACACAAAAAAGGAAAGTTGATTGTTGAAAATTTGAGGTCTCTTGTTGGTCACAATAATAATAATAATAATAATAATAAAATTGCATTTATTATGCGCATATACCATAAAATGTTCAAATGCGCATTACAAAATTTGAACAGTAGCTAAAATATTAAAAATACAAATTCGAATTAAACAGTAATCTTAAATGTAAAAAAAAAAAACTCGATATTTTAGAAAACACTTTCAAAGCAATGAAACTTAAAATTACAAAAACAAGACCTACATTTAAAATAGATAATAGTAAAACCTTATACGAATGCCTTTGTAAAAAGAAAAGTCTTAAGCTTAGTCTTAAAAACTGTTAAAGACTAAACAGACTGAATTTCAGGTGGTAGCTGGTTCCATAAGCTGGGAGCGGCTTGTGCAAATGCACGATCCCCCATAGTCTTTTGCATTCTCCCAGATGGATAATCTAAAAGCAACCGCCCATTGGATCGCAGGGAATACTTGGAATGGACCTTAATTTTCAACATATCTATAATGTATCTGGGAGCAAGATCATGAAGAGCCTTGAAGGTCAACAGAAGCATTTTAAAGTGTATGCGAGATTGTATAGGCAACCAATGTAACTGATAAAGTAGAGGAGTAACATGGTTCCACGATGGTTTGCCACAAACAAGCCTTGCTGCAGCATTCTGAACCCGTTGAAGCTTAACTAATTGTTTAATTGTGCACAATCTTAAAAATGAAAGGCACGCACAAAATTCTATGCAATTGATTTAGAATGACTCTTTACTGGAAGTCTTTACATGCATCTGGTGCACACATTGGGCTGAATTTAGTCCAGATGTTACGGGGTAATCCTATACAATAGCACTGCCCAGCTTGCTTGACCAGTTAACAACCAGGCTAAAAATTTCACAAGTGACAATGAGTCAGTCAGTCAGTCAGTCCGTGAGGGACATAGAGGACATAGAAGTCTATTTTGATAGTTTAACATTCTGTAGCTTTTAAACTGGAATGTTATCATTTCAAGAATATATTTGAATCTGGGACCTTTCTTTTTTTTGAATGAGTATCGCCCGAACACAAGGCGAAGAACCCCTTGATGTAAGCTACAATCTAAAAAGAATGAACAAGAACAAAAGAAATCATAGTGACAGGAGATATCTATTCAAAGTTCCTATGGATCGTGAAAGATTATCTACAGGTAGAAGGGAACCAGGGTTTTGGTAGGGAGTTACAGAAAGAGGGAAAAACTAGACAAATATTTTGCAGTACTATCCGCTGAACTGTAACAGTGAATGGATGTGATGAGTCTTTGAAAATATTGAAGTAAATTCATGTTCATACTTTCTGTCTCCTTAGTATCGAAGCTCGACAGAGTGGAGTGGCGAGTGGACTACATTTTGGGCTCCAGCGAGTTGAGAGACGTTAACGAACCCAGCGTGCGCCTCAGGCTGCACATACGCAATCCTGACGACGGTACCGTCCAGCCGACCAGCTTCAACATGTCGGCCGACAAATTCAGGATTTTCCTCAGTGGTAAGTAGATTGGAAGTTTGTCTAGAAATTTTGAAGCAACGCTTTCGGCAATGCTTTCGAATGTCTCTCCCAGTGGTCTCCCCCAACTCTCTCATTTGTACCGTTGAGGGGGTACTTGAGCCCATACGAACATAAATTCAGAGGAACGTTGGAACCAACCGATGACTCTCAGTTTGAGGAAAGGGACCCTCATCTACTCTGTTTTCAACCTTGTGTTTGAGTCCGAGTATCAAGTTTTGAGTTTCTCGGGTGGAATTCCAGAGGTAATAATCTGTTTGCCCTTTTTTTTCTTCGCAGAGCTGAAGCAGACTCAAAAGCTGATGGAAGGGATGGCAACTTGATGAACATACAAAGTACTGTACATGTTATAAAGAAAATGCGTCTTTGTCAACTATTTTTACGATTCATCTCGAATAAGTATGAAAACCTGGTGATGAAGTTACACAGTATACTGCTGGGACTGAATGAACAAGGTGCACAATCAATTTGAGCTCGTCAGATGCAATATGGTCACCTAGTTCACTTACTTAGAATGCATTGACAACACATTTTGACGGAGCACATGTTTTTGTCGGTAAACGTTTTGAAAAAGTCCGATGTCTGACCGTAATGCCAGTGGGATCTCAGTGACCCCAAAAAAGGTTTTTAATATATTTTTTTATAACATTAAATGTTGAGGTCTATAAAATTTGTTGATTTGCTGACAAGTGCAAATGTTGAGAAATGGAAAATTCAATCACTTTTCATCTTTTCATCTGTGAGAAACATTTGCAGTTTTCAATAGTTTATAATTGATGAATTATAAGCACACACATATAAGTACAATAACACGAATTAAAGCTAGCTTTTCCCCTGCTTTTGTTCTGGGGTAATTTATTGCTTTATGAAGGGAAATTAAACAATATTAAGAATAAATGAACAAAAATTGGTTTTTTTTTAAAGCATTAACTTCTAACTTTGGTTACTGTTGTATAGTACAATGCTTTGTTCAACAAATTTACATTTTATTTAGTATCTTGCCCATATATACATGGCATTATGCGAGCCAATTTAACCATATCGGTAAAATGGACTGTTACATTTATTTCTAACATGAGTTTTTAGTTACAAAACTCGGAGTGCTTGGAATGTCACACAGGGAAGACTGGCCGTTGTACTGGCTAACATGATTACGGTGTTCCTAATTAGGAACATTTCCCAATTGGGAATAGCCTTAAAACTTAAGATGTTCCCATAAAAAAAGCTACAAATGCTAACTCAACACTTTGAGTTTGTTTTTTTCTAAATTGCAAGACCCCCCCCCCCAAAAAAAATTAATAAATAGGAACATTTGAAGTTTTGAGGCACTCCCTAAAACAACTCTTCAGACTTTTATTAATCTTTAGATTTTCTTTTAATCTAAACTTTTCCCCCCAAACTTTTCCAACTAAATGAAAATGTAATACTATTAATCATAGTCTTATCAAACTTTCTCACACAAACTATTGACTATAAATGAATTTAAATTTGGTCTGAACGATGGCTGCAGCTTATAAGTTATTACACTAATTCTTATTTCCATTTGTATTTCCATCACCAAATAAAAAGGAAAAAGAAAAAAATAATGGAATATATTTCTTTATATATTGTCCTTTTATTAAGGCCAAAAAAAAAAAGTCTCCGGTTTCTGCGTAGCCATGCGGTAAAGTGAAAAAGCGGCAAAATGAAAAAGTTTTTTTCAATACAAGATGATGTTCACTGGGTTTGAACTCACTGGCTGCTGCACAATTTTAACGTGTTTTTAGAAGGGGTTATGATCGAGAATAAGAATTAGATTTATGTGGCCTCTCTGGACTCCCATATATTTTTACTAAGTTTGCATGGGCCATCATCAGGCACCATTTGCCGACAAAAATAAAAAAAAAAA
Source organism: Patiria pectinifera (assembly GCA_029964075.1). Classification (NCBI taxonomy): domain Eukaryota; kingdom Metazoa; phylum Echinodermata; class Asteroidea; order Valvatida; family Asterinidae; genus Patiria; species Patiria pectinifera. Next base: position 20,204,580 of record CM057143.1, on the reverse strand, counting down.
AAAAAAAAAAAAAAAAAAAAAAAAAAAGCCTAAGCACCACCACTTTGGGGCAAGCTCCATACCAGAAACCGGAGACTTTTTTTTTTTGGCCTAATAGTGTAATTACGTTATTTCAAAACTCCACTATTCAACTTATACTTTTCAAAATTAAATTAACTAAAGCAAAAATTTAAATTAACTAAAAGGAATCTGCAAAGCAAATTTCTTGTTAATGAGCACACTGTTCTGCATGTATGATCAAATACTGAATTATATAGAACGGCAGTATAACATTTCAGCTAGCACTTTGTAGCATAGCATAACAATTACATGAAAATAAGTTAAAGGGGAAAAAATTAAAAGGTAAATCCTCATAATTGTTTTTTTTTGTGGCAATAGCCAAAAACAGAACTAATTTCAGTCAAAATTTTCAGCCAATTCAAATTGTAAAGAAGAACATGAGCAATGAGTACCTCCAATGAAATGAATAAAAAACATTTACTAACATTTTTTTTTTAAAATTCAATCCACAAATGATGTGATGGCAAAGCCGATGGTGAAATATTGATCACGAATACCATCAGTTCACACACTGCGCTTGTATGGACTTAATACACACACACACACCTTTCGTAAACATGTGCAATTTAACTGCAATATGCCGAGCAAAGTTTGTGTGTTTAGAAGCGGTATTAAAGATGGGCCCTGTGCTTGAGCTGTTCATGTACATGCTGTTCTTTACCGTACTCCCGCAGATTTCAGAAATATTGGTTATTGAGCGAATGACAATTTTTTTTCTCTCGCGAGTTACCACATGGAAATGGAAATGAGTTATAATGAGATAACACTGTTCAAAGCTAACACTCATTGAATGAGTGAACACATTGTAATATACATGAGAGTGAGATTTTTCACTCATGTGACTCAAACTAAAAGTTGTCGTATCCCGGCATGGGAAACTGCGCAGCAAAGTCCTCGACCTCCAGACGCAGTTTGGCAATCTTCTTCAGAAACTCCTTGTTGGTTTCCACGACCTCATAGTAGACTTTGTTGTTAGCACCTATTTGCAAAAAATGAAAAAAATACATTTGGATAATACTAGTCATGTCATTCTCAGCAGTTTATATATTTGCTTAATGTGATCATTGGACACAAGTGGGGCACAATTATGGCCGTAGCATTGTAACAGCGTTTGTAACAAAAACACCATCTTTTAATTTTTAACAGCATAAATTACTGTGCCCAACAGGTGCACTCAGCATGTTCAATATCTGTCTAAAATCATGTAGACTTAAAGGGAATATACATCATTTGCTTTTGCTGTAATTTTCAGAAATGGATGGAATTGGGGGGTTGGAAATATATAGCAAATATAGTTACACTGACTTTTTTGAGGTTTTGGGTTCGAAAATGCTATAAAAACCAAGAAAAACAATCATTTTCCTGTAGTCTGGTTCCCTGACTCCATTTAAGAAGAAACAGAGCAGTTTACATATATTGGGGAAGTGTAAGGTCAGGGAATCAGTCTAGCTGGCTTGTACCCGTTCATAGGTGTGTAATCGATTGCAAACAAGTGCGATGGCCAATGGGGGCCAGTATTTGAAAAAAAGCCAGTTTTTTCCAACGCTGGTCGGCCGATCAGCGTTGGAAATTGATACAAAAATACCAGTTTTCTTGAAAATGACAGTATACCAGGTGCCATGATTTTACAGGATGCTTTAAACTGTCATTCACTAACAGTCCAGCAAGGTATTTCAAAATGATTTGGTAGTTTTATTTTTTGATGTTTGCAAATGTTGTATTTTCCCTTTAAGTGTATCAAATAAAAAGGAAAGCCACAAAGACAGTTTTGATAACAGATACTTGGTAATTTCAGTAAGCAAATTTTTACTGATTGAGTACGCTTAACAATGACATCTTATTGGAGCGTAAAGAACTAAAAAGTTAGTTTCTCGACGCAAATTGAAACTAGCTCGTAAAAAAATTTAAAAGTTGCATTTCTTCAAAAATTTACCAGAGATTTTCTTGGCTTCTTGCCCGATTGTGATGCTGCGATCGATGAAGTCTATCACTTGCAAGAAATCACCTTCCTTGAAGTTGCGAGAAGTCAGTGCAGGAGATCCTGATTTAAAAAAAAATGAATAACACGTAATTGACAAAAAAGAAAGAAGTAAAATTTATGACAAAAGGGCACAACAATAGCAAATAGGGTAAACTCTTTTCACTTTTTTAACTGAAATAATGAAAAGTGTGACTGCATACATTTGTACCTGTGCAGACGCCAGGAAATTCTCCAAAATGGGGTTTTCAGGAATTTCTCTGACAAAATATTCTTTGTTAATGCAACATTTAATATGGCAAAGTCATATTCTTCACAATAATAATTAGCTTCAGAGTCACAGGTACATAAGAATAATCCTTTGTGTCATGACACATGTATTAATCAGGAAACATGTACAAATCAAGAAAACGGGAATTTTGGTTTAATTTACTGCATACATCTTCACTAGCAGTATCCTTCGCCTTACTCCAGACCAAGGTTCTGTTCAACAACTTCAAGCACTGGAAAAAAAATATATGGAAATCTCACCGAGTCGGAGGCCGCTTGGATGTAGAGCACTTTTGTCCCCGGGGCAAGTATTCTTGTTGACAGATATAGCACAGAGTTCTAGGATGTGTTCGGCCTGGGCACCGTCCACTCCCTTGGAGTGGAGATCCACCAGTACCAGATGATTCTCAGTCCCTCCTGCGGACATGAAAAACACAAATAAACCTATTAACAGGCATGCAACTTTTCCTCGGATCCGCTGATTTCCTCGTTTTTTTACTTCTCACGAATGCCATTACAAATTGAAAAATACTGCACAAAGTCTTATGTGGTTTGCACTTTCCTTGTTGTTTCTAAATTCCCAGTTGCATGCCTGTATTAACCTGATACATTACACACTCTTTTCTGTTTCTTTCTGAGGAATCCTTTGCTTGGTCATACATTTAAATGACTAAAGATGTGACATTAACATGTTTAAAGGAAAACAAATTATAAATCCGTTTCCAAATTTTCCAAAATGTTTAAACGAAAATTGAATTATGAAAAAAAAACACCTTTGAGTTAAACATACATAGCACAACTAATTAATGTTTTCAAACCTATATAATTTATAAAACCTCAGAAGCACTGCATTGCTTGCATTCGGGGAACACGTAGTTGCATTTTTACTTTTTTCAATGACTGCCTGCTATTTATTATGTCAATCATTGTTGATTTATCATGTCAATCACCCCTATCTGTAGACATAATGGGCAGATGTCAGCTTTTGTGAAGTGGCTAAACGTTTAAATGGTGTTTAAAACATTTGCTAAGCGTTTACAAAATTAAACCCAAAGTAACATCCTTATAAATTACTGCCTCTAACATAACAGTTAATGATTGGCCTTAAAACAACAGTTCGGAACAAAATTGTTTTAGTTTTTATCGAATTTTTACCCTCACCGACGTATTTCACAAACACTGAATACTCAGTGTTGTCCGAGGGCTTGGGAGAAAAAAAATCCCAAGCTTACTCGGGTGGGAATCAAACCCTCAACCTTCTGCTTACCAGTGCAGACGTCTTACCACTCGACCACCGAGTCTGATGTAGCAGTGGGTACCGCAACCAAGCTCTTTATAAGATGGAATTTTTAACTTGTTTTAAAGAGTTAAGTGATTATTTATACAAACCTGAGACAAGAGAGTATCCCTTGGCCAAAAGTGCCTGAGCCATGGTCTTCGCATTCAGGACGGTCTGACGTTGGTACTCCTTGAACGCTGGAGTCATCGTCTGGAGAAAAAAAAATGAGACATAAAAACATCTTATGGTGTATTCCAAATTTGTGAGGCATTCTTGCAAAATGAGATGGAACTGTGCACAGGCTGTAGTGGATAAAAACGCAAGAAACTACATTGAGTTAATTTTTTTTATTTTCAGATTTATTCATACAATAATAAGGATCTCTGTTTGGGTCGAGTCGACCTCAGTTGCTACTATGTAGCTAAGCGAGACTGGAATGCCCATCTGAAACTACCTGGTATTACCTGTTTGAGAGCCACAGCTACTCCTCCAATGTTATTGTTATGAGGACCTCCTTGCAGCGCTGGGAAGACGGCGTGGTTGATCCTCTTCTCGTAGTCATACATGATGTCTTTGCCAGTCTTCTTACTGACGCCCTTCTTACCGCGACGGAAAAAGATGAGGCCAGACCTACAAACAGACAAGATTTTTACATACATTGACTGGCATTTGTAGGTTTTCTGCACTTGTAAATGTAAGTCATGTCTGGAGAAATCTGATTCGCCCTTCAAGCAACCCATAAATATATTACACTATACCCACGTTCATACTGGGTCCTAAGATCCTCTAAAATTGTTTGCTCTAACATCCAAGTCATTTTTGAAAGGAACCTTCTTGAAACCTCAACTGAATTCTCAATTGTACAGGAACCAAATGGTACACTCTTTTGCAGACAAACTTTAAAACAGGCATGATGTACTATGTCCAGTCTGGATTTTGAAGGATGTGGGAGGGTTACCAATAAATAAAGGGAGTTTATTCTTAACTGAATGCACAAATCTTTACAATGAATGCACAAATATATCACCATGCCTACTTGTACCCCAGTATTACATAAGCACTGCGCTCTAAGATGACTGCTATGCATTAGGTCTGATGAAGTGTCGTGGAAATCAGAAGTTTCCTTGGAATGATTTTGAATTTTCAAGGAGCCTTGTTTACCTTGGTCCTCTGAGGGTCTTGTGTGTTGTGGTTGTCACGATGTCCGAGTGGTCAAACGGCGAAGGGAGAATTTTGGCAGCCACGAGACCGCTGATGTGTGCCATGTCCGACATCATGATTGCCTTGACTCCGTCACAGATCTGCAAGTACAAAACGACAGCCATGTTGTACATTACAAAGTAAAACATTGTAAAAAGAGGATACAAAATTTGTTTGGAGAAGGATTAGAACCACCGACCTCCGGATCGCTGCACCTGCGTTCTACCAACTGAGCTATCAAACCCATGCTGATCGACGGTCTCCCAATTTGTCATTTTTCTTTGTTCGAAAGGTGCAAGTCAGAAGACAAAATTTAAATTGAATGCCATTAACCCAATCAGTGACCAATGTTGTCTTTAATCTGACACGTTCTAATAGGAAAATTGTCTTTTTGATTTCAAACTGTGGTAAAGATGATTTGGAGTTTTACATGTGATGAGCCAACATTTTTTATTTTTGCTGCTTAATTTTTAATCTATATTTCATTTCCCCTTAGTTTGCATATCTATTATGAAATACACTGCACGTATCCTTTTAAATGTGCATAAATTGTGCACAAATGCCCCCGTGTGTATATTTAGCTGCGCCAATATATTTACATAATGCTTAGGGCTAACAGATGCATGTTAAAGAGAGGAAACTAAAATGAAAAGAAAAAAAATCACAGAGGATATCCTGTTTTGGACTGACCTCCCTAAATCTCTTGTAGTCTAGCCTGCGAGGGTATGCGCTGTACCCAGAGATGATGAGTCGTGGGCGGAAAAGGAGACTGGTCTCCTCCAACTTGTCATAGTCTATCAGACCAGTCTTGATCTGTAAAAGACCACAGAAAATCAAATCGGTGTATGTTAAAGTATCGCCTGTCATTTCAAATCAAATTCACTCATCAACCACTGTTACTGAGGTAATATCAAAGACTTCTACCTGGAGTTTTTCCAACCATCACAGAAATTAAAGATACACTTGGAAGACCGCAATATATCAACAAGAAAAGAGGAAGGCTGCTTACGTCCAGTCGATACGGCATGGACTCAAAGAAGATGGAAGTGGCTGAAATTCTGGTGGTGTCTGTCATGAAGCCGTGAGTTAAACTGCAAGACATAAGGAAAAGAAAAGACATGTTAAAGAGAGTTTGTACTTGCAACACTGACTAAGAAAGGCACTGATATTTCTACTCAATTTTTTTTATTAAGAGCACACTTTCAGTGGTCACCAGCCACGAAGGAGTAACACCTGTCATAGACTGACGCTTTTGGAGTTGGGAAGAACCAAAAACTGTCTGGAATGAATCAGGTCGAGCCACATACAATTTGGTTTCAGAAAGGTAAAATTAATGCATTGGTTTTCCATTTACTAGAGCCATATCTGAAATCAAGTTGCACTGGTTTATTTGTTCTGCGTGACTTCAACAGTTGATCTTTTGACATCTTGCAGGCCTAGCCACTCCTTACTATGTAGGCATGCAACTGGGAATTTAGAAAAAAAACGAGGAAACTCCAAACCACACAAGATGTTGTACAAATTTTTTTTCAATTTGTAATGGCATTACAGAAGTAAAAAAGAGGAAATCGGCGGATCCGAGGAAAAGTTGCATGCCTGACTATTTCAGATATCAAACTTCAGAGTATTTCAATTGGACACGACTCTTAAACTTCAGTCTGAAACAGGTGTTAGTCTAAAATCTTGAGACTTACTGTCCGCCATGTGGTAGGTCCAGCCCCATGATGCGATCGTGGGGGGCCAGCAGCCCCGTATACACTGCCAAGTTTGCTGGCGATCCAGAATACGGCTGAACGTTGACTCCCCATTTCTCCGGGTCCAAATCAAAGGCTTCCAAGGCACGTTTCTGGCACAGCCGCTCAACTTTATCGATGACTTCTGTTCCTCCATAATATCTAGAACAAAAGAAAATGTAATTAAGTGTTAATATCAAGTCAACGAACAGATGTTAAAAAAGAGGGGAATAAAAACCATACGGTTCAGTGGTTTCAATAAATGCAACATGCCTTCCAGGGCAACATCTGTTACACAGAGACTTGACATATTAGTTGCCTTATCTACTTTAATGAAATTTATCATCTTAATTGTGCTATTAGGTAAAACAATTTACACTCAAACTCGATCTGTATCAATGGAAAAGCGCCAAAGACTTTAAAGAATAGCAACTTTCTATTCGTTTGGGGGATATTTTGTGTCTATCTGATGTTTTCTATTTTTCCATTTGCACACATTGAAAACTACACTCTTCATGTATTTTTTCCTCTCAAACGACATCTGTTGTGTATTTTCAAATGATCAGTTCTCGTGTGGGCGACAATGTATTGTTATACATACAGACACATACTACTATTTGTGTGGGTACAATTTTGCATTGACAAACAGGATTTACATACATTGCATGACCGGATGCATCTGTTAAACACTGTACCAAAGGTAAAACTGAACAAAAGGTATAGCACACTTCATGCATGCACTGAATACTGCTTTAGATCCTGCAGTGGTCCAATAAGTGAAGCAGCCTGTTCAATTATTGTAGTAATGCTTAGTCCACTACAAAATGTGAATCTTATTTTGAACAGGAGCAATGTCTTATATTAAAACACAGGAGAGGGCAAAAATAAATTTAAAAAAATAATAAAAATGTGAAATTACATGTTTCATTACTAGCCAATTTTATCAATGTCGAATGTTTTGCAAAATACTATTAAAGTATTTTATGCTCTCTGCCTTGTACATTTTTATGCGATCCATATTTCCACTTCAAGCACAACTGACAATATCCTATATTATTATAGACCCAGATGATAACTTTATTGATTTTGCACAAAATTAGTACAACATACGTGTATGATCAATTTAGGATGTGCAGCAAAGCACAACAATACATTAAAACAAAACGGACATAAAAAAGTTCGCTATCATACAGGGTGAGGGAAAAAAAAACTGAGCCCAAACTCCCCAAAAGTATATTTCATATTTAAAAGATACTCACAAAAATAATGACTGGAAAAGCCAATTCCAGAAACAACTTTTAGATGAAAACGTTACTTAAATTGCTCAATCCGTTCAAAGATTATCACCATTTAAAACCCAATGACCCGAAAACCTGTTCCGTCAAAAAAACAAAACAATCTATTATGTGTTCTGACTGTTTGAACCAGTGGGGGACAAGAGGTTGTCAATTTTTTTTTTTTAGTCCCACGATTTGACCTAGGTGATATGTATGTGGCCTATTTTCCAGTAGTATTATAGGAGTGTAAGTGGCACCACCAACGTCAAAACAGTCTACCCCCCCCCCAAAAAAACCCCAATTTTTTTAGGCCCCCCCCCTCCCAAGACAAATATTGGGTGCGCCACTGGTTTGAACTGTCATTACTAGCACATCGTCGTAAAAGTTGGTACCTTGATCCTGTCTTAAATTTTTGTTTCAAATGGGGCTTGCAGTCGCTGCCAAAGTTAATTGAGCGTGATGGGGAGTAATAAATAACCGTCTGATATTTTCTACATAAACCCCTGGTGCAGGGGGTTTCGCATAGAAATTTTATGAGACCGACTTTTACGACAATGTGTTAGTAATGGCAAGAGTATGGGTGAAGACCATTAATTAAAGTGCCCTAGTCCCCAATGATAAATGCGCCCACTTCAGAAATCCAGGAAAAATACCCACAACTCTCCTCTGTGTTCGAGACACACATCAAATTAAAGCTTATTTCATTTCATCGTCTTTCATTTTCTTTTCAATTTTTTTTTTTGGGGGGGGGGGTCAATTGATGAATTCAGGAGAAATTTCCATCCAAAGATGATCACCCCTTACTAGTATTTACTACTATTTTCTACGGCCCTCAATTTCATGGCCCATTAATATGCTCAAATACTGAAGATTTTGAGGGCATGCAAATCATGATTTGGCCGGCGTAGGCAATTTTGGGCCTATTTACTGGTCTGCAACCGGATATGGCAAAGCCTGCGTGCAGCCAAATTTATAATTGCATCCCTACATTTTCTTGGGCAAATAGGACCCATTTGTCGACCGTAAGTTTATCAATTCTGCCCCCAGATAATAGCCCAAAAAGCTAGGTAGTTGATCATTGGCTATAATTACAAAATGCTGTTTGAAGCCAAATTTAACAGTCTCCTTTTTCAAAAGAAGTTTAATCACTGTAATAATTTATACTGACGTTATCTGCCCTCTTCGTGGGTTGGCCAAAGAGTTTCATTCTTGAATATTTACACTGTGTACATTACCTACAAAACTCAACAAAAGCAATTCGTTTGAAACCTTCTAGCTTTCATATTTTAAATTTGGGCGGAATTTTTGGGTTATTCGGGAACAATACTACCCCCCCCCCCCCCGGCCCCTCCAAAAAATTTTGTCACAATTTAGTATCATCCGATCGCATGTCAAAGTCTGGTATCACATGACCAAGATTAAATGCTGTCTGGGGCCCGGGCTGATAAAACAAAGAATGAGGGGCCAGTTTATTTTAGGGTAGATTTATATCTTTTTCCTATTCAAACAAACCCTATTTAGTCAAGGTCAATGACAATAGTTTTGAGCTTCAAAGTTTAGCTTACTCTAAAAAAAATATAAAAAAAAGGACAAAAACGTGGTTGAGCACTTTAAAAAGTCCATCAGTGCTCCGTCAGGTGTAAGTTATAAACAGAACAGAAATAGTTCTCTTCCCAAAAGTAATTCCATCTGAAAGCGTTACTGATAAAATTCTGACTACGAGATTACAATGGCTACCTATTATGACAAAGTCAAGTGTGAAAAAAAACTAGTAAGTCTCTTTTTTAAACTGGCTTTTACTTACTAAAAGTCACCAGGTAACTTTTTTAAATGGTGAATAGTACTGCAGAAATAGGATGGGTTAGGTTGAAGTTGAAACACTGCTTTTTTTCCAACAAAACGATGGTTTACTTTGTCTTCCTTCACACTACAAGACATGATGTCCTCATCCAGAATAACTGATGAGAGCACTTCTCGTCACTGCAAGTCTGATTCAGAAAGTAACTAGATATTATGTAAGAAGCAATATATTACACAAACCAACTTTATTTTCTTAAATAACAAGTACTCACAACTTAATCTTTTGTTGTAAAATTTACACCTTTCACTACATTCAAACTCCTTAAAGTAAACTTGTACATTTCACCACCTATGGCGAGACAATGGGTTGATGACATCCCTTCCAGAAAAACTTTAGCTGTATTATTTTTGGCCGTGATTTTAACTGCAATAAATATATGGGGTGATGTTTATAGTAAAGGGTTCAAGATCAATTGAGAACTGATAAAAAAAAAGCTTAACCTTGGCACCAGCCAGGAGCAAATTACATTTTGGGGTCTTGGGACATTTGGACCTTATTTGATGGAAAAGTACCAGTGTTTTGCCAGGTTTCCATGGAAAACTACCAGACTTTTCCATCCGCATGTTCCCAGGGTCTCCGAGTCGACCTTTAGCCCAAATCAATTTCCATCGGCCCCTTGAACATGTTGTGTCCTGACTGCAGTTTGACCAATCAGGTTCCTTGCAAGGAACATTAGCATAAAAAGTGCAGGTGGTTTTGTATGCTGCTGTTTCATGACTACTTTTTTGGGCAATGGCAAAAATGACTTTATCGGTGGATCATAAATATAATAAACAAGTGAGATGAGCTTTGGGTAATTTGGAGAGTAATTTTGAAGGGAATGGCAAAATCCTCTTCCCAGAATATCAACTTTTTTTCTCTGAAATTTAAGAGATACAACTGCCTCGATCAACATCCATTCTTGAAATTGTGCTTCCACTTAATGTAAAATATGAATAACTGCACAAAAATTCATGTACATTTATGATGAAGTCCCTAAAACCTTGAAAAAAACTTAAAAGCTGATTTATAAACTTTTAAATATTTTCCACAAAATAGCACATTGGCAACAAATATCCTGCTGTGATAATATTTATCAAAGATATCAGTCAATTTTTTACAAGGACTTAAGTCCAATTGATAAAGGTCGAGTGGAATGACTCTAGTAGTATTTAGGGTGGGTATAAAAATCAATGTCAATATTTTCATCTTACTAAACCATATGTGGCTTCAAAACAAAGCTAGACAAGTCCCAATGGGAGCTATTGATGCAAAACGATTGTTTTATTCAGGTAAAAAATATCACCTGATGCCAGGCAAGATTTTGCTTCTCGATGTAAAACCTCTGATTCTGAGCTCAAAACTGTTGTAACTCACCTGTTTCCAGGCAGGCCCTCGGAATACTTGTTGTGGAGGCATGAGCTGAGCACATTAAGCGAAGCCTGGGGGCAGAAGTTCTGAACCACAAAAAAAAAGATAACAAAAAGTCTATTTCAATGTGTGTGTATTGAGACAAACTTTTCACCAATTAAATGCAAATAGTAGATTCTGTAAAAATGTTGATTCCTTCAAATGTTAGTCCAAATTCATGAAAGTTTTTTTTCACTGAAATGCACCCATATTCACTGCAACAACACTTCAGCTTTTTTGGAACGGTTCCAATGAGAGTATGTCAACAGTTTTCGACATATGGCCCTGGTGGGGGGGGGGGGGAAGTGTACAGGTGCAGTTGCACTTGATTGCCCTGGGGGAGGTGTATATGTGCAGCTGCACTTGATACTGACAAAGCTATATAACTCATGACAGAATATAGATTGACCTGCTTTAGAGCTGCAATGGGCTATTCAAACAGGTATAAATAAACAACATGAGAAACAAAGGCTGCAAGCATTCTATATGAACACAAACGGTAAAAGTATCCAGGGTACAATATCCTGAGTAGGGGTAGACAATGGGAAACAATGTGCTGAAGTTCATTTCAGGAGATAACTATTTAAGTTCATAAAATTGATTCGGATTGACCATGACCTTCCACTTTTCCAATTTATGTTAAATTTCGGCATGTTAATGTTTGTAAATTATGTAAATGTAAAATTAACTTTCAAATAATCTTTAATTTCATTAACTGAAAAAGAACCAAAACATTATCTTTGGGGAAACTCTTGTTAACTTGCTCATAACAAAAAAAGCCATATTGGGCTCTAAGAGTTCCCTCAGCTCCTTTTTTTCGAATCCCTTCTGGCTCACCTCTGAGGCAATGAGTTCAAGACCTCGAACTTGTCGTTGTTTCTCCTCCCTGATCAGTGAGAGAATCTCAGGGTCTACCTCTGAGAGTATTTCCTGTCCCGTCCAGTCTGGTACTTGCTGACTCTGCAAAGTCGCCTGTTGGCCATAAGTGGCTCGGCATACCTAGGATGTTAAAAGAAAGACTCATATTTCAACATTACTGTTCTCACTCATTGACAGCGGCATTGAGTCTGTAACCCGGAGGGAGTCAAGTATGTGTAACATCTTTTCCACAGAATGGGGCTATATACTCAATGACGGGCACAAATTTATAGCCTACACTCATTTCATTGGTTGAAACAAAAATAGGAATTGGAAACACATCCAAAACCAAGTGTGCCTGGCCATCCAAATTTTCAGATGGTCAAATGAAAAAGATGTGTGTATAAACCTGACCCAAAGTCAAAGACCTAGGCCACTATTTTGCTATTTAATATTAGGCGTAAGGCCTATTTAGTATTTTTATAAATTATAATTGATATTTTTTTTTTTTTGAAATTTGAACTGATTAGCACATGTCGTGTAATTAATACCAGCCAAGGTTGATTTTTTGTTCACATACAACAATTCATTAAATTAACAGCAAGCACGAGAATAAACGAATGCATTTTGAAATGCTCAATAATCTCATCAGGTGTTGAATCGCAAACTCATTAACTCAACAGCAAAAACTGTCAGTCATTTTCACTGTGTCAGTGTATGGAGGAATATAAATGCCTGGTGCCAGCACAGTTAACACAGTAACACGGCGGGCAAATTTCCAAAACGAACTCACATTTTGTATGGCAGGCCTTAGTGAAAGAAGCCGACTCAGTGAACGGGAAGCCATCCCTCAACTGAAGTACGAGCCTTCCTTACGTCAACAAGACTTTACACTTTCCGAATGTCGACAACCACGGCACTGTCACTTGTCAAGTGAAGTTAAATAATGTTCGACCACCACAACAAATTGTTACATCATCCAACGGACACCGGTAAAGATTCCTGTTGCGGGTTTTCTTCAAATATAAGTCAAGTCAACATCATCCAAGAGAAAAACGACAAACTCCGACCCACAAGTCCACAAAAAAAGTCCAAGAACTCCGTTCGATCACTGACTCAGTAACTGGCTAGCCGGTAGTCGAGTCTAGTCGCGCACATCACACAGCTGAGAGAGAAGGCAGAATTTTTTTGTGTACTTGTACGCGCGCTCAATATTATAGTCAGGTCTCCCCATAACACACACCCAGAAATATTGCTTCTCGCATCTGTCACGTCTGGGTAACGAACAAAATCAGCAGACGACACTTTCATGTGTGATGACGACACGTCATTAGTACATGTACACGTGCACTGAGGTCGTTACTACGGATGTGTGGAGGACACAAAAGAATCTAATCTGAAGATGCCTGATGCTGTGGATGACTAGGCATCATTGATGAATCAAACTGGTTTATTCCGGTTGTGGCAAGCTCAAACTACGTACATTGCTTAACGTCAAATGTTGTTGAGGAAGTATGGGAGGGGCATCAATTATTCATAGCCCTCCAATTTTTGTGTTACTCAACAAATTTACAGACCGTAAGAATGCGACGTTGTCTTGAAAAAAATCATCAACTCGGATCTTGAAATACAAAGGGTAACCCTTAATCCCCCTCCTTGGCAAAATTATAACTTATAAGCAGGCTCGCACAATATCGTCAGAAATGTATTATTTTTCAAGGTTGCCACTTTTCTACATGTGAGAAAAACCGTTGACTTTTCATGGGAAAACACACTAAGTTGAGGCAACAAAAATGTTCACGGCCAATTTCATGGGCCTATATTTACGAAGTTAACATAAACAAAATTGATAACAGACTGTGTGATTAAATTTGATTTATCCAAGTTTAATGTGGCATTTATTTTGCCGACCTCCCACCTAAATTAAAACCTTCATGGCATTATTTTAATGGTTTCGTCATATTACAAACAGGTGATGGTATTTGCAGGCATTTTTAATGCAAAAGCCCTTTCATATAAATCCGGGTTTTTTTACGTGGACACATTCTTTCGTGGTTCTCTGGAATGGTAAGTCAACAACGAAGTGTTCCTTTCCCAGAAAAAGTGCACTCGTGATATGAAAATAACGTCACGGATTTGGAGTGACGACGTAAAGCATGATTACATCATCCAGTTTTCGCCGACAGTGCCGCGCCCACTTTGCTATATTACGTATCGCCGACCGGTCAGGGCCGGCCGCTTGCGGTTATGAGGGCGCTATTTCAAGCAACGATACTTTCAATTTTGCTAGAGCTACGCTACGCGTATACGCTGTGGTTAACAATTGCGGTACCGACCACTGGCGAATTACTTCCAGTATATGGCAGCCCTTTGTCCGTCTTGTGCAGCAACTTTCACAAAATAATGAACAAATATGCCTAATTAAAGGAAAAAAAATCTTGAAGAACACAATCGCTCGACTTGTTGGAAAAAATATTTAGCGGATAAACTCAATCATTACAGTTGGTCAATTAAAAACGTCACAAATTCACTGGATGACGACCGATATTCAAGCACATACAATTCATGTAGATGTAGTTCTACATCAACATTTTTATATGTTGAACCTAATAAAATATATATATCAATCGGAGTTTGTTTTATGGTGAACAAATCTGTAATTCTGTTTAGAATTTTTGTTTTTATAAAATTGCAACAAATTATCTGGAAATGGTTTTCGCACTTAAAAATATTGCAGGTGAAGCTATAAAAAAATTCTCTTAATCGTTTTTTTTTGGATTTGTTTTGACTGTTTGACGTTAAAATACAGGCCGCACAACCTGAAGCAGCGGAGCCACCGTCGACGTTCGACGTTTACCCCGACTTCAATTTTCCTCACAAGTGTTGTGAAACTTCTTTGTTGACAAACTTCAAATTTAATCATTAAAATACTGGCATGGTAATTTTACCTTATTAATGATTGCTATTTAACCTCTGTGAACAATTTCAGTGTCATGAAATTTAATCCGAAATTCAAAAACGGTGGCGTCCACAAATTGGGCACAAAATCGGCTGAGTGTTCCCTTACGTCACGGCGCACTTGAATTAATCTCAGCCTAAATTCCAAATTAACATTTAAGAGTTTCTGTAAAGTTGACAAATTCTGACAAACCACTTCAACATACCCAACTAGAAGTTTGTCCGAAAAATATGTTCTTATTTTTAGGGGACAATGTCAAGGGTTCACCGTGCACTTCGAAATATAATCGGAAAATCACGCCGAAATACATTTTTATGCTAACTTTGGAACGGGTAGATAAACTCGTGATTTTGTATTTATGAACGGGAGTGTTAGAACTTGATTTCTCTAGCTATAGGCGCTACAGGCGAAAAATTCAAGTGTGCCACGTTAGGGGCCGCGCGCCACGTGATAGGGTCCATCAAAGATGATACATGAAAATGTGGCTTATCAAAGCTTTATCACCTTCAAGATTTACCCATCATTGCCCGTCCACGTTTAGTTACCTTCCTCGCTTTATCATCCACGGTGAACAGTACAGATACATTGCAGTAAACGATATCTCCCAAACTGTCCAATCATTATGATATTCGATATTTATCTCCAAGCTGAAATCACTGTGACCAGTCAATGCGCGGAATTAAGGCATCTTTCGCGAAAATTTTACGGCGGCGCGCGCGCCGGAAATTTTCGCTACGCGGCAACCCGTGGTCAAAAGTAAACAGCTCGGGTCGCGAAAATTTTTTTTTAGAGGCTATCACGGAAAATGTTGAGGGGGGGGGGGCGGATTCCGCCCCCGGCCCCTTTAGGGTTATGGCAGGAGGCAAATTACATATAAAAACTTATTGCAGTTCAATGGAGCCATATATTCACCCTGTACCATGAGGAGCCAAGTGTAAATAAATTATTTAACAAAATTATTTATATAGGCCCTACAATTCATTATTTATTATATAATAATACAAACTGCCAAACAATTATTTATATATAATTGTCCGAGAAGAAATTTATGATATGTAAATAATGCATTAATAAATAAGCCAATAAGCCGAAAACTGAATTGTATAATTAATAATGAATTATATATAAATGATTTTGTTAAATAATCTATTTACTCATGGCGCCTCATAGTACCCGGCGTTAAAATATCATCTATTGTCAAAATATCATCTATTGTCATCTGCCCAGTGTAAAAAGAAAATCTGTACAAGAGTATAATTTAAGTCGTGCTCAGTTTTCGTTATACGGGAGCGAATGTGAATGAAGTGAAACGGCTCCCAAGAAAATCAAACGGGCAAACGGGAATTTTGAAAACAGAACAAAACAGAAGACTTACCCACTATGACTCAGAGATGGATTTTTTTTTGTGCAGGGCCGTGCAGACATGCCGGAACATCCTTGAGTTATTTGGAGTGAAGATCAAGATAATGGCACATTAATACATGGAGTCATGGAAAAACGGGCTCACAACGAGCATTTTGTTAAAAATCACAAACGGTTGCCTCATGCATATTGCTATATATTGTTATGAGAAGATAACAAATTTAACAGAGTACATGTATTTTATAATACTTTGCCGGGGTGGAATTTTCCACATGGTTCTTAAAAGGTTACGTAACAGTTTGTACCCCCTATTCCAAAAGTAGGCCTGCGAGTAAAAGTTAGTATTTAACCGTGCAGTTCATGATGCTCGCGCGAGCGCAAAATGTTGTATAACCCACAGAGAAACAGCCGTCGCCGTCATGAATAACCGGCGTGTTCCAGGCTGACTGACCAATGGGAACGTTCGTGAATAAGTTATTCATTGTTTGGACCAATCAACATCAGCGCACTTATGGTCATTCATAAGTTCTGATATTTCCATCATGCAGTACATGTGGCGCGCGCTAAACGAAGAATGGATCAAAAGCCGACTGTAAACACTGCACTGTCTCTTTTGCTCGTACGCTAGTCGTGTAAGCAGAACGAAAAGTACAAATTTGTGTGATCATACACGATTAAACTGGCCCTGTTCCGTCAAATTGTGCAGTTTTTCCAAAGAAGAATATTGCCTTTCGTTCCAATCACCATGAATGGACATAGAGTAATCAATTTTGCTGCTGGACCAGCCAAGCTGCCGGAATCGGTGAGTGTTTACGTTTGGAGTGTACTGCCACCGCGCTGGGAGTGCGCACTACGCCGTCAAATTACGCCTTGTGACGGCGAAGCCTTTCTCAAAATCACGGTGCTGAGTGCAAACATGGAGTGTGATGATCGGAGACATTAACTCTGCACAAGAATTTATGTGGAAATATTACACACAATTTGAATTATTGAGACAGACTATTTGCATATAAAGCCCATGTCTTGGCGTTACTCGATCGTAGCTTTTAATTAAAAATTTGATTTGTTTAATTTTTTTGCAAATAAAAGTTTTATTTGCAAAAAAATTAAACAAATCAATTTTTTTTAAACGAAAGCCGCCGGGAAAAGGGGGGGGGGGCGGGGCGGGGCGAAAATGCTCAAAATTCAAAACATTTTGGGACTAATAATTGATATGAATTGTTCAAGATGACCATTGAAATCTCTTACCATGCTTACGGAGTATTAATACAATTAGTATTAGGGCTTTACATTTTGAGATATTGAACATGTTAAAAAATTAAAAGGATTATTATTAATTAGAATTGCCTGTTTAAGAATAACATATTTAATTTGGGTGGGAGGGGCTGGCTGGTTGTTTGTTTTGTGTTTGAGGGGAGCCCTAACTTAGAGGTTAGAGTGTATATAAATTATAAGATTCACTTTTTCCAACTCTAATTTTCTGTCAGTCGTGTAATAACTTTGTTTATTATTGACTTTGTTTTTCCTTCAGGTCTTACAACAGGCTCAGAAGGAAATGCTGAACTTCAACAATATGGGACTGAGCATGATGGGTAAGATTGATTTGTCTATTGACGACACTCCGAAATGTGAAGGATCAACATTTGACAAGGAATTTAATCATTTTCGTCTGCGCTTTAATGCTTTTCTTTGTTTTTTTTTCCCAAGTGAAGTAATATCTGCAATCTGAATTTATCTTTTGTTTCCCTTCCGTCTTAGAACTCAGTCACCGTTCAGCAGAATTTTCGAAAATAGTGCATGAAACACTTCAGGATCTCCGAGATCTTCTGTAAGTATTAAAGAGAATCATAAGAAATTGACTATATCTTGTGGAATTGATTAAATTCTACCATATTGTCTAACAAAATTTAGGCCAAATAAAGTATTCTATATTTCAACTTAAATAATGTTTTTGATACAATATTTGTCTACTAAGCCACAAACAAAAACTTCCAAAATGCAAGTTTTATAAACTTGAATGTTTGGATGATATCTTATCTGAGTCTTCAAAACTTGCTTTTGCAGAGCAATTCCAGACAACTACAAGATTTTACTACTGCCGGGAGGGGGTACCGGTCAGTTCAGTGCAGTTCCTATGAATCTGCTGAGAGGGGGATCAGCCGACTACATCGTCACTGGGAGCTGGTCAGCGAAAGCGGCCAAAGAGGCCGAGAAATACGGCAAAATTAACACAGTCTTCCCCAAACTCGACAAATACACAAGTGAGTTTTGGACTTGGTTTTGGAAAAATATTAAGATTTTGAGTTGGATTCTTTTTGACCTAGTAAGGATTAACACAGAAATAATTCTGTTGTTGTCTGAAAGAGACAAATAATTTTTTTTATACATTATTTGTATTTTATATAGCAGTCTTTAACTGTTAAAATCCTCATGCAAACTGGTATGCAGTCATTTTAAATGTTCAATTCTTAACACCTGTAAGATTTGAAAGCCTGACGGTTATATACAAATCAACTTATCAGTGTGCACTTATCGTTGTGGACAATTTTTCATTCAACCCCTATTTCATTTATTTCAGCGATTCCGAGCCAAGACAAATGGAACTTAAACCCTGATGCTTCCTATGTATACTACTGTGACAATGAAACAGTAAACGGTACGTCTTTCACTGAGTTTGTTGAAATCCAATTCGTAGTTTACTTGTGACGTCATAACAATTATTGACACTGCGAATTCACAAAAGCTGAAATTTTTTCATTTGTTGTGGATTTTGCAGCGAATGTTTCGTGACCTCAATTAGAATTGTAATGGTCTTTTATCTTGTTAAACAGTAATAAACGGCCAATAAACAAACAAACAATAATAAACAAGTAACCTGACAATTATTTTTTTTTCATTGCAGGAGTCGAATTCCCTTTTGTCCCCGAGACGGATGGAGTGCCCCTGGTTTGTGACATGTCCTCAAATTTCCTCTCAAGACCTGTCGATGTTTCAAAGGTGAATTTCCTGTCCTTTTTGAGAATAAAATCCTTTTTTTTTCTTGGTGAATACAGAAATGCTTAAAATAAATTTGTCTTATTGTAATTAAAACTGGGGTTGATCTTAGAAATATTGCGTATGAACACTTTCTTTCACAGTATAAAAAGCTTAAAAATGTGATAGATGCTTTTGGCGTTATGCTTTTTGAGATAAATTCATTAGGGGTTTAAAACGTGATTTTTAATTGTGATCTTGCTTGTTTCCAGTTTGGTTTGATCTATGCCGGTGCCCAGAAGAATATTGGATGTGCTGGAGTAACGGTCATCATCGTCCGAGAGGACCTGATTGGCCATGCTATCAGAGAGTGTCCAATCATATTTGACTACAAAGTGCAAGTCGGCAACAACTCGCTGTACAACACCCCGCCAACGTACAGGTAAGCTTAGTTATGAAGCTAACAGCAAAAATGATAATAAGCTGGTCCCACTTCATGCTGCTGCTAAGCAAGTATGCGATTGGCGAAGAAAATCAACCGAGTACCAGTCAAAAGCTACATCAATTTATCAACATTTTGGTTGGTAACCTGCATCAGCTAAGCAGATATTATTTTGCTAAGCATATATTGTTGTGCTGAGCTTATCATCCCTTTCTGGTGCAGCGTACTGCGCCATCGATTATCAGTGTGACGTCACAAATGTGACTCTACACGTGGGTGTTAATCATAAAGCAGTTAATTTTTGCCAGGTATTCTTCAAAATTGAACGGAACTGTGACAGCAATCAGCATACGTATTCCTATTTTCTCTTCCCCCCCCCCCCCACTTTTCCCCAGTATTTACATCATGGGCCTCGTCTTCAAGTGGCTCAAGGAACAAGGCGGAGCAGCCAAGATGGCGGAACTGAGCCACACCAAGTCCCGGATGGTCTACGACGTCGTCAACAACTCGGGCGACTTTTACCACTGCGCCCTGGAGGAGTCGGCCCGCAGCCGCATGAACGTGGTGTTCCGGATCGGCGGCAAGGACGGCATGGAGGAATTGGAAAAGAAATTCCTGGACGAGTGCCAAAAACTGGGCATGGTGTCTCTCAAAGGTCACAGGTCAGTAAGACTAATCTCATCCTGCTTTCCCAAAATAATGTTTTGGCTAAATATTGTTGATCGCCAAATATTGTTATCATAAAAGGTTGTTTTGAACACCTTGTTTTATTTTTTTTGGGGGGGGAGAAATCTTGTGATATCACCCTCTGGAATCTCCAACTGTGGGAAATATTTTCTTTTACCGACTGTTTATCTCAAATATCTCGATTATTTGTATCATATATTTCATAATCATTTCACATTTCCGAAGCAACTCAACTATTTTAGTATTTACTTCCGGTTTTCATGTTTACAAGCAGTGTGATAAAAACAAAAGAGAAAACAAGTATAGTGATGTTGATAGAAAATGGTTCAGGACTTAGAATTTTAGTCTCGCTTATTGTTTTTAGACAAAACTGAAGTATTACAATCGTAGTTGACTTCCTTTGACAAATTTTGATTGATTTTTCCCGTTATTTTCTCTGTTCCTTGATGCAGATCTGTAGGAGGAATGCGCGTCTCGTTGTATAACGCCATAACAGTTCAGGAAGTTAGCAAGTTGACAGACTTTATGCTCAATTTCTCGGCCAGACATCGGTAGAAAGCCTGGCGGACAGACTCTTTCAGCCCTGCCCAGAGACTTGTGTCACTCGGAAGCCCGTACAGCAAGTGTTATCAAGGACTGGATTTCAGGCTTTAATTCCTTCAGTTCACTTCATCAGCAGCTTCTGTTTAAAAGTTACTGTGAGATTTGTGGACTTCCGGAGAGCATTTGGTTGTCTTCAGTGATATGAACCCCAGATAGGTGTCCGAGTTTGCAACATGTGACACATTCCATAACTGTTATTAAAATTTGGAGAAATCCTTTTTTTTATAAATTATTGAAATGGTCACAACTTTTTGAACATTTTACTGATTCATATTATAAATGCAGTTCTGTGTGACAAAAACTTAACAAACCAAACCAAAGATCAGATGCATAAAAGTTGTGCTGTATACTTTTTTATTGCCACCAAAATACTCTCTCGTTTTCAAGGTATTCTTCAAGCATCCAAACAGTTGGCATTTTATTTGTTGCTAACAAACTGCAATCTTAGCCCTAACAGTCCTGAATCCTCCAATTTTAATATGATTTTGCACACCCCCTAGGGAGTTAGGGTTAAAACTTAAAACGTTTCAACCAAAAAAAAGGTGCGTAATGTGTAAAACAAAAATGCCATGATTTGTTCAAATTGTCAATTAAGGTATGCATTAAGCTGTAACAAATTCATTGCAAGTTTAACTTTGCTTCAGTTTGTGCACATGTGCTAGATCTTCACGTGCTTATCGGTGTGTGTCCCATATTTAACTAGAAGTGGGGTTTGAAGTGTTCCAAACGATCTTTGAATTATCACACGATGGTTATTTCTGATACAAAAAGTCAACACGTGCAGATCTGCTGATTGTTGGGTTGCCCCAGTACTTTTCCGATCACTCTCCAGTTGGGTGATAACAAGGCGCAATGCCAGGCAGCTAGCCAGGTCCCTAGCCAGGATTTGAACTTTGACCCGTGGGGAAGTATTTTAACCGGTTGTGCCTGCTTCTGCTGTCAGGTATATTTTTTATTGCATTTCTGCATAGTCGCAAATGCCCTTCCGAGGGGAAGTCCGCTGAATTTGAGGGCATGATCCTTCAGTTGTTGATACAAAGTTAGGTTTTGTATCACAAAGGGGAAAACGTTGCATAAATGGGGAAAAAAGAGCTCAAAATGTACAGTCAAATAAACAGTAAGTGCCAAATTAAAATTACATTAAGCATTACAACAGAAAACACTTGAAAGAAAACAGTGTACTACTCTAGACTTGAAAATATGCAAGCATGCATCAAGTAATAGAAGACATGACATTTACATGGATGTAGTTGTACAACCTTAACTAAGTTGACAAGTTTTTTATTTATTCAGACTGTGCCTCTTAACTTTAGGAAGGTAACATGTTTTTGTATTTACCGCCTTAGGACTGGGCCCTGTAATTTGAAGGAGTTGGGTTACCCGTGAGAAAGTTTGAAATCTAATGACACTGATTTAAATTGATTTTGACATTGTTCTTGTTGGTCATGATATAAGTGCACGTTTACTCTGAAACTGAACTTGTTGAACAGGCAAATGGACATTGTTTAAATGTGTGGCTGTTTTGCTGTAATTTTTGTAAAAAGTGCTGTACATAATGTGACTAATGTATTGTAAAATTGCTTTCGTTTGGTGGTTCACATTTTGTGAATTTTTGGGGAAAAAAATCACTTTTTAGAATGTTTTAGCACTGCAAAACTTTAACTGGCTTAAGATTGCTGGTTTTTGATATGTTAACATGAGGGTTTGAGGCTAATGCATGGTGAAGCTCATTTCTAAGCTTGGAAAACATTTTCAGTGTAATTTTCTGGCACTAGTGTGAACTAGAAAACTTTATGGCCTTTGTAAAGTTCTTTATTTATTAGAGTCTTGTACATAAAGTACATGTACGCTGCATGCCATGTACATAATTGTGTACAGCTGAACTTAATTTGCATCAAGTGCTCTTTGATTTTTGTGAGTCCAAAACTGACCTTTTAAAGGAAAGCAAACAGTTTTTGGAAATACATACGTGTAAAATTGTAAGAAGTAATTTACTTTTCGCCACAATCAAATTGTGATCTCCCAGCTCGTTTCAGCTGAAAGTATTCAAGAATAAACAAGGGAAAAAAACGTTTTCTTTTGAAAATTCATAATTATGTTGGTAAAATATTTTACTTTATTTAATTTATTTTTTTGGCTTAAGAACTGAATGGCTGAAGTTTCAATTTGTGTTTAATTGGAATGTAATACTTTTCCTAATTGGTGTCGAAAATATATTTTTGCACTTTTTTTCAAAACAGACGAGATGCTTTCACCGCGTAAAACTCCACTCTATTAGATTGTTAAATGCGAGTATGAATGCAATCAGTGAAATCAACTTTAAAATATGTTTGTATTCTTAATAAATAATCTGAACTCTTTTTGGATATATGGGAATTTTGTTTGATCACCTGGAGGTTTTTTGACATTTTTCAGCTTGACTGCACATACTTTTTAAGAGATATCTTCTAGTAACATTTTTCGAGGGCAGGATTGAGTAAAACGACCCATTGTTTAAAGCGTTGCGTTTACACTGCCCAGCTATAACATTTGCATATCTTTATTGTATTTGTGCTAAGCTTTGGGGATCGTAAGTTGAGTTAAGAATATCTCATTTATTTATTTAAAAGATAACCAATCTTTATGGAAATGGATTTGGAAAAGATTACAAAACTTGTTACAAAACTGGTTACAAAACTTGATCAAAGCGAACTCGATGCTATAAGATTAAAGAAGTTAAGATGTTCTAGTACAATGGAACGTTGCGCAAGACTTTCGCAATTTAAAGCATTGCTAACTTGTGTTTTTTTATTTAAATGTGGATAAATAAAAGAAGATTGTAACAAAATGAGCTTTTTTGTGTTGATAGTTTATCTAGAGGGAAGAATTTGTAAGGCCAAATAAAAAGAAAAGATGTTAAGCGTCCTGCATTTTTGGAAAAAAAAAGAGGAGGCCCTTTTTTTCCTTCCAAAATTGTATAAAATGGCCGCCACTTGGTCTCGGGAATGACATACCAGCTTTATATGGGCTAGATGCAACAACTGGAAAAGTTCGATGGCAGTTTACTAGAGATTCCGAAGGCATTGCTTGCATATTTTCCCAGGAACTTCTGTAAAATATTTTTGAAACAAAATCTCCCGGCCACTTCAAATACAGTTTATAGATCTTTGACTTTGTGACATCGATGCTGTTCAACACTTGGAATGTTGCATTTGAAGCCAAATGTCACTCCTATCTACGTGATATTTTTCAATATCTCGATTGAGCTGCATAGCCATTTCTCAAGCGTCGGCCTTGTTTTGGCCCGGTTCGCGTCATGGCTCCTAATTGAAGATTTGTCTCGCGGGCCCTTGATTTTGAAGATTCCGTTGCAATACGGCCCTTTTCATCGAAAGAAACATCAAATCATGTGAGACACAACTCAAGGATGGAGTAGGTCTATTAAAAAAAAAGATAGCTTTGTTTGCCGAATTGGACGAAGTCGAAATTTGAGAAAGAGTCATGAACTCAAAATTTACGGTGCCGTGCAATAGCGCCCTCAACTGTCTTTATCAACACACGTACACAGCACTTCCCGAGTTGCGAAAAAGTTTACCTCGCAAAACCAGGCCATTTTTATCGTAAAAAAATGTCACAGGAAAGTATGTTGGTGTCACTCATTGACTGCGTTAACTTTGCTGCCATAAAGCATTCGACACAGAGGAGAAAAGATCCCGAAAAGTCGCCGTATATTAACCACCCTATCGGTAAGATTAACGTTAGACCTTCACAAGACTCACCTGGTCAAACTTTCGCATGGAGCAGCAACAGTGACACTGACAGTGTTCCCCTACATCATACATGCTTTTCTTTCAGTAAAAAAGTTACCATAATGACAATGCTGTCCAATGTTTTCCGATTTTAAGATGTCATTGAGTTTCTTTCAGATATCTGCATTGAATGAGTTTCGCAATTTTTAATAATGGAGCTATATTCCTACATAAATGCTAGGCCTTGTAATTAGTAAATTATGTTTTGACTGTTTAGAGTTAGACTTTAGGTCATTCCGTTTTATTTTTTTTCAGGTGTGGCGAGAATCTTGGCAAAGGAAGGAGGTATTTCTGACCTCGCAACCTTGCAGGTATTGTTTAGTTTGTCATGTTTGTCTTGTGTGAAGTGATTAAAGAAACACAAACAAAAACAAAAAGTAAAGAAAGAATTGCTGTCTTGTTGTAAAACTTGGTATCCCATCACTTTGTTTGTTGTATGTTTTGTTTTGTGGTTTGGGGTTTTTTTTGGAAAGGGGGGGGGGGTGGTATTTTGTTCCAAGCAACTGTGCTAATTGTATTACATTGTACATGTATTTATTCCCTAACGACTCCCCGCCTCCTGTTAAAACTTCCCTGCAGAGTTGTATGGAGGATAACCTATCAAGTACCACATACCAAGTAGGGAGTAATGGAGTACCGAAGTTAATATGTCACGCGCACAAAATGTGTTTGGAAGACATGTGATTCAGACCGAGAACCGACACACGCGCGTACTCCATTCGTTTGCACTACACTTTCAGGTTCTAAATGACGTCACACTTCGGTACTCCATAAACAGGGTGGTTTGGAGCAGCACGGGAACCAACAGGTTAATCTTTGGACTCTCATTTCACAGGCTGCCGTCCTTCACGACACGGTGGAGGACACCGACACCACCTTCGAGGAGATCGAAGAGCACTTTGGCAAGGAGGTTCGGGACATTGTCGCGGACGTCACAGACGACAAGACCCTTCACTGGCAGAAGCGCAAGGACCTCCAGGTCACCCATTCCCCGTTCATCTGCCCCAAGGCTAAACTGGTCAAACTCGCCGACAAACTGTACAACCTGCGCGACCTGGAGAAGAGCACTCCGGAGGGGTGGACCAAGGAGCGCGTCCAGACCTACTTTGAGTGGTCGGCCAAAGTCATCAACGGGATCAGGGGAACCAACGCAGATCTTGAGAAGGAACTGGATAAACTCTTTAATAAGCGGGATGTGCTACCAGACGGTTTATAGGGATGATATATTTTTTACCACTGGCCGATTTCATGGTGCTAATCAGCATAGTAATTTGGTAAGCTCAAAAAAATATTTGCTCAGTTAGAGCAGGTCACCGGCCAAAATGTCATGCAATTCATATTGCCTGTGACTGGTACTTAGCTAAATTTTTTGCTTAGCATAATTGGGTCAAGTTCACTGTGACTAGGAGCCAGGTCCATTACGCTGCTTACCAGATAGGGAGAAACGTTATGCTTACTTGGCATGTGTTTTAGCAAAGGTGGGGTAATGTTTGGGAGAGCATGGAGATTACTATCACCGCATCATTATTTTAAGCAAACTCTGTCTTTGACAAGAGTTGATCATGCTCCTTGCTGTGGTTACTGCTTAGAGACTCCATGGCGTGGACATGGAGTCCGTGTCAGTAGAAAGTAGCGTCATGAAATTTGGCCCATAGAAATTTCAATGTTTTTTTCTATAGCTACATTCCTTACATGTAAATACAATAGTGGTAGAAAAAAAGATAAATAATATAATTGTAAAATTTGTTTAAAGAAATCCTCAGGATATTGGCAGCTTCTCTATTTTTCTATTTTTTACGTAGATTCCATGATTTCTCCTTGTAATAATATGATAGTATTTGACTTTTTTGTTTGCGTTATTGTAAGCAAGATTTAGTGCCTTATTTTAACAGCAACTGTGCTCCCGATTGGCACATAGTATGCATTTTAAACATCTGAAAATGTGTAATGAAATAAAATAAAAGGTTTGCAAGACAGTACACAGTACACACTGTGCAATACCAAACGTTTATCCGGTGTTTTGTGTGCGTTAATTTTGTGCGTGTTTGAATTTCAGTGCATTATGGTATTTTTCTTGGGTTTTGGAAGGAGTTGGGATGTAGGGAATGTACGTTTTAAAAGTGAAATGCTGCAACCCTAAAACAATTTTCTTCACCATTGAGAAATTACAGACTCGGGCCAAGCCTAAGTGCTTCTAAAGTATTTTTTTTCCTGATGGTATTGACAGTCCATTTTGCGAAAGAAATAAATTCTCTTTTTCTTTTAATTTTGATTAATTCAAAATAATGGTGTTCCAACCCTAGTACAGAACACTTTCCCATTCTCAAAAATATTATGAAACTTCACGCAGCTGAAATTCGTCATAGCGCCCTCACTTGATCCCAATGGTTTTATGGGCTGGTCTGGCCATATGCACGCGCGCTTCGTAAGACCGGCGGATTGCGAAGGCCCTGCCCTGAAATAGTCACACTATTTCAGCTTATCATCACCATCGATCTCTTTTTATGACAGAGATCAGGGTGCAGTGGAATTCCTACAGCAAATTTGTTGAATACTTCAGCTGCTTGTAAGTCAACGATCATTTTTAGGCGAGGTTTTTGGACATCAAAATCGCACAGGTGGTCGGCAGCCCATCCCATTTGTATTTTGCCATAACACACTCGCGCGATCTGTCTTCTTGTAAATTGGATTCAGCGGGTGGTAAGACTGTTGTAGATCGACGGAAGTCTACCAAAGGAATCAAGATTACCTTCTGAAATTGTAGCAACTTTTACTCTTGTGGTGAGTATATGCAGACGGATACTGCCCATTCAATTTTTGATGACATTTGTTTGATGTTCGCACTTGTTTATTTTGTGCACAGTTTTATGCAGTGTTTTAAAAGACTTAAATTATGCGCCTGTCAATTTGTTCCCCCACCTCACCCCCCTCCCGGCTGCCCCATCCAAGACATGGGGATTGTCACTTTTGAAGTGACAAAATCCCCACCCTGACCAACATGTAAGTGACAATCCCCGACATAAATATGTGGGGCACACTATACACTATTGATTGATTGCCTTTCCATTTAGTACGCTAATTGTATAAACAATGTAATTTGAGTGTCCAAAATCCCCACCCCAGGGCATGAAAAACTTGACCGAATCCCGACTTCTGATATTGATAGGCGTATTATTCACAACAATTTGTCAATGGGTGTCATGTCAGCGTATTTGTGTTTAGTAATAGTACTATTAGTAAATAGTGTAAACCCAAACTTGTGAAAAATAATTAATACCAGCATTTTTTTTTCTAACAGTTTCATTGGAAATTGATGTTAATGCAAACGTTCTGTGTTAGGAATAGGACTTTAGGAGTTTCAAATAACAATTCTTCAAATTTATGATTTCTACAAAAGGAATAAAATGGCAGGAATGTCAGACTATGGAAAATTACACAGGTCTACATTCATCAGTTCACGAAGAGCACATTGAATATGTTGATGCGAAGGAATGTGTCCAACTTGTATCCCTGATGATTAGGCTAAGTGACAAATTTAACCAGTTCCTCGTCACCACCCGCTTCCATTTTCCCACTTTTTTTTCCTTTTAATTAATTTATGCAATAGGGCCATATTTTGTGAATTACAATGCATGTTCAAAATATTATCTTTCTAGTTGTTCCCAAAAAAAGTGTAGCTTTGTAGAAAGGGTGACGGCTCCTTTAAACATAATTTTGTATCGTCAAAAGAGTTGATAAAATGTAAAAATCCAACCGCCATCTTGGAAAATCTGCCATCTTGTAGAAAAAATGGGGGCTGTCTCCATTAAAAAAAAAAAAAACGAGAATTTGTTTTTTAAACTCGATCAGCCTTAACTAAAACAGAGCAATTTAATTATTTTCCTGCTAGTGCCTAATACTTAAAAAAAAAAAAAACCACCAAGTACCATGCAATGTTACTAATGTAGACAAAACTGTACAAATTTTCCCAGGACGGAAATTTGCACATCTCTCATTTAATTGCTTTCTTCCCTTCCTGTCCCTTTTTCGTTGATTAGAATTTCCTTTTATGTTGAACTTGGGATTGAAGTTAACCAATATGTGGTTTACAAACATGTACTTCCTGTAACAATGCTGTAACTGATGGATTGTTGGGAGCAGGCGGTCTGACGTCATCCGATGAAAACATATATAATTCATTTGCGCACCAGTTTTCATCGGTTGCTATGTGTTACCATTCAGCACTCCAGACTCAAGAACCATTGAGTTTCAAGAACATAGGTCTGGGCGCTAGATAAGCCAATTGTGTAAAAAAATCCCGGATGTCTGCACCCACGTACATTGTATACTTACAAATATATATGAGGGTTGGTGGTTTTTCGTACATGTATATGTATGGAAATTTACAAAAACGAAGTTTTAGTTAAGTTTAAGAAATTGAACGAGCATTAGAATATTTGACCTGGTAGCCCCGTTTGCTGACTAATTTTTTTTTTCCCTTAAATAACCTGACCCCACATGGACACACGGCACTTGTGTTTTGCATTGGACACGGATGGTAAGACGTCGTATGACACTAATACGTCTAGTACGTGCCGTTCCTGTTGAACTGAGTTCGACCTCGTTATATATGTGATGTTATCCTCAAATGAGTCTACCTAATGCATTGCCTTCATGCAGAGTGAACATACTGGAAAAGGGCAAATAAAAGCACATTTTCCAAAATTACTTAAAATTAAAAAAATATATTTTGCTTTGTATGAAAAAATTGCAAACATCTAAACAAAATTCCACTAATTCTTCATACATTTGACCAAAACCTTTTATTTCAATGGCTGATTATACAATTGTGTCATCTATATTTTGTTATCCTCAAAAACTGTGGTGCTGCATTTTAAATTAATAAGCAAAAGAAATGAATAAGAAAAAGCTATAGGCCTAACAGCCAAGTCTTTAAAAAACTGGGGAGAATTTTTTTTTTATAACATGTCAACATAGTAAAGTCAATTTATGTTCAGAAAAAGCAGTCTCCTTTATGTATGAAGCCCATAAAAAAAGAAGAAAATTGCCACAATTGTCGCACTGAAAAGTTGCAGCACCTCCCTTGTTTTACGAACAGTTAACAGTCAGACTGATTTATTATCACGCCTGCACCGAGCGGACACTGCACTCACCGTAGCAAGACAATTTAGCTGTGCGTATCCATCTCATGTGTACATGTATGTATCTATCTAGTGGCGCTTACTAATTATGCGAACCCCCAGCAAGCAATTCACTAGTGTTGTTGGGACTGCCGATATGACGGTGCCTACGACCCTAGTGTGTGTCGCGTAGACCTTTCGTGTCGCAGCTACTACCCATTAACGTCACTGGGAACATCGATGAACGATGACCTAGCGTCCCCTCTACGATGGCTCGCTCAATTAATTAACCCTGCCGTCACAACTGAGAAGATACAAGGCCCTGCCTGCATGGTTACAATGGGATCGTAAAATATTTACAATGGAAGTTTTTAATTAAAGCTGACGGCTTTTGTTTACTGTATGCAGTAGTGACTTGAATTAATTACAATACCCTATTGAACTGTGTCTTTCTCTATGAGTGTGCTTTACATTCATTACCTTAACCCTCAGTATGCAAAAAAATACATTCTGTGCCAAGTTGTCCTTTCAGTCAAAATCAATCAAGTGACTGTTTTCAACAGTTAGGAGCTCCCAGCCTACATGTACATAAAGCAGGATTGACTGGCTGTGACTGTAAATTATGTAACTTGATACATGCTTTGACTGTAGGTGATTGATAAGCCAGCTGTGCCTAACCACTTGCCTGCTGTTGTCTGTTGACTGAATTTGACTAGTCACAGTGTTTGCTTGAAATACGATCTGACTGTTGGTGACTAGCCTGTGTAAAAGGCATGGCAGGGGAAGTGGATTGATTTTTTTGACTGTCTGTGACTGTTCAGATACCATGAGGGTTAATAAATGATACAAGTATACTTTCCCTCTTCAGCTATTTGTTTTCTCCTTACAAATGTTCAATTTCTCTGTTTTATTTTAATCCAAAAATTCCCCAAATTATTTCTCTATTCTGTGCGTATTCAAAACTACCGGTATAACCCCCTAGTAACCCTTTCGGAAAGATTTCCATATAAGAAGTTCACTAATTTTCCTCTGTATTGACTAACAAGCCCCCAGATAGCAATTTCATGTCATCAAAGTCAATTTGAGCAGTGAGAAAATACAAGCATTTTCTTAGAAAACACTTAGAATTTTTCAGTCCACTCTCATAGGGTTTGTACACAGGGTGTTGAGTGAACTTCTTATATGGAAATCTTTCCACCCTTTCATTTTGGGTTGCCTTTGTGCAAACGATACCCCTGAATATTGTGTGGGTGTATTAAATGTCAGCGTATGTTTTGTTCGATGTCTCATCCATTGGGAATAACTTTTGTAAATTGCTAGAAAAATAATTTAGGCCTTTTTCAGTTTTTCAGGGTGAAATCCCAAAATAGCATGGAGAGTACATGTACATCTTGAATGCAAACCATACAAGTACGTTCTGAAAACGTGAAATTAATCGCAGTACATGTACTACAGTTTATAGGCTAAAAGTTACCCCTATCCCGATCCCTCCATACCCTGATCACAACCCACCCTTGCCCCATTTTACTGTGACACCCCTCCACTCCACCCCATTCCATTCCCCCTAACCTACCCAACCTCAACCCCACCCCAGCCACTTTTGTTTTGAATGAAATAAATGGTTCTTTTTTGGAGTGGAAATGTATTCATTTGATGCAAGTGAGCTGTATCTGTAAATGTACATCATGCATAGTATTACCTAGATTTAGGATAATTTTACCCAGAGAAGTGATAATGCATGCATTTCTGGATTTTATTCTGTCAAATGTTTCAGAACTTAATCAGTGCATAGCCACTATTTTGTTCCCACTGTAAATATCAACCAATATATCTGCCCATTGTGTACATGTACAAGTATGTTAACAAGTTTTATTTGCTATTAGACATCTGTGTAAAGTGTACACGCTGTGTAAATGCATTATTATTACCGTCAATAGTATTGATTAGTATCAATCCATAAGTCAAGAAGGTCATATTATGCAGGTAAAGTCTACAGTTAGTCATCCTTCAGTATCTGTCTCCATACATAATGTATGCGTCCGTGTTTTTCATGTACTGCAATGGGTTGATGAATTACTGTATTGTTGATGTCCCCCAACGTGAACCACACAGCTTGAAGATTGTAATGGGGAGAAATATTTAAAGGGAATATATACATCATTTGCTTTTGCTGTAATTTTCAGAAATGGATGGAATTGGGGGGTTGGAAATATATAGCAAATATAGTTACACTGATTTTTTTGAGGTTTTGGTTCGAAAATGCTATAAAAACCAAGAAAAACAATCATTTTTCTGTAGTCTGGTTCCCTGACTCCATTTAAGACGAAACAGAACAGTTTACATACATGGGGGAATTGTAAGGTCAGGGAACCAGTCTAGCTGGCTTGTACCCGTTCAATTCATAGGTGTGTAATCGATTGCAAACAAGTGCGATGGTCAACTGGGGCCAGTATTTGAAAAAAAACCCAGTTTTTTCCAACGCTGGTCGGCCGATCAGCGTTGGAAATTGATACAAAAATACCACTTTTCTTGAAAATGACAGTATACCTGGTGCCATGATTTTACAGGATGCTTTACACTGTCATTCACTAACAGTCCAGCAAGGAATTTCAAAATGATTGGGTAGTTTTATTTTTTGATGTTTGCAAATGTTGTATTTTCCCTTTAAGCACAATTTATGGTCTGTCGCACTGGTTCAAATCCCGCCCAGGCTGATGGGTTTCCATTTTCTACTTGATTCTGTTGGTTTCCAGTGGATTACTCCATAGTTTTCCTTGGGTTTTCAATTGGGTTTTGCGAAATACCGGTACACATTCAATCCCGTGTCTGAAACTGACACACATTGTCGACACTTCTGTCTGTAGGGTTTCCCTGACTTTTGAGGTACAGTGAATGTACATTTTGGGAATCCTTGGAATTATTATAAACTCTGATGATATCCTGGCCTTGCACGCTTACACCATTGATTCCATGCTGTCATCTTCTTCCTCCACGGTCAAATTTAAATTGTCTGACTATGGTCCAGTGGTCTCACTAACTGCATGTAGAATTGTACACATGTACATGTACGTACATACATGTACAATACTCATGTACCCCTGAAATGTTTACTCCCGGTAAATGGGCAATTTCTACCTTTTGTCGTGAATCTGTGTACCACGTAGACATGCCAGTGGTTACAGACGGGCCGCCACGCTTGAGTTACTTCAAAAACAAGGTCATTAAAAAAAAACATATCGGAAAGAATTGTGAAAGGGAACACCCATTGGTATTGAGCAATTGTGTAAGGTTTTTTAGGGGAGTGTTGCCCTGCGGCTTCCTTGTAGCTGTTAACAATTACTTAGTCAGAATTTTTAGTCATAGTGTTGTCAGAGTTAGCATTGGTTCGCACATTATATTCGCTTTTTTTGGCGGAGATTTGACGTTTGCAGTCCTTCTTGGGAAGGTAAGAGAGTATGAGGAATTTTCTAAATCTGTATTTTAAATGTAAAGTCTGTGATCATGATAGTGATAATGTTCTTGTGCTGTGCACGTTATGCATTCATACACTATTTGTGTTATATTTTTTTTTTTTTTTGAGGGGGGTTAGGCCTAACTAATGTAAACTATTCCAGCCGTGATTCGCTGTGACTCAAACCACAGTCCTTTGCAGGAATAAGATTCAGAAAATTTGGTGACTCAAGCGATGGCAAAACCTTGGAAACATTCTGTTTATTTTTTGTGCCTAGATGAATTCATGTCTGTGCATTTCTGTCTGTAATTTGACAAAAAGTTGTTACTCCATCATATTGTGTATTGGGGCACTTGTAAGAATTCGCTCACATTACATCCAATATGTAATGAAAGTTTAACCCTGAAATATATCATGGATGGCAGTGCTTCACTGACAAGGAGAATAAACACAAGAATCTTTGCGATGATTATGACATTAAAAAAAAACAATGGTGCGTTACGTATGGAACACAAGGAGACCTTTTCTTGGATTTGCCCATTGATATAACTTTCGAGATGAACATAAGTTTACATAATACTTGTAATGTATTTGTTTTGACTGATGGCAAAACAACGAAAATGAAAAGAGTACTTTAGGTCGGGTCATAATTAACGGGAAAGTGAAACATTTGTGGATTTCAGGATGTCACTAAGTGTGGTTTCACTGGGACATTTGTAACTTCTCAAAACAAATTTTGTTTCACTCTCAAATAAGCCTGTTCGGTATCCAAGTAAAGTACAGTGTAGTCCAGTGCAAAGGTCATTCGGGATAAAATCACCGACGAGATGTTACTCCCATTCTGCTCGTAATTAACACATAAACGTTGTGTGCCCGTCTCCCTGCACGTTCATGCGCCTTCGATGAGCGTTCGATGATGACCTTTCGATTATGACCTTCGACCCATATCATTGTGCACGCGCAGTTGAAATATCGAACTGGCTTATTGGCAGCGAATATGAAACTGAGTTGAAAGTCCTCAGTATATTGAGACAGCATGGCACTTTTTTGTTTATAAATGAACAGAATGGCCCATTTCTTCCCTACTTTTATCTGTATATGCACCTTGGAATAGGAAAAAATTGAGCCAGTTAGAAAATCTCAGTTATGATCCCGTCTAGCCAAGTAGTTGGAAGTCTCTTTTGTCGTCCTGAAGATCAGGAGGACGCATACACATTTATTTGATGAAAATCAATAAGACATCAAAGAAGCGAGAAGTGACTAATGTTGTACATTGTAGGTCAACTGAATCGGCTTTCGGCTATTTATAATTTTTTTGTGCATGCTACACAAAATATATATGTACATTAAAGTAGTTGTACAGATACGATGCAATTATGTACATGTACATTACATGTACATGTTCATGTACACGTACATGTATGTATACATTCAAAAGTTGGAAAACTAAATAGCTGACTACTAATTTTCTCAATCTACATATGTGCGGGTACCGGTTGACAATTACTTTGTTTGCAGTCTATGATTGCCTGTTAGAAATTACATCGAGTTCAAACAGGCCGTGAATGCAATATTTAAACAAAAATTTCCATTTTGCCGATTCAATTACAATTTAATTTTCTACCAATTCTTGCGTTTTGATAAACTATGTCACATGCGCATACAAAGTTAGCACTACAGAACCTTTCTTTTGATAAAAAATGTTTATGGTTGAGTACTTTTTCTTATTGGAGTTCAGGCAAATTTGTCTGCCTGCTAGTAATATGCACGTACATGTACATGTAGCTATTTTTAGTTGACACACCTTGATGGCAAGTGTGGTACAATACACATGTACATGTTTATTTTTGAGTGGTATTTTGTGTATTCCTCGCTTTGCCTGGGAGGGTTTTTGTACAAAAAGAAAACTGAGTTTTTTGGGGAATCTTGGAATTTGGACATAATATTCAGACCAGATTTGAATTATGTCTACATGGATGTGCTCTGAATGTACATACATTGTATCGTTAACACGATAAATATGCATGTTTTACGATTTGTCTGCCCAATGCAGATCTATGCCTTGTTTGCCGTAGCGTAGATTTTATTGACACAGTCCACAGTCCATTGGTAGAAGTCACTGATGAATACAGCCATCATCAGATAAACCATGGTGGTTGTTTGCCAATTGCTTATTGTCAATTTGCATTCACAATTCTGTCTGACCTGAACCAAATTTGCTAATAGTTACACATGTAAGGCCAAAAAAAAAAAAAGTCGGTCTATGGTCAGCGCGCGCGTCGATTTTAATCATGCGTGTCAATCTTTTTTTTTTCCCAAAATGTTCCGCGGTAGCTCCAACAGCGCCCTCTATTGCTGCACCTCCTCAATTTTTTTTACCAAAGAGCACCAAGGAATGGGAAATTGCACCAAGGCAAATGATCGAGAGCACCAAGGCAAATTATGGAGGACACCAATGTACATGAGGACACCAAAATCAAAATGGTACCCCACCTTGTCCGTACAATCCAAGTTTGAAGAAAGACAAAAAAGCAAAAAAAAAAATAAAAAAGCCGCGTCTCCGTGTCAATTCCGGAACTTTGGTCTGACCAGAGACCGAATATTTTTTTTTTTTGGCCTAACTGTAATTTTTTTACTTCTATATTGTCAAGAGAGAAAGATTTCAACAATAACAAAATCTTTTATTATAAACTACCCTAAATCCACCAAGTGGCAAGATCTAACACTTTTTCTCAGTATAACATGGATGTATTTTGATTGATTTTTACTCAGGACTGTGACTCAGCCACTAGTTTCTTTCCATAAGAATTGGTTTTCCAAGTTTGAAGGAACAGTGGTTGTACTGGATTTTGGTGAATACAGAATAGTCCATAAATAGGGTGTAAAAAAACCCAGTAACCCTTCTCGTTTGTGGTTTAATTTTTACCATAAACTAATATTACACTCAGGGATTTTATCATTTGGACCATTTGCAAGGTTGAAACAATAGACCCCAACTGACGTCACAACTGGGGACAGGTCTTTGTATCTCTGTGATACGCATGAGTTGTCGCTGAGTTGAGGGCACTATGTGCTAAGCACCGTCAATATATATCGATATTACCCGATTATTTGTCGCTTTGTGCTTTGCGTTTGTTGGAATTCGCGGTCTCCCCCAATGTAAAACTAAACAAAATTGGAAATTGGGACTAAAGATTTTTTTTTTTAAATCAAAGTGTCATCTTTATGGTCTTTAACTTTTACATCGGATAATCGATATATCGAATATACTCCATATTGGATTTCCGATATATCGATTATTGAAAATTCTGATATGATGATGCTTACTCTGTGCAAGGAGTCTATGGAACTTAGCATTGCATCCTGTTTACAACACCTTGAATTTGTTTTTTTTATTCGCTCAATGATTTTGGTTGTGATCCGCAGTTCACTCAAACTCATCTGTTGACAACACGGAAACATGAGCCCTATTTTTTTCTCTCTGTTGATTTGTGTCAGTCTGACTGTTGGAGTGTGTACTTATCCGGTTTTGTGTAAACACACTTAATTGCTACTCAGAGGAAATCGTTCAGGCGTTGATTTGAAATTTCCTGTTTTGAGGGGGTGGAATTCTATGGATGAGGGATAAAATCATATTGAAATTGGGGCATGAACAGAAGTTTTTATATGGTCATAGTTTACCGATACCGGTAGTTTATTTCTGATTGAATTACATGTTAGTGGTGAGAAGTTTTTGATACATACACAGCGAGTTTAGAGATCAAAATGTAACACTTTTAAACCTAAGTTACCCCCTGGTACAGTAGTTCCCCAGCACTACCCTGTTAAATCCAACGGAGTCCGATGGTTATTCGTCAATTTCACCCTTTCGTTTGACCTTTCAGGGATTGGGACCCACCCTAGAGTAGACTTGACCCAAGTCAGGAGTCTGTATGGTCCGTGTTCTGTGTATGTATAGTGCGCCGTCCCCGCTCATCAGAAGCGCGCCCTCATGCACCGCCCCCGCTATGGATCGAGGACTTACTGCACTGACATTGATGACAGCACGCACGTTGACGCCGGGTCGTGGAACGGCAACCAGATGAGGGCGCCCTATATGAGCTAAGGCCATTAATATTACGCGTATGGATTGAATTCTGAACAAAGCAAAGTGCGCGTACGAATTGAACAAAGTAGAGTAAGTCCGACTTGGGTCAAGTCTAACCCTAGAGGTACCTAGCCATGTTAAGATATTCTGTATGTGAAATACTGGGACCAAACAATTCGGAACAGGAGAGTAAAGAATTTGACAAAAATTCTGCCACAGCAACTTGGTTTGTAAAACGCATACAGTTCTGAAAGTACTGCTGCACCACATTGTATCCACCCAAGTTGACCCAACACGGTGCAAACCCTGTCGGCCTTTCGTTTCGTATGGTTCCACTTGATGGGTGTCACCAGCTTAATGCAGTTTCATTATCAAAGACTTACATATTTGGAAACTTTTTTATCTGCATTCATCGGATGCATTTAGCCATGAAGTGGTATACGGAAAAACACTCGCTGTGCTTTGTCATCCAGTTATTTTGGGGGAGGTTTTATAATTCCCTGGATTTTCCATAAAAAGGTGACGAAATTCAGGGCGGCCTGTACTATTGAATAGGTGTTGAATAGACATGTAAACTGCCACACCTTATGTAAATAGAACTATTTTTTGGACGCTTAAATTTGATTTTGTAGTTTCATTGTTATCTGGGTCCACTTTCATGGTGCTTCTTATTGTTATTTCATGGCTTTCTTCAGTATTTTATGGGTTACTAAAGGGCTCTGTGCTTACAGGGTTAGCGCAGAATTTCTTTGTTAGTGCAGTAAGCGCAGAATGCTCTGGTTACATGTATGTTGAAATTGAATTTATAGTAACACTCCTATTGTTTGATCAGTCACAGACAGTCAAAAATTTCTTCCACTTTTCTTGCCATGCATTTGTATACCTAGACTAGTCAAAACAGTCAGATCACATTCATGTAAACACTGTGACTAGTCAAATTCCATCGACAGACAAAAGAGGTAACTGGTAGGCACAGCTGGCATATCAATCACCTCCAGTCAAAGCATGGCTATATCAAATTAACCATTAGGGAATTCCTAACTGATAAAAAACAGTCACCTGATTGATTTCGACTACTGTGACGCCGTAGCTTAATTAACAGAGCTGTGAAGTTGGGCACAGTTGTAGTTTGTACGGTGTTTGTGCATTCATCTGGATACAGTGCATTGGAATTTGAACACCTAAGGTCTGACCAAATAACGGCCCAAACTGTCTGCGTGCACTTACAACTTTCCTTCAAGTTCAGTGGTTCCCCTGAGGTGTTTTGACTCTCAGAAATGGGGACAAAAGGACAGATTTGCTTGTTTGTTTTGTTCACATTTATTCGGTTCTGATCCCTATAGGCCTGGTCCTCACACAATAGACCAGACCCTGTAACCAGTCGAAGGCGCTATACCTGTTTGTTGTGTCTACAAAAGTGTGTCTAGTGGGCACAAAATTACTCACTCTAACATTACTGCTGCAAAAGACAAATAACATACTGAGTGAGTAAAAAACAAAAAAACACCCAAATGTCGGAACCATTGTTTTAGTTAAGTACTGCATGTAGTACTTTCAAAATCTAAGATGTGAAAGCTCAACTCATAAGCTTTCTTTTAGTACAAGAATCATTCAAGTCAGCAGTGTAATTTTCAAGTTGCGGAATTTTATACACAACCACCGTTTTAAAGTTCTGTCCACGGATCACAAGGTGTGCTTTCTTTCAGCAAAACGAAAACAAATCACATAGGGACTGTTTTCGTTTTGCTGAAAGAACGCACACCATTTTTGTGATCCGTTTTTGTTATTATTTTTGTTTGTCATAATCAACAAAAAGTGTCCATTGATGAATGCAAAATCAGAAGGTTTAAATATTCAAGAGCGTTAAATGTAAAAAAAAAATGCTCAAAAAACCTCACTCTTTAATAATTTTTTTTCCAATTTGGTTTTTGCTTGCATTTTTATACATTGTTCTGGTAAATTCTGTCTAGTCGAGTATGCTCAAATGTAATTTGTTTCTGTGTCCTTCTTACCCCCTCCCAAATAATCTGTTTTGGAAGTCTACCCACCCCCCCCCCCTTTCCAAAAATTTTAACAGTGGTTACGGTTAAACTTGGTTTACTCATGGAATCTGTGCTCAAACGAATACATGTAATATTGTAAAGTCCAAAGTCCACTAGTTTTACAGAATTTAGAGCTCTAATCTGCTTTTGATATCGGGATTACATTTTAATATGCTTAACTCCGCCCACCAATTACAACTCCTTCTAACTGCTTAGAATCCTGTGAGTGTGTGTACAATCACAATTTTTTGATTTTGCATGCTTAGTGTTCTTAAATTCTCCCAACGTTGCCCTCATTTCTAACTTTGCATTCTTGGCACCGCCCCCTTGCACCTGCAGGTTTATGTGGTATACATCGCTTCTTCCTTGTACACCTCCCTCTACCCCATCCTTTTTATCTGCGACTGTCTGCTTCCACAAGGAAAACAAAAGAACGTCGGGATTCCAAAATGGGCGACCAGGTAGAGACATGTGCATCTTGAGAAGAGATTGACGGCAAATATGAAACTAGCAAAAAATAGCATTCTGCATGTTTTGTCTTCATTTTTGTTTTGTTTCCCCTTCAAACTGACATGTTTTCACGTTATCATCTAATCCTCTTTCCTTTTTAGCCATAAACAAACCATTAGCTTCTCACTCGTTGATTTGTTTGCATCTTGTTGCATTTTATTCCTCACAGCACTTTTAAGAAAGCCAGACTCTGGATGCACTTTGGTACTAACTCTTAAGATGCATGCATGTTGGATTAATAAAGTGGCAACCATCTTGCTTAAAAATCTTCATTTTTTTCCCCGTGGGATTGAAATGTTACATTTGATCTTCATGTATGTCGTTCACACCAATCTTGTTGTTCATGGACTCGTTTTATTCCTGAAAATAGCTTGACCTTGGTAAGGCATTAAACATAGCATGCATGTTCGTTTTTAATGTCGCCTGATGTTGCGACCCAGACAAACGTGAGGTCACCATCAAACACGGTTATGCAAATGATCGGAAACGATCAGTTGTACAACAAAAATCAGCTCTGTTAGTTGGTCATCCAAAACAGGCATGCTACAGTAGGTCAAGGTTCAATTACTTTAAGAAACAAAAACGAAAAAGTTGACGAAGAACACTTTTGAACCAGGAAAGTCCAATGACTGTTTTTTTTCTTTTCGTAATCAACCCCAGCAGAACTATTTACCCTTGCACAAAAGTGATGTTTCCTCATAAGTTGTATCTGTCCGTACATTTTGAAAAACTAACAACACTCTAATACCAAAGTTGCAAAGTTACTAACACAACATTTTTAAAGAAGTGAAAGTTTTTCCCAAATGTTAGACTCGGACAGAGCACATAATTTTTATTTGCAATTTTTTTATTCAACTCGTTCATTAATTGCATCAAAGCTTCTTCTTCATGAGCATTTGTTGTGGAGATTTTGCGGTGTTTTTTCCTTGCATCTTGAAGGGTAAATTAAGCAAACATGAAATAAGACAAAAAATCGGCTTGCTATTCGCTAAAAAAAAAAGATAAAAATGCTCTCAGTTGTTCTTGCTGTGAGGCTGAAAGCTACATTTTTGTGTGTG
Source organism: Patiria pectinifera (assembly GCA_029964075.1). Taxonomy (NCBI): domain Eukaryota; kingdom Metazoa; phylum Echinodermata; class Asteroidea; order Valvatida; family Asterinidae; genus Patiria; species Patiria pectinifera. The sequence goes on along the minus strand of CM057143.1, from coordinate 20,163,593 downwards.
CTTTGCAACTGCTGCAGAATAAAAAAAATGCCCAAAAAATCCAACTAGCAGTGTCTAACTAAACCAACATTTCGTCAAAGAAGAGATTAAAATTTGCAGTTTGTCCACGACCTAAATTTGATTTGTATTTTTTTTAGATGATGCCTTACTCATTAGAAGAATAAATGAAATACAATCGTCTCACTCGATATCCCTGCGAAAAAAAGGCTAAAGTTCATTGGATTACACAAGTCTTACTTTCATATATCGTTGTCACAAAAACATTTTTTTCCCTTCCTAAACCCCTGCCTTGCAGTTCATGCATGTTGCATGCACTCACCTTTTTTGTGTGTGCATGTTTACAGATTTGGTTGCCTTGGCAACAAGATGTAATGCTGTTGCCGTGCGAAACTGTTTAGACAACTGGCAGGCAGCCTTATAACCAACAATAATCGAAGCATTAACAGATTTGGGAAAGGGTCCAAAATGTCACAAAAATGAGTCACATGTCTTTCAAGGTTATATTCCAAGTAATGTTTATCTCTAACACACCCACACATATCCCTTCATCCTTGTACAAAGTTAGAAAATTTGCAAACTTGCACTATTTTTTTTTCTGTTAACACTGAATATACACTTAACATTTCTAAGTAGTGATTTCTGCCCTTTCCCAGAGCGTGTATTATTTGTAAAGTTTTTTTTTCAAAGGTTTGTATTCACCATACCTAAACTCCACTTCTAAAAAGCAGAATATGTGATACACATAACACCCCATAGACAAAATTCTTGAAATCACGGAAAACTTTGAAAATGACTCTCCATTTTTTTTTCAGTCAGGAAAAACTCAGGGAATTTGGGGAAAAACACCAAACAAAAATCAGGGAATGTTCAGGGAATTTGGCTGTGAGCCAGAAGGAAAAGGTTGTCGTTAGTTTGGCGAATGTGCATTTTGTGCCATTGACTGACTGGCTATGGTGGCTTTTTTGTGTGAATATTACACACCTCTCCAGACAATAACAATTGGCTGTGCTTGCTACACCACCTCTTGACTTCCCAGAAACCTCATTAAAGTGCAAATTTTGTTCTCATGAAATTTTTGGCAATTTCTCCGGGAAATTTCAGGGGGAAATTGGGGGATTTTGTTCCCATAAAGTTTTGGGAACCCTGCTTACAGAATTGAGCATGTATATTATGCATACACTTGAATGAATGAAAAGAAATTGTCAAAACACGTACATGTATATACTCAGGTCTAAGCAATTACCTCAAGCGCTACAAAGGTCAGATAAGATTGTGGGTAGATTAGTCCCAAAGAAATCTTATTAAACACTACATGCTGGAGCAGAGACTACTCTCATTGAGCTGCTAAGCTAAAAAAAATTACATGCTTAGCGAGTATCACCCAAGTACCAGTCACAAACAGTATACATCACATGACATTTTGGCCGGTAACCAATTTTTGTAAATGATAGGAAAGGTTGCCTAAGGCCGTGTCCGAATTACATGGCTACGGCTTGAAATTACACACGAGTCTATGGAAAGCGGCTGCAGCCGCTACCATAGACAAGTGTGTAAAGTCAAGCCGAAGCCAAATAATTTGGACACAGACTTAATTAGCAAGTACACTTTACCAACCGAAATGTTATGTCATGTATTGCTTGAAACTGTTCTCATTTTTATGCTTATGGCATTAAATTTTCTAAGCAACGCTTTGTGCTGAGGAGCTTCATGCAATTTAAACCTGAAAAAATGTTTTTCCCCCTCAAAAATTTAGCTTCATGTTTAACTATTTTTTGTATCTATTTATAAGCATAATGGAATGAATAGGTTAAAAGCAGCTGTAAACCCCTTTAAAGATTTTTGTTCATAAATTGTAAATTTTGTTCTTTCAAAATCAAAACTGACCCAGGTTATGTAAAAAATGTCAACACACCAGATAAAATTCCAAACATTCCATTTTCTGGTGTTTTGTATTCCGATCTGGGAAAAATGGATCTATCAAAAATTCCTGTGTCTTGAACATTTACCACTAGCACGCTCAGATCATGCAAATCTGATTTGCACCAAATTTGCAAATGGCAGGCTGCTTTGCTGACAATTCAATTTCCGAATGCTTCCACAAATACGACAGTTTTCGCCACCAGTAGTCCAGACGATGTCTGATTACTTGAAGCTTAAGGTGTTCACACACGATCAAGTGTTTATCAAATCAAAATGTATATGTGTATATGAACATAAAGCACACAGGAAGTAGCCTCACGAAAACCAAATTCAGGTTTAACGCAGCGTTAGATCGCTACATGTACATTGGTCAGTGGCCTCCAGCCCATTGAGTCGACGACAACAAAAAGAATCAATATTGTAGTAGGGGGGCCTGGGAATTACACGCGTGAGGTGTGCCCCCAGGGTCAGCTTCGGACAGGGCGATAGATAGGGTGATAACGATAGTAATCTTCTAGTTATCATAAAATAATGGAGGGATGTTATATGTAGATATGTACTGGGATCCTTCAAAGGCCCATGAAACCATTCACTAATTGTGAAATTCATTTCAAATAATAGCATTTGTCTCATGATAATATCCTTTGTTTTTAAAATGTGAACAAATTATGAAATACCAAGACTGTTTTTTTCTTTTTTTTCAGGGCCATAATTATAAAGATTTTAAAATATTTTGTGCAAAAATCCATGCCGCTGAATTGTATGAAAATAATGAGATTTCATTTTGAGAATTTGATTGTACGGGTCTTTTAATTTGTTTAAAATGTGCACTTCTATTTTAAAAGAAAAGTTGGGGAAAAAAGCTAATGTCAGTAGAATCAATGAATTAGATTTAAAAAAAAAACTTTTCTGGGCTGCATGGGGATGACGTGTGGGTAGTGTTGGTCCCTCACCTTGTTACATGTAGATGACAATACATGAACTTGTGAATAACAAATTAGAAAATGAATTTCGACACTCAACATGGCCGATTGCTCTTACGTGTCTAATGAATGTCATTAGACATGATTTTCACCAGACATAATACACAGTGTTTCAGGGCATAAATTGACTACATATGTTAATCACTTTTTTTGGTGATTTTAGTGTTTGAACTTTGAAGTAAAATTTGAACAAATGTCCAAAAATAGTGCCAAATTTAGACATCTCAAAGAAAAGAACAATTGTCATTCACAAGTATAACCGTATTTTATTTAAGGGCTCGATAGAAATGTTTAAGTTCAAAAATTCGCTCCTTACTCTCTTTACTGTGGTACATGTACATAATAGCAAATCAGTGCCGAAATCCTATTGGGCTGGATGCTGTGCATTGAGTGACCTTGTACAATGTGTTAGTCCATGGAGGAACAATGGCCAGCCTGCTAGGACATTGTCAAATATTGATCCTTGGTCGTATTCGGTTACCATGTTACCAGTACAAAGTGCCCTCTATGTAGGCATTCTGTCATGCACACATGTGTGTATACATACTGTCAAGACAATTTGAACAAATGTTTGATTCAGCGCACGCTGAAAACTGTAGCAATTTAACCTTGTGTAGTCTCCTAACCGAACTTTTTAAATCCTCCCTTTTCAAAATGTTGAAAATCACTTGTACTAATTTACTAATATCACATAATATTTCTCTCATCACACCAAAACGAAATTAATTTCTGAGTCGGTGTTTCATCAGAGATCCATCGAATTCGAGGTTTCATTTTTCATTGTTTGGAAGTTTCTGAATCTTGTTATTATTAGGGACATTCCGGCTATTTGAAAGGAATTGTGATGTCTGCGACAGAGCCAAGTTAGCCATGATACCTGATTAATGATTCAGAGAAATGATTCAAAACTCATTAGTCTGTAATGTCATTGACCATTACTAGATGAAGATGTATAAGATTTAAAAAAATAAAAAAATAAAAAAAAACATTTTCAGGTTTATTCACTGAGCTCTTAAAAACTCTGTCATGGCCATTATGCATTACATAAAGCTGGAATTGCCCAGAGTTGAATTTTTGCAGCAATACTTTATTTTCAGTTTATTATGATCACTGTTTTTTTTTTGGGGGGTGGGGAGTTGGGGAGGGGAGGGGGGCTGGACCTCTTAAACACTAGAGGGCGCTCTTTTTTCTTACCAATTTATTGATGTTTCGTAAAGCCGTAGGGTCAAGAGAATTAAGGGAATTAGAATCGAAAATAGTAATCTACATTCCTCTTCTGTTTAGTTACTCAAAAATGACACCTGGGGGTCACTGGGAATTTGTTGGGGAGGGGGGGGGGGACGTACCCCTGGCCCTTGCCCCCCTCCCCTTTTGGCTAGGCCACTGGTGTCAGGGTCGTAAACAAGTCAACTGTAAGTCGGTCACTAAAAAATGACAAAGGAGTGTCATTTGACTTGAGACTGGAAGACAAGTAATTGACTTGTGATTGACTTGTGATTGAATGACAAAAGCTTGCTTATGACTGTGCTACGTGGAGGTTGCCTTTTACCTCCTGCCTGCTCTGCATATCACAAGCTACCAGCTCCTTCCATAACCAATCCGGGCGTGCTATCCATTCAGTCATGAAGGTCCTCTTCAGTGACGAAAGCATTGTGCTAGCTATTGTTCAGATAATCCTCCATGGGGCAGTTGCTTTTTAAATAGGTTTCTCCATTGAAGGGGGCCCCATGAGTGTGCAGTGGTCACGTGACTGGATTCATCTATGAATACTATATGTCTGAAGTTTCGTCCATTTGCTTTTTTTCTCCTTGTATCTCCAGGACATGCCCGGTTTCCGAGGCATGCGATATTCCAAGTTCCGGCACGTGTACGGCAACCCGTACCGGCGCGAGAAATGCTACAACAACATTCCCATCACCAAGAACTCCCACGATGGGTTCTTCTGTGCCGTCAACCCCAAGTTTGTCGCGGTGGTCTTGGAGAGCCAGGGAGGGGGCGCTTTTCTGGTCATTCCGATTGACAGAGTAAGTGGAGCCTTGGTGGTTAAAGGCATATAGGACTGTTTGCTTATCGTGCAATTTTGTTCATTTCCAATAATAACACCGCTCAAAATCTAAAGAAGAACGTTCAAAACCTAACCCATTGAAGTTTCAGCTCAGTGGATATTACACTTTGTGAGAAAAAGCTTAAAAACCTGGCTCCATCTTTACAAAACATGATCACAAAACCATAATTTTTTCAATATAACTCTTTATTTACAACTATCAGTCTATCAGTCAATTGCTGATCGTTGGAAATCACCCTACATTTCTTGATTTCATCTAAATGACAACAGCCAGATTGAATAATTTCACAGGGTGTTTAGTACCAGTACAGTCTTTAATCCAAGTAAGCCGTTTGATAATAATTCGCTAGGTTACTTTTTGGATAAATGCAATTGATCCTACATGCTTCTAACACCCCCCCCCCCCAAAAAAAACCCCCAAACAAATAAATAAACAATAAATTTCACTGTCCTAGAAGAAGGTAGACAATTTACATGCACAACCAAAATGTAAAATGTTCACCCTTTTATTGAAAGATACTGTGTTTTTTTTTCTAGGGCGGCTAAACATCCCCCCAATTTCCTTATGAAAAATGTTGGTTATTAACATTTTTCTGGAAAACAATCCCCAAATTTCCTTTTTTAGAATAGTGTCATACAATATTGCAAATCTCTTTTCATTTCTTGATGCTTTTGGTCTCGGTATATGTCAACTTCAACACATCAGTCATTACCAGCTTTAAAAACACCTGAACTTCAACAAGTCAGGGCCCCCCCCCCCTTAAAATTGTTGGAGTAGCCACTGGTTTTAAGTAGAAAATTGTACAGATATTCTGTACCAGAAGTAAAATTTAGTACAGTGAAATGTTCCGGAACAGTCATGTAGTTGCTTTGAGTAAAGCTACGTTCTCAGTAGCAGGGGAAGGAAAAAAATGACAAAACTTTCTTAAACTCTTTGTCCCGCGTTTATAAATAGCTCGCAAGAAAGAGCAAGCCTTTTGTGCAGTTATTTTTAACCGGCGGAAATGGACCTAACCCGAGGACATGCATCAGCAGGGTGCTTGAGTCATCTGTGCTTGTCTGAGAGAAATTGAGACGGTACGGGGCACGAGTCATAGTGTCTCAAGACGTTACAATGTACATCGTGAACCACGACTGTCTTGGCCTGTATGCATGTACTCGGATATGGAATAAGACACAAAATCTGCTTGGAAAAAATGACCTACATACATGTTCGTTTACCGGTAGCCCTGTTTTAAATGAAAAAGCAAGGTTTTGAATGTCATTTGTGGAAAATTTTCAAAATGAAAACCAGGCTTCATGGGAAAACATAACGTATTTCACTTTTTACGATGCATGCGAAACTTGCAGTTTACACCGTAAAGCTATAAAGCTCACTGTACACACTTTGTATCTTGCTGCATTTACCCACCGATGTGGTAGTATTGTCGTGTGGACCTTTATGAACAATCTGAACAGCAACTTCCCAGATGTGAATTTTGGGGTTGGGTTTCTTTAACGGGTACCCGGGTACCGTTTTTTTTTTTTTAATCGGGTACACAGTTCCTGTACGACCCATAAATTCACACCCCTACATTGTTGTAGATCTCCTGTGCCACTCATCACAATTTAACACAAGCCCAGCTCTTAAATTAAGATACATCTAGCTTTCCACAAAATGATTAAAAACTGTAGTGACGCAGTATCAAATTGTGCGGAGAGTCGAAGTGCGGAATTTACCAATTTTCTCCCCGCACACGACCAGGGACCAAGAAGTATGTTTCCCCTTTTCCTTCCCTTGGCTCACAACTCTCTTGAGTTTTTTGTAGTTCAACTTCCTTCCTTGTCCCCACAGTGTGGAAATTCAATCTGCGCATTTCCCATTTTTTTTTGTTTTTTTGGACGGCTTGATGAAATGCATCTGACATCCAAAGTTCAGGAGTGAATGAATTGGATACGCCTTGTGACAGATTTCGTGTCAGTTAGTACATTTGTCCGACATTGTATACTTGTACTTGGTCTGGTTAAAAAGAAAAGACGAAAAGTTCCATATGCATGACGTCCCAATAAAATTTAGTCTGCCAAATTTATTTTTACTCAGATGTAGCCATGGCTACAAGCTGAACCTATAAGCATTATGACACTTTTTTTTTTAAGTAGGACATTTTCAACTTTCATCTGTCAAATATTTAAAGATTAGCGCTTAAAAGGATAACACAGTTTTTTACAAGTAAAAAAAGCTGTCGGCATGAACTTCAAACTTGTACAGAATCAGTTGTTGCCCATACTGCAGAATTTGAAATTATAGTCACAAATGGGACAATGTTCGGCGATAAAAGTTGGTCATCGCAGTTTGACCCTCTTCATACAAAGGCTAAAATTGATTATGCTAATTTCAAACCATGGCACACTGCATAATTAACTGTTATTTTGTCAGTAAAATTAATTTTAAAATCACGAGTCAAATTGAGAATGTACACGTACAGTGGGTTGCAGACCAGAGCATGATGAAATGTTCCTCAGAAAAATAATTGACAAATTCTTGTTTCTTATATATTCTTTCCCTACCACTTGCTCTCTCTCCAGTTTGGTCGCCAGGACGCACTCAACAACAGACTATCAGGTCACAAGGGTCCGGTGCTAGACATCAAATGGAACCCCTTCAACGATAGCGAAATAGCATCCTGTTCGGAGGACGGCACTGTGAGTACGGGGGAAAGAAACGGGTCAAGGTTAAGGTGGTGATGTGGGTGAAATGCCAACCCCCTCACCACCATGACCTGTTAAACCCTAGTAGAGACTTTGTTTGGTCATCTTAGAGCTGTTTGGGGCAGGGCTCCCCCACCCACCCTCTGATCTTGAAAATGCAATAGCTATTTTTATTAAATTTGGTAGATTAGTAGAAACATGTATGCTAAATGCTTATGCTAAGTTTATTTCAGTCGGACAAAGCAGTTTCATCCAGTTATGAGAGGAATTTCCTGTACATGTTCAATAGAAAAACAGTACCCTGCATCCAAAATTGGACATTTTGGGTGAGCACTACGTTTGATTTTAAGGAAATTTGGATCAAAATGTTGGCAAGATGTCAGTCTGCCAACCCTTCAAGGTTCAGCACGAATGAAACGTGGGAAAGATTCCCATATCGGGCCATCACTTGTCACCCTTTACACAAACCCTATGAGACTGGTCTGAACATTTCTAAGCGTTTTCTCAGTAAATACTTCAATATTTTCCCCGCTAAATTTGACTTTTTAGGACATATTATCACTTTCTGATGGCCGATAGGTCACTGAAGGGAAAAGTTAGTGATGGCCAGGTATGGGAATCTTTCCGAAACATGTACAGGGATGATATCAGAAAGCTTACAGTACAGGTGTCTCCTACCTTTCGTAGGTTTAACCCGAGTTCAGACTTTGTTGATGGGGCACTGAGCCAGTGAGTCCGTAGAAAATACTAAGTTTCTTTGTGGAAATTTGTCTTCATGTCGTCTTGCCTCTATAGGTGAAAGTATGGGAGATCCCGGACACCGGTGTAATGACGGAAACCACCGCGACCCTCTTGGCTGATCTCGTCAAACACACCAGGCGAGTTCTACAGATAGAGTGGCACCCAACAGCCTCCGGTATAATACTGAGTGTTGGTCAAGACAACAAGGTATGGCACCAGCCTATTTGTTATTAATAAATTCTCCACCCATCCACTACTAATTCTATGTCAAATTGCTTGGGTACGGCTGGAAATTACACATGCGACTATGGAAGCGGCTGCAGCCACTTCACATAGAAGAGAGTGTTACTGCTGGCCGGAGCCACGCAATACAGAAGTAGCCCAAGTAAAGTCTGTCACGAGCCAATATGGCCCATCAGGCTGGCGTTTATCTCCGGTTTCCTTGGCATGCTAACGACTATGAGAATATTTCCAATCCCCCTGGATGGGATGCTAGTCCATTGCAGGTTTACTCCCAAGCTAATGCCAGTACCATATACTCCTGGTTGGAGAGAGGCAAGTGGGGATGAAGTGGCTTGCCCGAGGACACAACATATGACCAGCAGCTGGATTCGAACCCTTAACCCTCTTGATCATGAGTCACGAACCCTAACCACTAGGCCACACTCCCCACAGACGTTGCCCAAGGTTCTCTGTTAAGTTTGTAAAAACTGACGCCTACAGTGTTCTTTCAACATGGCTGTGGATATTGGGCATTATTCAAAACAGCCTTTTCTTCAATGTTCAGCATTTTGTCTTTTCTAGAAAATTAATAACTCTGAGGTCTAGATATATTTCCCGTAATTTGAGAGGTGTTTTTTACAGCTTCAAGGCCATACAGATCCAGTGTCTTTCCTTCTGTAGGTCAAACGTGACACGGCTGAAGAAACACTAGGCCGGAATTGCACAAATCGGAAAACCAGATTTTTCGTTGTAATGCCTGGCAGATTGCTCTAGAAATTACTGTGCTTGAAATTACCCCTGGACCGCATGAGCAAGTCCAGTAATTAAAACACCGGTCCAGTGCATTTTATGACCAAACTAGACTTGTGGTCCAGTAATTCGTCACTGATAATTGTTTTCTGTCAAATGCTTCATTTAAAATTCAACCAAGTTGAATGTTCTTTCAACATTGGGTTTTGCCTATCACCGACGTATTTATATAAAACACTGTATACTCAGTGATGTCCAGGGTGATTGTCTGCACTAGTACGCAGGAGGTCGTGGGTTCGAGTCCACCTCAGTGATTTTATTTTTTCTCAACAATCGCTCGAGACAACACTGAGTATACAGTGTTTATAAAAATACGTCTGTGAGGGACAAAAACCCATTGTTGAATTTACATCACCCGACACAAATTCCATCTTATCAAATGTTCTTATTTTTACATTAATGACCATTGATCTCCATTTGCAAGGTGTTCCCCATTGACCATAATTTGTAGAATTGTATTTGTTTTCCTGCTTGTGTCTTTGTATTTCGTCCATTTGCCTTTTTTGGGGGGGGGGGGGGAGGGGGCACTATTTGATATAGGAAAATTTGGGCAAGTAAGATGGAGTTTACCAAAAACAAAAAGCGCTCTACTATCGTGTCCACCATTTCTCAAAAAAGTCGATAGCTCCTGTGTTCCCTTGTCAATTATTACTGTTATTACATACGTCAGGTCTGCCTACTTTAACATGTACTGTTTGTTGTGAATTGTCGTAATTATATTCAGATTGTAATCTGGGATGTAGAACAAGAGGAACCGTTCAAAATCATCGAATGCCACCGGGACAGAATAAACTGCGTGGCCTGGAGCTGGGTGGGCGATCTACTGGTGACGACCTGCAAGGACAAGAAGATACGAATCATCGACGCGCGGACGGGAGACATCTTGAAGGTGGGGCTTGGAGTCAATGCCAGGCGAGCCGCGCCAATTCGAAGTGAATTTGCGCAGACTGTGATGGTCCTTAGGAAAAATGTTTGTTAGTATGCATATTTGAATGTCAAATGTCGTTTTTGGCTCGTGGTAGCTAAACTGTACTTTGAAAAAGTCTTCCAGGGTTGTCACGAGCTTAAAGGCCGGTCAATCTCGTGCTTATGCAAATTCAGAGGCGATTTTGTGATGTCTCAGCAGGTATCACCGTTGGAATTTGCAAAATTTGAAACGTATTTCAACTCATGGCCACTTTGGCCCTGAATATTTCCTGATGTTACATTTGCTTTTTATGCACTGGTCTTAATTCAGGGCCCTATATTTTTTCCCATTTCTTTTCTTTCAGTTGTTTTGTTGTGGTGTAAAGCCCAGTTCATACTCAGCGTGAAAGCGAACGCGAATTTGTGACGTCATGTCAAGTATTCGCGCTGCGAATTTGCAAAAGTTGAACATATTTCACCTCGGGTGAATTTTGCAGCGAATGTTTCATGATGTCAAGTTGGCTTCGCATGAGGTATGAACCGGGCTTAAGACTAAAATTTTTGAACGGAAGGGCATTTTGATCTATGAAATAAATAGGACAGAATAAATTTGACATAGCAAAGGAAACGTTAGAAAGTTTCTTTAAGAACTAATTCCATTGTCATTATTTCCTTCTTCTGTTTCTGTATGTGTTTTTTTTACTTAGATTGGGGAAGGGCACACGGGCACCAAGACTTCAAAGGTGGCATTTGCCGGCAACTCGGATTACCTTGTCAGCACGGGAACGACCCGCGCTGGTTCGCGCCAAATAGCATGCTGGAAGCAGGTAAAGTGGGAGAAGTAGTTCGCTTTAAACCTCTGCTTGGTGGAAAGTAAATGCCGCAAAAAAAAAGAAAAGAAAGAAAGTCCACAGTCATTGGAGGGGTTAAAATTTTGAATCTCATCTTATGATGACGACATTTATATGGGCTCCGTGCGCCAACGAAAAAGGGCGCCCTTTCACCTAGCAACGACGTCCCATGGGGGGGACATTTAGCTGGTTGACGTGCACCGTTCCTTGTGTGTGACGCACTGATGGACGTACACCAGGGGATTTGTACTATGTACATACAGTGGTGGTACGGCCGCGCGCCGCGTACAGCAAAATTGCAGTCAGGCAAGATGGCGTCAGTCAGTCACCCCCAACTGTACTCTCTTTGCTGGTGAGGGGCACTTGTGAACGGAGCAGATAGACCTTTGGGGAATTTAGCTACATTATGATACCCCGTTTGCTACCAAAGACTGTAAATCGTCCAAGATTGGCAAAGGTTTATGAAAAATGACGCATTTCTTACTGAGGCACAAAAAAATGTGTATCATACAACTTAATGTGAATATCAATCTGTTCAGGTTTTTTGTTGTTGTTGCTATTTTTGATATGAGCCGCTTGTTGCTTGCAGTTATTAGCATTGTCGTAAAATTGTTTTCCGTTTTAGGAAGACTTGTCCAAGCCCGTTCAGATGCTGGATATTGACGTGGGAACCGGGGCGCAGCTTCTGTTTTATGATGCGGATAGTCGCGTCGCTTTTGTCGTCGGCAAGGTGAGGTCTTGATATAAACAATTGGTGAATTTCATGAAATAATAATAATTTGGGAGGCTAATCATCCTTACTCGCAGCTGGTATGCTGAATTGCGAAGGACGCAGCTACAACGTGGTCGGGCCACTGGCACGTAAAGGCGCCTATGGCTGCCGGCCACATCGACCCATATATAACCACGGAGCACAGCCTGAGATCGAAAGTGTTTGATTTTTCCGGAGGGAGGAAAACCGGAGGGCCTGGAGAAAAACCCTCGTGGCACAGGAGAGAACCAACGCACAACTCTACTCGCATGCGATCCGCGGCCAGGATTCGAACCGTGGTCACCTTGGTGAGAGGCGAGCGCTTTACGCACAAGCCACCCATGCCACCCAAATAAGAAGTGAAGACAATGTTACGCAGAAACGGCAGTGGCGTGCTGTATAGGCTGGCATGGGTGGCGCAGTGCGTAAAGCACTCGCCTCTCACCGCTGTGGCCTGGGTTCGATTTCCGCCGTGGGTCATACGTGTGCCAGGAGGGTTGTTTTCTCTGGTTTCTCCGGTTTTCCTCCCTCTGCAAAAAAATCAACACATGTCGATCTCTGGCTGTGCTCCGTGGTCAGACATGGGTAGTATGGCGGCTGTCGAAGGCGCCTGAACCAGCCTTTGGCTTCACCACGTGGTAGATGTGTCCTTCGCAATTCAGCTTCCACTGCGAGTAAGGATGATTAGCCCCCAAAATTTATTATTATTATTGTTATTAACTCCCCAGGATGCTGACATGGTCATAAAGGAATGTTTTGTTGGCCTGATGAGCAGGGGTAATAATGACGTAGGGTAGAAGTGTGCACGTTGTAAAGACATCTCATTCCTTGGCTTTACATGAGCAGGTCTGTCCATAAAATTCCCACATTCAAAAAAGTGTCTGTCATATCTCTCTGTCTGTCTCCTATCTGTCACATAATTGTCGTGTCCGACATTTATTATCTCTTTGTTGTAGGGCGACGGCAGCATCCGCTACTTTGAGGTCAACCCTGAGGAGGAGCCCTGCATCTTCCGACTCAACGAGTTCATCACGTCCATGCCCCAGTGCGGTATGGGTATCATGCCCAAGCGGGGCCTGGACCTCAAACAGTGTGAGCTGGTGCGCTTCTACAAGCTGCATGTCTCCAAGGGAGTCTGCGAACCCGTGTCTATGATCGTGCCAAGAAAGGTCAGTTGCTAACTCGAGAATTATGGCTCCATGTTGAAAGTTTTGCTGTGTCTAAAGGGCCGGCTTTGTGTCCCCTGACTGGCAGAGACACTGAGTAGACAGAAGGTCCTCAACTAAGATTTTCATGTCAAGCTAATAAAAAGACTCTCCGACAGTTTTTTTTTTAATCGTTTGATTTTTTATTTCAGTCGGAAGCTTTCCAGGAAGATATTTATCCGCCAACAGTCAGCACCGAACCAGCATTGACGGCCCAGAGCTGGATGGCAGGCATGGACGCCCCTCCTAAGATGGTCCGTCTGGGTGAACATGGAATATCCAGTGTGGCATCCACAGCCCCACGACCCTCCTTGAGGGAATCTGTCAGCCAGAGCAAAGCCAAGGAGACCAAGAAAACCGAGGATACGGGGAGAGAGTCTTCATCACGATCCACCAAAGAGGAGCGCACGGACAGCGGGTATTCCCCGAGCTGGGCTTCCTCGGGAACTCGCGTCTCCAGCACCCGACGCGTGGACGTATCTTCCTCGCCGAGCAAAAGACGGGAAGAAGTTGAGAAAGAGAACATTGTCCCAGCTGAGGCGACTGTCGTACACTCCGCACCACCGCCGGCTCCGGAGGAAGAGGTCTCGACCTTGTCTGAGGTTTCATCAATATCAAGCAGCCAGTCGGAGAGCTCGGAAGGGACTCGATCGATAGCATCCCGCATGGCGATGTTTGAAGGCAGCTCCAAGAAAGGATGGAGACGGGGCGGGTCTGTGGACAGCGGCATCCCGTCCTCCACTTCACCAAAATTCCATCTAAGGGACACCATCAACGAAGACGAAACCTCGGTGTTCATTTTGAAAAAGGACAGCGGGGACCGGTCCCCTCTGCGCAAGGGCCCCGTCCGGACTTTTAGCCAAGACGGTAAAGAGGTGATACGTATAGAGAAGGAACCGGAGAGAGAACGAGGTACCAGCGTGTCGTCGGAGGAGCAGCTAATCCGGAGTAACGGGGACGGCAGCGAGGCAGCCGGGAAGACGTCCCGAGCGAGCTCGGATGTCAGCACAAGGAGGGAATTTATGACGTCAAAAGATCTTGGCATGGAACAGGTGAGATCCAAAAAAACTGTGGACCAGTGAACAGTAACATGCTGTCACCCATGTGAATATGCCACTGTGTTCTTTACACTTATTTGATTGCATTTGTTTCGAGGGTGTGTGAGAGTGCTAAATCTTGGGATCAGGATTATCAAGGGACTTCGTATGGAAAATTTAAGACCCATTCTCAGTGAATAAGATATCGAAAAGTGCAGTACTTTTTGGGGGGAGGGGGGAATCATAATCTACAGCACATTTTCCCATACACTTCAACACTGTAGCAAGAGTTTACAGTTGGGTTCCCGTAGTTCGTGCAAAGATTTTCATTCATGCGATGACATTTACCTATCTTTGTGGCGTCCGTTCTGTCTTTAATACAACAGTTATCTCCAGGGGAGGAAGGTACTATGGTAAGTTCATGGAAGACATAGTCTGCATGTTAACATTATAACACCCTCGAAAAAAACCAAGTTTTGTTGTGTGGGAATTTTCTATCTCGTAGAAATCAGAATCTCTTTTTCCCGATTGAAAATATGCTTTAGATGTTAGTATTTGGTTGAGGGCAATTGTTTTTCTGCAAATCCAGCGTTTTGTACATTCTTGTATTTTTGCATGTTTTGTTTTTAGTAAAACAATCTAACAATCCTTTTTGTTTAAAATCGTACTCAAACCTTTCTGAAAGGATGATTTGATAAGTAGTTCTTTTGTGTTTTTCCTGTGTTGAGATTTAAAAAACCTTGCAGAAAGTTCCTGTGATAATGTCAAAATTCATGGATTTTTTGTTTTGTAACTTCCACCTATTGTTTTTCCTGTGACTAGTTTCTTGATTGATTCGCTTTCTTCAGTAATAACAAATGCACCTCTTACCTGTCTGTCCGTTGTAGCACTGTGTGAATGATAAAAACTCAGAACTCTTGAGGTGGCACCGCAGGAATTTGTCAAAATAAAGTTGTAGATAGGGGCTTGTAGGCTTGTTTTG
Organism: Patiria pectinifera; assembly: GCA_029964075.1. Lineage (NCBI taxonomy): Eukaryota > Metazoa > Echinodermata > Asteroidea > Valvatida > Asterinidae > Patiria > Patiria pectinifera. The sequence continues at coordinate 20,148,432 of CM057143.1, read as the reverse complement.
AAATCGGTCAGGTATGTGTAGTTGTCATGTGTCCGACCACATTTAAATTTGTAGTTTTAACGTTTTATTAGATTGAACCTCACTGCATGCCTTTAACCCAGTGTAGTCCTTCCCGGTATGTTGACATTGTTTTTAGAAGTCTACAGCTGTAAGTTAACTTTTAATTCTTGATCAACAAGAGGAGCAAATGAAAGAGTCACTGCCACAAAAAAAAAAACCCACCCTCTCCACCCTCACACCCCCCCCCAAAAACCCACACAAATTAAATAAATACAAATTTAAACTTTAAAACTACAATTCACATGCGTACCAAAATATGGTGATTTTCTTGAAGCATTTTTTGTTTTGTTTAAGTGTGTTGAATGGTTGTGCAAGATACACTTTTATATTCTTTGCACTTTTCTTCTTTGTTAGCTGCTGATATGGTAACAGGGATTCATTGTCTGTCAGAAAAAGGACTACATGTATGTTACTGCTTTCTGTTCGTGCAAAGTGTTCACGAGAACGTATTAGCACAGAATGTAAGGAGAAGAGATGGAAAAAAATCTCAACTCGGTTGCGGAATAGAAAAAAAACTACTTCAAATTCTTAAGAATTCTTCCGGTCTTTTTGTCTGTGTGTTGCCATAGTTACGGAAAGCCTATCTACGTCAGCAGGAGGAAATCAAGACACTGAAGGTTCAGCTGATGCTAAAGGATCAACGCATAAGACAGCTGGAACGAGAGATTGAAGATTTGACCTTGACCTCGGAAGCCTGAGGTCGCCAAGAGAGGGCGTCCGAGACTTTGGCCAATCTCAACTGAGTGCTCATCTTCCCAAGTGTCTTTTTCACTGTGTACATTAAATTTTGGGGTATATCCATTTACCGTTTTTAAAGGGAATATACAACATTTGCAAACATCAAAAGACAAAAGTACCAAATTATTATGAAATACCTTACTGGACTGTTAGTGAATGATAGTCTAAAGCATCCTGTAAAATCGTGGCACCAGGTGTGCTGTTATTTTCAAGAAAAGTGATATTTTTGTATCAATTTCCTACGCTGGTCGGCCGACCAGCGTTTTCAAATACTGCCCCAATTTACCATATTTAGTTAGTCCGCATTTTATTTGCAATCGATTACACACCTATGAACGGGTACAAGCCAGCTAGACTGGCTCCCTGACCCTACAGTTCCCCGACGTTGTAAATTGATCCGTTTCATCTGAAGTGGGGTCAGGGAACCAGACTACAGAAACATGATTGTTTTCTTGTTTTTTTCCAGCATCTACGAACAAAAAAATTCATAAAAGTCAGTGTAACAATATTTGCCATAAAATGCTAACCCCAAATCCATCCATTTCTGAAAATTACAGCAAAAGCAAATGTTGAACATGTATATTCCCTTTAAGCTGAAGCAAGATACTGATGATTTGACCTTGACTGCAGAAGCCTGAGGTCACCAAGAGAGGGCGCCATATACTTTGGCCAGTCTCACCATCTTTAGTGCACATCTTCCCAAGTGTTTTCAATTCTGTTCATGATATGGTGGTATCCGTGCAAGGTTTTTAGCGTGTTCGTGTCTAAAGTTTCTGAGATATTGGTAGTCACTTTGCTTCGGTGATGAAAATGTTGGCACATTTCATTTACAAGGCAGAGTTGGCCTTGCAATTTTGCTGGGAAGTGGTCAAAACATCGTGAAAAATTGGCTGATGCCCTCAGGTGAGCTCAGTAACTCTATGTATTTTGACTGTTTCTTCATTTTATATAAAAATGTCTTTTGTAGTTGAAAGTTTAGGCTGTCGTTTTGAAATGTTAATGTATTTATGTGGTTCGTGGCTATGAAGGCATGATATTTGGGGTCTATTTGTCATTTGATAGAGCTCCGTAGTTTTAGCTTTTTAACAGACCTGAAAATTTTATAGTAGAACTTTGAAAGAACTAAGGCCACAGTTTAATGAAGCTGCTAAAGCATAAAAATTGCTCAGAACAAAAAGTATTCGCTTAGCCAAAATAGACGGGCAGTATTATTTTTTTGTTACTGGCTTGAACCAAGTTTGCTCAGCAAGAAAACTAATACTTTGCGATGAAGTGTCATGAATGAATTTGTGAGGCTTTCAGATTCATTTTGGATAAATTTAACCAAAGTCAGTAAGAGCCAAAGAAAAAGTAAAAAGATTGGTTTCACAAGTAGATTTTGTTTGGACCACAGAAATGTCAATCTAAAGTTAGTACATTCCTAAAGTTACTTATTTTCACTCCTGTTCCAAAATTTATTGAAATGGAATTCCATTTAATTCTTGTCTGTCTGCTCAAAAGTGAAATGCTACCAGGTTCTCGGAGTATTTTAAACATTTGCAAAGTGTAATATATTAAACCGCGTGTTGTCCACGAGCTACTTATTATGATTTCTACCCAAACAGTAACAGTAATATAGGTGCTGGAAGGTCAAAGGTTAACTCGGCAACCTCTTGTTAGGTCACAGTGCAAATCTAAATTATATGATTAAGTGCAAAACATTCTAAGAAGGTGATCAAAAAAACTTGAACAATTTAGTTCTGAAATCTTTGGCCTTGTTCTTATTTAGGAATTTTTTGGGTTGTGTGGAAGTGAATGTGAAGAGTTTGCAATTTCCCCCAAAAACCTAACAGTCTAGTCAATTGGTTTTATCTTTTTTTTTCATTGGGATAAAAATTGGGATAAAAATGAGAAACTTTTGCAATCCGACAATTTTCTACAAGTACATCTACTTTTGGACTTCTTACTTAAAATTATACAGTCCAGCGCTGATTTTAAATAAAGAAAAATTGATTTTAATTTTAATTTCTACCTCTTATTTTTGTCTATGCAAATGTTATGTTAATGTCACATATCTTACCTCACATCGTCCCAAATTCTCTTTTGAAAACTTAAACATTAATCATGTGAGGAGAGAAACCTGCAACAGCTGGACGTAAAAAGTGATTGAATTAACCACCTGTTATAAGTAAGATAAAAATTGTTCTCAGTAGATCTGAAAACGAGGATTGAATTTTAAATAAGTGTCCATTGTTTTGAATTTTTTTTTTTAAAGTCATTTTGAGAGTTTTTTCTCTGCAAATGCAAGAATTATGTTACATAGTCCTATGGTCATTTTAAAGTGTTCTTTTCCATTGTCATGGTTACTCCCTGAACAAATTATTCAATACATGTATATGCTTTGTTTCTGTTGCACATTCCATTTGAATGAACAATAGAAAATATCAATACATGCGTATCCCCATTGACTGTCAAAAAAAAAAAACCAACCTGCTCATATTCCGTAATCTACACTTCTGTTGACCCATTTAAAACAAAATTGTAACAATAAAATGTATAATTATTTTTTGGCTGTATCTATTGCTGGCTGTTATTTAAATTTTTTGTTTTAAATAAAACCAGTTAGCTGCAGCACTTGAAATAATTAAGTCATAAATGAATGTCATATTTTTTTAAAAATTAAGTTTCTCAAATTCAATTGTGAAAGCAGAGATTTTGGTAAAAAAATTTGGGTTTGAGAATTGAAGGAATTATTTTTAATTATAATTTTGTATCGAAGAGGGCTCGCTTTTGTCGATGAAGTGTTTGGTGTACTTAAAAGGTGAATGTAAAGTAGACTGGTATATTTTTATCACAGAGATTGGCAACTATCTACTGATTTCCTTTTTTTTTTAAAGCATGATTTTGACACTTTGCTGTAAATTTAATGAAAGTTTTAGACAAGGTTGCACATTTGGCAAGTATTCAGAGTTGTAAATATTTTTGTTGAAAGATATAAGAGGTGATTTTGGAAAATGAAGATGGAGCAAATGTGGTGTTTTTTTGTGTGTTTAATTAAACAGATGGCTGCCACAGAGCCATTTTCTTAGGCTTAAGTATAAGATATACACAGAATCTTAAATGTTTTTAAACTTTTACCAAAAACACCAAATGTTTGAATTTTACGTTGTGGTTCTAGAATTCTTTTAGCCACTTGGGATTACATGTGCAAAAGGCCGATTCAAAATACGGACCCACATTCTGCACAAGTTTACAAAGTTTACAGGATGACTTTGTAAAGATTTCTTTGGCTTTTTGGCCTTGCAAATTGTTTTAAATTAAGAACTAACGGTCTTTCATTTCTTTTATCCATAAAACCCACACGGATATGTTGCAGTTCTGTTTTTATGAAGGTAGAATTGACCAAACATTTATCACAAGTAATCTTCTTTAATTTGCAGCGGTTCTAGACTTTGGTTACGGCAACTATAGATTTTGGACGCAAGATGGCTTCCAATGATTATGTGGTCGGTGCAATGGAGCATGTAGCAATTTTTCATCCTTCTGTCTGTGTGCACTGCTGCATTAGCTGCCATGTTGTGTCCAATTTTTTTTTGGACTTCCACGTCGCAACTTTCTTGGCAATTTGAGCTGCAAATGATTTCCAAAATTGTTGAGCTTCTAAGCCCAATCTGCAATTTATTCAATGATAATTATTTTCGTTCACGTAGATATTGATATGTAATATGAAAAAAAGTGTAGTGTTTTTGTATATATTATGCAGTATTAATTATAGATGTCACCAAATTGTTCATATAGTGCATTAAAAAAAACGTGTGAATGTAAAATTTAGAGTTAGATTGAGAATCATGCTTGTCAGGCAATCATTAAAGTTAAAGCTTCGTCTTTGCTATAAAGGGTCTTTACATTTCAATCGATTTGGTATTCTAGAAAAGTTCGAGTATTTCAATCTTTTCAAAATTGTCTAATAATTTTGAAAATTAAAAATTATAGAAAATATCAGGAGTGCTGTATTTTGCACCCATAACTTAGCATTGCATTTTTAAGACAACACCCATGTGGTCAAAAATCATGTTTATACCTTTGACAAAGGCTTGGAACAAGCCAATTTTGAAGTTTTTGCTCCGTTTAATAGAAATGAATAAAACACTATATTTGGCCAACAGGGTCAAAGACATATGGAATTTGCAGGAAGCTACTTTGAGAGGAATAAAAAAAATGTACTTCCCAAATGGAAAAAAAAGTTTTAATATTTTGTGAAAACACTAGATTCCCCATTGCTCTCTTTGCTGCAGCTTTTAGAAATTATTTAACTGAAAAAAAACTCCCCCCCCCCAAAAAAGGAAGAAATAATCATGTTCCATTAGCTTTTTTGGAGATTAGGTGGACAAAATAACATGTTATTTGGTATGGGTAAACTGTAGTATTTACCCAAATTTGCCTAAAAGTTAACCAAATGGCCCCTCCTATAGACTTTTATCATGCTGCCACCATTTCAGTCATGTTCCCTGTATCCAATAACAGTGCTTAATTTTTTTGTGCAAAAAGGAACCAGACTATTTTTCCTTCGAGCCTCGCTTTGGTTATGTTGATTTGAATGGGAAAAAATCAAGATGGCCGCAGATGATGGTAATGGTCTATTGTGGCTACTGTACCTAAAAAGGCTAATGCTGCCTGTGATTACCCCCCTCCCCATGGTTAAAGCCCTTCATGAATAATTCAGTGGTTTGATGGGAAATGGAAGTTGGGCAACTACATTATGGTATTTCCAAGAACAGATGTTGTCAAGCTACCACTGTAGCCTAGTGGATAGTAAGATGAACTTTAAATCAAAAGATCCCTAGTTCAAATCCACTGATGACCATTTTTCTTCTCCACAATTATCATTTAGATCAGTTTTAGTTAAGCGAATAAGTCCAAAAACCCGAGTGTCTTGAACTCGCCTACGAGACAGAAAAAAATATTGCATGTTAACCTTGCACGCCAGTAGTACAATTATGAAATCAATCAAAGAAAGTGGTAAACAATCGACAGCGTGGGTTTCTTAAAAATTTATTACAACAGAAGGAACATCTAATTCTGTTGACAAGAAAGTGGGAGTGTTTAAACATTCAAGGTCATATTAATAATATACATGTACATCATGAATAGTCATCAACTTTCAACAGTATAAAGCCTGGCTTCCAGATAACTTTGACTTAAAAAGCTGATATACTACATACAGGTACATCCCTCAGATGTAAACAAAACAAAAACCAAGAAATTTGGATGGTAGCCAGGCTCCAAAATGGTGTTCTTGAGATTGGAAAAAGTCGGTGTGAACAGAGAATGGTTGGACCAATTTGGACATTTGTGAGCAAAATATTTGCCTAAGCTTCCATTACTTTTTGTACACAGAGCAAAAGTAAAAACACTTGAAAAGAAATTAGCAATAGACCATTTGCACGGCAGCCATCTTTGGGATCTAGTTATGAATTAACATAAGACGCACCTCAAAGATGACTGCTCAATGCAATCAATCTATAAACATAAAATTCACAGTTTTTGAGCATTACATGTTAGCATGGCCACTGTCAAGAAAGAGGTTTTTCCAAGATAACCCGAAACTCCATAAAATTACGATCTTTGATCAACTCGCTGGAAACATGTCTCCCAAATGTTGAATGCTTATAATTTTTGTGTGGAAAACCCAAGGTCTCCACTGAAATTAATTATAACTTGAACAGTTTTAACCATTCATATTCAATTAAAAAAGAAAAAAAGCTCTAACATAACTTAAGATCTTACAGAGTGAAAAGTGGTCCCAGACTTTAACTACAGCAATTGATGCTGGGACAACAGAGAAAACGAAAACGTGAACTACGAAAATCAATGATTATTATTATTTTTTTCAATACCTCAATTGGTGTCATTTCATTTGCAAAAATGTCTAAACACTACTTTCAACTATTGTGTTAAAACCAACTGCAATCTCGGTCAACATAATTACACATTTACAAAGTGGAGAAGCTCAATTATATTCTGCCGATGTTCCAAAATTTACATTTTTTTTCTGGATCCCGAGAAGATAAATTCTTTCATTCTATTCATTTTTGGTTCTTTATTGGTAATGCTCCACAGGTGGGAATGTGTGCATAAAACTGCACAAACCCAGGCCCTTAAAAACATGTTCTGAAACTCATTTGGGAATGCAAAAAACAAACAACAAATTTTGGGAAAAAACACAGCTGTAAAGTAAAAGTGCAATGAGAAAGGATAGTTGAACCGTTCTATAAAAGACTTTCTCTCTGGCTAAAAACTTAAAGCTTGGCTTTTTAAAAACGGAAAATTTCACCAAAACTAGAGAAATAGTCATTTCAAATTTGAGAAGAAACTTGAAGTATTAATTAAGGCAATTATGAAATTTGTGTGTAAAGCAGCAACTGGCCATTTTGTCGATTTTCAAGTGACGGGTGAGCCTGAATTTGTTTGGGTTCTTGCTACATCTCGGCCAAAGCATTTTCCATTTACAAGACAGCAGTTGTGTTCTTCATTTACTATTTATCAAACAATGTACAGAATCAAAATCACATATTCATTATGATAGTACAGTTGGGACAAAACCAATAATCTCACTTTAACAACAAAATTAATTTAGCTCCCCCTTCCCTCCCCTCCACCAAAAAAAAGCGCCCTGATATGACACAGATATTACAAGTTTAACGCAAGCCGTACAACAATATTCCCATTTTCTCTTTGGTCTCGTATAAAAATGTTTTACCATCCCTGTCAAAACTGCCGTCTCAATCCAGTTGGACCAAAAAAAGGAACCAGACAACATCGACCAAAAAAAACGGATAAATAAACGACCAAATCACATCATAACAAAAAAACTGCCAGGTTCACTTTCTTGAACATACGTCAATCATTCATTTCATTAGTTGATTTTTTTTTCCCTACTGTCCTAGGTGCAAGCGAGACTTGCGTGACCCTTGGTCCGGTGGGTAAGCGTGTTTCCAATTCTACTGTCACTCAGCATTAATGCCTTGATGTTAACGTCTGTCTCTGTACAAGTCCAAAATAAGCAATCTCCAAGAACAACAACAAAAATTTTTAAATTCAACAAAACAATAACCGTCGCTATGGAAACAAGTAGTTTTAGTCGTCTTCCTCGTCCTCATCGTTAGGGTCTCGTTTCCGCTTCTGTCCCCGCTGCTCCACTTCAACTGTAAACAAAAAAAAAGTTTGGTGTTCAAGTTTGGTGTTCAAGTGTCCGTCTATTCTCTTTGATGAGGATACTTGTGCACAGAACTACTGCACACTCAAATGTCAAAATGTGGGCGTGGTCACTGATGGGTGTGGTCATTAACTGGCATGGTCGCTGATGGGTGTGATCATTGATGGGCATGGTCATTGATGGTTGTCACTGATGGGTGTGGTCACTGATAACTTTGGTCATTGATGGGCGTGGTCATTAACTGGCGTGGCCATTGATGGGCATGTCTTAAATTGGCATTGTCATTGAGGGGTGTGGTAATTAATTGCCATGGTCATTGATGGGTGTGGTCATTGATGTGTGTGGTCATTGATGGGCGTGGTCTTACCTTCGACACCATCTTCCTCTTCCTCGTCGAGATCATCATCATCAATCTCCCCATCGGGGTTGAAATCGTCTTCCTCCTCATCATCATCCTAGGGTTCCACAGAAAAAGAAACCGGTTATCCAAAAACTCTCAAAGTTAAGAAATTGCTGTTTACAAAATTTAGGCATTGTCTGATGCAGCCTGTGAATGACTGGGCAGAGGTCCGGAGATTGATTTGCCAACAAATCCATTCATCAATTTATCCATTCACCTTGGGCCCAATTTCAAAGAAGTCACTAAGCAGATTTGTGTGCTCAGCAGAAATCTGATGGGAACCAGTGACAAGCCATATGAAACCCATGATGTTTTGGCTGGTTACCTGCTTTTGCTAAGCGAATATTTTCTGATCTTAGCAAATCTCAGTGCTTTGCAGGTCCAGGACACTGGCCCCTGGTTCTCAGCCGAAATTTGCCTAAGCACGCAACTTTGCTAAGCTATTTTTCGGTGTTTAGTAACTCAATAAAATTGGGCACTGTGGTTTAGATTTGGCCCGCTGGTCACAATACACATAATCCTCATGTCACAGCGTCCCGAGTCTTTTAAAACAACCCCTCTTTCCCAACGTACCACAAGATCTGATTTCTGGAGGTATTCGAGTCCCACTTCTGAGCCGCTGTCGCTCGCCCCGTCATCTACTTTGCCTCCCGTCGCATCCTCGTCTTCGTCTTCCTCTTCGTCTTCATCGTCGTCTTCATCATCGTCATCGTCGTCGTCATCATCATCATCGTCATCATCGCTGACGTCGACATTTGCATCATCATCTTCGTCTAGATAAAGAGAGAGAGAGAGATCATTATACTTTTTTTTCTGTTACTGAAACGTCAGATTCCTTAATAGTGAGCGGAAATGTGAGTGAGGATATTGCAGAGAGCACGAGTAGACACTGAAGTATTGTCCAGTTTTAAAACGCGGAGTAAAACCAAGGGAGATATTTCAGGGAAATCAGATGGAATCAGGCAGGGACTGACAACCCAATCAACAGGTCGGCTTTGATGGGATTTGAACCCGGGCCCCATGATGGAAGTCAAGAAAGTACCCAAGTATCTGACTGCCTCAAGTATCTTTCTTCCAAGAATAACCCCAAAGGCACAGTTCAAAAATCCAAGAAAGGAGTTATAAAGAGTCTTTAGAGTAAGTTGGAGGGTTTTTTTTCAACCAGCAAGGCAGTAAATCTAATTCTGGCTCGATGGATAACCTTAAGAGAAATGCTTGCCTTGGCTCTGTTTGGCTGTCACAAGTCAGCAGGGTGATTTCATTAAGAGTTTGGAATCATCAGATTCATAACCCAGTGCTAGTCATCATTCTTGTGGTGCCTTTCAAGTCGGAGCTAGTCATAATTTTAAAGAAAACTAGACTGTACTAAAATGACGGTCGTACCTGAATCCTCATCAGAGTCATCCTCCACAACGACGTCACTTCCAACATCTACTTCGTCTTCATCCTCGTCTTCATTTTCTGATCCACTGTCATCCCCCGAGACATCTAAAACACAAAATAAAAAAAAGGAATGTAAAGCAAAATATTACAACAAGTGTGAGTAGTTCCGAGGATGATTTTGAAGGAATTTAGTTTCCTTTGTGAATACCGGTCGCCCTTGTTTTGGTCTATCTGCACAGCAAGTCAGCCAAGTGATTTCAAAAGAGTTTGGAATCATGCGATTCATAACCCAGTGCTGGTCATCATTCTTGCTTTGTCGTGAGATTTCAATAAAACGCATCCACGTCTTGGGACGGAGTCAAATCTGGTCTCGACCTTCACAGGTACCCATTTGTACTCCAGGGTGGAGAGAGGCAATTGTAGTAAAGTGTCTTTCCTAAGAACACAAGCACCATGTTCCCCTGCCAGGGTTCGAACTCCCGTACTACGGTGCGTGAGTCGAACATCGTAACAACTGGACCACGGCCCTCCACAGATGGTTCAATATAACGGTGTTCATTGTTGAGGGATGTTCAAGAGTATCAAGATGCAGACGCTACACGAGAACACTTAGATGAAAATTTTTAGCATGTGAACGTGTGCACACACGTCGGTGTCCCACACACTCATGAGTAGGCCGCAAAGGGCCATCTACATTTACTGTTCCTGTATGGAGTTCAAACTTCTAAGACATCCACCACTGACATACCGTCGTCTAGTTCGTCCTCTTCAGAGTCGTTTTCTTCCTTGTCGTATCTGTCCAGGCCGTCCAGATACTTCAACTGGGGGAGCAACTCAAAGACCTTTTCTCTGTAGCTCTCGATATTTGTGACGTCGCAGTGGTAGAGGTCAATCGCTTGAATGTTCTCTAACTTTTTCTAGAAAAACAAAGAAAACAAAATCGGCAAACACTCAAACTTTTTTTCTTTAAACTTTTCTGTTAATTGTTAAGGACTTATTAAAAAAATGTGGAAGTCTTTAAAATCTACATTCATCTTTTATAAAAATGTCTCGGTGGCAAAATGTAACTACTATAGCCAATGACTATATGATGACCGAATAGCAATCAACTGATGATTGAATATTATTGTCATCAATTGCAATATTTTCACTCTGCTGAAAATTTTTGAAAAAAAAAAATAACCCAATGTATGCTTTTGTCTAAATGAGTTTTAAAAGTTTGATAGTCTTTTTCTTCTATTTTTAAGGCCAACTTGCACGCTCTGTATCAAATCTATTTTTATTAAACATTGGAGAAAAATCCAATAGTTTGAACTTCGGTTGAAACTTTGACTTTCGCTCAATAAACTGAATAAACTGAGCCAAATGAACTTACCAACGGCTCTAACGCGTCCAGGTCTTTGATTTTGTTATTGCTCAGAGTTAAGTGTGTTAGCTTTGGACAGTTAGCGAGAACCCCCAGGCCAGAGGATATTCTATTCTCACTCAACTCAAGCTGTAAAGAAAGAAAAAAAAATAAAAGTAATAAAATTCCATTACAAGCACAATTACATTTCACATACATTTTGCATTAAGAAAGGTTTTCAATAGGTTTTCAGCGATCCATATCCCACTCCATTTTTTTTTTTCAACTTCAGATTGATTTTAGTGGACCTAACTATTGTAGTCACATTCAGTTTCCCTTTATTTTGACCAAAAAAATATCAAAAACAATAGCGATGTAATCTGATGGCAAGTTTGGAGAATATAAAAAAAAAACACCAAAATCGAATGCAACCAAAGGAGAAAACTGAAATAAAAAAATTAAAAATATAAATCAATACCTTTCTGAGATTAGAGAGTGCAGGGAAGTTCTTCAATGTTGTGAGACCAGTGTTGATTAGGCTTAACACTTCCAGAGAATCAAACTTTTCGCTGAGACCTTCGATCGCCCCCTTGTCACTCCGACAGTTGTCCAAATTTAATTCTTTGACCTGTAACGGAAAACACGGAGTGGGGAATCCAGGTGTAAGCCAGTTGATATGGTTCCCTTTGAAATTTTTTACTGGTGGCTTATGTTGTGGTTGATCTGCCCAGCAAGTCAGCAGAGTGATTTCAAAAGAGTTTGGAATCATGCGATTCATAACCCAGTGCTAGTCATCATTCTTGCTATGTCGACAGATTTCAATAAAATGCATCCATGTCTTGGGACGGAGTCAAATGGTAGTGAGTACAGTAGAACTTTGCCATGAAACAAATAAAAAGAGTTTTAGACAATATACTGATTACATGCAAAATATGTTGCAAATGTAAGAATTAAAACAGAAAAGGAGGCGTGCAGGTATGCGAAACTGGTTTATTCTTTTACTTGGCTGTATTTCCAGAAGCATAAGCTCTTATCAACTTTCTTAAAGTAAAAATTTATTTTAAAAACACAGTAAAAATTAAAACTATGATTATTTCCCCTTAAAGGGAATGTACATCATTGGCTTTTGCTGTAATTTTTGGAAATGAACTATTTTGAGGGGTTAGTATAACAGATCAAATATTGTTACACTGACATGTTTGAAGTTTTGTGTTTAAAAATACTTTAAAATTACTTTAAAACCAAGAAAACCAAAAATGTTCAAGTAGTCTGGTTCCCTGTCTCCACTAAAGATGAAATGGATCAATTTATAGATGCCGGAAAATTGAGAGGTAATGGAATCAGTCTAACTGGCCTGCACCCGTTCATGAACATGTAACCAATAGCAAACAAAATTTGGACTGGAAAAAAGGGAAATTTGGAGCAGTAGTTGAAAATAGTTAGGTTTTTCCAACGGTGGTCGGCCGACCACCGTTGAAAATTTATACAAAATACCACTTTTCTTGAAAAGGACTTCACACATAGTGCCATAATTTTACAGGATGCTTTAGACTGTCATTTACCAACATCCTAGTAAGGTATTTCGTAAAAAATGGGTAGTTTTGTTTTTCGATATTTGCAAATGTTGTATATTCCCTTTAAATTGGGTATTTGTAGATGGCATTGTCAACAAAAGTTTCCTTGGATACGGCTTTGAAGTTTGTAAAAAAGTTGTAGTAAAATAATTTCCTTTGAGTTTTTATGTTATTAATTTTCTTTCCAATACATGTATAAGGTCAAGGAATGAGCCAAAAAGCTTGAAAAGGAGGACAAAAAAAGTTTTGATTTTTTCTTCTTGAAATGTCTTATCAAGCTTGTCAGTGTATATCTGGTCATTTTCCTTGTTCAATTGGAAATACACCTGTAGAAATAGCCCGCCAAAAGTATCACCTAACAGCGCCCTCTATGGGCAACCTCGACATTATCTCCCAAAAAAAATTCGACCTTCCAAAGTTGTTTGTTGGCGAAATTTCAGCATTTCCCGAGCCCGTCCCCGGTCGAAAATGCCAGGACCTGGACTGAATTTGTCCGATCCGAATTTTCCCGTGGCCAGGTCCGACCGTCAGAATTTTCCCGGTCAAGTTTTTCTGGTCGGTAGTTGTTTTCTGACATGGCCATGCAGGGACCGTAGTCCATTCATTTGGGCGCGGGGTTAGTAGCCCATGATAGCGCAGCACGCATTGCAATACGTGCGTGTGGTAGTTGTGTGCATACTTTGTGCAATATCGTGAAACCCATTTTGTCCCCATATACAAAACACAGGCACACCACACGGCACAACGCAGTCGGCCATCATGGCGTCGTGCAGTTAACCCACACCGCTCCCGAACAACAACTCCCTCCATTCTCACCCTCCAGCGCCCGAAATGCCGCCCGAAAACAACCACCAGAACCCGGCTGGCACCGTTTCCTGGCTCGTCGGCACACTTTGGAGGGACAGCGGGACCGATTCGGGCGAAAAACGGGTGCAACGTCACACGGTTTTTTTCCGCGGCGTGGCATATCGGCACTTAGGGATCGTCTCAGAAAGTCTTTGTTTGTTGATTGTTGTGTGTGGCTAGGTCATAATGTTCACTGCGCTGTCTTAACACGCGGTGTATGTTTATGCACAGGTCAAATATGAAATGGTTCTTGTAGTTTTATGAGCACATTATTTCATATGTTAAACAGTTATTGCTAGCAGTAGGCTGGAATATTTTCCTAGGATATAGTTTTAAGAAGTACAGAAACATTTTAGTATTTGCTTTGAAACTCCAAATTGGAAAAGGATTCATGCGACTGATATTGGTCAATTTCTTTATAGAGCAAGGAACAGATGATGAGCAGATATTTGCATAGGCCTAGTTTTATTGGATAGTAACTGTAAGCTTGATAATATGTTGGCAAGATTTGGGCAGAAATTGTACATTTGCATGATGTAGAATAGTGCCCCAAGTAACAACAGTTTGCAGTCTGATCAGGTAAACTGTCGATTTATGAAGTGATTTTCGAATAGGAATGACGTGTCCTGGCAACATTTGGGGAAATAATGCCATGTTGTAGATTGCTTTGGATCATTGATTTCCCAACCTATATATATAGTACATGTTCATGTGTGCCTGATGGTCAGCAAAATGATCAAGCAACTATTTATTCCGTCCTGCATGATTCTTCATGATTCCTGTAATACAAAGCTACCAACAAAGGCAGTCATATGATCAGATGTAAAAAAAAAAAAAGGAATGAATCTGACTTCCAAGTTCTAGTACTGGATTGGGAAATGTTATATATCACTGACAAGTACCACAGTAGGACTTCGGGTAGCATTGGACAAGTTGCAGAGCTTCACCCATTTATTCGAGATGGTACTTGTACTTGGTAGGATTTATGATGAAATGTCGCAAGTTGTATATTTTACTTGCATGGTATCCAGCTAAGCTATATTATATTGACCTCATTTTAATATAATTTCTATATAAGTGGCTGTTCCAAATTAATGAGTTATAATGTTAGTTATATTGGTTAGGTAGCTAGGTAGGTGGGTAGTTAAGTATTTAGGTCAAAGGTCACAGGGAGAGGAAAAACAATCCTCACCATGCCATTTAATACTATTCTATTCCTTCCTCCATGACTTTACTACAACGTAGAACAAGCACAAGTAGGCCTAGATGAAAACATTTCCTCTTTCACAATTTCAACCAATTCAGTTTCGTACACAATCCAGACAATTTGTTGAACCATGGACCTATGGTCAAACCATAGAGCAACACAACTGCTTCCTGGCGCCCAAACTCTATTTCAAATTTTTTACTTCCAAGTTCCAGTTCTCCGCCCAACCACACACTAAACTACGTGAAAATGACACGGTGGAACAACAACATTGCGACAAAAACATTGCGAAAGTGCCGCGAACAATCACATGGTCAGTTTGGTCATAGCATGTGTGCAGCACATAAGTATTAATCATATGATAACTCAAGCATTTCATTCAAATCACACACCAGTCAGTTACGACGAAGGTCTAGATTGTAATAATGCAAATAACAAAACACAGTACCACATATATTTTATTCACACTTCGGAATTTTTGTATGCAAATGTCACAATGAATTTGGACCTACCGTTTGGGGGTTGTTTCCCCGACACTCCAGTTCGATCCTCCTGCCCATCATTGCTGCCCCCGTTTGCTCCATGATTTCTGCCCCCGTCAGTTCTCCGCGGGTTCGCGAGTCGGTTGTTTGGTAGCCAAAAAAAACCCTGGGCCGTCAAAGCGTGAAGCTGAGCGGGCCGCGCCAACGATCGCACGCGGTGGTGAAGCTACCTCAAGCCGTTAACTTGCAATACACAATACACTTCAGATGCTGACCAGAGTTTCCAGACACGGCCAAAATCACGGGTGGATATTTTTCTCACAGCACAGGTAGTGTCCACTACCTGTACATGTACCAATCCAGGCTAAGTTGGCACTCTACTGTGGAAATCAATGCACGAGGGCTGCCCCCGGTAAATGGTTTACGGGTCTGGGGTATGCGGGCTTCTACGGTAGTGGACCCCAACTTGAACAAACCGATTTGGCGCTATTAACATGACGCGTAAACGTACGGCGATCCCCAACACACGGTGTGATATGCGCACCCTGTGCATGGGATATTCAAACCACCGCTACACATACACAACACATGCACACGGCATAGGATAGGCACGGCGGGGCCATGCAGACAGCGCGCCAAGCCAATCATTATTCAGGGAGGGGTACTTGCAATTGAGCAATACCGAAGACCCTCACATGCAGCATGTAAAACGTGCATGCAACGGGTGCCTATTTTGTGCATGTTCAGTGGCCATAAAAGACGGTGTTGATTTGAGAATGTTGTCACATTAGAGATATGGCACATATTTTGTTAACATTAATGAGCATAATCTGGGGATCAACCAAATGACGTATCACCAGCTATTTCCCTGTACAACCATATTATTGACCGCTTCTAGAAGTCTGAGCGCTGCAACAAAGGATACGCCCGGCTGTCCATTTTCAGGCTACCTCATAAATATTCATAGTGCTCATTTTAATTTTGGGACGGCGCGGAAACCGAGTAGGTTTGAATTCTGAAGAATTGCAAAGGCTGATTGAGGTCATCAATACTTACAAATCCTAACAGGCTGAGAATATATATCTAATGTTAATGTTTCATTGTGTGTGTGCGTGTGTGTGTAAATATACGACATACTATGCCAGGAGAACTGAAAAAAATATCTGGATTTAGTTCTCGAAATAACTGAGAAACTCCACCAAACCAAGGAGGAAAAAAAACTGATCATGAACATAGTTAAACGGGGCGTGTCCATTCGGGAGTTGGGGCGGGGCTGGCAATGATTTACATCTTTTTCGAACTACATGTACATACATTTGCATGATTTTTGTGTAGCACGTTTCGGTATTTATTCTAAATACCTGCATACAGTTTTGAGGGAACGTTGGATCTCAGATTTTCCGTTTGCACCTGAACATGACAATTTCTCCTTCAGAACTAGTTTATTGAAATTAAAATGTGAGTGCTACAGTGGGACGACAGTTTCCAATTTATAGCTCGATATTGCTAGCGCTGACGGTGAAATGTACGCACTAGGCCATCCATTTACAAAGATGGGACGAACTTGCCAATCATGATGGGCGGAGCCTAGAACGAGTGGGAGGTGACATGACACAACCAATATCAGTGTCTGAATTTTCCACCAACCACTTTGGAAAGGTTCATTGGAAAATGTGTCGCTTAGAAGTATTTAAAATTGTCTTCAATAGAGGCGGGGCCACAATCCCCGAATATATCGCCGCACATGTTCAACCTGTCCCGCCCCCTTTTCTCCAGAGCATGACGTGTATTCGTTAGTTTGTTGAAAAGGAATCAAAAGTGGGCAAGGAATGCTGTAAAACTTCGCTTTATCTGTGATAATGAAGTTATAAGAAGGGGGAAAGCCAGACGGACGGGCGGGCCGGGGGGGGGGGGGGTTCAAGGTAGACAGATTCTCCAAGTCTGAATCTTATCCTTCAATAAGACCCCTGTCTCAATGGGCTGTTAAGACATCATCAAACCAGCTCTGAAGGTGTATACTGCAACGAGGCTTTGGAGACAAATAATTGTCCATACATTGATTACTGAGGGGAATGGAAGGGTATCATTATCACAACTGCCCTTCTGTTGAAATATATATGAAACCAAACTCAGTTCAGGCATTGTCCCTCCAAAATGGGAAACTTTTTTCGTACTGATGGACAATGCCTGTATGCGTGATACAAATTCAAGAGTTAATAGTACCCAAAAAGTTAAAAACAGGAGAAAAAACTGTGCAGGGCCTATACTTTTCACTCGCAGTCGACTGGTCTCGACTTTCGGGTAAATAGAGTGAAATTTCGCTACTATGAAAAGTATACTCGTATAGATCGGAAGTGGGTGGTGGCCATTATCAACATGGATCAGCTTAAGTCAATTTTATCTGAAATGTTGGTGGTAGGGAATCGTGCAGTGTAATATTCATAATCTTCACGTTTTCTCATTCGTGAGAGAAATTTCGCCGAGTGAGGACAGCTTCAACATCCTCTGATTTCGTCTATTTTACTTGCATTGAGCGTAACACAGGTGGGTTGATGGGTGTCACTCATTATATAACTTTATTCTCAGAGATAGAAAAGTTCTGCACACTTGTATCACAGCTGGTATAAAGCGTAAAACTTCGTTTGGACAATTTTGTTTTGTGACAACACTTGATCTTGAAACTATATCTACATTTTTTTTGGCGCAAGGTTATTCGAGTCTCAAAACTCGTTCAGTCGAGATTTTTCAAAAAATAATGTATATGGTTGCCTTATCGATGACAATGAAAATATACACGAACTGATTACTCACATTGAGATGTACGTGTTAATATAATGATAATAAAAAGGGCCGGATGGATTATAAAATTATGAACCCACGGATGAGTTTTCATCGAGGTATTGTACAAGGCATTATTTCATCCTTGCCCCTTCTTACCAGGGACTTATCAAAGATGTCAGTTTCCATGGCAACCCATCACCAGACCCTCTTCGAGTTGTCCCCTACGGACCTCCGCTCAATCCACATCTTCCTGGTCGTCTTCGCGCTGTGCACGCTTTTTGTCCGCCGTGTCGCAAGCGGACAGTGGACTGGGCGTGCGAGGGGATCTCTCCCGCCTGGTCCTGTTGGCTGGCCGCTGGTGGGCTACGCGCCTTACCTTGGAAAATGCCCTCACAAGGTTTGCTTTGGTGAAGTTTGCACAGTACTTTGCATTACTTGCAACTTTGGGGTTTTTTTTATCCCGAAAAAGGGTAGGGATGGGCGGAATGGGTTAGGGTGGGCGGAAAGGAACAGTGTATGCGAAAACTTTTAGAATTGAACGTCGCCATTCAATGATATTCTTGAATTTTTAAAATAAAAATTATTAACTATTATATGATCATGAAAGTAATCCATCATTTTGCAGTTGCGTAACTAGGGTTAAATTTCGAGGGCGGGGCACCTGTAAGCGAGCAAATTTTTCGGGGGGGGGGGGCGGGGACGCCACTGATCATTTGTTAACTTGTTTGCGAGATTTATAACATAATTATGAGATCTCAAATAATTTGACAGGACATATACTGTGATCTGAACTTAACTACAAAAGGATTCACTGAGTATACCGGTGAACAAAGAAATACATTTGAAGGTGATTTTGTTTGTTTGTTTGTTTAATTAATTTGTGGTTTTGGTTTTTTGCTTGTGTTTTTTCTTGAATGACTAAGGTAATGGCAAGTCTTAGCCAGACTTACGGGGATGTATTCAGCCTAGCCATCGGACCGCGTACAGTCATCGTAGTGAACGGTGTCAGCGCGGTCAGGGAAGCATTGGTGACACACGGCCAGGATACTTCGGGCCGTACACCGCCCGCTAGAGCCGTTACCGTCAATACATCACTCGGTACACAGGCCACTAACTATTCTCTAAAAAAAATAATCCAATTTAACATATAAAACAGAATAAGACTTGATATAAGCTTCATATTTGAACGCATTTGATCTGTCATTTTAAATTCACAGCAGGTTAGCTCAAATACCGTACTTTCCATCTTATTTTTCCTTCCAAAGTTTATTTTGGGTACGTGGCAACTATAACTTTTATCAGTTCGTCGTTTATCACGAATAAAATACTCACATTTTTTCCCAGAGAAAGAAAATAATATTCTGAAGAAAAAAAGTTACACGTAAAAGATGATAGGCTTAAAAATGTAGGATTGTTTTTGTTTTTATTGAAAGTAAATACAAAATCTTCCATAAGCCAGTTAAAAATGATTTATTCGTGAGGCATTTGAATCCAATGTTTTACACTTTCTTATCAAAAAGTCGTCTAGAACTTTAGGAAATCGATCCATGCATTTTACCACTTTGCCGATCAAGCGACCGTATTCATCTCGAGAAAAGAAATACAGAAGTCCATCACTTAATAATTCTACCCCTCCCCTTCCTATTAGGTTATTTCTGGTCGTCTGGCGATCTGTGGCGCGCCCAGCGGAAATTTGGTCAGGGCGTTCTCCGACACTTGGGCGGGCCGGGCCGGCAGGGCTTGCAGGGCGTGATCAGCTGCGAGGCCACCGTTTTGTGCGCTGAGCTCGCCCGGCGATGCGATCCCAGCGCCCCGCTAGACATCACCACCCTGGTCGATAGGGCCGTGGCTAACATCATGTGCTCTCTGGTGTTTAGCAAACGGTTCCAAAACGATGATGAAGAGTTTCAGCGGATGATGGAGCTATCTTTTGACATCCAGAAGGGAGGTTTCTCGGCCGTGGAGAACTTCTTGCCCTTTCTGTACAAGTAAAGCTATAATTTTGCCTTGAATCAGTATAAAAAGTTTGCCAACTCGGGACCATTAATTGTGTTAGTGAATTTCTGCATGTAGCACTTTCAAAATCTAGGATATGAAAGCCCAATTCATATATAGCTTACTTTTAGTACAAGAATCATTCAAATCACTCATGTACTTTTCAAGTTACGGAATTTTAAACTCAACCACCGTTTTAAAGTTTGTCCATTACAAAATGGTAATGAAAGTGTTCTTTCAGCAAAAGGAAACCAAATCACATGGGGATGTGTGTGAATTGTTTTCGTTTTGCTGAAAGAATGCACAGTTGCACACCTTTTTGTGTGATCCGTGGACAGAACTTTAAAATCGTGGTTGTGTTTAAAATAATTCCGTAGCTTGAAAAGTACATGAATGATTTGAATGATTCTTGTACTAAAAGAAAGCTTATTTATGAATTGGGCTTTCAATATCCTAGATTTTGAAAGTGCTACAAGTAGAACTTTACTAAAACAAAAGTCCCGACATTTGGGTTTCGTGTTTGTTTGGACTCACCCTGTGTATTTTGTAAAACCATTTGGCGTTATGTGTTTGTTTGAGCCATTATTATACTCTATCTGTTAAGGCTGCCGTTCCTGTTCCGTCACGCCAAGGGAAAGAAGCGGGAGATTTTGAGTTTCATTCGTGACATGCTCTACCGTGATCGCGATGCGGTCGACCAGGCGCATGCGCAAAGCATGGCGGATCTCTACTTCATCGAATTGAACCGACAAAAGAAAGGTACTAATAAACGAGGGATGATAGAATGTTTATCATTGAAAATTGTTTTTCATTAAGTAGACACATTTGATTGGTTAACCTGATTTGATTTGATTTGATTTGATTTGATTGATTTGATTGATTTGATTGATGATTGATTTGATCGATGATTGATTTGATTGATGATTGATTTGATTGATTCAATTGATTTCATTGATTCCATTGATTTGATTTATTTAATCAATTTGATTGGTATATTTTTTGATGGATTTATTTTATTGAGCTGATTGATTTTAACAATGAGATTGATTTGACTGATAAATTAAGTGATCAATCGAATGATTGATCAATTGGTTGACTTGATTGATTTGATGGTTTCATTGGTTTGATTTGATTAAGTTGATGGAGCAAATTAATGATCAATTGATTCATTTATTGATTGATCCATCAGTTGATTATTTTACTGGGACTTGGGTTCATAGAGCTTGGGGAGGCCTACAGCTCCAGGGTCAGAAGTTAGGCCTATAACCTCTCCAACTAATTCCACTAAAACAACGCCTATAACTTAGGAACATGAGAACGCCTTCTGGATCACATTAATACTCCCGTTTGATCATGGTCCTTCTTCAGATGCTCATCCTTCGCCAGACATCCGATTCACCGAGGACCATATCGTCTCGGCCGCTTGGGATATGTTCATTGCGGGCGTGGAGACCACAGCAGTCACGCTGGCATGGGCACTGCTGTATCTAACACTGCACACCGACACACAGGAACATGTAAATAACTTCCCCAAGTATCCACCATCAAGCCCGGTTACTATTTCGCAAAAGTTTTGGCAGGAATAAGTCGGAAGCGATACTCAATCAAACAAATGGATTATTGTATAAACTAAAGTACCTTGTAAAAGTAAATTTTTAAATTTTAATTCCGACCCTGAATTCAATTTTTTTTTTTTTGGAACATAAATAGGGATATTTATCGGAATAATTTTTAATTTGACTTACTCATCAAAAATTATGTAAGTGAACTAGAAAATATTTTTTAAACAGATAAAGTTCCTGACATCCTAAAATATTGATTTCACTTTTAAAACTACATGTATTTATTTACAACTTCAAAATCATTAAAAAGTGTGAAACCAAGATCCAACTTTTTTTCCCAACAGGTAAGTTTTTCCCCCCAATTTCCCGGTGTGGCACTACCTTATAGATTTGGTTGTTATTTGATCTCTCTGATGGAATTTGTTGCGCTCAACAGATACAAAGTGAAATCGACAAGGTGGGCGGAGGAGAGCCCCCCTCCTGGTCCGATCAGAAGGACATGCCATTTACGAGGGCCGCCATAATGGAGATACAACGGTGTGCAAACATAGTGCCAATAGCCCTGCCACACACAGTGACGGAGGAGTTTCAGCTCAGGGGCCACACCATACCAAAAGTAAATTGCAGATTTGCCTGCAACCTTTGGCATTCAGTTATTCATTTAAAACCTCAAATGGCATTGCTGGCATCGTGACTTTGGGCGTGATCCCTGGCTACATGGCATAATACCGGTTGTGATGACTTGTGATGACTTGTGATGACATGTGATGACTTGTGATGACTTGTGACGGCGTATGATTACTTGTGATGACTTGTGATGACTTGTGATGACTTGTGATGTCTTGTGATGACTTGTGATGTCTTTTGATGACTTGTGATTACTTGTGATGACTTTTGATGACTTGTGATGACTTGTGATTACTTGTGATTACTTGTGATGACTTGTGAATTAATTGTGAGCACCAGACTGCAACACTTCCATTTTGTCATAACTTTATTTCGACAGGGTTCAGTTCTCTTCGTCAATCTGTGGTCTGTCATGAGCGATCCTGCGGAGTGGGACCAGCCTCAGGAATTCCGACCAGAGCGATTCCTAGACAGCGACCTTAAGATTGTCAAACCGGAAGCATTTATGCCTTTCTCTGCAGGTGGGTTTGAAATGCCCACCCATGTGGATCCAGGAAAACCTGTAAGCTGGTTTGTCAGGGGTAACGTAAACCCTGAATAAGAAGCAAACAGAAGGAACTCTACAGCAAATGCAAAATTTGTTTTCTCCGTTTGAAACTAAATAAATTTCCTTTAAAATAAATGTTTAAAATGTAATTCAACCATGTGTTTCCAAATGTAGAGACCATGCAAATCCCACATTAATCTGCACTTTATTTCGATTTTGAAAAAAAACAACCAGTTTTCAATTCTGTATTTTTTATTGGCAAATCTGGGCATGCTAACAATTCTATCACGAAGGCCCCCTTCAATGGTGAAAGCATTGTGCTAGCTACTGCTCTGATAATCCGTCTTGAGACAACACTGACAAGAATGCCCTCTTATCTTGACAGGCCCGCGAGTTTGCATGGGAGAGCAACTCGCCAAGATGGAGCTGTTTATCCTGATCACCAGCGTACTTCATCAATTCAACTTGACCCTCCCTGAGGATGAGCCACGCCCCTGCCTGGACCCCCTGCCTGGCATCACCTGTGGGCCACGCCCATATCGGGTGTGTGTGACCAGGAGAGGGAGGTGTCCATCTAACCAGGACAGGATGGAGGAGCTGTGAAATTAACATGGTCCAAGTTGGAACACTTTGAGGGTTATTTGAGACCTCTTTGAGATGGTAAAGGTAAAAGAAGTCAACACAATTAAAAATTCGAAAATTCCTTCAAACATTTGGTTCATATTATTTTAATAGATTTTTCCAAAGACAAATTCATTCACTCACAAAATCTTGACTCTTTCAAAAATTAGTGGAATAAATCTGAACTCTTTCTAAAATGAGTGGAATTTATTGAAATTACAACCAAATTGCACCCATTGATAAAAAAACAACTTTCAAGTTAAAGTTGTGTAAGGTCTGGTATATTAACTTCTTTAAATGCTATAGGTATGGGTTGCATGGCTTGTAACAAACACATCCACAAGAATGCTATGACAAATGGGGAAATTGCAAATGTAGGACTACATATCTCAGTTGGTAGAGTATTAGTCAGATTTTCCAAAGGTCACTGTTTCAAATCCTGCTTAGTGTTTAAGTCAAGTTTCTCTGATCAACCAAGAAATTCATGTAAAGTTCCCTGTGTAGTTACATTTGATGTATGACAGATAGAACAGATGCTTTGTTGAAAAGTAAAAAAAGCCAGAAATTTGCTGCAAGCATTCCCCAAGTAATACCATTTGGTACCTAGGCCCATCCCAGCCACTCCCCCCTTCTTTCACCTCACGAAGTATTTCAGCCTTGCCCCTTCAAGGTCAAAGGTCACAATCAAACTCCTAGAGTCAGTGGCGTCCCTCCAGCAGTTGATCTTGCCAGACAGAACCTCCCCCTTCTTGAGTGGAATGGGCTTCCTCAGGAGAAACACAGTCTGTTTCCAGTGTGTACGTTGGCTGCTTGGACCAGTGGAAAACATAACCTGTAGGGGGGAAGTAAAGATAATGGGAAAATACTGTGGGTAGCAACCTTTTCCATTTTGAAGACAGAAATTGGATGGAACGGGATTTGAACCAGCACCTCTGGAATACCCAGCCGGTGCTCTACTAACTGAGCTATCCAGCCCTACAATGGCAGTCTCTGGAACTTTTAATGTCTTTGTTTATTAAAAGAATGCTAGTCAATTACAAAAACCAAAAACTGTTTTAATGTTTTGGCTGTATTGACATTTTTTTGTAAGTAAAGCCAGGTGCTTTTGGCTAAAAGATTGTTTGCTTTGAGAACATGAACCCTAGACCACGGAACAGCAGTTCCAGTGTTCTACCATCTGAGTTTTGTAGCTAGCACTAGGAGTTTCCAACTTCAGCAAACCTCAATGCAACAATATTGGTGGAGGATTAAATCTTTGGACTGAAATAGTTAAAAATTTGACACTTGTTACAGATGTGAGAAAAGTAGGAGCTAGGCAAAATGGTGGAATGGTACATTTTTTTGTCAAGTGCATGTACATTTAATTGAAAAAAATCAACTGTTTATGGAGTTACTGGTAGTGATATTAATGTAGAGTTTAATTATAATCACGGCTTGTCAGCAATGTTTCAAGTAAACTATGATTTTGTAAAAATAAGATTTCAACAAATCAAGATAACCAAATTCTTCAAGGCTTTGGCCTTTTTTTCTTCAAGTAAACTTACTGTTCTCCTGCAGTTCTTCTCAAAAATCACATCAAAATATCCAACCAGTGCCTGTTAAGTTGAAAGAGAAAAATTCACGTAAAATATGACATATTTCTTGAATTTCATATCTTCAAATTTCATTTCATGTCTTGATGGGCAGTCTAAATTAATTGTTACTTTTCTTCTAAACTTTTCTTACCGTGCAACTGCTGTCCCTTGATGCTTTCAATTTGAAGTTCGTCGTAAACTCCAGATCCTTAACGTTGACACTCGTCACATCCAAACACTGAAGACACAAAAGCAAACCAAATTTCACATGATTAAACATTTATTTAAATGGATGTAATTACCATTTTCCTATAAAATTGATTTGAATGACTTACAAGATTTGTATGCATTTCTCTCACTTACATGAAGTATGGTCTACATTCAACTCCCACTCATAGAAGTAAAAAAAAATCTATTAGTCTTAGTTCCCTACCATGATTGTAGATTAGCTGTGATTTAAAACTGTGGGAATTTTTCCTCAATCATTGTTTAAAGTAATTTTAGTGGACCCATTCCAAGAGAATTGATAATGTTATGATCTTAGCATCAAGTAGTGATTGTTTCACTCAGTGGTGGAATATGGATTTAAGGAAAAGAATAAAGTGCACTGGTGAGAAAGTCCATAATAATTAATATAGATTTTTTTTACCAGCAAAACAGTCCTAACAAGTAAAAGTTGCAACCTCAAACATTGTCAACATAGCAATTGGTTGTAAACCTGTACAAAGTCTGCAAGATTTCCAACAAATTTGCTTTGTTGTAGTCGATGATGGATCACAAGTCATCACAAGTCATCACAAGTCCATCAAAAGTCATCACAAGTCATCACAAGTCATCACAAGTCATCACAAGTCCGTCACAAGTCATCACAAGTCATCACAAGTCAATCACAAGTCAATCACAAGTCATCACAAGTCCATCACAAGTCATCCATTCCCAAATCAAGTCACAAGCCATAGGAATGAACTGTTACAAAAGCGTTCTTTTGTGATTGTTCATCCCTGTAGCTTGTGACTGGACTTGTGATTTACTTGTGATCGGCCTTATGCTGGACTTGTGATCTGTGGCAAGCCCCTCGACTACAACACTGCCAGCTTGTCACCAACCTTGACCATTGCAGCGTCAGACATGACAGTCTCAGGATTGATGTAGTCCACCGAGGTCTCCTCCAAGACGCAGGATTTCATGCACGTCATCTTGAAGCCGTACACATCTTCCCAGAATGCAATCCTGGAGGCGTGGCTCTCGCTGTCGCTAATGGCAACCAAGCTCAGAGTGCAAAGGTCAGGATATACTGAGGAATGGTAAAAAGGCGGGTACATAGGTTACTTAATATTGACATGGGAATTACACTATGTATATTTCTCTATTATTACCTTGCTCACTGGGCCAATGAAACATTCTAAATAGCATCTCAGCTCCCTGGGGAGTATACAGCTCGATGCTGCCATTTCGGGGCAAAGCAACTAAAATCAACCACAATAACCATTTCTGCCCTCACAGGTACCCATTTACTCCTGGGTGGAGAGAAGCAAAGAGTGACAAAGTGCCTTGCCTAAGGGCACGCACACCATAACCCCAGGATGGACTCGAACCCACAGCCTGCAGAATTACCCGCAGACCACGAATTCAATGCTCTAAACCACGAGTCTACGGCACTCCACACAATTCTGTCATTTTTTTTCCTGTAAGGAGCTTACCCATTCCACCTTCTGCCAAGTATTTATCCCTTGCATACAGTACAGTGTCTAGCATGGACTCAAACAACAGAAAGTACCCCATCCACTCCGAGATAATCACATCAACCTGAGGGGAAATGAAAGAACACTCTGAAAAATGATGAAAATATGAGGCAAAAAACCAACACCAATGGACACAACATTGCATTGCAGATGTCGCAGAGCGTGTTCTTGAATATTTTAATTTGGTAACAATGAAAGCACAAAAGGTATACATATGCCTATCCGAGCAATACAAAACCATTGCCCTCTAACTCCGCCTTAATGCATAAGGTCTATTCTTTTAAGTTAATTTTTCATTAATGTTTTTCACAAACTTACTTAGCTAATATTTCAAACTCCATCATGAAACTTAACTTCCAATCATATTTAGGGTGTGGGGTTACGAATTCAGAGCAACTTCAACCCACAAAAGTTTCAGCATCAGAAATTGTTGATCATGAAGACATACTAAGCTTAACGTATTGTTGCGGGCTGTAAACCTATCTGATAACCAGTTATGAATCCAAATGGGTGCAACCATGCTTACATGCAGGTGGTATGCACGCAGAGATCCGTCGACCAATGCATTTCTCAAATTAAAAGCACACCTCAAAAACTTAATTAAGAAAGCGTGTAAAATGCGCATGAGCATGGTGGCACCTTGGCAGATTAGAGAACAGTGTATAACATTACCTTGTCAACAGGGATACTGATGTCTTCAACTCGTCCCTTGATCAAAGTGATTTTATCCTCCAGTTTATTTTGCCTGTGAGGATTGTAGTGTATAGAAGAACAGCACAAAATCTCACATAAGTTGCCAATAACGTAATTTTGATCTTTTAAAAAAATTCTTTATGGAAATGATACCAAGAAGCTCCCCACAAGAACTGTAACCCGCGAGTCGCAGAATACAGTGGACATTTAATACTGCACCTGACGATATCCATGGCTTGATAGATGATTTCTGATTGGTCGACTCCGATCACAAGCTTGGCTCCTGCCCGGGCAGCAAACATGGAGAGAATACCAGTACCGCAACCGACATCCAGAACAACCTGTACATAACAAAATTAACAAAATTAACAAAAAAGGTCACAAATCATCGTTATCTTAACTTCAGTTTTGAAGTAGAGGTATTTGTGATGGTCTGCACAATTCTGCAACGAGTCAATCACAAGTCCTCCGATCCAAAATCAACTGACATCTATTACTTTGTCATTATTCATTCCAGGTTTATTGACTTGTGATTAACTTGTGACTGGACTTGTGATGTACTTGTGACCAATCACAAGAACAATGACTACAACACTTCCAAATGTGTCAAGTTTTATCTATCATTTATAGGTCTCGTTCAAATGACGTCATTTCCTACAGACCATCCACGTGCATCGGCATTTTGAGCGTCAACTTGCATAACGCGCATCGGCTGCGTTGTATTTCGAACACATTTCGAGCAACAAGCGCGCGTGTTTGGAACATTTTCAACACTGCGTAATGCGTGCTTGATTGCGTAAAATACGCAGTTGCAGTTCTCCTACAGAGCTGGCCGTCATTGAGCGAGCCCTATTGAGACTTGCCATCCTTGATTAAGATTCTACAAAGGTAAGAAAATGATGCTGCACAGACCTTGTTCTTAAAGATGTGTTGATTGTCATAGATGAAGTCTCGGTAGCTCTCTGTCCGGACTTTATCCTTGAGCATCTCTTCATGGATGCCGTAATGGGCGTAGGAATCAAAGTAGGCCTGGTCTTCATGTGGAGTTTTCCCTGGGAGGGGCGAGGGCAGGCCCTCCCCCGATGAATAGGGGGAGGCGACAACTTTCTGGGCAAATTCTCTGGTGAGGAATAGAAAAATTGTGAATAGTGGTGTCAGCGATGGACACTGTACAATTTGCATATGATAAATGTTTCAACTTCAGGTTTGATATTTTTTTAAAAATTCTGGAAAATTCTAGGGACTGTCAGCCCTAACAGGCTGTCAAGTTGCACATGTGGATTTTGCATTTGGCATGAAAAACTAACACAAAATCAGTCAGTTGGCTGTTTTGAATTTTTGTTTTCAGAAATGAATGGTTTGTTGTATTTTCCCTCAGCTTTAAAAAATCAGGAATGATTCCAAACACAGACCTATTTATAAGGCAGTATAAGTACACTTTTGATTGACTTGGAAAATAAAAGCAGTTAGGAATGGATGAAATTTGGTACTATTACAAAGGTGTCGATGTACTCTCAAATGTGTGAACTGAAAAACTCACTTGGCCATGCTGAGGTCCTGCAGTGCTCTGGCCAGGGACTCTTCGGCGAGCGCGGCTCTCTGCTCAGCAGACTGAAGTCTCTGTAGTAAAGCCTTGTATTCGCTGCCTGATATCCTGACTTCTTCAAGGTTGTCTTGGGATGATGCTTGGGATGGATCAGACTGGTCCGGGTCATCTAAAGATTCTATGTCTGTGGGAATGTGATAATTGAGAGAACTTTGTGAGCATTCAATAAGGGTTGGAAGTAAGAAATTAATGGTGAGTTGAGGAATTGATAAAATGATGGACTATTACACCTCATGAATATTTATGAGCTGATGTCATGGGCCAATATCGCCATAATAACATCAATATTCTTGTGGGTATTCTCCTTGCAGATGCCCAACAGTAGAATAAAAAACACTGAAATCTATGAATATCTTAGAGGTTAAACTATTCGTGGGACATAGCGAGTGCAAATTCTTGGACCTACTACAGTTTCTAAAGCAGCGACTTACCAAATAGCAGGAGTGCATCGTTACTCAGTACGGGCTTCATGTAGTCATCGCAATCCCAGGGTGCATTGCTTGTAGGATTAACAGCGCTGACGTCAGTGCTGGAAACATTCTAGTAAACCAGAAAGAAGAGTTACTCAAATGGAAATCATTTTCAAATTTGCCAAATTTTCAACTTTTACCCTGTAGCAGTGGTGTAGCATTCTGGGGGTTAAGGGGGTATTCCCTCCCCCCCCCCCCAGTATTTTATCATGAGTGCCTTTTTTTTTTTTCATGAGTGCCTTTTTTGGTGTAGAGTGCCCTTTTTTCATGAGTGAACTAGCTTTGTTTTATGTCCCGCGAACGTCGGCATAAAGAGCGCCACCTATTGTCCGATAGTGCCCATGACTGTCCGATTTGAACAGCGCCCCCATAGAAAGATGGTGTCCAGCCCTCCCCCTTCAAGTACCTACCTTGGCACGAATAAAGTTGACTAATTTGATGTAAGCAATACAGTCAAGATCTGTAAAGAGAGAAAATAAGGCTGATTATTGCGTATCAATTGTGTAGCTGGTTTCCTGTAAGTCGGAAAATTTGGGACTTTCAATGTATGAGAGTCCCAAAACTTAAGGTATTCAAAACATGCAACACAAGAAAATGGACTGGCACATGAAACAACCAGTCCAACACCCCTTTAGTACAGCATCGGTCAACTGTGTCAGAAGAAACATCATGTACTAATCTCCATTTCTACATACTCTCCATAGTCTGCCACCAGACTATTGAATGGTTAATCTTTTCAAAAAGTAGGACATGTACCAGTCTAGTCTTAGGCTTCAAATTTAAATCACTTGGCTTCACTTTCAGGTGCAAAATGCTGAAGAAAAGTCTTTGTTAAAAATTGAATTGAGACTTCAAACTTGGCTGGTGAAATACTGAGGACCTTGTCTTTGCCTCATGAACATTTTGGAGAATTTTGTCAGCTTAAAGAGTCAGTGAAATTTGCCTGATTTTGTTAAAATGTTTTTCTACACTCAAGGTCCCAGTGTGGCGGTATCCGTGCCACGGTCTATAAAGTTGGGGATCTGTGGGCCTTGAAAGCTTCAGGAACTAAAGAGGAATGCAACAATGACGGAACTCTACCATGTTTTCTCTTGATTTCTCTGATGTCGAATCTGTGAACCTCGGGACAATGGCTGAAAAGCGCATCCTCAACAGAGGGCAGTGTTGCCTCACAGAACAGACATCTTGCTGTATGGTTTCCCGTCTCATCAGCATCCTCCTCACATTCCAACCAGGCATCGTCGTTGTCATCATCCTCATCCAAATCGTCTTGGAAGTTGGCTTCGTCGACATCTTTTTCACCTGCTGTGGATAACCAAAAAAAGTCAAAGCAAGAAGTTGACCAAAAATGCTTTAAATTTACAAAAATCATCACAAAATAAAAACACAATAGTTTTTGTACCTAATCAGCATGTGTAATCAGCAATCTGAATGTTTAAAAATGTTTTCCATAAAAAACCTGTTAACTTATTACCGGTAAACTCATACTTATCAAAGTAGAGCAAGGACAAAGATACAATTACATCGAGAACATTATGACCAGATAGGATTCTACAAAGTTTTCATATATTTTCTATGGAGAGTCAGGAATATTGTCTAAGCATGCTACGTATTTCCTCACAAAATTGGAAATGTTTCAGTCCCAGATTCATGTCTTATCAACATTTTTGCAATGAGTGACCCTTGAGATGATATATGAAGAAAAAAGTGGCGTAAGGTTGCAATATTCCTTCCATTATTAGTAATAATAATGATAATAAAATATCATTTAAGTGATGCCTTGCCCCTTACTCGATAGCTAAACCCCGCCCCTCTTATCCTATTCTCTCGTGTACCATGTACAAATCAAACGTCAAATCATGGAGCTATAAAAAACTCCATCATGTCCATTTTGTTTAAAATCTTGCCAACTTAGAATGGCAGCATTTTAATAACTTGGTTCTAGTCACCGGAAAATATACAAATATGAAAGATCGTGAGTATTGTAAGTTGTATTTGCACGGTTATTACTTTTTTTACCATTCATCAACGCGTACGCCGCACATGTGGTTTTCGTGGGATGCGCCATCTTGGCCAAACACGTGAGGGCGCACTAACGTGAAAAATAATTTTTACGTACACAAAAAGATGGTGCTGGGACAGACGTGCTGCCGCGCTGTGTTGAGGTAGGTCGGAATTTAAAAGTCGAATTGTTCACCTATTTTGTCAGTTTTATACAGTTTTGCCGGATTTTATTGACTAAAGAGTTTTTGGTAATTATTATTTGGTTATTTTGTTCAAGATTCCAATTGTTTTTACAGAAGAATTGGCATTTTTTTCTTGGACGGGAAATGACGAAGTCAATTGCGAATCGCGGTGACTCATCATGAATTTACGCAGTCCGAGTGTCAAAACAAAAGACCAAACCTTGGTTCCATTATTTGGAGTTTTTCTAGTTCATTTGAAGTAGATGATCCCACATTTTTCTGTTGATGTTATTGGTGTTGATTGCTTTGCAATTATTCTCACTTATTTTGGTCTGTCACATGTTTACCATTTATGTTTACTGAACAATCTAGTTGCAGATTTGTTTTGAAAGGGTAGGGCTAAATTTTTTCGGTTCAATCATCAACTATTTTCTAATAATTTGAAGAGAATGTCGAGAATAAGGTATTCTTGTGTCACTTTTCACCGCATTTAACATCACTGTTGGTAAGTCATTGCAGATATCAGTCACGTCAGTTAATGTGGAAAACCTGTATTTCTATATTTGTGCAGAAATGCTTGAAAGGTTTTCATTTCTCTTCAGGTTCTCCGAAATCTCGTTATTGTTGTTGTTTGTTTTATTTGGATTTTGATTTTGGTGTGTTTGTCATTTAAAATCATGTTTTTAGATGATAAAAACATTTCAGATTTGCCTCAAGAGGTAGAAGGTAATCCATTCCTGTTCATGTTGGTTACAGCAGCTGTTGATTATTTACTGGAATTTGTAGTCTCTTTAAATTGTTGTTGCTGTTTTTTAGGTGTATTTTTCATTTTACTACATTTAAATGAAAAAAATGGGCACAGCCTTTTTGAGTTGCCTCCGATGTCAAGGAAATATCAGCCATTTCTGTTTATGTTGGCGACAGCATCCATTGATCACAGACATTCTTATCGGTTGGACAGTATGTTTTTGTGTTTCATCCAACTCCAGAACTCCTAAGGATCAACACAAAGAGGTCAGGCGTTCCAAATCAGCCAATCACTGACGAGGTCAGCATGATACCTGGCCCCTGATTGGTGGAATAAGAATTGTTTTCTTTTTGCTTCTCTTGACAGCTATTGGCACAATCACCGACTCTAAGCTATCCCATGAGATGCACTCCCGCCTATCCAAGCTTCGTTCCATCAACGTAGCATAATCCCAGCTCAACACAGCCACCGATCCTGAGAGAAGTTGGTACACAGAGACACCTAACCGTACCAAACGCTGACGATCAGAGAAAGAGAGTTTCTATTTGAAATAGGAGTTTACTACAGTCTGCGACAAACAGCCCAGAAGTTGAAATCTGTTTGTTGATTTTTTTTACAAGCAAAAAGGTATTAGTTTGATCGGCATCCAATACCGACGTCTTTTGTTGTCATGTTGCAATCTTAGGAGTAACAACAATTGAAACAATAGAAATATGCCCCATCATGCCACTGTTTTCTATAGAACTCATGCATTAGGGCGGACTCAGAGGGCAATGGTTTTGTATCGCTGGGATAGGCATGAGTAAACCTTTTGTGCCTCCATTCTCACTAGAACAAAACAACAACAGCTGAGACACCTGCAATGTATAAGGTCTATTGTAAGTCCCCAACGTTTGACACGCCAACCTGATCCCCCGTAGAGACAGAGATGTCAGTTGAGGCCATCACAAGTCCTTGCAAGTCCCTGCCAAGTCCATCACAAGTCCTCCAGTCCTAATTCAACTCACAAGATATTTAAATGAGTTTCGACAAAGGCATTCCTTTGTTATTGTCCAACCACTGTTACTTGATAATGGATTTTTGAATGGACTTACGATGAACTTGTCATGGACTCCACTACTCCCCCCCCCCCCCAGGCTATTCAAAGCAGTGTGTATGCCCTTGTGATTATTTCCTAGATGTTTTCCCCGCTTCAGTAAAAAGGCTTACCGAATGTCCCCCTTCCTTCCAAGCAAAAATTCATTCTGTTCTTCTCTTTCTTTTTCAAGACAAGTTGCAGATTGCCAGGATCGTGTACCTATACGGCAGCCGTCAAGGACGGGCAAAGAGTTTTTCAGAAGAAAACTCTTTTAAAAGCAGGAAGAACCTTGCTTCGTCCCAAGATCTCGTCAGAGTCAGTCTGTCATTATGGCATCCAGCCCATCTTGGAAGGTAGGAGAAATAGTCTTCAAAACTTGAGAAGTATTTGTTAGACCTGGAAGGCAAGGATGTTGTCCACCGATCTGCATGCTCAGATCGTCTTCAGGAGAGCGATCAGGAGACGATCAGAGCTTACTGCTTGGAACGTCGAGTTTCACAACCAACCGGCTCTTTTCAGAAGCACGCTTCTTTTCAAAAGAGATTATTCCACTCTCAAAAGAGATTATTCCACATGGTGTTACCACAAACCTCACCAGTATACACGACCACCATGCAAAGTTTCAAATCTTATTTATGCCTCAGTTTTGTAGGCAGCGGGCTGTTAAATCTTTTAGCAACTTCATGCTTCAACTGGTAAATTATGTGGAATTGAAGTGCCGCATTTGTTCATCATCACGTTGTTTATGCCAAACAATCAACCAAATTATCTTAGAATCTACCTTAACATATATTTTAAAAAAAATTGACATTTCCCCCCAAAATTTCAAGTACCAGTATGCAACTAATATATGAAAAAATTATTATGTATATTTATTTAATCGATTACTCTCACACTCCGCCAACAGAACCCTTCAAAATTGACTTTAGACTGTACCAGAAGTAGGGCTCTTGTTTTTTCCCAACTGTACTCTATTTTTTACCCAACTGTACTCTAATTTTTACCGACAGAGACTCAATTCCCAAGACTCCCCTGGAATGATCAAGCCCTTCCGTCCAGCCAACCACCAACTTAACCGAGCAGCCAGCTTTCCACCCCAGAATGGGTAAATTACCAAGCTTGTTATTCCGCTGAGATAGCATTTTCAGACTGGTGTTCTAAAGTTACGCTGAACCCACAAAATTATAAAATTTCGACCGCGATGGATTATAATTTCAGACAGGTTAACTGTGCATGTCTTTAGTTTGCTATTGACTATATTTTGGGGTCATTCCTGGAGTGCCGTGGCCTCGTGGTCTGGAGCATTGAATTCGTGCTCTGCGGGCAATTCTGCAGGTTGTGGGTTCGAGTCCAACCTGCGGCTATGGTGCTTGTGCCC
This sequence comes from Patiria pectinifera, assembly GCA_029964075.1. Taxonomy (NCBI): domain Eukaryota; kingdom Metazoa; phylum Echinodermata; class Asteroidea; order Valvatida; family Asterinidae; genus Patiria; species Patiria pectinifera. The sequence goes on along the minus strand of CM057143.1, from coordinate 20,113,594 downwards.
TTGGGCAAGGCGCTTTTTCACTCAGTGCTTCTCCCCATCCAGGAGTAAAGTGGTACCTGTGAGGGCAGAGATGGTTATTATGGTTGACTTCAGGTACTTTGTGCTGAAATGGCTGTACACTCTCCTGATAGGAACATGGTCCGTCAGATAATTATTCATTTTTTTCAATTTTCATCTTTTTCGCAGTGCATCCTATAGAGAAACTGGAATGATAGAGAAAATGTTGGTAAGTGTCCAATGTTAGCGCTTCTGTTTATGATCCGCCATTTTGTGTCCGAACAGTATGTATCACATTATCATACGGATATTTGTTCAGCAAAAGTCAGTTGTGTCGAATCGTGCTATCCACACGTTGTTGCTTTACTGCTTTGGTCGCATTCTTTGCAACGACAACATATAACTTGGATCATTTAATCGGAATACTTCTTGTAGGAGGGGCTATACATTGTGGGGGCGGGGAATGTCTGTTGACTTCATTTTTGAATTCCTATCCTGTGTTAATATTTTCATATTCTGTTTATTGACCTTGTCAGGGCTCCTACGGATTTATTACATGCTGTGACCGTGAGGGCCGTCTGTTTTTCCATGGAAGTCACTATGATGGTAACATGGAGAACCTAAAAATAGGGGGTAAGTTATAAAAAATATGGTTTTTGGTCACAATTGGAATTTTTTAAAAAATCGAAGAATGGGTGAAATAAACATAATTTATCCTTTTTAAGCCTCCTAATGCAAACATACATGCTGTGCCAAGTTGTCCTTGCAGTCAAAATCAATCAAGTGACTGTTTTCAACCCTTGAGAATTCCCAACCCACATAAAGCAGGATTGACTGCCTTGCACTGCTTAAGTAACTTGATACTGCTCTGCTTTGACTCCAGGTGAGTGATAAAACAGCTGTGGCCGCAACTTGCATGCTTTGTCTGTTGACTGAGTTTGACTAGTCACAGTGCTTGCTTGACATATGGTCTGACTGCTGGTGACTAGCCTTTGTTCAAAGTATAGCAGGGGAAGTGGAAGTGAATTTTGGCTGTCTGTGACTGCTTAAATAGCAGGAGGGTTAATTGAAGTTTTGGAGTCAATAAATTTTGTATTGGAATGCCCTGGTCCTATGGTTACATTGTCCAACTCACGTCAAACCCTGAAAGGAAAATTGTGTTTGTGTTCTTAGGCATGACACTTTACTACAATTGCCTCTGTCCATCCAGGTGTAATATGAATATCTGTAGGGGTAGAGACCAGATTGCACTGATCTTTAGCTGCTGAAGAAAACTGGACTCTTGGCCTGATGAACAGGGGCAACAACTGTGAGACACTGATACAATTATTTTTTCCTTTTCTTGACTTCTTGGCAGACCCGGTAGAATTTGAGACCATCCCCGACTGTCGGACCGGTAAACCCATCGCTAGCAAGATCATCAAACTCAGCCCAGGGACCATCTCCAATGAACTTATTTCCGAAGAGACCTTGTCGGGCCTCGTCGTGCAGGAAGCTAAGCCAAGCCGGCTGAAAACGGTAAGCAAAACTGTGGAAATATGTGGATTGAAAGACTTATAATAATACAAATAATAATGGTCTGTATTTATTTGTATAAAAGCGCACGTATCCACCATTGTTGGTGCTCAATGCACTAGGTCAATATTACCCTGCTCAGTGGGCCAATGAGACATTCCAGAGACAATCTCAGCTCCCTAGGGAGTATACAGCTCAATGCTGCCATTTCGGCGCAAAGCAGCCTAAATTAATCACAATAACCATCTATGCCCTCACATATACCCATTTACTCCTGGGTGGGGTGAAGCAATGAGTGACAAAGTGCCTTGCCCAAGGGCACACACACCAAAACACCAGGCTGGACTCGAACCCACAACCTGCAGAATTACCCGCAGATCACGAATTCAATGCTCCAGACCAGACGTAACATTCTGAGTGGTATTCAGCCCATGCCCTGCACACCAATTGCAGACATGTATTTAACTTACTGCTCTCTCGCTGTCGCTCGCAGTTTGAGGCAGTTCATGACCTCTTGGACATTCTGTTGATAAAACTTGGGCCCAAACTCGTGGAGCTGCTAGCTGCTAATTAAGCAGAAAATACTGCATGGCAAAATCACATGTTAAGCAAACTTCAGATGAGAACCAGTGACAAGCAGTATAAATTAAATGACATTTTGGCTGGTAACCTGTTTCTGCTGAGCGAATTTATTTTTCTGTGTGTTTCGATTGTGTTTACAGCCAGCCGGTTGTCCAACAACGGCAGAATACGGACAAGTTGCCTACGAAATAAACGGCGTAAGTTAGCTTCATTTATCTCTTATATCAGGGAAATCCACGCACTGCCACCGTGGATTCCCCCAAAGAATTAATGTCATGGTAGCTTTTGGAAGTCTGAAGAAACCTGTACACTGAAGAAAGTCAAGAAATTTCTTGTTTTTTACAGATGGTAGGGCAAAACCTGAAATGAATATTTTGCGAGAAAATTTGTAACATTGGGCAGAGAATAAACATCCTGATCCAAATTTTGTTACAGGAAAGTTTCTTCCTTGCATACGGGATTGAAGACATGTACGACAAAGGGCGCCCTCTTAAGAAAGGCGACAAGGTGTCGTTCTTTCTTGCCACTGACAAACGGTAAGCATTGAAATATTTTCCTGGTCATATTATATAGGAAAGTCTGAGTGTATAATATTCTTGTTTAAAAAAAAAGAGATAAAAACTACCACTAGCCTGTTTTTGTCGAGGAAATATTTTCCGTGCTAAGCAAATTTCTAGGTGGAGCAGCTCAAAGAAAATTGGCTCCATCTACTGTTATTTAGGAAATTTTGAGAGTAACATATTCATGTGTTCAAAAAGATGTAGAAAACAAAAACAGCAACCAGCTTTGCTGAGGAATATTTTCTGTGTTAAGCAAACGTCTGGGTTTTGTAATAAAGTTTGCCCCTGGTCATATTATTTAGGAAGTTCTCAGAGTAACACATTCCTGTTTTAAAAAAAACAAAAAAACAATAACCTGTTTTTCTGGAGGAAACGTATTTTGTGCTTACACACTTGCAAGGTTTAGCAGCTTCAAAGCTTCAAAATGCTCTAGGTGTTATTATTTAGGATATAAACATTTTCATGTTTTTTTTTCCGGAAGGAATGGCAACGTGCAGGCTCGTAGGATCCGCATGGTGGAACCAGTCCAGGTGCCGATGTACCAAGGCGTGGTCTGCTCCATGAAGGAGTCCTTTGGATTCATCGAGAGAGCTGATGTCGTCAAAGAGGTAAAAGGCTGTGTGCCTGAACTATAGAGGGCGGTATTTGGTCTGCTCCATGTTGGCATAGTGGGGACGCAATTATTTTTTTCTGCAACCAAGTATAGTCAATGACCATAATGCGCATGCTTCGGTTGGGAAAGGAAAGGCTCTCGGACTTAACTTCCGTTTTAAAAAAATCTTCCAGAGCCATGCATCAGGAAAAAAATTTATTTCACAATTTTGAAAAGAAAATTCACTTCTGGGAAAAAGAAAAGAAAAATGTAAAATTACTGGGACTCAAACCTGCAACATTGTGGCCACCGACCTAGCGTAGAAGGCCACAGTGATAACAGGCTTTTTGCCATGGAATCTAAACTATACGAAGTTATGTTTATCACATGACATAATTTATTCAATCATGTGATATGTTTCACGCATGTGTATCAAAATATATGATTTTGCCAGCCTGCAGAAGAAAAACTGCAGTGGGGACACCATGAGAAAGTTTTAATACAGAACTATGGGTTAATTATGGGTCGACTAACGGTCATCAAACATTCTGGTCAGACATTTTTGATAAAAAATCTGGATATTTTTGTAGACATCTGATGCAGCACCAAAACATTTTTTTAATACGAACTTATTTTTTTCTACAGATTTTCTTTCACTACAGCAGCTTCACAGGGGACATCAACGACCTTCTACTTGGGGATGACGTGGAGTTTGAAGTTGGATACAGAAATGTAATTCCTTAGTTATTTTTTTTATCACAAACTCATGTCTGTTATATTTTATGCACCCACTTGTCTTTATTCTTTATCTTTGGATAATGTGTATCTCAATTTTCCCGATAGGCATTTCTTTGTTTGCATTGTCCCCCAAACAATTTTATCATTTCCAATCTTGCTGGCTTGTCAAGTTTGTCCCCATTTTCTCATCGTCCCTTCAGCTCTTGAGTGGCAGTCCGCAGGTCCAAGTTGACTCTGTTCTAAAAATAATATTTATTTAAAAACCAAAGGTTCCGACACCACTTTGTCAATTTCTTTGTTCCACTTTTTAAAATAAGTATTGCGCTCCTAATCAGTTTCCCAATTGTGGTGTATTTAAAAAAGAAAAAAAATCTTGTAAATTCAGATGTTGAAGTTCTGTACAATTATTACACTACAAACGAACCTTGAAATTTATAAGCTAATTAATTAAAAAGGTAAATATTGTAACTCAGTGAAAATAGTTTGTTAAAAATGGCTTTTAAGACAGGATTTACAAATTTCAAAACTGCTTACATAATGGGTGCAGCTTCTAGCTAATACCGCAAAAATGGAGTCTATATTTATTTAAAACCTCTTTTCGCAACTAAAATCTGTCAATTAAATTTTGTTTCTGTGACAATAGGACAAAGAAGTAGCCATCAACATCAAGAAACTGGCCACCGGCACCGTCATCTTTGAGGACATCGGCGACAAGTTGGAGGAAGGGACCATCTCGAAGACCATCCCTCGCTTCACAACCAAGAAAAGTAACGACCCATTCCCCGGCAAACTCATCTACGTCCTGGAAGATGGAGGGTATGTCTCAGAAGATTCGGACTTGCTCTCCCGTCTCCATTTTCAAGTTTCACTCAGGAAATATAATTTTTTTCTCGCTAACGGATGTTGATTAACTCACTATTTTTGTAACCATACGAAAGCTATTCACTATTGAATGAGACATCAAACAAAAAAAATCACCCATATTCAGTTATAGAATTATTACATTACAAATTAAAATTATTTGAAGCTCAAAAATAATTCAGCAACCCCAAATTAAAGCCTTTTTCGGAGAGTTGCAGACACTCAGAAAGTAAAAAATGGAAATACCAAGTGAAAAATTGCAACCGTTTTACAGGCATGAGATTTTTCAGACTTTAATATGAAATCCGACTTTTTGAATCTGAGAGAAAGATATCTGTTTAGAATGAAATGCATCTTTTAGACCTTTCATGCAGTTTTCAGACCCATTTTTAAATTGACAATATCGTACCAGATCTGAACCATTGCAGGCTGTGTTGCCGATTTACGAGAACTTTTTAGCATAATTTATAATTTTTTTTTTTCAGTAAACGTGAGCTTTCCTACGGAGACAAAGACATACTGAATGCATACACGCTCTGCGTCGGTGACATTGCCAAGTTCAACATCGCGACGGACAAACGCGACCATCTACAGAGAGCCACCAATCTGGAGTTGTCGGAGAAGACCTTTAAGGAAGGAAAAGAAGTCCGGGAAACGGTGAGTCTGCAACCAGACCATTCTTTTCATGTGGTGGTTGGGTGGTTAGATGTCTATACTTGTAAGAAGGAGGTCTCAGGTTCGAGTCCCACTCAACTATCTTGTATGTTTTATCTCGCAAACCGTTGAACAGCCTTTACTATACAGTGCTTTTGAAATTTTGCCAGTGAAGGGCCAAGCACCACTATTGAAGTCATATCGATAAGCCCACAAAGGGTTTTTTTCTGTAAAAGTTGAAATGTTTGACCTTTAGCTTTGTGACCTTTGACCCAACAGGGTATCATCGCAGCTGTCAAGGATGGCTTTGGATTCATCAAGTGTGTGGATCGAGATGCTAGGATGTTCTTTCATTTCAACGAAATGCTGCATTCTGTAAGTTCACAAGACAATTCTTCTTTTGATCTTACATTTGGGATGATAAAAGAACTAATTTTGTTATGGTGTAAAAGTACAATTCCTTGATTTTTTGTTCAATTTCCAAGAAGTGCTGAATCCTAAAAGGCCTAAAGGAACCCAAGGAGAAAAGATGGTTGTATTTTTAGTTAATTTTTTTTTAGGTGGGAGGAAAACCTTTGGAAAACATTCTGGGTCGATCTACAGAATTGGGTACTGATCATAAAAATCTATCTCCGTTTTGGGCTAAATCTGAGTTGTGTTAGAAATTTTATCAGAGAATTTGATTTTCCAAATACTAAGGTAATTTAAATTTTTGTTTGTCTGCAGGGTGACATCCACATATCTGATGAAGTGGAATTCTCCGTCATGACGGTCAGTATTAAATCTACCTGTTTACCCAAAAGCTTCCAGATGTATTCCATTTCAATACTTCTCTTCACATAATTCATCTCATCTTTTTTTTTAATTTTTTTTTTACTTCCCATTCATTTTCTTCCCTACTAGGCACAAAACCAGTCACTTTGACCATTTTTTTGAAAACTGGGATTTTGGGAAAGGACACTGAATAAGCTTTCCATTGATGTTTAGAATATGGGAATCGGACAAAATCTGACGGAATGATAGGTTTTTTCAGTTTCCAATTGTCAGGTTTCGAACTTTTTTAAAACATCAAGAAATTTGCCATTAAAGTTTCCTCAAATGAACTCCATAGGAAATGTGCAAATTAACATCATTGAAAGTGAAATATATTCATTAGTATAGCTTCTAACGCCTAAATCTTAGTTTTGATAATTTTTGCCTGTACAATGTATTATAAGTTGTATTTCAAATTACAGCTGTGCATCTTCTGACTGGTTTTATGCCGGAGAGTCACGTATTTATACTGAATTAATCTTCCAGGACCCAACTCAGCCCCAGCGGCAGATTGCTACTAGGATCAAGAAGCTCCCCAAAGGCACCGTCACTTTCCAAATAGTCCTACCCCAGCGCCTGAAGGGATCGGTCGACAAACTGCCTGATAACTTGGTAGGTTCCAAACCACAACTGTCAAGAAGATCTGGTAGATGTTCCCTGGTTTTTAGTTTCCAATTTTTCAGTTGCAGTTATTCACACGTGTGTCCTGTGTAAAAGAATGGTAATACTAACGTTTTGTTGTTGTTGTTTTTTCCAAACAGTGGGGGCGCAGCCCAGGCAAAAATCGTGACCACACTCCAGAGCTGGGCAGCATCAGCTACCAAGATAACGGAAGTGCCAAGTCCGTCAAATTTCACGCCAAGGATACGGACGTGCGCATCCCACCAGATCTGGGTGATGAGGTAGATATTAAAAGACAACATTGTACTGTGGAGTGCCGTGGCCTCGTGGTCTGGAGTATTGAATGCGTGGTCTGCGGGTAATTCTGCAGGTTGTGGGTTCGAGTCCTGCCTGGGGTCATGGTGCGTGTGCCCTTGGGCAAGGCACTTTGTCACTCATTGTTTCTCTCCACCCAGGAGTAAATGGGTACCTGTGAGGGCAGAGATGGTTATTGTGGTTGATTTAGCTTCCTTGCGCCTAACAGGCAGCATCGAGCTGTATACTCCCCAGGGAGCTGAGAAGGTTTCAGGAGTGTTTGCCCGTTGAAACAGGGAAAATAATAATTGTAAAGCGCTTTGATACCCCGTTGCGGCGTAAAAGCGCTATATAAATGCCTGCTATTATTATTATTATTATTATTATTATTATTATTACTGAATTATTATAATGGAACGTTATAATGTTCTGTTGCATATTTATGTGGGCATACTGTAGATGGAGACCCTGTTTATAGCAGAAAATTCCGTGCTTAGCAGGGCCGCGAAATTGGTTCCTGCGAAGAAGATGCTTAGCAAGTTTTTTTGGTTTGGTACTCCTCAGGTGGAATTCAACATTGCGGAGGTGAAGAGAGATGGGTCTCGCCTAGCTGTCACCATCGTGGTGCTGAACCGTAGCGCTAAGACCAGCAAGCAAGGCTACATCGCCGTCTTGAAAGAGAAGTTTGGATTTATAGAAGCAGACGATCACGACCACGAGGTTTTCTTCCACTACAGGTAAGCAGCTTCAGATACATACTTGACGAACCCAAATGGGAATTTGTGACGTCTTATACAATCTGTTAGATCACTGGTTTGCATGAATGGATTTCCATGGCATTTTCACTGAGTATATTTAATATGCTCCATCAAGATGAAAAACTCACGTTAAGTAATTTTTGAGAAATGGAATACAATCATGATGCATTTTGATTGACTTCATTCCTGCAGCTCAAGTTTGTTTTCGTGATTTTTAATGGGATCTGCAACTGCAACCATGTACGTGGTATGATGTAGAGGCGTTAACCAGGTTTTAACCTTCCAATGTTGTCCGTTGTGGATGAAATAAAATTGAAATTCCTTCTGCCAACAGCGAATTTTCTGGCGATGTGAACGATCTCGAGGTTGGAGATGAAGTGAGTTACTCTCTCATCCGCAAAGGACCAAAGATCAGCGCTGAGGAGGTCACTAAGCTACCCAAGGGAACCATCCCTGTAGAGGTCAGTTGCTCAGTTTTCATGTTTTTTACATATATTTAAAATTAAATTTTTTATCAAACAAACTGGATATGCTTTTGTTTTAGGCTTTATAAAAAAAATGTCATCGTCAATTTTTGTTGTCTTCTGGCACAGCCCAAGAAGCCAGGTGTTCTCCAAGGTAAAGTCATTCGTCCGTTGAGGAACATCGACCCTCAGCAGGCTGAATATAACGGCCTGATTCAAGTCATTAACGAAGGTAAGAGATAGTGCCCTCTACAGACGAATCCAATGATCACAATTACAAAACATTACTAAGGCTTCGTCTGAATGACTTGGCTACAGCTTAGGATTACATGCGTGTCAATGGGAAGCGGCTGCAGTCAGCTGTAGTCGCTTCCCATTGACGTGGTGGCTCACATTTGTGTGCTGGTCATGGGCATTCTTAAATTGGAGGCGTTTATAAATGCATTATTGGCCACCTAATGGTTGCAAGTGCATTGAGTCTGCACGTACGGAATCATCCTGATAATGGCTTTTAATGTTGGTCGGTGAATTAGTCTGTAGACTTTAAGGATAATTTTTTTCACATTGCAGTGAAAGTGTGTATTTGAATGATCAAAATCTCCACAAATTGTAGTATTCCATGAATTCCTGTTCTGCACCAATATTCATTTGACATGGACTGTCCTATTCCTGCCGCGTTCTCGTTCTTCTTTAGATGAGAGCGAGGGCGCTGTTTACCCCTACTGCATCGTCAGCCTGTCGGACAAGCACGACTTCCTACAGAGAGGGGACCCGGTGCAGTTCCAGCTTTGCTCGTCCGTAGACAACGGCAAGGAGTGGGCCTGTAACGTGGTCGCTATCAGGAAGATTCTACGCACTCATGTGGACTGCATCAAGGGACATGTATGTATACAATTCAAAACCCTAGCCCCCCACCCATCACAAGCCCCTGAAAGTCCTCACAAGTCCATCACAAGTCCCTGCAAAGCCTCACAATTCCATCACAAGTCCCTGCAAGTCCTCACAAGTCCCTGCAAGTCCTCACAAGTCTATCACAAGTCCTCACAAGTCCATCACAAGTCCATCACAAGTCCTCACAATTCCGTCACAAGTCCCTGCAAGTCCTCACAAGTCCCTGCAAGTCCTCACAAGTCCCTGCAAGTCCTCACAAGTCCATCACAAGTCCCTGCAAGTCCTCACAAGTCCATCACAAGTCCTTGCAAGTCCTCACAAGTCCATCACAAGTCCCTACAAGTCCTCACAAGTCCATCACAAGTCCTTGCAAGTCCTCACAAGTCTATCACAAGTCCTCTCAAGTCCATCTCAAGTCCCTGCAAGTCCCCACAAGTCCATCACAAGTCCTAAGTCAAGTACAAGCTATTCAAATGAACTTTGTCATGGTTCGTCCACGGTTACTTGTGAAGTCAGAGACCTAGCAGTGATCAATAATTTTGAGTGTAATCAATGATATATCAATAATTTTGAGACTGACGTTTAAGGGTTTCCTTTCCCGCAGTTCGGTTTCTTGAACTACGACCCCGGCGAAGGCAAGAAGCTGTTCTTTCACATGAGTGAGGTGCAGGACGGATTCGACTTGCATCCCGGCGACGAGGTTGAATTTGTGCTGATCCAGAATCAACAAAATGGCCGCCACAGTGCCATAAACATCCGTCGACTCAGGTGGGCAGGGCTGGCATTAGGATTGATATTTTCCATCTAATTTTTTGTTTTGAAACTGCATGTAAGAAGACCCCCTTTGAGTAAAATTAAAAAAAATTGAAGTACATATATCAGTTAAATTGAGTTATTTTTAAGTGAATTTGTCCTCCTATTTCAACAGCGAGATCCAACGTCCAGGACACCTCAGCCGTCTCAAGAGTATTCCAAGTGAGGAGAAAGGACCGCGTATGATCGCCACCAGAGTACCCAGAGGTCCTGACGGAACCAAAGGATTCAGCCTTGCCCGCACAACCCAAAATGGAGACAACGAAAAGGAAATCTAAAAAGAAAGACCCTAAAATACTAAATCCGAAAAAGGGTTTTTCAGTTTTGTGGAATGGTTTTGTAGTTGTGAGTTGTAATTTTGGGTGTAGGGTTGAAAAAAGTCAAGCTTGCCTGACGGCTGACGGGATTGATATTTCGAAGTTGAAGAATTGGGGAAGATGGAACATCATTGTGAGGGTCAATGGGGTTTGTTTTAAAAACTCATGAAAAGTAAACGTGATGCAGAATTCCGGTGAAAATGTCTTTGAGTTGATATGCAAATAGACATTTGTTGTCGTGGTTGAGTGAAAAATACCAATTCAACTTTCAGACCAACTGAGTGTTGAAGCAAGGTAGAAAACGTGAAGAAAAAAAAATATAAAAACTTAAGTACGAAAAAGCAAAGAAAAAACAACAAAATATTGAAACGAAATCTGACAAATGAAAAAAAAAAAGAAGAAAAACTTACAAAAAAAACGAAAAAAAAAAAAAAACCAGAAAAATTTAACCAAATAAAAATTAACCAAAAAAAAGAAAGAAAAAGTTAGATATTTACAATGAATTAAGAAGGAAAAGAGGACTACTGCCAAGAAGGTATTATTGTGAAGAAGTATTAAATTAAAAGAATGAATTATACATTTTTTTGCGAGAAAAGTTTTTAAAAAATTGCGCGCCCCGATTCTGCCCAAATGCTTTCATCGAGCTCGTGGCCAGAACTGGCATTGATATGGCCCTTGTCAAATTGGGTCAGTTAAATTTTGTATACCATTAGTCAGGAAATCTTTGGCACCCATCTAAATCACAAGTCAAATCACAAGTCAGTCACAAGTCAACACAAGTCAGTCACAAGTCAATCACAAGTCAATCACATGTCAATCACAAGTCAATCACAAGTCAGTCACAAGCCAATCACAAGTCAGTTACAAAGTCAGCTACAAGTAAAGTCACAAGTAAAATCACAAGTCAATCACAAAGTCAATCACAAGTCAGTCACAAGTCAATCACAAGTCAAGTCACAAGTCCAGTCACAAGTCAGTTACAAAGTCAGTTACAAAGTCAGTAACAAGTCAAGTCACAAGTAAAATCACAAGTCAGTCACAAGTCAGTCACAAGTCAAGTCAAAAGTCAATCACAAGCCACATCACAAGTCAATCACAAGGTAAATCATAAGCCACATCACAATTCAATCACAAGTCACATCACAGATCAAGTCACAGTGCATGAACAGTGACTAAGAATTGGCTTTGTTACATGTCATTGGAACAGCTCGTCTTGTCACCGGACCTCTGAGGACCTCTGATTGACTTGTAAAGATTTGACATAATGACGTCATAATGACGTCAAGACATAATGACGTCATCTTTCCTATGAGAGCCAGGTGGGACGGCTTAGCTCTTGTAGCAAGGCGCACACGTAAACAAAGCATGACGTCATTACGTCTTGGGTCTATTCAAAATATAACTGGGTCCTGAATATACGAAACCGATCAAAGTGGTTGCAGTGTCCTTGAAACAACTAAATTTGGCAAAACAATTACTTTGTGACAGGTAACTTGAATCCCCCCCCCCAAAGAAAAACACCCAAAACAATTCAAATATTGTACTTATGAAATACATGTATATCAATAGGAATAATGGTTATTGCAAAACAACATCTCATTTTTATGGGTCTCTCTGTGATATGATATTGGCAGTTGTTACTCAAGACACATGGGGGGAAAACAATTTGTTGGAGTCATTTTGGAAATTTAAAGTACAGTCGACTCATTAATACAAACTCTGCTAATACAAATTGTGGTCATAGTGAACATAAGGCCTTGGTCCCGACTGTGCATGTATATGCACCGATGCTGATAAAATTCTGAAACAAACTCAGGTCTGGCTGAGTTTGTATTAACGAGAGTCGACTGTAGACGACGTGCAATTCTTACAGTCCGCGCAAGGTATCAATTGCATTTGTTTTCAGTATTAGTAATGCTGACATTTTACCATTGGGAGAAACTGTGAAAAATGAACCAGTGGCGCACCCAAGGGGGGGGGGGTGCCTCGGGGGCTTGAGACCCCCCAAGAGGTTGTCAATTTTTTTTTGATTTTTTTTTGGGGCATTATTTTTTTTTAGTCCCACGATTTGGCCTTGGTGATATGAATGTGGCCTGTTTTGGAGTAGTATAATAGGGGTGTAAGTGGCGCCACCAACGTCAAAATAGGCCGCCCCTCCAAAAAAAGCCAAATTTTTTTCTGCGGCCCAAAATTTTGGGAAAATTGTTCTGAAAAAAATTCAACTTTTAACAAATTTGTAAAATTGAGCCCCCCCCCCCAAAACCCAAATCCTGGGTGCGCCACTGAAATGAACCAAAATATCAGTTATGGATTCTTGGTCCAAAGTCTGAAATGTGAGATTTTGTATGAAATGAACATCAGTTTTAGAAGGGAAATGCTACAGAAGGAAACCAAGTTAAATTCACAAGAGTGGATGCCAGTCTCATCATGGTATCAAACACTGACCAGTCAAGTCACGGACTCCTTTGTCTTAACCCCTATAATGATATGCATGATCTATTGATCAGACTTTCAGGTCAAATTTATCAATAATATGGTTGGAAAATTATGCCAAAATGAAGTCTAAAAAGAGATTGAAATAAACCAACAACTCTATAACATTACAAAGTGTCATTTGAAAAGTAATTATCGTTTGTGTTTTGTCAACCCCCCCCCCCCCAAATAATGTGCTTGTCTCAAATTCTAAATATTTTACACTGATGTATGTCAAAATATGACTGGAATGTTGTTTAATAAAAAGGTCTTGCCCTTCAATAATAGTTTGGTATTTGGTAGATTGGTATTTCAAATTCATAATGTTGTCATTTTTGGCACCACATAGGTATTTGAATAGGTTGGCCAATAAAATCCAAATGTTATTCCAAGTTCTTTTTTTTAGTGGTTATAATGATCAATCAGCCAATTTCAACCAAAATGAAACACGGTAAAAAAATTACATATATGTTAAAAAAAAGAAGAGACAGTTGATTTTATCAATGAAACCCAAAAGCAAATTACTAAAACAATTTCTGTTTTCTTTAAAAAAAAAATGTGTGTGCGCTGTTGATAAAACGACGTGCCTTGCGGTTGAGAGACTACGCACGTCTGGAAACAAGGCTGCAGGAAGGTTTCCGTAGGTGATTGACCTTACTTTGACCTCACCGGAAGTGATTCAGATGGAGCCAATTTTTGCATGACGACAGTTTTGCAGTGTAAAAAGTGCTACGTGTCTCTACAAAGTGTGGTAAGTTTGACATTTCGAGCAACCTTAAAAGTGGGAAATTATGGGAGTGCTAGGCTTCAGTTATTCATTTTAAAGCTTTGTATGTGGCGATATTGGTTATTTCTTGCAATGTGATAACGAAATTCCGAGCTAAAAATCTGCAGGAGAACTGGGGTTTTTGTGTATGGTAGCCAGAAGCACATGTGCTTTCTGCACGGTCACGTCTAAAGTGTTGGGAGGCACCAGACTATGTATTTTGCATTTTGTTTGTGTGTTTGTGATTGTGAATTTATTCGTTATCCCTTTTAGGACACCTATTTTTTTTATGAGTTCTGTTCAAAACTGACTTTTGCAGATGACTGTCCAGTACCAAAGTGACTTTTGCAGGCAAAACAGTCTTTTTGCTTCAGATAAACTCATGTTACTTAGTTGTAATTTTGAAAGCACTTTCAACATGTTCAAAGAAAATGTGAGTTTTGTGACTTTCCTACCTTTTTTAGCAGTTCGCCATCTTGCTTTTTCAGTTTATGTTTAGTCAGTTGTTTTGGTGAGTCTTTTAACCTTATAAAATAGGAAAGGGGTCCTAAAGGTAAGGGTTACCAATTTATTTGCGCCCGGCGGTGAGAAACATTTCCAATTTTGTACTTGACTCTCCATAGACTTTGTACACAACTTAACCGCTGAAGTGGCGTCTGGTTGCAACATTCGGAAAGATTCCCATATCTGGCCATCACTTGTCACCCTGTGCACAAACCTAGACTGGTCTGAAAATTTCTGTGTTTTCTTAGTAAATACTTCAATATTTTCCCTGCTAATTTTGACTTTTTAGGACATATTATCACTTTCTGATGGCTGATAGGTCACTGAAGGGAAAAATTATTGATGGCCAGATATGGGAATCTTTCCCAACATTCTTTCCCCACTTTTTTTCATCATAAATTATCTTAGCCCCATAAATGTGGCCAATTTACTGGACGACCTTTGAAATAAAGGCCACACTTGGAAGCGAACACCCGAAAATGTACAACTTTGTCAAGTTTTTATTTTTACATTTAGAGTTTGTAGTTTATTTACGCTTTAGAACTAGAAGCACACTCACCCTCTTCAGCTCTTTAAAGCGATAGAACAGTAGTCGCCCCTTTTTCAGACGTCTATTTTTTGTGCAATTTCGTTTTGGAATTTAGATACGCTAATGTGTGCAAACGAACCTGGAAATTACATGTGATATAGCGCTATCGTTATTTTTTTCAAGGACCTGTGTAGTGGTTATGCTGGGCAAGGTTTGGGTGAGTCCCAGGGGGAATTAGTTGATACAGGAACAAAATGGCACATTCGACTTCAATTTTTTGTATCTGCTAGTCCTCTCCATGTTGACAATTCCCTCCAGCCCTCCAACCCAATGATAAAGTTTAGGGTCGAGGTAACTCCAGCTTTTGAAAAGACATGAATCTGGGACTGAGAAACATTTCCAATTTTGTTAGAAAATACTTTGAAAATGCACTTGACTCTCCATAGACTTTGTACACAACCAAAGAAGTGGCGTCTGGATACTGCATTCGTTCCCATATGTTTTCCAACAGATTCTGCATTCTACCTAAATTATCGGATGAGGGTATGATATATATTGATGAAATAAAAAAATGGTTTTGTTTTCATTCTATTTCTGCACAGGACAATGTTCACAACATTACATCTGCCAAGATAGCTCAAAATTAGCGGCCCCCTGTTTTCAAGCGTCCCGGGGTATACCATCAGAACTATTGCCTAGCAACCATGGGGGCCAATAGCAGCAGTTTCAGCGAGCTGACCACCAATCCGTTCCTGCAGAGGTTTGTGGGTAAAGAGGTGGTGCCGGAGACGGATCCGTTCTGGAACCAGTTGTTGTCGTACTCCTTCCGAGTCCCCCACTGCGGCTCAGACGCCCGTCTCTTGGAGGAGTCCACAATCCACTTGTGTAAAACTCTTGGTACGTGTCTTTCCTTGCAGGACTGCTGATTTTCCGCTTCAAAATGTCTTTTTTCCAATTCCAAAAAATTGGAATGGCATTGTAACCAAAAAAGTCTTTATATGTCGTGTCGTGGAGGTTCACTGAGAATAACTGAACAAAATTTTTTGTCAAACACTTTTGCTACAGAATTTAAAAACAAATTATCAAACAAAACTACCCAAATCTGTACATCATGCTTGAACTTGACAACGCTTACAGAAAATATGGCTATTTCCAATGTTTGTATCTCTTGTGTGCACACACTATATATATTTTTGTTCAAAAAAAGCTGAATTCCGTTTCTCTTCATTGTTTTTGGTGAAATGGAAAATCAGTCGCGCTATCCTTGTCTTAAGAAGATCTTTTTGGTTCTTTTATGTTGAACTTCATGAGCACCTGATACCAGACATTGATGTTACACAGCTGTTATCATGGTCAAAATATTCTTGGAGTCAAACAGGCACAATCCCACATTGTAAGTTTCTGTTTGCATTACCCTGTTTTGGCTTTACAGCTCTTAACAACTTACAGTCTGGTAACCTGTGTACTCTCATCAAAGTCTTCTTGAAGAGGGTGGCAGAATTGAAGACTTCTACCCAGAAGGAAGAGTAAGTTTGGCTTTTTCTTCTCCTTGCTGAAAACGTACAAGAAATGACAGTTTTGGTTTTACTTGAGTTCGGGACTCGGTACTGTGTATTGAGAGTCCCAAAACTTGGGATAGTAAAAACATGCAAAAACAAGAAAATAGACTGGCACATGAAACCAGTTGTCCAACATTTCTATAGTCCTGTGTGACAAGATCCGGTACCCTGTCTCTTTTTGTTTTCATTTCATCCATGTCATGCCTCCAGACTACGAAATAGTCCAAATTTAAAAAAAAAAATGGACATGCATCAGTGTAGTCACAGTCTTCAAATTCAAATCATGTGGCTTCACTCCCTGGTTCAAAGATTGAAGAAAACCTTCCTGTAGAATTTGAAGTGTGACATAAAACTTGGCTTGCGGTTTTCTGAAGACTTCATTTTTTTGGCTTTATGGACAATTATTGATTAATGGTAGCCTGATTTTGTTTAGCTGTTTAGGTTTTTCTGCACCTGGAGTCCCGTCCTAGCTTGTATTTATGCATTCTGATCCTATTTTTGTATCACTTCCGTCTCCCCCTCCTTCAGCCACGTCTTTGTCTGGCAAACCTACAACGCCCTCTTCATCATCCGGAGTTCCCTCAAATACTTCCTGGAGAATTTCTCGGAGGGGCGCATCATCCAGCACCTGTCGGTGGTGGTGTCGGACCCCTCACGGACCGCGGCGTTCCTTGAGGACGGGCTGGATGGGTTGGACATGGCCGACACCGAGGGTAGGACCGTGGAGACTCTCTTGGAGGAGTTTCTGCACTCGCTGGTCACCCTTCTCGTCGAAGTGCCCGTCTTGTAAGTTCTTACGGCTATTAACGCCACAAGGCCCTTTTACACTATCCAAGATCTTTGTGCTCAGCCCAGGTCAAGCCCTGAGATTTTGGCAAACCTTTCTTGGGAACCTCTATTGCAAGAATCCAACCTGGCATAAACATGGGTCCGGCACTCCATTTTGTTCAAATTCAGCCCTGTTCGGGTCCAAAGTTAAAGCCTCTCCTGGGTAGAAAATCCAAATATCAATGGCCGATCCTTGTACATACCTCATTTTAAATGTGAACGATGTGCCTTGTGTTCTATCGGACCGGATTCTACTCACAGTGGACATGTGCCGATTTCAACACAAGAAGGTGAGTAAAACACTTGCAGTAAAACCATGGCCACACCCTCGTACAGTTGAGACATCAAACCAAATATAAAGCAGGGGTGACATTTGATAGTTTCACAGATTCCTTTGACGTGCTCTTGTAAATTTCCGTCACTGTAGGAACTTCAGTTACGTGCTTCACCTTGAAGCTATCAACACGTTGCTGATTGTCTTATCGGTTCAGATGTTCATCCCGAGGATAGCCCACAAGAGTCTCTTCTTTGACTGCATGATGCAAGGCAACTGGTAAGAACGGTCTCAGTTCCTCACTCATGCCCAGTAAGAGTCATAAGGGTCAGACTCAGCGTCATAAGGTTCAGTTACGCGTTTTGCTAGATGCGTGCGGCAGTGCATACTTGAAGCTTCGTGTTCCTGTTCATGTATGCAAAAACACCCAAGGATTCATAGAATCCATGTATGCAAACCTTTTTCAAAATGTTGAAAAATTACTTACGTTTGATGAGATAAACTTCTCAATTCTGTTGATTATGATAGAATATTATAAGACCACTGATAAAACTTCCTTATTGATCTTTAAATTTTTTGCTTGCATGAGAAATGAAGAGATTTTTACCTACCTTCCTTTAAGGAATGCCAAAATCACTCCCTTGGTGTTGTGTACGGCAAGCAAGCAGCAGTTGTACGTGTGTTGTCAACATATATTTGCGTGACGTTCACGCGCCTATCATACATGCAACGTGGGTCCAAAGTGTACACGTTCTGGCGGAAACTCTCAACTTAATCTCTCTTTTAATTAAATAAGCTACACGCCTGGACCCAATTTCATTAAGCTGCTTAGTGGAAATTATTGTTCAGTGCAGCAAAAAAATGGCAGGGAAGAGTTAAGGAATGATTTCTTGCGTGAGGCATTCATATTGATAATTTTTCTCGTTTGTTTTCGGTAGTGCCAAAGACGCCCACATTTTGGTGAAGACCCTCCTGGATCAGTTTGTCAAGCATGAGGAGTGTCCATCAGAGTTACTGAAGCCCCACGAGTCCTCGCCCAGCTTCCTGTATGGAATCACTGCGGCAGTCGCAGGTACAATCAAACTCGGCCCCAGAAATTAATACAGCGAAACATTCCAACCCTTCTCGAGTCCAGAGTTGTTACGAGTTGTCACCAGTCTTATCACAAGTTACTGGATGAACAATGTTGAAGGAATGCGTTTGTTTCAGTTCATCGGAATAGCTTGTGATTTGACTTGAGGCTGGATGACTGGTGATTGACTTGTCTTAGTTACCACTTTGTTAAAGCCTCCCTAAGTGAGTTGTTATTTTCTGAAGCCTCAACAAACTTCAATTATTCAGTTAACTTGTATTAACCCTCCTATGCAAACATGCATTCTGAGCCATGCTGTTACTGGGGTCAAAATTGGTCAAGTGACCATTGGTGTGTTCAAAGTATATCAGGGGACGTGGAAGGAAACTGACTGTTTGTGACCTTTTAAACAGCAGGGGGGTTAAGAAACATTTATATTTTTGGATGGAAAGGAGGTCTTCTCATCTCTGTTGAGCTAAAAGATGCACCTCAGTGATGACTGCAATGTATAACATCTGTCACTGTTAGTGTTTGTCACCTTGAGGAATAATGTCTTGTTCATTTTTGTTGTCATGCAGCGGGGTTGTGGGCGGTCTTGACCTTAGGCTACGGGTCAAGAGGTCACAAAGCGGAGCCGGAGGACCGGGGCTTATTGGCCAATCAGAGCCTGCTGTTACTCATGGTACTGACCAATCACTACACGCACGACAAGGGAGTGCACAACCCATACCGCATGGCGCTCTGCATGTTCTCCAATTCACAAGGTAAGCCATTGTGGAGATCTCAGTTCAAATTGGGGGCGAGAATTTAAATCTGACCTTGCTTGAGAACCTGCTCTTTGGCAGTTCAGGAGCCAGGGACTCCGTGCACAAATACCCCCCTCGATGTTTGGGAGGGACTGTTGAAGGCATTGCCGACGATACTGACAACATTGACAACGTCAGTTGATTTTAATTATCAGTTAATGAAACTTGCATTCAATTCCCCGTCAGGTACTACACGGTGACATGAAAACCGGGAGTGAAACATGGCCTATAACCACCAATCAAACCATTTTCTTTAAATGTGTCTCTGTGTCGTAATATTGGTAGAAGAGAAACATATGCCGTCGATCTTCCCCACAGTAAACAATTGGGGTAGATTTGAAGGTAACTCCCAATCCAAAATGTCCAATAAGTTCAGATAAGGGATGTGGTTTTGTCCATCACAAGTCCCTGCAAGTCCATCACAAGTCCTCCTGTTCCAATTCAACTCACAAGCTGTTCAAGTTAGATTTGACAAAGGCATGTCTTTGTTGTTGTTCTTGTGACTGGACTTGTGATTTACTTGTGATGGACTTGCAATAGACTCCACTACATCCGTAGTTAGGATTATGGTTCTGTTTCCATGCAAACAAAGTCTGTTGTTATAATGCTTAGGATTCCATTGTGTTGATGTTTATTCTCCTCTTGTTCCTCTCAGACGGTGGCACCGCAGTGACATCCGGGGGCGCCATGCCCCCCTTCAAGACAAACTTTGCCAATCTGTACGAGGCGTTTTGCAATCATCTCAGAGAGGACCAGGCCACGCTGCTCCTGTACTCCCTCCTGCATCAGAACCTCAACTTCAGGACTTACATCCTGTCCAAGACCAACATAGACCAACTGGTAGGTTCCATAAAAACCCTCCTTCTCTAGCAAATTCAAGGAAGCCATCCCAGCAGTCAAAATAAACCCAGTGACTGTTTTTTTAGCAGTTAAAATCTCTCTGCCGACATAAAGCAGGAGTAATTGGTTGAGAATGTTTATGTAAACTTGATACAGCTTGAACATTTCCACTGGTGTGTGCTGCTGCAATTGGCGACCACAGACTCTGAGGCAGTTTGGCCTGCCTCTCACTTTGACAAGTGTTGCATATTATTCTGCTGGTCAGGGTTCCTAAACAAAATACCCTAGCTGGTTAGGGTTATACAAGTTTGTATTCTTAACGTCGCAAACATTTGAATATTTCGACTGCATGAGAGAAGCCAGACATTTTCCACCCCTCATCCTGTTGATTTCTTATACTATCTTCTTGCTTCCAGGTGATACCCCTCCTTAAGATTCTATACTACGCCCAGGATCGCAACTTCCACCACATCTACATGGCCCTCATAGTGTTGCTCATACTCAGTGAGGACGATGCGTTCAACAAGAGTGTTCATGAACTGGTAAGTGAATAGTTCAAAGACTGCAGTATGCAGGCACTGGTTTTGGGTGTCTAAAAAGCACACAGTGTGCACAATTGAATATGCACAAACTTTAAAAAAAATTCACATGAGAGGAACACATCTGAACATTGCTGCATGGACGAATACTCCGTGCCCTTCAGTGACAGTGATGTTTTTAACTTTTTCACTGCTGAGGGCGTACTTGTGTGCAGAGTTTCTTGTAGAAGCGCTGCCCATCTGCTGGTTAATAACACTGGGTCTGAAAAAAGTTTCGTCTTTGCTCTAGTTCAAAGGGTTCATGATAAGATGACTCATGTGTTTTGTGCTTTTGTTTAACTAGGTGGTGAAGAATATCACATGGTACACGGAGCGGAGCATCTCTGAAATCACCCTGGGGGGTCTGATTGTCCTGGTCAGCATTCGAACCATCCAGTACAACATGACGGGCATGAGGGTAGGTACACAGTCTGAGCTGGCGATAGTGTTGTGGTCGAGTCCAACCCAAGTTCGGTCACAAGTCTGGTCACAAGTCTGGTCACAAGTCCATCACATGTCAATCACATGTGAATCACAAGTCAATCACATGTGAATCACGAGTCAATCACATGTGAATCACAAGTCAATCACAAGCCAATCACATGTCAATCACATGTCCATCAAATCGCAATCACATGTCAATCACAAGTCCATCACATGTCAATCACATGTCAATCACGAGTCCATTCACACAAGTCAAATCACAAGTAACAGAGGATGAACAGAGACAAGGGAAATCTTCTGTTTATGGTTCATTTGAATAGCTTGTGACTTGTCCCGGGACGGGATGACTTGTGATTGTCCTGTGAGGACTTGATGAGAACTCGCGAGGACTTGTGTTGAACTTCTGAGGACTTTAGAGGGCCTGTGAGGACATGTGATGGATTCGACTGCAACACTGGCTGGCAATGTACTCCGTGCATGCACAGTTGATAGTGTTTGTTTTACTGGTTCGCGCGTGTACAACGCGAAGTATACATGAGCTGAGTTTATTCTGAGTGTGCACAGAGCCATAGTGTCTTTGCGTGAGTGTCAGGTGACGTCGGCAATGCATTCGAATGTCTCTCCCAGTGGTCTCCCCCAACTCTCTCTTCCTTACCGTTGAGGGGGTACTTGTGCACGGAGCCCATAGTTTGACTGACCTAAATTATCAACGCACATAAGGCCAAATTAAAAAAACATGTTTAACGTCCTGCCTTTTTGCAAAAAACAAGATGGCCGCCATTTTTTTTTAAATAGCCGCCATTGGACTCGGGAATTGACATACCAGCTTTACATGGGCTAGATGCAACAGATATGAGGCCAAAATCTGTCACTGTTGAAAATTTCATTTTTTTGTTTAAAAAAAAAGAAAAAAAACAAAACAAAGGAGGCTGCCTTCAAAAACATGTTTGTTTTTTGTTTGGCCTAAGTTGGTGATGGTTGAACTGGGCTCGTTGACTAGTTTGGGACTGGCCTACAAAAATTGGTCAGATCACTGGTTGCCACGTCCACATGTATTACAATGCACAGCAGGGAATCACAACCTTGAGGTTTTGTGATGAAGTAGTTTGACCAGAATGAGATTGGACAAGTATGAAACTCTGGGTACAGCTAGTTGAAGGAAATTAGACCACTCATTGTCAGGACTATGAGGTCGCTATGCAGAAAAGGTTGCTTAAACAGTTCACGTCGGATGATGCGTATACACGCAAAGGTTTTGCGGTATTGGGAATGGATGACAGGTTAACACAAAACAGTATTTGTCTGCGACCCACTCACAGCGAGTGAGGCCGGAAATATCAGGGTGTGCTGCTCGCGGATGACGGCCTGAACCCCTCTGGCATCGAGATTCTTGAAAAACAATCCCGCGCCTGGGTCCGGTCAATGTCAAAATAATCCCAGCGCAAACTGGTTAACAAACTGGTTAACAAACTGGTTAACAAACTTTTGTGCTTAGCCAAAAACCAAATTAAAAATAAATCGGCTGAGAACCAGTTACAAGCAATATAAACTTGGAAGATCTTTTTGCCGGTAACCTGTTCTTGTTAAGCAGTTATTTTCAGTGCTTAGCAAATGCCTGTGCTTGGCAGCTCCATGTTGTTAGCCTCAGTAGTCCTTCCTCTATCTCGGGTCAGAATTCATAGAAAACTCTCCTACACTGTGACATTCATAGAAAACTTTCATACGTGCAACACTGCATGCCTAGTGTAGAGTATATTTTAAGTTTCTCTGAAAACTCTGGAAACAGAAGTGTTGTGCATTACACTTATTTCTGGTAGTAAAATAAGGATTCCTCAAAACCCTATTGGCACTGTAGGCCTCAGTGGCGTAAATCTGTGTCAACAAAAGGGGAATGTAGTCGTATGCAAAAAAAATCCTTGAATTTCATAGACTTTCTGGCAAAGGTGAAAAGCTGGTGGGGAGGGGAGGGGGATGGGTAGACACTCATTTGACAGTAGGTGGCATTCTTCTTAACCCTAAATCCCTAGGGTGTGAGAAAAAAATCATATTTAAAGTGGAGGAGTCAGGACTGTTGGGCTGAATATAATTTAATACCAATACTTAATGTGATGTACATAATGTACACATGCTCCCTTTTCGTCCATCGACGGCTATTTGGTTTTTTTTTTACGTTTAAATTGCAATTTACTTTGATTTTCGACTGGCTTAGATGTTTTTTTGTCCTTACTTTATATTTTCATTTACAACTACTGTTTTGTTCAGCGTAAAATTCTTGGGGTGGGTGGGGGTGACCCAATGGCCCACCCCCTGGTCAAAAAGTGTGTGTGTATGTGTGGTGAAGGGAGGGGGAGGGGGGTATACGTGTATTCCCCCTCCCCCTCCTAGGATTTACACCATCAGAAAGATCGTGAAGAAAAATGGTCAGATATTTCAAGGAAAACCCATAGATTCAGTTTTATTCAAAGACAGAAATGAAAATATAAATAATTTGTAACCCTTGCTTCCTCCAGAGTCCAACATACATTTATACCATTACTTGGGACTGCCCCAAATCTTTACAAATGTCAAACGCTTATTTTTAAAGTTGACTTTATTAGCCTATGTGAAGAGTTCACAAAGTCAAACAGAGATGGCATCATCTCTTGGTCCGACATAAGAGTCCTCATTTCTGATTAAAAAAAACTGCACCACTTACATAACAGGAAGTAATTTCACTTGATCAAAAAACTAGAAGGAAAAAAAAAAAACTCGCCAGTAATAGCGTTGATATAAAAACTAAATGAGTCAGACCACAGAGGTGAAGTGACTTTCTAAATGGATTATGATAGGATTTTGGCTGATGGATTCTGACAGTTGTTGCTCGGCAAATCCTTGTGGAGCCTTTATGTAATTGATGCACTTTACACGTGTCTTGTCAGTTTAGTAAGGTGTGGCCTGATACTAAACAGACGCCCTTTAAGATTTTCTGAATCGTTAAAATTACTGCAATCAAAATTTGAGAAAATCTAAGCCTTGCCATTCGATTTTTTTGTTTTTGAGCTCTATGTGAATTTTTTTTCCCCCATACATTGGCGTCAGGCAGCATTAATGACATGAAAGTTGACTTCCCCTAAATTAGTCCCTGTCGTCTTACGGAGGGTTTTAAGTTTCAGCCTAACTTATCAATCAGCTACAGTCGGTTTCCTGGTAAATAAGCCTAGAAACTTTGCCCCGTTTGTGGTTCAACAACCTGTAGAATGTTGAGGGTTTCGAAGTCAGTCTTGATGGTGGGATTTTAATTTGGAGCTTATGATTGTATCTGTATTTGACCCTATACTCGCCTATAAAACAAACAACGAAGTTGTTCTTGCAAGTAACGATCCAATGGTCAATGTTGGGTTTGCCTGTATTTTTACTAAGCAATTAATGAACACCTTATTTCCCGGAATAGGAAAGGAAATATAGGAATAGGAAATATAGGAATAGGAAATATAGGAATAGGAAATATAGGAATAGGAAATAGAGGAATAGGAAATATAGGAATAGGAAATATAGGAATAGGAAATATAGGAATAGGAAATATAGGAATTGGAAATATAGGAATAGGAAAGGAACAGTTCCTTAGTGATTTCTGAATTCCAATCGTGGATATTTCTATGTTTCTTTCCATTCACCAGTGTATTTTACTAGTGTCACAAATTATACTGCTTAAAAACCTTCTTTTTTAAAAATATTTTTCTGTCAAGTTTAGTTCAAATGAGTCTTGGATAAATAGTTAGATATTTTCCTGTTTCCTCTTTCTATAAATCTTTAAAAAAAATTGTTATGAACAAAAATGTTCCTTGAGCCACAGCTATGGGGGTTCATGCCCCCCCCCCTCCGGTTTATTCATAGCGTCATCAATCCTCTCTTTCCGGTTTTGAGTGGATCTGCCCCCCTCCCCCACCTGCTAAATGGACTCCAGTGACCGTTGCAGGTCCCCTGTTTGCACTCGTCCAGACTTGGTGTCTCCACTTGACAATATCGTGATGCGTGGCCCCGTCCCGTGGAGAAATGTACTTCCCCGTCACCTGTCACAGAAGAAAAAGTTGCCCTCCTGTCTTCCGACGAGTCAGTCTGTCTGTTCAGGTGATTCGATTATGATGATTAACCCCCACTTTGCCCCCCCCCCCCACCCCCGTAATCTTCAAGATTACCCTCCCCTTACCTGTATTTTGAGTTTCCTGTGTCATAGCCATCACCTTTGAGCTATACCTGCTCGTGTTTGCTGTGTCACCGTCGTAGCGTGTCTCACCTAGTTTTAAAAAAGAACCCAGCCCATCTTTGCGATTAGACTCTCTGGCTGCGGAGAGTCAGGTGGCGTCAGGGTTATTGTTCCGGCTGTCCCGTTACCAAATTATTTGATCCTCTGGGGCAGGGAGCAGGGGGGAGGGGTATTGCAGTGGCTTCACGGAGCAAACGATACTGCCTGGGAACCTTGTTAACTCATCCCCCTTCTAAATTTTCTTGGAGACTGCTCCGCGGCGATTGCGCTTGACGCTTATGTCAGGTTCCCCTGATTGTCTCTCCCGCCCGCGGAGGGCAGATTTTATTGGCGTCGATGGTTAACCGACTAAGTGCTGCGTCATTGCCAGTCATGTTGGTGTGCTGTGTTTTAAGGTGATAAAGTTCGGTTTTAGCAGCCATGGGCGGGTAGTTAGATGCAGTGATGATGATTTCTTATGACAGCTTCGAAGGTGTGTTGTAAGAAGGGGTCAAAAATGTGTCCAAATTAACCCTATTATTGTCGAGAGTAAGTAAGATTTGAGGCTTTGCATGGTGGAGATACTAAATAATGAAAGGTTTGCGGAAACACCATGTGTGGATAATTTCTCAACTAAGAGAATGGTTTTGAAAAGAACCAGAGGTATAAGACGGTCAGAGCATACTGACCGGAACGTCGAGTTTATACCTCTGTCGAGAGTAACTCGCCTTGTTGACGAAAGATAATTCATCTTTCACATGTATGTTACATGTATTATACATCTCAGCCAAAATTCAGCCAAATTGAGTTAAAAAAAACACTACCGATTTGTAAAACATGTATGTCTGTGAAATACATTGTTGAGCGAAAAATTTTGAGCCACATCTGGTAACCTGGCAGGTATGAGATTTTTCAGACTTATGTCTGAAATCAGACTTTTTGAATCTGAGAGAAAGCCATTATTAGTGTAGAAAGATAGGCCTATGCTTCTTTCAGACCTTTCATCAATTTTCAGACATTTTTTTTGAATTCACAATCTCATCTCTGCTACCTGGCTATGGCTAGAAATAACACACGTCTATGGCAAGTGGCTTTCAGCTGCTTCCATAGACCTGTGTGTGATTGCAAGAAACTGGCCGTAGTCAAGTCATCTGGACACAGCCATATCAGGACGGTCCTTTCATATGGTGCAGGCATTTCAGCAAATATCGCACCCCTTCCCAAAAGCTGGCTGGCACTCTTGTGGTTTTGTTGGCCGTCTAAACCATTTAGGGGCTGGCGACAGTTGAGGTGGGGTAGCCCCAACTCCCAAAGTCAAGGGTAATGACTTGACAACGTCCCTGTTAAAGCTGCCACGGCTGAATGTTTGCGTACCGTGTCACTGCAAGCAGTGATTTTATATGTTGTTGTCCAACACAGAGACTCAAGTCCAACCACGTGACTTTTGTTGTGGTCACGTGACTTTTGTTATGGTCACGTGATGCCAACTCTAAGCAAATGGTTCTCTTCTGCGCTGCATGTGGATCTTGTTGACGTGTACAGTGTAATGCAGGCAAAATAACATGCCAAGGATGCTTGAACGTTTGAGTTGCCCGGCCTGTTGGCATGATGTCACATGGTCTGTAGGATTCAAACTTTAGTCACGTGGGTTTGGGGAGCGAAGTTTGACCGTGACTACCTGCCTAATAGACCTTTATCATGCTGCCACCATTTTCAGTCATGTTCCCTGTATCCAATAACAGTACTGAATGATAATGTTTGTTTGTGCAAAAAGGAACCAGACTATTTTTCCTTCCAGCCTCGCTTTGGTTACGTTGATTTGAATGGGAAAAAATCAAGATGGCCGCAACATGATAATGGTCTATTACGTGGTTATAAAACCTAGATAAACACTTCAACATTTGTTTATCTAATATAATTAATATACATTTTGATGGAAACCAGTTATATTAAATCCATGTTATTTATTTTATTCCTGGAACTTCAAGATGAAACAGTTCAAAACTCTTTTCTTTAGTGGATCTCGAATTTTCATTTTTAGTTTTCATCGCTTTTTAAGTTTCCAGTTTCAGCTTGTAACTTTGAAGTTTCTTCATTGTAAGTTCAGCTTTCCTTTGGCCGCTCTCCTCACTGTAGATTAGGATATCGCTAATAGTCCGCCGTGACTTTAAGCCGTGACCTTAAGCCGCGCTGCCAACAAAAGAAAACCGCGAGACATCGGGTGTAATCACTGCTCAGTCACTGACGGCAGAGCGCCGCAGACTTTGCGTCTTCTCCTCCGCGGCTTGTTAGCGCCAAACTCCAAACGAGTTCCGACGTGCGGCTAATCCGGCCGGGGTGATTTGCGCGTCATTTTGGCTTATCGGGTTGTCTCTGCGCATTAACCTTGGCGCTGACTCTCAGGTGTGGTGTCCTGGAAGGGACATGTGTGCAGGCTTGATGTCACCAGCTTGGGGACGTATCTGGGTGATGTAATTTTTACAGGTCAATTTTTCGCTGGTCCAAGAAGGCCAGCCTCGTGTCGTCTTTGTACCTATCACACTGACTCACTGGTTTTCACTTCTGAGTCGGGCAGTGCAATCATATATTATAGGATTACCCTGTAGCGCCAATGAATGGGCTAAATTCGGCCCATTGTGTAGACAAGATGGCTTCAAGTCCGCAGAGTTGGAAACAATTCCCAAAATCTCAAAGACTGAAAACGGTCATCAGGATCAGGTAGCTTTGCAATGTAATTTGGAGAGGGAAAAGTTATTAAGTAAGCAAACAGGCAAACTACATAAAAAAAAAAGTGGATTGCCATTGCTGCAAGAAGGCAAACAAGCCAATTTACAAACAATACAAGAAACCTTGTTACACAAATCAGGAAAGTATGAACAGCAGGACAAGCTAGACAACTTACAAGGCAAAATGAAAGAGCTGTTCGTATTCGGCAAGCATTGCACAGATATTGGAACGAAAGAAGGAAATTATGATTTCTAATCAGAAACTTTTAAGCAGTCCCTGTCTTCATCAACTTTCAAACCCAGTGACTAGTCCAGCAAGTTAGAGCAACCGCCTTTCCAGGGGGAGTAAGTGAACAAAGTTGCAAGGCTGAACCGAGTCACTCTTGAACGCCTTGGCTTCTGCAGATATGGCGTTTGATTTCCAACTTCCTCCAGTAAATTGAGGGTGGGCCCACCAGTAGAGTGCAGTTCAACTTTTTTTTCTCGAAAGAGGGGAGAGGGGGGGAAGGGTGGTCTGTTTAATTTTAATGAGGCGCAAAACTTAATCTTCCGAGTTTTCTCTCCAGTGAAATGGATGAGATCAAGGTCCTTCCTGAATTCATTTTGCCTGTTATGTAAGTGAAATGGTTAGGGGCGGGAAAGCTAGCAGAAGGAATGCAAGCGTTCAAAGATGACAAGCCAAGTTCTGCTGAGATACACCGTACACTGTTGAATTTGACATTAGATTGTCCTAAAACTAAGTAACAAAAATTAGTTCACTAAAAGTGTTTTTCTCTATTTAAGTAAAATCTCTTTTTTTTACCCCAAATACCGAGATCAGATATTGGACTTTCAAATACCCACAAATGGTTCCAACGCAAGGCTGCAAGTTACAGAGCCCACATTTAAGAAATGGCCTTGTTGTCAACCTTAAAAGTCATGAATTTGTTTGACGTGGTTATTGAGATCTGACAGATCTACGTAGATTTTGACATTCTCTTGACTTTCATCATGAGTACTTACCAGACTTCGCCTCGCCCTTGTCACGGGGAAGGTGGCTTTGATTGCAAGTCGCAGTGATGACGTTCAATTGTTCATGTTCTGTTATGACCGACTTATATAAATTGTGGTTTTGAGGAAATATTGTGTGTGTTTTCTCTCTTATCTTGGTTGCAAATCTGTATTTTCATTTTCAATGTTAGGTGCTGATGTTTTGAAGTGTCCTGTCTTGTTTGTGCAAAAATGATGACTACATTTATTTTGTGTTGACCTAATTTCCTCAACGTAATTCCACACACTTTTTTTAAACAATTTTTTTTTTTCTCAAAAGTTTACGTACATATCCTGGCAATGTTGGTGGGAATGTTTTTTTTTATGGCCGCCGTTAATTTTGTATACATGCATTTACATATTAAACTCTAATGAATTATCAACTGAAATGTTGATTATGAAATGATGAAGTTCGATATTTTAATGTCGACTTTTTTATACTTCGTTTTAAAACTTTTGCACCAATTGTGTTTTGGCTGTTTTGTACTTTCTCCGTCAGTTTTGCTACGTGTTCAGTTTCACTGATTTCCATGAAATCTTTGAAAACCATCCTCTTTAAACCACAACCATGCCTCCCACTCCCCCTACCGCCCCCCCCCAAAAAAAAAGCCAATTATAAAGCAAAGTACAATAAATTACACAGACCCGATAAGAGTGACAGTGTTTTGCCGATAAGCTGCAATTGAGTTAGGCTGTCTGTAGATTCCCAAATATGATCAGGTCGTTAGGTTTGCTGAGATCAGTCAGTCAGCGGTCCTCATCGTCGGGCCGTGCTGCCGGGGGACGGCAGGGAAATCAGAGGGATTACCGCATCGCAGCCGCCCGGGGAATCGGAATTTACGCTGGTAATTAATTCCAGCTGCTGTGGGTAGCGCCTCGCAATAAAGGAAAAGCAAGAATAAGGTGGTTGGTGCTCTCCCACGGCCTGCAAAGACAAGGGGGGAAAAATTGTGTAAATTGAGCTGTAATGTTGTGTTTGGGACGGTTTTATTGATGTTGATGGATGGTGAATAATGCATGAGGTGGGCGGAGTTAAAGTTGCCTACTTTGACAGGTGGGGGCACCGTGCGGACGCAAATAATGCTGATTCATCTTGAGAAAGACTGAGAGAGGGCCGAGTGGATTTTAAGAATACATGCTGTCCAAGAAAGATCACTACTTCGTTAGAAGAAAACTAATTTTGAAAAAACCATAAATGTCATACAAATTTAAATACAAATATAGTGCTTCATCTTTTCCTCGGACAAAGTGTTTCATAGTTGTTACCCCTGACCGGCATGCTTATATTTTATCCCTGGTTTATATGGTCAGGCAGCCAGGTATGCTGTGAACTTAAAATCAGCTACACTTGCATCGGTTTTATTTCCCAGACCGTTTTTTTATTCCTTGGTGGTTTGGGACGGGGGTAAAAAAGTGATAAAGTGCGTTGATTATGGACATAATGTATTTGACTTGGAGGCAAAATGTGGACACCCAACTTAGTCATAGTTAACCACAAGTCTCGATCAAACTTGCTTCTGTATCTGTCTGTATCTGTATCTGTATATTATAGTCGGTAAAGTATCCCAGGGGAAACATCACACCAACTTAGAGAGGAGACAATGAAAAGAAATTACAGTTATAGAGGTGGGAGGAAAAGCCCAAAAGATATTCTGGGTAAAACCCACGGAATCTGGTAGGGACTGAAAACCCAATCCACATATTGACCCAGGCGGAATTCGAACCCGAGCCACAACGTTGGAAGGCGAGGAAAGTACCGCTACGCCAACCTGACTCCCCTGCTTTTTATTTACATCCTTGAAGTGGCCACCAAGAACAAGACTATTCTTCGTCAGAAAATAAAGACTATTTTATTTTAAATGAAACATAATTTTGTAAAGAGGCACTTATTTTGAATTTGTCTTTTCTGACCCTGACAGGATAAGTACCTCCACACCAACTGTCTGGCAGCTCTGGCCAACATGTCGTCACAGTTCCACTCCCTGCATCCGTACGTCACCCAGAGAATAGTCAGGTACCGTGCCATTGATCATTACTACATAGTTGTGTGACTAGTGTCTGGGTCTCAGACTCAGTCTGATCCAAGCCTCAGTTCCTGTTGTAAAATTCCTGATTCAGTGAATTGAAAATGTGAATGAATTTGATGCAGTTCCCTCTCCATTGATTGCTGTCGTTGATGTGAGCGTGACACAGAATCAACTCAAACTTTCTGACCCATAACTCAGACATGATCTATTTATCAAAGTTTTGTACTCAAAATCGGTTCTGATTCTGTGGTTGGAGGACTGGAGTGAGTTTGGCCAAGCTACCTTGGTCACCTGACCAAGTTTGTTATCGCATTGGTCGTTGCTTACTGTTTGATTAAAGGGAAGGAAGGGTCCGTAAGTAAAGTTAAAATGTGAGGATTTGGGTAGGTTACAGGGTTCAGTTCAATGGTTCACTGTTTCTTTTCGTCTATAGCATGTTCGAGTCGTTGACCAAGAAGCACGATAGGATAGTTGCTCAGCTGAGAGAACGAGCGACAGAGGTCTCGTCCATGGAGGAAGACCCAGAATGTGAAATCCTGGTAAGAGAAACACATTTTTACTCTTTTCCCATTTTCTGTAGACGTTTTTATTCCCGTGGCCTTTGGCACATTGTCTTATTGACACCTTCTAAGATTTCTAGAGCCCTTGCTCAAAAGAAGTGCGTTACCTCTTCCTTTTATGGTTTTAATTAATCAAATGGCTGATATATTTTTTTAGATTGACTTGTAAATGGGAAATTCCACGCTTTAATGTATTTCACTTGTTTGCGTCCTATTTACACTCTGAGTGCTGTGGTCTTAATACTAGTTGGACTATATATTTTCTTTTTTGCATAAACATACCAAATATTTAAGGCTTTTCTCTTATGTTGTATGGTCCCTCGTTTGAGCATGGCATTCTTTGGAATTGTGGTCACTCGCATCACACAAAAAGGCCGAGCCGAAATATTCCTTTCTTTTAATTCAGTAGTTTCCTTAGAGTGAAACTGCAATAACCAAATAAGTATTTTCACAAGATATCTGACAACTAAAGTATCAATGAGGACAGTAAAAATATGTAGACCAATTCAGGTATAGATTCTGGCAAGAACAAGGCTGGTTACTTGCTACATCATAGACTAAACTTGAAAGTTGAATTGCGCACCTTTCTATTGTCTCGTTCGTCCTCCCCCAGCTATCAGACCTAGCAGTCTTGGAGGACAGCATCCGTATGGTCCTTGAGATCATCAACTCTTGTCTGACCAACATGCTGCCTCACAACCCCCACCTCATCTACACGCTGCTCTACAAGTGCGAAAGGTTCTCTGGCTTCAAGACGCATTCCAAATTCTACGACATCATACAGAATATCGACACGGTGAGTTGGGGAGTTTTCTTGGCATTTTGGGACCATGTGGGGACCAAAACATCTCGGGTGAAACTCGCTTGCAGTCGACCAGAGCTGTAGGGCCGTCAGCAAGTGCCCTGAAAACTGAATCTGTGAAAATTGTCAGTGTTCACTTTCGAAGTGTCGTGATCTATCTGGCTGCAAGTTTTGAATGTTGGAACGACAAACATTAATCACTACACATTTACCAGAAGCCTGATGTCTCAATTTTGCACAAAGAATCTGACATTTGTTTAGCGGACAGTGTTGGATTTTGATTGAAGATTTCCAGATTGTTCCTCTCAAAAACAAAGTGTTTTCGTACTTTGCTGGAGAAGATAATTTTCTAAACTAGTTTCCAAACTACCTTTCATAGTTTTCTCAACTATTTGGTTTTCTCTTTGTCTAGGTTCTGGCGTATTTCTCACAGAAGCTGGAGCAGAATGAACATCACAACCTTACCGTTCACCAAGTGCTGGAGATCATCAAGCAGGGAATACTGCAGTGGCCCAGGGATAGGCTCAGGGTAGGTAACCTGATCAGGCCAGTCGCTCCTCTAGTCCCCTCATCGCTTGAAAGCACCCAAAACCCACAGTTGTCAAGTCTTGCAATTCGATCACGAGTCGGTCTCTGTGACAGTGAACTGTCACAAATGGCATTACTCGTACCCCTGTTGCTTTTGAACGAACGGAAAAAACGTTGCAACCTGACGCCACTTCAGCAGTTGTGTATAAAGTCAATTGAGAGTCAAGAACATTTTCTAAGTATTTTCTAACAAAATTGGAAACGTTTCTCTGTCCCAGATTCATGTCTTATCATCATATTTGCAATGACTGACCTTCATTGAGATGATAAATGAAGAAAAAAAGGGGCGTCAGGTTGCAACATTTTTTTTCCGAACGAACTTGTGGTTAACTTGGCTACAGCTCAGAAATCGGCAAAAGATTGACTGTGGTACTGTGTATCCGCAAGTACCCAAGTACTGGCAAAAAAGTACAAAAAGTACAGTTGGGGTGACCAACTGCCCCATCTTGCCCGATGCCTATTTTTGCGGCCTTTGCGGCCTCTGCGTGTACATAGTACAAATCCCCCCCACACACACAAGGACAGGTGCGGATGGTGGCTGGTCAACCAGCTAAATGTATGGTCGCCCCATGGGACGAAGTAGTTGCTAAAGGTGCCCTCTTATGTTGGTGCACGGAGCCCATAGGAAAACACATGCATCCACTGAATCATGGAATCTAGATAATAGTTTTTGCCAAATGCTGAAAATTTATTAAGAAAGAAAGTCTCTGCTACCACAACATACCAAATACATGGGGTGGCAGGGGCAAATCTGGCTTTTAGGAAAGTTGGGTAGGGTGCAACCTCCACCCCCCCCTTTCTAGATCCGCTGCTGGGTGGAGGAATCTGCTGAAAGATGTTCATAAATTCTGACATATTGACAGTCACTGCCACAGGATTGTGCAGGATTCAGGCAGTGGTCACCCCTCCACGGATCATATTCAAGAAATAATGGAGGAATTGGCAGGATTCAGGCTGTATGCCATTTTTCCATTAGGCTAATTGGAGGATTTTGCAGGATTAACGCTACATCCCAGCAAAAAGGCCTAGGGAGTTAGGGTTGAAAAAGCTGTCAACAAAACATTTTGTTTGTCTCTCTCCCTCCAGAAATTTCCCGACTTGAAGTTCAAGTACGTGGAGGAGGATCAACCGGAGGAATTCTTCATCCCGTATGTCTGGTCCCTGGTCTACCACTCCTCCAACCTGTACTGGGATCCAGACAGGATTGAGCTCTTTACACTCAACTCCAGCTAAGAGACGATCAACCAAAATGAAGCCAAGGCGGAAGGGAGGTAGGTGATAAAACCTACTCTTTCTTCATTTTCTTCATTGGTGATAATTTTTTTCGAAATGGCAGTTGTGATATGTGCCGTGGACGATTGAAAAATAACACCAAACAATATTTGCTTTGATTGGAATGGAGTAAGATTGTGATTCTAAGCATCGCTACGAAGGTTGTTTAACAGGAAGACATCAGTTTTGTGGATTGGCACTACAGATGTTACGTGAGGGCTCCCGCGATGTCTTTTAAGCTTACAGATTGTACCCATCCACAGTTATTTTGAGACAGTGTCACAACGACATGCATTGCTTGTACGTGAATGCAACACACAAACACTGACTGATCAAAAGTGGTTGCGCTGATGTCACCCGTAAACAGTGTTGTGCAAAAACTGAAAGTTATGGATTGCATCCCCTTTGTGTTTTTAACTCTGCTTGCCTGGAATAGCCCGAAGATTTATGACTTTGATAAAGTGACAGACGTTTTGTTTTAACTGGAGCGTTAAGTTGATGCATCCTTCTGTCACTAAATCCTGCTTGATGCAGTTGCACTTCGTGGGAAGGAATTGCACTGCTGTGCTCGCCTACTGAACGTATTTGTTGCCTGATGTTTCGTTCGTTCTCCTGATGTAGTATCCTGGCTGCAATGTGATTAACTGTGGTACTGTGAAATTGCACAATAAATGGTCTAAAAACCTAGAACAGACAACAAGTTTAAGAGGAGCGATTTGTCACAAGGTTCATCAAAAGTGGAATTTCTAAATGCTACCAGAGGAAAAACACCAAGATGGACCATCACAGGTATCTCGGATAGTGAACATTGATATTTTTTTATCAACTTGGTTTTCTGGATGGTCGAACAATGAGCATTCTCATCTCTTGGACTTCTGACAATATAAAGTGTCAACAACTCCTTTCGCTGTAAGCTGTTGGAAGTGGTGCTTGTCGTATGATGAACCATCACACATTTGTTTTTCTCTGTGTAATATTTTAAAGAAAGAAATTGACTGGAGTAGGGGTTTGAACCTCCGAATTGCCGTTCCGGTGCTCTACCAACTGAGTTATCCGGCCCGCCCTATGTTGGCGGATCCCCATTTTGTGAATGTCTTTTTTTCAAGGGGCGCTAGTCGGAAGCCATAAACTCATATATGGTGTACGACTTTCTACCAGCATCATAAAGTTAGATTTAGCACAAGTGTATGTAGATAAATAAATGAAGAAAAAAAAGTTGTGCAATGAAAAACTTGTAAATAGCATGTAAGGACTCACAGAGTGCTGTGAGCTTCTTGACTTCTCTTCCAATTTCTCCTTAGTTTTTTTTTTAAACATACACAGATTACTGTGATTAACAGAACTGTATGGGAAGAAAACATGGTTTTTTTCACCCGTTTGTTGACATACAGTATGATGTTGCTTGGTGTATGATGCTTTCAGCATTATTTGGATTTGCGTAGAAGTTCATGGATTGCAAGGACAATTTATTAGAGTGAACCGATTTCAACTCTTGTAATATAACATGGTTCGTTAGCACTTTAGTAACTATCTTAACCTAGGAGAGCAATTGCTCTATGGTTGTTTTTTTGATAATTTTGCATTACAGCATGTACAGAGGGCACATTTGTGCAGCAACTTCTTTGAATCTCTAGTTGTCGCCAAAATGACATAGTCAGTTCTTGTAATTTTACATTGTGCATGCATGTCAGTGCATTTTCATGGTCCGTTTTGAAAATTGTATCAACCTGTTAAGTTTTGGTTTGATAGTTTACAAAAAAAACTAGAGTATAGTGGTGTGCATCTACGGGTAGTACTGGGACCAGGTACCGATGCGTACAAAAACACAGGTTCCTGCGAACCCGTAAAAAAAATCCCAATCCTAAAAGTCAAATCCTGGAAGTTGTGTGAAGGGCTTTATAGCTTTGTAAACTGCAAGTTTCGTGAGCGTCATTTGTCATGCGTTAAAAATGCGCATAAATGTGAAATTTGTTTAGGTTTTCCATGTAGCCTGGTTTTCACTTTGAAAACTCCCCGCAAATGGCATTTGAAAACTTTCTTTTTCATCGTCTGAGAAGTTACTAAGTATTTTCTAAAGTTGGTTACGGGTACCCGATTCCATAATCTGGAACCAGTTCCTGACGTTGACGGTCGGGTACTCGGGTACCCGGTTGCGATGCACACCCCTAGTAGAGTAATATTTTGTCTGTCTTGTTCGTCATTTTGAAATATTCAATCTGCGTAGGTATATCTGCATCTGTAAGATGCTGTGTAAATTCCTTGATAGGATGTAACTTTGGAAATATATACGGAAATCGTAGTCAAAATATACTCTTGTGTATATATTTGTAAATAATGTACTATATTAAACTAGAGTGCATTTGGCCATTTTTGAGTATTGAAGGAACAATTTTTTTTTCCAAAAAATGTCAAAAATCTATGTTGGTTTAGTTTATAGGCTGACATTTTTTTCAACTGATTATAATTTATTATTGCTTTAGATGATTAGGTTTCAGCACTTCTCAGAGTTTTATTTGAGACTTTTTTTTTTTATTTGAATATTTTATTGAAATTTGACGGATCAAGTCGTTAACTTCTGATGTTGTCGTATTTAATAGTGAATTATTGTTGCACTGAATCAACCAAAGCGAAGACATTTGGTGTAAAATTTTGATTGATTTTTTGAAAGAGAGTTTGAGAGGGAAAATCACGAAACTTCTGTCAATGAACATGTTAACTAAAGGGTAAAATCCAAACATGGCAAAACTGTCTTGTTTTATTATTTTATTAACAATATTCGCCAAAAATATTCGCCAAAAATACTGGCCTGGTTGAGTTGGCATAGATTAACAAAAAAATTGATTTTGCGAATAATACAAAAACAGTAGAAAAAAATCTTGGGTTTGCTTGATATTTTACTTGTGTCTCGGATTTCTTGGGCTGCTGTACAAATTATTTTTGGAGCAGTGGTTTTAGTCATTTTCATTTCCCCCTCATTTGAAACCTTTCTTTTTGGTCATGCCAAATGCTTTTTGAGTGGTACAGCAGAGACACACGCACCGCCTTAGTCACGATGGGTCTTCGTAGTTGGCAGGAACGCCGCACGCTACCGCCTAATCTCCCCATGATCTGAGTTCCTGATAGGGTTACGCGGGGATTTCCTGATTTGTGTAAACTACTTGCTGCTGGGGCGGCTACGTACGTCTCACTCCCCCGCTGGAAACCTTGGATTCCTACTGAGGCAGTGGATCGGTGTCTGCCAGGAAAATTGACTTTCCACTTAGCTTCGTGCCCATTGCGAGAATGAAAACATTGTGTGAGTGCAGACGAAGCTAGGTGATTGGTCCATAACTTTCTGTGTTTTTTACGTGCAAGAAAAACGTTCAAGTGCCAAGTTTTTGTATTCAAACTAGATCCATTTTTTAGCTTAACCCTAACTCCCTACTGGCTTTTACCAAGTACTAGACCAAGTCCGCCATCAATCACGTTGCTTCCAATGCTTTGCTTTGCTTTTGGCCTCCAGGCCCAAGTCCATCATACTCCATCAATATTTAGTCAAACCAGGCCTGCAGGACCAAGTCCCCCAAAATCCACCAAAAAGGGGGATGGATTTTGATGGAGTTGGGGAGGTTAGGGTTAATCGTGTGCGATTCCTTTTGTACTTTTTTTCCATTCTTACTGACATTAGTATTTTGTATTCTACGAAGCTAAAAAACCTCATAACTTCAGCAGGAATATACTCCCTATATAGTGCCACACTGCCCGTTCCCGACGCACGCATCATACAATTGGAATGCTTTTTGGACTTTTGTTGGACACTTGGTTGTGTAATCATGGCTGTGATTGGTCCAAACATTGTGGGCTGAGCGGTAATATATTCGTCTTTTCCAACCCAACTGTACTTACCTCTTTGTCCTCCCACCCCCTTTTTGTTTCTGTTACTTTTGTTGTACATATTGTTGCGCTATCACACTGTGCTTAGTCAAAACATCATGGAACAGGGCTCAAGTAACCCTAACCCCCTTGAGTGATTTACTAGGAACCTTCCTCACCCTTTGCAAAATCCAACACCGTATGGTAAACTCTACACCCAAAATGTTGGATGCTGTGATTGTGGTGGTATGCCTGACCCCATGTAAAGCATATAATCAGTTTACTAGTTCAGTACTCACTCCAACAGATTCCAACAAAACATGCAGTTACATTTTGAAGGGTTGGGGTGATAAGGGTTAATGTAGTGGTCTATTTCACCCAAACCCTTTATTCTTCGATCCTGCCGCAGTTGCCCTTCCGTCGTTTGCTTCCACAAACGTTCTAGTTGTTCCCTTGTTCTCCCGCCCCCTAATTCTGTCAATACTGTCCCCCCATCTTCACTCCTCCCTTCCCACTCTTTCTTATCTCTTTCTAGACCGTCCTTTCTGCACCTCTCGGTGACGAGTCATTGCCCAACCAACCCTGACACGAGGGGGGTCCCAACGTAACCCGCGCTAATTACCAAAAATTATAGGGGACTCCAAAATGTCGGGAGCTGTCAAGGTCATCTGGTGAATGGGTTCCCTTGGAGCACCCCCCCCCCTTCCACTGGCCTCCCACTATTACTATTTCACCATCATTGCAGAAAGGGAGGGGGTGACTTTCTACTCGGCCTTTTTTGGGGGGTGGGGTGTTTCGACTGTCTTGTCCACTCAAAATAATGTTAACCCCATTCCTCTGCCGTGGCTGAAATTGTGTCATGACTTATGGGTGTTGACTGAGGTAGCCTAAAAGTAAGACATTGGGGGATCTTGGGAAATAAAATTACCGCTGTGAACTGTGAAAGCAAGGCCACGTCCGAATTACTTGGCCGTTCGATTGAAACTGGCAGTGGGCTCTTACAGTGAAGTCTGTCGCGAGCCAATGTGGCCCATCAGGACGGCGTTTATCTCCGGTTTCAATAGCACGAAAGGACTGAGAATATTTGGCTAGTCCATCGCAGATTACTCCCCAGCTAATGCCCGTACCCATTTATACTCCTGGGTGGAGAGAGGCAAGTGGGGGTGAAGTGGCTTGCCCAGGGACACAACATATGCCCAGCAGCTGGATTCCAACCCCGGACCCTCAGATCATGAGTCACAAACCCTAACCATTAGGCCACACTCCCCCATCTTCCATAGGAGCATGAAATAGCCAAGTAGCTTAGACACAACCTCACAAAACATTGTAGCCTCTCATTTCTCAGGTTTTTATGATACTCAAACTTGGACAGAGGACACAGACTGTTAGATAGATGCGCATATGAGAAGGTCGTTGCCCACATGGCTTGTACATGTAATGTGTCTTGCCGGCTAACTTTTGATGCACATGCAGGCCTACATGTACATTTCTGCCCAGAACAGATCACAATAGATGATACCCTATAGTTTCTCCAACTGAAGGTGAGCCAAAATATTGTTTATCTCCAAAAGAACAAATTGTAATATCAAACGTGTTCCTCCCTACCGAAACAGTGCAAAGGGTACCTTCTACTCGAAATAAATCTCAACCTATTTCAACCCCCCCCCATGTGCAATTACCCATAATCCTAACAGAAAATATATTTATCTTGAGAAAGTTTTTTTTGATGATGTATTTGTTTGATTACTATACTACAGCACTTGTTCATTCCTTTGTCTCACTATTTCTTGTAAGTTTTTAACCAGTTTGCGCTGAGATGATTTTGACAT
Organism: Patiria pectinifera; assembly: GCA_029964075.1. Lineage (NCBI taxonomy): Eukaryota > Metazoa > Echinodermata > Asteroidea > Valvatida > Asterinidae > Patiria > Patiria pectinifera. The sequence continues at coordinate 20,073,545 of CM057143.1, read as the reverse complement.
TGACCGTACCCAGGTGCAAGATTCTTTTTCACAAATCTTGATGGGTTCAGGCCGTCATCTGCGGGCAGCACACCCTGATATTTCCGGCCTCTGTCACTGCAAGCGGGTCACTGACGGATATTTCCGGCCTCGCTCGTTGCGTGTTTATCCGTTATCCGTTCCGAATACCGCAAAACCTTTGTGTGTATACACTTTATCTGACGTGAACTGGCTAATGTCCTGTTGTGTCCCTTCTATTCTCTCCCAAACAAAACTAAGACAATCTGTATCCGTTTTCCTTGATGTCTGCTTGATGTCTCCAAAGTTTTTTATCTCCTACCCACAGCCTCAGTAAATATCTCCCACATTATTTTGCAAAATTACACATTAAAAAAAAAAAAATTGCAAAGTTTCATACATTAATCCCGCATCACTTGTAATCAAAGTCAATGTCCCTTGCTCCTTTCCTCACCCTGATTTGACGAAGCCATCTCAGACATTTGTGACAGACAATTTGATTGGATTACAATTTTAAAAGCTAAAAAAATCAGTCTAGAACCGAACTCTCAATAGATTGACCCAATTTTCTCAAGCCATGCAGCTTTTTTTTCTTCTCCACGGTATACTTCTCAGCGGAGTTTCCTCCCCTGTGCATACTTTCACACTTGCGGTTGTCGGTAGAGTAAAGGTCGCTCATAACGCTGGAGCTGTTGACAGACACACCGACTGATGCGAGTCGAGTCGCACCATACCCTGCCTCTCGCCGCCGCGCTTATTCTGTAACCTCATGCTCACCGTACTAAGTAACTGCTTCCTGAAAAATCCCCCTTTTTTTGGGATCCAGGGTTTCAGCGGGGTGTTGTGGGGTGTTCGTAAAGAAGTAAGGACATTTCAGAGCCGACAATAACCTATTCTCTTTAATTTCTCATGGCCAGAAGGCCAAAAGGTATATGAGGTGATGATTCAGTGCTGTTAGAGGGGGTGTTTTGTTTTGTTTTTGGGTGTTTTTTCTTCAGGCATGCAGTGTTAAGTCGGATAAGCTGATTTCCTTGTTTTTCACTTCAAACTTAAAAGTTACAAATTGTCTTGTAAAGCTTTGAATTTCCTCTCTTTTTGGGGTTACTTCCCATTTGCATACCTTGTTTTTTTGTGTGTGGAAAGGTGAACGGAATTAAGGTGTACACCTAAATCTCTGTCTTTCTTTATTAATGATATTGAGACATGATTTGACAACCCTGCCCCTTTACTCAAAACCCCGCCCCTTACCACTAACTCACAGGGCCTGTAGAGCCCATATCGTTGGAGAGCATACAAAATATAGTGTTTGGTACATTTGTTATATCCCAACCAGCATACGTATGTAAACAAGTTTTTGTCAAGTACATAGCGCAATTAGCCAAACCACTCTCAAAAATGGATCAAATTCCAGAGAAGAGAATTCGGGTTGGATGCATGACTATACCACCACCACCTTCTCTCGGCAAAGTGAAAAGTTAGAAACAAGTTACAATGTGAAAAGTGGGCTCTTCCAGGGTAGCACTTAGTTGCAACATAGCGCACTTCATTGAGAAGATCCATCTATTACAGTAGTGTAACCTGCTAAAGGACATGCAGCACCTTCCCCTGGCAGGGTTGACAATTTTTTTGTAAGACTGCTTTTGCAGAAGCCTGACTCTCACAGCTCATCCTGACTAAGACACAGTGCATGCCGTTGCCTTTTCCCAAATCTCATTCAACGTTTCTCTGATTGTATAATTTCTTTCCCCAAGTTTTGCGTGTTTTTCTGCTTATTTGGTTTTTCCTGTCCTTTTTCCGCTCAGTCCTTTTATCCTCCATTTTGTTTTCCTGGCTAAAAGACACTTTTATGTTCCATGATTCATTGAGATCTAGAAGGTTTTGCAATCGGTGCGGTTCTTCAACTTGCCAAATTTGCGCTTCTCTTATCTTCGCCCGGCAAAACTCGCTTCCTAACTACTAGATAATGGGGCTGGCACCTCCGTAGCAATTGTGGCTAATTTTCACCAATTAGGTTTGATTTGCACCGCCCTGGGTGAACCCAAGTGCGTACAGCTAAAGCCCAAGGTTCCCGAGCAGATGATGAAAGTGACGATGACCTGTGTCGATGACAAAACTGACAGTGAGGAAAAATTTCAAAATATCAAACACCGGTAATGATGATGATACAACAGTTTGTGCCGCTGACCGTAACTCCCTCAAAAAAAAAAAGAAGAAAAAATATGGTGTGGTATTCGTCAGATTTTCAGGGAAACAATTTAATCCCTCCGTAATCACCCCGTTTCCTATTTAAGAAAATCCCCGGCGTAGCTTGCGCCATCGTTTCCAGTACAATTTCGGCCAGGCTTCCAAAATTGTTTGGCTTAATTCAATCGAAACGTTCGGTGACTCACCCAACTGTCGATCCCGTCGGCCAATAAATTAGCAATCAAACAGATTTTCGGGCAGAAGCTCCTTGCGACTTGAGATAAAGAATCATTCGGTTTACCCCCAAAAGCCACACCCTAACCCATCAACTTATGTAATTAAGATGTTCCAACATGATACAACGATCCTAAGGGCAAGGACCTAGAAAAAAAATTTCTGGACATATTTTGTTTCAGGCTTTGGAAATATCGTTGCTTTGAACAGATTTTATTGCACTTTTCTGAAAGTTATTCTTCAGAAAATAGTATTGCGCTTGATTTATTGAATAATAGTCTCAAGCATCCTGTGAAATCATGGCACCTGGTGTGCTGTCATTTTCAAGAAAAGTGGAATTTTTTAATCAATTCCAATGATGGTTGGCCGACCATCGTTGGAAACAACTGACTTTTTTTCTTCAAATACTGCCCCCAGTTTACCAAATTTAGTTAATCCACATTCTGTTTGCAGTCGGTTACACATCTGTGAACATCTGCATGCCAGCTAGTCTGGTTCACTGACCTGACAATTCCCCAACGTCTATAAATTGCTCTGTTTCGTCTGATGCAGGGACAGGGAACCAGCCTACAAGAATGACACTTTATTCTTGGCTTTTTTCCAGCATCTGTGAACATAAAACTTTAAGCTGGTCATTGTAATACTAATAGTATTTGCTCGACAATACTAACCCCTAATCCATCCATGTCTGAATATTACAGCAAAAGCAAATGCTGTATATTACCTCTAATACGCGTGGCGCCAACATTGCAACAATTGTACCAGGACTTTTTCCTTTCGTCTGGCAGCCATTTTGACAACCTCTGATTAATGACTTGTTACATATTCTGGAGTGTGCTCAGCTTGAATGAGCCTGGCACCAGACTACCAGACCATGAAATGACGATGATTTGTTATTTTCCTTCTTCACACTTTTTTTTCCCAGCTCTCAAAAAAATCGACGATTTATGATTAACCATCTGGCCTGGATGTTGTGCTTACAAGTGCTTGCATTCATTGTGTTACATTGTGTTGCCTCAACCCGTGGTACTCATTTTGTAAAAAGTTTAGTTCAGAAGAAAAAGTTTTATTGTTTCATTATTTTAAAACCCTCCCTCTCTGGCTGGCAATTTCAGCAAGGCCAGCCCAGCAGTCAAAAGAAGTCAGGTGACTGTTTTTAACAATTGAGTGCCCCCTGCCTTCATAAAGCAGGATTGACTGGCTGTGATTGTTATGAAACCTGATACAGCTATGCTTTGACTGTAAGTGATTGATAAGCCAGCTGTGCCTACCAGTCACCTGCTTTTGTCTGTTAATGGAATTTGACTGTCACAGTGCCTACATGAAACATAATCTGACTGTTGGTGACTAGCATGTGTAAAAGGCATAGCAGGGGAACAGGATGAAACTTTTGACTGTCTGTGACTGATCAAACAAAAGGAGGGTTAACAGGTTTATTCTTAGATGGTTTCTGCTGTGTTTATGCTTACAGCTTGTGCAACACGGATGATGGTCAACCCACAATATGGGTGTGGTCAGAGCACACAAACATGACTTGTTTTGTTTTTCATGGATGTTGTAGCATTGAGCTGTGTACTCCCAAGAAAACTGAGATGGTCTTCGAAATGTTTTATGGGCCCAATAAGCAAGGACAATAACGAGTAACACTTCTGGTCGACAGGCGCACTTTATAAAAAAAAAATGCATCGTTGTTGTAGGGAGAATCTGTGACTATAAGAACAACAAAAGTTTACTTTGATTTTTCCGACCAGTACTTACATCTGTTGCAGAATTTGTGCATAGCCTGCTGCACAGTCATACAGCAGTTTGGAACCAATGTGCCATGCGGTTGCACACGCCAAAGCACGCCCCTGGGAATGTCTCGGTGCTAGTGATCTATAGTGCAGAAGTCTCTTCGCCAGGGGGGCGACTGCCATGGCAGATGACATTGAACTCTTATTAAGATCCCCCGCACCAGGCCAGACGATCAGAAGCCTACTTAATCCCCCCCTCTCTCGGATGGTTACACATGACTAGATAGGAGTTAATTTAGTTTTGGGGAGGATGACACCCTTTGCTGTCCCCAAGATAAGATAGGGTGGCTTCCCTGACATGGCCCGTGGGGAGTGGCGTCTCTTTACTTGAGGGTATGGGGGACAAGGCGGTTTTTTAGTTGGGAGCTGAGGGACACTTGCACCAACTCACCCTGCACTTTGGGAGATAATCTGGTGTCGGTTCTGTTTTGTGTTATTTTGGCCTGATGTCTTTGAGTGACAAACTGTAACCAAATAGTAATTGTTGTAATGAAGATCAGTAGGTTATGTGGAGTCCATCATTTTGATTAATTTCTGGGAAAGGATCAGAATAAAAAGGCTGGAAGAACTTGGGAAGGAACAAGAAAATATTTCCGAGGAGAAGGGGAGCTTGTGGTTTTTACTAATGCAACATGTCTGTGTTTCCTTCTGTATGCTTTTGACATTGTCATCATCAGAGCCTGTGTATTAGCCATCCGTAGAAATTATTTTAAAATAATCTATTCTTACTCAGCAGGTGATTAAGTGTCCATTATCTAGTCTTGTTTTTAAGCACCAATTTAAACGAGAGGCCTATTTCATCGGAGCGGCTATTGGAAAATCAAGCTTAGCAAATGTTACGCACTAAGCACGAAAGAGCCGAATACCAGTCACAGGCGGTATACACAACAAAGGCGTTTTAGCTGGTACCCAGTTTGTGCTGAGCAAGACCCTGCTTACCAAATTGGTGTGACAGTGTCCCCAGATTGAACTTATAGACACACTGATCCCTAACGAGTGACCGGGCGTTCACCTCATTACACTATCCCTGGTGCACACCTGCATTGTGACTGCATGTTTACCGTTACGCTTGGCCCGTCAGCAATAACATCTATGGCTGACATTCACATGTACAAATATTAACCCTTTTGTTGTGCTACAAGAAGCCTCCTTTCATTTCTCGTTTTGTAAACATCTGTAAAGGACTTGTTACATCAAGGTAGGTTTTTTTCATGCCATACAAAACTGAACATCTAGTGGATTTTTTTGGGTGGTGAATTCAAGCTCCCTGACTTTTTGAGTCAAGACACAGTTCTTGTCAAAAATTTAAAAAAAACCATAACTGCAATGAGAGATGAGTCCATAATTTGCCACTAAAGACGTGTTGGATCATTTTCTTTTCATCCATTTTGTTCATTTCCAGTGATAACACCACTCAAAATCCAAAGAAGAATGTTCAAAACCTAACCTGATGAATTTTCATCTCAGCGGATACTACACTTTTTGAGCAAACTATGAAAAACCATGCATTTCGTGATTTGATCACGACACATGATTTCGGCTATAGCACACTCTTTAATTTCAACTAATCAGTCAATTGACTGATCGTTGGAAATCACCTACATTTGTATATTTCTTCTACATTTGTATATTTCTTCTAAATGACAAAAATAACAGATGTAATAATTTCAAGGGGAGTTTAGTAACAGTACAATCTTTAATTCAAGTAAGCTTTTTGATAATTATTCAGTACATGTAGGTTACTTTAACTTGTGGGATAAATGAAAAAATAATCCTACCTGGAGAAGGAGATGGCAAAGAGAGTTTTGAAAAAGGACAAATTTTCCAAAGTGGATTGGAACAAAGTTGTTGGGATTTTGTGCTGAAATAAGGAAATTGCCTTTGACTGTAGGCAAGTTCAGACATATTGTTTACATTGTCTGCTACTGTGTCCAGTTCCTAGTTCTATTTTCTTAAAATTGAATGGGTCAAGAGTTTCAAGTACTGAGTAGTAAGACATAGAAATGGGCAAAAGCTGGCATGTGAATGAAAAACAAAAGTTTGAACTGGCTGACGTCCATGGATACAAAGAGTTATTGTAGACAAAAAGTGAAGCGTAATGACCACAGACAACAGGGCATACATTGATTTATGCCAAGTCCATGTGTGTAGCATAATTATTTGAATGTGGGAAATTCTCAACGGCTATCTCTGAGCTTGTTCAGTTAACCAAACTCTGGCGAACAGTGACGACAACAAGCAAAACTTGCGAGAACATTGCATTATACATCGTGCAGAAGGCCTCGATTTGTATGCATAGTGTCTCATTTGGCAATGTTGCGATCGGGGGAACGTTGTGTGCAAAGTAGGTGTTTTATTGTTATTGGACGATCACCTTGACGGGAACTTCATGCAATTGCATCACACCTCTCCAGTAAAAAAAAAAATTTTTTTTTTTTACAGCGGAGGATTCAGTTATTAGCATTCATGGGATGCCAGCAGACCCCTCAAAAAAGAAAAAAAAATTGATGTCTGAAAATTGGATTCTTTAATTGTACACCTGTTCTTCAATTCGTTTTGACTCTTAGACAAGATAAGTTTGCGGTGACACCATGTACCGAGTAGTAACACATGGAAATGGGCAAAAATGGCATGTGAATGAAAAAAAAATTTTGAACTGGCTGACGTCCATGGAAACAGAGAGTTATTGTAAACAAAAAGTGAAGACTAATGACCACAGCCAACAGGGCATACATTGATTTATGCCAAGTCCATGTGTGTAGCGTAATTATTTGAATGTGGGAAATTCTCAACGGCTATCTCTGAGCTTGTTCACTTAACCAAACTCTGGCAAACAGTGGCGACAACAACGGGGCCATTATGGGTGCATACCTATGTTCCCCAATATCTATGTTCCCCAACCCTAACCATCTAACTCTAACCCTAACCCTAAGGATTTTGGGGAACGTAGGTATTGGGGAACAGACTCCCTTGTGATAATAGACAGTTGAGTTTCATCCCCTGTCTATTCAGAGTGAATGCTGCCCTCTGTTGAGAGCATTCCATCCGCTGGCTATATCCTTTATAATCTCGGGGAGACATGCGGGTACAGACACGAGAATTGAATGTAAAAAGGAAAGGATGGAAAATAAATTGAACAAAAATGTCCAGGCTACTTGTAGTTGTATAATGTAGTTCAGTCTCTCACCTTACAGTTGTAGAATTCAATTTTTTTTTTTTAAAGTGTTGAAATGTTTGTACCATCACAGGGACTTTTTCCCTTTTCTTTGCCGTGGGTGCTGTTTTGCACCTCTTTCCACCCTGATTCCTGCCGACAAATGAAGTTACACTCTGGTGACTTTATGACGCACATGTACCCCTTTTCGGCACCGTCCTCACCGCCCCCGAAGTATTGTCTCACTTTCCGGATAAAAGCCGCGCGCAGTCCATCACGTCAACTTTCTGAATGCCGCACAATGGTACAATATCTCCAAAACGCCGTTTTCTGCCGGCCCACCCGATTGTAACCATTCTTTGGAAATTTGTAGCTGCCGTAACTGGCATTAAATCCGGCTCCGGGATTATTATATTCACCGATGCATTGCGGATGAGGACGTCGACTGACGCCAGGGTAATACAAAGCGTTAATCCCCCGTGACTACCATTGAGACTTTTGTTTTGTCACTGGTAGACACCCAATCCACTGATGTCGCCATTCAGCTTTTTGGTCTGCATAGAAAAAAATAATAAAAAACAGCTTTTGCTGTTTAAATTATGAGAGCTTGCTTTCCTTTTAAGTTTTCTAACCCTCCAAAAAAAAAGTAGTACTGTCTCATACTTTACAGTCCATTTCATAGAAGTCATGATGACTATTACCGCAAGGACTTTTTGGAGCACTTTTTGAGCTTTTTCCCTCACCAGCCCTCAACACTTATTAACCCTAACTTCCCAGGGAATTTTTGCTAGGCTGCAACCTCCATCCTGCAGAATCCTCCAACTGCCTCCTTGTAAAAATAGCATACAGCCTCAATCCTTTCAAAATCCTCCGTTAGTTCTTGAATGTGGTCCTTGGAGGGGTGACCACTGCCTCAATCCTGCAAAATCCTCCAGCAATCGCTGTCAATATGTTGAGGCAGAGCCAGTGACATCCCGGAGCGGTGCGGAGGATTTCAAGTATAATCTACAGGCCTAAATGTGTGCACGGCTGAGCATTTGGTCCGGCCCAAGACCTTGACACAGTGCATCCTCCAAATTTAGCCACACATTTTTGCCATATAGCCTCAATCTTGCAAAATCCTCCATTTTGCAAAGAGGATTTTGAAGAATTTGGGAAGGAACATAGATTTTGTTTTTTAAATTACAATTTTTCTAGCAATACAAAAGTTTTCTACTTTTGAATGAGACACCAAACAAACAAAAAACTTGGTCACCAAGATTAGTTTTGGAAATTGGAATACTTACTTTTGAAATTTTGAATTACTTGCAGCTTGACAACACTTGACAACACATTTTTGTGTGCGTTACGGGCACAATAGCTACTCAAAATAGAAGCGTATTTTCAGAGGGTTGAAAATGCCCAAAATGAACAAGGAGTTTTTTCTGTTTAAATAAAGGGGAACAAATAAATAAATATGATGAAGAGCGTGGTCAACTCCATTAGTGGAATTAGACATTTAGTGGAATTAGACCTTTTGTTAGTGGCGCCATAGCTTAGTTATATTCTATACATAGGCTACAAGTACAGCTGCAGTACAAGCGTAAATAAAATGTCCTACTTTTTTTTTGGTATCCTGTTTTTTTGTTATATTACACATCATTAGCAGTTAGGTCAGGCACATGTATAAGTGTAATGTGACAGTGAGTATCTCGGATCCTGAACCTTGTTTTGAAACGTGAAAATTTTGGGGGCCTTAATGTTTAAGTCCCATGAGCTTAACATTGGGAATTGTGCATCTACAACACAGTCTAGTGAAAGTCCAGTTCCCCACATGTGTGTCAAGGGAAAATCTGGTACCAAGTCTCTCTTTCTATATATATTCTCTTCATAAGTCATATCACCAGACTACCGATTCATCCATCTTTTCAAAAAAGCTCGACCATGTGCCAATCCGGTCTTATGGTTGAAATTTACAGCACTTGGCTTTTTTCTTAACTTAAAAAAAAACGGGGTGAATAAACTTCAACTTTGAATTCATTCCTCATATTTTGGTGAATTACTCAGAACCTCTGCTTTTGCCCTTTAAATTTTTTGATTTCTTCTTTCTTAAAGAAAGCTGCATGCAATAAATATGCATTTAATAAGTAAAGTTCGTTCCGTATTTATTGCTATATGTATCATTCATGATCCCATCAAGCTTGAATCGAGTGTACCGTAATTTACATTCCCGATAAATAATCAACAGCAGAGCATCAAATTAGCAGGCATGTAGTTGTGAATGTGAGGAACCCCCCCCCCCCCCACCTCCTCCTCACACACTAACACACCGACACCACGGCCTGACGATAATGTAATGGAGCCGTGATGGATGCTAGTCGCCAAAGAAATACCTCGTTTGCATAATTCCTGTTCCATACTCCGGGGGTAGGCCGTAGAAGCAAGCGAGGGGGTGAGAGACGAGAGTCAACCTCGTCATGGGTTCATCGGAGGACATTGGCACATGGAGGTCATGTTCTTGTCGGCACTGGCCGTTCGGAGTGGAGGAATGAATAGAGATAGGAAGCTAGCGCCAACCTCATCGGTGATCAGGTTTTACAGCGCAGTAATGTCCATGGAAGCGTAAAGGCCATATCTTTTGCTTGATTGCATCCATTCGGTCAGTGTGGTGCAATAAAAGATGTATCTATTTGTTCCCCGTTGTGGGACGTATTGTTCTCTCCCCCCATTTTCTGTCGATGCAGCTTATAGGAAGCATTTGCTATTGGATTCAGTGGGTTTTTTTTCTTTTGGCTGTTTTGGTCAGGCTGCAATATAGGTTACAGCACTCAGGGTTGTACATGTTTCATTTTAAAAGGAATCTTTGTAAAGATCTTTGTATGTAAAAGGTTCCGGGTTGCAGAGATTCAAAGTATTACAAGCAGTGATACATAGCCGTGCTTGAAGATATTGTAAAGACGCAATTTTTGGTTTTTTTTGCAAGCTTGTTTTAGAATCTTGCATGCAAGTGTGGTGTCAAGTTTTGAGGTGTTTTGCAAGCTTGTTTTGCAATCTTGCAAGTGTGGTGTCCATTTCAGATTTGTACATGTAGTTTCTGAATGATTGAAGTGATAATCCTGCATGTATTTACAACGTTGTGTTTCAGTTAACGTGCGCTAGAATTACCAAAGGCCTGCTTTAGAAATTACACCGAATTGCACTTAGATGTATGCACAGAATATTGTCTACAATTCGATATAATCCAGCAAGTCCTTGGCCTTACAAGTAGAGACATCAATTCCTTAAAGCAGGGAGAAGATTGTTTTTCGCTTTACTCGAAAGGCCAGCCTATCTTCCTCTGGCTTACTTGGACACCGACTGACTACTGACTGACTGAGTCTCTGAGTTGCTGAGTATAATTAACGTCCTGAACTGAGGCCATCAGGGTCATTTTGACTAGGAAAACTTGGTCTCGTTTCCCCTGTTTTTGTGAAAGATTTCAACAATTTGGAATGCCATACATACCCGAGTGTGTTATTTAAGTACGGTAGTCTTTTTTTTTAATTGAACAAAATGTAAGCAATCATGTTCCTGTTGTACCCATGGAAAGGTTAATGGCCAACAAAACTGTCAAAATCCAACTGAGCAATTTCACTGCTATTTCTTCCCCCAGGCCAGCCGACGGAGCCCATAATGGTGTGAGGCGAAGAGTAGAAAATAAAAATTTATCAAGAGTTGAGCGCCGTCCTACGCTGACTTTGACACCATCATGTGACAAATAGCCACTTGGGCACAGACACAAAGTCGCTGCGGAGTGTGAATGGGGCTGAGAGGGTGTACTGAAGATACAACAACCATCTCCCTTCTTCCACACTCTCTGCCCCCGCCTCCCCCCCCCCCTCCAAATTGTCTCGTAAATTTCTCTATAAATAGTGAGGCCTCGTAATGTTTGTTTTTATGACGAGTGCAGGCATGGGATATGTTTCTGGAGGGGCAGCTGAACTTTGGTGTCTGGGTTTTCTTAAGGTCCACGTGTCAGAAAGTACTTTTGTTGTTTCCGTGTTATTGCGTTTGTCCCTCAAGTAGTACCATTCATAAGACCGAAGTAGTCCTAGTTGGAATGAGACCTGTTTTTTTTTCTTCACTGAGAAAGTACCATATTTTCTGCATGTAATATTTCAGCTGGTACCAGAAGTTTTTTGGTTCAATAGTTTGACAAGATGACTATTAGGTGAGAAACCAATTAATTTTTTTGAAACCATTTTCTCTTGGATGTTTATCTATGCATGTACAGTGTTGACCTCACTGAGCAGTCTCTCCTACAATGTCAGACAGAAAGGCCATGGGCTTGGGGAAGATCCAGAACTTTGTAGAATGTATTCTGCCAGTGCAAAAAAGTGTATTGATAACCTCGACTCCCTTGACTGTTTATGCTAAGTACCTGTCCGAATCTGCCAAAATCTTCCATTGTCCAGCGTACTAATAACATACTTTTTACTTTAGCTTTCAAGGGGTATCTTACAAAACCCTCTGGTGGAAGTTTTTGTAAGGTTAAGCCACGTTATGTAATTATAATGTAATTCTGCAGACAACTAATGAGGCATGGGCGGACACTCTCTGCAAATCGGGGGCTGCAGCCACTTCAGCTCCAGAGTGGTAGCTTAAGATCCCTGATTGAAATTAACCCTGTTGGCGACTGAGGTTGAACATCTTTAAGCCCTCTCAAAATTTAGAAATGTTAACACTGTGAAAGCTCAAGTGTGTTGCAGAATCGCAGTTAGTGTTTGACGTCTGGGGGGCAAGCTGATGGCTGAGTTAATTGACGAGAGTCATCCCTCCACCTTAATCCACCTGCCAATTTAAGAGGAGAACTCTTCACGTCCGTGCGTTCTTACCCGTAATCAACCGCGATATTGCGACCTTGTGATTGTTTCCCACAAGCACCTCTTCCCTCCCCGGCAAATTGGAATATGCCATAAAGCTTTTTAACGGACAGGCGGATCCGGACCGGACAGGTCTCAGGTCTCCGGTCTCCGCGATAATCCGACCGGTCAGTGATTACATGGGGGGAGAGATGGTGTCATGCCAGATCAAATTTGGCGACAGTCTGCCTGAGTCTATCCGCTGTTCACAGAATTGAGTTTCAATTCAGCGCTGGCATTTTCACACAGAAACGCCAGCTAGAGAAGGTGCGTTCTAATCTAATACAGTCATTTTCCCCTACTGGTATCTTCTCTTTGAACGACTTGTATTTTTTATTTTTCCAAGGATATTTTGTGTATTTCCAAGCCTTTGGACCGTATGGCTTGTTTACGACAGGCAAGAAGATTTATTTGCGGTCATGATGAGCCAGCTTGGCACAAAGTCCCGCTGGTGGTTGGCTTGGAAGTCGGGATGGACATCTGTTGTTTTTCCGTGTTGATCGTTAGTTGTTCCGGTCTCTTGACTCCGTAGTAATTGATTTCCATCTGAACAGGGTTCTGGTTTCTCTGTAAGCCCTGTCCGGGATCGGATATCTTCTTGGCTGTGGCTTTTGTTTTTGTTATTGGAGAGGTGTGGTGAATAGCCGTAGCCGTTCACAACAAGGCCTGTTTTGGATGCAGCCAAATATAATTCATTTCGAAATGCCCAGTTGTGGAAGACTGCTATTCATAATGTTTTGAATAATGTTTTTCTTCCAACTCAGGATGACGTTGAAAATGTGCAGTTTTTAGAATTTCTTTCTTAAGTTATCAGTAGCTAGCTTCGCATAGTTATAGTTTGCTTTAAAATCACAAACAAGTATAATTCGTCTGGTCACTTGTGTCTATGTACTTGTACATACATCTATCCGTGTACATGTACATTGTACACAAGGACCATTGTTGATGGCAGTAAAGGGGAGGGGGGAGGAGGGGGAGGCAGCCACCCCTCAAAATTTTTAAAAACCAAATTTTGGAGTTTTCGTTTGAGCTAGGCCTGAAACCTGTCCATGTGTCCCTACCAAACAGTTGAGGCCAGCTCCTACAGAGCCACTCAACAAAAAAACTAAAAAAACAACCAAAAAAGTGCAGTAAAATGTGCACAATACCAATTTTTTTTCCAGAGTGTTATGTTGATTAATGTTGGATCGAGCACTCTTTAGGCCATGCCCAAGTCTGCATATATGACAATGCAGTAGGGACAAATTTATCAAATATGGATGCCTCCGTCTGACAATTGGCTTAAAGAACACAAGCAAAATGCCCTTGGGCTGGGATTTCGTTACCTGAACACAACACCCCCCCTCGCTCTTCTCGCCATCGACGTCTCGTTTTGGATGACTTCCTCTGCAGTCAACGGTGTAGTCTAGGATGACAATTATGCTGGTGGGGGTCGATGACCTGAAGCAAGGTAACTGATGAAGCACGGGGAGCCAGTCATTGTTTGTGAGGTATGCGCAAGCATGCTTGAAGAGCGTCAGCACATGCCTCCACCATTATTGGATTCATTTTTTTTTTGGAGGGGGAGGCTTTTAGCATTTCAAAACAATTTTTAAGGTTGTTTACATCGAGGGAAAAAAACACGAAATTGGAATATTTCTCTTCTTATTTATTTCGGTCTCTCTCAAAGACGGCCATCTCTGTAGGAGAACTGCAACTGCGTGTTTTACGCAATCAAGCACTTATTGCGCAGTGTTGAAAATGTTCAAACGCGCGCTTGTTGCTCGAAATGTGTTTGAAATATAACGCAGCCGATGCGCGTTATGTAAGTTGACGCTCAAAATGCCGATGCACGTGGCTGGTCTGTAGGAAATGACGTCATTTGAAAGAGACCTATTGTGGAACCACTTAAGATTACTGAACATGTATACATTTTCACTGTTTTGAGTCGGCTTTCCTGGGTCTTTACTTGGCTCAGTAACACTAAGCTTTTAACCTTCTTATCCCATTATCAGTGCACTGCTTTCGTAATTCTGTCCTTTCCCTTCCCTTTGCAATCCATTTTGTTCTGTCGTTTCGTTTTTGAAAAACAGAAACCTATTCTGGGAGAGCACGCCATACTTTGAAACACTTGACTGAAAAGTTTTGCCACACGTAGCACTTGCAATTCAGAAATCGGAAACAACTGCTCAGATTTTAGTTAATTATTGTCACAGTTGCAGGGCTGCCAACTTTGAGTAAGAGCTGATAGTGAGAATTTGGCGATGGAGCTTGATCAGAACTAATCATATGCTAAATGCGAACGCTGCGCAAAGCGCGATGAGCTAATGGCGTGGGTTCTGGGCCCAGGCTGATGGGCCCAAACAATTTTGGATTCTAGACGCTCTGTGGTGCGATCTGAGGCAATTTTTGACCGCTTTAACTGATTTTGTTTTAGCAAAAGATCATCATTAAAACATCATTTTTGAGTTTTATTTGTTTAGTTTTTTTTCGAGAGAAATCCCGAGTGCGCGTGTGAGAGCGCAAGAACAACCTGAAATGTGTGAGTCTCACGCTCAATGCGTGAGAGTTGGCAGTCTTGTAGTTGCTAATCAAAAAGGGATGGCTTTTGGACTTGGATTGTTCATTCTGCCCAAGCATAATTAGTATTAAACATCTCCTCCTTGATCGATATTTAATCCCCTCGCCCACAGAAATGGTCCTATTTGTCCTCATTGGATCCTGTAAATCCAGGAACATGTCTGTGGTTTTACTAAAAAAAGTAAAATGATATTAACGAAATAACGACAGCCCGTCAGCAATACGGACAAAAAAATCGAAGCAAAACAATACAAAACATTAAAAACCCAGGGAGATGACAAAGGAAAAATGAAATTGAAAAGAGGCTCCAATTTTCCCTTGCTAATTTGTATCTAATTGGCCGTAAAGAGACTAGAGGTACAGTGGGTCCTTGGGACTTGCGCTGTCCAATCGACCGTTTAGTAAGCGGCCAGACTTTGGGTCTGCACAGCGACTGGCTCTTCATTCAGTTACGCAGGATTTCTGGCACCAACACTACCAAAACAAAACAAAACAAAACAAAAAACCCATAAAAAAATAAAATTCTATCATTAGGCCTTGGCTAAGGAAAAGAAAAAAAAGTGACTCAGTTGCTTACTTCTGCGGGTAGAAATTCTTTTTGGGGGGGGGTGGTTCAGTCACCATGCCTCATTAGCCAAGCACAACGCGGTATTGTCCGGACTAAAGTTTCAGATGGCTTTGTTTTGGCATTGTAAAGGCTCGTATGGTATGGCAGTAAACGGTGCCCTATATTGTAAGGGATGGTTGTCGTACTATACTTCGGTATAATATCGTTTTCTTTTATCATACAGTTCCAGTGTTCTCATAACGTTGGCATGGGTTGTGTGTTCGTCCATGACTAATTTTTCTCATCGTTCCCTATTGTGGATGGAGAGTTTCGGGGTAAAATTCAACCGGCCGTAATCAATATGTATGGGCCTTGTGTAGGAATTGACTGAAGTCTCTTAATTTTTATTTCCAGTAATAAAAGGTTCAGCCTGGTGCCAGGATTTTTAGCTCTGCCATAAAAAAAATTGCTTTCTGTTGCATGGTATTCTGATGCCATAAGTTTATCTCTCTAACCCCCCCCCCCCCCAGACTTTACATTTATCTATGGCGAAAACCAAACATGTAGCAAACTTTCCCAAACCACACTTGGTATTGCTTGTGAGCCAGTTTGATGTCCTTCACCCGACTGGCGCTTGTTCCCTTCCCCATCAATAGTAATCCGGCGAATAAAATGAGATGCCATTTTTAAGGTGGTGCCACGCTCGTGCGCACGCCCCAGCATTCTCAAAGACAAGACGTGCGTTCATTTTGGTAACACTATCCGCTCCGTTCACAAGTACCCCCTCACTGGCAAAGAAAGTACAGTTGGGGGTGACCAACTGACGCCATCTTTCCTGACAGCAATTTTGCAGCGACGCGCGGCCGTACCATTGCGTGTACTTAGTACAAATCCCCTGGTGTACGTGCGTCACACACAAGGAATGGTGCGCGTCAACCAGCTAAATATCCCGCCCATGGGACATCGTTGCTAGGTAAAAGGGCGCCCTCTTTCGTTGGCGCACAGAGCCCATAGGTTGAAGGAGCCTGTGCGTACTACCTGAGCGGGACCTGTGTAAGGCAGCTAGGCCCAATGTCATGGTGCTGCTAAGCACACGATTTTTTGCTAACAGAGGCTCCGTCTACTTCATGGAATCGTAAGCAGTAAGCACAGCAAAAGGCACGCTTACCACAGCGAAAAATTTGCTAAACTTAGAGACGTACATGTAACAATAAAATCTCCATGTGGGCAACCATGAGAATATGCACGCCGTGAAATAGTGCTGAAGGTTAGCACATTTTCTTCTATAGTAAGCACAATTTTTCTGTTAATTGCTAAGTAGCACCATGAAATTGGGCCCTGATACCACAGTAGTGCCACCTCAGAAAATGGCTGTCGCCGAATTAGTCTATAGTTGGATGTGGGATGGGATACAACACCAATTGTCCCCAATTTACCAAAGTGCATGCTTTGAATATGAAACAGTTCAAAGGACAACTCATTAATGTTTTTTTTTTAAACTAAGGAATTGATCCCTCCATGATTAATTTGAGTGCTAAGTATTCTTGGTACAAGGATGAAGCAGTTTTTTTGACAAATGCAGCAGCTGTTTTAGACAAGAGCTCTGAAATGTTTCCATGTAGTTTACTGTTCTGAAGAAAAAAAAATAAGAATAAAAAACAAAGAAATGCAGGCACTTAAAAGCTAAATGAATGGTAATTAATGAGAGGAAACATTTATTCTCAACTCCCTTAACCTTTTTTTGTGCTTGTGTTCCAAGTTGGTCAGCCATGTGTTTGAATTATCCATGCCTGGTAGTGCCTCAATGACTCGATGGTTCTTGCTGGCCCCTGGTTGCAGGATCAACCGTGGAGCCCCGGCCGCGGCTATGGACATCACGTGAGGATCGTGATGGCCTGCAGTTGAACGTTCGATTAACTGGGCCGTCGTGGCTAACCCGTCTGCCTTTACCCGAGTCGATCTGGGTGAGCTACTCGAATGCACCCATTGTCATCTTGGGGCTGTTTGGGATTGGACACTAGGTGGCACTGTTCATT
Organism: Patiria pectinifera; assembly: GCA_029964075.1. Classification (NCBI taxonomy): domain Eukaryota; kingdom Metazoa; phylum Echinodermata; class Asteroidea; order Valvatida; family Asterinidae; genus Patiria; species Patiria pectinifera. The sequence goes on along the minus strand of CM057143.1, from coordinate 20,056,161 downwards.
GCAGCTTGTATACATAAAGTATAAGTACACTTTTCAGAAATTCCTTTCTTCATGTCCCTTGTTTTCCCTTCCTTTTGGTGGGTTATGTGAAAGGTGACCGTTATCCAGTACTTCAAATTTGTCTTTTTATTTTCCACCAGTATCTATATTTGCTCAGATAGCCAAACAAGTGTATTTCTATTCCAAATGAAAAAAATTAAGTGGCCTGATACTTCAGCCTTAGTAAAACTTTCTTCAGAGGCAAATGGGTTAGGGTTAGGGTTAGCATTTGCCTCTGAAAAAGGCCTTGCTAAGGCTAAAAATATCAGGCCACTTACATTTTTTTATTTGTATATTTCAGGTCAATCCAGTCAGTGAGCAGTTTGCATCACTTTTTTTTTTCATTTTCTATTACAAATGTAAAAAAAAAAATGTAACAGATTGTAAAATCATGTTCAATTGCTTTGCCTGATGCAAAGGCTTGGCAAGGGCGGGCGAGAAAAAGAAAGAAAGAAAGTTATGAATGTTGTTAAAATGATGCCTGGATATCACATCTGTCCATTATCAGGAAAAACAGGAACGCAGGAAAATAACAATGACATTAACAGCAGGGATTTGGATGACTAGCAGGGGTTGAAAAGATGGAGGAATGACGAGAGCCTTCAGAGAGACGCCAACAATAATGATGGAATTAAGGCAAATAGATACAGTTTGGCAGAAGCTACTGATGGGGCATAACATTTAATCTGCGTGGCGCCAAACGTAAATTAACAGCTCTTTTAATGATGCGGTAAAAAAAAAAAAAAAATCTCAATTTCTTTTTCGTCGAAAGAACCAGGGGTTTGGCTAATGTGCGAATCAGCCAAAGAGATGTGGCAGTGTGGCAGACCCGTTTGCCATTAAACAGGTTCTATTTTCTGGTATCATCATTATTGTTGTCGTCGTCGTTGTTGTCAACATTAGCAGCCGTGATGTGATTTGCTGGCCCGGGTTTTGTTGCTGTCTCTCCCCTCCCCTTTTGGTCTAGACAGAGTCTGGGGCAGACGAAGAGATAGTTGGGATTCGCCGACCCCTAACACAGACCATGGAGCTGTGCCCAGACAGATTGCTACTTTTCCTGATCAATTACAGTAGTAGATTACATCATTTGTAATCAGTGTAGACTAACCCCCCCCCCTTCTCTAGCCCCCCCCCCCCCCAATCTCCTTTCTCACCCTTTCTGTTTAATTCGTCGGGGATTTAATGCGTGCATCACAAAGTGGCGTCAGTGTTTAGAGTGTGAATGCTACCCGGCCAGTCAGAGAGGCTTGGTCCGTTGTTAGTTCAGCGGCACTTTCCAGAAATAAATAGTTCACTTATTTAATTTTTCATGGCCCGAGACTGCCATTAGTGCCCGGTGCTCGATTCAAATTTGATATGACTTTTGTTGTCGCTGGGGCTGTTTTTAATATTTGTGAATCTGAAAGCCAATTTTTTTAAATTTTTTTTTTTAATGGATGGTGTGATTTTTGACAGTACATAGTTTTGTGTATTCGCAATTTTCATTAGAGCAGTAAAGAATGCATCAAAATTCTTTTATCAGCACATTTATTAGAAGTCTATCAAAATTGTTTGATTAAAAAAAATATTGGTAGTTTTGTTTAATAATAAGTTGATTTTGTTGGGGTGAAGATATCAAAGTAAAAGATCACAAAGTAAAGGCTAGGAAAGAAAAAAAACCACAAATTGGAAATCAACCCTGATCAGGTTGGAATTTTTAACTAAATCTGCTTTTCTGTTTTAGCCTCTGAAGAAGAACTTGCTAAGTTCGCAACTTCAGGCCACATTAATTTTTAGATTTAAATCTGACTTAATTCGAAGTTACAAATTTAAATTTTAAAAAGTAGAATTTTGGTCATTTTTGTGCAGGCTGGGTCTAAATACATATTTTCTTAATTTTCTTATTTTTGTTTCGTAACTCTCAACTAGAGCAACTGTCTACGTGCCGAACACTCGCGCAGAGCAAACACATTCATTTAACTGATCTTTCTAATACTTTCCTCCCTTTTTCAGATCATTTCGTTCAAGATCGAAAGCAAGTTAGCCGTTTGATGTAATTAGTGGATGTCCGTGGGACAGCAGTACGCAGACTACGGGTTTGCCGGGCTGAGACTTATAATCGCTCCCGAGAGGGAAACGCTAATAACCGCCGGGGCTCGTAAAAACAAATAGATCATTAAACGGACCAGACGTGGGGTTGGAGACACGGTGTGGCCGAAAGGAGGGGGGGGGGGGCTTGGCTTGCTTCATCAGCACGCGTAGCGCTACTCTTGTTTTCAGTCAAAGTGGCTTATTATAAGCTATGGCAGACTGGGAAAAGGCCACAGTCCGAAACTGCAAACATCTAAATGGATAGGGTTCACTTGTTTTGAACAAATATGATGAAATGGAGGGGGGGGGGATGGGACGCTATCACTGTCAAAGAGAGACTTTGTGTCTGCACCGTTTCTGATAGATCACTTGTTAATAAAAAAAAACTGTACACGCGTTCGGGACGTATATGCACGGATGTTTACAAGCGATGGTTGCGGCGTAAGTGAAGCTAATTACAAAAACTCAGAGTAAGTACACTGAAATTAATGTTGTATACGATAGCAGTGCACAGACTAGAGAGAGTGCGGTAATCTGTATACACAGTTCTGCTTTCAGTTTGGAAAGGGTTAGCGTCCATCCGAGAGGCAGCAGTCGTGATTGCTGATCTGACGGACTCTCAAGCACCGTAATAATGAGTGCATCCATTACCAGCCTTAAACCCTACTTCATTTTTGTCGCCCTTGTCCTTGCACAGGAGCATCATAGTGCAAGCAGCATGGAGCAGAGCAAACAGTGAGTGCAGTGTAACATGGATGGGGGCGGGGACAACAGTAGAAGAGAGGGGGGGCTGCAAATCTTTATTGAAAATAAGGTAGTTTTTAATAGAAACAGAAATGGCTTTTTGTAAGTTCATATTGAACAAAGGTGCTATCCAGCCCTATACAGTATAGGTCTTTCACAAATGAAGTCACTTTGTTACAGATTGTCACGTTCATCATCATTTTGGGCGTCAAATTTATGTGACGTGCATCGGCAATTTCAAGCAACAAGCGTGCGTGTTTAGAACATTTTGCACACTGTGTGCGTGCACCTAATGGCGTTGAACATGCAGTTGTAATTTTCCTACGAAGATGGCGTCCTATGAGAGAGATCTATTGGTGGTCTTCAGTTATGGAGTGTCTTTTGGGTGCGAGTCAAAAGCCATTTGCCAAGGGATCACTCGCAACAAGCAACAAGCTAGCAATATCAGCAGGCTAAGCAGCAAACCTGGGGAATGACAAATTGTCCAATAATCAACACATGACAGACAACAAAGGGTTGCTTCTCCTCATGGGTGTTCAGTAAAACAAAATGATTGCAAAATGTAGAAAGCTTTGAAAATTGATAATGATCTCAAAAATGTTATCCAGTTTTAGTTTTTGTTTCAAGCATAAAAGTAGTTCAGTGATTACCACTACTTTTAACATTTCAGTAAGGTAACAATAATCTTTCCAAAGGAAGAAGTGTTGTGCTGTGATGTTTTTTCATTTCATCCTAACGTTGGCAGTGGAAAAAACAAAGGTTGATGACATAGTTTCAGGCAGAAGGTTGGCCTTAAATGAAGCGTGTTGTTTCGCAGAGTTATTCACCAGATGGGGACTACCAATTAAAGTTGATCAGAATAATGCAATAAAAATAGCTTGAATTATTGATTTTCCCAGTTTTTCATGTTCCGTGGACAATCCACATTCAACTTTTTCCATGTACATATACATGTTTTTCGTAACAGTAACAGCAGACACCACACAGTTCCTGACTGGATGGAACAAATCACTGTCAAGTGGCTTGCCCATGGACATGTGTTGAAAGCAGCAGGGTTCAAACCAACGCCAATAAATGGATTGGGTTTGCATGTCCTTTTGATTCTGTAGGTAAATTATGGGCCATGTTCTGATGCACGATTCAGCTCTTGAACTGAATAAAACAACTTTTGCATTACCACAATGAGAGACAAGCAGTGGCAATGAATGGTCCGTCTAGATGAATCAAAGTTTAAAGGAAGATTCAGTTTGCTAATAATATCCTCTCGAACGTTTGTTCTTTCTATGTCAACATGATCCCATCTGCAGTATTCAAACGACGTTTACCCTCTCCCTTAATACTGCAAAGACAACAAAAAGTGCAGCCCTCAAATTCCACACTTTTTAACCAAGGAATTCGTCTTTTGTCAAAAAAAATCACCCGTCTTGTTCGTTTTGCCGGGAGTTCTCTAGTCCGTCCCACGACCCATGTACGGAAAAATCAGGTCTCGCGAAATGATGGCCGGCTCCGGAGCTGCACAAGGCATCCGCTAGCTGCAGGCTTCGTATGGCTTTAGCCGTACTCTCTCCTCTTTCTCTGCTACTCTCCCTTTCAACAATAATTTGTGTTTCAGGCCGCGTCCCATGGGCGCCTGACCACGCACTTAATGATCGCACACAGCCTTGCAAATGATAAACATATCTGTGAAAAATCATTTTCCAATGCCACCATAACTCCCCCTTTGGCGCCCGCCGAGCTAGCGCGTCGGGCCCCGGTCCGAGTTCTGCATCGCGGCCGCCGCTGGATTCAGCTGCACATTAACATTCTGGAGTGTGTTTATACATTTTTTCTTCGGAGGCCATTTGAAAGGCTTGACGGTATGATCATGATAGGGTGAAGGAAGGGGGGGGGGGGGAGGTTGTGGCTATAAACAGCTCCCGTGGTAACATCACCGGAACATTAGATTGTGTTTTTAATGAGACATAACCGAAGTAATAGGGCAAAGAGCTGATGGGAGCGAGGCATCGGGGCATGCCAGACGCGAGGCGAAGATGTTGTGAACGGGGACGGAACCGGGTGTGATCAAGAGGCTCGCTAGACACAGACACTGTGCCTGTCCGGCCGACTTGAAGAGTCTACTCTTATTATCACTATAAGCACCTGGAAATTCGAAGTCTACCCGGGAGGGGTAAGGCAGTGACACAATTGGGGGGAGGGGAGGGGAAGGGGGTCTTGAATTCCTCATTTTTTGGAGGGGCACCACTGGCGGATCAGGGGGCGCGCGCGCGCCAAGGAGTGACAACCGGTCACAATTCGATTTTATTTTGTTCCTTCAATTCCCTTTTCTCCTTTCGATTCCTCAGTTCCCCTATTCTCGGTATAAAAAAAACCGTTCGGTAGAATACCTACGATAGTTATAGAGTCAGTCTCTGAGAATTGTGGGGAAAACAAGGCTATAGTCATTAGTTGACGAAACAAAAATGATTTATTGATAAACGTATTTGTCAATGTGGCGAACGCCATCGGGTACTGCGCAGCTTATTTGAATATTCACAAACTTCCCAGCCAATCACAGAATCGCTCTTCGGAGACAGCGCGCCAGCGATTCGACACGCGCAACGCGCAAGCCGCTCATTTGAATAATCTCGTTCAGACTTCTACATCACAAGCCAATCGCAGGGAGGGTCTGTGCGTGTGCGGAATATTAATAAGCTAAGTTTGAGTGATGGATGCACGCGCGCGCGTTGCTTGCCAGCCAATGGCGGGGCCTCCAACAAGGCGGCGAGATTGCTAGACCGAGCCCCGATATCGGCGCTCTCTTAACGCGTTATCGCCGCCTAATCACTGATTAACTGCCCGTGTATCGCCACCGGCTCGTCTGCAATCTGCAAGAGTGATTAACGTATCCAACGTGAATGAACGGGGACGAAAGAAAAAAAAAAGTCGAGCGTGTCTACTTCTTTTGCTCTGAAATTTTGTGGCTGTCCGTATGTTCACTTCCTGTGGGATGAGGGAATTATTGATTCATTTTTTGCTTCCCGTGGGATAAAAGAAGTCTTTTTTTTCAATTCCCATCCGCTGCCTAGCATCCCATCCAAGGGGAGTAGAAATATTCTCAGTCGTTTCATGCTACTGAAACCAAAGATAAACGCCGGCCTGATGAGCCACATCGGCTCGTGACAGATTTTACTTTACTTTTTACTTTCAGCCAAAGCAGAGTCGTGTTTGCATCAGTAGTGATTTTTAAGCGGAGTTTCCCGTCTTCTTTGCAAAGTAATGTGCTTAGCAGCTTCATAAGATACAGTCTTGGGACCTGCAACAAGTTGAGTAAAACCTCCAGTTTCAACAATCAGAGAGTCAGTGAAGAAACGGAAAAGTTCCACTTTCAAAACTGAGACGAACTTTTGAACTTTATATAGGCGCGCAAAGAGATGAAAGTGACCAGTCGAGTTAACTCGTACTCACAACCTATAAAGTCTAGCCTTTTTTTCACACTAGAGCCTCTCAACCTGGGTTGAACTCAATCCTGGGCGAACACAGTGCCGCCCCGGGTTGAGTTTTTGATTTTTCAACCCCGCGTTCAACCCCACATCGTTTCACATTATGCAAATCAAGCTTCATGCTCAGTTACTGTTCTGAACCCTGGAAAGAATCTCGACCCGGGTCGAGAATCTCAACCATGGTCTGGAGCAGGGTTGAGTTCAACCCGGGGCGAAATCAATCTCGGTGTTGACGCGGGGTTGACGCAGGGTTGATATTCTTCAAGTGTGAAACGATGCATTTTTTCCCACTAACACCTTGTCCGGGGAAAACTTGCCCCGCATCCATCCCTTCCAACAAGTCTTGAGACAAACTGCCTTGCCGTTGGCAGTTCCTCTTTAGCATCATGGTTCCTGCCGCGATGACACCAATCGCGGCCGGCCCTTGACGCTTACCAGTCTGGCCCTTATTAAGAGAAATCGAGCCAAACAACCGACAAGAGAGATCAACTTTGAAAGGAAAAAAACTGTAAGTGTAAGCACAGACCCGTTAATAGACAAGAATCTTGGCTCGCCCTGTGTACGCGTGTGTGTATAAACGCCGAGTTTTAATGAAGATTACCTTAGTCCATTGCAAATAGATTAGTGGTGTAACGGGCCAAGTGTTGACTGATAGTAGACGATTTTCCTCCGATTGGGCAAGCTGCCTGCGCCATCCTAGCAGACACTTTGGCGTGTAAAAGGCTTTATTTGAGAATTTAATAGTTTGCTGATGGACTCCAGTTAAGGAGTGGCGGCTGTAATTGTGCGTGCTTACAGCTGTACACGCTACAGAAGAGCCGTGATTTGATGGAAAGGATATTTTCAAGTGCGTTTTGGCTTTCCATTCTTAAACTTGCAACATGCAGTGTTTGCATAATTATGCAAAACTTGTTTGCCTATGCTAAAGAGGTGCGTGACGTATTTTAGTCCGGAAACCAATCGCCTTGCTTTTCATGCGTGATATGCAAAACATTGTTCAACTCTGCACCAATCACTGCAGTCAGTGGTAAAGTAAGCCCAACCTCTTTGGCGAAACATGAATAAAACCTTGGTATTCAGTAAAGTTATAGTGCTCGTCTTCTTTGATGTTCTTTTTCAAGTCTCGCTGGGATTTTAGCAGCACAAAAACCTCAAGATTAATGATCATCGTTAAAAGGAAAAGTGCACTGGCAGGAAACGAACAAGTGTGGAACAGAAACACTCGGGAATACAAAGTCGTTTTCATTCATAAATATTTACGCGGACCCGTATATACGTTGATGGCCCGTCAGTGTCTTGCACGTTATAGGGTGGGTTGTACTTTTACGGCATGAAATATTGGCGACAATGAATTTACGACTGTTGGTTGGCTGGGTCTGCGTCTTGCTTTGTATAAAACAACCCCGAATGATAATGACGCTTGGAGGTTGAACAAATAAAATAAAATACAAATACAAATTGACCGGCTGTAGTCACTGAAGGCCTTAACCTGGTCGTAATAATAAAATCCAATATTTTTTTGAGAAAAAAAGACAATCTCGTCGAAGTTTTTGACTTTGCCAAAATAATTTAAAATAGGGATCCTTCGAAAATGGGGGATCGATAGTGAGAGATAAAACATTTGTCAGACTCGCATTGGAGTTTTCTACAATTTTTTTAATCCTCAAAATTTCATCTAAAAATGGATCAAAATCTAACTGGAGCGAATTATTCGTGCTGCACATTATAATCATCACATTGTACGATATCTATTCTACGGCAAGTCATGCCATCGAGTGAGTCAAATACCAATAATCGAGACGAGCTGTGTATTCGCGGTCAACGACTCCACTTTAAACTTTTGATGGCCCTTTGAAGCTAAATTTCCATTGTCGTCTGCCTGTCTGTAGTTTAATAACTTTGGGTGCCAGTAATTATTTTTAATTTGCTCATCTATAGTTGTGTCCTGTAATGCATTGTTGCACGCACGTACGGTCGTCATAGTCATTAAGTTTCATGCGCGTTTTTTTGTCATGTGGCATCCCAAGGTTTGTCTTTATTGGCCGGCGCTAATGATATCTAAAATGCCGAAAGCAATATTTTAAAAAAGGGATGTTTTATCGATCAGTGGAAACGTTTTGTAATGAAAAAAATGAAAGAATAAAGTAATCAAGGGAAATTAAAGAATGAAGAGACCAAAAATAAAATATTTTAACAAAATATTGTAAAAAAGCATTAAATTTACGAAAATGTCTGGCAAAATGTGCAATTAAAGTAAAGACTTTTTTGGGCGCACATACGGTTTGGCTTGTCAGGCGATATTCCTACGAGTATAAGATTGCAAATCTTTATGAAAAAAAGCATGAGTCGAAATTTCTTGATAAAAATATTAGATTGTGTTATATCACAAGGAACACTTCTCACTTGTTTTCTTGTAACAACCATACCGTGGCACTAATTTGACAATGGAGGACCATATACAAATCAGATAATTGACCCATCGCGTCATACGCAGCTTGTGAAATATTGTCCAATTACAATCATGATATACAAAATTAATGGACGCGGAACGCGCAAAATCTGAGACAAACAAAACTTAGTGTACAAAAACTCCATAGGGTTGTCTAAGGGGCGTGGCTAACTCGCAAACGGCGATAGGTCAATTATTTTGTTCAAACTCAAATTTATGCTCAGAAAATTCCCTAGCCAAGACAAGGCAAGCCTCGGGTAGAGCTGGTCCAGGAGTGCACAAAATTCTATTCAATCGATTCCGAACGGCTATTGACTGGAACTCTTTTCATGCATCATGGAGATCAGACATTCACATGTGCAGAGCCATGGTCGATCGAACGTCTGATAATAATATCCTAACAAGCATATTATTGTGTGCGACCCCGCGCGCCAGCCAATCGGAGTCGACTTTAGAAGTGTGACGTCATTTCGACCAGAAATGTGGACTAAGCTGCTGATTGGTCAATTTGGATGCCATTTGTTTTGTATTACAACTATACAACAACGGGTTAGGGAAGACCCTATAGAAGGCGCTCGCTGAATGGTCAGAATCTCGAGGTCAAGAAGCAGTCATGATTTGCATAATCGCCGAATCACTGCTCGCATATACCCTTGCTGTGCAAGGGGATATTTCATGGACTATATATGGTTATTTGAAGGCATGCACAACAAAATGTGTTCAGATACGAGTACAACACAGCTTTTGAAGTATCGAGATTATTTTCGGTCGACCAACAATTCTAGAAAACTGAATCGTCTATCGGATCGAACCGAATATCACCAACTAGACCCCTACATCACCAGTTTTCTTTGCTCGTGCTTGGTTTACCCAGGGAGCTGGGGCTGCGCACTCGTCCTTGGGTTTTAAACCACCCACGCGCGTATACATATGCGCACTTCCTCCGAGAGTAAGATCAGAACACGGTAGTCTCATCACGCACCGCCCAAGGAATGAGCGCCAACTGGGCGGGGTAGGTGTGACTGCAAGTGCAGACATTCATCCCCCCTAAAAGAAACAAAAATCCAATTCAATGTTGCGACACAAAATGTCATTAAAACATGGAAAATTGGAGGAAGACTGAGAGGGAAAAAGATTTGAAAGTCGAAGGGGAAATTCGAAACAAAACAAACGGTTCCGGTGTAGGGGGATCGATGGGCGCCCAGCTAGCGCGCCCCATGGTCTCCATCTGCGGTCGCGGCTCCACGCAACGAACGCCAAGAGACTTACCGCTATTAATCCCACAGACATTAATATGATTTTAATTTCGCGCATATCTTCGGCATCAGATCAGAAAAGCCAAACTGTGTTATACAAACGGAGGCCAAATGGTTTGCGAGTTGACGCGACGCCACTGACTCACTCAGGATTTTTCTTTGAAGTTCGATGTTTTGGTTTGGCCTATTGCCTCCAAAATAGGACTGGAATCGGCTCCGTTGACGCTTATTAAATAGCGGCAATTTCGATCGCTTATGAGTGGGAAATGGGAGGTCTGTTTTGTATCTGGTCAATAATATGTTTTTGGTTTGTTATGTGCTTAATTGCTGATTGTAATGGGTTGTTGTTCGACATTGATTGTTTAGTTGGGAGTCTTGTTTCTTGAACAGTTTTTTTTTGAAAGTCTTTAAAGATAAGTCATTACCGACAATGTGTGTTTCGAGGGTCGTTGTGGCGGAAATACAGGGGTGGGTGGGGGGGGGGGGAGGGGGCACGTGCCCTCCCAGTGGAGGTCCGTGCCCCAGGTGCCCCCCATTTTTTTTGAATTGCACTAAGCAATGTATTCAGTTGCATTCAGTGCCACACACCCCCCTGAAAAAATGGTGCACCCATAGGTGCTCCCCTAGAACTTTAACCGTTACGCCGCTCAGGGTCGATAATTATACCTTTGAGCATTTGGTCGGTCGGTTGGTCAGTCGGTCAACCGTTTGGTTGTCTGTTGGTTGGTTGGTCTGTTGACATACAGGTCTGAAAACAAAAGCTCTCTTTCATGTGAAAACGAAGTGGCGTTCATCAGACATCGGCCTCGAGAACAAGCTATACACCAATATTCAGCAACTACCTTGGACGTGAAGCTGATGCAATTTTCCCTCCAAATTCAAATCTCCCAATCATTGGCATTTTATTCCCCTCATTTATTTGATCGACCGGAGCGGCCTTGTATAATTAACCACGGTTCCGCAAGGTTTACACCGAGTCTAGACCTCAGACTAGCCTGGCCGTCGGTGTTTGACGGCAGCCGTTTATGCTCACATCGAAGCCGTTGCACGCGACTGGCTGGGACGCCACGTGTTGCGCAAATTATTAAAGCCAGCCGATTTCAAACTACATGTATAATGTTTCGTTTCTGTCTTTGTATGTATATATTTTTACAAAAAAATATTTGTTTCCTTTTTACTTTTGTTTAAAGGGAACCAACGCTGATCTGACGCTTTGGTCTTTATATTTTACGGTGAGATGTTTTAAACGAAGAACGATATTGGATAACAAGTTTGGGATATGTTGAGTTTTCTCCTGAAATACTAATGAAAGAGAACTCAGTCGTAACAAACTTGTGACGCCAAGAAGTAGGTAAGTATTTTTAATAAATGCCTCATGCCTTTTTGTCTTCTTAAAAAAAATTAAAGGGAAGAGTGGTCAGGAATAAACGGCAGAAATCATATCTAGGGGATTTGTTGAGTTAAGTCCTAAAGACACACACACAAAATCAGACTGGCACCTGAACCTCCACCTGCATCGCTTCAGGTATATTACAGAAGGGTTCAAGACTTTCCACATCGCCATGTTTCATGCAGGTTCTGGTGTTAGTCAATCCAGTTGTCATGAAAATCGCACAGCGAAAGTAGCAACTGACTGTCTCCTTTTGACCAGTGTTGAACCGGAAGTACATTTAAATGAAGCAAAAAGTAACCAACAGAGGGCTCCCTTGCGTGAAGTGGCGCCATGGTGCTGCACGTATGCCAAGATAACCTCTTTAAGGCAAGGACGTAAAATAAACCATTAAGGTCTGTTGTTGATGAAAGAAAAACGCGATGTTTGGTGAAGGGAAACAATAGATACACTCTCAGCCATAGATTGATGTCAGGCCTTAGACTATACCCATCATACACACGCGCAATAATTGGTAATCTTCGTCTATAGATACAGAACTCGCTGTTAATGGTAAACTCAACATGGCGCCAGGGTGCTAGTCCACACCGCGCAGATATTAATAACCAAAGTTATACAGGGAATGCGTAATGGAGGGAACTAGTGTCATTTATATCACAGCGATTAATGTATAATCAAGAGGTTCACCCGTATCATCTCTGCTGATTTTTGGCTGTGAAACTATCATTAAAGGGTTACACACTGTGGCGTATCCAGGGGGAGGGGGGCACACTGTTATTTCGGTTGTGTAAAAATCAGACGGTTGTGTACTACATGAACCTAGCAACCCGTTGTGTAAACTGTTGTTTACACAACTTGTGTAAAATATTACACAACTTGTTCATTTTTTTTTACACAACTGGTTGCTATATGTTCATATAGTACACAACCGAAATAACAGTGCAAGGTTTTGGATTTTGTTGGCTTTTCACCTTCACATGAGTAATTTTCAAAAAAGGTATACGACCAACAGAGCCTATAAAATATACGTCGGTGACATGACGCGCACACTGCAAAACCTCGGTGTAAATTGAACACCGCGTTGAGTGACTATTGGACAAAAATGACACTCACCTCTGCATTTTGCAGTGTAGGACCCCAGAAAACTGAGTGGATAAGTGGTAAGAAGATATGTGCAGTATAATTGGGGGTCGTGGGTTCGCATCCAATCCAAGTAGGCATATTAAACCCTTTTTTTACTCAAAAGCTCTGGGAAAGCAGTGTACATGCCGTGCTTATAAAATTATGTTAAAACACAATCTAATAGTTATCGTATTGTGATGCACATGGACCTAACCCACAAAACGTGACGGACTATAGTTCGCTCAGCAATCTTGCAGCCTTTTATAATTATTCATCCAGCGATATGAGTTCGTGATGTCTTCCACTTTCTAGGTCCTCGGGCAGTCAGTACCCGCGTTAATCTTTTACCCTATTTCTCGGTAAAACCAAAAAAAAAGGAGATCGCGAAGTCTCTGCTGCTAGAGCTGGCTGCTTGCCGACCGCGTGTCGTGGGAAGTGACTTGTGCTAGGACACAAGTCGCGGACGGACAGGCCAGGCCGCGCCGCCGGCGCTCTCGAGGAACTCAAAGGTCGTTAGCAACTTGGATTCGACGGTAATAGTTCAACCCATTGTAATGGAGCCGCTTTAAGCTTTGCCAAGTAAGCGTGTCTGGACAACGCCCATGGAGGGGAGGGGTACAGATAAGATAAGAAGGGTGCTGGGTTGCTGGTAAACGATAAAAGGCAACTTTGTGACTGCCCCGCCTTCCTCGTCCATCGTTTCTATAGTTCTCTCTCATTCCCTTTTTTGGGGGCAATTATTTTCAACGCATCTTGCTAATAAAATATCTTTTCGAGTTGGATGGGGTAAGGTTTTTGTTGGAACGTGGCATCATGTTGGTTACTGTCTCTAGCTCTTGCCCACCCCTCCTCTCCAAAATAATCAACGATGTTATCATCCCAGTCATCATGGTGCCTCTCAAAGCACCACGCCCATTACCCCCCCCCCCAACCCAACCAAGTCTGCGCTGCATGCTTCGCTCATCATTTAACTTTAACGACCGCGCAAAATCCCTCTTACTTTTTAAACTCTTCCAATTTTCCAATTTCTGCCAGAAGTCTTGCACCGGAAACTTCGTCTCCAGCGCTAGAGGCCCCCGATCATTTACGTCGTCTCTCTGCCGGGGATGCTTCCACCAGATAATGCTACCTGGATAATTTAATTTTGTTTTGTGACGTGACGTCACATCTTGTCAGAAGTTCACTGGTGGTTCACTCCTGCCTACAATCCATCTTTTCACCAATTCCATTCTAAATTAAACAGCGTTTTTATTTGCAACAAAAGTTGGACGTCCCGTATACATGTATTTTTTTTTCTTTTCTGGTGATAAAACCAAAACCAAGGGTTCCTTCAAAGTACTAAACAATATTATAGAGCAAACTGAAAGACTATGACTCTGAAAATACCTGGTTTTAATGGTTTGCTTGAAAGAGAGGCATGGCTTTAGTACGGCAGAAAGGTGATGGAATTGTGCCTTTGATGATACAATCATGGCAGTTGGTACACAGTCAGAGTATGTCATGAGAAAGATATTTGGCTGTAGGGCCATCGCAGATTTGTCCTTTCAAAAAACATAGGTAGAATAATAAGCAATGGCACTGTGTCAGCCGTTTTGAACATTTTGAAATGTGCTTGCTATTCTACCTACATTCTTTCTATGGACAAATCTGTGATGGCCCTATAGCCAAATATCTTTCTTCAGACAAACTTTGAATGTGTGCCAAATACCATGCTTGTATCATTAAAGGCACATTATTCCCCCAAAATAGTTCCCCTATCTGCCTGACTAATTCTTACAAGCTTGGCAACCTACGAAGTATAACGACGCCAAAGAGTCTTTATTTGGCAATTGCGGCCTTGCTTGTGGAAGACAAATGTTTTTTTTCTTCAAAACAGACAGCTTGCAGAGGGCGCCCGCTCTGTGGGCAGGTCTTTCTTCCTCTGTGATACGCATGAGCAGACACATAGTGCTTTCATCGTCACTGAATTAAAATGACAAAATCTGTCCACATTGAGGACGCGCTGTGCAAGAACTCTATTACCCAACCCTCCCACCGCAGACTCTGGTGCAATTTTTCAGCATTGACTTTTTCATTTTTTTTTTATACTTTTTTTTAGAGAAGACCAATGAAACGTCAGAGTCACAGACTTCAGACAAATAAGTGTTTTTCGCGAGAAACCTAATTCGCCGCATCACTGGGTTTTCCCAGAGCTAAAAGGATGTCGGCGTTTCTCGGACAGTTTGTGCCGACTGTCGCCGGCTTAATCTCCGTGGTAGGACACGGGCTGACGGGCCTGTATATATAGCGGTGACAAACAGACTGTGAGCTCGCTTCGCCTGACTGAACCTGGGGAGGCAACGACCCTGTCTGTTCGCTGAAACTTTTACCCTAAAATTGTGATCAAGGGCGGATGGGGAGGGGGGGGGGCAACGGGGGAAATGCCCCCCCCCCCCCCTCATGAACTCACGAACGAAGTCTTGCTTTACTCGTGTGAAGTGGGGAAAAAACATTGCCACTTGCCAGGTTGTTGACAACCATACAGACGTGTGGAAGCCAAAAATGGCGTCCCTAATGCGTCATTTGAGGCCTATTTACAGTTAAAGAACAGATGATAATTTGTGTGTCATGTTTTTACCAAATTAAGCGGATAAGCCATGGAGGTCTTTTAATACCCACAGTCTTGGATCCGTTCGTATTTTTCTCAGTCTCTTGATTGGAATAACTTGAGCAGCGAAATATGCATTATATGAAAGAAACAAAACCATTTTGTTTGTTAACTGTTAAGTCATTGTTCGGTTATACCAAAATTAAAATGGACCTTGAGCGCAAAGAACTTCAGAAAGTTTAATCCCATCCCCGCTATTAAAAACAGTTTTTGTTTGTTAAACCAATTCTTTTAGGAGCAGCTAGCCACACAAATCGAGGCAAGAATGAATTGTCATTTGAGAAGTTCATTTTCTGATTAAAAACCTCTGATGAATATTATACCGCAGGGCTACAACACTCTAGAATTTCAACTAACGTCTTCATCATTTTGCGCTAATTGTTTAAGCCGATAGAATAACGTCTCCATATAGAATTGCCTGAGTACTTTATATACTTCGCCGTGCCCCAAAGGTAGAAACCCAACTACAGTATTGTCGTGTACAGGAAACTTGTGGTTTGGGATAGTTCTTTCTTGCCTCGAGTTTCAGATTCGAAAGAGGTTCCGTGAAGTATACTCCTATTGCAAGCCACCTTAATCTAATTGGGGTGGGTGGTGACAGGGGCTGTCAACGCATGACCTAACACCGATGATGGTCGGAAAGGATTGATTAGGGGCGAGTTGCCCCCAGGTGACCGAGTAACGGGTGATTGACTGCTGGCTGGTATACCGTAGATCGCAGCGCTGGCCCCGTATACCCCCTAGCCTGAACCCTGGTGCCTCGTCGACGTGATCAGGCGATGACGTTGGTGAAGCTTCTTTTTTTCTTGTGAGTGGGCGCGTTGAAGATGCCCCAGATTCGGTTTGAGAGGGGGTATATACCGGGGTCTGCTCGACATATCGTGAAAGGAAACCGTGGAGGAAAAATATGGTTGATTTGATTGTTTGCAACCCTTTTTGATGGTCTCACCATGACTTCTCGTGGCACTTTTTTGGCCTAGAGAAAATTGGCCCGCATTCTAGGGTTAAACTCGGGAAAATTTTGCCAACGTCGGCCTTTAATTTATTTTTTCCCTTTCGTTTGAAAATGTCCCTATTTGCTTTTTTTTTGGGGGGGGGGGTGTCGGGGTAGTTCAGTTTAAGGAATTTAAAAATAAATGTCAAAGAACTGGAAATGAAAGAATAACACTCGTTTACATTCCTCCTAAAAGTAGAAAATTTTATCTGTTTTTAATTGAATGATCCGAATTTGCCATCACTTTTGGTTGGTTTATGAATAGATATCCGCCCCCCCCCCACCCCAAAAAAAAAGAAGTATGAAAATATCCGTTTACAAACTTTTGTTTCAGGACAGGCAGATGTTGGGATTCCTGTAAAATAAATTCTTTTAATTGAAACCTGATCTTGTTGCTTCTAATTATTTTGTCGTGCTTCCCTGACCTATACATGTATAATAGTTGAACGCAAAGCAAAAACTACTGACTCAACTGAGTACGTAAAATTGCAGAATTTGATTTCGTGTCCGTAAATTTTGCCCACAAAATTATTGTTTTCTCCTTTGATCGATTCGGCTCCTGCGAAAGGTCCATGCCAAGGTTAGGGCTGTTTCAAATGTGGTTCAAATTGACGATGAAAACACGTGCCGTCACTTCTCCTTAAACACCGTCAAGTTTCTTTTAAGGGACCCCAGAACACATTCCAACTCCATTTGTAGAAAGATATGCTTTTCAAAAAAGAACATTTTGACGAAAATATGTGGTGAAATCAGTCCAAAATGTTCATTTATTTCTCACAAAATCGATTGTTTTGTCCAAATGTTCAAAATATTGGATGTTTGAGTATTGATTGGTGCTCCTCTGACGTCCAAAGGAATTTTTGGCCAAATTTTGATAAAAATGTAAGGCTTACCCCTTGTATTTTTTTTCAATTTTAAACACAAAAATGAAATTCACATTTTCTTTATCTTTCTACAAATGGAGTTGGAATGTGTTCTAGGGTCCCTTAGGCATATTTCTAGCAAGTTTCAAGGATTTTCATTTTTTGGTCAAAATTGAAAAAAAATGGCCAAAAATTGATTTTTCTCAAAACAATGCAGAAATTCTTTTGGAAGCCAGAGGAGCACCAGTCAATACTCAACGCCCAATATTCTGAAGATTGGGGCAAAAACCATTGATTTTGTGAGAAATAAATTAACATTTTTGACTGATTTTACCCCATATTTTCGTCAAAATTTTCTTTTGAAAACCATATCTTTCTTCAAATGGAGTTGGAATGTGTTTTAGGGTCCCTAAGGCATATTTCTAATCCTTGAAACATGCTAGATATATGCCTAAGGGACCCTAGAACACATTCAAACTCCATTTGTAGAAAGATAAAGAAAATGTTGACGAAAATATGGGGTAAAATCAGTCAAAAATGTTCATTTATTTCTCACAAATCGATGGTTTTGTCCAAATGTTCAAAATATTGGGTGTTTGAGTATTGATTGGTGCTCCTCTGAAGTCCAATGGTTTTTCTGCATCGTTTTGAGAAAAATCAATTTTTGGCCAAATTTTGATAAAAATGTAAGGCTTACCCCTTGTATTTTTTTCAATTTTGACCAAAAAATGAAATTCCTTGAAACTTGCCAGAAATATGCCTTAGGGACCCTAGAACACATTCCAACTCCATTTGAAGAAAGATATGGTTTTCAAAAGAAAATTTTGACGAAAATATGGGGTAAAATCAGTCAAAAATGTTAATTTATTTCTCACAAAATCAATGGTTTTTGCCCCAATCTTCAGAATATTGGGCGTTGAGTATTGACTGGTGCTCCTCTGACTTCCAAAAGAATTTCTGCATTGTTTTGAGAAAAATCAATTTTTGGCCAAATTTTGATAAAAATGTAAGGCTAACCCCTTGCATTTTTTTTCAATTTTGACCAACAAATGAAATTCCTGGAAACTTGCTAGAAATATGCCTAAGGGACCCTAGAACACATTCCAACTCCATTTGTAGAAAGATAAAGAAAATTTTGACGAAAATATGGGGTAAAATCAGTAAAAAATGTTCATTTATTTCTCACAAAATCGATGGTTTTGTCCAAATGTTCAAAATATTGGGTGTTTGAGTATTGATTGATGCTCCTCTGACGTCCAAAGGAATTTCTGCATTGTTGTGAGAAAAATCAATTTTTTGCCAAATTTTGATAAAAATGTAAGGCTTACCCCTTGTATTTTTTTCAATTTTGAACAAAAAATGAAATTCCTGGAAACTTGCTAGAAATATGCCTTAGGGACCCTAGAACACATTCCAACTCCATAAGTAGAAAGATGTGGTTTTCGAAAGAAAATTTTGTCGAAAATATGGGGTAAAATCAGTCAAAAATGTTAATTTATTTCTCACAAAATCGATGGTTTTGTCCAAATGTTCAAAATATTGGGAGTTTGAGTATTGATTGGTGCTCCTCTGACGTCCAAAGGAATTTCTGCATTGTTGTGAGAAAAATCAATTTTTGGCCAATTTTTGATAAAAATGTAAGGTTTTACCCCTTGTATTTTTTTCAATTTTGACCAAAAAATGAAATTCCTGGAAACTTGCTAGAAATATGCCTTAGGGACCCTAAAACACATTCCAACTCCATTTGTAGAAAGATGTGGTTTTCAAAAGAAAATTTTGTCGAAAATATGGGGTAAAATCAGTCGAAAATGTTAATTTATTTCTCACAAAATCAATGGTTTTTGCCCCAATCTTCAGAATATTGGGTGTTAAAGATTGATTGGTGCTCCTCTGACTTCCAAAGGAATTTCTGCATTGTTTTGAGAAAAATCAATTTTTGGCCAAATTTTGATAAAAATGTAAGGCTTACCCCTTGCATTTTTTCAAGTTTGACCAAAATATGAAACTGCTTGAAACTTGCTAGAAATATGCCTTAGGGACCCTAGAACACATTCCGACTCCATTTGTAGAAAGATAAAGAAATTTTTGACGAAAATATGGGGTAAAATCAGTCAAAAATGTTCATTTATTTCTCACAAAATCGATGGTTTTGTTCAAATGTTCAAAATATTGGGTGTTTGAGTATTGATTGGTGCTCCTCTGACGTCCAAAGGAATTTCTGCATTGTTTTGAGAAAAATCAATTTTTGGCTAAATTTTGATAAAAATGTAAGGCTTACCCCTTGTATTTTTTTCAATTTTGAACAAAAAATAAAATTGCTTGAAACTTGCTAGAAATATGCCTTAGGGACCCTAAAACACATTCCAACTCCATTTGTAGAAAGATATGGTTTTCAAAAGAAAATTTTGACGAAAATATGGGGTAAAATCAGTCAAAAATGTTAATTTATTTCTCACAAAATCAATGGTTTTTGCCCCAATCTTCAGAATATTGGGTGTTTCAGTATTGATTGGTGCTCCTCTGAAGTCCAATGGTTTTTCTGCATCGTTTTGAGAAAAACAATTTTTGGCCAAATTTTGATAAAAATGTAAGGCTTACCCCTTGTATTTTTTTCAATTTTGACCAAAAAATGAAATTCCTTGAAACTTGCTAGAAATATGCCTTAGGGACCCTAAAACACATTCCAACTCCATTTGAAGAAAGATATGGTTTTCAAAAGAATATTTTGACCAAAATATGGGGTAAAATCAGTCAAAAATGTTAATTTATTTCTCACAAAATCAATGGTTTTTGCCCCAATCTTCAGAATATTGGGCGTTGAGTATTGACTGGTGCTCCTCTGACTTCCAAAGGAATTTCTGCATTGTTTTGAGAAAAATCAATTTTTGGCCAAATTTTGATAAAAATGTAAGGCTTACCCCTTGCATTTTTTTTCAATTTTGACCAAAAAATGGAATTCCTTGAAACTTGCTAGAAATATGCCTTAGGGACCCTAGAACACATTCCAACTCCATTTGTAGAAAGATAAAGAAAATTTTGACGAAAATATGGGGTAAAATCAGTCAAAAACGTTAATTTATTTCTCACAAAATCGATGGTTTTGTCCAAATGTTCAAAATATTGGGAGTTTGAGTATTAATTGGTGCTCCTCTGACGTCCAAAGGAATTTCTGCATTGTTTTGAGAAAAAAACCAATTTTTGGCCAAATTTTGATAAAAATGTAAGGCTTACCCCTTGTATTTTTTTCAATTTTGACCAAAAAATGAAATTCCTGGAAACTTGCTAGAAATATGCCTTAGGGACCCTAAAACACATTCCAACTCCATTTGTAGAAAGATATGGTTTTCAAAAGAAAATTTTGTCGAAAATATGGGGTAAAATCAGTCGAAAATGTTAATTTATTTCTCACAAAATCAATGGTTTTTGCCCCAATCTTCAGAATATTAGGTGTTAAAGATTGATTGGTGCTCCTCTGACTTCCAAAGGAATTTCTGCATTGTTTTGAGAAAAATCAATTTTTGGCCAAATTTTGATAAAAATGTAAGGCTTACCCCTTGCATTTTTTTTCAATTTTGACCAAAAAATGGAATTCCTTGAAACTTGCTAGAAATATGCCTTAGGGACCCTAGAACACATTCCAACTCCATTTGTAGAAAGATAAAAAAATTTTGACGAAAATATGGGGTAAAATCAGTCAAAAACGTTCATTTATTTCTCACAAAATCGATGGTTTTGTCCAAATGTTCAAAATATTGGGAGTTTGAGTATTAATTGGTGCTCCTCTGACGTCCAAAGGAATTTCTGCATTGTTTTGAGAAAAAAAACAATTTTTGGCCAAATTTTGTAAGGCAAAAATGTAAGGCTTACCCCTTGTATTTTTTTCAATTTTGACCAAAAAATGAAATTCCGGGATACTTGCTAGAAATATGCCTTAGGGACCCTAAAACACATTCCAACTCCATTTGTAGAAAGATATGGTTTTCAAAAGAAAATTTTGACGAAAATATGGGGTAAAATCAGTCAAAAATGTTAATTTATTTCTCACAAAATCAATGGTTTTTGCCCCAATCTTCAGAATATTGGGTGTTTGAGTATTGATTGGTGCTCCTCTGACTTCCAAAGGAATTTCTGCATTGTTTTGAGAAAAATCAATTTTTGGCCAAATTTGGATAAAAATGTAAGGCTTACCCCTTGCATTTTTTTCAATTTTGACCAAAAAATGAAATTCCTTGAAACTTGCTAGAAATATGCCTTAGGGACCCTAGAACACATTCCAACTCCATTTGTAGAAAGATATGGTTTTCAAA
The DNA here is from genome assembly GCA_029964075.1 of Patiria pectinifera. Taxonomy (NCBI): domain Eukaryota; kingdom Metazoa; phylum Echinodermata; class Asteroidea; order Valvatida; family Asterinidae; genus Patiria; species Patiria pectinifera. Next base: position 20,034,801 of record CM057143.1, on the reverse strand, counting down.
AGAAAATTTTGACGAAAATATGGGGTAAAATCAGTCAAAAATGTTAATTTATTTCTCACAAAATCGATGGTTTTGTCCAACTGTTCAAAATATTGGGTGTTGAGTATTGATTGGTGCTCCTCTGACTTCCAAAGGAATTTTTGCATTGTTTTGAGAAAACTCAATTTTTGGCTAAATTTTGATAAAAATGTAAGGCTTACCCTTTGCAATTTTTTTTAAATTTTGACCAAAAAATGAAATTCCTTGAAACTTGCTAGAAATATGCCTTAGGGACCCTAAAACACATTCCAACTCCATTTGTAGAAAGATATGGTTTTCAAAAGAAAATTTTGACGAAAATATGGGGTAAAATCTGTCCAAAATGTTAATTTATTTCTCACAAAATCAATGGTTTTTGCCCCAATCTTCAGAATATTGGGTGTTTGAGTATTGATTGGTGCTCCTCTGACTTCCAAAGGAATTTCTGCATTGTTTTGAGAAAACTCAATTTTTGGCCAAATTTGGATAAAAATGTAAGGCTTACCCCTTGCATTTTACCCCTTGCACAATTTTCAATTGTGACCAAAAAATGAAATTCCTGGAAACTTGCTAAAAATATGCCTTAGGGACCCTAGAACACATTCCAACTCCATTTGTAGAAAGATAAAGAAAACTTTGACGAAAATATGGGGTAAAATCAGTCAAAAATGTTCATTTATTTCTCACAAAATCGATGGTTTTGTCCAAATGTTCAGAATATTGGGCGTAGAGTATTGACTGGTGCTCCTCTGACTTCCAAAAGAATTTCTGCATTGTTTTGAGAAAAATCAATTTTTGGCCAAATTTTGATATAAAATGTAAGGCTTTACCCTTTGCATTTTTTTCAATTTTGACCAAAAAATGAAATTCCTGGAAACTTGCTAGAAATATGCCCAAGGGACCCTTAAACACATTCCAACTCCATTTGAAGAAAGATATGGTTTTCAAAAGAAAATTTTGACGAAAATATGGGGTAAAATCAGTCAAAAATGTTAATTTATTTCTCAAAAAATCAATGGTTTTTGCCCCAATCTTCAGAATATTGGGTGTTTGAGTATTGATTGGTGCTCCTCTGACGTCCAAAGGAATTTCTGCATTGTTTTGAGAAAAATCAATTTTTGGCCAAATTTGGATAAAAATGTAAGGCTTACCCCTTGCATTTTTTTCAATTTTGACCAAAAAATGAAATTCCTGGAAACTTGCTAGAAATATGCCTTAGGGACCCTAGAACACATTCCAACTCCATTTGTAGAAAGATATGGTTTTCAAAAGAAAATTTTGACGAAAATATGGGGTAAAATCAGTCCAAAATGTTAATTTATTTCTCACAAAATCGATGGTTTTGTCCAAATGTTCAAAATATTGGGAGTTTGAGTATTAATTGGTGCTCCTCTGACGTCCAAAGGAATTTCTGCATTGTTTTGAGAAAAAAACCCAATTTTTGGCCAAATTTTGATAAAAATGTAAGGCCCCTTGTATTTTTTTCAATTTTGAAAACACATTCCAACTCCATTTGTAGAAAGATGTGGTTTTCAAAAGAAAATTTTGTCGAAAATATGGGGTAAAATCAGTCGAAAATGTTAATTAATTTCTCACAAAATCAATGGTTTTTGCCCCAATCTTCAGAATATTGGGTGTTAAAGATTGATTGGTGCTCCTCTGAAGTCCAATGGTTTTTCTGCATCGTTTTGAGAAAAATCAATTTTTGGCCAAATTTTGATAAAAATGTAAGGCTTACCCCTTGTATTTTTTTTCAATTTTGACCAAAAAATGAAATTCCTTGAAACTTGCTATGAATTAGGACCCTAGATACATTTCCACTCCATTTTGTGAAAAAGAAGATTTTTTCAAAAGAAAATTTGGACGAAAATATGAGGTAAAATCAGTCAAAAATGTTAATTTATTTCTCACAAAATCAATGGTTTTTGCCCCAATCTTCAGAATATTGGGTGTTGAGTATTGATTGGTGCTCCTCTGACTTCCAAAGGAATTTCTGCATTGTTTTGAGAAAACTCAATTTTTGGCTAAATTTTGATAAAAATGTAAGGCTTACCCCTTGCATTTTTTTCAATTTTGACCAAAAAATGAAATTCCTTGAAACTTGCTAGAAATATGCCTTTGGGACCCTAGAACACATTCCAACTCCATTTGTAGAAAGATATGGTTTTCAAAAGAACATTTTGATGAAAATATCGGGTAAAATCAGTCAAAAATGTTAATTTATTTCTCACAAAATCAATGGTTTTTGCCCCAATCTTCAGATAATTGGGTGTTTGAGTATTGATTGGTGATCCTCTGATTTCCAAAGGAATTTCTGCATTGTTTTGAGAAAAAAAACAATTTTTGGCCAAATTTTGATAAAAATGTAAGGCTTACCCCTTGTATTTTTTTCAATTTTGAACAAAAAATGAAATTCCTTGAAACTTGCTAGAAAAATGCCCAAGGGACCCTAAAACACATTCCAACTCCATTTGTAGAAAGATATGGTTTTCAAAAGAAAATTTTGACGAAAACATGGGGTAAAATCAGTCAAAAATGTTAATTTCTTTCTCACAAAATCAATGGTTTGTGCCCAAATCTTCAAAATATTGGGTGTTTGAGTATTGATTCGTGCTCCTCTGACTTCCAAAGGAATTTCTGCATTGCTTTGAGAAAAATCAATTTTTGGCCAAATTTTGATAAAAATGTAAGGCTTACCCCTTGCATTTTTTTTTCAATTTTCACCAAAATATGAAATTCCTTGAAACTTGCTAGAAATATGCATAAGGGATCCTAGAACACATTCCAACTCCATTCTTAGAAAGATATGGTTTTGAAAAGAAAATTTTGACGAAAATATGGGGCAAAATCAATCAAAAATGTTAATTCATTTCTTACATAATCGATGGTTTGTGCCCTTATCTTCAAAATATTGGGTGTTTGAGTATTGATTGGTGCTCCTCTGACATTCAAAGGAATTTCTGCAGTGTTTGGAGAAAAATCAATTTTTGGCCAAATATTGATAAAACTGTAAGGCCTACCCCTTTTTTTATTTTATTTTAATTTTGACCAAAAAATGAAATTCCTTGAAACTTGCTAGTAATCTTCCTAATTTTTTCTTTCAAAATCGGTATTCGATAGGTAAAAAAGCACAATGGGGGCAGGGGTGCTGGGGAGGAAATCATGCTGATATTGAAATCGTGTTCAAAAACTCATGAGAACTGAAATGTTTGAACATTATGTTGTTCCGTACATTTTGTGCAGAATACTCACAATGTGTCTTGAGCCGTGACAGGTCAATGCTAGCCAAACATCAATCTGTTCATCAACTAGTCTGCCACACACTGACTTGGACTTCTCAGCTTCAATACAAAACCCATCCCGCACTCTCCCCGCCCGTTTCATAATTCATAACAGTTTTATGTAACCACCGGCCACAAATATTACAGTACCGACAAAAAAAAAATCGCTGGAAAATGAGCGGTAATGATAGCCATATAGATGTATTTTGCAGAAATTCTGGAGTAGACATTTGGCGCCTGTAGTCATTAGATGTGCGGGGTGGCGGAAACGCTGTGGCTTGCCTGTCATGGAGGCGCGGCGTCAGCCAAGGTTGGGGCTAGGCTACGGCTCATATGCAATATTAATTGTCAATTCGTGTTGACGGAGCCCCCCCCCCCCCGATTTTATGAATCACACGATACATACATTTTGCTGGCTGATATTTGGGAATCGAAAAGCCTGTTTTAAATTGTAATCTTTAAATCCCTATTTTGTAAAACAGTCAGTTATTTTAAAATAACCATGTTTTTCACGGCCGATTTTACAGTGTTGTTTCTTATCAGTATAGTGTATAAATCAGCAGTGATAGATTTCAGTTTTTACATTGACGTTTACTGAGGAAACAAGAAAGAACATATACATGTAATCTACACTTTGTTTCGTACACTCATAACGGAAGAGGGCGCTAAATTATAACATTTTCTTACAAATGAAAATAGCACGCAAGTATTCTTTGTAATGATCAAGGTAAACTGTTTACTGAATTAGCCCAGAAAAACGACATGTTTTCGGAAAACAGAGTCAGCTTCTGTAAAGAAAACTGTTGTCGTGTTCATAATTAGCCAGTTCGGTAATCCAAAATAGTCTGGTGCATGCAAGATTCGACGATTTTTTTCGGGATAAATGCACACAAGGGTGCGGGGGACGTGGAAACCAAATCAGCATTCTGTGCAATTGTTCGCGCAGTCGAAAAGAGATGAACTTTCAATCGCACTTAAGTTTTGATACACAAGCCACCTAAAACACTTCGCTGTTCTAAGGATTAAAAAAATATATATGTTATACATGTACTTCAGAACACGATGATCTCTTCAATGTTGCTCGTACCACGCTATGCTTTTACGCGCATACGATGATATTTTTATCCCGATAGAAAAATCGGCAAATGTTTATGTGCACATGCGCAGTCAATGCAGTTGGAATACCTAACTCGCTTATTCCAGCGATCGTACCGATGAAACGAGAAAAAAAAACCCATAAAAGCAGCAACGAGTGCACACTTCAGCAAGGTCAAAATGGTAATGTATTCGGCGCGTGTCCGCGATTAAATGAACAGAATTAACTCCTGAACTACTTGCATTTCGCTAAAAATAATACTGACAAAAACAAAAACAGACGACTCTCAATCATAGCAATTTACAGGCAACATTTTTTGGCCGATGTTGATTTTGTTTACTCGAAGTGTTGGTGTTTTGAATGATATTTTTAGCCTGCCCTGGTTTCGATGTACCGGGGGGACCAGCCCGTGGCGTCTGACCGTAACTCCGAGACGAGCATCGGGGGCGAAACGGGCGACCTTCCCCCGTCAGCCTGTCACTCTCAATTAGCATCCAAGGCCGTCAAATATGAGAGATAATTTTTAAAACAGACAAGTTGCAACATATACCCCAGACTGCAAGCCGGACATGGATGACATAAACCTAAAACCATGTCACGCCGGGAACATTTGGTATTAAGTGAGCAAGCAGCTGGATTTAAGAGAGATTCTGCAAGTCAAAGTTAAAAACAAACTCAAAATTTAGCGATGACGATTTTGATCCAAGACATAAACCAAGTTTCGAGATGTGAAATCAAACGTGTGAATTGCTGTGTTTTGTTGGCCGTTGGTTCGCTATTTAGTTATATATTTACCAGTTATATTAATCTGGATTAGTTCTCTTGCCAAAACCATTAAAGTAACTGAACAAGTTCCGGACGCTATCGCGTGAAAAAGATCTCAAGAACAATTAATTCGTCTTTAAATACTGAATTTCAATAATATTGAAGAAATGGTCACAAAGTTAACGTAAGCCTTCAATTTGCGGTGGTTTTTCCGTCTCCAAAAGCTAGCATCACTATTCGCTCACGCGAATAAAAAGCACAATTTGACAATGTTATTTTTCGATTAATAATCATAACAACAAAATCAACAACAATAGAAGACAACCCAGCCTTTCATCCATATCCCCCACACAGCTGTGGCCGATTTTCCGCCCAATTGAGATCAAAGGCATTTTACCGCGATGTGGGACGCGCACGGGGCCCAGTCTTTCTCAGGTCCAACCCACAACGGGTCGATGCAAAGCCGGCCCCGCGGTACCACAGTCAAAAGCGCCGCATCACACCTAATATTTTAAGAAATGCGGTAAAAATAATATTGACATTTTTTGGGGGTCCAATATTGGATCTGCCGCCGTCCTGGATTTGACGCTACTGTGTGGACTGCAGACGTCGTTCAGACAATAATATTTTGAAATTGTATTAAAAGAAGTTTTGCACTCTTCAGTGAGGAGAAGAAATCATGAATAATTCATATTTTTTTTATAAACGCAGCCAAACGAAAATTCAATCCCTGACTTAATCCACTTAAAAAGGCAAGATGTTGCACCACATAATTCAGAGTTATGGTGTATGCATTGACTTTTTTGTGTGACTGCACACGTACGGAGAGACATTACCTCAATTTGACATAATCTTGGCTGATGGCATAAATCTGCTGACGACGCGACGGTAGAAAAGGGCGTGTCCTACTCCCTCTCATTTTTGTTCCGTGATGAAGGAACATACGCTTGGCCTCGCACTTTCTCCGGGCGAATGAACACGACATGACTGGACAACAGAGGGCGCTATTTTTAAAGACTGACGACCTGCTGTCCGAGTTGTGTGGAAAGATCGAATACGTTAGAAATGGCATGATTTCATGAGAAGGCCTATCAAAGGAGCCACATTTTAAATGTTTTTCAAACGGGTTGACAAAGTAACATATTTTTGGAAGGATGGTTGAAAAAAAGGAAGAAACTCGTTTCCCAATTACAGCTATTTCGATTCATTTTTCTCGTGGCGTGAGTAAATACTAAAAAGGAAACCGCGGTTTGAAAGTGAAACAAAGTTAGGCGAATTCTGCAGTTTCCTGCGAAAGATCTATTTTAAAATAAGAGCAACGGCTACCTTCAAAAGCTACCGACGAGTTAACCAATAATTGGCAGATATCGCTAATTAATTTGATTAATCCTGTCCGATGCATGGAATTATCTTGGTGTATTATCAGGCGAGTCCGCCACGGCCCAAGTCAGATCCCGTCGTATATACACGGGGCCAGAAAGCCGCCGGCCCGCTACCCGCTGGCTACGCTCAATCTTCCACGGTGACGTTACGTCATGTCAACTCCCTCCCTCTGGACATTGAGTCAACAGCGGATTAGGAAACCTTTTGTACACTGACTCCAGCGTTGTCAGTGTGTTGTATGGTGTGTGCCAAACCAACGGAATCAGTGCACGCATGGGCTGGTCGGCTCCAGCATGTCTAGAGTCCTGGGTCGACTACACGTCGCTCTAGCGCTGCCGCGTCGAGCAAAATGCATGAATCACTGGAGCCAGTGCCCATTATTCTTCGGACCGTTTACAATGAAAGAGGCAAAAAGAAAGAATTGTCGGTTGAAGAAGAAGGGGAAAAAATGCCGCGGATGGTTTATGATTTGATTTCTTGGCGTTTCTTTTACGCCTTCTATTGTTTTCATTTATCACTGGGACCGAGGTAGAAGCTCCATCTCCGCCGTGGCTCGTCGGCCGAGAGGAGGGTTGAGTCGGCAGGCAATCGCTCGTCAATCTCTGCTGATGATGAATCCCCTTGCTTTTATTTTTTTGGTTAATACTAGTGTTACTGCGCCAGAACGCCGAAGCTTGACTGATCTTTTTTAATTTTGTGCACAAATTAGCCTTAGAATGATGATGAGAACACAAATCGGTGTGTCATTACTTTTTTTCCGTTGAGTAATTGTGATTTGTAGTTTCATCTCCCGGATATTATTTTTCTTAAGGACGAGAGGAGACCTCCGAATGGATGACAGTCAGGTCACACAGAGCACAACCTCTTTGAAGTTCTCCTAGTGATGTGGCAAGTGAGGCTCTTGTTTAAGAACCCAGGATCTTGCCATTAATTGTGACTGTTTTCAAGATTTTGTCAAGAAATTTCTCTCCAATCCCTACTGCATGAGACTGCATCCATCCACTAATCGCAAAATGGCACTTGGCTGTATTATCCACACAAAACACATCAATCCACATATTACTCAATGCTCATTTCTTCATTTGTACATCTCTGATCATACCCATCGAGTACACATTTACATGCATCCAGAAACTGCACATCAACCACATCCACACACCTATCCACCAAGCACTCTCTGCTTACTTGTTTTAACTATCCATCTTCATATCCACCAAGTATAATCCACCAATTAGTCACAGGGTGGCCTTATCCACATAGAACACACCTGTCAACTAATAAGTGCACATTGAATCAATTATCTACCTTCATATCCGCCAAGTATACATCCTCCACTAGTCACAGCGGACTATCCACATAGAACACATCAATCCACTTATCACTCACTCAATACTCACTACATTTAATCATCCACTTTCACATCCACAACGCATACATAAGATCCACTAAGCAGTAGCACACACTTCAACACATCAATCCACACACCACATGCAGGTCATCCATTTCGATCCACATTGCATGCATCCACATTGAATCAATCCACTAACTTCACCCTTATCCACACACGACATGGTGCCCAAGAAGACATGTAGAATACTTCTGTTCCTTCCCTATCTGTGAGCCAACTTATTTCTTTCCAGGTCCTAGATGAGACCAGGCCCGTCTTCGGGACCCTAGAGTAGACCAATGCTGATTGGTTGAATGCTGATTGGTTGAATGCTGATTGGTTGAGGTCACTGACCTCACCAAGGGGCAGCCATCTTTGTTTAAGTGCACAAGTTCACATCATTAAGCCTATGGCTATGGCAAGATGCAGTGATAGAGGAAAGGCAAAGACCCAAACTGTAGCCAGAACCTCTCAAAATGCAGTACCTTTTAGGCTTACGCTTCAAAATAGGGTAGTGCCTCAAAGTGGTGTCCGAACCACATGGATATGGCGGACAATAACACACGCACCTATGGAAGCCACTGGCTAGCGGCTGCAGCCACTTCCCATAGACTTGTGTGTTATTGCCAGCCATAGTCATGATTCCGACATAGCCGAACGTCCTCAAGCAATCACATGTGTGGACCTTGGTCTGGTGCCCTGTCACAGCTTAGATATACAGGCCCGATAAAATTTGGTAATTTTTATCTCCGACTAAGGATTATTACGGCAGTTCTTAGAAGGAAAAAAAGCCAAAACACCTATAATTCAGACACAGCCATGGTATTGTTTTGATAAGCCCTGTTCCCCGAATTCAGCGCATATTTTTTTCACTGACAACAATATGAACCTGATGAATGTATGAAAGAGCACCAGACTTCTTTGTCACACTGGTTTCCAATTTTTCAACATTATTACTCCAAAATAAAGTTGCAGAGGAAACAAACGTTTCAAGTGAGCATATTAAATTGTTTTATTGATAATAACCATTTGGTTCCTTGTCTGTTATGTAATGTGAATCATTTCTTGTATAAAAAAGATTAATCTGTCTGTACATGTACAGAAACAGGGGTACGTGTTAACTAACAAGGGATTTTTCTTGGAGAGAGATTTTTTCTTCTTCCGTCTCGGTTTGTTAATAGCAAAGAGCAGAGTACAACCGCACCATAAATTACATCGTAAAAATGAGTCCATATTTACAGTATTATAATATATAATATATATAATATATAAAATATTATATTAGATCTAGAAGTGTACATAAAAGGTCTCCAGGATTCCGACAGTGTCAACGCGGTCTGGTCAGGATGACTTCCAGCCAGCATGGGCACGAGGTGATGAACTGACGAGAGTAGCGTGGCCCCCATCCTTTGATGAAGCTAATGCGTATGGAGTGGGGGTCTACGGGGCCATCCGGGGGCTCCGGTTCGCGTCGGGCGTGCTCCAACATCTGCGACTTGGCAAAGTCAAAGATCTTGATGGAGTAACCCGGCATGAGCTTGTGAACCGTCAATGTCCGAGAAGGGGGCAGGGCATCCAGTGTCGGGGAGTTCACGAATAAGGCAAAGTTGCTCCGGTTGTACATCCACACGCCGTCCGGCTCACGACTCATGGTCAGCCCGCAGCCGACCTTCTTTCGAGTTCTAACAACAGATTCCGACCGATCATCTCTGTGAAGCGATCGCAGGCAGAACCCGTCTCCATGAGGTAGTTCATAGAAGATATTTACAGAATCTAGGAATACTGTGTACATGCGGCCCACCCGCGACCGATGCTCCCAATAGGCTATATGACACCAGTGAGGCTGCCCTCTACTGTCCTGAGCATCTGCACAGAGGAGAAATGAAAAACCAAACAAACAAATTAATCATGGAACAAAGTCAACCATACTCAAAACAGCAAAACAAGAATATCTTTTCATGGCTAGTCATGGTTGAAATCACTCGAAAAACATGTCATAGTATCCGCCAAAATTTGCCGTTTCAAAAATTATCCAATTGCATTTTATATTGATCTTATCAATTCCAGTGGTAAAGCACTGTGACATGTCTTTCTTGTGTTCTGGTTCTTTACTTGTAGACAATGTTGTGTTGCTTAAAATCATTATTTGCAAATAACGTTAAGTGTTTCAAACATAAACATGTGGGTGAAATTTCGCCTTAGGCCACCCACATGAGATTTTTTTTAATAAACCAATAAATTTCAATTCATTATTAAAGAGAAGAAAGGGTAAAAGGAAAGCCAGGGTGTGAGAGAAAGGAGAGTATTTAAAGATGGCCTGAAATATATCTGGAATTTGACCCCCAAAATCTAGGAAATCTTGCGATACAACAGGTTTTGTCAGTTTTTCAAAAAACAACTCTGAACCTAGCAGAACTGCCATTTGCACAGGGATACAATATACTCAAATGGCTCACTAACGACATCACTGTGTCTTTTCCTAACTGTGACAGAACCTCAGAGATTCTTGACCATTCAGTTCTCTTTTTTTAACTATAAATCTCCCAAGACGTCCCCCAAAACTTGACATGGATGGCCTTCGATTTTTATAAATCCAAATCTCTTTTCCAGTTTTCTCTGACCACATGAGAGACACAGGAATGCCACTGACCAAAACAGAAAAACAGGATCTGTCCACCTGTCCCCAATTTTTCTCAAATGAAGGGTAGAGACTGCAAAGCTCTTGAATGTTAAGAAAAAAAAACCCTCTCTTTGGCCTTCTGTAAAAAATACTGCGGGGACAAAACAGGCCAGACAGCCAGCAGCCTTCAACCTTAAAAAAAGCGTGGGATGGACTGAGCGAGCAAGGAGACAGTTATGAACCAAAATGAAAAATAGTCGGCATTTCAATTCCAGGCCAGAGTTTGCTAAGGCTGAAAGGGCTATTAATCACTGCACAGTGTTTGACTGCAAAGTGAACAAGGCAGGATTCGGGGACTGTTCCCTGAAAACGAAAAAAAAAAAAAAAAATCTGGCTCTGAAGCAAAAAGGGTTTGGGATGCAAGGACACCGGCATATTTTTTGGCCAAGTTTGATTTCTTGACTTAAAGGCGTATCATGTTCCTGGAGCTCAGGTGCATAATTACACCGAGTAATGCCAATCAGTCATGTTGTGGACATTTGAGAATCATATAACATCAGGCATGCAACTTTTCCTCGGATCAGCTGATTTCCTCTTTTTTAACTTCCCATGTGTGCCATTAAAAATAGAAAAACACTGTACAAAGTCTGGGAAAAATTTGAATTTCCTCTTTTTTTGGTGATTTTCCAGTTGCATGCCTGTAACATGTTTGCGATGGACATATTGTCCTACCCCCCTTGTCATCAGTGTAGGCTATATCCTAACAATTATTAAAAAAAATAATAGTAAATAAACAAATAAAAAGCTAGTTTCATTTGATTCCAGATTCAGAGAGGTTTGTACAGAGATAGACAAAATAAACACCTACAACATTAACCGCTTTCACATGTACACACCACAAATTGGATATAAAATGACAAAATATATTTCCACGCAGAAAATGTTCTCTGTGTTTCCATATCACAACTCCATATCAAGATCTTGACATGTACCCAAAGTACATATTTAGATGCCCCAGTTTCCACAGGCATGCCTTGTCAAGTATTACCATAACAAATACAACTGGCAAGTTATATACAAAAAAAATTGCCGGGCATGAGGACATAAAACAAGTAAAATCACCCTCCGTAGGGCCCCGTCCTATCTACAGATACCTACTGATCGAGAACATAAATTACTAGAATTTTTTTTTTGCTGTACAGTCTTCTCGTTTCTACTCAATCATCGAAGCTTGTGTACATGTACATGCGCAATCTTTAGAGGGGTCTTAAATTTCCTCTTTGTGGAAATAAAAAGCAATGGAGGTGGTTTTTTCAAGCCTAATATTCATCTTCAAGTCAGTGAGAATATTTCCCATCGACTGAAAATGATACCCTTAGTGATTATTTCTCTGCTTGTTTGCCATTTCCGTTTCAGAAAAACATCAAAATAACGTTGTATTTTTGGATGGGATTTTCAGAAGATCAGAGGGTCGTCCTTTAGTATCGTGGCACATTTGTCATCGCCGAGCTTTCGACTTGTGTTCTATGCAAAACAAGATGCTGATGCATTTCGTTACGGCAAGCCTCGTCCATTTGATTAGATGCCCTACGTCTGCAGGAGTTTTCGCTCCGCATGCAGTCACTAAAGACTTTGTGCCTCATTGCCATCAGTGGGGGCACATCTGGAGCCAATTTCGCCGCGCTACTAAGCGCAGAAATCCGCTTAGCGCTAAAAAAAGAGAGTCTGATTAGCAAATAAGGTTACCGGCTAAAAAATAGCATTCAATGTTTATCACTTGTGTGACTGGTACTCTGGTGAATTTTTTATCAGTAAATTTGCGGTGTAATATTATCTGCAAAGCTGCCTCATGCTTTTGGGCCCTGCACATGGTAACACCACCAGGAATCATGACCTAATTATTTTGACAATGTTCCAGAACTGACTACTTTCAGAACAAAAAAAAGGGAGGGGGAGGATAAGCAACATGACTTGATTTTGAACATGCTTGAAGCACATGTATCCAACATCCAATGTGGTTTTTACCTACACCGACACCGCCAGCCAACAAGGATGGATGTTTATGCAATCAGATTTGCATGTGTGTCTAAACACAGGGGGGAGAAGTCAATAATGTTCCGTGGAGAGAACCCGAGACACAGAATGAAAAAAAATGGCCGCCTTGTGACTCTAGTCTCTCTATTGCTGCCTTCTCCCCAGGGCTGAAGCATAAAGAGGAAGTTCTCGGCAGCTGTTTTGCGGCGGGGTCTCGGGAGATCTCTGGAGCCAGAGTTAACTGCAGCGGCTTTCTGACCTCCTATGAGCTTAATATGGTCCAGTGGAGCCTGCTTGTCTACCGGCCAAGGTTAGCATGGCCGGCTATTGGCAGGATACCGGGGAGAGCGCACACACGCTGACACCGGACTGCAGGCTGGCTGTGTGTGTACGCTAACAGCACATGGTTCAATGGTAAAGGAATTAATGAGATACTCCTAGCTGGGCTGTTTTTTTTTTTTTTTTTGGTTGGGTGCAGTGGATGGAGCCAGGACTGAATGAGAAATGCAAACTAAGGCCAGAGGCGGCCATTTTTCTCTGTGTGTGTGTGGGTGCTTTCATTGCATTGTATTCATTTATTGCCGCCGGAATTTGTTACTTGTGGGTCGGTAATCGTGACATGTCATTGGGTTACGGTGAAGCACTCTCTGGTGAAATACTTTTTAGATTCTCATTCTGTGAAACACAACTAGACATCTGTGAAGAGTTCAATCTTGAAAACAGTTCACATGAGAATAAAAATGTAACACATTTGTATCTATAACTACACTCAAACGGGGCAGATAGATATCCATGTAGATAAACACATGTATGCATTTTGGTCAAATTCACAAACCCCTCAGAAGAGGGAGAAAAAAAATCTCATTCATAAATATGTAAATAAAGAGTTTAATACTACCAGGACGGATTCGCCTATCTAGGAAAACATCACGTTCCCTGGGTTTTATTCCCCTGTTCCCAGTGTTGACTTTATGGCTTGGCATCGGCATGTATGTTATGCATGTTCATAGGAGGATTTTGTGGTTAGCGGTGAACGGCTTTTCAGCGCTCTGAGGGAGCTGAAGAAAGAAAAAAAAAGAGTTTCCCTCGGTCGGTGACGAAAAAGTATCCGATTTACCCTTGGTCCTTCCAAAGAGTCTTTCAAAGGCAGAGACCTGTGGGCCCCCAAGCCCACACAATAGGGGCCCAAAACGTACGTGTTTTGATATGCTCGCGCTACTACGAAAACAAGCCATTGTCGGCGTTGGGGCAGGTTTTTATGCTCCGTTCAATGGTGGGGATATAACTCCAGGGTTTATTCTCCGAGTCACAACCTCTGTGCACAATTACGCCTCGTCAAAAGATAAACTTGGGCTCTGAAGTGAAAGGGCTCAAACTCTGGCGTTTTTCTTTCTTTCTTTCTCTCTCTCTTTATCTGAGATTGAATTTGAAAGGAAAAAAGGGAAATGGTGGTTTTTGTCACTGATCAGTTTGAAATAAGCTAAATTAAAAAAAAAAAAAAAAGGAACCTGAGGACTTTTATGGTAGCCCAGTCTCTGGACCGTGCATTCTCTTGGTAATTGGTATTTATATTCATTTCTGTGCAGGGTCTAAAAATAACACCGAGTGGACTGAATTATATTCAGGAAACCTTAACAGGTTGACAACAAAAAATGGCTGTGAAATGAAACCTTTGGGATAACAACATGGACGTCTGTAAAACGAGAACACCTACAGAATTACCCCCCTTCCAAGTCCAATAATATAAGTAGAGAAGCAGTTACATGTAACTTATCAAAAGTTACGATCTGGCCTGGCCATTTTTTTAATGTTTGAAAAGGACCCTGCAAAACACCCTGATACTATGACAAATATTCTTCATTTTTATTGAAACGTAATATCAAAGCCCAAAATATTAATAAACTTCGGAGTGGCCTGATCTCTGCGTCTCTTGTTCCGAGCGCGATTGAAAGATTGGATCTGCAAAATAAAACAAAACTACAGGATGAAGGGGGGGGGGGGGAGAGAGAAATGGTAACGGCATCGTCAGTTAATATTGATACAACACTAGCGGAGTTGCACGCTCTCCATTGGTACCTAGCGACAACCCTAGATATTAAATCTGCGATAATAGATCAGGGTAGATGCAGTTGGGGTCGGCGGTGTGTGGACTTCGATTCAGGCGGGTTTGCATTTAATGGGAAATTAATAGACTGCATATATTTAATAATCATGAGGTGGTGGGACCATTTAGAAAGGCCATCAAAATGAAAGGGGGGGGGGGAATGGAGATGCGTACGAAGGGCTATTTAAAAGTTGTGCCTCATTCCTCAGAGTGCCCGATTGTAATTTGTATGAGAAAACATGAAACAAAAAATGTGAATTTTGTTCATGAGTAAGCAGGACGATGACCTGTGAGATTTTAATAAACAAACTTTTCTTTCTTGATTTTTTTGGGTCACAATCAAATCATGCTCAATTAAGGTTTGTCCAGCACTGTTATAATACTTTGAATTTGATTTGTGACAATGTGCTGTTTACACAGTTTGTGAATGTGTGACGCTTCAGGTTATGGCCGTTTAACTTGAGGAAGTTTCGGCAATTTACAGAAGAATTACTTCAACCACAACACTGCCAAAAATTACAAAAAAATGTAATCTCGAAAATTTGAGAACCGACTGTCTACAAAAAAATGTTCATGACTACACAGCATATTTAAATTGACCATTTGATCAAAACAGTGAAGATTGACAGAGACTTCAAAACAAAATTTAAACAAGCAGTGTTAAACATGCCCATGCCAACCTCTTCTGTTTGATTCAAAGCTATCTAGCAACAAAAGCATGGCATATACACACACTCCACTCCGCCCAGTTTATTTTCCCGTACGCATATTCACTTGGTCCCAACGTTAGTGGGATTCCATTTGTCTCTCGCTACGGCCGGCCGCAGAGTTCAACCGGTCATGGTTTATTAGTGGACTGAAGGTCTCCGAATTAACGTACGGCTGTTTGAATATTTATGTAATTCACAGAATCTTCTGTGCGTTAACGTATCAATGAACAATTATTTCCTAAAGCAATATCAGGTTAAACAAACCACGGCCTCATAAATACTTCAACTGCGAGTAACATGTACAGTTGGGTGTTGGTTGATAGGACAGAAGATTACAATCTTTATTTCCTCAAACGATTCAATATGTACAATACGATTTCCTGACTAGCTTATTTGACTTTTACACAGTGAATTCAATGTTAAAGGTAATACAACATTTGCAAACATCAAAAAACAAAACTACCAAATAATTATAAAATACTTAACTTGACTGTTAGTGAATAATATTCTCAAGCATCCTGTAAAATCATGGCACCTGGTGTGCGGTCATTTTCAAGAAAAGTGGAAGTCGGCTGGCCATCGTTGGAAAAAAAACTGGCTTTTTTTTCTCAAATACTGCCCCCAATTTGCCAAATTTAGTTACTCCACATTTCGTTTGCAATCAGTTACACATCCATGAACCTATAAATTGCTCTGTTTCATCTGAAGTGGGGTCAGGGAACCAGACTACAAGAACAGCATCTTCAGTAGTCAGATGTCAGATTGACCATAGAGCAAGGAACTCTATGGATTGACTGACAAGTTGATTTTTCGTTATTTTTTTTTATTACTTAGTTACTACAGTAATCCTTGCCATAACAACGTTTTTTTTTGGCCATCTTCTTCATTTCATATTCAAAGAGTGAATACAGGAAACACATTTCCTACCACTAAAATAAATCTTTGAATGCAAGGAATATAAGCACTTACATGTCTGTTGCCAAATAAAAAGAGATTTCATAATTTTTTCCTTCAGTCTGCACGAAGGCAGTGAATTGGAATTGGACAACTGACCTTCCGTTGAGGATTTATGGGTATTGACTAAGCACACGGCTTTAGAAATAACAAACAGGTCCGCCAGAGTTGAGGCATAAGATTTTTCTCAGGAAGGTCAGTTTTTAAATTCCAGACTGGAATTGGGATCATGTAGTGAATCAGAAGTCCTCGAGCCGTTAAGCCAAAACTGAGCAGCGCGGAGAACCAGTCACAAGCTACATAAATCAAAGGGCATTTTGGCTGGTAACCTATTTCTGCTAAGCAAAATGTCTGTGCTTAACAGATTTACATACTAAGCAGATTTATGAAGCTAGTCTCTCAGTATAGTCACCAGAACCTGATTTTTGACAACTTTAGAGCATCTTATCAGGCTTCATGATCTACCCACAAAGAAGGATTTAACAACTGCAGCTAAGGGTCTAGCTACACACCCTCAGAGCTTCATCATGCCAAGGATAATAAATCACAAAATTCCATTTGATCATTTGCAGGAGCGTC
Organism: Patiria pectinifera; assembly: GCA_029964075.1. NCBI lineage: Eukaryota > Metazoa > Echinodermata > Asteroidea > Valvatida > Asterinidae > Patiria > Patiria pectinifera. Next base: position 20,017,870 of record CM057143.1, on the reverse strand, counting down.
AACTCTACTACATCCAAAAGACTCCCCGGTAATCTTGCGGTTGTAAGAAGGTTTGGCCTCATTAATGCCAGAAACACAATACCCTTAGTTCTAGCTGATCACAATCCTGTCAAATTCCTCTTTTTTTCTGTTTAAGAGACAGAGCCAACAAAAAAAAAGACTGGGTAGACAAGTTGGAGGATAAGACATCTTGCTGTGGAATGTTTGCGCCTGATTAAGGGGGACCTGCAATTGAGCACAACGCTGAGGTATAGCTCTGGCGACAGCTAGACCAGTCTATGGGACAGTCTGCTAACTTCCTCTGACATTCTCAGCTTAAGCAGCCAACAGGGTGCCAACAATTTGTTGGGGGATGCTTATGCCCAGAAGAAAAGACATCTGATTAAAGCCTGGACCAGAATGGGGTCCGTGTGTGTGTTTGTGCGCCTATATGAGAGCAGGGCAGAGCAGCAAAATCTCCCCAGGCTCTCTTCAGGGCCAAACAAAACCTCCTTCCTAAAATGTGTAATGAGCTGTTGGCTGTTCCAGTGTATAAAAGGGCCCCACACTGCTCCACAAAAAAAGTCCGAGCGGTGCCGGCCTGGTGTTTTCTCTTCTCCTCTTTTACTCTTTTCTTTAGGGGACTATGGTCCCTCTTCTTCCGACCGCCACCAATGAGAGAAGAAGAGGGTAGGAAAAGGAGGAATTATGTTCTTTCTACTTCTTCAAAAGGGGTCCTTTTAGGGTGTACAACAACACCGCTGGACAAACAGGGCATGTGCAATGAAGCGTGGGGTCATCAGAAAGAGAGAAAATAGTGGCTGTTTACTTAGGGGACCCCCCTGTGTGTTCATAACAAGGGTTGGCTCCAACTGAATCCAATCAAGCAATAAGGGTAGACTGTCCTGGCATAGCATAACAGCCCCACGCACAGTGGTTACTTGTTCAGTTATGCAACTGCAAGCAGTTGGGTGTACTCAACACTCCAACAAAAAAAAAGTGCTCTGTACAAAATTCTTGAGTTTTCCTGAATGGGGGCATCCTGTTGCCCGCTATGCGTGGTGTATACCACACCACCTTGCTCGCTTTTGATCTGTACCGGCTTTTTCCCACCTTTTTTTCCTGCTATCCCTTCCATCACCTTTTTTGCCGTGATCAAACTAGACCGCCGATCATATAAAAAAAAAAATATTTCTCACAAAGTGAATAACTGTGCAAAGGGTCCACTTGTATATAATATCGAAAGCGTCTCTATGGCGAAGCATTCACCAGAGATTTGTTGAAGCATCTAGGCCGCCACCGTTGGAGAGTTGTCGCGTCTGGAAATATTTCTTCTTGTCGATAAAAGCAACTGTCGGCTTCAGTCTTTTACAAGTCACAGGAGTATCGTCATCTCCATGAAGCTGTGAACTTGTTGACACACTTACAATACCCTGAGCTTTTTAAAAGCCCATGTCTAGTTCAACTCTGTAAGAATTATATTGCCCTTGCCGTTACAAGGGAGTCGTACAGTCCTATTTGCCTGATCCCTAGTAACTGCATGTATACACCAAAAAAAAAACACTACATAGTCTTAGAACTCAAATTTACAAAGAAGGGGAAAAGAACCTTTGTTTGTCATTTGTCATGACAAAATGTTTGAAAATGCATAGATTTTTCATTTTACAATTATGTAACATTTCTAAAAATAATATATATTATAATAAATATAAATAAATTCCAAACAATGTATTTATATATTGAATTCCCTTGTTTCAAGTGATATTTCTTTATGTTATCGTCCTGACATAATGGCCACGATAAATATTTGACGTAGTGGAACTGTAATTAAATTTCCCCGCTAATGGCACTAACAGTCAATCAACTTTCAATCAAACAAAGTCATTAATTCATGAGGTAAATTACGCGGATGACTGATTATGCTTGCGCTTCTAAATCCAGCCAAGTCTTCATCGAGAGAGCTCAAATGCCTGTGATGTCTTCCCTGCCTTTTAATTCAAAAGAATACAATTTTAGTCAAGTACTCTTGTGTGCAATTTGTCTACAAATTATCCGGGGGGGGGGGGGAATTTATTGAGCCCTATTAAGCTTGATTGCATTTAAATCCAGGGGGAACCCCAACCCCTTTAATAAAGGAACAATTTTTGTTTGAAATAATGATGAGAAACGCGATCAAACATTTCTGCATCACTGCGAAGAACTATCAATCAAGCTATTCAATTATCTTGGCCTATAGGCTAGATGGCTCCCCCCCCCCTCAAGATGGTGCTTCACATGGTCAAAAACCTTTAATCTTTTGTAGATAAACTACAAAAGGAAGCTCATGTAATGTACTTTTTCCTACTCTTAACTATTTCTAAAAAAAATTTTTAATTGTAATGAAAATTTATGAAATAGTTGTACATGACATCTTGCGGGAAATCCCACAAATAATCATGTCAGACAGTTGATCGTGATCAGTTTTCAAGTTAAGAACTTCCGCGAGTCAAACAAATATATAAATTGATAATGATCATTGTTTCTACTTATAAAAAACTAAGTGAATGCTAAATGTCTCGGTCATTTATCAGTGGATACTTCATTTGTAACTAATTCACGATTACTTCACCATGACAACTGAGACAAGCACATACCATCACTTCTACATTTAAAGCAGACACGTACATTTTTAGAGAGGGCAAATCAACTGCTTGCAGACCAACACGAAAACATGCAAAACCCATATTTTCCTTCGGAAAAACAATCTAATTACCTGTCCTGTCATCTCGTTTCCACCAGCGACCCATTCCAACTAGCCTTCAAACCGGTTTGAAGGAGCCACATAAATAAACTGTTTTTCACATGGTGTGATTCCGACACCACCCCCCCCCCTTCTCCCAAAAGCAAACATGTACGCACAAACACACAACAGACACACATACCACCAGTTTGGAAAAGAGTTTCTGGGGAGAGTGACGCTGATTCTTTCTGGCACTGGTGTGTTTCCGTGCCTCAAGTTCAATGCAGTTCACAGGCCCACTACCCAGGTCAGTGCACCGCCGCAGCCTAAATTGGTTACGGAGGAGTGGCGTCGTCCTCGCCAGGACTTGAGTACTTTTAAATATGTGGCCGGGGTTCTTAGATCTCATTTATTGTCAGGAGCCCTGGTGGAGTCTCCCTAGAAATGTGTGGTGTGGTTTTGTCTCATGATGGAAGCGGGAGACAGTCCAACAATGGAGGTCCACCTTGTACTGCATTAACATATTTTGGGTAGTAAAATTGTGAAATTTTGGGTAGATTTTGATAACGGAAAGGAGCACAAGTAAAGGGCGTACATATCCTACTTGTTTACAACCATACGAGGCTTCAACTTAAGATCAAACATGAGTGGATGCTGGACAAATTCAAAGATTAGATTAGATTATTTGGTGACCAACATGATCCACCTTCTCACTTGATCAATCCCAATATTATAGTAATCCAACTGCTTGTTCAGGTTTTTGTTGCATACATGAACATCCCATAACTGCTGATATTCACCAACTGCGGACAGCCTCTTAAAATTAAAATGCCCATTTTGGAATTGGCTATTTTTGTCAACGGCTTTAGGCCATCTCTTACTGACATGATGTTATCACGGGACAAAGCCACAGTCAAAAATAATCTGGACTGTCACCAACACAACAAATGAGGAAATTAATCCAGTGTAACAACGGCACCAGCACCAGACTAATTAATTAATACTACAATTTACACCATTCCAGACAACGCAAGAGTCATTTCACGTCAGATTTTCCCGGCGATTCTCCTTTAACTCATCTTCCCCAACCCCTACGGTTTGACCCCTAGTTCCTATCTCCCTGAACCCTTGGCTGATTCTCCTTGGCGACAGTCAGAGGCAGCCTCAGGGAGTTGGAGGGGGGGGGGGGGGAAGCGTAGCCCCTTCCATATCACCGCCAAGACATGCTCTAGCGCTCTCTGCATCAGCATAACATGTACATCCTCCCAAATAAGTCAATGCACTACATGTACAACGTACACGTAAGCCTGCGTACGTTTCTTCATTACTCAGAAAAAGGGTCTGATAACACGAAAGGCAGATACCGGCACAGGTTTTCAACATGGCTGCCATCCACACAGATATGTAATAATTGCTCTGAATCAATTCCTTTCTCAAAATATGATCATTTTCTGGTCTGCCAACTTGCCTTCACAAAAATTGACACTGCTTAAATATGTGCGAAGAATGAATTAATATTTCTGGTTTAGCCAATGCTCTTTTTTTCCTCAGTAAATGGGCGTTGCTCCATAAATAGGTGTAGAAGAATTCCCTTTAAATTCAAGATCTAAATAATGAGCGTTTTTTCTTCTCCAGAAAACATGTGCATTGTGGGCTTTGTAGTATTCTATGCAACAAAATAATTATGAATGTACACATACATGTACATATACATATACTGTGCATGCACACACAATTAACACATGACATGAACAGTGGCTCTGTGCAGTATGTGGAAAGCACATAATTTATGTGATATAAACACTGCATCTATGTACATGTAGGCCTGTCAAGTGTATGGCGATAAGGCAATGGTCATATCTACGTTTTGTATGATTCTGTAAAATTAATCTGCAAACCGACTCCTTCAATATCGCAGCATAAAATACAATTCACATACATACGTACATGTTGGCTTTGACACATTTTTGCAGATAAGAAAAAAATTCATTTATATTTACAAATTTCTGAACATATAGTGAAAAAAAACCTCCCAAAATCCAAACTGACTTTCTGTCATAAAAAATCTCATTCTCATCCTGATATATGAATGAAAAAAAAAAAAAAAAAGAACGGGAAAAAAAAACAAATCTTGCAAATGACGATACTCGTGAATGTACCGACTTCATGCAGGGTGCCTACCCACGACGCCAACCCATTAATGGAGGGTCCTTAATGTTAGTGGGATATTAAATATGAATCTAAGTATCGGGCTCCCACCAGAAATGCATCCCGGCAGCGTAATGTAGTTAACCGCCACCTTAACTAGATAGAGCGCCCAGGTGTGACCCGTCAACCGCAGGTTTTCTTGAGGTCACTGACACCTTCGCTGAGCCCTCCGCTGCCGCAATGCACTAACAGACCTTGAGTCAAAGCACACTAATCTAATAAAAAGAAAGCCTCCAGAAAAGGAAACACGCCGGAGTTGTATGCAACCCTCCCCGTAAAAAAGCTGACGGACAATCACAAAAAATTTAAAGGCACATTTTTTTCTTCCCTTTTTCATTCTGTTTTTGATTGAAGAGTTGTTGGCTGAGAGAGGTTTCTTATATTCTGGCGTAATTGCAAAAAGCCTTTTTGAAAACGGGGAAGACATTGTAAACCGAGTCGCGCACGGAGACATACATACGTATAACCTTGAGGACAGAAATGTAATTATCCGCGTACATTTGTCCCGCGCACTTAGGCCGACATTTGCTCAGCGCTTGTAGAAAACCCTGTCTTCAAAACGTCGACCTGATGTAAATAAAAACTGCCATCATGAATCACGGCTGTAAATCTTTCGGCACCTTTGATGCAACTATTAATCCGATAAGCGCGACATGAAAACTTTCAAAATTGGATCTCACTGACGAACTTGATTTCCAGACAAATGGTATTTTGTCATTGACCCGCGAACTTCTGATGAGCTATATTTTATTTTTCCCTGAAGTGTCGGCATACCAAAATGTACCCATTTTGATTGTGCTCGAATACACCAAAGTTTGCAAAGGAACAAACATGGTTAACATAAAACATGCATAAATCAAGTGCTTCAGGCTTGTCATGAAAAAAAAAATAACTTGTTTTTCTCCGTTACATTATCTTGAAAAAATGACAAGAGATAAAAAACAAAACATTATCCACTGTGGAGCCAGAGCCAGTGAAAAAAAAAAAAAAATTGTAGCCAAAAAAATTGACATTCCAATGACAGTCGGCGATAAACACTAGCTTTGAAGTTGAGAGGTCTGTTGAAGCAATGGAGAGAAAGCTGCAGGCAGCGTTCCCGCGGCGCCCGGGACCCGTGTGATGGCGTCTGTGGATAACCTTTGACCTTTCTGTTTGGAGAAAGGCCACCCAGGCAAGCAGCGAGGGCAGAGTCCTAACATCAACACTATCTGATGGCAAGTGCTATGTAAACTCTGCACTGCCACATTAATCAACCTGGTCTGCAGGACTGGGACGAGAGCGTGGTGGATGGAGCTCCGAGCTAAGATTGCATGGAACTGAATGCACTGCCTCTTGGAGATGGTTAAATCTGACCCTACCCAACAAATACATTTCACTGGTGCCTTTGATACATCCTACACAGCGCTACAACTTCAATGTTGATGGGTGTATACAGAGTTACAGACTATGCTCTCAAACCTGACGGACCTTTTCAACTGTTTAAAATCCCAAGAAACAAATCTCTGTCTCAAAGTCACTTTGAACCTCTTCACAAGTTGACAGATGTCAAGTTCATATAGAAATGATTTTTTTTTTCAAATGCCCAAAAAATTCTCAAATGCAGCTAACAACGGCAAAAACTTGAAGCAATTTTGTTTTCATACTGCCTACCATACATGAGCTTTAATCACATAAACCGAATTTTCAAGAAATAAGTTTGGTGGAGTTTCTCTCAAGACTCGAGTCCAACGTTTTTCACAGATATGAATCGTTTCTTGTTTTTTCATTAAGGCCAACACCTTCACGCTACATGTACAGAAATAAAATAACCTTTTGATCAATCATCAACGCTGAATTACATTTTATCTCTACAGAACATTTTTAGTTGTCAGAGTGTGATCTATTAATCAGCGTTTACCATCTGTGACCAAAAAAAAAACACCAATGACAGCACAAACTCTAAATGTTTCTCTCAAGTGATAACGAATTGCTCATCTGAAAAACCCAAAAGAGGGTGCATACGGGGTGGACCCCATTAACAGCCAAGTGAACCGACAAGACGGGTGTTCTTAGCAACGAAAAATTGGCTACCGTGGCAGAAACTGCTAAGTGCTCTCAGACGGCATTTCGCGAGCGCTCTCTCGCCGTGGAATTTATATTCAAAATGTTTGCTTATAATAATCCAGGGGACGGGACGGTTTGGAGCGAGCTGTACCGGAGAGACCGAGCTGGGAGATCAGATGATGGATGGGTGAAAATGCCGTCCGTACATGTCCCATAAAAAAAGGGGAAAAAAAGAAATGCAATTTATAAGCAACGAGAACATGTGTGAGTGGGTGCTTTGCCAGAACTCTGAAATGTGCAGAAGAATGAAGGAGCTCTATGATTACATGTAGATGGTGGAAATATGTATTCATGAAATAACTGCGAGTACATGTGATTTGTGTTGACTTGATATTCTACTGTTTCATTTACTACAACTGAAGTACCAAAAGGATGCATAAATCTCGTAAATTTCTTTGGTCAAATCCGACTTTCAGTCCATGATCCAAAGCAATCATTTTTCTGAACTGAATACACTATCAAGCGGCCAACTATGCGACAACTTAAATAAAGAAAACCCAAGAGACAACAAACCTGACTTGGCATAAACCGAAAAATCACAGCTCCTGCTCCTCGAAAGAGCTCAACCCACAAGCTCCAAGAATCAGGATGCTTTTATTTACGCTAAGCCACAGGGCAAACAAACTGGAGGGAAGCACACTTGCCTCCATGGCGTTGTGAAACCCCCGACACAAATGAGAGAGAGTGTACACTACGCACTGATAAGGAATACTCCCTTCTCAAGTTGATCGTCCTTGACGAAAGACCTTTTTTTCTTTCTTTTGGCCCAGTGTTTGCCCAGGTACAAAAGGGGCCCAAAAATGCAAGACACTTGGCATTATTCACAGGCTTCCGCAAACAGACATTCTTCTCAGCCTATATATGACCTCAGCGATGATCCCGAGGGGAAAAATCCTGACCAATTTCAAGAGAAGCTTAGATTTTCAGAAGCCACTTTGAGCCCTCTGTGTACCAAAATGCAAGGACTGTTACAGTGTCTTCCCCGTTAAATAAAGTCACATAAGATAAAGCCTTCTGATGCACACAGACATTGATAATATTTATTGAGTTGGAAATTTGAGACCACCCCTTTTGGAAGGTCGGCTGGAGTTCATACACGTATCTCAGTTCGCTTGGCATATCATTTCATAAGTCACTACGGCCAACAAGCTTTTCGTTGTTGGAAGTCCTGTGACGCCAGTCTCCTAAGATAAGGCCTCAACCATCAAAAGATTTTTAGTAATCCCTCTTAACTATTTAACCCCCCCCACCCTTGGAAAGATAAAATTTCCAAGCACACCCCCCAAAAAAAAAATCAAGATGGAGCGCCAGTTTTCTTTAAAAGCAGAGTGTGAATCAACTGAAAATATGGGACTAAATAAAGGTGCTTAACAAGCATGGTAACCGGCAAGTAACTTCTAAGTTATCTCTTTTCATGTAAACTGTTGTGACTCTAAAATAAAGCAATTCCCCCTAAGTTACCCAAACCTTCCCAAATCCATCAAAATCTATTCCCCTGTTTGGATGATTATGGTAGGCAAGCCATGCGTACCAAGTCCATCAAAATGCATTTACTGGTACATGTAGATAGTAGTGGTGGTGGATTTCAGCGGATTTGGTCCTAAAGCATTATGTGAAGCAGGGTCAGTGATGGATTTTGGTGGACTTGGTCCAGTACTTAGTAAAAGACACTAGGGAGTTAGGGTTAAGATGAAAAAATATAAATGGTTTCTATTAAATAGCATAAAAGACCAGGAAAATAATGAAACTGGGGCATTTGGGACGTGGCCAAGGCCCATTATCTAAGTCCTCAAGAGTGCTGGCTCATTAAATGTCCGAAATTCAGAGTCCGATTTTTTTTAAATCCTGCAAACAGTCCTTACTCTTCACTCACTGCCCACTATAAACTCTACACCACTTAAGAAGACTGTTTATGGTTCCAATAAATAATGCCACAGCAACTGTTTACTTTATGTTTCAGAAAAAAAAAGACAAATGGGAAGGGGCCCCTGGATAGCGACCATGAAATCTTGGAGAGTTTTAGAAGTGACTGTCTTTAGAAAAGTAGGAATAGCTTGCTCTGAATTCGCTGTGATAGACGTCCTTTTTGGTGATGTGTACACTTATATTCTCTACAATATATTCGATTTGTGGAATACATAGTCTGCTAATATTGTTACTCTGGTGTTTATCTCAAGCAAAGATGTTTTAATCTTTGTGAATTCATGTACATTTTGTGCATTTTTTTGTGCATTCCTATTTTATAAACAGATCAATTAAGAGTGGCATTGAAGTGTGAGTTTTCTGAAGGAAATTTACAAAATCATGCCAGAACATTTTGCTTGTATTCATCTAGTACGGTACAGTACTATATAACAAAAAGGCAACCCAGCATTTCGTTTTATGCAAGCTCTATGTACACAGAGCCACCCCAATGTCGATGTGCATATGAATGGAGCACCCCTTTCCTTGTAAAGAGAAGAATCTGACAGCATTTGTCGTAGGAAGAACTCTATGTACACACTGCCAACCACAACAACGTTCGCTCATCCTTCCAACCATTTTGTTCTTTCTGCTCTCCACGCAAACCCTCTTGTGTGCACCCCTTTGCCATGGGCTACTGCTTTTGCAGGATCCCTCCCGGCCCATTCACATGCAAATTCTAAAGAGCCACTTGCTTGAATTTTCTCTCTCCAGAAAGCTCTCAGAAGTCAAACCGCCGTGTAGAAGAATGTCTGCCCGGCTCAGCTAAAATGCCTCGCCTATCAGTATATATGCTTTGGTTGAATACATACTCATAGACTGATGATAGAGAGTTTGAAGGGTGAGGATAAGGTCTAAAACAATAAATCAAAGCTGGTGGTAGTTTTGTTTTCTGCAAATACTTCTCTTCTGATAGTTATTGCCATAACCTAAACAATTCTTTGCAGCACTTGTTAAGCTGTTTCTCGACAGAAAACCCTTGGCATTGACCTAAATCTGACTAGGCTGTACCTGTACTTCGCCTGGCAAAAAGTTGGCTAGTGGGTTTCCAGGTTTTTGAGAAACGCGTCCAAAGTTAATATTCCCCGTGTTGCTCTGATGGCCTATTGAGATAACTGTGGCATTTAGACACCCCCCCTTTCAGAAAACAGGCTCCGTAACTTCTGTAACGGTGCCCTGGCCAACGCTTCCAGTCTTATCTTGATGAGGCTCCTTGAAATATTTCCGTGTCCAAACAGATAATCATACACAATCGCTCAACTTTATTAAACTATTTTAGAGAAGCCGTGTTATCGAACACAAGAGTGTACATAAGGACAAAGGGCACACAGATGGCACACCATCATTCCCCGCACGCAGAACCCAGCACAGCGATGGTAATAACACTGGCAGCAAAACAGGCTCCGAGTAGCCAACCAAAGGTCAAAGGTCGATGGCAGAATAAAGAGTTGGTCAAGAGCAAGGTCAATCTGGAAATAATCTGGCTGGAAAAACAACCGAGAGATACAAAGGCCGTACTGGAATGCAATCAAGACCAATTATATCCAGATTGATGGAAGTTCAAGAGAAGTCATCATTTCAACATAAATTTTGCTTAAATTTACACCGTACTATTTTGTTTTTTTAACATCAGTTTCAATGCCTGAAATTTTGAAATGTTTTCCATTTGAAGAAAACCAATGGCAGGAACAAGTGCACATGTTCTAGCTGTGGTCTTTACTTTCAACTTCTAACAAGAGGTTATAATATATTATAATTATGTTAGGCAAAAAAACAAACCTTCATAATACACAGATAGGTATCCCCAACAAAAGAGTCAGTTGTCTTCTAGGATGGCTAAGGTTAAAAGTTAACAGTCAACAACCAAGCCTATAAATAATACTGGTTATGGCTCCTCAACATTTGAAGCCTCTTCTACATGTAAACGCTCTTGTCCGCTGGAAGAATAATTACAAGAAAGCTAGCTTCTGGCTTGATGCTGCCTGTGGTTTCATACTGAGTCAATTACTGCCGTTTTCACAACAAGGTTTTAATGTTGGAACACCATACATGCAGGGGGTTCATTTACTTTAGGAGGGGGAAAAAACACTACTCTATTCCAAGGTCCTTCTAAATAAGACCAGACTTTTCAAATTAGGATGCTTTGTCTTAAAGGGGCACTCAAGTTTCAGTTACAAGTGCAATTTTCGATAGTTTTTAAGTGAGAAACCTGTTTCGTTTGTGTCCAAGCTCACGATACTTTTTACTATTCCTGTCACGTACATGTAGGCCTGTGCTGAATCTGTTCTTAACGACAAAGAAGGCTTTGTATGTGATGCATCGCTGCGTACAATGCATGGTCTTGATTAATCATGATGCCTTTTTTTAACGTTTATTACATGTAAAAAAAAATATGAGGTTAGCGGAAGTTCAGCTTAACACAGTGGGACGTCGAGTGCTAAGGACGGCTGGCTCTATTATGCGGGGAATAAAACCAAAGCTGGGGTACTGGTAAACCACCGGAACTTATGACATTTAAAAGGGCGAGCCAGATGCAGCTATACTGATGTAAAATGCGGCAAAAAGTATTTCTGTTTTGAGCGATGTGACATTTTACTGTCCAAGGATTTAGAACAGCTTTGTGTAACAATTACTTAAAATCACAAAAGAAAGTGATGCCCGTTTCCACAGGTCATCTAGACTTACTGGAGATAGTGCCCAACTTTCCTTAAAACTTAATGGATTGCCAATGGAATCTTTTATACGAACATTTGTAAAAAATCAACAAAATACTTCAGCAGCTATCGTCAGGAGACTCAAAATAATATCTGCGTACATAGCGCACACTGGCTGAAACAACACAAAGTTCATCAGTTCAGTTTTGGGAAATATTGCATCTCTCGGGAATTTTTTTTGAAAATGTAATAAGCATACCACACAATAAAATGTTCTATAAATGAATGGCACTAGAAAGGAACCCACAATTTACAACACCCTATATTGGTCACCACTCGGAAGGAAACGGCCAATTTACAAATACAACTCCGTAATTTGAAGACTATAAGATCAAAATGTGCAATCCCTGTAACTAATTCAGACCAGATTTTTTATTAATCAAGTCAAGCCTTTAGCCACAAGAAGAAGAAAAAGGAAATTATTGTAAAAACCTCGACTGGAAAAAAAAGGAAGGTAGCTATCTTTCTGTACCTAGTTCGGTCACTGGCAATGAACAACTTCCTTTGTGGCTTTAGGTGATGTGGGGGAAAAAATACCTGGGCTTGTTACATTTCTCCCTCAGGGCATACGACCAAGGACAATCTGGAAACACTTTTCCAATCCAAACAGTTGAATAGTTTTCATGTTTCTCCATCATGTCTCTCCCACCTCTAATTAGACCGTCTGTCGCAGATCACATGACGCTTATCTGCGACGCAAAGTTTGAGTAATATTTTATAAAAAAAATTCACTCGTGCAAAAGTGGTAAGTCATCACGCAGTCACAATAATAAAATGTTGAAAAGATACAGAAACAATGAATAAAATATTTACATTCATAAAAAAAAAATATTAAAAAAGACTTCTGATTAATTTAAACTCATCACTGACTCAAATGCAACATCCCTTTCTTTAATGTCACAGTTTTAATGCGAAAGTTGGATTTGCTAGACAGTAAAACTAACCCAGTAAAAACTTTTATATTTTTAATACTAAATGACCTATTATCGTCTTGAACAATTTCAAATTGATGGGTATTAATTTTTTAATTTTTTTTTATAAATATTTTAAACATTTCTCACTTGTAGTTGTATCAACTACTCTATGGTTATACCTACAAGTACCATCTACCAACCTGAAGTTGGGTAAAAATCTTGGAGGTAACACTGAGGGGCGGTGGGTGTACCGTACTTTGGTTACCAAGACCAGGGCTACTGTCTTACAAGTTGGAACTCAAACAGATGGGGAGAAACCGGAGAAGTCACGGTATGCTTCCCCAATGGGAAAAAAAAGAAATAACTTGCAAAGTTGGATAGAGCATGCTGGGTAAACTGCTCAATTCTCAAGGGAACAGGCTTCTTTGGGGCTGGAGTATAAAAACATCTGCGGCCAGTGGGTATCATTGGCCCAGCATGCGGGCTGCGGAAAGGGAAACAGATATTCTAGATGTGGTCATGTTTGAGTTACGGTGACCCACGTTTTCGATTGTGGATACTTTACAGCATGACTTTTTGATTGAACAAGTAGCATTTGTGTCAAGTTGAAAACTTTTGCCAACTGTCCTAGACTGTATAAGCTACTAATCAACTCCACACTGCACGAATCTCAAGTTTTCCTGGCACTCTTAATTTGATATTGGAGTTTGGATAAACTGAAGAGTTTTCAAAAGTGGAATGGAGAATTTTGCACCAATTGCGAGCCTGAGTTTTTACATATCTTTCAGGAAACCCACAAGCAGCCCTACCTACATCCATTATTGAACCCCCCCAAACTACTAAAAGTACACTTGACACTGCTGTAACATATTGATATACCGGCTCAATATGGGCCCCAGTCGGTGTTCTCTGCTGGACTGGGCATGTTTTGCTTCTTCCCCGGTCCGAGCAGGGAAATAATTTGCCGGCAATCACACGATGGGGTCTCCTCTGTGCGTGTATTTTTGGAATATTTGTCCTGAACTCTTGGCTCCCGAGTTGGACGGCACAATATCGCTTTAATCACGTACAGAGTGTACCGTTGGAGTCTCACGCTAAATATTACCGTGTGTGAGTCCATCTTGTAAAGAACTAAGTTGAGGTCTTTGCTCAGGAGGTGTTCATTTTGTTTAATGTCACAAACACGGGAATTGTGGACATTCTGTACACGCAGGTATCAAAGTAAGACATTTAGGAATCCTGTGTGAAATACCTTTAGATGCTGAAACCATAATACAGCCCATTTCCATGACCCAAAAAAATAAATCTACCTGTCTTTGACACAGGACTTGAACACTTGAGTATTGACCTGCCACTTCTCACAGATAAAAAATGCTATGATACATCGATAGAAGCAAGCGCACATATTTTGAGGATTAGGTTCAGCTTATGCTGAATTGCATTGACTTTGTACAAGCATTGCTGCAAACCACAGTTTTGCCCCAACCCTGCGCCGGGCCCCCACGGCCAAAGCAAGACAAGCAAGCCTTTCTTGCCTCATTTATCAAACTCTCCCTTTGGCTCTTCCCTTCGTGGTTCCTACCCCCTCCAGGCAATGGACAAGGAAGCACAATGCCTGATATTCCGTCATGCCCGGGCTCGCAGTACATATAATGAATGTCAGAATAAACTGTGCATATAAGTAATGAAAATAACACCCCAGTGAATGCCTGGGCTCAAGAGTCAGAGGTAACCTTTTTACTAGGAACTTGCCCTATCCAGTTCAGCCCAACGTCCCTGGAGGTTCCCTTCTTTTTAATACAAAAAAAAAAAAGCCAAGAAAGTTTACTGGGGATGGAATCCAGAGCAAGACCTTGGTAATCTGATCTGTCGATCTGTTTGCTTTGAGGTTTTGTGATGCAATGGGCAGGAACCGCCTAGACCGATCAGTAAAGGCCAAACCTTTGGCCAAACCCAAGACACCGCCATGCATGGGATATCCAAAACCCAAACTGGATGGAACAACTCTGATCGTCCGGAATTTGTCTTGAGTTTATACTCCAGAGATTTCTTTCACAAATTGTTATTATTATTAGAGTGACACTAAGGACAAGATGATTCAGAGTGTAAATCACTCAAATTTTAGATGGAAATACTCTGCATTACAAAACACTGGTCAAAACTCAAGTGAAAAATTGATCTGTTTGATTGAATGAATTTCACTCGTCTTGTCTCCGTGATTCAGAAATGGGAAAAGGAGTAGGTGTATTTTCACTCTTTTTGGAAACAAATGAGTACAAAAATGGTAAATTTACTTATGCTCAAATTACATTGATTAAACAAAGTATGTCGATAGTACCCTATTATGCCTTTATAGCTAAGTCACTAACTACATCAGCAATTGGAAATAACTAAGTAAATAACTAAGTTCGTTCCTCTAGACAGCTACTATTTTCCAGTTTGGCACACCTGTTTTGACTTTTCTAAATTTTGCCAGCTGTGTTTTCCTCTGGGGACATCAATGAAGGATTTCTTGTTGAGTGACAAACGCACGTTTTCCCCTTGAAACTTAACGGGACACATGTAGGCTTAGCAGTTGTGCCTACATCAATTTTTTTTGGTGTAAAACAGTACCTGGTGCAAATATGTTTTTCATTTGGAAATGAATCACCTCAGACAAACGTGTTAAAATCATGTGCGTTTAATGTACAACGTAAACATTATTCAGAAACTGTCAGCTTTTTAGGGGAAAAAGTCATGTACAGAATCCGAAACTCAAACAGTTTGTTTAATAACTATTGGTGGGGAAAACCTTGGTTATCCAATAGTTTTTATCTTTTGGGGGGGGGGGGTAGGCATTGGGGTCATATGCTTCACTTCCAAAGCTAGCTCGCTAACATGTAGGCCCACAAAACATTCCAAAATACCTTACGACAACAAAGGATAGGCTGCTTTACTTTCCGCTTTTTTTCTCTCTATCGGATGGGTGTTTCCAAAGGACCAGAATGCCATTACAGCTAATCTGCCCTCTGCTTGTTCCGCACCAATGCCTCCCAATCAATCCTCAACAATAGTTGCACTTTTTGTAACAGGTTCTGTTCTCTGGGAGCTGGGGTCTCTTTTACAGTTTTTTTTTTTTTTTTTTACACAAACTTGTGTCAAAATTGTACAGGCCTTGTTACGCATGGGCAAATTCCTGGCGCTTTTCAGGATTGTTAGGGGAAGGGAAAAAAACCTGGTGCTACCTTATTTATAATATACCAGGCTTGTGAAGAAGGACGGAACTACTGTGACTTGATGGGCGGGGGAAAAAAGGAACGGAGCGAGCCAGAGCTATTAACTATGATTGGAAAAAGATGTGTAGAGCCAGTTAATGACCCAAAGCATGCAGGACAGGCAGGAATTAATGAGGCATAACACAGGGAAAAGTCATGGAGGATTTGCACGCCACAAAAAAATAAAACCCGGAATGAACAAATCCACTACTTAAATGTCTGCTAAAATGATACGGGGATTTGCTCTATGGTTGCTCAACATTTTATGAGCCACAGAGGCAATTTGGCAACTAATTGGTTCTTGAGAGGCTGGATTATTACAAAGACCACTGAACTGTGTAGCTGAGCATGTAAGCAAGTCTGCCGAGATGAATTTTGAAACCATGAAATGCCACAAAGTGAAGCAGTTAATGTCTTCTCCATTACAATGAGACTCAACCCCACATTTTTTTTTGAGCCGGGACACGGCACATGAACAGCCCAGATGAACTCAACATGCAAACGGGGACCACCAAGCAATCCACCAGATTCAGAGATATTTTAATTGGCATGCCGCCCAACAGGATTCCAAAAAAAGCCTTTTGGTAATTCAGTAATTACCAGGGGGAGTGAGACCCCTCGCTGCAACGGCCACATTCTCCCCCAGCCAAAAGCTTACAACTGGCCTGGCCTAGCCAGCCTAGCTGGTGCCAGTGTGGCTGGAGAGTGAGCTGGCTGGCCAGAGAACTCTGGAGCCATGTGAGGCCGGGGTTATACATGCTCAGTGGTTTGCGCAAAGGCTTTATGGACGATTGCTGCCCTATGCTAATTCCCCGGGCTCTTTTGGTCAGTGGCTGTGGGTCAGTTGAGAAGGGAGGGGGGGGGATTTAGTGCCCTTCTCACCAAGTTTTCCAAGAATCATGCATGTACATTGGCAATGAAAGGACGGAACAGATGCCCAGGAAAATAATTTGTCATATCTCACAGAGGGATGCCTATCTTGAATACCAAATTTCTGCCAGTCAACATTCCAGCATATGAGATTTCTCACATGGTTTCCAGAGAAACTCAACACTCCTTTTCATAGAATTTTAGCCAGTTTGTAAGATCCAAACTATTCAAACTTGGTCAACAATTTTGACATAACTCAGATAACTAGAATGTATTTTATACATGCCTTGTTACTTTCTGACAGCAAAACCTACATAGTTCACCAAACAGCGAATGCGTGAGGCTACATCACGCACAACAAAATCCTAACTAAAGTAATTTTAAGACCACGAAAGAGTTTTTAAAATAAGAAACGAAACAAAAAACACGCATTCATGGCCTTGTTCCACAGCAAAAAGAAACAATTCATGTCATGTACAACACATCTAGATTCTGATTAACTATAAAAAAAAACGAAAAAAAAAGAAGCTAAAAAACGACACAAATTGAAGTCGGGGCAGACAGCAACGAGCACAAGTGTCCTGTGTTGGGGCAAATCTACAATTCTAATCATCCCCTAAGCAGCTTCGTGGGGTGAGGTTGGATACTCCCGAGGGGGGGGATGATGAGGGATGCATTGCCAGGAGGTAACTGCCTCTGGGGAACGGAGGCTGTTAATGAGCTGGCGGCATAATGGTGTGAGGGGGCGGGAATGCTATGGGAATGTATAAACGCCGTTATAGTTTAAACGCCTTTATAGTTTATATGTGACGATATTTCACAGACATTAAGTGGCAACTGGGAATTTAGAACAAAAACGAGGAAACTCCAAACCACACAAGACTTTGTACAGTATTTTATAATTTGTAATGGCATTCGTGAGAAGTAAAAAGACCAGGAAATCAATATAAACTCCAGTGCTAATAATTAAATTCAGTAAAATGCCACAGTTTTTTTTTTTTCATTCGGGCCCCTGTAGTTTTGTACTGGAGTGATGTCTTTTATATCACTTTCATCTGTAAATGGTGAAAGGCATTTTTGACGATACAATTTAAAAAGTAAATCTTAAATCAAAGATCTGGACGAACACTGACTGAAGTATGACACAGCAATATGGATCTATTTCATATTTAGCAGTGGCGCCAGCTGAATACCGACAAACGCCATGAAGATAACATACAAATACTACCGGCTCCACACTTTAATCCAGACCTGACACAAGAGAATGGAGACGTGCCCTATTCTAATACAGATTAAGGCCAAGGGGATTAAGGGGACAGGATTACAGATTTAGCTCATTAATGATTTAGGTACACTTTGATATGTCCACATGTCAACCCCCACCCCACCCCATCACACACACACACACATTTGAATAAATCCTCTTCTGACAATAAACAGCCTCTGGTAAGTTCCTTATTTACTCACTTGCCCCTAATGGAACATAAAGATAAGGGAGTTTATAATAACAATGAACCAAATAATAAAAAACCAAGTCAAATCAATGGGATTTACTGGCACTTGTGAAATAGTTTAACGCAGTATTTACAGTAAGCATTGTGAGCAGGAATTCTCCTGAACAACATTTTATGAGTTCACCCAGTCCAAGGACAAAATCACCAAACAGCCATTTTGATCATTTCCATCCAAACTTTTGGATATGTCTGTTTAGCAGTCTCGATTGTGAAAGAAGTTAATATTTTTCTTAAGTTGGCAATTTTTTTCGGAAAAATCCCTTAAAAAAATGTGTTGATCTCTTTTCTTAAAGACCAAAGTAATGCATTGATTTAACCACTCTACTCATGAAAATATTCAGTTAAATCTGTCCAATGGGACTTCAAAATGTAATTCCTGCAAACCAATACATATTTTTTTTATGATACTCAATGTCCTTAAAAACAGGAAAAGACAAAGTGAGTTTGTTTATTATGTTAACTAGTAATACCTAAGTAAGAGTTGCAGTCACTTGTACAACAATTGATTTTAACATTAATTAACATGCACATTAGACATGGCTCAAGCAGCCTACACATTAGCCTTCATAAATATATCAAACAGTAAATGCAAGACTTAAATGTACCCAGATGCAATTATTTCCCAGTTATTATTACAAAGTACAATGTAAACGTTTACATTGTATCAAAATGTATTAAAATGTATTAAAATGTATTAAAATGTATTACATCACTTCCTAAAAAGATTACAAAGTAATACATTTTATAGACAATCAACCATAAGCTCACTACAACATTTCCACTGGAGGAAACTACTATTTAAAATGATTTTTGAGAATATGGGTTTGGGACTGTTATGTCAAACGACCATGGTACTTCTGATTTGTATTGGCTAGGGCAATGGTTTTTCATTGGCATGTCCAAAGTATCAATTATTAAATTCCTCAATTCTGTATCTGTGGCAGTGTGCATATAATGTAATGAATTTTTTCATCGTCTTTTTTTTATGATGAAAACAAATTATTTGTCTTCTCCAGAGATTTCAGAAATTGGGACCAGTCCTTCTAAACTCATGGTTGCCAGATGCAAGGAAAGAGGGACAGAGGGAAAAAGTGAGGAAAGAGGAAAGGAACATAGAGGATTTTTTAAATTTAAAATTGGGTATGTTTAACGAACCTGCATCTGCGTAGGGTTGATGCCTTTGACTTGGCGTATTTCCCGTTTCGGTGCTTTCGCCAAAATCCACGGTGGAGCCAGTGGTGGATATGGAGGCCTGCGTGAAACGCCCCTCGCTAATGCTCGAGGCTGGTTGTGTAGAAGGTGCAGAGGCAGGGGAAGAAAAATGGAGAAAATAGAAACCATCTGTTATTGTCTTGCGTAAATAGAGGCGGTAATTACCGCACACCACTGTTCAATTATGGGGCTCGCTGTTTGTCGCCAGGCCAGAGCACTGGAATGCATGGGGAGAAGGCTTTGCATAACTTTTGAGAATGAGTAATGAGAATTGGCAGAAATGGTAGGAGGCCCAAGGAGGGGTAGCTACTCTTTTATTCCAGTGGGTGGGGTAAAAATAATTCTACCAATAAACTTAACTGCAAAAAAAATAAAAAAAAAATAATTGGCATGACTTTTTAATGAAATAAGAGAAGATCGGATGGCCGGATTGAGCGCTCAATCATAATTTTTTAAAATCCCAATTAATATAGCGAAAAAGAGACATGGACTTGAACAATTAATTCAATTAAAAAATAATTTTAATTCATATTGATTTGCATGTACCTCATAAAAGGCACTACATAATGTACTCAGTGGGCATTTCATTATCTTGCCGCCAACTTTTTTTCAATAAATTAAAAAATTATTAATTTTATGTGACCATTTTGGTGAATGCCTCATGGGTCAATTTCAAAGCAGCACCTACCTTCCGTTTTGGCCCTCTCGATCGGAAATCTACTGTATGGAGGCGGCGGCGAATCTACAGTACAACAAAAACAGGAGAGAGTTAGATTCAAAAGAAGGGGCACAAAAAGAGAATTTTATATTATCAGTGTGTCTGTGTGTGTATTATGTGTGCATGTGGAGGTCAGCATTATGGAAAAGCTGAAGGGGAAAGAATGCTGCAGCATCCCCGCTGTGCACGAATGGGCAAGCCAGGCCTGCCAGCGTTTGTTAATCGAGGCGAAAAGACTCCGGCTTGATCGGCCACATAAATAACCGCGGCGCCATGTTAGTAAATCGAATGCGTGACTCAATAGAGAATAGCGGGGCCATGCGGGCATAGCCACCCAGGCGGGGCCACAGTGGCGCGCTGCAAAGACCCTGCCTTGAAGCAGAGCACTGAAGATAAACACACTATTAAAATCACTCGCATATTTATGTTTGCTGATATCATACAAGGGAGGGGG
Source organism: Patiria pectinifera (assembly GCA_029964075.1). NCBI lineage: Eukaryota > Metazoa > Echinodermata > Asteroidea > Valvatida > Asterinidae > Patiria > Patiria pectinifera. Next base: position 19,997,249 of record CM057143.1, on the reverse strand, counting down.
AAATTCTAGGAATAGAATACATAATGATCACATATTCCAATCGATTCGCAGCAAGTAATAAACTGTTTTGAAACTTGACTGACGCCGTTCGGCATCGCCGTGAGATCGTTCGTGAAACGTCCAAAAAAATTGGCTTAACCTTGAAGAGAAACTGTAAGCACAAAAATATAATTATAAGATGAAGCATGAATATTTTGAAGCCTAAGACGTTTTCATAAATTGATAAAGTAGAGAGTTCTGTCATGATTGTGAATGTAATTAAACATGTTAAAGCATCAGACTAATTAAATTAGCAAAAAGTTAAGAAGCGAACAGAAAATTGGTCAGGTTTTCATTTGCGGGTCGGTTTCAGTTGTTGGACGATTTGCAAGTGCGCGTGGCAACTTCTCTTTGGCCGGCTTTTGCCGTATATAAATCATTTACTTTTTTTCTCTTAAATTGACAGGAATTTTCCCAAGTTACTTTTTTGACTTACCTGGCTGACACAAACGGCTGAAATGATACGGGTTGCAGCATACATTTCCTGAGCTAAGTTCCTCCAGATCGCGTCCGGACTGGCAGCAGAAATTAAGTCTCTTGAGTTCGGCAGCATGTTTGAGATCAGGCCAGCGGTAGAGCTGACAGCACAACACGTGGGGCAGCGTAGTCCGTCCCCTACCCAGGCGGAGTTCCCCCTTGGGTAGGGGGACACAGGCAGTGGCGGTGGTTCCACGGCTTTCCACGGCATCGAGCAACAGCTCAAGTTGACGGTCCTTGATTCGTTTCAGGAGGCTGTGGGCGGCCGATTTGAACTCGGAGTCCGAGTCCGAGTCCGCGATGGCCTGACTGCTATCGGGACCTTGTTCGCCGACGGTGGAGCACCCACCACAACGGCTCCTCCAGAGTCGCCGGATAAGTACCGTGCGCTTGGACTTGAACATGCGACATAGGATTGCGGCACACGGTCATAGCCCACGGTGACTCTCGTTGAACATTCCATGCGCTGGAACCTCCGAAAAGACCAGTTAAATCCACTCCCGTCTCGGCATTTGATGCACGCAGCAATGGGCTGGTATCAAATCACCAACCCTTCTCGGTTGTGTGATAGGCTTTGCACAGTATCTCTTTCCACAGACCATTCGTTATCTCAGTAATGAATGCTCACCCAGCACGTACAGCCAGGCCTTATGTGATGGTTCAACCTCGCGGTCGCGGTCAGATCTCGTTGTCACACGGTACACGGTACGGACTACAATCAGTGCGTTGGCCCGAACTCCGCGGCACTGTGACGCCAGCACACCGGCTCGCATCCACAAACCGATTACGTACACTTCCGCACCGCCAACCTGAGGAAAAATCCCGCTGGTACATGCATATAGCTTTCCCCGATCGTCCACGGTCACGATCTCCAACTTACAACATCCACGCAGAGGTAAAAAAGATCAAGAATCATAACACTCAGCACGATAACAACACAAGCACATGTGAGCCGAACCACGTACTCCGTACATCTGAAAAAAAAATCAACACACGAGCATTTTTTTTTACTACACTGAATATTATATTATGAGCTCACAGCTACGCGCGCGCTGATTGGTCAGTTTGAGTCACGGGACGTCTAGACATTTTGGCGCGGCTCGAGTCTGAAATGATTGTTGAGCAAATAACATGGCGCTGTGCCAGTGATCGCGGCTACTCCCTCCGGGTACGCACAGGGATCGTCTCATATCATGCAGAATAAGAGTGACACTGCATGCCCGCACCACTGCGGCGAAATTAATAAAACTGACAAGGTCGATTTTGCAAAAATGGGCATTAACTGCAAATACCGACAAAAGGGGGCAATGACCCTTTGTTCGCAGTAAAGTGACTGGTCGGGCTTTCATGTTCAAGCGTGTGGGAAACATAAGGTGAATCGAAAGATATTTTATTACCGTAACTTTATTCTAATGTCTGTTGTTGGCCTTGACTGTTTGGTCGGTTACAGTAATATGATGATTTTAACAATCTAACCCAACTTGAAGTTCTTCTGATTTTTTTCTTTTACTGGCAAATAATAATGAAAAAAAAAAAACTTTCAAAGACTAATTTAACAGACGCTGGTATTCCTTTTTATTAAGTATGAGTGTTTAAAAGAACTTTTTGAACATATTGTTTATAATTATTTTATTGTTCATTCCTTTGATTTGAAATCTTGGACCACTGACTCTCCTTGATTAACGTAATCACTGATTGAAATGATTCAATTTTCTAGATTTCAGGAGATCCGAGGTTAAGTCACATAGATTTTGGCTTAAAAAATGCACAATGTTCATGATGACATTATTTTTCAAAAATCTGTTACAGTCCTTCAACTTGCACTTACATTCAGAAATTCCTCCCCTCCAAATGACCAGCAGGCCCCCTGGATCCAACTTTCCCGAGTATGCATTATGCAATTAATAAGTCATCTTAAAGGCATATAGGATCATTTGCTTTTCATGTTTCCAATACTAACACCACTCGAAATCTAAAGACGTACGTTCCAAAGCTAACCCTTGAAGAGAAGTTTCAGCTCATTTGACACTCTTTGATAAAAACAGTTGAAAAACCATGGACAACGTTTTAATGACGAAACACGATTTCGTCAAAAGCACTCTTTATTATATCCAATAATCGGTCAACTGATTGGAAATCACCTACATTTCTTGATTTCTTTTATAAATGGCAGCAAACCAGACGGAATAATTTCTCGGAGTTTTGGCACGGTACCAGTAGGCCTACAATTTTTAATCCCCAGTAAGCTTTTTGATAAAATTATTCGGGAGGTTACTTTTGGGATAATGCAAATCATCCAATATGCCTTTATTATTAGGGAACTGATAAAAAATACACTGACATACGATTTGTTGCATGTGTATACAAGTTATTTTACCTATCGATCTTTAAAAAAATATATATATATTTAGGATAATAATTCCAACTTGACGGCTGTTTAATGTCTCTTCACCTTTATTTATTTTATTACATTTCTTTATACCCAGGTATGCCCAAACAGTTTAAAACTGGTTTCCATTGGGGCCCTGCAAATCTTTAATATTGAACACATTATCTGAGCTGCATGGGCGGAGCTAGAATCATGTGGGTTGGGGGTGGGGAAACATGTCAACGGTTCAGGCTGTTTTTATATTTCATAATTGAATTTGGGTTTATTTCATAATTTGTAGTTTAAATACATTTGCTAAAAGAAATACAAATTGTCTATTTGCATAGAGCCACGGCTATAAAACATGAAATATAATTGCCAAGCGCGGCCCAACGATTGCTGCCTATAATGTTATGGTTGATTTTATTCAACTTTTATTCAATTTTTTTTTTTTTTTTTTTAAATTTTTGTCAATTTGTTTTCCTGAATAAAAAAATAAAAAATGTCCTTCAAAAATCCAAAATGACGAAACCTAACTATTCCTTTAAATAATGGCCTTAACGAATATTCCATCCTGCTTCTTGCTAACTATAAAAAAACACATGGTGTCATTAAAGGTGTCGTAAAATTGATAAACGGCATCGCCCCTTTAAAAACCCCGCACACATGCAGGCGCCTCACGAAGGCACCGCTAGTTAAGGCTAACAGACGCACTTGGGCCCCACGGGCAAAACAGAGGTGTTTCCGGGACTCCGACTCGCCCGTGCATTTTTAGGGGGCTAATTTACGTATTACTATGATATTAATATGACCAATTCGTCGCTGTCCCCTTGCGAGAAGAGATCTCGGTCTCCTGTTGTTCGTCTTGACGCCGAAGGGCCGGGTTAACAGAAGGAAAAAAAATATTCACAAGAGAAACTTTTTTTTCATCTCCTGGGGCGCGGCAGGCCTACTTGAAATTACCTCGAAATCGTCTGCACGGCCCAGTATAAAAGACTGATAAAAACACAGACGCTAATATGCAAAAATCTGATCAAAAGTTAAGCGGCATGTTTTTAATAATTTTCTGCTTGACAATTGTGTGTATTACTGCATAATTTCCTTCCCACAGAATGGTGCACTTTTTATGATTAATATTTACAATAATCGGCTTAAATTGCTGTATTAATGGTTTGACAACATTATTTTCAGCATAGGAAATGATTCAGAAAAATATATTCCATGATCAAGTATTAAACAAGATATGTTACAAATAAACTAAAGTGTTACGGAGAAAAACTAAACTTGCAAGTTTTACAACTTCATATACTTACAGGTGCATGTACAACGGGCGCGTGACGCGGGATGCATTTTGTCGCGGCTACAACAGAGGGAGGAAGTATAGCTGTTGAGAATGATGACAACTTTCAAAACTCACCATCCACCAGCGACTCAGCTCCAGTTCCGCTCCGACGAAATTTACAGCGTTTCACTTCGTTGATACCGTCTACGCACGTGCCATTTTTTCGGGGAACAAAGTTATCTCATTTTATTAACTTATTTATAAATTTCGATTTTTTTTGGATTTTTTTTTTACAGTTTAGACTGACTATGAATAAACTCCAGTGCGGTGTTGTATAGCGAATCACCGGTTTTCATTCATATTGCAAAACCAATGGCACGTGAATCGGCCTTTTTTTGACGTGGAGTACTCGGAAACTCCACCGTAACAGGACAATGGCAGGGTTTTTTGTGACAGTAGGTTGTATACATTCTTGGCGGCGGTCGCTCATGCACACGGGCGACAGAGAAGTGGTGATTTTTCAAAGGGGTGTCGCCCGGAGGTACTGACGGCCCAGAACCCGGCCCATCAGACGGGTAGGATGCGCCAGCGTGGCGCAGCCTGCACCATTCATCCCAGCTCCTTTTGTTAAAGCCCATGTCACCTTTTTTCCCGAGTCACTAGCGGAACACTGACCCAAATCCGTGGGTCCATTGTCCCGTGGATCTTCTCGGCGCCTGACGGTGTCAAAAGATTTTCTGAATGGCGGTATAGACAAAAGTAGGTACGCAGGATTAGGCGTTAATACCTCCTCGGTAGAGTTGCTCATAAGTTTGTAACTGCGAAACCCATTTCGACACTTAGCAGCCGTTATTCTTCTAAATAAAATCTCCAGATAACAGTTCAATTCTTCTTTGTGCTAGGCTCTTTCCGACATCGCGATTTGGTTCATCTTAATTATGAGTTGGTGTGTGAAAACTAGTTTACCTGTACAACGCAGCTAATGATAAGTTATGAACAAAAAATATTTTGACAAGTGTTCAAATCGATCCTACTTTGTTCAATCAACTGTTCATAACTTATCCTTATAGAACAAGTTTGATTGAGAAAAAAAAGTATCATACTCGGTTCAGTCACTCTTTTTTAATCAGTCTGAAGTTTTCAACAAAATTAGCTGGCCCGGCCGATGTTGCGGTCTTAAGACCAGCTTCAGAGGCAAAACAAGTTTGTTGAAAGTTTTGTCTAATAGCAAGTAATGAAGCCACAGGTGTGTTATCAAAAATCGAAGCCGCTTTCTCTGGTTCGATTTTCTAACGGAGCATGAAGGCTACAACGATCGGCTATAAAATGAAGGGGGGGGGGGGCGGCCGGCTGGGATTATCGGCTAAAAGGATTTTCCCACTTAATGACGAGGACAATCTCACTAATTGTCACCTTCGAGACCATAGCAGATTGAATCGCTGCGTTAAACGCGCGAAGAACTGGCGCCTCGCCTGCGTACCGATCGGAAGGGAATTCAACCCTTACGAGACATGCGAAATCTTGGCAAAAAGGAGTTTTATTGTAGAACTTTCAAGTATGAAGATAAGAATAGACCTACGGTGTAAGGAAGTCTTGTGGCTATAGTCAGATATCGGTAGCTACTACGCGTTCTATTCCAGTGTTGCTATAATAAATTTGGATACACATCAGTCGAATTGAAGGCATTTGGGGGTTCTAAAACTAAAAGGAAATCGCGGTTTTTTTTTAAATCATGGATCGAAGCATAAAAAGTAAGTAAACGCAAATTATAGCTAGCTCCATGATCGCATGTATCTGCCAACACGTTTTGAGCAAATGTGGCATGTGACTGTAAAAAAAAGTTCTATAAGATAATGTGCTCACTACAACCCTTCTTTTAAAAGTCTGAAAGCATGGACCAAATGCACGAACACTTCCAACTTTGGGTTCTTTTGGCCCCGTGTTCCCGAAACCGGCTTTGTTTAGACGATCCCCAAACCGTTTTATTTTCACGGGAAGGGAAAGCCCGCCCTCTAGCGGTCGTTTCCGATTAAATAGTTGTAATAACTCACTGATGGCGCCATCCAGGCGTCGTCGGTAATTTTCGCTGCGGAACGAGAATGGTAATGATGCACTCCTAATGAACCCGTCTATTTAGTTAAATCTGAGGAGGATTTTTTTTGTTTTTAATTTTTTTTTATCGAACGTGTATGTAATACCTGTTTCTAGGAACTCAACGACCGTATCGAAGCTTTCGGTTTAAAAGCCATACTGTACGTCATTCAAGTCGGTCTCCATATTTAGGGATTTTTGTTTCTGTTGCAAATAGCTAGGCCTACATATTTTCTTTTTTCCCCCTGGACATGACATTTTGAAAACAATTTGCATAAGCCCTGGGTTATATTTTGCAATTCTACGTTTATTGTATATAAAAAAAATGATTCAAAGAGAAAACACATTATTAGCCCTGATGTTTACAGAGAGGCAAATATCGTCGTGTGCCCGGCAGAAGGGCATATGAGCGTTCTGACACAACAAATAATTTTCAAGAAAATCGCATTGAAAGGTTCCAAAAATGTTTAAATTTCATTAAAATAGGGGCAGTTTTTTGGCATATTACCTTTTGCTGGGAACATTTTGGCGGTTGCGCGCTATTGCATAAGGGCATATGCCCTTCTGCCGGGCACACGACGCAATGAGGAGGTGAAGACAAAAGTTAAAAAAATAAACCTAAGTTGAAAATCTGAAAACCTTTAGTGGAAAAGACTCTTTTCTTTATATTAAATTTATTTAGAAAGAAAGGTTTTTTTTTTGTCCCGTGAGTTAATTTCCGAACAACTCGAGCGAGGGTCGAATATCTACATGTATTGTTATTAATAGTTCTTTCACTCGTCAATAGAGGGCGCACTTTATGTTTTACATGCGTTCATTGTGCATTGAGTCAACGGGAGCAGGGAGATTCGTACGTGTGGGTTATACTGAGCACGAACACTTGGATGTTGGATCATTAAGAAGCGGCAGGTGCTTAAAACCTTTTCAAAAACATTTCTGAAAGTCTTCCCTATAACCACAAAGTAACCCACAGGTTGAGAATTTTAGCAATAGGATAGGGGTGGGTAGGAGCCCCAGGAGGCTAGGAAAACTGGGGGAAAAATGCGGGGGAAATTCGAAAAATGCACAGTCAACGAATTCAAAATTGTTGGCAGAGAAATTTAGCATCTCTGGTGGTTTTTATTTGACGTTAATGAAACAAATAGTGGGCCCAGTTGTGTAGCCTGGGGGGGGGGGGGCACCTGGGGGCACGTGCCTCCCCCAATTCCCAGTGCCCCCTAGGCCCCCCCCCCCCACAAAAAGCCTGAAATTTGCCGCTTGCCAAAGAAGTGTCTTTTTAAAATGATCTTTTTTTGAGTAATGAAACGTAAACAGAAGAGGAGTAAAGTTGATTATTTTATTCGATTCTAATCCCCCTGCCTCCCCCCACCCCCGGTGACAAAATCCTGGCTACGCCACTGAGTGGGCCTACATGCACTGATGACAAAGAAAAGTAAATCAGATTTTTGATTCCTCGAGATCTTACTCGTAAAATCCCCAGTATTCATTTGAAGATTTTGACAAAAACTAACAGCTAAACTATTAAAAAAATCTAGGCCACGCGTAATTTGCTGGACTCGGAAACTTTTTTTTAATCCAAATCAAGTTTATGTTATAGCGCCCTCTTTTTACTTGAAACGTAAACACTTATGAGGGCGCTCTCCATGCAGTGCGATGAGTTTTCTATAAAAGTCCGCGACCGCGGCGGAAATTTCTTCACAATGAGTTACCAATTCTACCGTAAAACCTCCTTGGGACACAGTCTGCAGGAAAGTGTAGAAGAACTTATTCAGGTAGGAACAGTGTTTATATTTTCAAGTACCATCTTACTTTGAAATCAGTTTCACGCATAGGGAATTAAAAGTTAATTTTGTGGCTGAAAATAACCATGTCATATTACGACATTGTCATTGCCTTTGGTTAGCATGCCATGGTCATGATGGTTAGCTGGCTAGCGCCCGACCGATTGTCGTGCCGTAGTGTGTTAGTTTGCTCATGAATATGGAGTTTTTGCTCATTGATATGGAAACTTGTATTAGCATAAAACCAAAAGGCACCAAAATACCCTTGAAAATGGCAAAATATTAATTGAAAATAAGGTTAAAATTAGCAATAGCATAAAACCAAAAAGACACCAAAATGCCCTTGAATTTGGCAAAATTAAAAAGTGAAAATAAGGTTAAAATGGGACACAAAGCCAGGTGCATTTTCAAGGATAGCATTGCAAGGGCCGTTTAATGTGATCTACACGTTTTGGCCTATTCAATTACTACCTTTTAACCCTTGACTACATGCAGACGCCTCCATATGATCGTACTCAAAAAAAATTGCCAAAAAATAATTCCCTAGCTACCTACCCTATTTTCAAATGCCATGTAATCGGAAGCAGAGCTATACATTAGTTTGGCCTAATGCAAATTATGAAACTACATGTAAGCATATTAAAATTGCATTGCGTTGTTTTTTTCTTTCAACAGTCCCAACAGATTTCACCTCAACTTGCCCTGAATGTGCTTCTCAAGTTTGATCGTGCCATTAATGAAGCTTTGTCCAACAGATTACGGAACAAATTCTCATTCAAGGTGGGCTCTCTTGGCATAACATTTTTTTTGTTTTGTTAGATTATTTCCCTGATAGGAAGTACTTTTTGTTTAAACCTAGTGACTTGGACAAAAAACTCTGTCAAATTTCTCTTCCTAACACACTATGTGAATTTTGGTGTTTAAAAAAAAGAAAAAGATGATAATCAGGTTCAACCAATGCAGCTTGAACTATTCCATAATTGGATTACATGTAATTAGTTCATTCATCAAATTTTTTATGATAAACTTTTTTACAGAACAAAAATGATGTGAAATTGGAAAATTGTCACCTGGGTTTATGTTTTGGTTGAATTTTGACCAAAATGTTGGAGCAAGTTGCAAAACTTGATATACCTTTCTGACAAGTTTCTTAGAGATTCTTTTCTCGGCAAGCCCAGGAACTTGAATCTTAAAACAGTTCTGTGAGATGTAATGAGGTGATATGGATAATGTTACTCATGCCTGTTACAGCACGACACCACTAGGACGACATGTATCTGATTTTGTTTCTGTTGTTACAGGGTCACCTGAACACATATCGTTTCTGCGACAACGTCTGGACCTTTGTGCTGAATGACGTCGAGTTCCGCAACGGCGACTCGATCACCGTGAAGAAAATCAAAATTGTGGCTGCTGACGGCAAGAACACTGCCGCAGCGGACTAAACTGACCCTCCCTGCCATGGCCCAATTTGTGTGGTTGGTTCAACATGAATGACATTCAGGAAACCGTTACTGGCTTAAGATCGGAATTATTTCACACATCCATAGTTTTATGTATACATAATTAACATTAACCCTAGCCCTACCAGATCCTTCACAATTCTCCAGAGGTTTTTGGAGGATTTTGAAGGATTTAGGAAGGTAGGGCCCAGCCACTATTAATTTACATGTGGATCGATGCACCTTCAAAGTTTCAAGTACAAATAATGTGCCATGGGTTTACTGCACAGTGGAGGATTCGGGACGGTTCCTAACAATAACACCTCGGGAGTTGGGTTTAAATATTGCTTAAAGGGGCAATCTCATCATCAAAACTTTCTTTGGCTCAAGGAAACAGAACAGGAAAGAGCCTGCTTGTGTTTCTTTGGGTTTTTTTCATGAGGTGGCGTGGACTAAAAAAAAAAGTGTAGAGTAACTGTACAGATAATTGGGTTAATGTTTTTGTGTGTCCTGTTTAAGTTGACATGCTATAGGTTCTCAAAATTTCTGCTTCGGTAAGACAAAAAAACTTGAAGTCTTTGCCAAACATGACTTCAAACCTTTTGGTGACCTCTAGGTTTTGATTGGTTACATTTGGTCAATTTGGCCATATGATTTCTTGCTTTAGAACCAACAGAAGTCTTCTTTTGTCAGTAGTAAAATTCGACTTTTAAAAAGAACCTCTGAAGAGTTGCAAAATATCAGCTATCAAACTTTTTTTCACACTGATTGTCAATTCCATGCACTGCCAAATTATCAGTTGACAACTTGACTTCGACAGCATGCAAACCACAGTAGTGATGAAATGATGTTCAAGATTATCCCAAGTGGAAAATTGAGTTCTTTTAATAGGAACTCACTGACGTTTATAAGCAGTGCAAACTATGTAAATACTCACTCCCCAAGCTTGACAAGTACATCAAGACATCTTGCGTTGTAAGAGGTTTGGTGGATCTTAGATGGTATTTAAAACTTTTTTTCATGTTATTCATATCATCACCTTTATCATTCGGTTAATTTGCCTGTACCTTTTGTTCCAAATATCTACAATTTTCTTTTGGTTGTCCTCTCTTAAACAGTTTTGTCATGATCAGTGATTAGGCTATCAGAATCAGTTGCTCATGAGAGTTTTGCTTGTAATTTCAGAACACCTTAATTTTTTTTATTTTTAAAGGGTTATGTTGACCACATGCTTCTTATTAAAGACACATTTGTATTAGTCACGTATACCAGTATTAAGTCACTTGTGTTAATGCTCTAAAGTAGTTCTTTGAAATTAATCAGACCTGTTTAAAGGGCCATGCAATGAATTTTTCTTAGGAACATGTTCTGTGCTACTTTCTCCTGTTAAATGCATGAAAACTATTTGACATCCATTTTTTGGTTACTTTTAGTGACAAGTGTACTTCTTTAAACATTCAAATTTGTCCATGTTTTTTTCGGACAACTGAGGGCGCTCTTGCTGTGATGTCATTTTGGGAAGACACTGTTCAGTTTAGGGATTTTGTGTTCAAATTGTGGACCCAAAAATTTGCTTGTTGAAGACATTTGTGAGAAAAGTTTGCTCACTTGCTTACTGTCAAGTACTGACACAACGACGAATCGCCAAAGAAAAGAACATTTACAACAGCAAAATCTCCAACATTCTGGCAACTTGTGGTGCTGAAACAACTGTAACATTGAGGTTTCTGCCTGGTATGACATCACACTTTTGCTCATGAATATGGAATTTGCATTAGCATAAAAGCCAAAAAGGCACCAAAGTACCTTTGAAAATGGCAAAAAGAAAATTGAAAATCAGGTTAAATGAGACACAAAGGTGCATTTTCAAGGATTGCATTAAAAAAAAATACATTGCATGGGCCCTTTTAATGTTGTTAGGCGAAAAGACCACCAGTCACGAGTTATTTAACCGTTGGAGAAAACAACCCCAGATTTCCCCAAAGTCCAACCCTGTGTGTTGGTTTATGTCGGCACCATTGGTTTATGAAGGTACGTGTTATAGATGTACTGTTGGGGACTAGCTGGACTGGCTGGCCAGTGTTTGAATTTAAGATTTTTGAAAAAGTTCCTAGCGTAATGTCATCAGCTGTGAGAACGATTTTTGGAGAGATACAGATCATTACCATCATATTATATAAATGTGGTTAGAAGTTTACTGCAAGTTGGAAAGATAATTTTACTGAGTCAAGAGATTATTGTAACAAAAAGTTTGGCACATGGAGCATTTTTGTACAAAGTGGCCATCATTACAGCTTTGTACACGTGAATAGAGTGATATAAATCTAATAAACCAAAATTGAGAGCACTAAAAATTCCATTTGCAGTTTCTGTACTTCCTTAATGTTGTGACTAAATGTCATTGGATCTTAACTGTAAAGCAAAGCACAATTATCAATAGCAAACACGGGAATGCCAACTTTTCTCAGGTTATGCTAACACGTTTATTTGTCAGCGTTTATTTTGTTACACCATTTACACAATTCCAACTTCTAGTTCTTTGGTCATTGGTGGCGTAAACAAAAATGATCTGACATCAATCAAATATACATGTCCTCGCATCATTTCCGTCACATCAAAAGTCATCTTTGTTAAAATCTTATTGAAACCCTGTAAATTCCAATGGCTTGATCTCTGCATCTTCTCAAAGCTCTACAGCAGCATTTCTGAAACTTGGCATGCGTGTGATCCCAACACCGGAGTGACAAAGTTATTTCATCTTACCCCTCCTCCATCAGTGTCTTGACAACATGTGGTTTCCATGGCAACATCTCTGTGCACAAGTCTGCGATCACAATACTTTTCGATATCCTCACAGGAAGTTCTTTCGACATACTAGGCACTTCTCAACTTGTTCACCTATTACCCAATGTTCTCAAAGTTGTCTTCATGCTAATCGCATCTTTGATTTCTATCAGATGCTTCTCGCATTTTCCTCTCTCGGGCCTTATTCCGAATTCAAAACTCACTCTAGTAGATACTCTACATCTGATCCTTGCGTCTACTGCATGCGATGACATTTTACGTGTATTGTTTTCATTATTTCCTCCCCTATCCCTCCTCTTCTGGCAACACCTCGTATAGCTCTCCTATCCTCCCCCATTTTCCAAAGTTCCACGGCAACACGAGAAAGTCATCTTTGACATCCAGTCTGCTCCTTGTAACTGTTTGATACTTATTTCTATCAACCTTCTGGCTTCAAATTTCATCTCCAAAGTCCTCTTCGTACGAGTCTTCCCCTTGCATCTGTCTCATCAATGCCATGAGATCCTTGTTGATTCCGTCCTCCTCCTGGTTCCCCTGGCAATCTCCAGAGTCCATTTCTTCTTCTTCTTCATCTTCGTCATCTTCTTCAGCATCTTCAACATTATTGGGATGAAGTTGCTGATGTGATGTCGACTGTAGATCATCCAGAGGTACGGCATTCACAGTCTTGTCAATATCAAAAAGTTCTGTCTGTTGTGCAAAGTGACACAGAAATTGCTAATGAATTTTAAAAAACAACCAACTGCATTTTATACTTTCTTAATTTAGTCACAAGGGGTTTCATCACCAGGGTTTTCAGGACATTTTCAGAAAAGCAGACTCTGGGTTTACAATGAATCACTAACAAATGTGTTTAAAATGGTGGGAAAGAATGTTTCCAGACGCCACTTCTGCAGTTGTGTACAAAGTCTATGGGAATCAAGAACATTTTCAAAGTATTTCCTAACAAAATTGGAAAGGTTTCTCAGTACCAGGTTCATGTCTTTTCAAATTTTTGCAATGACTGATCTTCATTGATATATGATAGGAAAAAAGTGGCGTCAGGATGCAACATTCTTTCTAAATGGTGCTTCATGTATTACTTCAGATTACCTTTGCATGGCTTAATGATACTGGAAACGGGTCCTCCTTCCCACTGGTATTTCTCAAGAGGCTTTTCAGATACAGCTCTTCTTGCTGCCCACCAAAAAGAACAGAACAGATGAAGAAATATATTTATTATTTCATGTTAATAAATAGTAAATACATGTGTTGATAAAAATAAAGTTTTATAAACACGACATGTTTAGACAATTGATAGGCCTACATGTTACTTGTTAGAAATACACCTCTGGATAGGCTAACAGATTTTAAAACCTTGCAAATACGGTTTTCACTTTTTTATATTGTTTTTACATTGTTTGATGGAATGTTTTTTTTTTTTTAAGGTCGAGGTCACCACTTTCCATGACAAGATAATTTAAACTAGTCACACAATTTCTGATACTAATACGCAACATAAAGATTGAGAGCTTGCATAGCATATAGCCCAGGTTGGACGAAGTCTTCATTGCAATACGACCGTAACGTAGGGAGGAAAAGGAGTCCACCAGGGCTAGCATAGCATAGAGCTCCCTTAGTGGAACCATGGAGGTAGAGTTTAATACTAGTATTAGATGATGTTCATGAAAAAATGTTGCAACATGACGCTACTTTTGTCTTCATCATCTCATATGATCTCATTTTCAATGAACTATGAAGGTCAGTCATTGCAAAAATGATGATGACCATGATGACATGAATCTGTGGGACTGAGATTGAGAAACATTTCCAATTCTGTTTTGTGTTAGGAATTACTTAGAAAATGTTCTTGACTCTCCATAGACTTTGTACACAACCGCTGAAGTGGCGCCAGGTTGCAACATTATTTCCTATGTTCATATATATCTGTGAGTGTGATTAATATGCGAACAATAACCTGTCCGCATTGAGGGCGCTGTATGCAAACGCTGCACTAGACAACGCGTACGACATGTACATGTACGACTTCCTTACTTTGTAAACAAACAAAAAACTAGCAAACTTTCTTCTAATTTTTTTCTATTTAATCGCAATAAATACCTGTAGCCGATTAACCTGCTCTTTGACCATATTTTCTATGTCTTTCAAAGCCTTCTCTTCTTCTTTCAAGTATTTCAGTTTCGCTAACATGATTGATGAACATTGATGATTGAGAAACGTTGTAACTTGTAACTTGCACGTTGCTCAGTTTTTTTTTTTTACTGAACACTGGAAGTCGCCATCTTGAGCAGCTGGTACTACTACAATAAGCGTGGATATAATTATGGGGGATACGGGAACCAATTAATTTCATGACTGCACGCTCTGCCTAGCGCCACCAACCGACAACTTTTCCCCTGCTCATCACGCAGCTTATAAAACCCGACGAGTGTCAGTAGTTTTGATGGAATCAATGCAAGACACTGAGGTCATCGGACTCTTCTTTTTACTAGCTCTGAGTACAGATACGATGCATTTGTGCAACAAAACCATGATGTTGTTGCCTAATTCGTCACATCAACTTGCTTCCCTAAATGCTCAATCTCATCCGACTGTGAAGTGTCTTTAGGGTTAGATTTTGGAATACATTCAGAGGCAGTTAAAACATAAATGTGCAAATCATTTAAATCATTCACATCCTTTTTACAATTAATATTAGTGTGCAATGTAAAAAAAAAATCATTGTTGAAGGAAATACTTTCCAAAGTTGTTTGTAAATTTTGTTTTGGCCTATACTGTGAAAGTTGTGGGTACTTTCCACCAGGCAGTGTAATCTAGTGATAAATATAAGGAAAGTGTTGCTGTTGTTGATGATGATGATGATGATGATGGGGATGATGATGGGGATGATGATGATAATGCTTCCTCCAGGCCCGGATATGATCGGGGGGGGGTCAAAAAAAAAAATCTCTGTTAATTTAAATTATACTGGTAACAACGACCGCCTGTGCACTAAATACGGACAGAGCGCTTGGTTAGGCCAAAAAAAAAAAGTCTCCGGTTTCTGGTATGCGCGCGCGTCGCCGTAGCCATGCGCGTCGGCAAAATGAAAAAGTTTTTTTTTCAATGAAAGATGATGTCTCAAAACCGCCAAACTCACTGGTTTGACTGGAATTCTGCTGCTGCGCAATTTCAACGTGTTTTTAGATGGGGTTATGATCGAGAATAAGCTTTATGTGGCCTCTCTGGACTCCCATATATTTGGACTAAGTTTAGTCGGGCACCATTTGCAGTCATCAGCCGACATTTGAAGCAAATTTGAAGCAAAAAAGTCGGGTAAAAAAAAAAAAAAAGCCGCGTCGCCGCACCACTTTTTGGACAAGCTCCATACCAGAAACCGGAGACTTTTTTTTTTGGCCTTATGTGCTATTTGTGCACTATTCCGTAATAGTGTTAATAATCGTCGGATTTGAACAGCGCCCCCATTGAAAGTATGGTACGAGCCACCCCCCCCCTCGCCTCCACCTTTTGATTTTCGGAGGCCAAGTGTCCGGAGCAAAAAGCTGTCTACATTTCAATTTGTTTTGCTGATGAAACCCCACTGCGAAAATTCCTGGATCCGCCCCTGTTCTACCCCCCCCCCTACTCCTTCAAAAAAGGGGAAAGAAAATGGGCACGTTTTATTTTGCGTGGTCATAATGGCATGGAGGAGGTTTTTTTTTAATCCTCCATGGTCATGGTAGTTTTGGTACCATTTTTCTCTTGGAAAATTCGGTAATAAACAGAGGTACGTGGTGGAGAGTTACTTTGGTCGCACGAATTGATTATCTAAGTCTGTTCTTAAACGATAATGATAAAAGATAGGCATTCGATGCCAAACTGAAAGGTTTTACAATACCCGGACCCAAACCCAGCAAAGTACACACCAAAGATCGTGTAGCTAGCGCCGCGCTGAGGTCATATTTCCGGTTTTAGGCAGGGTGCCGAAGCACCGAGCTGAAATGGCGGAGTGATACACAACGAGTTGTAATTTCTCCAAAATTGGCGCTCGTCTCAAACAGACTCTCATGGTAAAAATCAAAATATGGGAATCTTCCTCTAAAATGTAAGCGTATGGAATGTTTCAAGTGTCATTTCTTTGTTTTTCCCCCCGCTCACACGAACTACTTTATGCCGCCATAGTTTTGATGCGGATGGGTTCCACTAAATAATAATGTGTGAATAGGTCGACCTCAATACATACAAGTACAGCAAGTGTACAGGTAGATGATTGTGTATTTTGGTTATTGCAGTGTTCTCGGCTGGTGAAATCAGGTGTCAAGATATTTCCTTTCCAATTTCCTCTGGATCCCAAAGCCTCAGAATCTCCTCGGGGCTAAAGAGGCTTGAGTCGCAAGAGCAAATTCCCTCCCGGATCGTCCGATTTTCGGTTGAGAAAAATGAGCCAATTCCTCCCGTTCACGCCGCCTATCGTCAAGCGGTTGCTGGGATGGAAGAAGGACGATACGGAAGATCGCTGGTCGGAGAAGGCTGTCAAAAGCTTGGTGAAGAAGCTCAAGAAAACAGGGGGACTGGACGAGCTTGAAAAGGCCATCTCGTCTCAAGATATTCACACAAAATGTGTTACAATACCGAGGTAGGTGTTTTGGAAGTATGACAACTTATTGTTATTTTTTCTAGATCGAGAAAATTTTGTTTATGTTTAAAAACCGTGTACATTGTCATGATGGTGTAGGGGCTACATGCTGCAGGGGCTCAAACTGAGTTCTACATTGTACTGTAGTTTGTACCTCCATGATGTATCATTCACTTGTACCATTGTAAAACAATAATCTAATCATGGAGAAATATGGCAAAGTGATAAACATAAGTGCATAATTCTATTCTTGTAATATTTACCATGTTTACACACTACATTATCATAGTGATGTAGAATTTAAATGATAATGGTCATATAATTTGATGGTTTCAATTTTGTTGATTACGGTCCATGTTCATTTTTAATATGGGATACACACTGGTAGTTGAACTTAAGAATGCATTTGTTTAAATGCATATTGGGCGCGATCGGTTGATCTGCGTGATCGGTCGATTGCGCTGTGCTATCGGTCGATCATGATGCTATACAGATCTGTTGATCGCGCTGCCACTAGTTGAACACCTTTTCTTTCCAATTCACGGCTCTGGAGGATTTTTTTTTTTAAAAAGGTAGGCCTAATTTAAGTCTGAGATATCCATAATGATCGACCAAAAAATGGGGCAGTGCGATCGACCGATCGCGCAGATCAACCGAACAGGCCCAACCATATGCAGCATATGGCTTAGTGCAGAGTAAAGATATTGTTGGCACTCAATTAAATGTCATTATGCAAAATGATATGATATGATTGGGAGCCACTACAAACATACACACCTAAATGTTGGCTGTGTGAGCATGGTGAACATCTGTTGAGATCATAATAACTTCATTCTCCAACTGTATTTCAAGGTGTGCTTTGAAAATAGCGACCAACTAGGGAATTGTACAGTATGGATGAAACAACGTGTACATGCATTCAATTGCGTTGTAATTAATACAGCAATGCGTGCATGGAATTTTGTAATTTATTTGTTACGAGATACAGATATCTTAAAAATAAAATTGACGTGTTGAATGTTTAGCCGTTGTTCTTCTTGAGAAGTGTGGCAGGTTTGTTTGTCAAAAGGTAGAAAAACTGTTCTGCTGAGTTGAGTTCAAAATTTGGTTGAGAAATCTGTAATCGTTACTTTATGGACACCTATAGATACTTTTTTTTTCCGCTCTATTATGAGACTTCTTACGGAATGTGTATTATTTCAAAGTTAGGGTTTGCAGCCTTGAGAATCTTACTATGTTACTTTGGCACTGGATGTAAATATCATTTTGTAACGGACATGGGGAGAAAATGTAAAATTTGTACCAGTTTTGGCAGTGTTAGGCACAGTCGTCATCTTGGTTTTCGAGCGTGTTTTCTGGTTGTGGTCGACGTCTTTTACCCCATAATTTCCCTCATACTTCAAAGCCCTGCCCTCTTTCCACAAAATTAAACCTGCTGATATTCAAGAAGGTGTCATTACCAGCTGTTCAGATGTGTCAAGAAATACCGTTTCAGAGTGTCACTTTTGAGTGTCATTTAGTCAGCTGTTTTGGTGACTCTTTGTAACGTTATATAGGAATGGGGCCCTAAAGATAACGATTACCGAGAAATCTGCAATTTATGTTGAGTTGCACATCAAGCACATGGGGTACAGTCTATTCGTATTTGATACCCTTTTTTTGTGAGAATATGGACAAGCGTATATTAAAAGAATAGTAGCATCTGTTTTGTAAAAGTGAAAACAATGACCCCTGCTTTGGGCTGAATTAGTGTCATGATCAGGATGCATCTTTTGACACTTGGTCAAAAAGAAGAACATGGACATGTTTTTCTGTGCCCGTAAACTGTGTGTCACATGTGTGTCATGTGACAGTGTTGCACATACCGTAGTATGCATCTTCCATTTTTTGCATTAATGATGATTTAACTGTGGGCAATTCCAGCATCATGTAATGTTCGTGAGCTTTCAAGAGATCAGTGAATCACCCTGGATTCCTCCATGGTGTTATGTTAAGGAAAGAGCATTCCTGCAGACTAAGACCTAAAAAGACGGGATTTTTGATTTTTGTGGTTACAAACTGAAAAAAAAAATGATTCAGTAGATAGGGGTCAAGTACTGTCAGCTCTTAGAGGGAAACCTGGCCTGATGGCTACATGTAATGGTTGACCAACTTCCTCCACGATGGGACTTGTTTTCACTGGGTTGGGTCCGCAATGCCCCTGACAACTAAGGAAGTCACAACCAAAGTCACAACCGAGCAGGAAGGAAGCATTCAATGAGGTTGTTAGGCAACTCGCTATAATAAGGACCATGCCCCATTCCCCCGGTAACCACGGACAAAAATAAATCAAGCAGGTACTTCAAAACCGATTGTCATGACTCAAGCGTTGTTTTTATTTTAGGTTTTTCCAGTGCGCAGGTGTTGTGTCCCTTTCTGCGGTGATTTACTCGAGTCTCGATTTAAACATATTACAGCGCTTCAAGGAATCATTAAGAGAAAAAGACGATGCTTGATCGAAGTCCAGGGGAATGCTTACGTGAATGTTTGCGCCAGATTTTGTAATTCGGGAAACTTGTCAAGGAAAATCTTCATTGTATTCACTCTTTGAACAGTGTCGTGGGTGGTCATTAATTTGTTTCTCTGGGTAGCTTAAAAAACAACAACTTAAAACATGTGAAGATCCATGATTTATTTGGGAAAACAAAGTCTATAATGTAAACACTGTAAGTCAGACAAAAATTGATCTGGTAAAATTAAACAATGCCTTGTATAAAATAACAAACATTGATGCAAAAGTGTGGATGTAATGGCAGAATGACCATGTAGTCACTCAAATTGACACCCATCATTTCAAACTAAAAATCGTGTAGAGTAATTTACATGTATACGCCACGCAGTGTATACCAGGTAATTTATATTCAAGGCGGTGAATTTTATGGAGGTATTTCGCACTATATATGGAGGTATTTTGCAGTGTATGTGAAGTAAACAGTCATTATTATCTATTGACATGTGGCTGTTCTGGACCAGCGAAATCACAGTATCCAAGACACGATACAACAAAAGTTACCTTTTAAGTTTTGAAACAATGGTATGCTTTAGATGAATTGTTAACACATACACTCGCGGTAGTAGAAGGATATGTAACCACAGTGTAGGTGTTTATAGCCTGTGATCCTCAATGCTCAAATACCAGTACGGTACGTGTAGCCTTCAGATTCCCCCTAAGGTACAGCAGCAATTGTTGAGTTGTTGCCTTGCGTGTCAAAGGTCAAATGTGTTTTGGTTGTACCAGTCTTGGAAAAGTTCCTGTGACATTGAACTCTGTGCGTTTGTGTGCCACAAGCACTCCCAATGTGGAACATGTTTACAACAATAGCTGGGTCATTAGACAAAGTGTAAGCACGTACAAGGATACAAATATCATGTGGTTCAATCCCAATCAACAACCATGGCAACCAGGGCCGTAAATGTAAACAAGCACAGTATTTTTAAACTCATTAATTTTAAACTTAAAGTTCACAATTGGTAATGGTTAAATCAATGTTCAAATTTTTTGACGGGGATATAAACGCATTCAGGACGTGCATTAATTGTTACATTGTGTCTTGGGATGCTGTAATTTGATTGGTTTAGAGCAGTCATGTGTCAACACATTGACCACAAAACACAGTCAGTTAAACAATGATTAACCCTAGCTCTCCTCAATCCTCCAAAATCCACCAGGCGGTTTTGGATGATTTTTGGAGGGTCGAGGCTGTATTCCATGTTTGTGGCAGTTGATTTTGGAGGATCTTGCATTGTGTTAAGGTCTCAAGCTGCACCTTGTGTTGTTGCTTAGCCATGAGCAAATTATGCCTAGATTGTACTAGACAATGCTAGACGTCATCCGCACTGCTTCTGGATATCATCGGCAATTTATGACAATGATTGTTGGAGGATTTTGAAGGGATTGAGGTAGTGGTCACCCCTCCACTGAACAAATGCAAGAAATAACTGATGATTTTGGAGGATTGAGGCTGTATCCAATTTTTACATGGTGGCAATTGGAGGATTTCGAAGGATTGAGGATGGATTGTAGCCAAAATGGTCCAGGCGGTTAGGATTACACTGTAAATTAATATTAAGATGTCCCTAACAATGGAAAATGTCACAATGGTCGGTAAATCTTCAGTTTTTGGATAAATGTTGATTCAGTGTTGAATATCATGTAATTTATCAGTGAACGTGTGTGCTTAAAGTATGCTGTATCAACAGCCATCATTAGCCGTGATGTACATGTACCGTACTGGTACCATTCTTTTCTGTAAATTTACAAGAAGTGCTGAATATATTTGCCATACATAGCAAACGTAAAATTATTGCTCACAATGTTAATTTTTCACAAAAATGTTAGACTTTTAGGTAATGGTGCACAAGTAAATATTGGGTTTTTTTCATGCAACTCCTACTTAATTGGTATTTAGATCCATGGGAAAAAAACACCTTTTACACAAATTTATCCGAATTTCGTGACTTTGTACACAATTTTCAAATCAACATTAAAGGGCCCATGCAATGTATTTTTTTATGCAGTCCTTGAAAAGCCACCTTTGTGTCCCATTTAACCTTATTTTCAATTTTCGTTTTGCCATTTTCAAGGGTGCTTTATAGTGCCTTTCTGGTTTTTGTGCCAATAAAAATTTCCATATTCATGAGCAAAAGTGTGATGTCATTCCAGGCAGAAACCTCAATGGTAATAACTATTTCAGCACCAGAAGTTGCCAGGATTTTGGATACTTTTGCTGTCGTATATTTTCTATTCTTTGGTGATTCGTTGGCAGTAAGCCAATGAGCAAAAATTCTCACAAATGCTTTCAATAAGCACATGTTTGGGTTCACAATTTGAACAGAAAACCCCTTAACTGACCAGTGCCTTCCTGAAATGACATCACAGCAACAGCGCCCTCAGTCGTCCAGAATAGCATGGATTTTTTAAAAAATGTTTAAAGAAGTGCACTTTTCAATAAAATTAACCAAAAAGGGATGTCAAATAGTTTTCATACATGTAAGAGGAGTAGAAAGTTGCACAAAATGTGTTCATAAGAAAAATTCGTCTCATGGACCCTCTAAATTGTTTATATACGTGTATATGGTCTCTTGTTGTATTTCTCCAGATCAGAGCATGTGGTCAGTGGGACTAACGTTTTGGCGCACCCTACCAATACCAAAGCCCAATCGTAAGTCACAGTTGACCCTTGCTTGCTCTTTTTTCTTGCTTTTTACAAAAAAAAAGAAAGTAGAACAGAAGATGTAGTGATGTGTTTGCTTTTTTTCATGCTGTGAAAAAAAATTGTCCTTTCTTCTGCCAAAGAGTAGTGAACTTTAGAAGTTCCAAATAGTTTTGTTTAGTTCACATTCAATCATCTTTTTGCCCACAAATGGAAAAAGTTTTACCCTAATGCCATAAGTTTGTTCATGTACAGTGTCTAATACATTTACATGAAAGGTTTTTCTACCCATAATTTTTTTTCTAAATGCTATTTTGAAGTGTTTCATTCAGCTAAACTTGTACTAACGTACATGTATGATTGTGTTTTTTTGTTAAATAAAGTTTCTCTGTAGAAGTCTTGCCTGCATTGCATGTAATTTTTATTTTAATGTTGGTGAAAGTTAGTTTGTTGATTCAGTTTCGTGGTTTGTTGAATGTGGCTCAACGGTGTTGAAAGATCCGAATTTGTTGACATTGATTTAAAAATAATGATCAATAATAGTATTTAATAATGTCTTATGTACTGTGCTGCAGTAAAAGGAATATCGGCAGTGTTGATTTTCTGTTTAAAGGTTAAAAAAGAACAGCCTCCCCCCACAAAAAAGTAAAACAAATAAAAAAACCAAACAACTGGATTCTGCTAAGCACCGTCGATATATTGAAATTACTCGATTATTTGATATTATTTTGTTATCGATATCGCCAAAAGCAATTTTTAAATCTTGAAATATCAAAATTTTCAATATTGAGAAATGATATCAAAAATATCAAAAATGCATCAGATTATTCGTCAAAACCGTTTTGTTCTTTTGCTTTGTGTTTAATGTTTGCTCTATAATGTTATAAAACTCGGCGACAACGTACGTGCTTGTTACTCAAAATAATAACATTACAAAATGCCAAGTGGCATCGCTTTGTGCTCTGCGTTCGCTGGAATTCGCAGTCTCCCCAATGTAAAACCTCAGAAGAAACCGCCCACTCTGGTAAAACTCTCATTGCTGAAATTTGTTTGAAACAGTTTGAGGAATATGCTCCAGAGAAAGCCGTGGAAAATTGGGACTTCATATTGTTTTTGTTTTTTTAAACCAAAGTGTCATCTTTATGTTCTTATATAATCAATATATCGAATACTCTGGATACTGGATTTCCGATATATCGTTTATTGAAACTTCCGATATCCACTTCGCTTAGATTCTGCATGTTTAGGTGGACACTGAAAAGGAGAACAATTTAAACAAAATAAGAACGTACATGTGGTTATCTACATGTTTTAATTGGAGCACATTGAAAAGTCTGCATCAAGTATTTTAAAAGTACAAAAATGTACATGTCCAAAATTGCAAAAATGGTTCGAGTCACTACCCCAGACTACAAAGAACTACATGTACATGTAGGCACCTATCTTCAATGTTTTAAAAAAAACCTTTCTAACAACCCTGTTTGCAACATGCTTTTGATCCTCCTTTTTCAGTTAATGTGGAAGCCAGTGCCAAGTTCTCCACCCTCCCCCGTCCCACCCTGGAAAAAATGACTATGCTCTTCTTTTTATTACCTCGACCTTATAAGTCATCATCACCTATAATCATGGCCTCGTAAAGATTTTGTTTTCATCAAATTATTTTCCTCAAATTATTTTCCTGGCTGTTAGAGTGTTTTCAAATAATATACTGTGCATGCCTACCGGTACTACAGGCCTTATTCTGTGTCACCATCCCCTTATGTACATGTAATTTCTTGGTGAGTTTACACTTACAAAACAAAAAATGTAGCTCAACTTCAGAGTAGATGTTTTTTCCCATTGAGAAAAATATTTCCCTTGGAAAACAAATTGCCTAAATATTTCCCTATCTTCTGACAAAATTAGAGCTTACTGTGTGATTGTTATTTTGGTTTTGTTTTGTTTGTTTAATTTGCCAATTTCTTTGTAGGCTAAGTTATACATAATATTAAAACTAAGCTTTAAAAGAGTTTACAGTTTACTATGTGTCAAGCCTATGCAATTCATAATATAAAAAGAAAAGGTGACAAATGGAGAACGATTGTTTACAAAGAAAGTTTGAGAATTGTAAAAAAAATAAATACATTAATTTATAAGATTTTGGTTAGGATGTGCACTTCTCCATTTGAAAACCATGAGGTTTCTTTTTACATATATCGTGTACATATATAATATACTGATACAATGCCTTGATTGGAGAAACATGTCATACACAAGTAAATCTTTGTCAGTTATATCAGGAAGCTCATTGAAATGAATGACCAACCATGTATATTGGCACACAATACACGTACCTCAGATGTTTATTACACAGCCATTTGTATCTGATAAATGCATTATGCCTGTTAATTTTATATGCCTCCGGCGCAATTGGTCATTACTCGTAATATATATTTTTGATTTGGCTTCTTGTAATACTCATTGTGTTGACACTTGCCCAGTTGCCATGGTTACAGATGAATTTGCCTTGAAGTGCTTTAGCCAGACATGGTGTGGGTGTGCTTACGTAGGACTGGCTATTTTTAGTGAGCTGCTTTCTGGCCAAAATGCTACCCACTAAAGCGCTAGCCAGTATTCCTGTTGCGCAGGAGCTGAAAGGCAAGAGTCCATCATTTGCAGCTTTACAAAACGATAAACCGGTAGTATGAACAACAGATCAATGATGAGGAACAAAAGGAAATCCTTGATTTACAACATAAACAAAAGTACACGTGCAGGGTTTCTTATGGGGTAGAAAACACAATAGAACAATAGACCCTATATTAGAAATCAATCTACCCCATAAGGGAAATGCTATGGATTTGAGATTTCAATAGGAACAAAGGAAAACAAAAGAAGGGAAACAAAGGTCTTCCCCATAAGTACGGTTGGGTGTGTATGAGTCTGTTTCTGCATTCATTAGGGCACGTTTAACAATAGAGGACAATAGGGTCCCAAATTCCCGAAGGTCCCCAATTTGGCAATCGTGTACAAAACATATGGGAGGTCTTCCTAAAAAAGTTAATGTACAAACAAAAGAGGGACAATTGCGGGTCCTCGATTGCAGGCCAATACACACACCCAGTCGTGTTTTGCTATACTAATGAAGACCTGCCCTGTTCCTTCTTTAGGTCCCTTTTGTTTGTACTTTTTCTCGACAGCTCCCATAAGGTTTGTACACGAAATTCTCCCGAGGACTAGTGCCCAGGTCCGCGGGCAGCGTGGGGCCCATTGTTACCGCACACACCCCATTCTCCCAAGTCCTCAGTCGTATAGGATAACGTGTTCACGAGTTGCTTGACCACGAAGCAGGCGACAGACGGTGAAGTTGCCTCCCCCTCCCCCCCCCCTGAAGCCTCGTTTGCAATTAATGAGAATGTTATAATGAGTGTTTTGTGAATCATGGAAGAATGCATAGTTTGTGACACCTTGTAATTTGGGAATGCTGTGACCAACTTTGGAAGCAGTTGGCAGTAGAACAAACGAAAATACGACACTGGGAACAGTGCCAAAAACACAACCAAACAAACAAAACTAATACATGTACTATCATGACTATAAACACCCAAACATTTCCATGAACATAGCCCTGTCTCTGCGGGTTGGCGTTTGGCACCTGCTGCGAAATCTTAATATCCAGTTTCCAAGGTTGCATTGGAATGCTTTGTTTTGAACTTGCTTTTTTTTATATGAGAGAATCTGCCGACATGAAGTTTCAGTTCCTGTGGACTCCTAGGGAGTTTACGTTTTCGCTTCCGTGAAATGCAAAATTCAGAGTACATATGTAGACGAACATTGGCAATACTTATGTGACATTTTTTTCCATGAACATTTGTAGTCTGCAACATTGCTTCAGTGCTGCTGAAAGTATATCAATGTATACGTGTACAAAAAAAAAAGACATCAGGCTTTATTTTCTGTAAGAGAGATCAGTTTCAAATGATTCACTTTCTTTTTGTTTTTGGCACTGGAAGTAGGCCCCTAGTGTATTGTATTCTCACAGCCCATGAAATTGGGTTTTTGGTTTTTGTACAAGTAAGGTTCCCTATGAAAATCTCTTGAAATACAGAGGCGTTGAGGGACAATTTTGAAATTCCATGAATCACAATTGTATTCCAAAATAGATACAGTTTAAGTGTTGTGTATTTTTCTTTTTTCCCCCTGTATTGTTGGTTATCAATTTGATTTTGTCAGTTCTTTGTAAGTTCATGAAATATCTGTAATTTGAGTATTTATTCTTCCAAGTTTGGTTCCTTTACTGAATTCAAGCATATATCCCCCCCCCCAATAAATTATCTTTCTAAAATGTAACTCTTCACCAATTTGGATAGTCTGAGCATGGTATCACCTGTTGTCCAACAGAGATCTCTCTGACTCCGGTCCAACGTCTGATATATCTAAGCATGCAAATGTATGCGACCCCGCGCGCCAGCGAATTGGAGTCGACTTTACAAAATGGTGACGTCATTTCATTCCAAAATGTGGACTAAGCAGTTGATTGGTCAATTTGGATGCCATGTTTTTGTAATACAACAACGGGTATAGAGGCGACACGACATTGGCTCTCAAAACTGTTTGTAAAACGCTGCGTGTATTGGATATAGAATACGCGAACGCTCATCTTGGGGCGTGACGTGAATGCGCAAGAGGGCTTTCGCATTTTATGCACATTATTTAAAATATTATGTGGTGATCATTGGAAGCCACAGGACGTTCGGGCATCACATAACATTATTATCGTTACAGGCCACGTGATGGTGATGCAGCCTGTTTTTACTAACACAATTCAAATTCACAACGTAAAAGCATGTCGTGTCTACATGTAGGTTTAATTAGATGTCTGACAACGGATTTCCGAAGACCCGATGTAGAAGGTGTCCGCTGAATGGTTGAATCTCAAGGTCAAGATGCAGTCTTGTTTTGCATAATTAGTTGCCGAATCTGCTCGCATGTCATTGACCCTCGCTGTGCAAGGGCATATTCCATAGACTACAATTTTGACAGATCATGGACACAATTGGAACAAAACGATTCATAGAAGTAATAGTTTGATTTGTTCTGTCAACTCTGCACTCATAATTGCTTTCGTGTGCATAAGTGTACTTGTACATGGTGCACAATGTTGTGTTGGCAGACATGTAAAAATCATTGATTATATACTGGTGTACATGTACATATGGGTTATTCCACAAAAAGTTTCACCTGTAACATGGACACCAAACATGAGTATTTTATAGAATTGATATGCTCCAAGTATAGAATGTATTTAAAAGGGCTTGATAAGTCATGAAATGGGCAAATTATGTAAATTTGGCCCTATTTTTCTTGTATTGTCTGTTCAAAATGTTTTTGTACACCAAACATATAAAAAAAACCAAGAAAGCAAACCCATTCACATTATTTTTTGTTTTGTTACCATTCTTTTACACAAAGACAAGACCATGCAAAATAATTTTTTTGTTTTCACTTGTAACAATGACACCAAAAAATTGGTGTCCTGTTACACACGTGAAAACGATATATGGATTCTTAAAAATGAACCCACCCCACACCTCCCCACTCCATTCCCACCCTTCTAGTACCCATTACCATATTGGAGGGGTTGGTTTCACATGTTCCCCATCGTTCCCACCCCCCCTCCCACCCCCCACACCCTCCACACTCCATTCCCCTCTTCTAGTACCCATTACATATTGGACAGGGTTGGTTTCACATGTAACATGGATATGGAGTGCTCCAGACGTTCTGATTACATCTCAAAGATGATGTGATGCCTAAACTATTTGCCATCATCCTTCCTTCATTATCACGTCCCCCACTCCTCTCTACCCCACCCTCCCCCCCACTCCATTCCCACCCTTCTTTAACTTGATAAAAAATGAGTAAAACTTCATTTACCGGTATATTAATTAAAATGAACAAATTTGAAACAACAGCTAAATAATGAGAGAGTTTAGCTTTTGAACTCCCATATTTGGACAGGTTGGGTTATTTTACTATCCCCCGTCCCCATCCCTTCCCGTATCCCCTCCTACCCCCCCCCCCCCCTTCCCCCTTCCAGTCCCTTCCCCCCTCCCCATCCCACCCCCCTAGTAGTACCCATTACACAACAGTGTTGTGTTGGATGCATTGTTCTATGGATATACCATTCCCAAATTTATTTATTCTTATGTGTTTTTTTTCTTTGTCTGAAAAAAATGTTGAAATATCTTAATTCAAACCAGAAAAGAAAAATCACATGATGCTCCACCCATTATGAGAATGGAAATGTCTGGCGGTATCCTGGCCTGTGACCAATCAATTTTGACACTTGTACCATTCTTTATTTTTTAGAAAACTTCAAAAATCAACCAACTTCGAACCCCCTTCAAATAGATAAATGAAAAGGACCCCATTTTTAATAGATCAGACATGACGCTTGACCAAAGCACAGGCCAAAACACAGGCCAAAACATAATCTCACACACACACATACACATGGAACGTCGCTGATATTATATAGACGTGTGCAATTTCAGTTAGGGTTTCTGACACATATTTAGCAGTCATTTGTGAAAAGCGCCTCTTCCATGTTAAAAAAACCAATCAGATGCAGAACCTGAGTATTTGACCGTGCATGAGCATGTTTTATGCAATATCACATCGTCATGCGTTACCATTTTTTTTTTTATCTATTCATTCCGCTAAAAGTGCAGGTTTCAGCGCGTCAACTATACTGCACATACACAGGAGAGGGAGTATTTCTTCGGGATTACCAGGCACCCGTGTTGTACTATAATAATCTGTGTGTCCTCTCCCGAATGTGGTACGAATCGCGAATTGACACACCACCTAAGAACAAAATGACACCAAAACTATTGGCACCCAAAATGTAAGCTCGGCCGCATTGGGGTTTCTTCTGCAACAAAGCAAGGGTTGCATCCGGGTACTTTGATCGCCAAGACGTTCATCCAGAAAATCAATAGAGCGCGCCGCGAGCGCAGTTGTCATCGCATATCATTATCACGCCGTTTTCAGTGGATGCGATGAATCCAACTCCCTGTTTTTTTGTTAAAAAAAAGGTTTTTTTTTTCATGATTTCTGGTTGGATACGAATGAAATGCTACTGTTTCTCGGTGGAATCGTTATTTTCTATCTGGGTAACATAAATGACAATTTACAATTATGTCGGTAAAATTCAAGTCTCACCTCGTGGACACGATTGCTGGAAATGTTGATTTGTGTGTTCGTACGATTCATACTCCAGAAATGCAAGACGCATAGACGAATAACAATAATAAGGAATCGTAAACGGTAAGCTTGTTTAACTTTTATTTATAACACATTATTTAAATATATATATAGGAAGGAACACAAGCATTGGAAGACAGAGTAGTATGTATTTCACAAAAAATATTCTTAAAATAAACATGGATGATACCATTATTTTGTGGTAGTTTGGGTTTTCTTCGACCAATTGGTCCCAAAAAATATTTTTTTTGTTAAGCCCATTCATCCTCAATAAATCAGGATCGATAAAAATGTGATTAATTTGTCAAAAGAAATAACAGCACTTGACCCATATGTGTATCTGTGTTACCAACATCAGCATTTCTGATCCAAATATATCTAGTGGAACTGGAAAAATAGAAGATTTTTCTCAGAATGTCCTTTTTTAGAACTGTTTCTTTGCTCCTCCTGCCACAAGACATTTGATTGAGCATCCTCGTTATTAACGCATCCTCCTGTTCATCTTCCCTTGTCTTGTCCAATCAGGTCCCTAGATGGACGCCTACAAGTCTCACACAAGAAGGGCCTGCCCCACGTCATGTACTGTCGGCTGTGGAGATGGCCGGATCTACAGAGCCACCATGAGCTCAAGCCCATCGAGCATTGTGAGTTTGCCTTCCGTCTCAAGCGAGATGAGGTCTGCGTCAATCCCTATCACTACACAAGGGTCGAGACACCAGGTAACTGAAAAAATGCAACCACTAGTAAATCAGAAAGATATTACTTGTAAGGTCGGTTCATACTCGTTGCGAGAAATTAATGGGGATGTGAAAATTGTGATGGCACAACAAGCAATCTTGCTGCAATCTGCAAAAGTTGGACACTTTTTTAACTCTGGCAAATTTTGCTGCAAACTTTTTGGTGACATCAATGTCGAGTCCCATTACTGTGTTCACATTGGACCAGGGTAATTTTCAAATAATTTTTTTTTTAAAATTAAGTAAAAGTTTTTTCCTGCCAAGTAACAAGTTGTTTAGGAGCAAATCAAATTCACGAAAAATGTGATTTTCTTTAGCGTAACAGGATGGACCAATATATTGTTGGATGTGATGTGAAGCGACTAATTTTTTGGTAAATTTTCAGAAATTATGATGCGTATAGACAGCATAATCAAAGTTTTCATAATGTTGATTTGAAAAATAAAAACCGCAAAAAACAAAAAATTATAATTGAAAGAAATGATGTGAGTGAGTGACGTGTCTTGCAGAAAACTGATTTATGCAATCACCCTTCTCCTGTAAAACTAATTAAAATTGGCAAGTGAAATATTTGGATGTCGCTTTGCGCTGATTTCACTTCTATTTTGAAAAAGTAACCTTTTTTTCGTATTGATACTTTTACCCAAACTTTCATTGTGCTTGGTTTCCTCTGTTAACGTTGGATTTTTCTTGACAAAGCTGAAATGTTTTGTTTTAACAAGTTGGGTTACTTTAAGGACAATGACAATAAAATCAAGGCACATACAGTGGAATCTCGATTAGTCAAACCTCAGGGGAATTGGCTCAAATTTTGAGTTAAGCAGAGTTTTGAGTTATCCAATGGATTTTCTATTCAACAACAATCGATGGGAATACATTTTTACTTTTGAGTTAGAAGGGTTTTTGAGTTAAGAGATTTTGACTTATCGAGATTTCACTGTAATTGACAACAGCAGAAATTATGTACATGTACGGTACTACAGCCCCCGATGCAGTTGAACGTGCAACTCAACCTCCGTAACTGTCACCGACTATCAAATCTGAAAAACAATTTCCAAAGGTATGCCAATGAAAAAAAAAAAAGAGTCATCAAACGAAAGAAGAGAGCATTAATCCACGAAGTAGTCAGCGCTGAGATTAGTCTTCATTTCCCAAGAGGGAGGAAAAGAGAGATGTCGAAGAAGACAGAACATTCAGGTCAGGTTGCCCGTGGAATGACAGGCAGAAGGTGAAAGGTCAACAATGCCTGCCATCTCGGACCTTTTGCCGCAGACATCTCCTCTGGAAAGGTCTCCATGCCGGGGGACTGTGAATGTACTGTTCTGCTTTTGGGGTCTTTAATTAGAGACATTGGAAACCGCTGCGTAGTTGTTGAAAGCCAGAGCCCGAGATCGCTGACATACATGCACTTGGTGCCAGTGTCCCGACCGTATAACGATCCCACTTGGTGGCTTGATTTGGCTGTTTTGTATGATAACTTTGGACTGTTGCAGCAAGAGCTGACAAGATGCTCCAAGGATGATTGTCAGCAGTCATGATTTACATAGGGCAGTGTAGCAATTTAGCTTGTTGCTGCAAATAATTTGTTTCTGTTGGTTCGGTTTTTCAAATTTTTTCTTGTTCTGCTTAAAGTACATTTTCCTTTTTTATTTTAGATGGAAAAATAACATGAAAAAAAGAAGAAGATTGACATTAAATATTTGGTCGTGCCCATCACCGACACATTAGTTCATAAGCACTGTGTACTCAGTGTCGTCCAAGGGCTTTTGCAAAGAATATATCATAATCTTACTCAGGTGGGACTCGAACCCACAACCTCCTGTTTGCAAGTGCAGAAGTCTAACCACTTGACAAACGAGCTTGCAGGGGTCAGCTACCATAAAGTTTGAATCCGATTTACTGGTAGCAGCGGGAACAGCAATCAAATTGTATACAAGATTGACGTTTAAGTGTAAAAAAACAAACCCAATTCTTCTCACGTGTCCACTAATTTGCTTTCTGATTTCATAGTGTTGCCGCCCGTACTGGTACCCAGGCAAACAGACGTCCCTACAGAGCTGCCGGCACTGGATGACTTGAATAGTACGGTTCCGGACAACGCTAATTATCCAGTTGGTATGGAGCCCCAGAATCTTCTCCCACCAGGTAAAGAAATTTAAGCAAGAAATTGAAAAAGACTACAGAACAGTGATGTTGCAAAATGGGGAATTCAGTTGTTGAGCTTGATACCAGTTTGTGGACTCTGTGTACAAAAATCTCTGTAACCCTAACCATGCTAAATGCAACAGAAAGCAACAATTGTAAAATATGGTTGCATACTGTTGCATTTAGCAGCCAAATCAAGTAGGTTCCAGTGCTTTGTTGCATCTTGTTGCATTTAGCAGGGTAACTGCTCTATAGTGCCAAGGCGATACAACGGAATCCGTCGTTGCATTTGGTTGCATTTAGCAGGGTAACTACGTGGTGCCAAGGCTGGCATGCACTGGATTAACTGCACAATGCAACGTCAGTGGATTCCGTTGCATTGATTTACATAGAAAACGAGGGGCTTTTGATAGTGTTGACTGAAAAAAAAAGGGGAGTCTTAAATTCTACTGAATGAGTTTAATCACGACCGAAAGGGAATCATTTTTTGGAAATAGCATGTTTAGTTGGAAACTGACAGAACTGAAAAAAAGTTGTTCACACTCCATTAAAAGCTAGTAGCACTGTTTTTTTCCTTGGCTTAAAAAAAAAAAAAAATCAAAATCCAGGTGCCATGCAAAGTTGAATCACTAATACGCTCTTGGTGAATCAGCAAATTAATGGTGCTGTGTTCCCCCCTTGCACCCCTTCCCCACCTGGTATATTTGGCGCCCCTAGATCCCCCACCCTCCTTCCTGGAGCCAGTTTTTTTGACGCCAGAGTAAGTTTCTTCCAATCCCTGCCCAGATTTCTTCTCTAAACTGAAGCCTCGTTAGCGGCCTTCCTGTGTTGGGTTAATGACCTATATATAAACCACTCAAGAGGCTGTCAGGGGTGGATTGTGAAATATAATCCCTCTGCCGCCCGGTGTAATCTATAGATTCTAACTTGATTGTTGCCAAATAAAACCACTGAAGGGATTGCTGTCACCGTGATCTCAAAATGACTTGCATCCAAGGACGGGGAAATTCAAAAGGGTGGCTTTAGACAAAGTGAAATGTGAGGGAAGTTATGATGATTATTTTCCTTGTGGCAGAGTGGTGCAACTTTGTTGGCGTTTGTTTATGGTGTAAATCGAGGACGCACACGTGCAACATCGTCGGTGAAATAAGAGCTGTTGCACAAAAGTAAGCGTATAAACAAAGGAACAGGGAAGAGGAACAATAGAAAATCCTCGATTTACACCATGAACAAACGTGGATGGGTAGGCCTACACCGCGTTATGGGGAAGTTTTTTATTGTTAGGCAAATTAGGACCGAGTTATGGGGACTTTCTGCTGTCTCCACAGCATTTTTTGGTCCTCACAAATACCTCGCACAGACGTGTGTGTGGGTCTGTAAACACCGACAGTTGCGGACTAGGGACAAAAAGGTTAGGGCATAAACAAAGGGTTCCACGATTGACCGAACGTCCACGATTGAAATTCGTGTACAAAACATATGGGAGGTCTTCCTAAAAGTTTAAGTACAAACAAAGGAATGGGGATTAGGGACAATAAGGGGTCACAGGCACTGTGAGAAATGTTAACACAAACCAACGGTGGGCGGGGTTTATAGCCAAAATCTGGAGGGGTTCATTTGTTCAGACCACACCCAGTTGAATGGACTCTCTCGCTCTTTTTTTGTTTTTTGTTGCCAAGACCATGTGTAGCCAGCATGTCTGATCACGGCACATTGACTAATTAGCCAGCAGAACCTGAGGTACCAGCAAATAATCTGGTTCTTCCTGCGTTCGGTAATGAACCAGGGCCAAACCCAGCTCAGGAAGTTGGCAGTCAGCGGGGTCACATGGTTTCCATTTGTGTCATCGGAACGAAGAAAAAAAAGAAAAGAATCCGCGGTTTGGAAATGGGCTACGGTTCCTGTGGACAAGTATCGATGTGTTTAACAAAACACCATTCAGGGTTGTCTTGGGATTGTTCAGTAAGGATTTGTGGAGTTTACAGTTACGAGCGAAGGATGTGCATGCACTGGCTTCCTTCCTGTCCTCGATTTGGAATGGAGATCACAAGAAAGCTTGAAACCAGATGCATGCGCCTTGGGTGCACTCACCCACCGTCCCGAAAGAGAAAAAAATCTGGGATTGTTATCAGAAAAGAAGTAATGTTTCGTGACAAAAGAACTGTTACATTAATGCTTTAAAGTGCCGAGGAACAGTTTCTTAAGTGGTTTCAATTAGTGTGAAATGGAAAGAGAAGGTACAGAAATGCTACAACTGTCAAGCATCACTGATGTTTTTTTCGTTTCTTGGTATTGGAAATTCTGACGATGGGCGCATTTGGGTTGGGGACCCCAGAAGACACTTTTTTCCAGTCTGCTGTGTATTTTTTTTCTCGAATTGAAAACATCTTATGCAGAAGGAAAGTGTCCCATGTAGCGGGATGCTTTATTTGTAGAAGACACCTTTCAATTCAAACAGATGCACAGAATTTCTTTTTTTAAAAGATATAAGGATTTTTTCTCTAGGTAGAAATGCTGCTTTCAGCGATGCTGTGAAATTTTTCATCACACGTAAAACACTGCCTGAATTCCTGTAAGACCAAGTTTTCGATTTAATTCGTGATTTTTCAGTGCGCATCCTGGCAGATCATGTAAATCAATCTTGTCTCGTCATATTTCAATGTAAACCAAGTCTCATCTTGTCTCTGTGCATGCTGGTCAAGAATTTTAAAAAAAATAACTGCTTTTATTTTGACTGATTCTAAGGACCAGGCGGTCACGATCATCTCCCTCAAGACCTAGAAACCCGAACTCGAACTCGGGGTCCCTTCAAGAGCTCTTGTAGCTCTCCTGCCCTACATTTAGCCTCCTGGTATTCAGGTCACAAGGTCATATGCCTGTTAGGAAGCTGAGGGAAGCCCTGGGCATTAATTAAGGGTGGGGGTAGCAGTTGAAAGGGGGGGGGGGTGGGGTTAGTAGATCATGAGATTTCACGGTCAGTGCAACTGGATTGAAAAACTCGACTAGCATAGGTTTTGGTGTACATGTGGCTTGTCTTGTGCGGTCATCTGTTTTGGAAGGACCTCTTGAGAAAGAGCTGTTTTCTTGTTTGTTTGTGGGGTATCAATTCCTGTGAACATGGTAAACTAGCTTGTGTACGAGTACTACATAAAAGTGTATGTACGCATTTTACAAAGTTGATGCAGAGGAAAAATCCATTTAGATTGTCAAAGGATTATTTGTTATGGGTTGTTGACTATTAAAAGTGCTTTGCACTTTTTTTGTGTTGGATATATACCTCATTGGATGGTGCAAATTTCAACTTGCAGGGAGTTTTGTGATAATTTAGAAGCATCTGAGCTGAAGATGTTAATTTTCCTTGCTTGGACTGTTCGCAGGGAAGAGAGGCAAACATATTGTCCAGAAATTATCTCAAATTGTAGCAAACCCTCCCCACAACAAAGGCCAAACTACATCAGCAACTCAAGAGCGTGACTTTGTGTTTAATTTTGCATTTAGTCGATGACAATTTTGTTTATGTATTTTCCTTTCTCTGATGTAAATGTAAAACAAAAAAATTGACACCCAAGTTCAAAGTGAACGATGCATTCTCTGTGCTATTTTGAGTTTCACCCCGAAAAATTGCCCTTTTTTCATTGATATTTTTCAAGCAAAATATAATTTATTTACTGTTGAATGACACATCGAACGAAAATAATTCGGCACTGCACAAAATGGAAGCCCTTTTTCAGAGGGTTGCAGCTAACCGAAATAGAATTTTTTTTTTGGTCAGAAAAACATACAAATCTCAAAATCGTTTGAAAGGCATTTTTTTTATTAAGAGCACAGAGAACCCATCTTTAACTAGAAAGCACTTCAATATTACACCAGAAATAATGAAACAATTTTTAATTTTTTTTGACAGAAACCCCACCACCAGGTTACATGAGTGAAGATGGCGATAACACAGAACAGAGTATGGACACATCACAGAATGGAAGTAAGTCTGTGTATATGTACATGTACGGCTTTACGATAGAGGACAGACACACAAAGGGAGAACAAAAGATCCTTTCAGTCCTCGAGCGTTGGGTCTTTTAACGGTCCTCGTTCGTACGGTTATGTGCTTAGGTCAAACAAAAAAATACTTCTGCTTCCGATTACATGGCATTTGAAAATAGGGTAGGTAGGTAAAAAAAATTTTTGGCAATTTTGTGTGTGTACGATATAGAGGTATCTGCATGTAGTCAAGGGTAAATTAATTGATGATTTTCGTTTTTTCCCCCTCATTTTTCCCCCCAATAAAAATTAGGGTAAGGCTGTCAAAATAGGTTAGGTAGTGTAACCGAAAGCAGAATTATTTTTTTTTTGGCCTTAGTATATGGGAAAGTGTTATATTACAGGGACAAAGAGAAACACAAAGCATTGTCCTCGGGCGTACAGAAATTCACGACCGTTTGTCTTTACCTGTGTGTACAATACAAAGGATTCGCAGAGCACCTTTCAGAATCAAGGTTGACTTTCTACATATGTTTTGCTGCAGAGCAACATTCCATCCTTCATTGCTTACATGTCCACCATGCAAATGCATGTGTTTTTGGGTGCCACAGAGACAAAAAAATCACCATGTGTACAAAAATAGGCTAAATGACTGTGTTTGAAGTCTGCAAAAGAATTTCGCCATTGAAATTGCATGTAGTAGTATAATTTGAATGTTTCACAACTTTGCTAATGTAAAGTTTTCCTTCTTTTCTCATATCTCTCTTACAGCAATGTCACCCGGCTCCACAGATTCACTAGGTAAATTTTTCGGGCTACCTTTTTATTTTCTGTGGCTTGTGAACCGTGGAATTGTTTACTGTAAAATTATAAATAGTTTTTTATCGATACATGTAGGATGTGAAAAACAAACTGCTGCAAAAAATAAAACAACAAAAACAAACACCACCCCCAAAAAGAAAACTGACTTCAAAATTCTGAGCTGTTGCGTAATGCTCACAAGACTGGTAGACAGACCTTCATATATATGCAGTGTGATATTATCTACTTTTGTGTAGTCTTATTGGTCCAATTTTCAACATATATTCATCATCTCATGAAAAACTTGATGAAATGTGAAAAAACAACAATGTTGTTTAATACTATTTTCATTATAGAAAAGTCTTCCTAAAACAGAAAAATGGAAATCGTAAGTTAATGGTGTACAACTTTTGACTGGATGAGTGGCGGGGTAAAAGTAGCCTCCTGAGGTGATCCATGGAGCATTCTGTTTTGCCGAGGCAAAACTGAGAGGAACATGGAACACTCCAAGGATCGCCGAAGGAGGCTCGTTTTACTTTACCACAATTTTAAAACAGTCATTATCTGTTTTATAACACCCCACACACAGATGCTGCTTATTTCTAAGAGTTATAGTCAAAACCAAAATCCAATACAACTGTTCTTCTAGACAATTTGATATTAGTTGAAAATTTACTCACTCTAAAAAAAAACACCCCTCCATTAATAGCCTTTTTAATCCTGCAAAATCCTCCAATGGGCCTCATGAAAAATGGCATATAGCCTCAATCCTGCAAATTCCTCCGTTATTTCTTGAATATGGTCCATGTGCCTGAATCCTGCAAAATTCACTGGCTATGACTGTCAATAGGTTGAGGTAGTATAATCAAGAACTAAATTTATGCACGGCTGAGCATAAACAACACAGCCATGTAGCCTCAATCCTGCAAATTTTAAATGTTTGTGCACATCTCTAGCTCATCAGAAAAATATGCAAAACCACACCTACACCAGAACGCCATTTACTACATTTACTATTCACCATTTACATTGGGCGCTACGAGTATAATATTTTTTTTTCAGAGGGAGGCCGCTGTGGTGTAGTATTTTGGGCCATGCGCAGTAAAATAGTGAAAACTGTTTGACATGCTCTGGGCCAGTCAACAGATAGAATCAGTGGATGAGGTGTTCCGGGCTCTGCGCGCAAACGAGAGAGGGCGCTTTTGACCCCTTTAAAGAACTCACTGCGTGTGCATACTGGTTCGCCCGCGTAAAGCACAAAGTACGCACATTTTTCTGAATGAGCACAAAGCCATGGTATCTTTGCGTTCGAATGTCTCTCCAAGTGGTCTCCCCGGACTGTCCCTTTCTTACCGTTGAGGGGGTACTTGTGCGCGGAGCCCATACAACAGTCCAGT
This sequence comes from Patiria pectinifera, assembly GCA_029964075.1. Lineage (NCBI taxonomy): Eukaryota > Metazoa > Echinodermata > Asteroidea > Valvatida > Asterinidae > Patiria > Patiria pectinifera. Next base: position 19,958,851 of record CM057143.1, on the reverse strand, counting down.
CACCAGTGTTTCAATCATTGTTCCTCCCCAGATCTGCAGCCCGTCTCCTACTGTGAGCCTCCCTTCTGGTGCGCCATAGCCTACTACGAGATGAACCAGAGGGTCGGTGAGACTTTCCACGCCTCCCAACCCTCCCTCACCATCGACGGCTTCGTCGACCCCTCCAGCTCGGAACGTTTCTGCTTGGGACTCCTGTCCAACGTCAACAGAGACCCCACGGTGGAAGTCACAAGAAGACATATTGGTAAATTCAACTCTTGGACTATTTTGAGTCTATTGGAAAGTACAAAACTTGTAGCTGGGGCACTCATTTGGGTGCCAGAAGATTGCTCTCAGTATAGTTGCATTTCTTTGAGTGGTAGATATTTCTGGGATTTGCAAAGCATAGAAATTCGCTAAGTGCTTAAAATGTTTGCTTTGTAAAAACAGATTACCTGCCAAAACGTCATGCAACGTGTACTACTCTTGCCTGGTTCCCAGCAGGTTTTCGCTTAGCAGATCAATTTGCTCAGCAGTATTTTCTGCTGCGCAGCCCCACAAAATGGAGCCCTGATTACGATTCCTCATTTCTGTTCTCTGCCCACAGGGAAAGGAGTCCGGTTATACTACATTGGCGGGGAAGTCTTTGCGGAGTGCTTAAGTGACAGCAGCGTGTTTGTACAAAGCCCCAATTGCAACCAAAGATACGGATGGCATCCTGCCACAGTCTGCAAGATTCCACCAGGTGGGTGTTCAACTTTTGATTTGAAATCGAGATCCTAGAATGTTGTTTTTCTTGAAAAATACAGCTGAAGCTGAGCTGAAACTTCATCAGCTTAGTTGTTTATCACCCTTCTTTAGATTTTGAGAAAGTTTGTTGCTTCAAACGAACAAAATGCACAAATTACAAATGATGGACTATATCGTTATTCCTTACCCTGAATCCATCAGTATCCATCTGAAGGTTTTGTAGGAATTTTTGGGGGGGATGGAAGAAGGTTGGTCCCACTTTTAGGAATCAGTAAACAGTACATGGTGCTTCTTCACCATTCTCGGGGGCTCCAGCGGGATTAGACCGGAGCCCTGACCTCATAACACATCTGTATATGAGGACAGGCAATGGCCTCATGCTCCTGATGCCACATAGGTTGCTATGTGTCTTGGATGTGCCACCTCCCTAATAGACCATTATCATGTTGCAGCCATCTTGATTTTTTTTCCTATTCAAATCAACGTAACCAAAGCGAGGCTGGAAGGAAAAATAGTCTGGTTCCTTTTTGCATAAAAACACTATAATTCATTACTGTTATTGGATACAGGGAACATGACTGAAATGGTAGCAGCATGATAAAGGTCTATAGTATTGATTGGTCTACTTCTCCTGCATACTCACGCGCCACGCTTAGCGCAGCACCCTATTGGTACCCCTATGGCAACATGACAAATCGGCGCACAGGCTGGTATCTGACTTTAAATGGCCCTCTACGGCCAACCATTTTGAGTCTGTGTTCATACATACATGAGCTGTACGCCTATGGGGGGCTAAGTACTAAGGACCAATATTTTTCTAAATGTGTGCACATCTGTAGCATCTTTGCGTGATTGTCAGGTGTTGTCAGCGATACATGCAAGAATCCCTCTCAGTAGGCCCTACCAACTTTCTCTTTGGGAAACTTTTGAGTGGAAAGTAAATTTTTATGACGAGGTAGAATTCTGAGCTGGTACTGTCATGAAAATCATAAATACCGCCCTCTTGTGGTGGAGCATTGAATGGGACAGGATTGCTCACAAGAGGGCAGTATTAAAGCTTATTGTCAAGACATTTCTTTTTGCTACATCATCAGCATGAATGTCATCGGCACTGCCTCAACCCATTAACAATGATTGTTGGAGGATTTTGAAGGATTGAGGCAATGGTCACCAATCCACTGAACAAATTAAAGTAAAAACAGATGATTTTGGAGGATTGAGGCTGAATCCAATTTTTACATGGTGGCAACTGGAAGGTTTGCAGGATTGAGGATGGTTCCTAGCCAAAAAGGCCTCGAGGTTTAATTGGTTCACCATACAGAGAGATCCTCAATGCTTGAAACTAAAAGGAAGGTCTTTGCCTTCAGATTTTTCACTTTTTTTGAATTCTTGTAATTCCCCATGCCCAGGCTGCAACCTGAAGATTTTCAACAACCAAGAGTTTGCCGCTCAGCTCTCCCAGTCCGTCAACCGAGGCTTCGAGGCCGTCTACCAGCTAACGCGCATGTGCACCATCCGCATGAGCTTCGTCAAGGGCTGGGGCGCCGACTACCGGCGCCAGACGGTCACCAGCACCCCTTGCTGGATTGAACTCCACCTGAACGGGCCGTTGCAGTGGCTAGATAGGGTCTTGACACAGATGGGGTCGCCGGTGGACAAGTGCTCCAGCATGTCATGATTCCCTTGGTGGCACGCCTCGCGTCAGGCTGCTACGATGTCCGTCGGTTTCTCGAAAAATTCCTACAGGACTAACCCTGTAAAAAATCCACTTGTGAAGTGTGAATTGAAGACGCAGAAGTCGGGTGACTTTGAGTATGTGGAAGGTTTTTTTTTTTTGTCTGGGGAAGGGTGTCCCTGGAAATTTGTTTAAAATCTTACGAGAATACATACCTTAATTTCACTTTGAATATTCTTTTTATTTTTATGATGGAAAAAAAGGAAATCACATCGACAGAATGATGTCACAACTTTCACATAAATATGTGAAGTGCAGAAGATTGTACACGCCATCTGTAAAAAAATGAAATTAAAAAAAAACCCAAAACAGATTTTAGGCTTCTTGGTCCCGTATCACTGAACAAGGAATCCATGAACTGAAAAAAAAACAAACAAAAACTGATGGCACGGGTACCTTAAATGTGTGCTGCCTTTGCGGTATTGACTGCAATTTCTGTTGCCCTGCAGGAAACAATACTTACTTTGAAAAAATAAATGCAAACATGTATTTTGTCTGGATGAATTAATTGTAAATGATTTCTTTTACCGTTAAATTTGTTTCCTTTAACTCTCACCCTCTCAGATCTTTCAAAATCCACCAGAAGATTTTGAAGGATTTTGCAAGCATCGAGGAAGGTAGATGCCAGCCAGTATTATTTTACATGGGGCTTGATGTTCCTTGGGGGAGTGTGGCCTAGTGGTTAGGGTTCGTGACTCATGATCAGAGGGTCAGGGGTTTGAATCCAGCTGCTGGCCGTATGTTGTGTCCTTGGGCAAGCCACTTCACCTGCACTTGTCTCTCTCCACCACGGAGTATAAATTGGTACTGGCATTAGCTGGGGAGTAACATGCGATGGACTAGCATCCCGTCCAGCGGGAACAGAAATATTTTCAGTTACTTTGTGCTACTGAAACTGGAGATAAATGCCGGCCTGATGGGTCACATCGGCTCATGACAGACTTTACTTTCACTTAACTCTGATGTTTCTTGAAGTACAAAGAATGTGCTTGGTTGCATACCTGAATATTGGTGGATTTTTGAGGGTACAGTAATTGGGAACCAATCAGCCTTAATGCGGACAAAAAACTAGAGGGAACTGCATGACGAGGGATCCGACTTCATGGTGATGTCTGCTTAGCGCAGAATAATTTACTTAGCAAAAACAGGTCACCAGCCAAGTGTAATGAAGTGTACATTGCTTTTGACTGGTTCTCCGCGGATTCTAAAGCACATGAATTTTCTGAACAGCATTTTTTGCTTATTTGAGCTCTATAAAATTGGGTCCAGGGTCCATTTCAGAAGTAGAAAGTACTGTTAGCAAATTTATGCGCTTAGCAAGAATCAGCTGGAAACCAGTCAAAGGCAGTGTAAAACGCATGACACTTTGCCTGGTAACCCGTTTTTGCTAAGCAGATAATATTTGTGCTGTGCAAACTTGTGTTCTCCATGAGAATTGGTCCCAGCCTCCACCCATTGACGTATTAAGTCATGTGCATTGTCCATGTGCTGGGTCCAAATTTATGGCTCTGCTTACCACAGCATTCTGCGCTTACGATCACCATTTTGCGCTAGCAGAAAATTTCTGCGCTAACCCTGTAAGCACAGAATTTTTAGTTATGGGATATACACATGTGCAGAAGCCAAAATTTCTCGCTAACCCGTGAAATATGCTTACCGCGTAAGCATGGAATTTGCTGCTACAGTAAGCGGGGATTTTTTCGCTGACGGTAAGTAGAGCCAAGAAATTGGGGCCCGATTATTCATTATTACCCAATGTATCTGTACAGAGCATCGTCTTGTTTTGAATTGAAATGAGCAGGACAAACCCCTTTCGGTGAAAACCTTAAATATTTTTATTTTTAATCACCGTAGGAGAAAAAACAAACAAAATTAAAACGAAAGCAGCTTGTAAAAACTTTTAAAAGATTAAGAATATTTTTATGAAGATTATTAATGAGTAGTGATTGATTATCTTGCTTCTATTATAAAAAAACCTTTATGTCATTGAATTGGAAAAAAAAATGAAATGTCTGTGCTGAGCTAAATCTGTTGTTATTTCAAAATTGGTTGCTCTATTTTCCTTTTGTATGCCTGCCCGACAAAACAACAAAGTGACACTGGAGTTGTCCAAGATTCCTGGTAGCTTGATCTTCATTGTTTTGAAACACATATCCGCCATATGACCTAAATCTTGAGATTTAAAGCGACTCTTGTGTTTTGATTCAGCTGTAGATTTAACTACAAAGCCAAAGAGGGGCTCTATAAATGGGCTTTCAAGGTTGTGGAAAAAAAGTCTGGAGTCTCCAGCGTTAATTAAAATGTTGTTTTCTTGAAAAGCATTGTTGAAATTTATGGCTTTGGTTATCAAAATCGCCAGATCATTTTCTTTTCATCATTTCGAGTCGAAATAATTTTTCCCTGACAAATTTGACAAAGCATGCATTTGTACTTTTGATAAAACTATAAAATGTTGCTCACCAACATTCATTTTTATCGTTTCATTTTATTATTTTTTTTATCTTGAGAACCATGTTTGAGAAACAATATTTGAATTTCACTCAAGATTTTTTTTTGTAAAATAAAGATGTATTTTTTCAACTCAATATTTTTATCAATTTTTTTTTTATTACTTGACTCAGTTCAGAGCAAGAGTGATTATAACGACACGTTTTGTTGAGCATTTTAATATTTTTTTTATTTTCCAGAGTGAAAGAGATGGTAAAATAATGGAATGGTAAAATAATGAAATGGAAATGAATTTAATTTCCAAACATTTATTTTTTCTTCAGTTGTTCTGATCTTAGAACTTATGTAGGTACATGTATGTGCCAAGCTCTGGTGTTTTGTTGGAGAGGAATGCGAAGATCTCTAAACATCATTAAGTTAAATGGTCACTCTTAAGGAAACAACAGATTGACGACAATTGAAAAACAGAAAAACTGTGATATAAATGTAAACTACATGCCATGTAATATAAGATGAAAAACGTATGCTGTACATTGTTGTAAATATGTAACTATTGCTCATAGCACTTTTCTGTAGAATTTCCTTCCTTTAAAAGACAGCCATTTTCTCTTTTTCGCTTCATCTCTTCCTTTTTTCCTTTTATAATTTTGTCTTGTCAGTATGTCTTATCGCGTCCTTTTAAAGTTAAATAATTAGTCGAGGAACTCGCAGGATGTGCACCCTATTATTTTTAATTTTACAAAATGAGATTTCCCCCAACATTTATAAGTTTTAAATGAAGTTTATGGCAGACAAACAGGCCACATAACTTTACTAAATACTGATTTATCAGACTTTCATTTCCCATGGATTTTTTTTTACTTTGTGAATGCTTGTTTTTCCATCTTTGTTCTAGCATGCTTCATGCTACGGGTCATACCTTCTGTACAACGTTTTGCATAATCGGATGTCTCGCTCGTGTAGAAAATAAACCCAATGTTTTTTGTTTCTTTCTTCAGGACTTGACATAACACAGCCGTATGCTCTAATGTTTTGTCATGGAGACAGACGGCTGTTTCAGTGTGGTATTGATAGTGTAGTCAAAATGTCTTCTGGCTAGAAAGCAGACCTGAATGCTATCTCTGTGTTGGTGCTTGCATTGTTAACAATAGACAGAATTATCTCAATAAATATCTACAAATTGTAAAAAATGAATACATGATTTGAAAACGACATTTGTTACTTGCTGGTCTTGTCTGCAGAATATTAATATTTTATGATATGTAGGTACAGGTGGGGAGGGCTGACGTCACCCGATGAAAACATGAGTTCATTTTCATTTTGCACACCAGTTTTTATCGCTTGCTTTCCATTCAGCACTCCAGACTCAAGAACCATTGAGTTTCAAGAACATAGGTCTGGGAGCTAGATGAGCCAATGTAAAAAAAATCCCCGATTTCCGTGCCCACCTATCATTAAAACAAAGATTTTACAGAGATTTCTAAATCCAAAAAGTTCACTATCCAAAAAGGCTCCTTCTAAGGCTCCTATTCCTCGTAATTTTTTTGGGGGTGGATAATTCGTTTATGTGATACCTAATACTATAGGCCCATGCACTTTCCTGCCCAAATAAAATCAAGCCCATCATAAAAGTACTGTCCTAATCTTTCCTGCGCGTGTGATAAACATCCAATTGAACCAGAAGTCCACACGCGAGCTCTCAGCTTCATAATTATGTTGTCTGTTAAATAAAATTAAGATATGCCATTGCCAGGTTTAAATTTATGACGGACGTGTCACGGATATTATCTTTGGTATGTTGGTCTCAATCACCGATAGAGGGCGTGTTTGTCGACTATTGGTTGCTGACTGATAGAGATCAGTGACTGACACCAGTCCAGCAATCCTCTGGTATTAGAGCATTTTGTGGGCAATGAACTTCAAAAAAGTAGGGTGAGAGCCGTAAACAGAACTGTGTACTTACTTATTAAATGAATTGGAAATTTGGATGAAATTGGGGGGGGGGGGGGGGGCAATTTCTCATGTTTCATAAGCCGAACACCAAATCGCTAAGTATATTAGAGGAGGGTGCGGCCAGACTTTTTCCGGGATGCAGTGCTCTTTCTTAGACCATATACCTTATGGCTCGTTTGTAAGCAGAACAATACTCAGGTCTTTAACCGTCTTTGTAATCGCCAGGGAGGGGAAAATGAAAGTCAGCCCGTCTGATCTTATTCTTAACATTTTTACTGAGAGTTCACCATCATCAGTACCCAAAGGGGTCCAGCGACAGAAGAAAACGGGGTGCTGAATGCAGCTAGCTGCAGGTCCGATCACAGAACCCACAAAAATGCTCCAATAAACTTACTGATCTAAACGTACTGGTACTAACGTCTTAAAGATGTACACCTCATAGCTCTTAAAACAATAGAATTTTCTTCTCCTAACGAACTCTACCGTTTGTATCTTTTGTTTTCACCAAATAACTACTTTATTCCGATTTTGGGCGTTATGCGACCCTCTGAAGAACGGCTTTCATTTTCGGTGCCCAATAACCCCGGCGCTCTTATGCGAGAGCGGAATGATTGTCTGGCAGCCAATAATTCGAATTTTGTGAAGAAATAATTCAATAACTAAACGTCGTTTTTTTTTGGGGGGGGGGGTCAAAAGTCTCACTCAAAAGTGAACAACTAATACTAGGAAAAAAGGAATTGTAAAAAAAGTCTATTTTTTGATGTGAAACTCGAAAATAACAGCACGGGCTAACTTTTATAGCCATATCAGTTTAGCTCCATGGTTTATCAGCACGCACGGTCACAGGGACGTTAATTTGAAACACCACCCATTATGATTCATTGAAATCAACGAATGATAAATCATTCGCGAGGACATCGGGTTTGATTTTGGAGGGGCGGAAAGTTTATCGGGTTAAAAGCAACCTGTGCGATGGGTGTGGCCGCAGTCCGCGCTGTTTTTGGGCGTTGTGTTGGCAAAATTAATGGCCGTTGAATGTTTGAGTGGGGCGGGCGTAGTCAGTTTGAAGACTCGGCATGTAATGGACAAAAAGAATGCATTCCGTGAAACAAACTAAACTTGAAGAAATGGAAATAATCTTCAGATTGTTTTCCACTAAATCTTTTCTCCGAGTAAACCGCTTGAAATCAAGGGCGGATCCAGAACACAATTTTTGTTAAGGGGGGGGGGGGGGCAAAAAAATTTGGTCCCCAAAAAGTGTGTCCAAAAAAATTACGGCGTGAGGTTGGATTCTAGACGCTCTGTGCGATCTGAGGCACTGAATTTCTCACTACTTTAACCAATTTGTTTGAGGAAAAGATGGTGGTGTACTCATTGCCTGCCTTTATTGCGAAGTAATTTTTTTTTTGGGGGGGGGCGGCATGGCCCCCTTTGGCTCCCCGGATCCGCCCTTGCTTGAAATGGGATGGGAGAAGATTATCGAAAATTCCCGGTTTTAGAGCCAATAAATCTATTTAGGTTGTTCTATCGTGGCCACATGGGGGCGCTCTCTCCGCACAAAGCATGGGCCCACGCCAAAACTTTGAATTTTCGCATGTACAGCTGATTTCATTTTTGGTGCAAATTACAGTTATTTTTGTAGACCTGTTCACTGCTATGTTTCGTTTTAAAGTTAAATTCCTTTTTCCCCTACACATGTTCATGGTCCTAGAATTTTCCAGAATTTCTTAATCATATCAAATTTTAATTTGGACTTTCTCACGGAGAAAATAGATAAAACATATCTTTTTCCACCGAAAATAAGAGATTTAATTGTTTTGATAAAATGTGTGCGTTTATAACAAACACGTGACTGATTTTAAGGTCACATTTTGAGGTCATCAGTCTTTATTTACATTATTTGCATAATTCCAAAATGGCAGCCGGATTTTGTTCCATCATGTAGAAAATGTAAGATGATCCCACCAGTAATACCTTCATGTCCCCATCGTTTTTCTGGAATAGGCTGGACCAAAAGAATATTTTGTGGAATGTATTTTACCTTTTTGCCAAGAGAAAGTTGCTGAATAAATAAAATAATTGTTTTAGAAATTTACACCATCTACGCGTTCTGATCAAAATAGAAGTCTGGTATGTATAATTGATCATGTGACCTCAACAGTCTAGACAGTTTATACCTCATCGCAAAATAATAATAGCACACACCACAGAAAACCAGACTAGACAGCCGGCCATATCGTGCACGTTGTGGATAGTGGTGCTAGCCAACATGTGATGTCGCAGACGAGTTGCCGTTTTTGCCCGAGAATTCCCTCATTCGCCACGACTTCCAAGTAGTTTTGATGGCTTTCCACGTGCGTCCCGGACACCAGAGGTGATCGAAATTGTTGGGGTGATATTTGCCGTCTTCTTCCAGCGTTTTCCGGACGCGGACGAAGGAACAACACTGGGGATTTGGGGGGAGTGTTGTCGGTGCAGGATGCCATTTGGGTTCAAGAAGCGGAAACCGACCAGTGACATGACGCAAGGTAAAATAAACATTAACATGGATTCACTCGGCTTACAATGATCTACATTATTTTACATAATAACCAGACATAAATGGGAACGAATTAACACTGCTGTCCTTTCATGCCTTTTGGAAAGAATGCTGCAACCTGACGCCACTTTTTTCTTCATATCATCTCACTAGCTACTCCTAGAACATGTACGTGGAGCCATAGTTCTAGGAGTACTCACTAGCGGATAGCAGCATGACTAGCTGACTAGTAAAATCAATCATTGCAAAAATGTTGAAAAGACATGACTCGCACTCTGGGACTGCGAAACATTTCCAATTTTTTTAGGAAATACTTAAAAATGTTCTTGACTCTCCATAGACTTTGTACACAACCGCTGAAGTGGCGTCTGGATATTACTAGTTTACTAGGCCTACATTCTTTCCAAATTAAGTTAATAATTCCATGTTAATGTTTGTACCTCTGTCATTTCTGTTTTCCACATTAATTTTTAGATTTATATATTTCAGGTCCATTTAAGTTAATAATTGTCAGAAATGGTCATGAATCCATGTGGACTCTTTATTTTTGAGTCAAGTAATTTTGACCCAATGCGTTTGATAAAATTTGCTACATTTATTTTGTGTGGAGTAATTGCAGAATACCCTACAACAAATCAATGGCTACGGGTTGGTTACGGCATGGCTACGGGTACTCGAACCCATAATCTGGAACCGGTTCCTGACATTAACGGTCGGGTACTTGGGTACCCGGTTCCAATGCACAGCCCTAGTGCTACGCATGGTGGAACAGATAGTGACTGAACAAAAGGAAATGCAGGGTGTCTCTTGCATTGTTAGTCTTACTAGCATACATGTATGTACACAAAATTGAATATAACCAAGTGCAATGTTTGTGCTGGTGCCATTTTTTATTCGGCTCCTTTCCACCCTTCTGTTCGGATTTTTTTTATGTGGAACAAATAGCTACAGAACAGTTACCATATTTTTTTTTAGGCAGTGGATATTTTGGATATGCACTGAACATGCGCAGTCACTGTTTTTTTGTACTTAAACATTTTGACAAATTTTAGTCTGGCTCCATGCCAATATTATCGTTGTAACCTTGTATTCACAAGATGGGATTCAGACCATTTTATAATTCGACTTTATTTTCCTTTAAAAAAATCCTCCAGAGCCACAAATCTTAAAAAGAAAATGTAATACTCTGCAATAAAGTGTTTTAGACATATTAAAATAATAAAAGAAGAATATTCTTATTTATTTGGGGATGGGAAAAAACCTTAAAAATGGCGGCGGCGAGATTCACTCGAGTCATCCCGCTCACAAGAGCTTCTGCTTAACCACTACACAATGGGAATTTAATACATCTTATAATTCAGCCCTATCTTAAAGTAAACGTTAGTTTGCCTATCCACTATCTTTTTTTTACACTTTACAGAATGTTGCCAACTATTTATCAATTGTTGACTGCTGTGACATGATGTGGGATATGGTGTTTTTCACACCTGAGGGATGCATAGCGCCCAAGACGAAGCTGAGGGTGCTATGGGCCCCTGCATTTCCCGGTTCCAATGCACAATACCCGGTTATGCCCTACTTAACATTTTATTAGAAAAATATTTGTAAAGCTTGAACAAAGATATTTTATGGAATTCTTTTTTTAACAAAGGTCATTTTTTTCACGGCTGCTTTGTCATTTTGAATGTCAAAGATTGCTTTGTGAATTCAATATTTAAGAGGAAACGTTCTGGAAAAGTGCTTTGTAAATAATGAAAAGAAAATGCGCTATTGTGTATAATCAAAAGAACACAAGGATATAGTGAGTTTTCAATCGAAATCGGACTTATGATAATGTACGTTTTGGTGTTTAATTTCTTAAAAAAATGTGTACATGGCAAACCGTTAGGCATTAAAAAAATTGTGTACATCAAAAGCACATTGTTGTATAAATCTCAGAAACTCTGAATAAAAAGCAAAAAAATTTGCTCACATTTTTGGGATGTGATTCGAGGGAAATTGCTCATCGATGTAGTCATGGGGAAAAATGAAGTACAATTGCAGGTCAAATACCGGTACGTGACTTTGTATCCAACGTGTGACGGCCGCAGGGCATTTAAATTTACTTGTTTTTGTAACTTGAAATTCACTTGTGGGTTAGTGTCTGCCGTGATGTCTCAGTAAAATCGTGCTCACAAAACCTTCGCACGTGCACATCCTGACCAGGTGGGAAGATTTTCGTGGTCAGGAAGGTTGTCGTCCCCCCGCCCCGCGATTGGTGAGATGAACACCTTGGTACGGGTCTTATCGCAGACTGAGTACATGTGCTAAACCTGATGAATAATCAGAATCAAGTGAATCAGGCGAAGAGTCTGTTAGCCTATCTGAGATATGGTGGACAATAGAGCCTGAATTTAGTACGCTATTTTGTCTTTGAGTTTCCGGACCCCTCTGCGAACCCTTCTATGGGCATTTTACACGTGTTTGCCCTTTCTCTTGCTATAACTTGCTACTGTTATCACCCAAAGAAACATTATTGGAATTTTATCTTGGCATTCCACAAGAAAAAAATGATGAGAAATCAGTTGGAGATGGGTAAAACCAAATTTTACTTTATGTACCCACACAAAACTTAAAAGGAGGATATCACAATTAAATATGAAGATCACTTTCTGACTGAACCTTTTGAAATAAAGTGTTAAACAGATACATCTAACCACTTCTCCGAATTCATTTTGATGCCTAGACAAACAGACAAAACAACTTAAGAAATCTAATGAAATTGTTAAAAATTATGTTTTTAAATTTGTGCCCTGAAGCAGTGTGTGTTTAAAAAAAAAAAAACTCCCATAAGGCCAAAACAAAAAAAATTCGGTCTCTGGTCAGACCAAAGTTCCGGAATTGACGCGGGGACGCGGCTTTTTTTTTTTTTTTTATGTTTTGTACAGATTGTGGGGGGTGTATTTTGTTTTTTTTTTTTTTTGGGTGTGTCACACATTGTGTGTCTACATTTGCCCTTGGTGCTTCAATCATTGCTTGTTTTGGTGCAATTTCCCAATTCCCATTCCTTGGTGCTCTTTGGTAAAAAAAAATGAGGAGGGACGGCAATAGAGGGCGCTGTTGGAGCTACCGCGGAACATTTTGGGAAAAAAAAAGGTTGACGCGCATGATTAAAATCGACGCGCGCGCTGACCAGAGACCGAATACTTTTTTTTTTTGGCCTAACAAAACTGTACTGTTTTCAAAGCTCACACTCTTTGTTTCTTTTTTTCTTCTTCCTGTTTTGGCACCCCGAGAAAACACTTTTAAAAAAAATTCTTTGATGGGAATCTACATGAGGGTCACCAGACAAGGATGCTGGAGTGATATTATGACTAAGTGCACTTGACTGTCTAGACAATAGGCATGATTAAACAGGGGGCAATCTTGCCTTGACCTCTTTGTAATACTGTGTCAGAAAATCAAGTGGTTTTTATTTTTCTCCTGAAAATAGCATACTCATACCAGGACGCTCATATATTTCAGTTTCTCTACTTGTAAATTTTGGAACAATGCTGATTGCATGATTTTATTTTTAATGCAGAATTCAAGTTTGGGGTGAAATACATGTAGTAGCAAAAAATGACACTATGTTTTGAGTATAGGCGATTCACAATACAGTCCGGCACCAAAAGGTTGCCACAGAGAGTCCATTTTTCAAGTTTACTGTCGACAAAAACATGGCTGACTTGATGCAATTTGAACAAAATGTCAGTTGACAACTGGAGGACATTTTTTATAGGTCTGCTATCTCACCATTCTGCTGCCTCACAAAAAAATCATCTTGAGAAATAGAAAAGAAAAAAACCCCGTAGATACTTGAATCATGAGATTACGAAACTACTGACTGGACAAACTAACAAATTTAAGTGTCTCGTAATCGTACCATGGCGAATGTGTCGACCGTCTCCAACAACGCGCAGCGAAAAATGGACTCTTCTCGGGGGTGCACTGTATTTGTGAATCGCCCGTATTGAACCAATGTTATTTGAAATTGCAGCTGCTATTTACTTACATGTACATTGTACATTTACATGTAGGCAAAAAGCATGTACACGTACAAATGTATACTATACATGTACAACCATACTGGTTTTTTTTATGTGTATCCTTGTGGAGACATTGCTCTGTTCTCGTGTAAACTTTTTGAGTTTGAAAGTACAGTTTCAAAATGCTCTGATTTTAAGCACAATTAATTTCCTTGGCCAAAATTCGGAAAATCCCTTTTCTAAAACTCTATCATTTGCGACGGACCAACATACCTTGGAAATTCCTAGTTTTTTAGTAAAATCCATATATATCTATTTCGTAAAATCCTTGTGGAGACGTATTCATCTATAGAAATTGCCCTGTTTTGTTCCCTATTGTGTGCATGTCTCCAGAGGGCACGGTGTATCAGATCAAAGGTATGAGTGTTTGGATACAACTGTACACAATTATAGCTATGACAAGCGCAGAAAAATGCACTTGAGTGCAAATTTGTAGCATTTACAGCCCTGAACTGTACCAAGGATACATGTAATTCCAAGAAAAATCATTCACTAAAGTATTTTATTTTTGTAGATTTTCCCCTTCAAATTAGCAACACATTTGTTGTCGTGTTAAGTGTGCTTAATAACTCCTTCACTCTGAAGGTGAAGGCTGGTCAATTTCACTGCAATTTACCACTAGACTAATAATTGTCAGGCTCACTGGGTGTACGCTAGAAAAGACAACGAAGTGAAACGATGTTGACAAGAACCATTCCTACCCGGGTCACATGACACTGACTCACGTTGCAAAACATGATCCTTGTCTGAATGTTGGAACCAGCTGTGTGTAATTTGATAAGGCCCGGCCGCACTTCCCAGGAGTCTGCAGGACAGCTCTGCAAGGACTATTCCTCCCAATCCTGTGCTGTTTCATATGAAATCAATGACATGCTTTGTACTTTTAGGGCCATCAACCCCATGTAAATGCAAAGCAATTGAAAGCTGGGGTCTTTACTATTAGCTGTTTTGGAGTACATACTCCGAAACAGCTCGTGTTTTCGTTAAGATATATATAATTTGTTTAAATTCATTTTTTTTCTGATAATGAAACCAAGGATTCCGCAAAAGGGCCCCAGGCACTGTAGCTCGCAAGCCTGAAGAAACCTGAGGCGGGAAGACATTGAGAAGAAATCACAGTTTAGTAGAGAAGAATATTCTGGGGAAAACCCACAGAATCAAGTAGGAACTGAAAACCCAATCCACATGTGGACCAGGGCAGGAATCGAACCCGGGTCACAGCGGTGGATGGCGAGGATCTATAGAACCGCTACGCCGACCTGGCTCCCCATGTCTCACTGCCTCAATCCTACATGTAAATAATAATTCTCCAAAAACCATGTCTTCTGGAATCTGCGGGGATTGGGGAGGATTAAGGCTATATTCCAACACCTGGTGTGTACTGAAAGTGCATTATTAGGGCTCATCTCAGGATGTGTGTTGATTCTAAGAAGTGACATTTGTGACTCAACCACACAACATGAGCCGGACGTCGCCTGAGCGTCTAAATTACAGGCTCTTAACCAAATCTTGCACAACGGAAACAATACCTAGGAACTGTCAATGTTTTCACCCTCATATTAGTCCTTGATCACCAGCATGTAAAACAATGCGAAATGTCAAAATTAACAGCTGAGTATGCTCGATGCAATGTATAGAAAAGAAATAAGTGAAAAATGTTCTTTCAGAAGAGACATGTATCATGTATCTACTAATCTAAGTTTCACAGAATTTGGATCGGCATGCTTTCTTTAGGCTGCATTTATCTTTGTTGTGTCACGTCAGTGTGTGTGTTGTGAGATAAGCTTCATGATGTGACCCCATTATGAACTCACGTCTTGAGGTGACTCCAGAGTTCATGTGAAGACGCCCAATCCAACATAATTTAGTTTAGTTGAGTACACATGTGCATGTACATGTACATGTATGCATATAGTGAAAATAGTAAATGTACATATTCCCATTGATTGTGACTAATTACCTTCTGTGATATTTTTTCACACTATTCTTTACATGTATGTAATGATTTTTTGGGGTATCTTTTTGTTTCCTGGTTCCCTTGCAGAAAACCATTCTCCGAGTCACCAGAATGACGAGATGGATACCAGTGAAGCCAGCATCGACACATCAACATCACCAAGTGAGCAAAATTGCCATCTTTAAAAGATGTATACATACGATCCATAAATAAAGAATGCAACTACATATCAAAAACGGTTGAGTAAAAAACCCCCAAAAAGGTGGTCATCTTTTGCGAAGAATTGCACACTTTTGCAAAACATCAACCTTTTTTGTCGAGAACATTTTAATTCTCACAAAATTTGGTACACTGTACATGTAGCTAGACATACTTTTGCTGCATTTTCCCCAAATTTTCCACACATTGAAAAAACAAAAATAGTGACAAACTTTGATATAATTAGGTCATACATGTTCTCTTTAAAGGCTCCCCCATAGTTTCCAATTCATATGTATGCTAAACCGCGAAAATTAATCTCACTGTCAAATTTTTTTTTTCCCCACTAATACGTGTATTTCTTTTTTTAACTATCCAATTTGTACATTGTCTCTTGATTCCATGATAAGTTTTGGTTCTCAATTTTGCCCTCCGTGACCCCTTCCCACCCCTTCCCCAACAAAATTTGAGTCCACCATCAATCATATTTGGTCCTTGGTTCAGACTCAAGACACAGATGAGGGTTTATTTTTGTGAGACGTCACGGGATGGAAAAGAGAACAGACCTGTGGGCCAAATGTGTCTGTCGCCCTTCCTCTCAGAGGGCTGTGTACTGTATCAAAGAGGGGAAACCACTGGGGTTTTATTTATACCTATGGCCCCGCTTGATGTCTGCTATGCCATATTTTATGGGCTAGTGACTGAGAGACCTCCGCTCACACCCCTTCCCACCCACCCCCAGTATGGATAATAAAAAACTAAATTACTAAGAAATACAAGAATGCAAAGAAATACAAAAATATTTTTTTTTTAAATGTTAACCTTAAACTAATCCAGTGATTAGACTTACTAGGCAACCATAATTTCATGTAGAAGCAATTTTTGGGATGGTACTTGTTCGTGGTGGAGTGGGGGAGTGTGGCCTAGTGGTTAGGGTTTGTGACTCATGCTCAGAGGGTCAGGGGTTCGAATCCAGCCGCTGGCCATATGTTGTGTCCCTGGGCAAGCCACCTCATCCCCACTTGCCTCTCTTCACCCATGAGTGTAAACGGGTGCTGGCATTAGCTGGGGAGTAACCTGCCATGGACTAGCATCCCATCCAGGGGGAATAGAAATTTTCTCGGTCGTTGCATGCTACTGAAACGTGACAGACAGGCTCGTGACAGATTTTTAATACTTTTACTTGTTCGTTTGTACAGATGCATTCAGTGCATCCTCAGATAGGTTTGCTGATATGCGCATGCCAAATTAAACAATCATGAATTTCAGAGTTGTTCGAAATGGGCGTGAGTAAGGTGCTACTTCATAAATGTCTGCCAGTTGTTGCCGCCGGACTAATCTATAGCAGTCCTTTTTAAAAAAAAATTGACAGTATATGATGAAAAGTAAGAGAATGCAGATTTTCATTTGATAAATGAAGATACTTTAGGGACTTTATCGCGGTAGCGTAGTCCAGGAACTTGTGTTGGATCACGAGTACATCACAAGTACGGTGAGCACTAATGAAGCCTACATGTTAGGAATGCCTTTCTCACAGTTGCTTTGAATAGCTTGTGAGTTAGATTTGGAAAGGATGAATTGTGACTGATAACTATGACTAATCACAACACTGCTTTAGTTTGACATGTTAATTCCTTTATTTACTTTGTCTTCACCACAATGATTTTTTTCCTCTGTTATTTCCAGCTGAAGCTGGTCAGAAGCTTTCCTACACACAGCCAGCGTTCTGGTGCTCCATAGCCTACTACGAGAAGAACCTCCGCGTTGGGGAGATGTTCCACGCCTCCCAACCCTCGCTGACCATTGACGGGTTCACGGACCCTTCTAGCTCGGAGAGGTTCTGTCTCGGTCTCCTGTCAAACATCAAGCGGGACCACTCCATTGAAATGACGCGGAGACACATAGGTATGAAATTGTAACAAAATCGAACATTGCCCTGCAACTTGTGCACTTTCATAAGCATTGTGTGCTCAGCGTTGTCTGAGAGCTTGCAATAAAAATTCACAAGTTTTCCCAGCAAGGATTTGAACCCACCGCCTGCTGCTTGTTAGTTTAGGTGCCTAACCCACTTGACCACTGAGCTTGCCCAGGTCAGTTGGAGACGGGCAAACGAACCTGCCCCTTGGCTTCTAACATTAGGACCACTGCATGCCATTGATCACACGTGTACATTTTGTATGGGCTTCGTGCACAAGTACCCCCTCAACGGTAAGAAAGGGAGAGTTGGGGGACACCACTGGGAGAGACATTCGAACACAATGCCTGACGCTCAAGCGAAGACGCCATTGGTTTGTGCGCATTCAGAATCAAATAAGTTGCACGTACTTCGCGCTATACATGCTCGCCAGTGTACGCAGGCGGTGTGTCCAGTCAATGGGGCTCTCGAAAGTAGTAAAAAAAGCGCCCTCTCTTGTTTGCGCATGGAGTGAACAAAAGGTTTACACATTTCCTCTGATGTCATGCTGTCTGTGTTTCTGTCTGTGTTTTTGAGTTGGTGGTTCATCAAAGCAATACATAACACTCCACCAGCTTTGTCTACGTCTGTTTGTTTGCCTGTTCTGATGTGTTTCCTGTAGTCTTTAGCTTTAGCCTGTTTGGGACAACCGTGCCTATTTGAGTGTGATCATTAAAGTTACGGCTTACCAGTATTCAAAGGTTGTCATTTTGCTGGCACTTTCTAAATCATGAAATCTTCAGTGAGCCGCTGAAAATGTGACTCTGCACCTGTGGATAGCTTTTTGTAAACTGATTTAAAAGTTAGTATATTATGTGGAGGAAAATACTGGGACTAATTACATGGAGTTGAAGAGCATTTTACCAGCGGGAATGCCATTTGTTGGCGGAACTTAGCTTAGCGGTTGTTTCTGCTTTGTGCTCCTTGCGCAAACAACCGAGGGTGCTTTTTTACCACTTTGGAGAGCCCACTGGACGGGACACGCTGCGCGCGCGTACCGGTTCACGCGTGTATAGCGCGAAGTACTCATGAGTAATTTTATTGCGAATGTGCACAACGACATTGTGTCAGTGGCCATTGGCAATGCGTTGGAATGTCTCTCCAGGCAGTGGTCCACCAAACTCTTTCTTTCTTACCGTTTGGGAGGTGATTGTGCGGGGCGCTCATTATCCCCTGTCCTAGATTTCAATTCCTCGCCTAAGACCTTGAGAAATTCTTCAAAAATATTATGACACAGGCAGAGAGATACTAATTGTGCAACATCTTGCAGTTGGGGGAAGTGTTACTTCACGTGATTATGAATGTCCAAGTAGGCCGAGCCTGGCACGCTTCCTGAAAACATGGTGGGGAAGCAATTAAATTTGATCAGTCAAGTCCGCTAATTGGCTCATTACGGCAAGGACGGAACAGCTTTCAATCTGGTAGGGTACATTAGGCATTTATCTGGTTGACTTATTGAAATTGAGAAAAGGAAAAAAAATTGCAGTAAGGCCCAAAAAAAAAAGCTTTCTGGTATCTTGTAGCGCCGTAGAATACAGCCATACTGGGCAAAAAAAAAAAAGTAAAACCGCCAAACTCACTGGGATGTGGACAGGTACTGAACCAGGATCATAAGGACAGGATTTGAACGAGGATCATCCGAGGGTATTAAAAAAACCCATAACACCAATCTCACATCTCTGAATCGATGATATGTGAGGCGTTCTGGCAAAATGAGACGGAACTGGGCCGAGGTCAAAATGAGGGTTTGCAGGTATTAAGAAAGAGAATAAATTCTCCTTACAGTACTGTTAGTTGCGCTTCAATCGGACGTTCTGTTGACAACTTATGGCTGTTTAAAGTTCGCATTTATCGACAGGTCCAAAAAGTAAAATACGGAGAAAAAGACCTTTAAAGTTTCGAGTTTTGTGGTCATGAAAATGAAAGATGCCAACTGTTTTTTTCTGAAAACATTTTTTATTCCATGTTTTTTTATATTATTACAATGTACCTTACATACAATATGTGTAGTGGATATGTCAAAGATTACAAATATCAAAAAAATCTGAAAATCAAAAATAGATCATCTCCATTCGTTTTTTTTTTTCAATTTTCTCCGTAGTGGCCTGTGCCAACTGCCATCTCACTTTGCCAGAACAACTTTCATATATGTCAAAAACATTTGTCAAAAAAGAGGGAACAAGACTGCCATACCATTCCTTCCAATAAAAAAAAGTAGGGCATCTTACAAGGGTTAAAAGTACCAGTCCGTATTCCCTGTAATGTACCAAAAGTCAGCTCCATCTAATCAGTCCTTCATCCAGTATCAAGCTTTATCCTGTTTTCCGGAGGTTTTCAAAGTCCCCCCTCTCTTTCCTTACCCCCTCCTCACTCCTGCCCCCCATGTGAACCCCGAGTAAACCCTTATCATCATTCTACTCGGAACAAGTCTCAGGCTTTAAGAGTTGATCCCTCCGTTGGTCTGCTTGTGCTTAAGACCAAGATCCATGTCTCCCCATTAATTCTTCTTCCTATACCAAATAAGAATAAGAAATTGGTGAAATCCGATCGTTGCAATATCGACTACTTTCTACATCTGTTCCGTCTAGTCAGGGTCAGTTGAGGTTTATTTTTTTTTGGGGGGGGGGGAGGAGGCAGGAGGAAACGTCTTGAAAACAGGAAATTCCATCACATTTAATTTGATTTTGAAGAGAAGCTGTGGTCTGCTCTTGTCCCAGCATTGCCACAGACAGCAATATTGTGTGACCTTGGAAAACTTGGAAAAACTTTTTTTTTTCAAAAAGAGGGCACAAATCAAAATGGATTAGTTCAGCTGTCCGTTCAAGTTCATCACAAATTAACAGCTTGACACCGACTTGATCGCACTCATGTTTTCCCCAAGGGTAGCTGTCATGTGACAGAAATGTGTCATTACAAAGTTAAATGTGTGGTTTGGGGACTTCCAAAATAGAAAAAAGAAAAGAAAACCAAAATAAAGTCCCAAACCAGCTCTTCATAAATTTTGCAGAATATTGCAGTCTTGGATCCTTACTGATCCTATGGACTTAATCAAGGAGCCTTGAGACATTTGGTTATTAAACATAATCTTTCAAACTGTAGAATTGAAAATATAAGTATAAATTACATTTTTCTTCACATCCACTTGACACAAAAAACTTACAATTGTCCCCCACCCGTACATGTACGTCATATCGTACAGATCTTGTTCATTTCATTTTCATTTGTTTTGTTTTTTTGGATTCTCGGACATTGTTTCATATTCTGGCTCAAGATTAACACTTTCCCTCTTAATACAGAAGTTTTTTTTGCAGTATAAATGGAAGTTAGCACAGATCCCTTGCTCAGTCTGAAAAAAATAGTTTTAAAGCTGTCTGTCATAAGTTTGTTTAAAAAAATATTCTCTATCTCTCTTTGCTGTCTGCATTTCAAACAGGCAAAGGAGTGCGGCTGTACTACATAGGAGGCGAGGTTTTCGCAGAGTGCCTGAGCGACAGCAGTATCTTTGTACAGAGTCCGATCTGCAACGTCCGCTACGGCTGGCATCCTGCTACCGTTTGTAAAATACCACCTGGTAAGTCCATCATCGGACAAAATAAACTAATGTTCAGGCTGTCATACAACACTTGGACAACTTCCTGGCAATGATCATGTTTCAATTTGTGTAAATCATCGAAACCTTTTTGTGACATTTATTTTGACAGTTGGTGACTTCTAAGAACCGAGAGTGAAGTCAGGTTTCGTTCTCAGTTATCTCCTATGATTGATCCTAAGTCTTAATTCTGTTTTCAAGGTTTTTTTGCAATTTGAAAGAGCTTTTCCCTGTATATCCGGTGATATTAACAATTCAAAATGTCATTTTTGTTAAAAACTATCATTTTGTAAACGGCAGACACATTTGGTATTGGTACAAAAATAAAGTTGTTGTGAAAGAGCTAACACAAATATAAAAAAAGGTGAGTTTGAATAATGGTGGGATGATCATATGTTTGTCTCTAAAAACTTTTGGCTCTAAAAACTTCATCTGACTTAAGTTCCCATTGGGATTACAAACAGACAGTAGGCATGCCTTGAAGAAAAGAACATTTTGTACATTTTAAATCGTTTCCAAGCTAAATGGAGACGACTGAATCCAGGAAAGTTGACAAACGAGTAGTGTCACCATAAAGTGGGAATGTTAGGAATTTCCCTAATTTGGAAAATCGTTGCGTGAGTTTAGTGTCTCGGCTGGAAGACTTGTTGTGTAACAAGTGTGAGTTTGTTTGCAAGAATGCCGGACGGGACTGTTGCCAACTTGACAAGGATTTCCCTTATTTAACCGCTGCATTCCAGCATGTAGTCTCCTTTAATATGCATGAGGTGTTTGTATGAGAACGTCTTGAAGTCTGGAAACAAGGTCACAAAATTGTTCCTCCGACTCTCTCAATGACGACACATTGTCTTTATAGACCATGTAATTGTACTGGAAGTAACCTCGTTCCGCTGACCCTAAGATGAAAACAAGAAAGCAAAATGAACACACAGACACACTTTGACCCATCTACGTAGGTGTACCCGTTGGCATGTGGAAATCCTTTTCCTTTGCTTGGCCAACCCGACCTCATGTAAGGCAGAGGCAGTTCAAAGCAGAAATGTTGAATTCATTAACATTTTGGAGTCTCGGCCGAGTGCAGACATCCTTAACTCTGACTGCATCCAAATCCTTTTGAAATCAAGCACCTGGGGCTAATTCCACAGTGCTGCTAGTTAGGCCTGGACGAGTAGTGGATTTTTTTACTCCAATACTCGTAAAGCAATTACTCGCAAAGACCGTTTCGTGATCAAGCAAAATGGCACACAAATAGAGCCGACATAAATGCTGTTATTATCTTCGTCCCAGATGTTTGAATTATTAAAAATGATTAATTATTAAAAAGCGATCGTACGTTTATTGCGCAGCTGCGCAACAAGTTTGTTGCCCAAGTTCTACACATGGCGTAAGCTACGCAAACTTTGTGAAATCGACTTCACAACGGAGCTACCTTTGTTAAGTACAAAGAATGTGCAAGGGGACAATCACACATTCCA
This sequence comes from Patiria pectinifera, assembly GCA_029964075.1. Taxonomy (NCBI): domain Eukaryota; kingdom Metazoa; phylum Echinodermata; class Asteroidea; order Valvatida; family Asterinidae; genus Patiria; species Patiria pectinifera. The sequence goes on along the minus strand of CM057143.1, from coordinate 19,936,207 downwards.
AGGGGAAAATGGGGGCACAATCCTCGTGTAGACAACTAATGAAAGCAAAAGTGTTGTCCAGATACAAGCTGAGAACAAAACATGTGTGCAGGGGCTAAGTAATCCTTGATTGCATGAAAAAAAACATGACTAGATTTGTGAAGTTTCCGTTTGGGACGTTTGTACTCAATCAGTTTATCAGTTTGTGACTTATAGTCAGTCAGAGGACATTAGATGGCCTCAGAGGACATTAGATGGCCCTTGGGTCAGCACACACATATCCAACTTTTCTCCTGGTTATGCCAAAGAGGGGAAAACTATTTGAAAGTACTTTCCTAGATCTGAACAAAGACTTTGAGATTTGGTTAGAATCCCCCCCGACTTCCTCCTTCACTGATTAAGTCGGGTCTTTTGATGGTGATTTGCCACATCCTCTCTGCCTAGGCTGACGCCTTTCGCATGCATACATCCGAGGCAGGATCCCTGTCGTAGGAGTGGGGACATCCGGAGAAACAGAACGAGAGAGACAGACAGAGAGAGAGAGTTGATTCTTGATGGGGAGTTCCTTGTCTTCAGGATACCCTCTGGGAATTGGGGAAACATTCGTACTTCCTGTCTTGTTACCATGACAATTAGTCAATATTTTTTTTTGTTGGGGGGGGACGGAGTTCCTAATTTGTTTTTTATTTTTTATTTTTTCATTTTTTAAATAAAACACACCATCTTTCTGATCTTACTTTTGTGAATCCTACATGTACATTGTAATTGCTGCATTTTGAGATGAAATGAACCAATGAGCCATCAATACACTGTAATTCGGGCGATTCGCAATGCAGTGCGCCACGAAGAGTTTGCCGTCAAGAGTCTATTTTTCACAAAACATGGCTAATTTGAATGAGTGTCAGTATACAACTTGAGCTAATTTTTTTATAGATTAGGGCATAGCGTTCTGCCGCCTTACAAAAAACACCATATTGATAAACAAGAAAAGAAAAGGGCAAACACATACTCGAATCATACGCTTGCGAAACTACTGACCGGAAAAACTAATAATTTCAAATGTCCCGCGCTGCAAATTTGTCGACCATCTCCCACAATGCACTGGGAAAAATGAACTCTCCGTGGCAAAGTCTTGGTGGCGCACTGCATCGTGAATCGCCCCAATTATTTGACATGCTGTAACTGAAGTACACGTGCACGTATTTCCAGAAGTGACTGACTTTTAAAGGAAACGGTGCGATGTATTTTTATGCACAGCAAATGGAGGACCGTGCTTTTGTTCTGTTTGGAAAGGCTAAAAAAAAACCACTCTAAACTACAAGCCGCGGCAAATGGCGGTACTAACACTACAGTCCATCCCCAAATTGTCCTGATAACAGGCAGAGCATACTGTCCAAAATGTTGAATTAACACCTTTGATTTTCTAAGGACCATTTTATTTTTACGAGACCATCACAAACTGCTCAGGCAAACATATCCTATAAATCCAAGTTGTTTCTTTTGAAAAACAAAAACAAAATAAAATGCAATTTAGACCGGCTATGAAAGCCTAGCCACCCCTGCCGGCAGTCATGGCACTTTAATGCTAAGTGGTATACACCTTTCCGTTGCTTTAATTTGGATATCCTGGTCTTGTTAACCGTGCCTGGTTATTTTGTACTTTGCGGATTCATTGAAGCCTAAACCACTGGAACCTTTCTTGAACAGAATGGCCGAAGAGTGGAATTAATGGAAAAAACAGTACAAACTGTGATTTTCATTTTGTTTCAGTTCTGTTGACCTTGCCAGGAAAATACAAAATACCCGCCCCCAAAAAAAGCCTCAAAAATGATTGAAGCAAACTTTTGAAAAAAAATGACAATTTGATTTAAGCCTTTCATTGTCAAATCGAGGTTGTCTTTGAATGTTCACAATTTGTTTCAGTGGACGGCAGTGTTATAGGTTTGACGCAAGAAAAGTTGTCCTAACAGACAATATTTATGTTGTTTCATCAAAAGTTCAAATGTACATGTTCGCAACAGGCTCCCCACTTTTTTTTTTGGGGGGGGGGGGTTCAGGGGTTAAAACCCAACATCTTCTGTTTGTGCATTTCGAGTGGAATGTTTGGCCGTTTTGTCCCTGCTGGAATTGTTTCCTCTTTAGCAAGCAACAAAGTTCTGCCCAGGCACTTTTGTGTGGCTCAGGATGTTAGTGGCAGACTCCGGCTGATTGGCCATGTCTCTTCCCTCGGATGCAGTAATTGGATACGTTGGAGTGAAAGTACGTGACACGGGCCACGCTGTGCTGAGATCAATTATCACCCCGTCGTGTGCCGTTTCCTCAATGACAGTCTAGCAGTGTAAATGGTCTACACGGAAGACACCGACATGCATATGAACCTGCATGTATTAACCCTCCTGCTATTTAAACAGTCACAGACAGTCAAAATTTCCATCCACTTCCTCTGATATACTTTTTTTTAAAGGGACTATCATTTGCTTTTGCTGTAATTTTCAGAAACGGATAGCTTTGTATTGGGGGTTAGTATTTTATAGCAAATATTGTTACACCGTCTTGTTTAGTTTTGTGTTCGTAGATGCTCGAAAAACCAGGAAAAATTACATACCTGTAGTCTGGTTCCCTGACCCCACTTCAGATGAAATGAAGCAATTTATAGACGTCGGGAAATCTTTAGGTCAGGGAACCAGTCTAGCTGGATTGCACCCGTTCACGGATGTGTAACCAATTGCAAACAAAATGTGGACTGAATAAATTGGGTAAATGGAGTCGAGTCGAGTCACCAAAAATTGTGACTGGAGTCGGACTCCAGTCGAGTCATTACAAGTCTGGTTTCTACTCATATCACTTGATGATGATTCTCGTTACACACTAGAACATTTGTCCATGGCTTTTGTTGCAAGGTTATCCAATAAGCTTCAAGAACAGGTGGTGCTGGCTAGGCTGACTATTTTTGTTTCTTCAACTTTTAGTTTATTTATTTTTCTCTCTCCGGATTTGATTTGAACAACCTTTTTTTCCCTGCAAGTGGAAAACCACCAAATGGATGATGCTCAGTAACAGGTGCATACGCGTTAACAAATCTAACCGAACTTGTGGGATGTCAGATAAAGGAAATGTTTTGCCTATTGCTTGCGCGGAGGTATGCCTGGCTAATTTCATTTGACATATCCCGCCGCCGTGTGGTAGTGGTACACGTACACATGTCTGAAAAAACAACATAAACAGCGTCCACATGCGAGACCTAACTAGACAAAATCAGTAAATAAAGGGGGGGGGGGGGACCATTCCAGCGTTGTGAAATGAAGTGTAATGTCCCTAACAGAGCCAGTTAAAAATGATATCTAATTAATGATTTAGAGAAATGATCCAAAACTCCTAGTCTGTAATCTTCTTGACCATAACTAGATGATGGATGAAAAAGATTAGAAAAATACATTTTCAGGTTTATTCACTGAGCTCTTAAACTTAAGGCTCTGTTATGCGCTGGAATTACGCAGGGGAAAAATATGGTCCCTTTCCATCAAAAGCAAAAGCAATGTGGCAGACAATACAAAAAAAGGGGCATCTGTTCTTAGCGATTGGTGAACGTGAAGTCCGTAGGTTGTGGGCTTGACGTCAGGTTTCTGTTTTTTTGTTTCCTTTTCTTGTCTTTAGGCTGCAACCTGAAGATTTTCGACAACAGAGAATTTGCGGCCCAGCTCTCTCAGTCCGTCAGCCAGGGCTTCGAGGCGGTCTACCAGCTAACCCACGTCTGCACCATCCGCATGAGCTTCGTGAAAGGCTGGGGGGTGGACTACCGGCGGCAGACGGTTACCAGCACCCCGTGTTGGATCGAGGTGCATCTCAACGGTCCCCTGCAGTGGCTAGACAGGGTCTTGCGGCAAATGTCCTCGCCCAACGAAAAGTGTTCCAGTAGCTCCTGAAAACAACGGTACTGCCGTTGGTAAGAGACTATCCCGTGTGTGAGTACTTCGCAGGTGTAGGTGATAAAAGTCGCGGTCGGGTCAGACGGCATGACTTAGTGCTGACAAGTGGAATAAATCCATTGTCATTGGCACTCAGTCCCCGTTTCAGATTAGCATTCCAGAGTCTAATTGTTCCAAAGATTGGAATTACAGACATGACAAGTTTGACCGCTGCACTCATTTGGAACGACTCTAAAATCTACTTAACCAGGCATTCAACTTTTCCTCAAATCCGCTGATTTCCTCGTTTTTTACTTCTCATGAATGCCATTACAAATTGAAAAACACTGTACAAAGTTTTCTGTGGTTTGGAATTTCCTGGTTTTCCCCCAAAAATTCCCTGTTGCAAAGTTCATCTGGCTGCCATCACAATCTATTTTGGTCAACCGAGTCCGTTTGGCTCGGCGCGTCTGTGGAATGCCAGTCTGTTGAACCTTTTTCCGTGTCTCATGTAAATGGTTTGAAAGGGGAGTCATGATCACATGTCTCACTGGACCAGAGTTGCGCATTCTCGATGAGGAATTTTTCAAGTCAGCGGGTTATCCAAAGAAAACCCACTCATTTTTATTTTCATTTTAAAAAAAACCCAGAAGAAATGATTGTGTCTACTGAGTTATTTTCTTGACATTAACTCTACCACTCCTGATTCCTCCAATTTTCATACGATTTATCAGCCTCCCAAGGCAGTTAGGATTCAATTATTTCATAGATTTTGAATTCACTTTGAAACAGTTAGGAGGGACTTTCCGCACATGATGTCGCAAGATGGAAAGTTGTAGTAAAATTGAAATTAATGCATTAAAATCGTCTGTCTGAAACAAAGTAAAAAACCCTCGGTTTTTGGTCAGACGGAGCCAGTGAGACTCTGGAATGCCAGTTTTAAAACAGGTGTTACATGTAATTGAAAACTGATGTTAAATCCTGTGAAGTATTCAAACACGGTGACCGCACCTTACCGATGGTTCAAATGATCGTTTTGTTTGTTGCACCTGTGTACAGATTTATGAAAGTGTAAATAGACCACTCACTGATCAATAAACAGTGCGGGCCACACTAAAAGCCAACACCATTTTGATGTAAAAGTTTATCTTAGCTAAAAAAAAAAGTGTTTATATTGTACAAAGTGCATGCCGAATCGATGAAATTTAATATATGGCCAGCCAAAAAATAAAAGTCACAAATACTGCCTGGCCTTTTGTTCGTTTGTTTACATTTAATTGCGATCAACAAATGTAAATACAGATAGATTGAAAAAAAAATAGAAGTATTTTGCTAAATGTAAGTTTTGGATAACCTTGCTTTTTTTATGCAAGAGTTGATAATGTCATTTATTTGACAATTTAAATTTTTTTTTTTTTGACTGACGGAATATTATAACAGCACTAGGAGTGTTTGCAGACCACACAAAATCGTGTGCATGTGCACTCTTGAAAAAAAAAAAGCTTGACAAATTAAAAATGCTTCGAAATATAATCTGCATTTATAATTCAAAAGGGAAATATTTTTTTAATGTGCCCACCTAACAGGCAGATTGTTGAAAGAAAAACATGTGTACATTTGATCATGGAGGAAGGAACACAAACTTTGTGTTCCTTCCTCCGTGATTTGATTCACTCGTACCCCCCGCCCTGCAAACAGGACGCTGGGAAGGGCTGATCTCTTCGAGCTCTCATTGGATAGATTTTGCGTGACCTGTGATGTACATGCAGCACTGCTGCTGTTTATCATACGTAGCGCACGCTAGCTGCATGCGAAGGTCATGATAAGTTACCCATAATGCCATCCGTACTTCCTTCACAAGATTCTGTGAAGTGGCATCAGCCTTTCCCAGCGCCCTGTTTGCAGGACGGAGGGTACGAGCGAATATATTTGAATGCATTGTTCATGGTTGCTGTTGTGCCGCAGCAAATGTCGGGTATGTTTGCCATGTAAACAAATGAATCCGTTCTCTGCTTGTTTTTGTACACAGAATTTTGTACAACACACTTACAATGTATAAATCAATGGATTATTGTAACAACAGGACACATTTTGTTTTCGTTTACAAGGGCAAAAGTTCAAGTTTTTAGTCAAGTTGGAAATTAACTACACAGCACATTTCATAGCGTTGCCTGTATTTACTTGCTTTTTTTTTTTAAACCTTTGATTTTGTGAAAACTTTTGACAATTCTTAAACATGGACAATGCTGTGCTTTTCTTTAATTGTAAATCTTGCCATCTATAACAATTTTGTTTAATTATATGGAGCCATTTATACTATTTCTACACTTGTAGATAAGGTGTCACATGGTATTTCTTCTTTCTTGTCTTTTTTTCCAAGCTGCAGCTTTTTATAAAAAAAAGTGAAACCAACAAAAAAGAACTAGTTCTCCACAGAAAGTGTTTATAATTTGTTGATTTGATAGCGTAAATAACATGTATTTTTATCAATCCTAATTAAAAAACTCTACATCTCATTTTAGTTTTATGTATAAATTATTCTTTTATATATTGTTCGTTTGCAAGGTTGATTGTGTTGATTAATCCGCCATGATTAAATACAGCTTTGCTTTTATTATCAGCTCCCTGTGTGAACAACAGAGGGCGCTGCAGTGCAGCTGTAAGGAGAGTTAACAGCGATAGTTCCCTGTCTGTTAGATAGGCGACAAATAGTTGGAACCTGGCTTTTATCATGTGACCCTTATATTTTGAGTAATTTAGGCAAACAGTCAACAAAATCTGTGGGTACTTTATTTTGTATACCCCGTTAACATCAATGAATCACTTCAAATTGAGGGGAGTGTCTTACATTGTTTGCTTAAGGGTGGTACGTATCAGAATCGCAAACTGCCAATGTATTCTTTAAATCTGTATTCATGTTTTTCTAGGAGTTGTTTACCTATACAGCGTCGTGCAAGTTGTGAATTGGGTTTCTCCTTGGGGTTGTTGATATGAAAACATTCAAATTAAGCTTTTTTGAAGTATGGTCGACTCAATAAGAGGGCGCTGTTTGGTTTTTGTAAACTCTTGTATTTATTCAAATTTACGCGCTTCAAATAGTGGCCTCCTATTGTGGCCGCCATACTTCAAAAAGACGAATTAATTGATCCATAACGAACAATTGTTCAGTGTTGTTCCATCAGCGGCGCAGGAAAAAAGTTTGGAAGTTGACAGACTTTCTCTTAATACTTAAACACTTGAAGCTTTGGAAAGAATCTAGTATCCAGACGCCACTTTCTTTGATCGCAGTATACAAAGTCTATGGAGAGTCGAGTGCATTTTCAACGTATTTTCTAACAAAATTGGACAGGAAACGAACTTTCATGCTTGAAAATTGGAAGTGTTTCTCAGTCAAAGATTTGTCTTTTCAACATGACTGCAATGACTGACCTTCATTGAGATAATATATAATTGAAACAGTGGCGTCAGGATGCTACATTCTTTTAGATTTTTTTTCAGTAGCAGCTTTACATGTGCACATTTTACGTTTATTTTTACTGTGTCCTGCAAAGATACTTTATCTGGAATACAATTAGGAAGTCTTCGATTGTGAATGCAAGGTGTCATGATCGTCTAAGACTTAGCCTGTTAAGGGGTAACACTTAGTTTTATGAATATTTAAAAACTTTTCAGTCAGAAGTAACGAGGACCATGTTTAAGATGAAAGTAAATTGAATTGAGGCCTCAGAAAGGAACTTGGTCAGATACTTGCTCGGTTCACTGCCTATATAAAGTGATTCTCAGAAGAGAAACTGAGATGGAAATTAACTTTCAAAATGATTGGCTGCTTCTGTATTTAAAAGATACATATTTCAATTTAGTTGAATTAAAATCACCTTTGAAAATCAGAGTTTAAAAAAATGCTTTGTTCTTGTGGAGTTTTCAAGAGAGCGTAAAAAAGAACTAATTTTGTCAGTGCACAATGGCAATATTTGAATTTTATGTTTGCTTGCGAAAAAAAAAATTCCAAAGATATGAATAATCTATTATGTCTATGTAATGCTTTTCTGCACGTTGTGATGCCTAGATGTTAAGCTTGATTATAGTATTAAAATCAATGAGGTCCTTGCAGTGAAGGGTCTACATTACCTTCACACTTATTTCATAAATTATGTCAAAAATAAGTGTAACAAGCTGTCGTCAAAACGAATGACACTGAACTAAAACGAGATGTTTCACACCCTTTTGCTATAATTCTTATCACACCATACTTTTCAAATTTATTGTGAAGCAGTGTTTTACGAGAAGCAGGCAGCCAAAAAAAAAAGCAGACATTTATTTTGTTAACCTGTTTATACCTCTACTGCTTATACTGATGATCAATAAAAGTGCATGCATTATGCCTAACATGGTAATATGCATGCTTTTTGTAAAAGTCGCGCTCGTTGCCTGTCGCTTGGTTGTCTTTGTGGCAGATTCAAGTTTTTACATTTTGTACTTGGGCTAAGTTGGTCGAAGACTCCCAATGAGACTTTTCTTTAAAATGTGATCATGAGGATGAGGCTTGGGAGTCACAGAGGGTGGGTGGGGGGGGGGGGTATATGGGGTAGGGGTGTGGCGTACGGTAGAGAGGGGATAGGGGTGTTGGGCAGAGGGGGTAGGGGTGTTGGTAGAGAGGGGGTAGGGGTGTTGGGTAGAGAGGGGGTAGGGGTGTTGGGTAGAGAGGGGGTAGGGGTGTTAGGTAGAGGTAGGGACTGGGGTGGGGTAGGGACTCTTGTGAACGGACGACTTTGACATTGAAATTATATATTCGTCAACATACCACAGGTTATTTGAAAGTATTAAGTGTGAATTGTTATTACTAAGTAACCCATTTCGTCTTAACGAAAAAGAACACTCGCCTTCGTTGCAACAATCTGCAGTCCAACAACTGACAATAATTAGTGAGAGTGGCTTTCAGATATGTCAGTTGTTTAATTAATACACACTCTGGATATATTTGGAGAATTGGCAATTTTTTGTTTGCGAGTCATAAAATTATGGAAAAAATGCCATCAGGGAATGTGGAGAATTGGGAAATGAACGTTAGCTTATCCACATACATGTACATGTAATGGAATTGAAACTTCAATGGCAATTTATTTTATAACTGGCAGTTATTAAATGCATATGCAAACACTCTATTTTATTTTTAAAAAGAGTTAAATTTGTTTTCTGAAGTATGAAAACTCTTTACAAAGACGCAATCATTGTCAAAGGCAAATTGTTCATTGAAATTGACATTCACGGTCAAACATTTCATCAAAACTTATATAATTTTATGTCGTCTCGAAAATTTAAAAAGAACAATGTACCCAGTTCGCATAAAATAATTAAATTTTCACCATTTTCCAGCACAGCACAACACACACAAACCAGCAGGTTTGTTTATGGTGTGAATCGAGGATTTTCTGTTGTTCCTCTTAAGCTTTTTGTTTATACTAACTTTCCTGCAACAGCTCCATTTGGTTTTGTACACGTTTTCCAATCGAGGTTGTCCTCGATTTGACTCCTGTCCTCAATTACCCGATGATGCTTGGTAAGACATGTGTGTTCTCGATTTACACCATACACAAACCCACAGACACATACCCCCCCCCCCCACACCCCACCCAAGTTTGAACAACTTTGATTGGTTTTGCAGAGAAAAACAACGCATTTGGTAAAAAAGCAATGAAGTTCAGGAATGGCCTTTATTAATAAAAAGTCCACCCAATCAAGACCACAGAAAACTACTCGTTGGCAAGAATATACTTTGACATCGAAGTTCCGAAATGCCAATCACCAGTAGCTCATCACAGTTAAAGTGCCCGGTGATTCAGGAGAGGCCGTAACCAGACGTGTATCATTCATCCACATGATGTGCAGCAGACTAGGATTCCGGTGAACAACATTCAATAGCTCACCATTTTTGGCATTCCAGACTACGATTTTCTTCCGATCGCCGCCGGATACCAGTCTGTCGCCAAGGAGACACATGCAACGTACCACTCCGATGTGCTCCCGCATTACTCTAAGTAGTTCCCCCGCGTGGGTCCACAATCGTATTGAACTATCTGCTGATCCCGATGCAATGACGTCATCACTGAAGCATAGGCAGTACACGTCCCCGTCGTGACCCTCTAACGTCCTCAAACATGCGCCGGACTTTGTGCTCCAAACTTTGACCAGACCATCGCCACTACCGCTCACCACAATTCTCTCGTCGAACTGACAACAGAACACGACTTCAGTGTGCCCCTGTAAGGTATGCAGGCACTCCCCGACATGACCAATGTCCCATAACTTCAACGTCATGTCCCAAGATGTACTGACGACAAGGCTGCCCCTGCAACTCAATGCCTCAATGTCATCACTGTGTCCTCGAAGTATCTGAGTACAGATTCCTCGAGACAGGGACCAAACCCTGATAGATCTGTCGCTGGAGGCACTGATGACATTGTCTCCCTCAATACAGAGGCATTCGACACCTCTCTCGTGGCCGGTAAACACCATCTGACACCGACCAGTCCGTGTGTCGTAGACTCGGACAAAGCCATCCGAGCATCCTGTCACGACGACGTCATCCTTCAGTCTCAAGCACGTCACTGCATCAGTGTGTCCGTCTAAGACGCGAGTACACTCGCCGCTTATGAGGTTCCACACTCTGACCGTCTTGTCCACACTCCCGCTGACCAGAACGGTTCCGTTGCAGTCCAAACATGTCACTTTCTCCCGGTGCCCGCGCATCACCGGTGCCACGCGGTAGCGTCCTCTGCACCAGTTGCGTTCCAGGTGCCACGCCCTCATGTAAACCTGCTTCCAGTTGCAAGTGGGCGACAAGTATGCGGGCTCGGTTATAATGTTCTCGAAGTGGAAAGTCGGGGTGGTGTGTGAGATGTCTGTGAAGGATGGGCTGAATGGAGTTTCTCGACTCAGGTTGACAACTGTGTTGTAACGTTCCCATCTCCTCCGTTTACATAACCGATGCCACAGTACATCATTGTTTGTCCTCTCTCTCCACACTCGAGAGCACGCTGCAGCACGACACAGGTCCTCGGCAGTCAGAAATCTAAATATCCTTTCCGTTAGCTCTTCTGGGAGCAATCCTGGGATGTCCAGGGTCAGGAAAGCTTTCACATCGTCAATCAACGACGCTGACAGGATGATTTTATCTTCTGTTTCATTCATCGTATTTACTGTCCGTTATTCATCAGGGATGTTGCCTGCACTTTGTAGCCCTTTATTGCATTGTCCGTCACTCTGAAATTAAGGAAATATTCTTTTCATTAGTAACAAAAATTAACAAATTCTTCAAAACAAACAAGAGTACGTCAAGTTTACTTTATCCACTGTTATGTTAGCCCTATTCTATGGTCACGCACTTAAAGGGCCTTGCAAATAAGAGCACAAAAAGCTGGTAAAATTATGGCATTTTTTTGATGGAAATATTTCAGCCTAGTAGTACTGGGCATGGGATTTCTTTTACCCAAGGCCAAGCATCCCACTTTTTCACCAAAATTAGCACTTTCCAAGGGTTCCTTTTGGTTAAATTTGTCTCTTTATTTGCCACTCTTAATTTGCATTTGTCAAATTGTGTGCATTCACGATTTCAATTTGTGCAATCACATTATCACAATTTGAATTTCAAGCAAGATGGCGGTATGCGCTAAACAGCTTCATCATGCACCGACTACACTACTGCATGCAATGTCCGAGTAGGACTCCACGAATCGCCATTTTAACATTTGGGTACAGTCCCCGCGCAGTTCAAACCTGCGCTGCGCATTTGTTCTTCAAACCTGCGCACGCCGCTTTCCTTGCTACAAATTGCAAAAAAGTTTAAACTGCCCACTGCATAGAATTTTTTGCCCACTGCATAGAAACTATTTCAGGAGCTGGCCTGGTATTACATGCAGATATGTAACATTGTTTTTAAAGCAGATTTTTTTTTTCCGATTTAGCATCACTTTAATAGCATCACTGAGCCTATGGAATGCCTTTTTTAACATTTTTTTAAATTCATTAATTAAATCATTTGCAAATTTATTTACTTTTTAATTTAATTACCATTTTATATTTATAGCATTTTTTATGTAAATTATATTTATATAATATTATGAATTAAATATAAAAAAATAAAAATAAAATTTATTAATTAATTTATTTAATTAATTAAATATTCATTAAATTCATTTTAATTTTTTTCAAATTATGCATTTTTGAATTGTACACAGCGCGACATGTTATTTCTAAAAAGTATTTCTAATTACACATTATTGTAATTATTAATTATTTAATTAATTTTAATTTTTAAGTATTTTTTTTTTTAGTTTTTTTATAGTAATATATATAGGCATTTTAAAAATAATTAAAATAATTAAAATAATGTAAAAACTTGAACAATTGAAGGGATCATAATCATTCTTTTATCAATATAGTTACTTATACAGACTAACAGGAAATTATGATTTATTTACATTAAATAATAATAATAAATAAATAATTAGGTAAAATAAAATTAAAAAGCTCAATTTTAGACTCCATTTCAAAACACTTACACTTCACTTCCATATCAAGCAGTGCTTAAGCTAGTGCTGTTGCCCTTCCCCTGTCCCCCCTCCCTGGCCCCCTTAAACAACTTCTAGCAACAACTTCTCTAAAATCTCAATTTTCACATTAATGTTTCATTGAATTCCCCTTTTTATTTCTTTTTTATTTCATTATTTTCATCCATTTTTTCCATTATTACTCCATGTTTGAAAAAAATCAAAAAAAAAAATCTCAATGAAAAAGAAGGTTGCAAAGAAGGTTGCGACGCAAGTTTAAACTTGCGCACGCAAATTAAAATGGCGCGGTGTAATTTGCGTGCTTCAGGAGTCCCTCGCGCAAGTTTAAACTTGCGTGCGCAAGTTTAAACTTGCGTGGGAGGCTCAAATTGCGCTCGACACAACTATAGAATGCATAGTTGCTCCATTTGCGTGGGTACAACTATAGAATGCAGGGCCACTACACTCTACATCCGCGCCTCCGTACGGCTGCGTGGAGGCAAGCGTGGAGCCGCAGTCGACCTACCTCCGAGAATTGCGCCCTCTATGGGCGCGCGTCTCTGCGACTCCGCGCCTCCGCGACTAGACTCCAGTGCCCCGCGTCTCTGCGACTCCGCGGCCGGCTCCGTGCCCCGACACATTTACAAGTGCGCCCTCCCTTCCGATCATTGATGAGAAGACAAGTGCATTCGCTGTACTCAGCACTTTTTGCAGGTTTGCATATTATTATATTGTAGCCTATTACTCCTATCCTCACATCGCCGGCCTCGATCCACACCTCCAAGCAGAAAAAAAACCTTGCTCCGGCGTGGCCCTGCATTCTATAGTTGTTCCGCCTGGGCGCGCCTGGACATGCGCATGCTGGACGCCTGTGTGAGATTTATCAGTGCACTGTCGACTGTCGACGGTTGTTACTGCCAATTTCAAAAGCTAATTTATAACAAAGCAGCAAAATTATTGTTCAAAGTCAGTCATTGCCTCACAAGGCTTAAGTTATAAAAGTTTCGAGAGCTACGTACTTTCTTAAAGTTTTTAGCAGATTTAATATAATCGCAACTGTACCTTCTTCGCACGATCGATCAAACTCGTTTCATAATCAAGACGCCCTCTCGAGTTTCCTTTGAAAATATTCCAACTCGAGACCAAGACAGAGGGCGCTAGCACTTCAGCTAAGAAACTTCGGGTACCAGGGTGCAGACCAGTAAATCGGTCCGAAATTGCCTGCGCCGGCCAAATCACGATTTGCATGCCCTCAAAATCTTCGGTATTTGAGCATGCTGTGGGCCATGAACTTGAGGGTTTGTTAAAAATATGGGTGGAAACCGTGCACAGGACTTGGAGCTTGCAGTTCTGTGTAATTTTGATGTAATTTGGACCCTAAAATCGCTGTACTTTGCAATGGAGCGTAGGCATCGTTTTTCAAAATGGCGATGGGCTTCAGGACTATTTTCAGGGGTGATCGTCTTCAGATGGAAATTTCTCCTAAAAGTCATCAGTTGACCCCCCGTAAATTGAACAGAAATTGAAAGATGATGAAATAAGCTTTAATTTGATGTGTGTCTCGAACACCTTGGAGAGTTGTGAGTATTTTTCCCGAATTTTTGAAGTGGGAGCATTTACCATTGGGGTCTATGGAAGTTTATTTACTGGTCTGCTACCACCAGTCGGTATAAATAGACTGCCATACCTCAGTGATTACTTCGCGCACTAACCCAAAATTAACAAATTACTCACAACTCTACAAGGCGTTTGAGACACACATCAAATTACAGCTTATTTCATCATCTTGCATTTTCCGTTCATTTTTTTTTGAAGGGGGGGGGTTGTTATTGTTAACCAATTACTTTGGAGAAAATTCCATCCAAATGATGATGACCCCTAAAAGCAGGCCTGAAGCCCGTTGCCATTTCGAAAATTGACGCCTACGCTCAATTGCAAAATAGAGCCATTTTAGTTTCTACTTTCATCAAAATTTCAATGAAGTAGGAGCTCGAAGTTAAGTGTGTATTCTGACTGTTTGGAACAAAAAAAAACGACACAGAATACTTGTTTCAACAACTCCAGTGTCAACAACTGTGGTACACAATATCTTGATTAACAACACTGGTTAGGCAAACAATATGACTATGAAATCCACTTTTTTTTTTTAGAGACGGTCCTTTAAAAGGACTTTGTTTATTTTTTTTTTAAAACTTGACTAAGGTTTTATCGCTGATGATGTTTATAGACAATAATATCTGAGTCGTAAAGTAACTAGGATTGTTAACCGTTTGATTACCAGCACTAATCTCAATATCTTCCCTCCGTCTGAAAAAAAATGAATCATCACCCAAGGTTTTTTGCACATTAGGTTATGAATTAAAATGAATCTCTCGAGTAAGACCTATTTTGTGTCTACTGTGACATTATTGCAATGCGCAATACGGTCAAGGAGTGTCGGGTCCATATTCATAGCGCACCTGAACCGTCTCTAGTTATAGCAGCCACTTGCACTCACCCTAATGATGAAGTATAGCAACAGTCAATACAGGCGCGGATCCAGCTGGGGGGAACCCCCCCCCCCCCAGCTCTGTCAAAAAAAAAATTATCATACAAATTCCTAAAAAATAAGTCGAAACCCCCCCCCCCAAAAAAAAATTATACTGGTATAATGTCTATCAAAGTACGTTACACCATTCTGTAATCTAGTGTTAATAATCGTTGAATTTGAACAGCGCCCCCTATTGAAATATGGTACCAGCCCCCCCCCCCCCACAAAGTATAATTGAACCAAAGCAGTTAGTCGCCACGCCCCCCTCAGAAATTGGGGAGACAAAATTAGCTTAATTGTTATTATAAAAAAAAATGAACGCCTCCTTCAGAAAATGATCCGTCACTGTATTTTTTTCTGTGGAAAAATTAAAAATAATATTCGTGGAAATTTCGCATCCGTAGGCCGAGTGTTGCATCATTTTCAGTCAGAGGCATTATGTCAGCTTCCGCTCGGATGACGTAATTAAAATCGTAACGCGTGACGACACTGCTGCCATGATGTCACGACAATTATCGTAATGGTATGTTGAAAGACAAGTTACTCGTACCGGGAGTTTACGTATACAGAGAGTATGTACGCGCACAGGAATTCATCGTAGGACTTTATACATAACATAAATTATGGGGGCACTAATTATGGAGTCCAACGACATGAGTACCGTTAAGAGCACCTACCCACTGCCTTAAGTCATACATTCCCTGAATTAAGAAAAAATCAAAACATAAAGTGGCCTGCTTTTCAGCCTTTGCAAAGGCCTTCTTCAGAGGCAAATGAACTCTTGAATTAATTCAGGCGCAGCCAGGAATTTTAAACAAGGGGGGCAAATTGTGTTATTGCGAGCGCGGACGGGAGCGCGAAGCCTTTACGGCCACGTGGCTGCTCCGGAAAATTTGGGATTGTAGATGCAAAATATAATTTCCGCAATTTAGCGGAAAATATATTGTGCAGATGTACACGTCACGGAATGTGCCCTCAACATTTTTTGTACAGGTATTCAGTAACATTTTGGTGAAAATGAGAGGGTTAATAACGCGGGTAAGCTACTAGAACAAAACCCATTCTGTCTTAAAAACTATGACGCAATCTCGGGCAAATAAGTGTTCAAAATTGTTGACTGGTCTTTTAGCTGCATTGCATGAATCATTATCAACATGGCGGCCTTCCTCGGATCCGCGGAGCGAGTGTTTGTGAAAGACCCGAATCAGGAGAGGTGTCACTCTCTTTAGTGCTGACAGCCAACAAAAGACTGCAATATCTGCATGTTGTATAAACTAAACAAAAGACGCGTTACTTTAAAGCTGCTCCACTCGAGCATGCTCCTCAACGTATTTGATTTTTGTTTTCTTCTAAGGAAATTTCAATTTACACCGGCACTTATGGGAAAGAGAAAAAAAATCAACCTTCGTTTTACAGAACCCTGCACGATTGTACCAAGCGCCAGCCTTGTCAGCTTTTTGGGATCCGAATACAGACTTCGATTACTTCTCCGACTGTATCGTCTGAGTATTCGGTGTCGAAAGGCAACACCAAAACGGCCATGGACACCGCCTCCTACACTAACATCAAGAGTTATTTAATGATCTCCCACTAGCCGATGGTTTTCCCGCACTATAAATCACATTGGCTCCAGGATTTCCGTCAGCAACATCGTCGTTGGTTTGATCCGTGCACGGAGCGAAGAGAAACGCATTCACGGGTTATCTAATTTTTCCGGAGAGTGGTGATTATTTTCCGAACAAAATACTCTGTCCACGGAATGTTCATAAAGTGAGAATCGGGACAGGAAACGGTGATAATGATTAATTGTTTTGAAACAATTCAATGTTCAAGACATGTTGCATCAAAAGGCAATCCAAAATAGCGGGCTAAAAGACTACACGATAGGCGCGTTATCAGATTTTCATTGACACCGTCGTTACAATCCTACATTCATGGATACGAAGGTAAAATCTATCTTTTGCCACATCGGGCTTATTCTGAGCAGTGAGAGGAGCTGTCCAAATAATTTGGTAAATAAGTTCCCAAATTACCGTTCGAATTCATGCGTCTGAGTTCTTTGTGATTGTGTATGGCTAACATCACTGACCTCTCTCCTATTGACATGTCAATCTTGACAAAAAACAAACGACAGTAAATTATGTACGATCTTAAGCGTAGCTTTTTCTTATTCTTTTTACTCTATTTTATTCCAATTCCATTTTGAAATGCCTTTAATGATAAGTAATCTCCTAGGTTGTTCAGTTCAATATTCTTTATGAATAATTAAAAAAACACACACGAAATTGCACTTTATCTTTATACTCAAAACATCAAGTTAACAATACATTTGAATATACTACTATACCCTCTTTCTATCTAGAATGTTTATAATTAAACCACCGTGAGTTTGCTGTTTCTATGTCTCAATCTACTTCATTGAGTGGTTCAGTACACGCACATTTACAATTGCATAATATTATTATGAATTAATGTATAGTACCATTTCACTGTAATAGATCACATGCCCTGACGATAACCCGCAATAATAACGAAAACCAAACTGACGCCAAAAGATGCCAGATACCACCGACATGCGGTTGTATACAAGCATGTCAATGCCAATCATCATTTAACTTAATAAGCTAGACTCGTTCCATCTTGCTAGTCTCGAACCACAGCTAGATATTAAAAATGTACAACCCTTTTTAACCGTCATAATCAGAACGAATAGGCCTACATAATATCTAAGGGATCAACCGTACAACATGAAAAGCATATACTATATAGTTATGTTCAATGTGTTTTCAGTGTACAACACTATTTACTGACTACTGATTTGAACACGACGCAACCACTTGATTCTAGGAAGCAAGCAAATTGAATATAATACGGCTATAACATCCCCAGCGAATTAGCTTCGGATGAAGTGATGTATGTAAACAATTCGGTCAGTTTCATTCGTTCACTAACACGTACATGTACATACACAGAACCGTTCTAGTATCTGTCTGTTATCTCTATTACTAGTTCCCACCCACAGAAAACTGTCAACATTAAACTTTATACATGTACACACAATACGTCACCGACACCACGAAGTAACACTCCACATGTTAAACCATATTTTTTTCGGTTTTCAAGTTTTTACATTTTTAAACATTATTCATCAAGGCCTACCATTGCACGAAGTTTCAAATCTTCTAGAGCTTTACTTTAATAATTACGCTAATTACCATGGCAACCTTTGCGCAAAAATGACAATTTTCGTTTTCACGAAGTAACACTCAAGTTCCATTTACCATTGTAATGCATGGCGCGCACTCTTCTCAAATGCGAGCAAAAACGTTTTCACGAAGGTATACCACTCTTCTTATTGAGCGCGCGCGCGCTGACCTCCGTTTCCACGAAGTAACACTCCTCTAGTTTTGTAATACATTGAAGCGTGCTACTTCGTGAAAACAAAAATTTACAGTTTCGCAGCTTTTTTGGTTTCACGAACTAGCACTCATCTTTTTTTCTCTTATTTCTTGTTGTTTTAATACACAGACTGGTCAAAAACAGCACATTTAATGACATCAATACATCAAGTGTCCACAACGAGAAACCCAACTAATTAAAAATACTCTGCAGTTTTGACGCAAAGTGTTGTTTTAGAAGGCGTTCAACTTCCGATGCCGTTTTCTCCGATTGCTAGTTTTTACTGGTATGTAAATGAGTGTTACTTCGTGGTGTCGGTGACGATAAGTAAGTCGAGTTACTTTTTCGGCCATATGTTAGTCCTTGCGAGTTATCCGTCGATGTTAGTGAAGCATGATCCGTGCACTCTCTGTTTATGAGCATTATCGTCATGCACCAATGACATCAAAACGTATTCGTGGTGCTTCGTTTCCTTGCCTCGATGGGGAAATTCTAAAACTTATGCGACAGCGAGATCGTGCAAATAAAATGGCTAAGCGTTCAGGCTCACAAAATGATTGGACCGCATAATACAAAAAGCTGCGAAAAATTATACTGAAAAAAAATCGCAGCAAGAAAAGCGAACACTTTAAATCTACCATTGAGGAAAATAAAGGCAACTCTTCCATTCTGTGGAAGAAAGAAAACTAAAAGAGGTTCTCCCCAACAAACAGAACGTTGTTCCAAAAACTATTCTTTCCCAGAAAGGGCTATTCGTTGATGATATCACCGAAATTGCTTATACTTTTAACGAACATTTCTCAACAAACACGTATGGTCAGTAATGCCCCTCCATGTGAACTTGAATTGTACAATAATATCCACTCTTTTGCATTTACAGATTCACTTGATGAAAAAATGCTTATGCCTGATATTACAGAATGTTCAAAAGCAATGTCGGTCTGAAAAGCAACAGGTCCAGTTGGAATAAGTTTGTCTCCGTACATAACTCAATCCTTCACACACACATCTTCATCCTCTACAGGGTGTTAAAAAAAAAAGGAAACCCAAATTCAACTTGAAGAATGAGTATAGACAGACGATATGTTTACTGGCTATAAAACTGGTATCATCTGAAAGCGTAATCTCTATGCTTTTCAACGATACCGTGTTTAGGTTTTTCGAGTCATGCATCAGTGGGAATCATTGCCTTGAAAACTGGATGCAAAAATGCAGTTGGTTCACTTTCATAAAAAAACCCGACTGGGCACAGTGTGCCTATTGTTACGGAAATGTCTGTGAAATGGCTTGAATGTTAATCCTTGGGAAAATGGCACATTGTTTTGAACGTGGTTTGGTCAAAACGAGAAATTCATGACAAACAATAAAATCCAGTTTTCAAACCAATCCGACTTGTTTTTTTGGTTTCATTTTTTGCACTCGTGTCTTCTTCTTGAATACTTATTCTCATGCACACCATGCCTATTGTGTTTGACATGAAAGTGAACCAACTGCAAATTCGTATCAAAATCTCTTGACAGTGGCGCTCAGTGATGCATGACCCTGGAAATGTAAACAAGGTATCATTGAAAAGCATAGAGATTACGCTTTCAGATGATACCAGTTTTATAGCCAGTAGACATTTAGACTGTCCATACTGGTTCTTTAAAGTTGGGTTTCCTTTTTATTGAAACACCCTGTATATCAGAGGCGAACAATACCCTAATGAGCGGAAACACGTCTTGGTTACGCCTATTCACAAGGGTGGAGACAAGTGTAATACAGCTAACTAGTATCGGCCTAGTTCAATACTGTCAATTATCTCTAAGATTCTAGAAAGATGGATACACTCTGCAGTCTATTCATACCTAGCCTTTCGCCAAAGCCATCGCGGCTTAGGTGCGGCGGAGTTGCAAAGACCCGAAGCGACTGGGGCAAAGATTAAGTCAGCACGCAACGAGGCCACGAGGCCTTTCCCAACTTGATTTCGGTGAATTTTTCATAGTTTTTATGCAAATAAGAAGAGTGCTGAAGGTTAACTAATCACAACGCGGAATTTGCCTGGTCGCTTCCATTTTTAAAAGAAGTGTGAGTAAGAAAAACGTAACAGCAAATAACTGTAAGTTCAGATGAAAAATAAGTTCATACACTCAAATAATTTCTTGAAATACTTTTATAAGTAAAACTAAAATAACATTATGTAAGAACAATTACGTGGTCACGATATCGTGGAAAACTAGACTCGCATTTTTTGTTTTTAAATTTTGTACAAGCATCCGGGCGCGTCGACGCGTCCGGGTAGTAGCCACGCACGCACTAAAAGGCTGATGATTGGTTGGAATTTTGCTACCCAAAAATCGGCATAATAAAGAAAAACATAAGAATTTCTCGACAAGTTAGAAAAGGCCCTCGTGGCTTCGCCACTCGCATGTGTGGTCTCCATCTCCAGTCGCTTCGCTATTTCGCCGCTTTGTCTAATGCGGGCAAGTTAAGCCACGATGGCCTTGGTGAAAGGCTAATTCATACCTTGATGAATCTGATTCCTTGTTGTCAGTCAGGGTTTAGGCCCTCACACTCAACTGAAACCAACTTAGTGATCTAACGAACAGATGTTTTCAGGCTATGGAGCGTGGGGAAATAACATGCACTGTTTTTATAGATCTAAAGTAAAGCATTCGACTCTGTTAATCACGGAACTCTCCTAGATAAACTTGAAAGGATGAATATGTCAACATCTATAATCAACGTGCAACTGGTTTAACTTCATATATTAGTGAACGTAGTCAGTCTGTGAATACTGAGGGCACAATTTCTAATGCCCTACCACTTAACACCGGCGTACCACAGGGATCAATTGTAGGCCCACTGTTATTATTTTATACCAGAAGGGTGTTATTTGTTCATGTATGCTGCCTACTCGACATTAACGTGTAGTTCTACAATTGTTGATGAAATAAAGAACAACTTGAATACAACATAGCTAGAATTTACGATTAGTGTGTCAAAAACAAACTTACAATAAACGCAAGCAAAACCAAATCCATACTTATCGGAATTCGCATGACCAGCATTTACGTATTCATTTTATATCCAAACCTGATTGAAAGTACAGGCGACGTCATCATTACGTGTTCATGTCCCTTTTCAGCGTCTTCCTAACGTCTGCAGGTTGCGGCACCTCCATGTCCAGATGTCCATTGCTCGGGTAAGCTCCTGCTGGCACATGTTTTCAAAGTTTGCCATCGTACCTGGGGCCAACTGGTGCATTCGGGCCGTAGTCTGCCTCAGCTCTTCGTCGCTGTAAGAGTTCGGGATGTCTATAGTGTCGTCATCCAGGATATCGCGGGCGATGTCGGACAACCTGCCAAGATGCTTACGCCATATGCGTGTAATAGTGGGCTGGTCGCTACTGGTGCACATGCCCATAGATGGTGCTATCTGGTAGGCGAGAACACAAGCAACTAGACACACCAAGAGTGGGTGAATCGGCCACAGGGAACCACGCATACTCAACCGTCGATGAGATGTTGCTCTGCCGGCCATAGTCGCCGTACTGGTTAGGGGGACACTGCCGAGAAAAAAACCAAAACACAGAAAATCATTGATGCTTGTATAGAATTCGTGCATCACGAAGCTTGACAGACCAGAGGCGTACCATAACCGTTACGGAAACTCGACACACACACAGTATATGTTTCATTACAGAATCCAGTGTAGATCCGTATGAAATTATTATTATTATTATTTATTCGGCCAAGATTTGCAACAAACATATACAGAGAATATGCCAATGTGACTCCAGAGGAGACAAGATTACAAGTATAAGAAGTCATGAAACAATACAAATAAGTGTAAACAAAAGCAAGGAGCTATGAATAAAAGGCAGCAATGATAAAAGGCAAGGTTGTTACAGAATAAGACAAAACAAGAACAGAACAAAGCCCAAATTAAGATGGCCAGGATTAATAAAAGTGAACTTAAACACTATGACTCGAAAGCCTATCAATCCAATCCTAAAAGGGAACACGGAATAAATATTATGAAATCTGTGAACAGAGCAATAGTTAATAAAAACAACACACATTCATAAAAACATAAACATACAAACCTAACAAATTTAGGGCAAGTTTGGCAGAGGCAAAATTAACCACTTAAAAGCATGTCCGCTATGGACTCCGAAGCCTCACGCGTCTGTTTGGCTTCGTATAATTTTGTGTGCATATACGGGGTGAGTAAAAAAAAGAAGGAAACCCAAATGGCAGGACCAATTATTTAATGACGTTCTGCATGTAGCACTTTCAAAATCTAGGATATGAGCGCCCAATTAATACACTAAATTTCTTTCAGTACATGTACAAAAATCATTCATGTTCATCCCTATGCTAATTTCTTTCCTTTTTGTGATCCGACAGAAGTTTAAAACGGCTTTAGTGTTTAAAATTCCGTAACTTGAAAAATACTTAGGTGATTTGAATCATTCTTGTACTAAAAGAAAGCGTATTAATCGGGCTTTCATATCCTGGATTTTAAAAGTGCTACATGCAGAACTTCATTAACAATGGTCCTGCATGACATTTTGGGTTTCCATTTTTTTTGACTCACCCCGTATTTTTGACATACATGTAGTTTCATGCAATATGCAATACGGTCAAGGAGTGCGGAATCCATATTACACTGCGCAGCTGAACTATCTCTTGTTATATAGCAGTATACTCACCCTGATGATGCAGGATATCAACAGTCAATACGCACAAAAACCTCTTCGGAGAAGAAGAGCGCACAAAATACAAAACGTCGGTATTCTGGAAGCTAACAAACACCACAGTGAAACCCTCTTCTCATTCTGGCGTCTCTCTCAAATCGTGTCTGGTTTTTATAGGCAGACCTATCTATTTTTATTAGCTGGCTCCAACCCCCATTAGTCCTGGAATGGTTATTATAATTTTGTCGTATTCCTCCCGCGCTCAGCCTCCTCTGATTGGTTTTGGAATTGAAAAAGTGTTTTGGACGAAAGTGTGTTTTGTGATCAAAGAGTTGCGCGGGGTTTTTTTTCTCACTTTTTTTTCTCGAAAAGTGTTATCATCCACTTAGTAGTGTCGTTATTGAAAAAGACCAAAAATGCAATTTTCAAAAGCAATTGAATCTATAATTATTCCATAAAGTATAGATGAACCAGTCAGGTGCGTGCAGATCTATTTCCTCGCCTACTCCCTCTGTGACCAGCATGGGCGTCGCCAGGTTTTTTGTTTGTTTGTTTGGTTTTTTTTTTTTGGGGGGGGGGACAAAGTTCATTTTCCCCGAAATCCATGTACTTTCCCAGCACATTCTCGATTTATCATTTTTCGAGGGTGGGCAGGGACATTGCCCCCGCCCCCCATCCATTAAATTAACAGCAATATGACTTCGCGAATCATTTTGTTTCTGCATTCAAATAGGGACTTTGAACAATAGAGGACAATTAGGGTCCCCAATAGCTCCCGAAGGTCCCCAATCTCCGATCGTGTACAAAACATATGGGAGGTGTTCCTAAAAAGTTAAAGAGTACAAATAAAAGAGGGACAATAGGGGGTCCCCGATTGCAGGCAAATATACACTTGCGTCTGGGTGTGCGTGTGTGTGTGAGGTTTGGGGGGGGGGGGAGTGTGGAGGGGGAGGGGTGGAGCTTGAGAGCAAGTCCTCACGCCCCCCTCTCAGAATTTGGGGAGACAAAAATTAGCTTGTTATTGTTGTACCACAAACTTGATTAAATGGTTTTTTTTTCTGCGGAAAAATTCAAAATAACATTAGTGGAAACTTGGAGTCCCTAGACCAAGTGTTGCATCGTTTCCTTCTGTGTAATCATTGTAAATTATGTCAGCTTCCGGTTTAATGGCGTCATTTAAATCGTAACGAGTAACGAGTAGCGACACTGCTGCCGCGCGCGCGGTCCCGACAATTAGCGTAACGGTCTTTTGGCAAAGACAATTTTCCGCCTCATTAACCTTTTCCTCGTTAGGTGTTCCATTACGTTTATACGTACCGACAGCATTAATGTACGCCCACATCGAACAAATCAAACTAAAGACGTCACACTTTGTTTCCATGTGCACTTAACCTATTTCCTTTTTATCGGAGTAAAACGAAAAAGTTCCGCTTAGTTAACCTACCCACTGCCTTAAGTAAAACATTCCCTTAATTAAAGAAAAAATCCACGGGCGTGCACGTAGCCAGGAATTTTAAACAAGGGGGCAAAGGGGTGGGGGCAAATTTTGTTTACGGTCTTAAGGAATAATGCGAGCGCGGAGCGCGAAGGTCTTACGGCGTACGTGGCTGCCCCGGAAAGTTTTGGATTGTAGATGCATAATATAATTTCCGCAAGTTTAGCGGAAAAGCTATTGTATAGATAAACACGCCACGGAAAGTACCCTCAACTTTTGTGTACGCATGATTGTTAGTAACATTTCGGTGAATTTTTTTTAGAGGGTAAATAATGCATGGTTGACAATGATCAAAGCACGTTTGTAAGCTTATTACTTCGCGTGAAAAAGAACAGCGCCCTCAACCGATATACAATCTATATTTGTTCGGATCCTTCCATGATGCCACCTATTTGCGAAATAACATCGTAAAGGGTGCACGCCTGTAAATAGGCCAAAAATCCGTCCGCCGAGCTCATGAATAAAAGTTATACCCTCAAAATATTCTATATTAGAGAGTTCTGAGAGCCATATGGAACTGGGGAATTGAAGACACGTGGCACTGAACCTCTGGCCTGGACTTGGAGCTTCCAATTCTGAGCATTTTGGATGCAATCGGGCCCGAAAGTGGCGCTATTTAGCCATGTTGTGGAAGGATTCTTTTTCAAAATGGCTATACTTTTCCAGTTTGGGAAACATCATTCGTTTTAGGGGTGTTCTTCTTTGGGTGAGAATATCTCAAAAAGTCAATGGTCAACCCACCAAAAATTGAAAAGAAAATGAAAGATGACATGTTGATCATCATTTTTCTGTGCAGCTTGAATGCCTGTTAGAGTTTTGAGTATTTCTAAATGAATTCTGAAGTATTTTTATTGCAGGCGTGCACCCATCGACCTCGTTTCATAACCAGGGCGCCCTCTCGGTTGGCTTCTAGAGCAAGAGGGCGCTAGTACTTCGGCTCAGAAACGAAAACAAAAATGTTTTCCATCATTTTCGAATGTTTCGACCCTCTAAGAATACGCTTTTATCAGTTTGTTTAGGTGCCCAAAACGCACAAAAACCATTAGATCTTTGGTCTTATTGTATTGCCTATTTGGTATGTGTTATCCAAAAACTTACTAAGGCAAAAAAAAAGAAAAAAGTCTCCGGTTTCTGGTATGGAGCTTGCCCCAAAAGTGGTGCGGCGACGCAGCTCCCCTCCACTTTTATTGTACAACACCGTCTGCGAATGGTGCTCGACTATTCTGCGAAAAATATATAAGATCCCAGAAAGGCCACATAAAGCTTATACTCGATCGTAACCCCATCTAAAAACACGTTAAAATTGTGCAGCAGTAAGATTCTAGTCAAACCAGTGAGTTTGGCGGTTTTGAGACATCATCTTACATTGAAAATAAAACGTTTTAATTTTGCCGACTCGCATGGCTACGGCGACGCGCGTGCATACCAGAAACCGGAGCCTTTTTTTTGGCCTGAAATGGCTGTGTTGTATCATCAGGTTATATTTAAAAAAATCCGCAGTAAAAGTTAAAAACAAACCAAATAGTCAGGGAAACATCGCCAACAAATAGTAGGACTTTGCATTATTTCAATATGATCGATACAAGTGTGTATTGATGAATAATGACGTCATTCAAGTGAGAATGTCACTTTGCTCACGCAAAGGAGATGTAAATCAAAACAGAGTAAAAACGAAAAACTGCTTATTTGTTTCTGATACCGGCACTAGCGTAAACGAAAAACATTTCAACCTTTATTTTATAGAACACAAGGATAAACGACTGTACCAAGGCTAGCCTAGTAGCCCTGTCAGCTTTTTGGAATCCGAATACAGACTTCGATTACTTCTCCGACCTTTCGAGTATTCGGTGTCGAAAGGCAACACCAAAACGGCCACGGACACCGCCTCCAACACTGCCATCAAGAGTTATTTAATTCTCTCCCACAAGCCGATGGTTTCTCGTGGACACAAATTGATGCCATGCACTATAAATCACATAGGCTCTAGGATTTCCGTCGGCAACACGTGCGAAATATTAAATATATACTCATATCCTTGGTTGGATCTGCGCATGGAGCAAGGGACAACTCAATCACGGGTAGTTTAATTTTCTGGAGACGGGTTATTATTTTCCGAACAAAATACTCTAATGTTTAGAGTGAAAAACGGGACGGGAAAAGGTGATTATGATTTGTTGCCAGCGGCTGCGGAACGGTTTTCAAACGGGGGGGGTGGGGTGGATCATCAAAAATGAGCACTTGCTCAGTAAAAGGCATCTTCCGTCGGTGCAGCAGCGTATCAAGCATTTTTATCTAGGGCACATCCGTGCTGAAATGTCAATACGTAATTTTTCACCGGACACCTTGCCTCCGTAAAATCAAATACTGGGGGTGGGGGGAGGCGCTGTCATCATTTTCCAAAATAGGGGGCGCTCTTCAAATCCGGCCATTATGCACACTGCGCATTTTTTTTGGGTTTTTTGAGCTTGGTTTTCATATCTCGTTCATATCAGAACTCTCTTTTTGGGAAATGGTTACTGAATACAATTATCTCAAATTTGAGGGGCAGATTTGTTTTCATCCGGAGGGGGCACATTGACATTCATGTCCTCAAAAGATTGGAGTAAATTGGGGGGGGGGGGGGGGGGTCGAGTTCCCCCTTCTTCCGCCCCCCGGTTCCGCCGCCACTTTTTGTTGCAACAAATCAATGTTCAAGACAGTAGGCATCAAAGGCAATCCAAAAATAGCGGGCTAAAAGGCTACACGATAGTCGAGTTATCAGATTTTCATTGATACCATAGTTACAATCCTCCATCCATGGACATACGAAGGTAAAAACTATCTTTTACCAAATCGGGCTTATTCTGAGCAGTGAGATGAGCTGTCCAAATATTTGGTAAAGTACTTGAAAGTTCCAAAATTACCGTTCGAATTCATGGGTCTGAGCTCTTTGTGACTGTATAAACCATGACCAAAATGCACATATAAATGATCTTTCTTGTTAGTGTCACCTTAAATGAATGTCAGTTTTCAAATGAACTGAAAATCCCCAAAAAACTCCTTTATCACACAATTAAACAATAACGCGACCGCTCCTATTAACATGTCAATCATTAAAGTACAAAATCAATGATGCACGACCGACATTGTCTTAAGCGTACCTTTAAACCTCCCCCTTTTTATTCCATTTCATTCCAATTCCATTTTATAATGCCTTTAATAGTAAGTAACCTCATGGGTTGTTCAGTTCAATTTGCAGCAATATTAAACGGTAATTCACCCGGCCTATTCTTAATGAATAATAATTAGAAAACCGAAACACCAAATTGCACTTTTATCCTACCCAAGCATCAAATTAACAATTAAGTTTGAATATACTACATTATCCTTTTTTCTATAGGCCTATACATAATCGTTATAATTATACCATGCTGTTTTTATGTCTCAATATTTTACAATCAGTGGTTGAATACACACACATTTTAATAACAATAACAATAGCAAAATATTATTATGAATAAATAGTACTGTTTTACTGCAACAGATAACATGCTCGGACGATAACCAGAAAACCAAAATGAAGGAAACCAAACGACGCCTTAGCAGTATATCAATCCCAAATCTTAACGTAGTTCCATCTCGTTATAGGCTCGAACTGGACCTAGATATTAAAAAGGTATCCCCATATTTTTATGTTACCGTCAGAACGAATAGGCCTATGCATAATAACTAAGGGATCTTCTCAAAATAATTGAACGCTGTTGCCTATTACAATCATTTTCATGTGAATATCGGACATCTTTACTACATAATAACCTCGTTGTAACGTTTCTATTATGGCGGGGCCAAGGTGACCTCCTCCATTCCCTTGTTGGATTATGTTCAACGGAACACACACATACACGATACAATACGGCTAATTAAAAAACATAAACTATTTTTTTGAGGGGAACATATTGTTTTGATTATAGGATTTTGTGTGTGTAGAATCTTAGAGAATCATTTGCTTTTCATGCATTTTGTTCGTTTCCAATCATAAAATGCACTCAAAATCCAAAGAAGAGTGTTCGAAACCTAACCCGTTTGTTGAAGATTCGGCTCCAGAAAAGCATTTCAGAAAGCAAGTATTGAAAATGGAGAGAAAAACGTGGTTCCTAATTTTGTTTGGTGAAGGAATGAAATACTGTGCATTTCAAGGACAGAATCTAACCAAGCGAAGTGAATTTAACACGGATCTGCATGGCGAATTAGCTTTGGATCATGGGCGTCGCGGGGGGGGGGGCAAGGGGGGCGCTTGCCCCCCCCCCCGAAAAGAAAAAAAAAGAAAAACAAAAGGGAAAAGAAAAGAGAAAAAAAGAAAAGAAAAAGAGGTGCGAAGTCATAGTGATGTAAATTTAATGAGTTGGGGGGGGGGGGGCAAAATGTCCCTGTCCCCCTATAAAACTGATAAATCTAAAATTTGTTGAGAAATACAAGATTTTTTTGGGAAAAAATATGTTTTGCCCCCTCTAGAAAAAATCCTGGCGACGCCCATGCTTTGGATGATTTGATATGTACACAATTTGGTGTGTTCCGTTCGTCCACCACGAGTTACATATTTACACAAAACCATTTTGTCTGTTATCTCCATTTGTTCCGACCCACAGAACACGGACGAATGATATACACAATAAAACGACTTCATTTCTGTGTGCCATATGTTGTTTTCTGCGTACCAATATCAACTCTTATTGTTATATCGTGTGCTTGGATACTGTTATCCTGTTTACCGACCAACCAACCAACCAAACAAGCAACCAACAAACAAACGCCGATGAAAACATACCCTCCTTGGCATATTAAATTAATATTAAATAGTGATATTAAATTAAATCCATAAATAAAAGAAATACGGAGCAAAAAAAAAATGATAAAGATTCCTCAAATCAAATAATAAAATATAAAAATAAAAATACGTTCTTGTACACATGCTTCAAATATTACTATTACTATTATTATTTATTCGACATTAAAAACACATACAAACAACAAACATTCACAAAATATAAAAAAAACCCAAGAAAGCAAAAATTAAAGACAATGGCACATGCCCAGAATGAATAAAGTTGACCTAAAAACTGTGACCCGAATATCTCCTTCTGAGTAATGAAAACAGAAAAATCCAACTCTTTCGAATACAACTAAAATGTAATGGAATTTCCTCTTTATTTCTCTGCACAAAACCTAACAATTCCCAACCACAACAACGCTACTCTTCTAAAATTTAGGTAATTGGTGAATTCACAATTTAAACTTCTAGTTCGAATCTACCAATAAAAAGACCGAGGCGATAATATTTGTGCCGCGAACAGTGGCGCACCCAGGATTTTTTTTGGAGGGGGAGGGGGTATTGAATTTTTGAATCACAATTTTCCCCCCAATTTTTTGTGTGAAGTTTTGTATTTTTTCCCGGTTTTTTTGGGTGGACTATTTTGAAGTTGGTGGCACCACTTACCCCTCTATTATACTACTCGAAAATAGGCCACATACATATCACCAAGGTCAAATTGTGGGACTAAAAAAAAACAAAATACAAAAAACAAAATTGACAACCGGGGGGGGGGGGGGGCTCAATCCCCCCGAGGCCCACTTGGGTGCGCCACAGTTAAGTGTGATTCTTAACCGTTTGATTGCCTGCATTTATCTCGGTATCTTCCCCCGAAAACATTTAATCTTGGGTATAAATTATAATGTACGTTTCGAGTAAGACCTCGACAAAAGCTTCACACGGAAGGTTCGAAGGTAGAGAAACAAAACATTTTTTCTCCAATAAATAACAATCTTAGCCAATATTTTTTGGATTAATTACTACGTTTAAATGAACTTCAATAGAATAGATACACTTTTTATACGTCAGCACAAGGCCAGTGCATCATTATCCATTCGCATGACCGGAATTTACGTATTTCTTGTATAAGCAAACCTGATTGAAAGTATGCAGCCGACGTCATCATTACGTCACGCCGACTCGTCGGTGTTATTAAATGTCCCCTTTTCAGCGTCTTCCTAGCGTCTGTAGGTTGCGGCACCTCCATGTCCAGATGTCCATTGCTCGGGTAAGCTCCCGCTGGGACATGTTGTCGAAGTTTGCCATCGCACCTTGGGCCAACAGGCGCATTCGGGACATAGTCTGCCTCAGCTCTTCGTCGCTGTAAGAGTTCGGAATGACCACAGTGTCTTTATCCAGGATATCGCGGGCGATGTCGGACAACCTGTCAAGATGCTTACGCCATATGTGTGTAAGGGTGGGCTGGTGGCTACTGGTGCACATGCCCATAGATGGTGCTATCTGGTAGGTGAGAACACAAGCAACTAGACACACCAAGAGTGGGTGAATCGGCCACAGTGAACCACGCCCACTCAACCGTCGATCGGATGTGCTCCCGCATGTTACTCTGCCGGCCATAGTCGTCGAACTGGTTTGGGGACACTGTCGCGAGAATAAAAAAAAAACCAAGAAAGAATATTATTGACACTTGTACAGAATTCATGTATCACGAAGCGTGACAGACCAGAAGCATAATTTACAAAAACACGCCGTTTGAATGTGTGTTACAATCCGTGTGAAATCAGTCCGGTATGGACTCAACAGCCTCACGCGTCTGTTCGTGTTCTTGTGTCTATACTGTGACATTATTGCAAAACGCAATACGGCAAAGGAGTGTGGAATCCATATTTCATGGCACACCTGAATTGTCTCTAGTTATAGCAGCCACTCACCCTGTTGATGAAATGTAGCAACAGTCAACAGTCGCACGAAAACCTCTTCGGAGGAACGAAGAGCAAACGCAATCAGGAGATAGAAAACGTGGGTATTCTGGAAACTAAAATATATCACAGTGAAATCCTCTTCTCATTCCAACTCTCTCAAATCGTGTCTGCTTTTTCTGGGCCGACCTATAATGTCTATTTTTAACTGCAATCCCCCATGAGTCCTGAAGTAATTATTATAATTTCGTAGCATTCCTCCTACGCCCAATCACTAGTCTGTTGGTTTTGGAATCGTGTTTCGTGATCAAAAGGTTGTAATATCAACTCAGTGGTGCTGTTATTGGAAAAGAAAACAAATGCATGAAAAGCAATTGATTCGATAATTATTCCTTAAAGTAAATGAACCAGACCAGTCAGTCCCCACACCCCCTCTCAGAATTTGGGGAGACAAAACATAGCTTGTTATTGTACAGAAAAAAACCCAGACAATGATCCATCACTGTGCATTTTTTCGGCATTATGCGGAAAAATTCAAAATAACAATCGTGGACACTTCGAGTCCGGAGCGTTGCATCATTTCCCTGTGTTTAATCACTGTCATTATGTCAGCTTCCGTTTTAATGACGTAATGAAAATCGTAACGAGTGACGACACTGCTGCCACGATTTCCCGACAATTATCGTAACGGTATGTTGAAAGACAAGTTCCTCGTCGGGAGTTGACGTACAGGGGGTATGTAATTTCATCGTTGGACTTTTACCATAAATAACGAAGCGCGAAGCCCTAACTGCGTGGCTGCCCCGGACAATTTTGGATTGTAGATGCAAAATATAATTTCCGCAATTGAGCGGAAAAGCTATTGTATGTACATGTCACGGAAAGTGCCCTCAACATGTTTGTACACATGATATTCAGTAACATTTTAGTGAAAATTAGAGGGTAAATAATGTATGGATTGCAATGATCAAAGAAAGCACTTTTGCAAGTTTATTACTACGCGTAAAAACCCCCAGTGCACTCAAGCGATATACAGCCTATATTTGTTCGGATCCTTCCATACGACTAGTCTATGTTATAGATCATGGAGAAAGCCATGATCTATTTGAGCAGATCCGCTGATTAATTATGCAAGACAACCGCATCTTGACCTCTAGATTTCGACCAATCAGCAGGCGCTTTCAATATCGGGTCTTCAGTCATTCACCGTTGTCATGTCATAAACATGGATAAAAAAACCCCTATAGACACAGCAACAAAGGCTGTAGTCACGCTCTCTGTATTATGTTACGCAACACGCGCCTGGCTGCTGTTGTATTACAAAACACTGCATTCGCATTGACCAATCACAGTTTTAGTCCTGATTTGGGAATGAAATTATTTTTTTTATACTAAGGAGTAAGGAAATTATGACACCGGCACTTGCGGATATGAGAAACATTTCAACTTTGTATACAGCGTGTGTCAATAAAAACGCAGGATTCAAAGCGATTTTTTTCTGAGAAAATTATGCTACTGGTGTGCCTAATTTGATAAGGATTTGATTGTCCATAATTTCATCTTTGACAAGATTTTTGTTTGGTGGAATTTGGACTTTTAGTTCAAAAGTTATGACAAGTTTTGTGAAGCCCTTCTGAAGCGGGTTGGTCTGATTCAATGACCTTAACACAACGACCAGTTATGTACAATGCAGGTATGCATTGAAGACAATTAAACCAGAACAAAACTTTCTTTGAAACAACTGATGATAAGTATCACTTAAATTTAATAACTGGACTATCATTGTTTCAAAGCATCATGAATTATTGACTAATAACATTGATTGTGGACTAAAGGATTATGTAAGCCTAATCCTGCCACACATGTCCTTCTTTGTGATCCACAAATACTTTCACCTGTACTGAATTCAAACCTTTCATTAGGTATGTGTGATTTCACAAATCAGACCAGCTTGGAATTTATAACCCTTCTTCAATGTACTCTATCTCTGGACAGGATTGTCCAAATGAGATGGGATAAAAAGCATAGTGAAGAGAAGGAAAGATACTTTGAAAAGAGGGTTAACATTATGATGAATAGGGGTGGTTTGTATTCTTAATATTTTTGATACTAATCCTGCGTTTTTATTGACACACGCTGTAGAACACAAGGATATACGACTGTACCAAGGCTAGCCTTGTCAGCTTTTTGGAATCCGAATACAGACTTCGATTACTTCTCCAACCGTCCGAGTATTCGGTGTCGAAAGGCAACACCAAAACGGCCACGGACACCGCCTCCAACACTGCCATCAAGAGTTATTTAATTCTCTCCCACAAGCCGATGGTTTCTCGTGGATACAGATTTGATGTCCTGCACTATAAATCACATTGGCTCCAGGATTTCCGTCGGCAACATGTGAAATAATATACACTCATCCTTGGTTGGATGAGTTCAAAAATGCATTCACGGGTTATTTAATTTTCCAGAGAGGGGTTATTATTTTCCGAACAGAACACTCTGTCGACGGAATGCTTAGAGTGAGAAACGGGAAGGGAAATGGTGACGATGATTTGTTGCAACAATTCAATGTTCAAGACAGGTTGCATCAAAAGGCAATCTAAAAATAGCGGGCTAAAAGATTTTCCGTTATGCGAGTTATCAGATTTTCATTGATACCATAGTTGCAAACCTACATTCTTGGATGACCAGACACCTTTGATTTCGTAATTTGAAGGTAAAATCTATCTTATGTCTAATCGGGCTTCTTCTGAGCAGTGAGATGAGCTGTCCAAATATTTGGTAAAGTGCTTGAAACTTCCAAAATTACCGTTCGAATGCTTGGGTCTAAGACATGACCAAATACTTTCATGTTAGTGTCACCTTAAATGAATTTTATTTCACATGAACTGAAAATGCTCAGAAAAATTCTTCATCACACAAACAATAAGACAACATCTCCTATTGGCATGCCAATCATTAAATAAAAAACAAACGACAATAATTAATAATGCACGACCGAATCGTCTTAAGCGTAGCTTTAGACTTTATTATTTTTTATTCCATTTCATTCCAATTCCATTTTGAAATGCCTTTAACAGTAAGTATCCTTCTGGGTTATTCGGTCAAATTTTCAGCAACATTAAACGGTAATTCACCCTGCCTATTTTTATGACTAATTAAAAAAAAGAAAACACCAAATTGCACTTTAGCTACCCAAGCATCAAATTAACAATTACATTTGAATATCCTACATATCCTTTTTCTATACACAATCTTTATAATAATTATACCACAGTTTGCTATTTTTATGTCTCAATATATTACCAGCAGTGGTTAAGTACACACACATTTACAATTGCACAATATTATGAAGAATAAATGAATAGTAATGTTTCACTATAACAGATCACATGCACGGACGATAACCCGCAATGACGAAAACCAAACTGGCGCCAAAAGATGACAGATGCCACCGACAGTTTTATACAAGCACATTAATCCCAATTTCATTTAACTTAGTGAGACTCGTTCCATCTCGCTAAGTCTCGAACCGCGCCTAGATATTAAAAATGTACCACCCATTTAATGTTACCGTCAGAAAGAATAGGCTATACATAATAACTAAGGGATCTTCTCAAAAGTGTTGAATGCTGAACCAATAGAGCCTGTAAGTACGCCATTTTGTCTTTGAGCTTCCGGACCCCTCCGTGACCCCTTCTATGGGCATTTTATACGCGGGGTTGCCCTTTCTCTTGCAATAATTTTGACAGAATGATTTCTAACCCCCGAGAATCATTCATGTTGGAATGTTATCTTGCCATTCCACAAGAAAAAAAATGATGAGAAATCAGTTGGAGATGGGTAAAAACGAATTTTATTTACGACCTTTCACATCCTGATTTTCGTACCTAGGTCTCCTTGTTCGATCACGTTTGTTTCACATCGCGAACATGCTTGAAAACGAAAACGATAACGAAGCGAAGATTTACCTATACACCTAAATCCGATGGATTCTAGATTTAGTCGGGCTTGCTTGAATAAACCAAAAAGACATTTTAGTCTCCTATTTTACTTTCAGTTTTTACCCAGTGACCGCCACAACATTATTTCGTAAATTTTCATCTTTGAACGAGTGCCCTGGGTTCCACCAGTCCACATGTATTTTAGATTTTCGGAAGTGAGAGGTCAATTTTTGGCACGATATTTCTCTTTCACGTCATGCGATTTTTCAGTTTCCATAAATGGAGTGGCTAGTAACAATTTTACAAAGGCCTTTTCCGAGGGTGATTTTCTTTTATAAATTTCTTTAAAAACTCCAACTGTAAAAACTCCAAAAATAATGTTAAAAACTCCGATTTTTGCACGCTTATTTTCCTATTCGAGGATTCCGGAAGCGCGCCACCAGGGGTCAACTTTCAGGCTCTATTACATTTTCATGTTAATGTCGGACATCCGCACTATAGCTTCGTTGTAACGTTTCTAGTATCTCTGTTATGGGCGGGGCACATGTGACCTCCAGTCCCTTGTTCGAAACCATTCAGCAGAACACACATTATACAACATAAGAGACGGACCGCCGTCAGAATAAACAACTTCAATAGCTGATTAAAAACAAACTAAACCATCAGGCATAATAGCCTCACTAGAAAAACAATGAAATGCACGGAGAAAGGTAGAATTTTTGAACAGACAGAAATCAGTAGGCTTATACATGTACTTAATAAAAACATAGTTTCTTGTTTGTTTCTACTGCAATAACCTCCCTCTTTTTTTCAAAGATAAATCATCAAAAACTGATGACAGATGTACAATTTGAATATTGCATTGAAACGAGTGACATTTGACTCGGTTCAGAAAATAGTACAGTCTAGCGAGCACAGCTGGGGGAAATCGTGTCACCTTATTTATATGTAAATAAGGTGTACGTAAGCTTAAGCAATTGAGGATTTGCACCCACGTGGCATTATCACGACTGTGGAAAACGGTGCAAGATCCGCCATTTTGGACTTCTGGCGTGCTTGATCGACCGAAAAGTACATGTAAACTGCTTGCGTAACATGTATGTTCTGCGGTATTTGTCATGGACAATATCCGATTTCCTCCACATAAAAGTCATTGGTTAATCAAACAATATTTGAACAGAAAATGAAAGATGATGAAACAAGCTTGTGATGTCTGTCTGAAACGGTTTTTTTTTTTAAAGTTATTTTTCAGTAACTATTTCCATAAATGGTTAGAGAGTTCTGACATGAACACAAACAAAGCTTCAAAAGTGACCATTACAATTCGCCGTGAAAATCAGCATATATTTTCCAGTATGCATACTGAATAGTGGTCATTTTTGAAGAGCACCCCCATTTGGGGTGTCCAGAGAAAAAAGTCTACATTTCGGCGTGGATTTGCGGTTGCCTCCCCCGACATAAAAAGCTGGATACGCCACTGCCAATATGGCAGGCGTGTGGATGACCTGTGACGTCACGTGAGATTCCTCAATTATAATGCATCTTTGGTTATAAACATTATGTTACGATCGAAAAACAAACCATTTTTGTGTGGCCATATACATGTCAGTTACTGACAAGCACAGCTAACCATTCTTTTTCATGCTTCTTCCACATATTCTATATACTTAAAAAACAACCCATATTTCAATGGACAGTACAACTACAAAGTACATTAAAGTCGGCGTCACGTGCCCACAACACCAACTTTGTAGACAATTGTAACCTGGTCCATATAATGCTCTCCCCAGCCACACTCAGTCTGCTTTATACATATTCAAAACACACATTTTCTGCGAAAAAAACCTCTTAAAATGAACTATAATTTTAAACCTTGTAGTAGGCCTTCCCCTTCACACTCATCGAACGTTTCTACCATAAAAACCAATCTTACTGCATGAAGCCATCGGTGATTTATCGAAGTTCACGTGAGACAGGTATAGTAGAGATGTTGATAAGATTAAAGATGCTCCATCGCGACATGGTTTGAAAGGATAATCCCCGCCCGTATCTCATCCAATTTTAGGTCAAATAAATTTGCGGCAATTTCGCAGATTAGAACCTCGGCACGCACGGCCGGTGGAATATCGCGGGGTGGACCGAGGCGATAATATCTGTGCCGCGAAGTAACTAGGATTTGTTAACCGTTTGATTGCCAGCATCAATCTCAGTATCTTCCCCCGTCTGAAGAAAAATTGAATCATCACTCAACATTTTTTCCACATGGGTATGAATTATTAACATGGACGTCTCGAGGAAGACCTCGACAAAGGCTTCACACGGAAGGCTTAGAATTAAAGTTAGCGAAATAAACATTTCCCCCCAAATAAATAACAAATCGTGGACAAATGTTTTGGGGTAAATTGCAGCTGTAAACTGAACTTCAATAGAACTGAGATACTTTTTACAAGTCAGTAGATGCTTTTCGGTAAACTAAAGGCCTGTGCAATCATTATCCAACCACACGACCAGGATTTATTTATTCCATTAAAAGCAAACCTAATTTCAAAGTACAGGCGACGTCATCATTACGTCACGCCGACTTGTCGGTGTTCATGTCTCTCTTTCGGCGTCTTCCTAACGTCTGCAGGCCGCGGCACATCCATATCCAGTTGTCCAACGCTTGGGTGAGCTCCTGCTGGCACATGTTGTCGAAGTTTGCCATCGTACCCGGGGCCAACTGGCGCATTTGGTCCATTATTTCCCTCAACTCCTCGTCGCTGTAAGAGTTCGGAATGACCACAGTGTCGTCATCCAGGATATCGCGGGCGATGTCGGACAACCTGTCAAGATGCTTACGCCATATGTGTGTAACGGTGGGCTCGTGGTTACTGGTGCACACGCCCATAGATGGTGCTATCTGGTAGGCGAGAACACAAGCAACTAGACACACCAAGAGTGGGTGAATCGGCCACAGGGAACCACGCCCACTCAACCGTCGATGAGATGTGCTCCCGCATGTTACTCTGCCGGCCATAGTCGTCGAACTGGTTTCGGGGACACTGCCGAGAAAAATAAAGCAAAAAAACAAGAAAGAATATCATTGATGCTTGTACAGAATCCATGCACCACGAGGCGTGACAGTTACGGAATCACGCTGTTTCATTACAGAATCCGGTGTCATAATATAGACTTGGTTCCCTGTGAAATTAGTCCGGTATGGACTCCGCAGCCTCACGCGTCTGTTCGTGTTCGAATACACTGTGACGTAATTGCAATACGCAATTCGGTCAAGGAGTGTGGAGTCCATCTTTATTTCATAGCACACCTGAACTATCTCTTGTTATGACAGCCACAGAAGGCGTATAGCAATAGTAGACACGCGCGAAAACCTCTTCGGAGGAACCAAGAGCACACACAATCGTTGTTTTTGCGGTACATCAAATTCAGTGTGGAGGCCATGAGCAGTGCCTCCGCTAAAGGGGGGGGGGGGGTGACACCCCCATTCAACAAATCTGTCGGCAAATCAGTAATTGTTGTCGGCAAATTTGTAAAATTGAGGGCCTTTTATATGTTATTTTACTGTTGTCGGCAAATTTGGAAATCTAAGGACCCTTTTTTTTGTTGGCTTGTCGAATGTTTTGTACGCAAACTTGTCGGCAAATTTGGCCCGACATCCCCATTGAAAATGTTCGAGCGATGCCACTGGCCATCAGGGGATAGGAAACGTGGGTATTCTGGAAACCAATATAATATCACAGTGAAATTCTCGTCTCATTCTACCATCTCTCTCAAATCATGTCTGGTATTTCTACAATGCCTATTTTTAGTCGGCCCAATTTTTATGTTATGGAATTGTAATTTTGTGATATTCCTCCCACGCTGCCATTTCGAAGATCGGCCGCTACTCTGATTTTTTGGAAAGAAGAGCGCTGTTGACGAAATCGAGTTTCGTCATCAAAAGACTGTGCAGGGTTTTTCACTGTCTTCTCGAAAAAAGGTGTAATATATAGCCTATCCACTTAGTGGCGTTGTTATTGGAAAAGATTACAATGCGTGAAAAGCAATCAATGCTGGAATTATGCCTTAAAGTATAAATGAACCAGTCAGGTTGGTGCAGAGCTGCTTTCCCCGCCTACTCCCTCCCTCTGTGACCAAGCTGACGTGGATTGGGTTTTCAGTACCTGCCTGATTTCACTGTTTTTTTGGAGTATAATTCCCCCAACTCTTAATCTGAACATGGCTCCATCATCTCTCCATAGTTCTCCTCATTGAGGAATCTTTGGTTCCATTGATAAAGAACATTTGAAATAATAATTCTCGTGCATTCCCTCACATATTTCCGTACATAAGTTACTTAACTGCACACGCTCGGTAAAAAATAAACCAGTTGACCGTGACTACTCGAAAAGGACAACCCAACAAGCTACAGCAAGAATCAGTGTTGCTATCCGTGTGAATATCCTATACCAAACTGATTAACTGACAAATATACACGCCAAGTGATTAATTAATGTCATCAATGTTTTATGTTATGATTTATGCACAAGCCAATATTTGTTTCTGTCGCGTATAGGTCATTACGAATGGATGTATATAGGCGCATCAAGGTCATTTTTTATGGGGGAGGGTAAACATTTCTTGAAAAGGGCACTCGCACATCCGTGCTGAAAATGTAGACAGGTGTTTTCTACGGACACCTGGCCTCCGTAAAATAAAATAGGGGGGCATCTTTCAATGAGGGCGTAGTTCAAAACGGACGATCATACACACTATTGGACAATATTTGATGTTTTTCTCAAGGAGGCACACGCGTGAAATTCCCAAAAAGGAACTCGTTACAGCGGCTATAGAGTGACCAAAGGCACTAATCTTTTTTTTGTAAAAAAGACACTTATTCAAAACAAACAAACAAACAAACACCCCAACACCCCAACAAACAAACAAACAAACAAAAACAGGGGAATTGTTAACAAAGAGGGCTCTTTAAAAATTGGGGGTATAAACAATTGCGAAAAAGAGCTCTTTAATGGAAAAGGGCAGTCCTTACAAAATATTGGGGGGGGGGGGCATAACCCCTTACACCCCAGCTGGCTAGGCCACGGATGTATTCATGTAGTCATGTAGTCGCCCACAAAATAATTTGTTTTTTTGGTTTGGTTTTTTTGGTCGCGTTATCATACCACGTGCCTGGGTTAGTAATACATGTTTTTATCAGACAAATTTAAATTCAGTCGCCAAAGACTGCTTTGCGACTGCACTGAGTTATTTAAAGGTATAGTCCATCATTTGTAATGTGTGCATTTTGTTCGTTTGAAGCAACAAAAGTGCTCAAGATCTAAAGAAGGATGCTGAACAACTAACCTGATGAAGTTTCATCTCAGCTTTTAGGATTTAGAGCAAGTCTCCACGCTGCTATTAGAATTCCTGGAGGCTTACACTAGCTTGGTATTGCAAATATCAAACAACGAATGCCCCCTCCGGAAAATGATCCGCAAGTGCCCCCATGTAAATGGAACACAGCTATCGTCACTACTTTATTTTGCGGGAAAAATCAATATAACATTCGAGGAAATTTCGAGTCCGTAAGCCGAGTGTTGCATCATTTCCCCCTGTGTTTAATAACAGTCATTATGTCACCTTCTGTTCAGATGATGTCCCGAAAATTATCGTAACGGTCCGTTGATGACAGAGACAATTTTCCACCTCATGCATGTCTTTCCTCGTAATATAGGGAGTTTACGTACAGGCAAGTATAAGTAATGTACGCCCACAGAGAGTCATTGAACACCATACATTACGGGGCAACAATTTATTAACGGAGTCCAACAACATGAGTACCGTTAAGTGAACCTACCCACTGCCTTAAGTAATACTTTCCCTTAATTTAAAAAAAAAATCTTTGAATAATTTTTTTTTTAATGTCCTGATATTTCAGACTTAACAAGGCCTTCTACAGAGGCAAATATATTCTTTAATGTAATAGCTATTGTGACTGACACAAAACAGTTTTTGTTTCGTAAGTCCATTATTGTTTTTTTTTTATATGGCGAGTGCTTATACTAAGTCAGTGCACCAAAACAAATACAGTAATACATAGGGATGTATGTGAATTGTTTTCGTTTTGCTGAAAGAACCCTTACCTCTTTTGTGATCCGTGGACAGAACTTTAAAACGGTGTTTGTGTTTAAAATTCCCTAACTTGATAAGTACATGAGTGATTTGAATGATTCTTGTACTAAAAGAAAGCTTATTAATTGGGCTTTCATATCCTAGGTTTTTAAGTGTTGCCTGCAGAACTTCATTAAAAAAATTGTCCAGATATTTGGGTTTCCCTTTTTGTTAAACTCACCAGTTACTAATTATATACTGTGTGATCTTACCGAACCCTATCAAAGTATTGATCCAAAATATGTTCCTTTGTCTAGAGTACAACGCCAAAGAATTTCCTTGGTAAGTGGCGCTCCTTGATTCCTTGGTATACAATAACACATTTTAATGCCCCTTCTGTGTATGAGCCACTCTTAATGAGAGAAGCAATTTAATAATAATGATATTAATAATAATAATTACCCTGGATGGGACATTTGGGAGACATCCCCATAGACTTGTGCACAACATTTTTCAAACTTAACTGTGCCGTAACCCAATATTCCCTTGTCCTTTTCCCACGAATTTCGGTATGTTTACTAATTAGACCACGAGCAACAAATATAACTTAACCCTAAAGGGGCCGGGTTATTTTGACCATCTCTCAGCCGGGGGGGGGGGGCGGATTCCGCCCCCCCCTAAGATCTCGGCCATCGAGTGACGAAAAATTTTGAAACTCGGCACATGCATAGAACAACTCTTCCTAAACACACCCAAGAAATTTCATGACTATAGGTCAAAGGGTTTTGGAATTATGGCTAATTAATTATTCATATGTATGAATGGCAATTCTGCTCTGTGTACACGACGTATATGCGAAAATTCAGTTTTCACGGCGCGTAGCGCCGGAAAATTTTTCGCTACGCGGCAACCCGTGGTCCGATTTTTATGTTTTTGGTATTAAAAGATGCGCAAAGCTCGAGGCTAAAAAGTCATAACAGCTCGGGTCGCGAAATTTTTTTTTTAGAGGCTATCACGGAAAATGTTGAGGGGGGGGCGGATTCCGCCCCCCGGCCCCTTTAGGGTTAATTGCGACAAAAATTGTGCCTCTAAAGGGGGCTGTGACATTAGGGAGACATGAAAATGTGACATTTGGGAGACATAAAAATGTCTCCCTAATGATCGATGTCTCCCATCGTGCGAAGAAATTACGATAACGTGTCCCTTAATGGTACCATTACACGTATAATTATAATAATAATGTGCTTATACATGTATAGCGCTTTATACCAACGGTCTCAAAGTGCTTTACATTTATTACCCCTGTTCATCAGGCTACGAGACCAGTTATTGCAGCAGCTCGAGATCAGCGCATTCTGGTCTCTACCTTCACAGGTACCCATGGGTGGAGGGAGGCAATTATAGTAAAGTGTCTTGCCCAAGAACACAAGCACCATGTTCCCCGTCAGGGTTCGAACCCACGTTCCACGGCACGTGAGTCGAACACCGTAACCATGAGACCACAGCGCTCCACATTAGTATAGATTGGTATTATAAGGCTTGCTCATAAATTCCGCCAGTAGGTATTGCTGCAAAATTGTTGCAATTTGCAAAGTAGACAGCAACAGTTTTTCTATCTACCCCAAGGGGTTTTGTTCTGGCCAATTTGTATGGTGATTGCGTGATTTGCGTCCAGGTTTCATACCAAATAAAAATGAGCTCGAAGCCGTTTGCCTAATTTACTTTATTTTTTTTGGAGACAAATATTAATCAAGGTTATGGGAACGGTCTCGAATCCATGAATTCTTATCAACGTGTGGAATATGCTGCGCTTCCGCACCAGATCACAGTGTTGGATTGAACAGGTTGAATATCTTTGGAATTGTTTTTAATTATAATAAAGTTTTTTTTTGGGGGGGAGGGGTGGACTGAGCTTATCCTTCAATGCAAAGGTGACGTCCAATCTTGATAAAATCGAGGTTTCAGGAGAAATACCATTGAAATTATTAATATTTTTTATATTTGAGTTGATTTGATCTGAGGTAGTTGCGTTTTACGATAAACTATACCATAAACCATTGAAAAATGTTTTATATCTAAACTGCAGCTAGAAACTAAAAGTAATGATATATTTCATAAAAAGAGTGCAACTCGTCTTCACGAGAAAAGAATAAGATATTCATGTACGATACAAATTGTGTTTGTCACATAAATTACACACAGCACCAATACAAAAACGTTGTTTCTTACACGTCCGCAGGAGGCGACCACTGTGCGCCTGGAAACACAACTAGCACTGAACAACTCGAGTTTTCGGGACAAAATAATTTGTGACCCCCGAAATTCGTTCTCGCGTGGTACTCGCAGGAATAACACAAAACGCCCAGCTTTTAAAGGATGGTTTGTGGACATTTCTATTTTACATTTAAATGCTCTTTCCATTTAATATCATTTCGTTTAAAACGCGTTTTGTTGCCCAATTGGGCGTATTCCAGGCTGTACTGTCCCTTTAAAGAGTTGTCCCGTTTATCTAGTGACATGTTAATTTCTGGTAGATATAGCGCAAAAAGTACGGTCTCCCATAAGATCAGTGCCTGCATTTAAGTCGCACTTTATATTCACATTTAAAAAAGTAAATGCGCCATTACGAGGTCGTCATGTGAAGATGCACGTTCGTTCCCGATTCCTTACATTTTTTTTCAACCGACAGTGATTCCCAATGGGTACAGTGCATTCCACCACGGGTATAAATGCAGGTCGAATAAGGACGAGCTAAATCCCTACGAAGATATTCACGCGCACTTTGATATGGAACGTCGAAGGGGCCTTCAATAGTTTATATCACTCCATTCGTCAGACTCATTTTTCCATTCAGCAAACTCATCAGCCCATTCGCCAATTTCATCATTGTTTTGCTACGAATTCCTCATTCTGCAAATTTCATTATGCAAATTCACC
Source organism: Patiria pectinifera (assembly GCA_029964075.1). Classification (NCBI taxonomy): domain Eukaryota; kingdom Metazoa; phylum Echinodermata; class Asteroidea; order Valvatida; family Asterinidae; genus Patiria; species Patiria pectinifera. Next base: position 19,891,975 of record CM057143.1, on the reverse strand, counting down.
ATTCTTTTTGGCCATTTTTTTCATTCCAATTGGGAATTTTATCGCCTCATTGTGAATTATTGCATTCTGCAAATACACCTTCTCATTCGGCGATTTTATCATTTCATTCGTTAAATTTATCATTCCATTCGGCAAATTCATCATTCCATTCGGCAATTTATCATTCCATTCGGCAATTTCATCACTTCATTCGGCGAGTTCATCCACATGAATTCGCCGAATGAAATGGTGAACTCGCCAAATGAACACGATGATTTCGCGGAATGCAATAAAATAATGATTTCGGCAAATGAAATACTGATGTTGCCGAATGAAATGGCGAATTCGCAGAGCAAAATGATAAAATTGACAAACGAAATAATTATTTTGCCGAAAGGAGTGATGAATTTGCCGAACAGAATGATCAATCTGACGAATTAGAATGTTAGTGAACTATCGAAGGCAGCTTTGGCGTTCCATACTTTGAAGCATTGGCAGATCTGCTTGTGAAACAGATTCGCATAAATGCTTTGCACGATTTACACATTGCAAAGTGCTTTTTTGTAATTTAGAAAATGGATATGTCACTTTTACTCAAGCATTTACGGAGCTCTGGAGGTGCCATCCAAGATGTTGAGATGCTGAGATAACTTTTGCCTTACACGAAACATGTCCACATACATCTTGCACGTAACATGTAAACATCTTAAGATACTTTATCACGGGATGATGACATCGTAAAAATAGGATGTCGACATCCTCAGATTTATTAAGGGATAACGACATCCAAAAGAGTAGGATGTCGACAACCTGAGAAATTCATCACGGGATGACGACATCCTGAAAGTATAGGATTGCTTTCTCATAACCCACTAAACAGCATTCAAAGTGTCGACCAGGATGTCGACATTGGGAATTAATCACCTTCGGATGCCAACATTCCATTTTAAAATGAAATAATCTCTTGACAACTTACCTCGGGATGTCGACATCCTACTTTCAGGATGTCGTCATTCCGTGAAATATATATAGCCCTATTGTCTCACGATGTCGGAACCCTACTTTCGGATTATTGTGCCATCCTGTGATACAGTAATCGAGGATGCCAGCATCCCTCTTAAAATGTGACGTCACCCCGTGACAATTTGTCTCAAGATGTCGACAGTTTGCGTGTAACATAATGTGATCCCGTGATAAATTATGTCAGGATCTTAACATCTTGGATGGCACCTCTAGAGCTCCGTGAGCTTTTCATTTTCATATTTCTTAGTTCTCTTTATTTCAAAATTCCTCTCAATATTTTGGTAACAAAAAGACAGTGTCAACAGCCATTAACGCAGAGCCGACATTAGGTAGTTGGGAATTATCACTGCACTGCATGATATCAACTGCCCAGGAAGATATTCCATAATTTCATGCGAACATCTTGTTTGGAGAAACCTAAATTATTTGTTCGAAAAATTCAAAATCCAAACAGCTTGTGGGCAGAAACGATCATTCTTGGATACCAGTGACAATTCGCAAAAAAAATTGCCGTAAATACAACGAATGCCTAACATCTACTGTGGTTTGAAGATGAGCAGCAAACGTGTCGAAGTAATGTTTTTCAGACATTACATACATCGGCAGATCAATTGTTCGTACTTGTGAAAAACATCAGTTACTCTTATTTAACAGTGAATGATGCTTTTCATTAATACGGAAAATGAGCTCCATCCGTATAAGTTAAAATAAAAACTGTGCAAATGCAGTGGACAGTTAACCAATCACAAGACATTACTTTCTTCAAACGAATAAATGAATGGTTAATATTACCAAGCATAATGATGGCAATTCAACAGTAGAGGCAGATGAAACAGATTTCTTTTGCAAGTGAATTGATGGGAATGGAAGGATTTTAAGTCTTTCAAAAACTCACCTGAAAATTCCTGAATCTTTTTTTTTCGACGAGGTGTCACGGAATTGGATTCTTGGTGCGACAAGACAGTCGATAGAAGACTCGTCGTGTTTAGTTGTCAATCGATGAGCGAGCGGAAGACTGCCCCAAACTGTCTCCCGGTGTGCACTTCATAAGCAACGTCACACTATCCTTCGAATCTCCGCTCCCCTTTCTGTCGCCAAGTGTGCGGATTTGTTCGTCGCTAATCCTTACAGATAGGCAGAGTGCGGCCTGCTCTATTCTGATTTACAAACTATTGTCCAGAGATGCCGTTGGCTGCGTAGCAAGGTGAGGCTAGTCAACCACCCGAGGATATATATGAAGCCAAAAAAAAGTTCGCGGTGGGCGATGCCTACATTTGGTGTGAAGTTTTAGTTAAAGCTCGCACGAGCTCGCACCTCAACCCTTGTTTTTAGAAATTTGAAATGAACCATTCTCAGCGTTTCCGTTTTGATCACCTCGTACGCTGTGAGTACCCGTATCGTATGAAGGCTCAAGTAGCCAAGGATATTGATGGAAAGTACCCTCGATACTCCCGCCAAGGTCTCTTATGGGCGGAAACCAAGACAGATGTTGAATTTACGCGGGAAACGCAGACGGGCGCGTACGTGACAACGGGTAAGCCAACCTTCCAATCTGACGTAAAAATCTGTCGTCATGCGCGTCCCTTGAGTCTTGATGGTTCTGAAAAAAAAATGCCCCTTGGTTTTTTGACACGTTTAGGTAAAACCAGGAGTTAAGAAAAATACTGTGTCCACTGTGTAGCCGCATAACAAATATCAAACTCGACTACGAGGCGTCAGCATAACAGTTATTAAGCAAGACATCGACTTTTACCAGACCACAACCGTATTGCCTTTGTTTATTTGGTTGTTTTTTTTTCCAAATCGATTCGGACTCTGATACCGAATCTTGAAATTATCTCTTGGTGCCGCTGGGCTTCGTCACCATCACTGTGTGGGATGGGCGGGAAATTATCTCAACGACAATTTGTCTAGCCAGGGTTCGCTTGGGATTGTAACCGGCCCACTAAGCCAATTTCAATCCCTGAGCTGTCGCATGACGTACGTGCGCAACGACCACTCACCTAAAATATTCCTTCAATAATAACTTCAAGTGGCAGGCAAGGGTTTCGTGTCCCCTTTTTGACACAGTTGTGTGTGTATAGCATATGTTCAACTGGATAAAAAAAATGATTGGTTTATAAAAATGACAAACAGGTGTCTGGATGAAATGATCTGAAATCGCTGCAACAGGTTACCTTGCCTCCGAAAACAATATGTAGGGAATATACAACATATCCAAACATAAAAATACAAAACTACTAAATTATTATGAAATACCATACTGGACTGTTAGTGAATGACTGTCTAAAGCATCCTGTAAAATCATGGCACCTGGTGTGCTGACATTTTCAAGAAAAGTGGTATTTTTAATGTTTTTTGGGGGGCAAATACTGCCATACCATATTCAGTTAGTCTGAATTTCTTTGTTTGCAATCAAGAAATTCTTTCTTTCTGAAAGAGGGGTTTCAGCTCCATGATAAGGGCAATGTAATACCATCCGGTCATGTAATGAAATCATCAAAATTTTGTGATATGCTGACCGTCTCAAAAAGCTAACAAAATAATAAATATATATCAAACAAAAAGTTGTTTAAGAAGGGAAATATCTTAGTAGCAATTATACCTTTCACATTGACTTTTCAGCTGTTTGTGTTTCGATGGTCATGATATCTGAGCAGGAAATTCGTATAAATGGTGTCTTTTCAACTGACTACTTCAAGCCTTGAAATCGCAATCAACTACTTCCTGATTAGTTGTCAATATTTTTGTCGTCTGTCGTTTGTCTTGTCGAAGGAGACATGATGGCATCTCCCGTAAATTTTCACACAGACTTAGAATATGTTAGTACATATCTACGAATAGTTGCAAATAGTTTATTGGTGAACGTGGCTGAAATATGGTAGCATATTTTCGTGCAAATTGTAAGTTTACGAATATTTCTTGGGGCACAGCATTTGCTCAGCCGCGTTTGTAATAAAAGTGACGCCTTTTTATCACTGAATATGACTTTCCGATTGACTTTCAGAGTATATCTAATAAGCAGCACATTTTATTTGGTTGTGCAATGCAAGAGCAGTCTCTTTTGGGACATTTCTTTAAAGAAATATGCATTTCTTTATTCGGGCATGAAAAAGTTCTCATTTTAATCTAAAGAGTTTGCTTCCGCGTTAGGTCGGGATGTAATGCATGCATGAAAAGTGAAGGATCCTCGAAAATGAGAAAAACAAATCCTCCTAAAAAGGCGCCATGGGAATACTTCAGAAATTTTAGAAGGGGAGCTGCAAACTTGAGGACTGTCGCCAAGGACGAGGTTCATCACGTGGTTGACGACCACGTGACTAGTACGACATCCACCCTTATGGTATGGCACGCCAACCATAGTCAGCTCAGACGTGACGTCATCGAACGCAAGTCGCATCCCCCAGCCAATCAGCATGCTCGAAGAGTAACACTGCGGACGTCAGTTTGGTCAAAGGAATCCACATAGACAGACCTGAGAGGGATATCATTTGAGCTGTCTGGTCGAATGAAAATCAATGATGTTTTATTCTCAATAAAGCAGCCCGCTAGTGACGTGTTGCTTCTCGGATGGAATGGGTACAGAACAGAAGGGACGGTTTGCAAACCAAGGTTTCGTCCCCAGCTGTGGCTCGAAAATACAAATATACAAGCCTTTAGGATACTCTAACATTAGGCCTCTTATTAGTACGTTTGGATGATTTGTAGGACCCCATACCGATACTGACTCGCCCATGTATTAAGGACTTGAAATTATAAGTACGAAATGAGCCTGAAGCCGAAGTATAGGAGACGGCGACGGCGTTTCATTAACACGTAATCACATGAACATTTATCCACCTCCCGGCTTTTTTTGCTGTGTATAGATTTTGTTAGGTATAATTTGCTATTTGTACGTATGCGCCGTGACTTAAAACAAGTCTTTTCTTAGCTTTGTTAGTAATATACCTAAATAGCCGCAGATTGACGACGAGCTTCCAGCAAGAACATGATACTTCTAGGCTATTCATGTAAGAGCTATGACGTCTGCAGTTTTCCATTCGTGGAAATATTCCAACTCTCCTACTGTCTTGATGGACGTCATAAGGCCCTATACAGATTTGGAAAACGAAAAAAGAAACAATTGTAATTGCCGTATCATCATCAGACGGTACACAAAAATGATGTGAAATATGGTAAGACATCCTGAAGATGATACTTGAATGGAATCCTGTCTTTACAACACCCACGTAGTGGGCACCTTATGTCAAAAAGGCACCTTTATAAGCAATGGCCAGCGTTTGTGAAGGTGTAAAAAGCATTCATCAATTAGCCTTTTTTTGAGATATGAAGCATCATTTTCAATAAGTCGTTATTTGGAATGGTAAATGTGCATGGGTAAATACAACAGGGTATTATTAGAACCTCTCCAATTGACTGCCTTTCTACCGTGTCCACTATTTGGTCCACTAACTGAAAGAAATTACCCGCGTCGTAAATTCCCATTCTAAGACGAGCTGAGAGGCGAACTAATCTTCCTCGCCCGAGTCTCTGATCCGCTCCATGTCAGCAACCGGCAAGTTATTTGTAAGACGAAACGGGCGGAGAGCGTCTCCACGTAGACTGCCTCGTTAAGGGAGCAATTATTGATGAAACGGACCTCCTTGCCACGGATTTCTTTTCTTCAAAACAACAAGCTCGTCTAAGGGTGCAACTTGAACCAAATATTATCACTTGCTGATGCGCGATAATGCGCGCAGGCGAAGGGGGCGACGATTTATGGCCGATTTTTAAAAGCCAAGTAGAGACCTGTCAAAAGATTGATTGGTCGAAGGCGCAAGCAGCTTAGGATTTGGGTTCAGGTGTGTGGGCAAAGCCAGCACCAGAAAGCTCCCACAATGCCTCAATGCCGACTGAAGTGGTCACGTGGCTCACGAATGTCGACAATTTTGTGATCGTACAAGGTAAACATTACAAATCGAGGAGTGTCCCACTATTCGTAATAAGCTACACAAGATGACGTTTTCCCCCATGATCGCACAAAATTGAAAAGATTCGACATGCGAAGCATTCCATTAGTTCAATGTTCAATTGAAAAGGTTTTTCTATAAATCATTTCCAAACGATCCGTACTTTTTCATTATTAAATTATAGACCACGTCTGAATTCTTCAGAGCTGCACTGAGCAGCCGATTTAACCTTACGCAATGGCGCAACTCCGCTTGCGCCACAATTTATTGCGTTAGCTGCGCAACATTTCACGCTGCGCATCATTTCACTTACGACACATTTCACAAAAGTCGGATAAGTGCGTATATAAGTCCGCGACTTGCGCAATAAATTATGGCGTAACTTGCGCAATCATTTAAAGTGGCGTAAGTTGTGGCGTAGCGACTGAAAATACATATTTTACCAGCAACTCGGCACTGTCGTAGAGCCCGTTATTGCACAACTTATCAAGGCTGACACGAGACACTCACAACTTTATGTTTGAAGTTTATGCATTTCTAATTTACTCGTAACATAATTTTTAGAGTTGCCGAGCGAGATCCGAAGAAAGTCGGACAAAATAATTTTCAAAAGGTGATCCAACGACTGTTTCGCGAACGAGCGAATTCACACACAAACAGCCGTCGTAAACATTTTTTTTATCCTCGTCGAAGAAAAACGTTGCGCAGCTACGCCAGTTTTCGTGAAATCGATCGCAAGTTTATTGCGCAGCTGCGCAACAAATTTGTTGCGTAAGTCTTACGCATAGCGCAAGATGAGCACTTTTTCGTGAAATCGGCCGCAGGAGGCAAAGTTTCAGGATAAAGTAGCTGATACAGTGTAGCAGTTACTTGTAACAAAAGCAAATCTCAATTTGGGAATTGTTCTGTGAGTGTACTTTGATCACGTGTCCGGATCCCTCTCACAAGCAAAATACAGATTGATCCTAAAGCGCCCTCACGAGACGAATGCACTTCCGTGCAAGGTCATAATTAAGGTGGTTTCCAAATCGGCTGTTTTGAAAAAGCAGATAGCTTCTTCTCATTACGTGCCTAAAATGTGTGAACTCTTAAAAGCCCTACATCGACGATTTTCTAAAATTTGAAATAAAAAATTAACAAGCCCCTCCATCAAATAAAACCAGGCCGAATGAACAACATCAACCTTATAAGTTCTCGCATGGTCCAAACAGTTACGTTGTCCACGCAAATAAACTCAACACATGGCTGAGCCGCCATTATCGCGCTTTTCAATCCTCAGTATACACTGTTGTAGACCTATCAACAACAACGCAATGGACACAAAGCGGACGCTGAAGACTGGAAACGCGTTAAACGAAAATCCAAGTCCCTTAAACAGACCCCGCTAAATCCACGAGGGGGCGCTATTACCTCAACCCGTTCAAGGCCGGACAGGCAACTGATTAGATCACACTGGTGAAGATGTACTTCATATAAAGTCTGTGTGCACTTATAGAGTATCGCAAAATTCAATCTACAAACCTAAAGCAGAGGTTTATGGCTGCGTGGTTGCATGGTGGGAGTCCCGAGCATAAAGTGTCCGAGAGTTTTGACACGACAACGGCAGAGGTCCGTATTAACATAATACATGTACCGCACGTATTTACAAATAATAGTCATCTATAGACTTGTTGACTATCTCGTGGGGTCAAGTTGTAAACAACGATTCCCTCCATAGTGCTGGGTTGTCGTTTTCACCTTGTCCTGAAAATAGAGTAAATTTGCAGATCAGAACCCACGATCCCCACTGCAATCTCCTTTATTTATCCACTTTACTCATGAAAAAAAGAATTAAAATCGAATCATCTTCCTTCCAGAGCAAAGACGATGGAGGTCGGTCACAAATAAACAAACCGAGGAGACACATAAATCCATCACAATTGATCCATATTCTCTCAACTTTTGGCGGACATGAAATTGCTCTGTTTGCGAGTATTGCTCGATTCATTCAGTGAATCACAGAGCCGCAATTAAATTGCTGTTTACATCCGCGAGTCGGCAAACCGACATCTGAAGATTGTTGCATGAGGGCACAGGATGGAACGGGTCCGGGAAAGGGCGGGTAAATAGCGTTTTAATTATGCTTGCCACAAGTCTGCGAGGAATGATGAAGTGATTTGGGGGGCGGGAGTATACAGGGCCGGACAGTCAAACAGACAGTGACCGAGTTGCACAAAAAAATACTAAAAAAAGATATGTCGCTCTCTCCATTTAACAAATTAACATAGGAATTAAAGTAGTGTGCCTAGGGCCTACGAAAATTCGGGGGCCTACCAAAAAAATGAGGGCCTACGAAACATACCACTGTGTGTGCCAACTTGCAACAGGCTTTTAGATTTACTTTGGGCTGGCTTGCTTAGTACAGCTTAGCATCAACATGAAATTAGTGCTGGTGCTTAGTGCGGAGTAGGGCCTACGGAACACTGGTGCCTATGCCTACGGAACAATTAATCCGGCCCTGTGAATACTGGCTAGTAATTGTGAAAATCTGCCTTAATTTGTATCCTAATATTGTTGTCTTAATAGAAATACCACAACATTCAGCTGTCCACCACTGATCCTTTCCCGATACGCATTGATGAATACCCTACAATGAACCAAATCAAACAGACAGAAATCACCATTCTCATTTCAGAAAATGACTCGATTTGTGTTATTCCTCATAACACAAAGCACAAATTTAATCTAACAGTGAAAATAATGTCTAACTCTTTGGCTCGAATAAAATCTTATTTGAATGTGAATGGATTTGTGTTATCTCTAGTTCTCAACCAGCTGAAAAGCCTCAAAGCATTTAATATTTCATGGACAGCTTTTAAAAATGGGTTCCTCCAGTAAAACATGCATAATTTGTGATAGCAATGATCAATTTCATTAATTTATTTTTCAGATGAGTGTAAGAAAATGCTCGTTAATAATGTGCTTCATTGGCGTGTCAAATTTAATTGCTTTTTAAGGGAAACAAAACCATTAATTCGAGTCCTTTTTTTTTTGCTCATACATCCTGCATATTACTTACACTCGGGTGAGGGCCCGTGACTTCCTCATTAAAAAATTTGACACAGCTATGATTAAGAATTTAGCGAGGAGGTAGCAAGGTGTTTTGCTATATACGGTTAGGATAGTAAGGTTGGCGTTGTTTGCCGGGTAGAGGGCGTTATCACGGGTAGTGTCTATTGAACCCTTGTTCATCTCCATCTGTAGTGCGCCTCTGCGTAAGTAAAGAGTGGGATTAGTTTATTCCTCTCTCGTCATGTAGTTCCTCAATTTCTACTAACTCTTATAACAGTCTTTATATTGTTGTTTTCGTACTTTCCCTTTAGTCGTGAGACAGTTAATTAATTTAAGTCTTCCAAGAAACCAGTCTTTTTTCTTTGGTGTTTCTATTTTACACCTTCTTTGGTCCTCCCCAGTATTTCTACCTCCTCAAAATTGTCTGTGTTATTTTCACCAGTGTCCTCGATGATTTTTTTTTAAACATTTGTACGATTTTAATCTAAAATTGCATTTTTTTTAATGTAATTTTACTTTTTTTATTCAAGTAATTTTTTATTCTCTTTCTGTAGCCTATAAATTGGCAACCACCGATAACAAAATTGTAAATGACCCCAATTTGTTAATTACTGTATTTTACTTTAATTCAAACACGATTCAAAATTTGACGTTTGTACGCTTTTAATCTGGAACTGCTTTGGTAAAGGACATTTCTATTCTCGTTCCGTATCACTGACAAAATTTAAACCATTTAAATTCAATTTGTCAAGCAGGAAATGTTGATTCCGAATGCGTGAATTTCCAAGACTACATGAGCAGGGCGTGTTTTCCCGCCGCTGGGCCGTCCAGTCAGCGATCCAGCCCCGTGGTCATGCACGGTGTTTGCATTGTGGAGTCGTTGAAGCAATGAGGTGTCGTCGGTGTTGACCTACATCACACTGACACAATCACCTTAGTGTTGATGTAAAGCTGGAAAAAAGGGGCTACTCTTTAACGAGTGAAATGAAAAATTTAACACTCCGGTTCCCTTTGACAACCATAAAGCTGCGTAGAACATGGAAACCATAAACGTATCAACAAATCTTCCCCCCTCGTTTTTTGTTTAAGTTTTGGAAAACTCTGCTCAGATTGGCTTCCGAATCAAATCTTCCTGTTGCTGGTTTGAAGTTTTATCACAACTGGGGTGTTGGAAACTCCGGTTTGCAGTAACCGACTCGGAATATACTCTCAACCCGAAATAAACCGTAGTCGCTTTTATCCCAATTTCAACGAATTTATCAAAAACCTAATTTTAATCAAAACAAAATCGGCCAATTTAGCTAAACAATTGTGGTTTTCCTTCTCACTCTTAATCTAGTCACTCAGTACGTCATCGCTGACGGTATACATCACGCACCAACTGATGGAAACCACACGCCAACGTCGGTCGTCCTCTCCACTTTAACAAAACAGAAACAAATGGCAAGACATTATTAATTAAATCCAAATCAGTATTCATCCCATGACATTATGACGGCCGATTGGGGAGCTATAGTCAGTCAGTCTGCTTTTTTCCTTCTTTTCTTGTGTATTGATATTAACGTGTACATGTAGATGGCGGCGGTTGCATGGATCACATTTCCCATCACGCGTAGACGACACATCAGGTGTCCCGTACACCTTGGCTGCTCCGGGTCTGGAGTGCGGAAACAAGGCACTTGTGGGCTGTAATAGGCCGCTCGAGGCCTCCTCCTAACCCCCTTGGTCGTGGTGCGTGTTATGAGAGACAGGAAACGACAACGGGTATCGTCTGCCGCGACCTGGGCTAAAATGAACAGCGAGCTGCGAGCAGCCAATAAGCGAACCATTGACAGTTCGTGACTCAGAAAATTTTGACAAATATCACCAATGCCATGCACAGAAAAAAGAGCCAGTTTCGAGTTTCTTAATTAATATGACCATCACTTTTATTCAGTCCTTATCGTTTCTGGGTATGGGCTTATAGTGTACAAGGGAATAGCAATAGGGTAGATTTCTGGACATTTCTTTCTCTTGGGTTCGGCGGTCACGTGGTGTCGTGTCTTTTCGACTTGAGGACTGACAGGTTAATTAAGACGTAAACGACACCTAGGCTGTCGCTTCGTGGCGTCTTTGGAGAAACAAAGTTTAATGACCCGCCGTTCCTATCATTAACATTATTATGCGGCCGGTTTCACGGAACTAGCTATTCAGCAACCATACAGATGGAATATCTGAAATTGTCGCATGATGGCTGATCATCTATTCAGTTATTCCATTAGTCTTTGATCTATTTTTTTTTCCTTCATATTTTCTTTCCACGTTCCTTTTTTTTATGCTTTTATTTTGCTGTTACTGGAAATAACTTTTTATTGAATTGAACCCTTTTGAAATTTGAAAATGCTGTATATTTGGACTATTCACGTGTTATGTTCAAGACAATGTTCCGTTCGAAGTAATTGCATCAGCAACAGATTAAAGACATTGCATTTCTTAACTGTCTACGAGAGCTCTTACTTATACCCTGTATGTTCCTTCTTTTGGTAGACAGGCCCCTCCTTTCTACAGAAATAAAAATTGCAAAATATTGTATGCCATTTAATAGCATTAGGCCTACATTACCGCCGAATTGTGTTATACTACCCATCTCCTTATATGCGAATGAGAAAGGAATCTAAAAACGAGTGCCCTAAAAACCATAAACAGTGTTTCTTCTCCTTGCTTACAAAATTCAGTAAAACCAAACGACTATGTTATAGGAGACGCTTCCGATCATATTTTATTAGTTTTGTGACCACTTTTTGCTTTAAATGACTTCAAAATAATGCAAAATAAATCGATGGCTTCAACACGCTGCGCGGTACCCTCACTCTTGCGGTTGAAGTGGTATCGTGTTTCTTATTTGGACGGATGGGGCGCTCCATACGTTCCTGACATGTCTTTTTAGCACCTGTCACAATTCACAATGTAGGCCCAATTCGATGTGGACGTCCGTGCATTCCCACCCAATTGGATCGAGTATTCGATTCTTTGTTTTTCAGTGTCGGCTCGGCATCTTCTGTTTTCTAATGCTGTACACGCACTGACTATACGAACGAACGGTAGTACCATTTTATTGCTTCTCAGCAACAGAGACCGAGAATCACATTTCGCTCAGAAAAGCCGATCTTCATCGTTGCTCAGGTTTCTGCCGTGTCGGCCTCGATTCTTCTCACTTGTAAGTATCGATTAACTTGTTTTAATACTAAAAATCAAGATTGGGTTCCACTTTTAAAATCTAACCCAGCAATTCCAAAAACATTCGATCGACATTGTTCATGAAAAAGAGACATACACGGTTTATCTCAATTGCATGGTTGCGTTCAATGATATGCCTTGATTTGACAATGTGTATTTTTTTTTAGACCACCGGTTATCGCAATTAACTTTAACTGTTGTTAAATAAACACTTGTTGCCTAACTTTACTTTCGTCATCCCATGTATAAGGTAACTGCTTCCCCGCGAAATGAAAATCTTCTGCATTAAAGGTCAAACTAAAAGTTTCAATCTTAGTTTCACCAACTATTTTAAACTCCACTGGTCCAAAAATAGACGGCGGCGGCAGATTTGGATTTAATTTGTTCAATTTGTCACATTGTTTCATTTTGTTAAGACCGGACGGATGCTAGCTATGAACAGAAATACCCACTTCCCGTTCGATTTTTCTTCAAAAGTTAGTACTGACGTCATCGGACGCCAAGCCCGCATATAGATGGCAGCCAGGATATTGGCGGGACAAATGACAACATGCGATATTTCGGACACAATTCTGCGCTATGTGCGAGACTTGACGGTGGATGTTCGTTCGGTCGTGGACGGCTAAAATTAGATCCGTCTGCCTCGGGAACATTGCGTCTATCAGGACTTATAGGAAATACAGGTGTAAGCTGTCACTCTGGGGACTTCTATCGACAATAGAAAGCAAATAGCAGTAGAAATCTGAGGCTGCAGGCCTTCTTGCTTTAGAAAGCCATTTCAGCCCACAGATCAAAACTTATTAGGCCGCCCAAACTGTTGTATATTTGTGCGACTATATCGTAAACGTTACCCCGCTTTTAAACTTTGGGGCTGAAATAACACCATACACCATAGAGCATATTTAGTGTGTTCAGGTCTGTTCAGAAAATAGCAATTTTATTGTCAATTATAGATAATAAATTTGTTGGAAGAAGAGCATGAAGAGTGGACAATTTTGCATTTTTTTTTTTACTTCAAAAGCGCATGAAGTATTCTGATGTTTGGATGACAACCGCATATTTATTGCACCATTGAGACAACATGCGTAATAGGCAAATCGCCACCAATTAATGACCAGACACGTACCTGATTGAGGCAGTCCACTTTCCACGCAATCTTTAATCATCAACTCGTTGGCCTTCACAACATACTTCCTCGACGTTTCTGTTCAGCCACGGTGATCTGTGGGAGGTATCTAGGTCGTCCGTAGGTATCTAACGTACGAAGAACGTCTCGGAAACATTGAGACATTTCCTCGTCTCCGAAGAAAAGTGGCGCGGGGTCCGTAAACAAACTGGTCCTGAAAAGTGCGCCGGGGGACATTAAGCATTCCAAATATCAATTAGTTGACACAATTTGTTGGTCAATAGGGCGGGGCCTGGCAATACACCTGTTACGGCGTGCACTTTGGCGTTTGAACTTAAAAGTACAAGATAAGTTAACACTTCTGGAAAGGACCGTAGTTATTTTCCCGGTTTTTTTTTAATTTATGTAAAAAAGTGACACCTATACAGGCGTATGGATTAATCTACGATAATAGTTTGTTTTCACGGCGAGCGTTATTTTTGGCACACATTGTCTACATAATGTTAGAAAGCAAGATCCATACACCACTGTAATTTATGACGTTGCAATGTAGATAAGTCTTAATTAGTTTTAAAAAACACATCTAAATTACAAAAAAAAAAAAATCTGTGACTTAACATACGACACTCTCATTTTGATAGAATTCCATTCAGACATTGGATTTGAAATGTGTTCGGCTTGTCATCCCAGTACATCTAGTTTCTCGTATCCATTATAGCAGCTAGCAGAACCCAGTGAATGACTCGCAATGGTGGTGACTCGACTCGACTTGACTTCAGTTAATACCAACTAATGATTAATTCCATTTGTTTGACTGTACAGTAACATTTGAAGTTCATAGGCCTGCAGTCCCTTCTTTGGCGCGAGTTCCTCCATGCATCCTTCGTGGTATAATTCCAGTTGCGCAAAGCACTCAGAATAGGCGTCCTCGCCATTACCGCAGTTATTAGATGTACCAACCAAGCTTCGACCTACTTTCGAGTGCGTCTGAATCGTACTGAATTTGTGATTAAATTGTTTTTCTACAGAGCTAAATTTGTCTTAGCGTTCCGTACTTGGAGCGTTTAGAACCCCATTGCCCCAGAAAGGAAAAAAAATGCAATTGAATTTGGGTTTCGGGGGCAGGCTGTAGTTGTGCACGCAGCACATGTCCTTGCAACGTCTATAGGGATGGTCCAATTATTAGTAAAGGAGGACAGCACATGTGAAATTGTATTACGCCAAGCTTTATGAAATGTCACACGGGGAAAACAAAGCAGGACAAATGAGATGAGAAATCTATTATTTTGCAACCTGCGATACAAGAACAACAAGCCCACCTGACTAAATGCTAGAGCACTCACGATTTCAGCCCTTTCATCGTACAAAAGTTCCAGACACCATCATTTCGATCAAATATCTTTTCGATGAACTGCCTTTTGAGTTGACCTCAATGAAATGCCATTATTTAGCCATGTTTTCTAAAATATAAATGCTAATCGTGAAATAAGTGGATTTCACTGACATGCACAACCTTTTTTTTTGTCGTAGAAATGTCAACAATATTGAGTTCAGATCGATAATAAGTTGTACACATTCCTTCGTTGATGGCTATTTGATAACAAAACCCCTTTTGTTAACGATGAGACATTTGTTTTCAAGGTCTAAGCCTTTGAAGCCTTTGCGGCTGAAAATGATGAAGAGACTTGAATCAACCATTGTGTGTTAACTTGTAAACTTGAGTTCTAACAAGATCACACGCTACATAATCTTTCCCGACCTTTTGGTAGGGCGGTCTGTGCAAATGTTGTCATATCTCGCTCGAAAGGTCCGGAGTTCAAGAAAGAAAGCCAAAAAAATAACGGTATTGTCTAAGCTACCCCAGATCCATGTTGTTGTTATTATGCCAAATCCCAGGGTGGAAGAAATAAAAAAAAACCCAGACTTGTTCAACTTGCGTCATTCTGAAGCTGTTTGTCAACTTGTGTACTTGGGCGTATCGCTCAGACGTACACACCAAACAAAAGGTTATAGGGCTACTGAAGTTTCTTTGAACGGAGGAGAAAACATCTCAAGGATCATAACAACTAATAGACCCCCAATCATCATTGCCAAATAAATACCAATTAAGAAATCACCCTAATTACTTTAATTGGGGTTTAAGGAGCCCCGAAACATTGATATTTTCCGGTCGGTATTGAAGTTCAGGAAATGGAAGCTTAGATTGATGCGTCATTATGGTCTATATTTGCCAACACTTGTATGAGAGGGCCATATATAAAAAAGGTATGAAATTCTTATCTCGTTAGGTGTATGCGCCATTGCCAGCACATTCTGGCCTCTTTGTTGTGGTTTGTAACTTAACACTGACTGCACTGCGGGGGAACCTCCTGCAGAAACCTTCCAGCAAATACAAAATCATATACGGTGTTTAATCATGTGTCCACACAGCGAAATAAAGAACTGCCACCCACACGCAGCCTTGTAGCTTCGTCTGACTATAGACAGGTGTGTTAACAAGACCGTGTAAGGTTACACCTCGCCCAAAGCCTCAAGTGGCTTCATTGATACCGCGACAATGCACTCATTCATCCAAGCCCGTGCTATCGTAGGTAGATAGCAGGGTTATCAATACGACGAGATCTGGCGCTCGGTCTTGAGCTGGTTTCTCTTTACTGTACAAGCTTCGAGCCCAACAAAGGAGTGTTGCCCCAACCACAACAGCAGGAAGATGAAAATACAAAAGTTTTCGAGATCGATTTAATAATTTGTTTTGGGCTTTTGCGGCTAGGGCGATGAGATTGTAAAACATTCTAAAACTGCAATTTCGAAAAGTTGCCACGACGTTCGATTAAAACCAGTATGATTGGAATATACACGCTTAAAAAAAAATCAAATAAACTCTGTTCATTATTATGAAGATCAAACAATTCCTGCGAGAATTCCTAAATGCAATATGACGTTTATCACAAAGAATAAAGGAGCAAACTAGTTCACAATCCTGTGAGATCAGACCTCTTGCCTGTAAGCACGACCTGGTTCTGGGTTCATAATTTTAAGATACGTAGGAACTTGTCAAAAGGGAGATTTAGAGGCTAGACACTTACAATCAGTCACCTCAAATCTGCAGCTGTTGTCACTGTTTTTCAACGGAGGCCGACCATAAACATGTAGGATTTTTCGCAATTACAATTTCGAGTTTCGTCGTTAATTTAAGAGGAACAATTCTCACTTCATTACTGCCCAGTTAAATAGGAAACTTGATTTTGTAAATCACTCTTATTATGCGAAGGCCAATCGTCCTTTTTTGCACATACACAAAATTCTGGACGTTCTAACACGTCGGTAATAATAAGTAACAAGCCCGTCTAGGCTTCAAGGAAAAAAACCCGTTAAACAGAATGGGCGTAGAAGTAGGTCATGCTTCTGTTGCATTTTCATGAAATAACTATACTGGCCTAGGTCTACCTACTGTAAAATCAGACAGGAAACGTATGGATATTTTCTTGTAAGAAGCTTCACGTTGGAATAACTTCTACAAAACCGTGGAGTGTGTAACAACAAGAGATGGTTTTCAAAGGATTATTGTAATATTCACAGTTATTTTTTAATTGGATTCATATATTAGTCTTTTTGTCACTAGCAGAATTTGCTCGTCCATCATGACGATGACGACCACGGCTTTAAACTTCTATTGAACAGTTTCTGTGTGTCCAGAGACATGATCAGGCCCATCCGGGCACGAAAATCTCTCCCACATATAGTAGGGCACACATGGGTTTGACCAGAGGTTGAGGTGCTGCTAGCTCTAGCCTTTCGAGCAGCACACTTATTTTGTGCCTCTTGGATTCTGTGCCTCTCTGCTGAGTAGGCTCCAGTTAAGATTCCACAGCGCCAGTTAGGGCCATCTTGTGCATAAGCCTCCCAGGAGGCCACATCGATGCTGAGGCGTTTTAAGGACACTTTTAGTGAGTCCTTGAAGTTTTTTTTTCTGTCCTCCTACGGAGCGCTTGCCTTCATAGAGCTCACCATAAAAGAGTTGCTTTGGCAGGCGTTCTACACCCATGCGAACGATATGTCCTGCCCATCTGACCTGAGCATTCTAACAGAATTTGACTAGAAACTAATGAGTAGCAATTTGGCATTTTCGTTAAAATGCGTGGTGTTTATACAGGATTTTTTTTTCTTTCTTTCGTTTCACTCCTACTCCTGGCCACCTGATCAAGGATACGTGAATTAATTTGATTCAATTTGCAAAGACATTCGACCTGTAAATGCTTTCTTGAGACTATAGATACCATTGTTAAGGGCCTACGTGGGCTCCAAAGTTGTCCTATTGAAAATATCTTCAACGGTTTTTGACATTTGTAAATTAAAACTATCTACTTACCTCTCTCTTACTGTTTCTTCATTTATATCATCAGGCTTGCAATGGGCAAATGCAAGTAAATGCATATATATAAAAGAGCTCCTTAAATGTCAGGCATTTGTGAAAAGGAAAACCTCAGACTTTTTATCGATTTTTATCCCACCACAAAATTGTTCAACGGTCCACGTGTTCGATTGTGTGAAATTGGCGGACAAGGGTGCACACGTGGGACACAAAATGTCAGTCATGTAAAAACGGCAACACAACTGTGGGCTGAAAACACAAAAATCAAGATCTAAATAAAGGGAATTGTGCATTATTATGTGGACCTTGTCCATTTGTACAAATTCAAACGGAAAGAAAAGGTTGAAAGTGCATGGAAAGGTTCGTTAGGGGCGTATCCATGGAGACAAGTATTTCACAGGTCACTTTAATTTCACTCCTTAACGTTTTACTTGACTTGTACGTACCTTGTTTTCACCCACGATGTTATGTGCCGAGTTCGCAAACTGCCCCACTCCCCCGCACAATACTACGCTAGCTGTTGACAGCGTATGATTTGCAGTGCACGCGTACTGAACGGGGCTCGCTCGCTGCACGTGGCGAAGCTGCACGCGACAATAATGTCTAGGGTCTTATTAAACAGTCATAACTGTGATCAACATAATGGAAAAAAAGGGTTTTTGCTTTCTTATTATTTGGCCAAAGCTTTACGACCTTCTTAAATTTGACATTTCAAACAAAGGGCCGGGTGTGTGCTGCTTGAATTTTAACTGTGTAATTATCTTTATGATCTTATGAGTTAAAAAGGCCATAAGTCGATTTTGGGGCGCGGTGGGCGTTGTTTTCGTGGTGGTATTTCGATGCACAGATGATTTCGAAAAGGGTTGAGATTATACCAATCTTCATAGTCACGAAGAAATAATCCCAAATTGCATGCAGTTTCATTAAGAGCAATTTGTGAGTTGTTAAGCATCTGCTCCTTCATAGCTGTAGTCCAGTTTACCCAATCGATTCAGCATTCAAGGCGCCAACACGGGTATTCTCAAACGGTAAAGAGCCTGAGCGGTTTACCAGCCGTCCCGGGTTCACATCCTGATTGAGCCAGGTGCATGACGCAGATGATATAAGATTATTTTACCTGGATTGATTTTGTTCCGATCTTTATTCCTCCAGTTTCGTGCTAGTTTGGCGCACAATGCAGTGCTGTGTATTTGGCACTCCTCACCGCCTTCATCAACGCCTTTGCTATCAGAGGTACCAATTGAGGCCTCTTATGGTCTCCATTGCCGTGTTGATATGTCTGTCCATCGGTGCGACTCCCACCCACTCTCGCCTCCTCAAGTCCTGCTCCACGGGCGGCCCGGCGCCAGACTATCGCCACGCGGTCAAGGACAACTGGGCAGTGATGTCGCGTCTCTTCGGGCGCTATCTGGACTGGTCCCCGACCCCGGACTCCGGAAAGCAACTCAAGAAGGCCATGCTGGAGCTCTCTGACGTGCCTGATGACGGGGTGAGAAACGCCTTGGACTCGGTCAATGACGACTACAGGGAGCGGTACTTCGCTTGGCTCAAGAAGTGCCAGTCACAAACGCTCGGGCGCTGATATAATGGTCCATTATGGCGGACGATATCTATTCAAGTTTTAATTAATGAACAGCTGGAATCGTTACATGTAGATAGATAAGAAAGAAAGAACAATAAATCAATAAGCAAATATGGAGGCATCTTGCGAAGCCAGGGGCTTATATGAAGATGCCTTGACCAAACAAAACCATCAAATGACAACTCATCAAACACAGAGACAGATTAACAATCGGACAAACATAAATGTTATACACAAAAGATGAATGTAAATATTGAGATGAAACAAAACAGATAATGCCATAAATGAATAATTCATGAAACTAGTCAAAAAAATAAACTGTGCATGCTAGTGATGATGATCATCACGACGACGATAATAATAGCATTCACACCCGGCACAAAATAGGTTATCATGTTATTTGCAAAGATTTAAATAACTGCACTATAGACGCGAGGAAAAAATGCCGATTTTTTAGAGATAGGTTAACGCAAGTTATGTCACCTCATTTGCTATGTTTTAAAGTCAGTAGCAATCCTTTTCTCAAGAAAGATCTTGAATAGAATCTAAACTACGTGATATTGATATTTGATATTTGCGAAGTTTAGATTTTGATGGCATTTTGTGAATCAATAGCTGGAATCGTTAGGGTTTAAATAATCTTAATAATACATGTATTTATTACTTCACTGTGTTACATTGCTTTATAAACGTTGTGGCAATATGGAACTAAATGTTGATTGAATTGAATTGAATCATCATCATCATTTGTCATTAAATTCTTGTTTTGCGTCAACCGCTCCCTTCTTAAAGTCACGAACACTATACAGGGCAGGTAAAAAAAAAACGAAATCCAAATGTCGGGACTATTGTTTTTGTGAAGTTCTGCATGTAGCACTTGGAAAATCTAGGATATAAAAGCCAAATTCATTAGCTTTTTTTTTAGTACAAAAATCATTCAAATCACTTATGTACTTTTCAACATACGGAATTTTAAATATAACCATCGTTTTAAAGGTCTGTCCACGGACCACAAAAAAATCACACACATCCCTATGTGGTTTGTTTTCGTTTTGCTGAAAGAACACTTAACTTTTTTTTGTGATCCGAGGACAGAACCTTAAAACGATGGTTGTGTTTAAAAGTCCGTAACTTAAAAAGTACGTAAGTGTTTTAAATGATTCTTGTACTAAAGGAAAGCTTATGAATTGGGCTTTTATATCCTAGATTTTGAACGTGCTACATGCAGAACTTCACCAAAACAATAGTCCCGACATTTTGGTTTCGTAGTCTCTGACTCACCCTGTATTTTTAAAGTATATTTTCAGCATAACTTTTCTTTTTGCTACAAGTGTTCGTTTTATTTTGCAAAATAAACACGAACAAGTTCATAGTCACTTGTGTTGCTTTCGTCGAAAAGCTGCTTTTAACGCTCTTCAATTAGAATTATTGATTTGTATTATGAAAACCACCAACACAATGACTCCACATGGCGACTGTATTAAAGTAAACTGTGTGGTAGAGAAATAACTCTATACAGGGTGAGTAAAAAAAACCCGAAACCCAAATGTTGGGACAATTCTTTTAGTGAAGTTCTGCATGTAGCACTTTCAAAATCTAGGACATAAAAGCCCAATTCATAAGCTTTCTTTTAGTACAAGAATCATTCAAATCACTCATGCACTTTTTAAGTTATGGAATTTTAAACACAACCACCGTTTTAAGGTTCTGTCCTCGGATCATAAAAAAAAGTTCAGTGTTCTTTTAGCAAAACGAAAACAAATCACATAGGGATGTGTGTGAATTGTTTTCGGTTTGCTGAAAGAACGCACACTTTTTTTGTGATCCGTGGACAGAACTTTAAAACGGTGGTTGTGTTTAAAATTCCGTAACTTGAAAAGTGCATAAGAAAGCTTTTGAATTGGGCTTTCATGTCCTAGATTTTGAAAGTGCTGCATGCAGAAATTCAACAATAATCCCGACACTTGGGTTTCGGTTTTTTTTTACTCACCCTATACTGTGTTCAACGTTGACATTTCAAAGTACCAGTGGATGTCCAAATTTAGAGTTCGTTGCACTAATAAAAATGAATAATAATCTAAAATTATATTTTATCTGAGATTATAATGAATAATAAAAAATAATCAAATCCTACGAAAGTGGGATTTTCGTACGATGACAGATGGCAACACACGGAAGCCATCAATCCATTTTTTGTCATTTCCTTTCATATTTTCTATACTTCGTGTCAGAGTGTACAATGCAATGCCAGTGAGAATCTTGATACTTTAATGCTTCGAAGCAGGTGCGGCTTTAAGGTAACAATAACTCATGGATATCTTTCGCAGAACAGAAAAAGATTTGTTTCTAAAAGAGTGGAAAATATAAGGAGCCGACTTTATTTTCATACCATTCTTTTTTCCCCCTGTGTCCGCACGGTGTCTTCTCCACCAACCTTTTCTAATAACGCAAATTGCCAAATATTGCAATGTGATTTCGTCCATTATTACACATCATCTGATGTATCAATGGAATCTTCAATTTTATATTAAAAAAGGTCCGTGGCATCCATCTGATATATCATTTTTTCCCTCCTAGTTAGCATTTTTTTGGCCTTTGCGAGCCTGTCGTGTAGCCGTTGGCTAGCCCATTAGCAGTAAAAGATATTGCACATAACGTTTCACTTAGATCGTGGACATGTGCGTTTTGCTTATTTGCGATGGTACATTAAGGTACGCGGGAAACGCATTTGAACTAAAATAGAGAAATTAACTCGAATATTCTGGGCAGTGACAATTATAAAAGAGATATAATGGTCCCTTAGGTACGTATGTATAACATGATATGTGGGATGAATTTACCCATCCAGGAAATCCTTGTCGGGATTATAATCTACACTTAGCAAAATCACACTGGGCATTCAAAACGTGTGATCAGCCACAAAATGGTAATGAAGCTTGGTATATCTATAGCTAAAGTTTTTTTTTTTGGGATTTACTTTCTCCTTTTATGCAATATTCTACTCCTTTACAGTTATTTTGTTGTTATTGTACATGTATATTATCGTTAGCAGAAAGAGAAATATCGTTAGCGTTATGCAGTATGCTTTGTCGATCATTTTTGTCGAGTTGACTACTAAATGTATATTGATGTGTGCCTGATATTGTAGATGAGGCAAAGGAGGAAAATGCGAAAATTTGGTTGCCAAATAACGTTGGTAAATTTGGTATGGAGCTCAGATTTGTGAAATTCATTGGAATTTGGACGAAACTTTAAGAAACACTTGGTGCAAGTGAAAAACGCGAGACATGGAAATAAGGTAGAACGATGTTTTTTTGGGACAAAACAGGGTGTCCCAGGCAATAATGTATAGGCTCATAATTAAAATTTAGTTTGCATAAAGAAATCGATAACATTTTCCTTTACACTTATTAAAGTCCAAGTAATTACGGATTGAAAATCCCCATATCGTAAGTTTTCTCTGACCTAACAATTACACTCTTTCACAACAGATATATTGTATTGATATTTGTTTACAAATTAAGACAACGGCACATTAAATCATGTTCATGTTTGCCATGTTTCTGTTCATGTTTGCCGAGCATCATCGCCGGTAAAAAGTGAATAAAAATTTCCAGCATGATTTATCCTACTGATGAGCAGAGGTGCGGTTAAGAAGTTGCCCGTAAATGGCAGGTGTGGAGAGGAGGCAGATAACAGCAATGTAAAATCTCAAAGGTCATTATTTCTAGCTTCGAAACCGAATCGAAGTTTAAACTGAATTAAACAGTGACAGATTTGAGCTCCTTTTTTTCCCCAACCAAACAAAAATATGATACACAACAAATAACAAGATGACTGACATCTCCCGAGGGGCGCTGAAGTCCCGACCATACCAATAGGATTTTGTTTTCCTTCACACAATACTCAGAGCCCACACGTTCTAGAAACCCAATCCTCCGGTAAATCATGTCGAAAACGATATTCAGCGATCTTCCTGTGACATCAGAGACGGTGTGATTCCGTGCCTCTTGCCGTGGGGGTGCTGCTACGTGGGACTCCAGTATAGAATCGCACCGTAATTGGAATAATTATTGGGCAGATCGTTTTAGGAGTAATCCGAACCCAAATCGGTCCATCTTTCTTTCTTTTTTTGAACAGGAAACGACCTGGGACATAAATGAATGATGGAATGGTCTTTTGGTGAGCTACATTATAAGATATTAATCACAGTAATTGTTTTCAATCACCCCAGACTGCTCGGAGGCCTTTGTACAACATTGTCATTAATGTTTAGGATCTCTAGAAAACCTCAAAACCTCACGCAACTATCGATTGGAAGAAAACACACATATTCGAACAAAATGCCAACCAATATACCATGGGAGTTGGGACACCATAAGTGTATGTTTCGCCAGACGCCTATGGGTCGGTAAAGATTAGTGTCTTGTCATCCATTCTTGAATATTGTCGGATTTTGTTTTCGCACAAGTCTTTTGCAACTGGTCTGGAAACGAATCGATCATGGAGGGGGTGGAGGGGGCGTGGTGGAGTGGGGGAGGTTGTGACAACCGTGACCAGAGTTTGGTGAGCAGGGTCTCTCTATAGAATGACGTCATAGCAGCGCGCGCATGCGCAGTATTAGAAACTAATCTGAAGGGTGACTGACAAAATCTTCGCAAAAAAGTTTAGGGTTACTTGAGCTTGTTGCTCTTTTTGTGGTCCACATTAATACGAAAGAACATATGCTCAAAATATGGCTACCTTTGGTCTGGAAAGTCAAGAAAGAAATAATTGACTGGCTGACGTGCTTACTGACTCCCCTACAGATTGACCATTAACTGACTGACTGACTGACTCCCCAACTCCCCTTGTCATGACTTGCGACAACGACTTCACTCGGGTGCGAATCGATAAGTCGACTCAACTCGAGTCACTGCCAGCAAATGACTCGACTCAAGTCAAAAACTCAACACAGGAGTCCTTAAAGACATGGGAAATAACTGCAGTGACTGCTAACAAGCTACAACTTTATGGGAAACAGTCTTGCCTTTGCAAGACGGGCTCCGTACTCAGGCTATCTTAAGAAAGAGTATCGTCCCGGTATCCCTCAACCAAAAGTTTGAAAAACAAAATGCTAAGGATAACACAGTTTCAGTTTGTGTCTAAATAAGGTGCTCGGCGATAGGGACTTGAACGGATTCGACACTCGACTCGACCTCGTTAACCTCATGACTCCGCTCGACTCGAGTCACAACATTCAGTGACACACAGACTGACCACTGACTGACCGACTGACCGCTGACAGACCGACTGTCAGCCAGCATCATCCAGCACAAAGTGACTAAGTTGATTCAATGGTCGATTCGACTACCCCCTTCTTCCGTCCAGCCAATAATAACGAACAAGCCCTGAACATGTACCACCAGTTTGTATTGCTCCTATACGTGTCAAGTCCTGACGCATTATCCTATAGATAACGACCTGCCTTTTATCCAGCCGGGTTCATTACAACTCATTTGCCACAAATCATACTTTGTGTTGCCTTGGTAACAATATACCTTTTCACGTCAGTTGTGCATGTGATAGCACCCCATTAATTAAATGTCTGCGCGACCACGTTCGTGGCTTTTTCAAGAGCGCGCAAACAGCAGAATGCAATCATCTTCCGTCTGACCATGTGACGTGCTTATTGGCTGGAAATCGGTGATGTCCAAAGAAGCAAAACAAAAAATGAACTCGGTCTGTGGGCAATCGGAAGCGAGATATACGATCCCCGTTTAGAAGTTTTCCCTCACAATCGTTTAATACTTCGTCCCGATAGAAAGGACTGTGATTGAATTTCACGGCAACCCGGGCCTGCACCGGTGACAAAAGATCGAGCACAGAACGAGTGGAGGGTTGGGAGTTTGTGAACATCCCCTTGAGAGCCATCCTCCCACGAGGGACTATCGACACAAAGAAAACGCGGGGACGGGGAGCCTGTTGCGTAGCTGGCCATCACAAAACATCACATTTTGTTGTCTGTCTCTGAAGCATTTTTTTGATCTTTGTCAATGGATGATTCTGAGTCTATGGGAATGATTGTGTGCTCATCACCTGCGGTTGTGTATAAAAGCTACTTGGTTTGAGCGGAGATTGCACAGAGCATATCGCACTTTTGAGCGGCAGGCACGTAACTTCAAGTAGAGTCCTCAGGGGTTGATTTTGGAGGATCCTTCAGGCAACAGACTCGTATTGATCAGACTCCTGCCACACTATTTGCAGCTACTACCGCGTCAATCTGATTGTATCACAATACCGACAGGGGAACACTTTCTGTAACTGAAGGTAAGAGTCACCGTTTTCTATAGCATTTCAGAGTTTTGAGTAACTCAGTACATTTCCAAGCTTAATTTAAAGTTCGCGGATACGGCACATTGTAAACTTTTCCTGAAATTAAAGGGAAAGTTATCTACATGTAAACACCTGGACGGAATATTTTAAGTGCGACGATGTTCTTTTTTCGCTATCTTTTTGACTTTTACTTTTAATTCTTTTCCCCCTCTTTTTTCCGTTTTAGCCCTCTTTTTTGGGGTTAATTTAAGACGGAAAAAAACCTTAGCAAAATTAAACTTTCACTTTGAAATGACTAAATGTCCTTGCGGTATTTAGTAATTTAACGATACCCTATGCCATCGGAAATAGTTTGAAAAAAAAAAATAATATCGGGTATATTATCAACAAAGCCTGAATTTTTAACTTACCGGATTCGAACCCTCTGGCACAGGAAGTTAGCGCCAAAAAAACACCTCTATTTGAGTCACTGTATTGTCAACGAAAGAAACGCAGACTGGCAGAGACAGGATGTTAATTCATAACGACAATGCTCATTTATGTCTTGCCAATTCATTTCAGCGGAGGTCTAAGCATAATATTTTCAATTCGTTAACATATGCAGATGCACTACATTGACGTACGAATTGGCACTCTCAGTCAGTGTCATTGAACTCATCTAATATATGTTTTAACATTGAACATTAATTTATCAAGATGAGTAGCTTAAGACCTGTTCCAATACCGCTAGAGTTGTAACGACTCGAGTCAATGACTCGACTCGAGTCCCTTAAAGGGCAAATGACTCGACTCGACTCTCGCATCAGAAGACTCGACTCGACTCGACGAAGGCTAATAAGACTCGAATCCCAAAAAATAAAAGCAAACTTTGCACACGAAACATATTTGCAATGACGGGTGCACAATTTATGTTCACGCCACCTTGCGAATACAGTACGTACGGTACAGTGGCCACTTGTCATGCACGAACATACAACGTGTCACAGATTCCCACCTGAAGCCCGGTTCATACTCTGCGCGAAAGCGAAAGCGAACGCCAATTTGTGACGCCGTGGCAAGTATTCGCGCTGCGAATTCGTAAAAGTTGAACATCTTTCAACTCGGACGAATTTCGCAACGAATGTTTTGTGACGTCAAATTCGCTTCGCATTCGCTTTCGCATGAAGTATGAACCGGGCTTCATGGTTCTGGAACGCACAAAATAATATACTATCCAGGAACCGGATTTTAAACACATTTGCCAATTCGTCGTTCCGTCATTGGCTTTGGGCGATTTCTTACAAAGCTCTTGGATTCGAACGGCGGCTAAATTTATGTCCTCCTAATAAAAATTAAACACTATATAGTAGATACATGCCCACTTTTAAAATAATCAGAAACAGTTTTGTAAGATGCAGTTTGGTATTTTGGAATTTGGAATTGAATCGAGTTAAATATTTGACTCGACTCTACTGGACTCGACCTTCTTGACGTAATGACTCAACTCGACTCGATCACTTCTTTAAAATGACTCGACTCGAATCACAGATATCAGTGACTCGTTACAACTCCGAATATCGCTGATTTTTTCGATGTGAGGATTCTGCTTGATGACATTTCCTATTTTAAATTCGATGCACAGCAATCTTGTCAGGCTGGATCAAAAAACAATACGCGCACTCACCGAATACGCAGATTAATTAGGAATAAAGTGTGACGTCTTATAGACACACCGTCATCACCAGTAGCTGCCGTTTTTGTTAAAGGCCCATCATCATTATATCAATGAGATTCGAAGACATGTCTACTTAAAACTTTTCGTACGTCGCAGTATTAATGAATCCTTAAAGTAATATTGTGTGTGATTATAGAGCGTCTTAAAAAAAGGTTAATTAGAAAGAAGGAAAACAACAAACAATCACAGTCATAGAGAAAAAAATATTAAAGACAATCTGAGGATGTAAACTTACTATATGGCGATTTGTAATATCTCAACAGTATTTTGTACGTTCGTATTTGAGGAAAAATTAACCGGATCTCAGGGTGATCAAAATTAAAATTCGTCAGTTGTGGTAAAATTAAACACCTGATTGACATAAAAGGTAACATGAAACATTGTCTCGCATGTGCAGCTAAACAATTATTATGGTGTCCTACTTTCCTCAATTTTTTTTTATTGATCAGGGAATGGGCAAGGTTTATTACACTTTTTTTTTACCCGAAACTGCTATTTTCTTCTGACTCTTACAAATTACACGATCAAATAATTAACAGTGTATTTGCGGATTGAGTATTCATTTATCGGTGTATTTAGGGCTCTTTTAATTTTTCCTTTTTTAAACGTCTTCCAAATTCTTCAGATTTTGTATTCCGTTCACCCTCGGGCATTTGTTTTAACTTTGCTATAAAAATGGCGATACTCATATATTTCGATTGTTCCAGTTGATATCGAAAGTAAACTTTCAGATACACCTCCCTAAAAAATACCAAAATCAAAATCAATTAAACAAATGTGCATCGTCGTTGACGTAAGCTCGTTCTAAAGTAATGACGTGCTGCGTAAATCCTTTCTTAAGTATGATGAAAATTTGCGAAAAGTTCTGATTCTCAGTATCGTCTCGCTGCAGCGTTACGTGTGCCTTGAACGTAACAACCCTCCCGGGCCCAACTTTGATCTTAAAATCGTTCCATCGTGTAGATTAGTTTTCGCTCTTTGGGGACAATTGAAAAAAGAATATTCTTAACAGCGGAGATCAATGACCCATCGCCAAACCACGTCGGGCGCCGACCGTCCACCATAAAACACCAAATGGTGCTCTATATTATTTACTCGTGACATAGTTCGTTTGTCTTGGAAATTTGTTCCAGTTACTTGGCGCTGTTTGCTGAAATTGCCACGGCTCGTGTTAATAATTCTGGTATCTATGGTAACAGACGGTGACATTGGTGAAATCCAAAGCTGTTGCCGCTATTGCCCGATGCGGGCATTACTTAGGTGTGTCAGAGATCTCAGATCTGCCTTAAATTTAAAGTGGTAGATCAGACGCTTGGAGCACGTTCCGCTATTCTTACGCGATCAAATGCTAACGTTTATGCCAACATTGAAACTTTCGTGTAAGCGGGACCGACTGTTCACCACCAATAATTATGCACGAACATTTACAGGCATGTATAGGTTCATGTGTTTTTCATGCAGTTTGTTCGTTTCCAATAATAACACCATTAAAATCAAAAGAAGAATGTTCGAACGCTGTGTAAGTTTCAGCTCAGTGGATATTACATTTTACGAGAAAACAGTGAGAAAAAAACTATGCACAACCTTTTGATCACGAAAGACGATTTCGCATTTATTTCACGGGGTACTAAGCTCTTTAATTCAAGTAAGCGTTATGATAATATTTTGGTAGGTTAATTTTTGGGATAAAGTGTCAGTCTGAGTCATTCGCTGTGTATGTTTTCCAAGATGGGTGGACTCACACAAAATAAGCTGTTGGAACTGAAATTTACAACATAAAAAAATCGACGGTATTTTCGTTCATCCCGGAGCTGGAACGTTCAAAGGGGGCGTTGCTAACGTTCGTACAAACGTTAGAACGCACCAACGCAAGTTGAGTACCCGCGAATTATGGATTATGGGGGAAATGATCTTCGGCATTAGGTAAATGGCCGTCATCACATTTACGCTGTCCAAGTGCTGTCTGAAAGACTCTGAACCTTTCAGAGCCTGCGAGCCTGCGCGTGCTTGCGTTTTGCAGAGCTGTAGCTGTCAACGGCCGTGTATGAAGCGACCTCGCGCGGCAGCTCGTGCCGACATGACACGGGGTTTTGAGCAGCAGTGTTTATTATTTACACTCTCCATTTTTTCTTCTTCCCTCTTCCTTTCCCCTTCATTCTCCATTGGCTAATGGGGGGGGGGGAGGTGGAGGGTGACACCCCCACACACCCCCTGTAGCGACGCTCATGATGGAAAATGAACGGAATCAAGCAGGGAATGTAAGCTCGATCCACTTGTCCGCTTCGGTGGGATGTGAACCCGAGTCATATAGAGCTGAAAGAACACAGCGTCGAGTCCCGAAGTTTTTATGTCCCTAGCTAGATTTAACGGTGTGTGAGTTGACGACATCCGCTTTGTTTGCTGAACCCTCCCCGGAGCCAGAAGAAAATAACGAATCAAGGTTCCAAAATAATGGAAATAGAATCTTAAGCTGATAACAAGACCGTTTAACGAGCGACCAGTGAGTCGTACAAGCAAAATGAACATAACATCATATTTCTTTCAAAACGCGGCATTTGCAGTAATTTGATTGGCGTCATGTTTGTATTCCCACAGATAAGCGAAATGGAGCGGCGACTCTTTCTAGGCTGGCCCGCCATCTTGGTTCTCCTCGTGCCTTTGCTCTTCGAGCTGCCGCGGCAGTCGTCGGGGGCGCCCTTCAACTACGCGGCGCACTGCCGCGACATGGACAGCGGCACAAACTCACTGTTCATCTACACGGTGCGCGAGTACCAGGACCGGGTGGCCGACACGTACAGCCGGCACTACGGAACGGAGCTCACGCCGCCCCACGGCATCAACCGACTGGTACGGATGTTCTACCGGCTCCGGGAGGTGCGAGATGAGGCCCAAGACATCGATCAACTAGTCAGTGAGGTGGAAGACACTTTCCTGCTGAGAGTGGAGAGACTAGAGCGGGATTGTAAGAGACAGATTCACGGCTAGGCCGAAGCAAAAATATACATATAACGATACAACCACTGGCGGGTCAGGAGTCTGTAAAAAAGGGGTTGGACTTATCAGAATCTTAAGTTCAAGAGCAACTCTGGAAGATTTGGGTTGAGGCTGGGAATTTAAGTCAATTCTATTCCCAGGTAGTTTTGTACTCAATTGGGTTCATATTGCTCAGGTCTGCTGGGAAATGTAGGCGCCTTCACCGATTAATGCACTTTTTAAAGGCTGGTTTTGGCAAGGCGCTAGGTGGGGAGGGGAGGGGGCTTCGTCCCGCCCCTCCTGATCCGCCACTGATAAGCCGCGCCATTGACAAGAACTTATGATTTCCCAGCGTACTTGGGATCATGGCAGAATTCCTCGCCAAAATCGATGGACTCGAGATAATTGATGAATACTTGAAGAGTTTATTTCCAGAACGCAATATAGGCTATCTGTTTAAAAAAGTGAAAAATGTGCACGGTTATCGCACTTTTAAAGAATAAAGACATTATAATAGCTGTTTCTAAACTTGATTCTTCGCTTTATTGCATTCTCAAATTGTATTTAACTGTCAAATAGCTGCCGCATCTGACTTTGGGAAGCCCAGGGAGAGACCTGGATTCTAAAATGTCAACCAAATGACGTTTATTGCGTTTTCAAAATATACTCTTCATTTTACGGTGCTGAAAAATCATTGCTTATTATTAAATGTGCAGCCAGAAAAAACCCCCGAAACTCGATAGTAAGTTTTATTATATTATTTCTCTGTCTGCTCTAAAGGGTTCAATTAAAAGCCAGTTCACCGGTTGTTTCAGAAAAAAAAAGACTTGTTAGTTTTATGTAGGATACCACGCCGAGCTCTTAGGATAAACAGCTTTCGCAATCACAAAACGGTTCCACACAATTTACTTTGTGATACGACTAGTGTGTAAATACGACAAGTTTTGAAATGAACCTCTTTTTTTTCTGAAGCATTTTATTTTTCGAATAAAAGTGGAGCTTTGAACTAGATACTTGATACAAGATTCCCATGTCCTTAGGGATTCTGTTGTTACTGTTTGACCTTAAAAGGTGCGAAGTGTCACTGTCATGCAGTCGAATTGTATCTCATACGCGGTAAACTAGTAAAAAAACACACATCATCTGCAAGAGTTATATAAAGACCCTCTAGGAAATATAGCACGGGAACCAGGAATTCGAGACAGAAATGGATCGCATTGTGATGCATGTATTCCAGTTTGCCGTGGGGCAGATGGAATACATATCTCCGAATCACCGTTAGCTCTTTCAGGAGACCAGTATCAACATTGACATTTTGTAGACAATTTCGACGTGTTTCATGGGATACCTGATCCAGCGTCAACGCTTTATACGCCTACCCCAATATTTACAACTCAGGGGACCATTAGAGATGAAGAGAGGGAGACCTACATGACCCAGAAAAAAAATCTGATTGCATCACAATTTTCAGGGGCGGATCTAGCTTTCAGGAAACAGGGGTGGGTTGATATAAAAGGAGGGGTTGAGACTAAGGCGTGCCGAAGGCACGCCATGCTACATTCTAAATATAGATTGGTTGAAGATTGGCTGAAATAACCAATATTTGGTTAAAACAACCACAAATTGATTAATATGTGTTTAACCCACCGGATTGGTTGGACACAGGTTTTTAACCAATATTGGTTATTTCAAACAATTTGTTTTTAGAGTGGTCTGGGGCATGCACCCCGGAAAATGTTGACATCTACGAGGCATTCCAAGGCAATTCAAGAATAAATATAGGAACTTAAACATTCCATTTATTATTTTTGGCCCAGTTTTACTAGTATCATAACATTAGTCAGCGGTTGAAGGGGGAGGGGGTTGCAACCCCCAACCCCCTCTAGACCCGCTACTGATTTTGTGTTGTGATTTCATCAGCCATTCACGTTCACAAACGAAAAATTATCCCAAGGACCGGCGCCGCCAATGTCTCCCTTACTCAGATAATTTCTAATGGCCCCCAATACTGTCTTTATTAACATGACAATATGTTAATGACAATTTATTAATTTATTTTATTTTCTTCATCATATATCCTGCGAATTCAACAGTGCAACTACTCCTTCAGCACGATTATGAAGGCAGATATAGGTGTCATTATTGAAACTTACAAGAAGTAATTATAATAAACTATATCCATTCATTCTAGTAATAAAAGTTGGTTGTTAATAATTTGTGAGGAGAAAAGGGACGGTACAGTTTTTCTGGATTAGTATTAGAAGTAATCAGGTGAGGTTATTATATATCGTACCTTTGCTCATAAACGGCATTTTTGAATTAACTTGGGGCTAGACTCCAATGCTTTATTCACTGATATAATCACAAGGAGCTCCTGCGCTTCTCAGTTCTGATCACGTGATTTCAAATCACACCTAGGGCGCCCTCTGAAGTCACACTTTTGCCGCGGTATTTCTCCCCCTCCCAGTGATTCAGCTGTATGCAATGTTACTTGGCAAACCCTTCAAATCTCATTGTTACATTAGACTGATTTGGTTAGTAAATTTAGAGAGACGTGACACGCGCCATTAAGGCTTTGCTTAATCAGCAATGTTACAGCCTTTTATGCAGATGTGTATAATTACACGTGATGTAAGAATTGTTGTTAAATAAACTTGTAGACGACGACATAGCGTAAAGATAAGTCTTTTGAGGAATATAATTGTAGAATTAAATACGTAGAAAATATTTAAGCATTTATTGGCATAGGTACTACTGGTAATCTTAAATTACGAGTGAAAGTTACGGAAGTTTTGGACCACAAATGTTACCAAATTTTTATCACAGAAGCATTTTTCGTCTGTGATACGGATGCATTTTTTGCTGCTTAAAAAAAAATTAAATAAATAAAGAATGGGAATTTGTGCCATAGAATTAGTATTGGAATTATTATCTTATATAGACTGTACAAAAATTGTTCCAAATGTTAAGCTTACATAAACAAAAGTTAAACGACAGTTGAAATTTAAATAAATAATTACTTTTAACTGCAAGCAACGAACGTACTCAATTGTGATGAATGTTTTTTGTGTCTAGTTTGACGCCCCCACACTATTTGTACCCAAGCTCATGACATCTTGCTTACTATGAGTAAGCAGAAATAAATGCCCTGGTTTGTGTTGTCGCAACAGGGGCGGATCCAGGAAATTTTGCGGGGGGGGGGTAGGGGGTTCATCAGCTAATCAATGTTGAAATGTAAACCTTTTTTTCTCCGGACGCTTGGCCTCCGTAAAATCAATAGGTGGGAGGGGGAGGGGGCGGGGAGACTCGTACCATACTTTCAATCGTGGCGCTATTCAAATCCGACGATCATCAACACTATATTACAGAATTTTGTACAAATATCCCCGTAACCCCAGCTGGCTCTAACCGAATTTTTTGCACAGGTGGATATTATTACCAGCATAAACTAATTGTCATGCAATTATTGGGGTGTCAGAGAAGGGGGGAAGGGGTTCACACTTGTATTTCTATGAAAAAACACCCAGTTTTGGTCAGAGCTGTTTTTTTATTTACCCCGCCCCCCCTCTGGATCCGCGGCTGCGCAGCCTAAGCTGGTGATTTCATCGAGCTGTATAATGCACAGTAAGTAAATATTAGCTTTGTTAAAATATAGATTACCAACCGAAATGATAAAAAAATGACATGCGGTGTGTAATACTTGCGACTTGCTCTCGGCGAATTCTCGCTCAAGTTGTGTATAAAACTGGGCTCAGGTCACATCGGTACTCACAGAACTTAATTCCTTTTGAACAGTTTGCTTTTTAACGGAAAACAGTTTAAACCTGTGCGTAATCCTCACGATCATTGGCAAGTACTGCACGCTTGTAAAATGCCCCCTATCCGCAGTAGCGTACCCAGGAGTTGAGTCTTTGGAGCGAATATGTAATTATTTTTCTGGAAATGTGGCCTCAATATTTGCGTTCGTCTAAATCAAGGGCGGATCCAGGGGGGGGGGGGCAACGGGGGCCATGCCTCCCCCCCCCAAAAAAAAAACACCCCGAACCCAATTTGTTGTTTTGAAGTGACGCCGCAATAAAGGCAGGCACTGCATACACCTCCATCTTTTCCTCAACAAAAATTGGTCAAAGTGGTCAGAAATTGCCTCAGATCGACCACAGAGCATCTAGAATTTTCGGGACGGTCCCCGCTGTATTTTTTGGACCCACTTTTGGGGGGACCACATTTTTTTGGGCCCCCCGAAAATTGTGTTCTGGATCCGCTCTTGGTCTAAATTAATGTAAGCAGGGGTTTCGTTACTTCTACTACCGGATGTGTTGTGTGTTGGTGCTTTCATTTCTTGAAGAAAATAATATAAAACAAATATTTAAAAATTGGTCACATGTCGCCAGGGGCAAGGGGGACAAGTTTCCCCTTAATACCACATCTGGATACGCCAGTACTTATCCGATATCATTATCATGTTCCAAAGTTCGTTGTACCTCGTGATTTTATCTCACGTGGAGTACGGAAGCTCATCTGTGCCCGGCGGGGTCATAATTTTGATGCTACCCCCCCCCAAGAGAACAAACAAATCAAACATCTGACAATGGTATCTGCTGTCAGCTCTCGACGCAATTCAGGGAATTTCTGCTGAATTTTGATCATAATCCATGTCATAATTCACAAACTATATGTGATGCTAACAGTGCACGGGAATTCACAGACACCGAGTCGGTCGGTACAGAGCTCCAAAATGTCCAGGAACTACCACAGCGACCTGTAGCTGCTGTATATCTCGACCGCAGCATGGATAACCGTAGGCCGAGTTGCATGCATCTGATGAGCGCATTTGTGGCAGTGATCGCCGTATTCTCAGAGTTCTGTTCCAGAGTTGCTGCTGAATCGGTAAAAGGAGATGGTCAGCAGACCAACCAAGAGAATGAGGCCAGTAAGAACGACACGGTAAGGACTGCAGTAATTTCTGTCTTCTATTACACTATTAGGTTACGGAAATTATACATACGAAAGAGGTCGAAACGAATATGCCTTTCAAGCCCAGGAAACGCAATATTCCGAGGAAGAGATTCTGGGGATTGGGATGGATATTTTTTTATGCAATGTAGTTTCACAGAAGACGTATATACAGCTACTAACTGTGAGCAAAAGTATAAACGTCCACCTAAAGCCCGCTATGTAGAAAGCCGTCTCTTCTTTAACTAGTGTGGACTGGAATTTGTTTCATGAATTTCTTGATTTGTAAAATTAGACCCCCCCAAAAGCCCCAAAACCCCTAACAACAACAAAAATACAAATCAAACAAAACTGGAAGCCAGTATATTGAGCCCGTGGTTGAAAGGGTAGGGGTACTGGGTGGTAGCAGATCGAGTACACACCAACGGAATAACAGTAGAATTGATTCGCCACTTAGAAAAATCGAGGATATGATATGACGACTCGATTATTTTCACGGTTCCTAATTTATCCAGGGACGGCTCTACATCGATTATCCCATCAGAATTGTTTTTTTTAATTACAATTTTAGAGATTTTTTGCTTATCTGGAATTTTTCTCTCTCGAAAATTTCTGTAAGGGAGACGAGGTGTTTGAGTCCTAGTGAAGATTTGTTTTACCTATAACGAAGCTTAACATGCACATGTGTATCGGTGAGACCTGTGCGATAACATGCAAAATATCAGTTTTTGTTTGACGAGGCTATTATTACAGAGTCATCCAATACACACAAACCCGGCCTATAATTCCTCGACTAGTCAGGTGTCTGCCGTTAATGGTGCCCGTCATACAGATTCATGATTATGATTACCATACACCAATGAGCAAGTTGTAGTTGCGACTAAACGGTAATGAATTTTTTTTTAATCCAAACACGGAATTCGTACCATGATCTCTCATGCCGAAGACTGGAGGTGTGCAACACATGGATCATATGACAAATACAGCTTGCAAAGGCAAGCTATCTACAAAATGTCCCCAAAAGGGTCCGTCTGACTATTTTTTTTTTTAAATAACTACAAAACTCATGGAGTTAATTTTGAAAATATTTGGTTGTGCAGATACTCCTAGACCTTGGCCTCAACCCCTATGAATTTCCTTCATTTCAGTCACGCATCACTACACAATTATATATGCCGTGTTTTATTCATACGAACATGGTAGCATCTGTTCTTTATGAACTTTGTTAATATTAATTTTTCGCGATTAACATTAATAAATGCAGTAATTTGTGCGCATAATTATACATGTATAATTTCAAGGTTGCCCCAACCCAGCCTTGTAAATGACAAGTGCATATTTGAAATCTGAAGCATTTACTCCTTTTTATACATACGAAACGAAGTAAACGATTATTGAATTATTTTTATAAATTTCTGGTAATGAACCAAGGATTCCTCAAAAGTGCATGCCCTAGGCACTGTAGCTCGCAAACCCCGAAAAAATCATGTAGAGAGAAAATAATGAGAAGAAATTACAGTTTTAGAGGTGGGAGGAAAACCCCCTAAGAACAGTCTGGGGAAAACCCACGGAATCAGGTAGGGACTGAAAACCCAATCCACATGTAGACCATGGGTTCCGATGCATAGCGCATTGTGCGCGTAGACGGCATTGCGCTCGTCACGTTTGGGGCGCGTTTTTTGATACTACTGTTGTTGCTATCGCTGTTGTTTATTTCTCATGCTTGTCATTATTTTTTTTCCCCGATTGCCTTTCCCTGCAGTGCATCTATTACCACGAATTGGGCTCTGACAAACAGTGCGATTTCATTCAGAAAACTGAGGATTGCAAACCTGAGAATGGCTTCATCAACTACTTGGAATTTACTTACTGTGCTTTCTCTCCCAATCTTCAACCCCTTGCATTGGTAATACTGGTAAGTTGTGATGATGTAAGGAGGATGAGTTACATTGAGTTTTGTTTGAAGAAACAGCCATTAAGTCTTGCAATCAGTGTAATGATGACTGGTCACGTGAAGGGGTATTCAATGATAAATTAAAGGAACCTCTATTTTAAGCCCAATTTTGCTTTTAAGATATCAACAATAAATTTCCACACACGACCTTCAATGTTTCAATCGATGTATTGGTCTCGCCGCGCAAAATATTAAAAAGAAATGTCGGTACGCTAGTCAAGTATACGAGATTAGTTATGGGCAATTTATTCCAGAAATTATACCCAATTATACCATTGCTTTTGAGATTGTTAAGAAGACAATGCTGACGATTCTATGTGATTTTTTTTCCATCCGATCTGTTTGTCCTTCCAGTTCGTGTGGCTTACTTTCTTGTTTGTTTGTCTCGGAGTGACAGCCAAGAACTTGTGAGTACTGCCGAGATATTTGTCTCAGGAGAATAATGTTTAGACTTTAGATGAACATGTTCGATTATTTTCATTTGAACGTGAAACTGCATGTAGCAGAATGAATGTCGGTGATCGTGTCAAATGTTAAACTGCAGGGTTTTGTATTTACAGTGACAAAAATTATCAAAATACCAAACCACAATAGGCTTTTAATGTTGACTTGTTGATAAACTCAGCTGAAATATTTAGCTTGAGGTCAAAGTGCAAAGTCTGAACCAGACAGACTTTAACACACGGCCAATTATTTTCCTGTAACACACTCAAACTGAACATCAAAATATTTACCAAATTTGTTAAAAAATACGATATCTTTTTCTTTCTGTATTGCTATATCTGAACCAATGGTATATAACCATTCATTATTTTAATCTATTTTGGTTCCTTTTTTTCTGTTTTTTTTCCTCTCTGTCTTTTTAGCTTCTGTCCGACACTGTTAACAATTTCCAAGGCATTGAAACTCAGTGACAACGTTGCAATATCCTTTTTACACTCCCTCGTTCGATAATTAGGCATGAATGGAATTAGAATTTTTGTAACATTATATTTGCTTTGTCATGGAAGTACTAACCAACACAAAAGTTCTACAAGTATGAAAAAGAAACGATAAGTAAAGTTTGCAGCGGCATCTTTACAAACTCGAGTTCAAGTCTGAAGTACAAAGAAGAAAATCGTTTCAAAACTTAGAAATAATTTCCTAGTTTCATCTCAAATTGAAAAAAAAAATGCATGGAAATATAAGTTGCTTACTCACGACTTTCCATACAGTGTTCGTTAATATTTGTTGATCACAGATATACATTTTAAATGTCGAGAAAATATGACTGTTGTGTTCTTGGGCAATATCACTTGCTTAATTTGCCTCTCTCCACCAAAGAGCATAAATGGGTTCCTGTGAAGGTAGAGACCAGATTACATTGATCTCGAAAAAAAGGGAAAAAGTTTTCGTGGCCTGCTGGGCAGGGGTAATAATTGTGTAGCACTTTGAGACCTCTGGTATAAGGTGCTATATAAGCACCACATTATTTTTTTTAATATTATTATCATTATTATAACTTCCAAACACTTTATATGAAACCGTTTTGCCATCTTAACCATTTTGACGTCTACACGGGGTGACGTTCCTAGCTTTTGGAAATGGTGCCCCCGATGTGTTCAGCGCCATAGCGGCTATCACACACGCCAAAGAT
Source organism: Patiria pectinifera (assembly GCA_029964075.1). Taxonomy (NCBI): domain Eukaryota; kingdom Metazoa; phylum Echinodermata; class Asteroidea; order Valvatida; family Asterinidae; genus Patiria; species Patiria pectinifera. The sequence goes on along the minus strand of CM057143.1, from coordinate 19,853,132 downwards.
GGCGACGCGGGCTTGGCCATTGGAGCACTCTTTGGTGAGTAAAAATACTGCGGATTTTTATTTTAAACAAAACCTCGCCTTCGTTTCCATCTTGGCTTCAGGATTTATCGTCATGAGTTAAGGCAACCAAGATGGGATTCTCCGGACCAAACACTATTTCCTTAGACAAAGCCAAGATTAGGGTGCCATTTTCAATTTTGGCACATTTTATCCACATGTGAAGGAGACCCAAAATTTAACAGAAAAAAGCCGCCCACTTATAGTAATAGAACTAGTACTTCAAAAAATTCAAATTATTTTCCGAGGGTTGCAAACTTGAAATTTGAAATTTAATGAGGATAAAGATAGATAGAATGAAAAGCAGCGATGGGAGAGCAATTTGAAACTTGAGCGCATTTGCCTCTAATGCATCAATCAAAAGTCTTTCCGTAAGAAATATTGGTCAGCCATGCTCAGCGCCCATCAAACCCAAACTAAAACATCTGCTCTCTATTTCAGGTGCCGCTGTGTTCATCACTACCTTCGTTGCCGGCACTGTGTCCGCTCTTAAACCCTTTGAGGTGGCCCAGATACCGTTCCTTCGAGACGCCATCTTTGTAGTAGGCGTGGCCTACTGGACCTTCTACATTTTGTATACGGGCCAGATATTGACCGAAGAGGCCATAGGTAATGGAGAATGTACCAGTAATGGTGGGGTGTAGTTGATAATCTTCTTGTTGCGATTTCGCTGGTGAAGAGAACTAACATTGAGACGAGTTCCCCATAAGTTGCATTACTATCTATTAATGTTGATTTTGTATAAATAATTGTTTGTTATAGTTTCATAAAAATGTTCTAGGCTGGCTATTTAAAAAATATAGCAGAAGGCTTTCTAGAATGCTTTGTCTGTGTAGAAAAAAACTTTTCATCAGTTATATATTTAAGCAAGAACATTCGTTCCACCACCTTTTCTTAAAATCCGATGGCCGCTTATAAGGTGATCGTTCTCGATTTGAACAAAAGAATCGATTTTCTTTAAATAACTTAATGCAAATAATGCATAAATCTAATCAAAGAACATTCGTTTGTTAATTTAAAAAATAGCTACAGGTAAGACTGATAAAGCAATGAATGTGAAAATAAACGCCCCTAACTTAAAATTGCTTTCAGGTTTTATTTTGCTGTATGTGTTTTACGTCTGCGTCGTGCTGATCTCAAGAAAGTTCGAGAGGCCTGTTACCGTGACTACGCCAGTCGTAGACGGCGAAGGGTCCTACGCGCGTCTGGAAGACGGTCTGAGCGCCGAGTCCCAAGACGTGACTAGCAACATCGACAAGCCAACCGAAAACCTTCAAAACGACAAGCCCCACCCGGCATCGAAAGTCGACGAAAAACCAACAGAATGTACAAATACGGACAACAAAGCGGAAACGGGAGAAATAAGCCAAGACGAACCGAAAGACGTCCAGGCCGAAAACGTACCCGAAAAAGAAGTCATGGAGGAGAAGCCCTCGGCAGACGGCGAACGGTCACCAAAACCCGCCGAGACTTGCACAGCCGAGCTTGCAGCCGGGACTACTGACAAGCAACAGAGTGCAACTAAGCGGACAAACTTTGGGACGATGGATCTCGGTGAAAAACAAGTAGAAGTCCAGGACAATAATGTGACTCACTCCACTGAAATCGTCGCTGCGAAGACCGAAGAATTCACGGGCGGGAACTCTGAAGAGGAGCCGCTGCTTCCTCGGACGAAGAAACCAGGCGGCTTGGGATACCAATTGAGGGCGCTGTTTAGAGACATCAACCCCATCGACGTAGAAGGATGGAAAAACAAGGGTTATATCATGAGAATCTTTGAAATCTATAAGGTACTCACCATTTTGTTCCTCAAAAGCAAATTGTGAAACTGAAAACTGGAAAAATGAAGTGCACCATAAACCCAGGCTTGGGGTGACCCTCCCCTTAAATAACACGAAAACTAAATTTTTTTCCAAAAGACAAGTACAGGCTTATTTAGAAACACACCAAAATTGACAATTTTGAAATCAATCAAAGTACAACAGGGTAAGAGAACATGCCAGGAATTCTTGTTTCAGCATCCGTATAAAAAAAACCTCCTCTATCATGTTTCAACATTTGTATACGAAAAAAAACCACAAACAGTCGTCGTTGAGCCTCGTTTTAAGTTTCCTTGTCATCATCAATAATATGCACAAAGAATGTTCAGAAATTTCCAGAAAACCTCTATATATGTTATTAATTGATAACAACTGTGATGGGATGTTAGAGGTTTGCAATAAATAAATGTTTGTTTTACTTTCTTTTCAAGTCTCCGATTCAACTTTTGCTGCAAATCTCAGTCCCCCTTGTCCTTCACGACAAGTGTAGCTGGAATCGCCTTCTCAACTGCATCCAACTACTTATTGGACCAGTCTGGTGCGTCCTCATCACAAACAGTAAGCGGGCTATTCAAACGAGTTAGACGGAGTTTTAGACCAAATGTTTGGGGTGGGTCGTTGGCAGTGATGTAGTGCCTTGATGCTGGGCCTTGGCCTTAAGGCTGCCTTAAGGCTGGATTTTAGGGCCTTTGCCTTGGCCTTGCCTTGGCTTGGCCTTGGCCTTGGCCTTGGGCCTTGGCCTTGGCCTTGGGCCTTTCGCAAGGCCTTCTCTTGCTTCAAGGTAGATATTTTCCAGATAAAATTTTGCTCTTTTCATAAATTTTGCTGTACCAAAATCTTAATTACCCATGGAGAGGAGAAGCACCCTATAGATTTGTGTTGGGCACACTTCACTTTTTGATTGGCATTACATTTTTTACCATTGTAGTAGATTTGCTGGAAAAATATTCCGTACACTTGTGATGGGCTCATGATTGGGAATTATTTAATTGCATATAACTAGATAATAGATATATATATATGTATATATATGTCTCTGATAAGTGCATGTAGATGTATCTGTATTAGAGATTATCTGATGTTTGTGACTGAGTTGGGCCAGCAAAAAAAAATTTACCATCAGTTTTTTCTCTCCCCCCCCTTTTTGTTTTTGGGAGAATTTGGTGTCAATATAGAAAATTAATCATTATTTTGTTTAGTTAATATTGAAGACCCTGAACTTATACTTATACTTTAATAGATACAGTGCAGTCATAAAACGGTGTAGCATGTTGATTGCAATGTTTGAAAAGAAATGTTGCGTGTCAAGCGTAACAAGATGTGATCGATGTGATGGGCGGAGGGAGGGGGGGGGCCAAAGGGGGGCAAAAAAAAAAAAAAATTTTTGTTTTTTTTTGTGTCGTAATAAGGTAGGCAAGGAGAGCAACCACCATCTTTCTTAAAAAAAAAAAAAACATTGGTTAAAAAAAATCAAATTGCCCTCAATCGCATCCTGAAATCAAATTTTTTTTTTTTTTCTTAAAGCGGGCTTGGAAGCTAAAAGCGTATTTTTGACCCACTTTTTTTGGGGGACCAAATTTCTTCCCCCCCAAATTGTGTTCTTCTGTTCCCTTGCTTGATGATGATGTCATCATGTGACTATAGTATTTAGTTCTATATCAGTGGTCATTTCATAAAACAGGGCCTTGGCCTTGGCCTTGGCCTTGAGGGTTAAGCCTTGGCCTTGGCCTCGAGGCTTGAGGGTCAAAGCCTTGGCCTTGAGGGTCAAAGCCTTGGCCTTGGCCTTGGCCTTGAGGGCCAAAGCCTTTGCTCCAACACTGGTCGTTGGTGTGTGATTGTTTTGGTTTTGATGGTGATGAAAGTATTTCTGACCATGACGTCGATATGTCAACACATTGATACAGGTAACAGTAAAGGACGGCGATACTATTTAATCCGACAAAAACTGTACATCAGTGATATCGTAGTGTTAATGATTGCATTAACACTTCGCTAATTGATTAAGCGCCAACAAAGAGGGACGGTCGAAGTTAAAGGAGAGAATGAGTTAACCTTATTAACGTATGTCTCCTTGGTCAACAGCGTACGGTACAGTCATATCGGGTGAGTTCTATCTGTGGCATCTGGTGTTGTGTTTGGGAGCTGTGCTAGCCATCCCCGCCTTACTAACATCTAAAGCAAGCCAGCCTCCGGTCTACTACATAGTAAGCACGCCTATATAATCGAGCTCTTCGCAAAATCTTGAAGATAGTGCTCACCTTTTTAAACAAACAATATCAAAGGATTTGTGTTGAATATTAAAACAACAGCATTAACATTGATAATGTTTCAACCGAACAATCACGATTTATCACATCAAAACAACACATATATTATAATTTTGGGGAAGTTTTTGTTGAAATATTTGTATTTTTATTCATATTTTTATTTGTTTGCTTATCTCTGTACACAGGCGTTTGCATTTCTCGGTTTTGTTATTTCCGTGTGCTGGATCTTTGCCATCGCGAACGAAATAGTCAATCTTTTAAGGGTGAGTATTATTTTCAATTGTGCGATTACTTTTTGTCGAAAGGGGACTGGTACGCTCAGGCATTTTCAAGACAAAACAGTCGACGTGAGTGCAAGTAAATTTTGGAGAAATCGGTGCATCGGTGTTTTATCTGGGAAACAAGTCATTTATTTTCTGTCATTATTTGAACTTTCTAGATGTATGGTGAGGTCTTCGATCTGAGTGACGCCATCTTGGGCCTGACATTTCTGGCATGGGGCAACTGTATAGGAGGTAAAGTCTACAAATTATGGTTTAAGGATAAAACTATTTCAAACAAAACCTGTCAAAGCTAAAGTCATCTTGATTCTTATATCCGTGCATTTATGACATTATGCAGCCCCAAAGTTATTATTTTGCTCATTCTGTTCGTCTAGACCTGGTGGCCGACACAGCTATGGCCCAACAGGGAGCCCCAAAGATGGCCATCTCCGCTTGTTTTGGAGGTCCTGTATTCAGTATCCTTTAAAATATAAGCATTATTAAAAAAAAAACCAACTACTTATTAACCAACGAGAGTTTGCTCGGGTGGTAGTAGAACCAGTTCCTTCCACTAGCCGTGAGTTTGAATCTCGCTCGAGCTATCATATGAGGGCTTTCCCGCGTTCCTCAAATGAGGAATATCCGGCTTGTGCGTTTGATGACGTTTTCATCGCGCTCTGAAACATTTTTAGTAGATTTCAAAGAACGAGTGCATAAACTGCCAAATTGATTTCAGATGCATACAGATGAGTTGAAAGGGCATGTTCCTTTTTCGGGTGACTAATTAGCTTGAACGAATTTTGCTAAGACTGAGTTTGATGTCTAAACAGCATGACGTTATCTGACTGATTTCTCATTGGAGAAATATATAGCATTATTCTTTAACACGTTCCCAATCAGATATGTTGATTGGGATAGGAGTTGCAACCACCATTGCGACTGCAGAGAACGGGGGAATTTTCAAAGTAAGTTGTACAAAATTGTCTTTTCTCGATGCTTAATCACAGAACACGACTCCTTTACTCATGTGCATAGGTGCAACGATTACAGGAAGATTAAATAGAGCTTGATATTTTAAAATATTGACGTCTGATTTGTTTTGAAAGTCCTAATTGTCAGGGATCTAAAACGTGGGAACAAAATCAACCTATATGGAGTCGGCTAAAAGAAGTTAGATTTTTTTTTCAATTTACCCACAAATATATCAGCTGAGTTTGACTCTTATAACTTGGATAATTGTTTTTCTGACCGTATGACTATTGAGATCGGTTACTCTCTTTCGTGATGTGCTGAAACAGTTGTGTCGTTGCGAGAGATGTTTTAGATTTAAACGTTATGAGTGAACGGGCTCTAAAACTCCCTCTTATTTTACCGCCTTTATTTCAGTTAAAGACAGACACGCTGCAGTTCGTGTTGGCTGCCGGTCTAGGTATCAGTCTCTTCACCTCCATGTTCTTCATGATAGCAGCCAGGTTCCGGGCCACAAAAGTCTATTCCGTTCTTCTGTACATCTTTTACGTTGTGTTTATAACTGTCGCCATCTTGACGGAAAGCAAAGTCATCAAGTGGTGAAAATGGAAGTTATGAGATATCTTCCATGACTTTCGACTTTAACTCGAAATAAAAGTTGTCTAATATTGTTTATTTTATACTATTAAGAGACATTTTGCCCTCGTCACTAGTTAGTATTCAGCTTGGTTTTTTTGTAATTCAAGTATTTTAATCTTGCTTTATATCGAAGAGAGTTGTTTGTTTTTACTGTAATCTGGACCTTTTATCATTAAGCATGACCCAACAAACTGCTGTCTTAGACACATATGTAGACGGCGCAGTAAACGGAAGTATTTAAGACGTTATCTGAATAAGACGCCCTCTTTTGTTTAATAGCAGCCAGGTCCAAATGGTTTTTGGTCCAAATGGTTTTAATGTCACTTAAAAATTCTATCAAGAACTCCCATGAAATCCTGTCTCATGAAATCAATCATATATTTGGTTTTTATCCTCATGCTTATCCGACTTCCTTATTTTCTGTACAACCTAGAATTCCGTTTTTCATTAATTCGAAATTGCAAGCTGCTCTGTAAAACAATAAAGATTTGCCTGACGTAACCATGGAGAAAAACAAGGTGTCTAGAGGAGACTCATTTTGACGAATATGACTACAAATCTCCAATTATTACTTATCACTATCCGTGTTGTGTCCACGCCCTGTAATGTATACACAAAATTGAAGTAGTAATTCCTGGAATAATTAGATGGGCTGATGCCTCTCTGGTGTGGTGTAAAAGAAAGACAATAAACAAATCTAACAAACAAGATTTATATCAGTGCCAGTGACATTCTTATTTATTACTAATTAGTCATCTAGTGGTCGAAGCAGACTTTCCATTTTTAACTGTATAAGCCCCGCCCCCGCCACTCCCGCGCACAAAATTTGGTTTCAGAATTCCAGAAAACAGAGAGAGAGAGAGAGAGAGAGAGTCGGGACGACATGAGTAGTACCGTTTTTTTCTGGTCACGTGGTCTATGGACGCCATTTTGAGTCAAACCTAATTGTCTGCAATATTAGTGGTATATACCATTATCATGTTGCGGCCATCTTGACTTTTTTCCCATTCAAATCAACGTAACCAAAGCGAGGCTGGAAGGAAAAATAGTGTGGTTCCTTTTTGCACAAAAACATTATCATTCAGTACTGTTATTGGATACAGGGAGCATGACTGAAATGGTGGCAGCATGATAAAGGTCTATTCTTAATTTGCATCATAATACCGGGCTGCTGTGCCGTGGTGAGAAGCAAAAATCGGAAAGAGAAAATAACTCAGGCTGTTCTGTTTGTCAAATGCCGTCAAGACGCGTTCGGAAAATGTTGGGAAACGGAAATAGAGTCGCTTGAATGCGGTAATGAGGCACAATAAACGTGACTGCTCCACAACATATTCCCCTCGAATTGATCTTGAATGGCGCCCTCATTCGGTCCCAATTGTTCCCGGTTTTATACTTTTCCCACCCCTTGAAGTCAGAGCGGAGATGGGGGGGGGGGGGGGGGGAGGAAACCAGGAATCAGTCTAAATTTTCCGAGTTCTCAGCCTTAAGAAGGATTTAAAACAATATTGTGCACTGGACGCAGGCAATACGGTCAAAAAGTAGCCTTTGCATAGGGTTAAAAAAGTACATATTCAACATAATTGTTTGATGAATAGTATGTAATATCTATCTTTTATTAATTTTTTTATCAGAGAAGATTCAATAAAATGTACAGCCTCTTCGTCAATATAAAAGAAACTCTATAAAAGTTGCTTCAAGTTCATTGAAATTAATTCCAAATTAAACGGAACAACAAAATGAAAGAATCTATTGCAAAATTAATTCATGGTCTCAAGCTATATAACGAGATAAAATAGACGTTTGGAATAAAAGCTTTCATTTTTGGTGTGGTTACAGTGAATAACTGAGGTCGTAAGTCGATTAGTAATGATAAGTCTGGCTCAGAATCTATCGAGGTAGCATTAGAGTGCGCTGATGGTTATGTAGTAATTGACATTTTAGTTGAATTATATTGGCCAATATGCTGCCGCGTGGGGGCGCTTTTAACTATGAAAAGTGTTCATTGGTTTGCACAGATGGGTTCTATGACTTTGATTAAAAAATATGTACCGAAAATGCGGCCCCGAGTAGACAGGATGTACTACTTAGTCAATAGAGGGCGACCTTTGGTCACAAAACATTAATACTGAAAGGGATGGCGTGACTGCATTTGTAATATATGCCACCATAGGGGGCGCTCGCATCTCCATAGGACCTTAGACGAGCGGGTAGCTGGCGTTGGTCGCGATGCCGCACTGGTTGTTGTTGAAGCGAGACATCATGATGTAGCCCTTCATGCCCCACTTCTTGCCCCAACTGTATTAAAACGAGACAAAAGAGTAGAAATGTTGGCATTAAGGTAGGGTAGTTTGTACAAATTACTACATGTGAGTTGTTTCCCACAGCCCTAACCAGGGGCACTGGCTTGGTGACCACTAAATCACACGAACTTGTGAAGGAAACACCAGTGTCATAAAGAATGGACCGCCTAAGGGGCAGATCTAGCTTTCGTGAAATGGGGGTGGGGTTGATATGAAGGTGGGGGGGGGGGGGTTGAGTGAAGGCGTGCTGAAGGAACACCCTTCTCCGGGGCATGCCCCCGGATTTTTTTTAAATCTACGATGTTTCTAAGGCAATTGTAGACTACATTTAGGAGCTTTAGCATTCCATTAGTTTCGGCCCCATTTTGGCTCTATTTTAGGGCTCAAAGAAATTAGAGGTAACCAGAGATCTTGGATAGTGGGTAAATGGGTTTTCCCCTTCCAACCAGACTGAAACGAAGATAAAACCTCCAGAGGGCGTTAGACTCACCTGTTCTTGACCAGCCAATAAGCTTTGTCGTCTTCCATGCCGTAGCCAACGGCAAGCACACCATGATCAAGCATGGTCTGGCTACACATAGGCTCATCATAAACACCTGAGGGTCGGTAAGAAAAAAAATACGGTAATGGGCGACCATGATGAATGGTGACAACTTCCAAAATCATAAGCAGCGACAGCAATAGCAGAAAACGCCGACAACGGTAGCGATGATTACGACACCGCGATAGTGATGACAACGACATCAACGACACCATGCATATCAACGGCATCAATGACAGTAGCAGCAAAAACGGTTATGTAACGACAATGACAAAGAATTATGACAACGACTCACTTATGAAAACAACAAGAACAAATAGCAACAGCAAAGCAACACCTGACTGTTAACACGACAAATGACTACAGTAGATTTAACAATGGAAACGACGATAAGATTACGACATCTAAATTGAGTGATGACGACATAAATGACAGCATTGGCGACAATATCACCAATAGCAAGAATGACAATAAATAATGAACGGAATATAGAAGGTTTACTCTTCTAACCTTTGTGGTACATCTGGAAGGACTCGTGACTGGCGTCGATCGCCACGCTGATTGGTCCAACCATTGCCACGGCCATCTGGAGTGCCTTTTCGTCCATGGCGGGAAGGAGTGTGTGGGTCTTGTCAGTGGCCACTACGTTGGCTGGATTGAAACGGCATTTCTTATCCTGAAAAGAAGAGCAACGAATATTCAAAATGTCATGAAAATGCACAAAAGTGTGCAAAATATTAACGGATTTCCACCATTTCACTTGCCACAAATAACATATACAAAATTGCCTGTTTAGCTCCCATCAAAAATAAACCATTCATTCAATTCTGATCAGATATAACAAAAATAATAAGAATATAAGAAGATCATACAGTTAACCTGACTATTATTTGGTAGCCACATCTGAGCACTTGAGAATACAAATGAATATTCATCCTACCTCTGCTTGGTATGGATAGGACGATTCGGAATCGATTCCCATGTTGTCGTGGACGTACTGGAAGGCACCGTTCATGGTGCCTCCTTCGCAGCCGTGGCAGTTGTAGGAGGGCTTCATGGCGCAGTCTACCAGGTTCTGCTCGCTGATGTCCGGCAGTTTGCCCGTCTTGTTGAAGGTTTGTCCTTCAAGGGATCCCGTAGCACTGAAGGCCCAGCACGAACCGCACTGCATCTGTACAATCACACACACACACAACTTTGTTATCGGTCTGGGCCCCATTCTATGGAGATACTCCGGAGAGAAAATTGCTTAGGCAATTTTTATCTAGTGAATGAAAAATTAATGCTAACCGGTCACATGCAATATCACCTGCATGACATTTTAGCTTGTAACCTGTGTTTTCTAAGCCAATAATGCTTAGCAAATTAAGTAGCTCCGTGGATTGTCTCCTAGTTGAAATTAAAGATTTTGGTTGATTTTGGTTGTTGTTTTATTACCTTTCTATTTTTGCTTTAAGGAATTGTTGTGACTGTTGTTGATGTCGTTGTTTTGAGTTTGTCAAGGAACCGATTATTGATGTACCTGATTCTTGACACCAGTGACCCATCCCTTGGTACGCCAATCTACAGTGGTTGGAAGGTCGCTGACATCAGTAAAGGTGTTGACTGGCTTTGGCGGCACTTTGTCCATCACAAAGCCGTTCATTTTCTTCGTGAACTCGGCTGATGTCTGAAAATGAATTTAGAGAAATGTGTTAAATTTAACAGATCGTTGGTAGAAATCGGTGTCTCAAAATTAATATCGTGCCATGTTAATAGAGGGATTGAAATCGGAGGGTCTTGTAAGAACTGCAACCCTTTGTCATAAAGAAGCAGAAACTAGTCACCTTGATGTAAATTGCATCTCTTTAAAACTACTGAAGAGATGAAGAAAATTCATAAAAATATTCAGTGGAGTAATTACCATCACGTTGATATATACCTTCATTTACACGCACCCAGCAGCCAATCAAAATCATATGCGTCTCTTTCAGGGTGAATTAATTAACAAGTTTACAATGACATGTTTTGGAACGTTGACAACAGTAATCGACTCTCAACTATTTTCAATCTACTGAAAAACTAGGAGCAAGAAAAATAAAAATTGCATCTACCAGGTCGGCGAACTGGTTCATGGCCATGGTGTAGGTGGTGTGGCCCAGGGCGTATCGCTGGTTGTGCTCGGTCACCATCTTGTAGTTGTACTCCCAGACGAATCGACGGAAGTCCTCCTCCTCAGCTCCGTACTTCCTCTGGTTGTTGTCCTTCCACATCTGCCATTCTTGGTCCAGGTCAGGGCTGGCGGCTAGAGCCACAGCCACGCACAGGGCAAGGATCAGGAACTTCATGGTGGGTGCTCAATTGAGTTTGGGTGAGAAGATTAGGCTTAAAAATAAAAGAAACAGGTATATTATTGCATGCGCTCAATTGCCAACGAAGTAAAAGGTCAACAGCCGAGGCCATATCCGTTGTTCAAGTGCTAAGGATGTAGTGCAATGTCATGGGAGGATGGGCTACACGAAATAATACACCCTGATTGGCAAGTGGCATTAACAACGCTTAGTTTGACAGTTTGTCTTCAAATTAAATAAATTGATCAAAGAGAAAGATCGAACAAAGAAATCCTCAGAAAATTCGACTGTCTCTCCAAATCGGCAATTATTATAGTTATTCATCGGACGAAAAGATGATGGGTCATACTTCGAATCTGGAGAAAAAGTATACCAATGTTGTTTTGGGGTTTAGGAAACGGATACGCCTAACATCAGCCAGAGAAAAATACGTACTTACTTGAGCTGCGTTCGCCTGACAAGTGAGGACCACATCAGGTGATGCCGGCTTTTGGTCTCTTAACTCGTGACTACCCGGCTTCAATCCTCGTATTCAGGGAACTAGGCTCCATACTCGACCCCTGTTCCAAGCTACATTTGTCATATCTCTAGGTACTTTAAAAATGCGGTCGCTCACCGCTGAACGAGGTTTTTTTTACCAGCATTACACAATGCACTTGGACTTGGAATCAATAAACAAATTCGAGTGGACCAAAACTGCTGTGTAATCTTAAAGCTAAACTTGAATACTAACAACAGTTATTTATAAATCACCAATTATTTACATACAATGGTTTTCTCCCTTTTTCATGAAACATAAGGGTTGGTGTGTGGCATGCACCCTTGGGGTTGTAAGAATTAAGCCTAAGAAGCTTGAGGGCGCGGTCTGAGTTTCAGAATTTCGATAACTGACTTTGAGTTTTCGAACAAGATGATTTTCGCTGTTCCAACTGACTTTTCAGTATGTTCGAGAGACTCGGGGGAAAAAGACTGGAATACATCCCTCCTTGTAAATGTTAAGTTTTACTAATTTTGGGTCATATACTATGTCCCGACTCGTGACTGTGTAATTAACTTCCAACCCGCACAATGACTGCCAAAATATCCGGATAAAACCAGATTTTTGAATTTAAACAAATTGAAATTAGTACTCTTTATATCAACAATAGCTTTGTTGCATGACTCATCTTTTGGGTCCTACACGCCTCGTGACTCAAACAGAGAGCTTCAAGTGCTATTTTTATCTCCAATATAAACTAGCTCCTGTCCCGTGACAGGTTCACGTGCTCACAATGTAAACACAAACACTAATTATGTGTATAATCTTGTCCAACACTTGTTTAGAAATCTAGAAATACAAGGGTCAAGTAATTTTTCAAAGCCTTTGTGACCTCGATTTCATTTGAACTTGCTGTGTATTACTGTAATGTGTGGTGTGCACTGCGCAAACACTTCGCGCATAAACGTCACAGGATGACGACAAGGGATTATTATTAATTTTAGTCCTTAAAAGTACAAAACATAAGAAAATATACAACAACGAAGCCCTTTAAAAAAAACCCAAGACTATGCAGGTCAGGTCTATACATAGTAAGACAGGAAAATTGATTAAAAAAAACAAGACACGAAAACAATGGAAGTGTAAAAAAAGACATATTGCGGCTACAGCTTCGGGTTTTTAATTTTAATAATCGAGGTACGACAAGCAGTCGTAGCCGTAGGCATTACTGCCCGTTTCGGACATGGCTCTCCTGGGGCGTATTCGAAACCCTGTTCTGGAGTGATCCGCCAATTACAAACGCCCAAGTGCGTGTGGAGTGCAAGCTGGGCGAAAATAGAAGATGGCAGCCGCCATGATACACCGACTGAAAAGAAATGAAAACTAACCATCTTACGTAAATCATTTAAATATCGAACGGCTATAAAATTGGTAAAGTCAAGCCCACTCTGTGGTCACGTAATTTTATTTTTTTAATCATTAATACTCCTACACTGAATGGGTGCTTTCAATTTTATGTAAAGAAAATAGCGCAAGTTGCGGGCCGGTAGCGGCCTAAATCTTGACGTTCTTGACCTTCTTCATCTACTCCCCCACCAGTACGTGGGGAGTGAAAATCCTGTTCCAGAACACTGTTCGTGTCTTGGTTCTCGTTATTCAAAACCCCGTTTCCGCGTTCATTCAACGCGGGAACGGGGTTCGAGTACGCTACTGCTGTCCACTTTATATCACGTTCAGCCACGTGAGTTTTCCTTTATTCAGCGTTTTATCAAAGTTTCATAATCAGTCTGGTCTATTTTTTACACTTTTCCCTAGTTGAACACCTGTCACATAGTCACGAGACGCAATCCGCGTGATTGACTGTGATTAGTCGACTGTAGAGTGTTGTAAAAACTATATATGTATGAAACAATGTTGATATACTCAAGATGGACTCGAACGACCCTCACTCCAGAAATGCCTCAAAAACATTGAGACACTAAGTACTGCATTCGCAAGTAAGCGTGTGTATAAGCACACATTGCAATCCAAATGCTGATACTCAGAGCAAAAAGAAGTTTCAGTCAACGAAAACTCTAACTTAAAAATGTCTTTCATCACATTTCAAATCTACACCTACGCCCAATCTGTTGCTGGTATTAATGCTGCACACCGATTGGCCAAAACTGTGTCTCTTGTTTGCACGTGAACTTTGGGAAGAGAGTTAAGGGACGCCACTTGAAAAGTGGTACCGATGGTCCAAAGTACCAACATTTGCGTGCGTGTTTATCACCAAAGTGATTGATTATTTGACAACAGATTATTTGAGAACAAAACTGAGTCGACAAGAATTTGTATTTACTTTTGATGATAGCATTTACTTACGTCAAACTTGGCAAATACTGTAAAACTGGAAGTAATTCAAAGTCCGACATCAAGAGCCCTCACGTGAGGCATCCAAATAAACTTTCAGGAGTACAAAAAAAGAGATAAAAGCCGCCACCATTTCAGAAGTTTTTTCATTGTCATTTTCAGCACTCGAAACACAAGTAAGTAGATGTATATCTATTTTATAGCAGCGGGCACATTGAATCATACGCCGTTGTTCGATAAAGGTATAACATTTTTTTTCAGTATATTACTATACTGTATTCTAGGTGCCGAGTTGGCACGGTGCCGAGTCGGCAAGGTGCCGAGTTGGCAGGTGCCGAGTTGGCTAGGTGCCGAAGTAACCGACATTCTCTCAGTTTATTTGAACCACAAATATTGTTTTAGGTACCTTTTTAAGAAATAATCTTTTAACTATTACATATTTATATATACAATGCAGGACTACTGTTTCTCCATAACTTTTTGTTGTTTTTTTGTTGTTTTTACATCAGAATCAAATTAAGCGCCCACCATGAAGTTCCTGATTCTATCTCTGTGCGTGGCAGCGGCTCTAGCCACCAGCCCTGACCTGGACCAAGAATGGCAGATGTGGAAGGACAACAACCAGAGGAAGTACGAGGTTGAAGAGGAGGACTACCGTCGATTCGTCTGGGAGTACAACTACAAGATGGTGACCGAGCACAACCAGCGATACGCCCTGGGCCACACCACCTACACCATGGCCATGAACCAGTTCGCTGACCTGGTAAGCAAGATGTTTTTGTGTGTGTGAAGTTCACACAGTTGGAACACTGAATTGTTTTCACGAATTCAGTATGTCAAGGTGTTAACAATATGCAGTTCGGGCAGAGCCCTTTGATCATCAAACGTGATTTGCTTAAATAGGAACCTTTTTAATTTACATGGACGCTTGATTATCCTTGACGTTAACTATTATTACCTTATTTTAATGACTATATCCATTTCTGTTTTGTTTCCATATGTAGACAAATGTTGAATTCAGAAAACAAATGAATGGCTTCATCACGCGAAAAGCTCCAACGAAGCAGTCAAATGCCACGACAGATACCACTGACCTCCCAACTACCGTCGACTGGCGCACTAAGGGCTACGTCACTCCAGTGAAAAATCAGGTAAATTTGACACTTTCACATTCCATACCTGCCTCTGAAATGCTCCTAAATACAAAGTTTCTGGTGCAGTATGACTGTCCAGCATGCAGAACATATTAAAATACCAGTGACTTCGTGGAGTTGTGTGTTACACGGTGTATGTGGCATTCTTTTGTCATTGTCAATGTTGACAAAATTGTCATCGTCATTGTCATCGTATTTATCCCTCACCCGTGTCATCAACACCAATGTCCCCAACAACTACATCACTTTCATAACCACAGCCCGAACACCGACCATCACCATCAATGGTATCATTTGGGTTATCGTCAAAATTTTTAGTTTATATTGTCGATTTTCTTGACACCCTAACATGTCATCATTTTGGACAAAGGGGGCGCTGTATTGAACCACGCCAGGGTCTGGGTTCAAAACGTAGAAATATGTTTATTGGAGCACGTTAATAACAGTTACCTCAATTGTTATTTAAAAATAATTGTTGAATATGTAAACTGACGTGCACGACGTCCTTTATATATAGCGCCCTCAGTCGATCAAAAGTCATTGTCACCGTGGCACTCCAAAGACCACTCGCCTCTCAGTAATCAATTTCAATGCTTCAAACCCACAGTTGCAGTGCGGTTCGTGTTGGGCCTTCAGTGCTACTGGTTCCCTGGAAGGACAGTCCTTCAAAAAGACCGGCAAACTGCCCAACCTGAGCGAGCAGAACCTGGTAGACTGCGCCAAGGATCCCAAGTACAACTGCAACGGCTGCGAAGGGGGAACCATGGAAGGCGCGTTCCAGTACATCAGCGATAATATGGGAATCGATTCCGAAGCATCGTATCCGTACACAGCCATGGTAAATTTATTTATGCAATGGAATTTGTGAAGATTGCTGAGATATCAGACGAAAATGAAGTATCGATAATAAAAACTGTCAGTAACATACGGGCATCGATAACTAATGAGTATCGATAATAAGCAGGTTTCTTTCAGTCGATGCAACAAAATTTTAAAACTCGATAATATCGAATGTTCGTATACTCATATTTCCCAAACAAGTCATAAGCAGTAACATATTTTTTTTCTGAAAAAAAGTCACCAATAGCAGTGTCAAATAGTAAATTGTTGCGTTGACATCGATTATTCCCATAATAATTTTTGTAGGGGTTATTATTTTCAGGATGGGACTTGCCACTTCGATCGTGCCAACGTTGCTGCTACAGACAGTTCGTATACAGATCTACCCAGCATGGATGAAAAGGCCCTACAGACGGCTGCAGCAACTATTGGACCAATCAGCGTGGGCATTGACGCCAGTCACGAGTCCTTCCAAATGTATGACGGAGGTAAGGCCTATATCGGAACCCTCCTGTCTTTAAGACTTTGTTGTTTAAGTGTCTTGACTTGTTGGAGGGCTTGCCGACCCACGGAGCAAAGCAAGTTACATTGGTCGAACATTCGGGGCGTAACATAGGCTTAACCGTGCACACTAAACACACTGCGATTGTGTATTCAAACGACTACACTAGTCCTACACTGGTCCAGCCAAGTTAGTCGCACTATAGTTAACCATAATTAGTTCTTGCTCGAACTAACGACCTTTTTAGGTTTGTAATAACGAAAGATGCAGTTGGCTGACTTCTTCTGTGTTAAAACATAGTGGCCTATTGTATTGTATTGTATTGGGTACTCTAGTTCCCTGACCCATCTAGACTCATGACGTTGACCTCTCCTGAAAAAAACCCTTCTCAAACCCAAGATGGCTGGTCTGATTTTTGGTTAGTTGGCGAACAAGTTGGTCACGTCACCAGGCTTATTCTCTGGTTAACTGGCTGGTTTGCTTTCAGGAAGTCAAGGTTATAAACGCCGTCTGGTACCTAGAAGCCCCTGATTATCTAGCTAACTGACTGGTGGAGTTTCAGCCAAACAGTTTGGTTTTCTCAATAGCACGCTGGTTTGTGAATGGGTTTAACTGGTTGCCATGGTGGCTGACTGTCTATTTTTGCATTGCCTTTTATCCATCTTGTTGACTGCTTTACACGGAAAACAAATTGGAAAATAATGTTCCTGTTGGTCGTTTTTTTTAACAGGTATTTACGACGAGCCAGCATGTAGCCAGACTGAGCTGGATCACGGTGTGCTTGTCGTTGGTTATGGCGCACAAGATGGCAAAGACTATTGGCTGGTTAAGAACAGGTGAGCTACATCACGCCCTCAGTTGATGACCGGTGTCTAGTTTTGTCCAGCTCATTTAAAAACAGATGAACAGACTGTTGTAGACGAGTCTATCACAAGTATTTCAGTACTAATTCAAATTCAAATGAAGTGTGACAAAGCCATTACTCTTTTTTTTATTGTTCATCTCCTGCTACCTTGTTATTCTCTTGTAACCGATATGGGATGGACTACCCATGGCTGTTCGGATATCCAAACTCTGGAAGCTGTTCTAATTAAAAATATCCAGCCTTTGTCTGAACTTGAATTTGTGACAATTTCGAAATTGTAAAGATTTTAATTCTTCTAAGATTTGGTTAAATGGAGCAAAAAGTAGTGGTTCGAAGGCTTGAAATGCAATGTTTTTCTCTCTCGTTTCAGCTGGGGTCCAAAGTGGGGCCTGAAGGGCTACATCATGATGTCTCGCTTCAAGAACAACCAGTGCGGTATTGCGACTGACGCCTCCTACCCTATAGTTTAAATCAGTGCAATAAGCTTCCGTTTTCGACCGCAATATAAAAACATCAAAAAATAAAGCAGCTTTCAATAACCAGCTAAAATATTCTCGAAAATTTTGCTTCCTATATATACTGCTCGCCTTTCAGCATTGAAGCTATATGACAACAAACTTAATAATCCGAAGCTTTACTGTCTCGTTATTTACTAGTAACAAATTAGTTAGCCTAGAGAAAAACACAGCAATACATTGTATTACTCTATTATTAGAGAATGCACCGATCTTATACTCAGCTCTCAAGAGTTCATTGTGTCATATTTATTTATTGACAAAACGTATCTGTATAAAACGTTGAAAACCAAAATGACAAAAATAGGCTCTCTCAGATAGAATGCATTGCATTTATTTTACCTTGCAAGGGATGCAAGTCATCCATCAATATGCAATTTTGTAAAAGTATCAATTTTTTACATACTTTGTACTCAAATCAGTATTATTTTGTGAATGCATTGACTTACCTTAAGTCTCTGGGTAGGAATGAAGTGTGTTGTTGACTGTGTTTCTTTGTTGTATAATATCAGAATATTTAAAACAATACGAATACTTTTCTTGGTAGTAAAATATTTTGGAAGATAACTGCAACCTTGTATCACAAAAAAGTTTACCCTTTAGCAGGGGGGGGGGAGTTTTTACATTTCATTAATCGAGAAGATGCATTTAAAGCACAATTATACACAGGTATACTTTGCAACCCTTTCCCCGCGTTCTGGTAATTTTTCAGAAAATTTGACAATTTGCCCCTTTGGCTTGATGCCAAACAAAGATATTTTACCCTTGTCCAACTCACAATGGTTAATTGAAATGTAATTAGAAGTATTATGTGAATGGGCTTTTTTTTTGCTGTAAATAAATATGACATTGTATCTTTAATTAAATAGATGAGAAGCATTTTCTTTCGTTTTGATAGCTGTTTGTTGATCATTAGATACAAATATGGTGTCTCAGATAAGACTCTGGCCAATTGTATCCCATTGGTGATTCTGACTAGGCCTACAATGCAGAGCATGACGGTTATCAACATAGACCCGCTGATGTCCCTACCGTCATATTGTAAACAAATAACAGCCCCCCAAACAACAACCCCCCCCAAAAAAAACCAACCAACAACAAACTTTTCCTCCAAATGGCCCCCTACAGCAACGTAGCTTCCTCTAAAAAGCACCAAAATTAAAATAAAAATCGCCAAAAACAAAGTTGTCCAGGTTTAAGTGAGGCACTCTCTGCGTAAATTGAACAGGATGTGACCAATCGTTCTTAATGTAAAGTAGTAATATTTACAAAATAACAAGACCTATAGTCACATAACAGCTGTAGTTGAAAGTTCAACGTCTGACACACCGTCATGATGATAACACAAAGTCATTCCAAGGTTCAAGTAGACCTGCTATCAAAGACCACTAACAACCCCGTCCCCTTGTGGGCGATCCCACCATGTATACCCTGATTCAAATCGTAAAGCCTATTGTACCAGGGCTAAGTATACTAAAACATTACGTTATCTCGCGGGAAGAAGTGAGGCGAATCACAACCAAACCAGCGTTGCAGGGCACAGTTTTATGCGACTGTGCATACTCTACGTGATTTCCACAAGATTATGGGTTGAATTTTAGCCATTCATTTGGTGAGTAATGCGTTGTAAACTCAATACCCTTTTCCCACTGTTAATGCTCAGTATAAATCCCACCATTAATGCTCTGTGGATTAGGTTCTAGACCTTGCTTATGTGGTTTTCCAAAATACTAGAAATTATTTCGTGGGTTCTCCTACCTCAAGGAAAACTGGACACTCATTCTCCGCTGTCTCAGAATTGAAGGAGTTTTATTGTGAAGCGAGAGAAAAGTTTGCTGCATGAGAAATGTTGGCTTGATGTAGAAATTAAAAGTACCGAAAAATTTAACTTCGAAGAAAACGGAACCTGTGCAAAACATGTTCGAAAATCTTACCCGATTCTTTGCTAACTTCTAGAAAACATGGATGAAAAACAAACCTTTATTAAATAACTTACTGGGGAAGAGTTCTTTCCAAGAAAAATGGGTAAAATAGAGATATGATTTATTTTTCCTTCATCTTTTATCCAGACGAGATTGAGTACTCTGACCATGAAGTTTCTGATCCTTGCCCTGTGCGTGGCAGTGGCTCTAGCCGCCAGCCCTGACCTTGACCAAGAATGGCAGATGTGGAAGGACAACAACCAGAGGAAGTACGGAGCTGAGGAGGAGGACTTCCGTCGATTTGTCTGGGAGTACAACTACAAGATGGTGACCGAGCACAACCAGCGATACGCCCTGGGCCACACCACCTACACCATGGCCATGAACCAGTTCGCAGACATGGTGCGTGGGCAATATAAAATCTCCAATAACGATAACCAATGCTTATCCAAACAGAGCTTTTTTCTGGTTTACTTTATGAGGCCTTCATCTTTGTCACTAGATATTTTAGATGATCTTCATAGGCTTGAGGGAGAAAAGGTATTATGATTTTTAAAATTTCGAACCCAACGTTGTTTATTACTTGCTTCCAGTTGGGAATCACAAATCGTTTGAAAGTTTAATATCAATGGTCATATTCTACTTCGAGCATGTATGCCGGCTATTTATATTTGATCGTCTAAACAAATTAATCTGTACAAGTATGAGTTTCAGTACATTCGCGAACATTAATGATTACCGTTACAGATCAAGTAATAACCTTTAGCAAACTACCTTTCAAATAGGTCACTGATGATATTTTAATGAATACCAATATTTTGGTGTCTTTTCAGACGAACGTTGAGTTCAGGAAACGCATGAACGGCTTTGTTTCAGCCATTGCCCCATTGGAAACGACACAGAGCCGTATCGATGTTAGCCCACTCCCAGATGTCGTGGACTGGAACTCAAAGGGATGGGTCACCCCTGTCAAAAACCAGGTAGGCGATCCTGCCACAACTGTCTCAATTTGTTTGATACCTTATCTTCCGAAAGATCCCTGAACCCACCTTATTAGTACTTCACTCACACCTAGAGAGGATAACTCAACCAATTACTGATGATACTCCCTTCACCCGTCTCTGTAACGAGCTTCCCTGTAGATCTGAGAATGGCGGAGTCGTTGTCGATTTTCAAGCGCTTTTAAAGACCCTCCTTTTCCCAGAACTTTCTTAAACTACCAGTTTTTTTTTGATTTAATGTACTGCTTTTCGTTGTTTTGACCCCATAGTGTATTTTCCAACTACTGTTTATAGGCGCTGTGATCCTGGTATGGCGATGTATAAATCTTCTGTATTGTTATTAAAGAAGAAATTTCTGAATTAAAGCAGCGTCAATATGTCAAGAACCTTGGAAACACATCATTCTGTATCGTTACAGCGCCCTCATTTTGATATGGCCTTTTTTCAATGCTCACTTCCGTTTCTTATTTATAGGGTCAGTGTGGGTCTGCATGGGCCTTCAGTGCTACGGGAGCCCTTGAAGGCCAAACCTTCAACAAGACGGGCAAACTGCCGGAGATCAGCGAGCAGAACCTGGTAGACTGCGCCACGGCGCCAAAATACGACTGCGCCGGCTGCAATGGCGGAACTATGGTGGGGGCCTTCCAGTATGTCATCGACAACATGGGAATCGATTCTGAATCCTCGTACCCATACCAAGCACAAGTATGATCATTAATACAGAAGGAATTATAATTAAACTAAAGGAGATTGCAAAGAACAAAAAAAACCAATGTCTTACCATTTTTAACAGAGGCGTAACTTGGGGAGGGGGTGGGGGCAGTGACGTAACTAGAGGTAAACTTCTAGGGGGACACCCGGTGTGCATAGGCCTGCATTGTTCAAGGGGACACTGAAGGAAAAATTGTACATATTGTTGTTTAATTCAGGATTTTAAGGGAGGGGGGAGGCATGTACGTCCGCTGGGGACGCGTGTCCCCTATAATATGTCTAACCGTAGTTACGCCACTGGGGGCGGGTAATGGGGGCATGTGAGGGGATTGGCGGGGGGGGGGGTGCCTGTGAACGCCTCTCTCCCGGACGGTGCCCCTGCTTATAATTTAAGGTGGGAAAAATTGAGCTTTCTATTGTTTCAGGTCTACTGAGTGCTTCCTAAAAATGAAATCCCTTTTAATCCAGTGCCCTTGCAAATTTGCTCTTAATTTTGAGAAGACAACAGCTTGAATATTGATTCCCTTATCAGCGAACGATCATTTATCAAAATGTGGACTTTTGAATGTGATGTTTTTCAGGACATGAAGTGTCGCTTCAATGCAGCAAACGTTGTCGCCACAGAAAAGACTTATGTTGTTCTTCCCAGCGGGGATGAAAAGGCCCTCCAGAGAGCTGTGGCAACCGTTGGACCAATCAGTGCCGCCATTGACGCCAGTCACGAGACCTTCCAGCTCTACCAATCAGGTGAGCGTTTGTTGGAAGACTTGATGATTGGTTACTTTATTCGTTCATTACTTGACTGAGTAATTTTGTCTCACTTATTTACCCGATGATATGATGTGTTGCGAGCTTTAGTTTTCATCGTCTGTCCCTTTGAACTTCTGCCGTTAGGTGCAGTTGAAAACAATCCATACAGTTGAGTATAAATTTATTTATTTTTTAAAGAGATGTAATTCTAATTTGCTCCTGCACGTCCTCTTATCACTTGCAGGCATTTATGATGAGCCCCAGTGCAGCCAGACGGCATTGGCGCACAATGTTCTTATAATCGGTTACGCAATTGAAAACGGAAATCCCTATTGGCTAGTAAAGAACAGGTAAGTAGTGCGCCCCCTCGAGTCTCAAAAATAGATACCATTTGGAAGGCCATGCAATAATCTGAAGATTGAGGCAACTTAACCCTGGACAGACTGACATGTCTGGATTAGTTTGCCACGGCTTGCACAGACGCTTTTGGAAAGCGTCTGACTAAGACACTTTTATAGGGTCGTGTTTTACTACTGGCTGAAGCCAAAATTTGTAATTTGGATGCGAACATCCAAAGAAAACGCCTAAGTATGGATAAAATGAACTTGGACTTTCTCAGTCCACTGCTTTGACACTGGGACTTTTAGCATCTGTTAACTCTTTTCAATATAACTGGCTTTCCAGCGGTCTTACCCTACCTTTCAGGAATCTTACTTGATTTAGTTATTATCGTTTTCTTTCTTTGTTTGTTTTACTTGTAGCTGGGGCACTGCCTGGGGAATGAATGGCTTTGTACGGATGTCCCGCTCCAAGGACAATCAGTGCGGCATCGCTACCAGGGCATGCTATCCCCTAGTCTAGAACCCCCTCCGGCCCCCAATAATCCCCGACGCCCGCCTTGGCTTTTCGAATTTTCAATAGTCCCCATCGTCATCATCACCCCGCTTGCTGTCGACTTGTAGTCCGAGACACAAACAAAAATCAAACTCACAAGACGCTAAATATTCTTGAAATTCAACGTGCTTTGTTGTAAACAAAATAACATTTATTTGCACTTTTGTTTTGAAAAATGTTCACGATATATATCTTGCTAATTTTGTTTATTAAAGTGCAATTGTGTTTTTTTGTGTGAAACGAGGCTGGTATATTAATTTGTTTTAATGACCGACATCGGAAGTGATATTGTTAAGTTTGTTTAAGTTTGTTTCATAAGATTTCGGCCGATTTTCCTGGTCGAGCTAATGTTGATAGAAAAGTTCATAATAGGTGTTGAGTTTACGCACTTAAGTAAAGGTATGGTTAACCTTTAGAACATACGAGATTAATGGAGATTTGCCTTCAGAGAGTTTTATTATACTTTCTTATCCTTAAAGGTGAACAAACGAAGATGTCTAAACTCGTTGAGTTAGAAACAACCGCTGGGAATCCATACATTTTTGCTTGTAACGTTCTTTTTCATTAAACTGCAACGATTATTGACAAAATCTGCCCTAGAAATTATGCTACATCCGATACAAACAAATCTGGGCGGTTTTACAAAAACGCATTGAAAAGCGAAAATAATTTATGAAAAGTAGCCAGAAAGAGAAAAAAGTTCAGTAATATTATTATATACAAGTCTACACAGCAAGGGTATACACTCGGCTGAAATGGCACCACAGTGATTTTCTTGTATTCTCTCGGACCCAAATGCCAGAATGTAACTGCGCATGCGTGCGCTTGCGCAAACTACATGATTAGGAAGGCATCAAGGCAAAATCTAAAGCAAACACTCTGTTAAGAAAAAATCAGTAACACCCCAACAACTCTGGGAAAAAAATTAAAAACGAAAGTTAAAAAACCGGAACAGCACAAACACATTAAAAACACATTATTGCTCAGTGACTTTTACACGCAGATAAAATATGCACCAAGTCACCCATAAGTTCAATTTAAAAAATCATTAAACTTCTCCACGTACAAGCGACGTAATTCTGAAGATAAACTAATTCGATAATTTAGTCTCGTGCATTTCGCAATTTAAGCTCCAAACGCAGTAAGCATTAACAAACATAAAAAAAAGACGGGCTCATGATAAAGTCTTGACGGGGGAGGCAAATATGGGTTCTCATTTCTGGTCAAGAGAGGCTAGCTGAGCCTTATCCAAATCCAGTATTACCGAATTGTCGATTATCTAGAAGGTGGCGAAGTACTTACTAATACTCAGCAGTCTCACTTAAAAATAGAATAGAATTTCGGCGTGGTGTCTGTTTAAACTGTCACCGTTTTGTTTTTCCTCGATTTACTGTCCGCCGGCCCAGCCTTTCAAGACTTGTCACCTCTATGATCACTGTTCATCAGATAAGCACTCCCTCCGATATGCTATTCTGTAGAACGTTCTGTAGGCTGCCTTATAGCCCATTCTGCGAACAAAATTACAGAGAATCAAAATTTAACAACACTCATATTTAAAGATTGTGAAGTTGATGAAATCCTACTGTACAAAACGGTTACATAACATACATCTGATTGTGAATAACTGATGTGCACGCAATATATTCCGCCATTATGTATTATTATGTTGTATTGTTTTAAAGGCATACAATGTCTGGAAGTACCCCCCCCCCAAAAAAAATAAATAAAAAAAAATTAAAAAATAAACAAATAAAATAAACTAAAATAAAATTTAAAAAAAGAAAAAAAAAGAAAAAAGAAAAGAAAGAAGAGAAATTAACGTATACAAACGACATGAAGTGATGTATACAATTGATTTTAGACGTCTTAAATTATAAGCCCAAAGCTATTTATCTAATTCTTCCATGGAACAGCCGTAGGGTGCAATGCGATTGGTCTACCTTGTCTGCGTGCAAAGCACAGGCTGCCAGTGGCCACATTGCACCTTCGTTGTCATGGCAACAGGCTTGATGTAACTTCGCTGGTAACTGACTAAAGACGTCTGTATTGTACAATGGCGTCTCCTCCTGCAAAAGTTATAGACAAGGATGCCCAACACAAAAAGGACAGATTCAGTATTCTGTTTTATTCCCCAGCTTATCCTTTCCAATTCACAAATTCGCCTATAGGATGGTAACATTTTTTTTTGTACAGAGCCAAAGATGTAATCATTATCAAGGGAACGGAATTTTATAACTTTTGCTTAAGGTTTTCCTATCTTATTATGACCTACCTCTGTCCTGGATGGGTCCTGGCAAAATTTGAGGGTAATATGGGGCTTGGTTGGTTTCCTCTGGGTACGTAACGCAAAGTACTGGACCCTGAACCGATAAGTAAAAAGAAGTTACCAGGTTACTGTATAAAAATATAACTTCATATTAATCATAGAAATGGAGAATATGAATTTTAAGAGGCATCAAAAGGGTGTTTTATTTCTGGTTCAAATGAAAATCGCATGTCGTGTTATACAAATTAATATTTTTCAAAGATCTACGACAAACCATGATACACACGTGACTAGAAGATCTATCTAGCTACTTCAACATTAATTTTTGTTCGGATGGGTGGTGCAAATCAGAGAATGAGCTCCGACGACGCATGAGGGCGCCCTCTCGGTATTTAATTTATTTGACGAAATCGCGGATTGTTTAAAGTATACGGCACTAACTCTCAATGTTCTTTTCTTATCGGCGCGACACAGAGCCTGGGGCAACATACCAACCGTACTAATTACTGTAATGAAGTTTAAGCGCAACCTATGTATTATCAAGCGCGCCCTCTAGCGTTATCAAGCACGGCCTCTGGAGTCATCTTATTTGTCTACTCTATCATCTCACGTCTCTGACAGAACGCTCCTCGGAATCCCGGCGCACACATACAGGTGTCTGGGCCAATACAGCGCCCTCCATTACGGCAAGTTACGCGACAGTAGCCTATGAAGTCAGCAGGGGTGGAGCCAGGAGTTTTGGAGGGGGAACAGGAAAAGGGTAGGGAAAGTAAAAGAATTTCAAAATGGGTACCACAATCCCTCTTGTTTAAGTCAGACGTATAGGGCTCAAAAAGCTTTGATTTTTCTGAATGATCTTATCACGGACATATCATCATTTGGTTTTAATAACGCAACACGTAGCCATGCTGAGGCTTTCACAGTTTACTATGGCAGTTTGAGCAGTCCGTAATTGCTGAAATTTTGCCACTCTGTCATTCAGTGCATGTATCAGAGTACACTGGCAGATTTGTCTTGTGTTGTTGATCAGTGGATTAGTCTAGCGGTCTGCTCGTCAGTAGTAAGTCAGTCCACAGTAGGTCAAAATGTGGGAATAATGGGACCTCAATGCATGGGAAATAAGCCTGTGCAATTGGCTTTTTGGGCTATTCCAGATAAAATCAAATTTGATTGCTTATCTTTGTATTACGTGTATGTATGTTGTTCTTGATTGTCATCTGAATGACATCAAGCTAGAATGTACTGTCAGAGTAATTCCCAGTTGGTCGTAAAATAATGAGTCAAATTGTTATCTAGCTGTTTAACAGGTGTGTTGCCTTTTGTAGCTTTTCTGGTTTTCTAGCCAGCTCACCTATTTCACAAGTAGGCCCTCTGTAGGCGGGTGGACATCGACAGAATCCTGGCCGGACACACGTCCCCCCGTTTGCGCAAGCCGGTGAGCAGGTAGCTGATATGAAGCAAGACAATGGAATTCCTATATAAATATACTCAGCTACTGTAGGATGTAAATCAGTCAGTCAATCGACTGTAGCGAGAATAGCATACCGCCAAGAGAGACTTCTGATTGCTTAACCCTAAAGGGGCCGGGTTATTTTGACCATCTCTCAGCCGGGGGGGGGGGCGAATATTGACTAGACTTCTGTTCTTACCCTGCTCGCAGTAAGTTCCTTGGTATCCTAACCTACAGGAACAGGTGTTGGGGCCACTGCAGGTGCCGCCATTTCGACAGGGTTGACTGCAGGCAGCTATAAACAGAGGAAAGAAATTGAGAAAATTCTCATTTCACAATCAATAGAGTCACTGATTTATCTAAAGGTCTGTATATTGGCCGTATATTGCTCCCCAATAAGAAGGCCGACCCACCCCATCCTAAGTAATCGATACGCAAGAGTTCTTGTAAATGAATGAATGATTCATTGCGCGCAAACCATGCAAGTGAAATGCAAGTTCCTTCACTTTGTTATCTTGGTTGGTTATAGAACACGCCCTCTATAGTGCTGGGGCGCATATGCAGCCATGCACTGCCAAAAACACTGGGGCAAACCCCTTCCCTTAGCGACAAGTGTTATTGCGCTCTTTAACGTGCATTACGCAACACACGGGACCTACGGCTTTACGTCCCATCCGAAGGACGAAGCAATAATGGTAAAGTCCCTTGCTGAAGAGCACAAGTACCATGTTCCCACGGTCAGGATTCGAACTCATGTACCACGGCACACAAATCGAACACCGTAACCATTGGACCACAGCACCCCACCAAATTAGAAGGATATCGTCAATAGGAAAAGAAATGTTCATCTTCTAATATATATACCAAAAGGAACACAGGAAAATGACAAAACTTTGGGCCTTTTTTCTTCTTTTAGAATGTGTGCATGCAACCAAAATAGTGAAATTCCACAAAATCATTAGGCCGACAAGTGCATGACCTCAACATTTGTTTTTATCCAGACGTTTATGGGGGGTCTTATAACACATCACAACATTATCTGAAGATTAATAAAATTCATGCCATATTCATATCTCAAGTTCAGTCTACACTTTTACCTCTTTCACATGTTAAGCCTGTGTAGGCAGAAGGACATGCGCACTCATTGGGTGCTCTGCAGGTTCCGCCATTCCGGCATCTTGGGTTGCAGACGGCTGTTTCATGAAAAAAAAATTCATCATCAAGTTTTAGTGTCACTCAACTTTTACAACGATAGGTGTGTACAGCGCCCTCAACTTCCTTGACACTCCAAATAGTAACACAAGAGGGCGACCTATCATTGACACAGACTCCCCCAATAAACTGCCTGTAAGCAGTAGGCCTACGTGTAAATTGGAACGTGCAGCTAATTACAAGTCCATGTTTGATGAGTTTTTAGACACTGTCTGTTAACACTTTATGCCACAACATCCTGGCCCGATCAGGGTCGCTCAGGAAAAGAATTGTGACATTTAGTGTTGAAGTAACGGCTACAAACTGTCCGAGGAGGAAATAACAGAATGAATATTAATCTGTGTTTTACGACTCACGTAGGCATCTAGGCGGCGCGTAGCCGGCCGGGCACTGGCAGTAGTCCTTGGCCACGCACTGCCCTCCGTTCTGACAAGGATGACGGCACAATTCTGTGGGAGAAGTAACAAATGGCGTTAGATGCAGAAACTAAGCAACTTGCACCTTAAACAGGAAGCTAGATAATTAGGTAAATGATGATAAATTCGGTAACCTTGACAATCGGAGAAAGAAAAAAAAAATACCCAAGATGTTTTTCTGATATTTTTTTTCTACGCAGCAAATGGAACGTTGGTCATAAACAAGATAAATGAACTGTCAGATGACTCTTTTTCATATAACAGTTGTTGTAGTGATTCAGATTTTATGAAGGAACCCCCCCCCCCTTAAATCTCCGTCACGCAACTCACATGAGAATGCAAAGAAATACATTCTGGACAGCAACACGAAGAATGGGAAAAACTGTCATTATTACATCCAGATGACTACGTCGACTTTCTCACTACTTTATTGATACACCTTTCTTTCCTGTGATCACACTTACAATACATTGCCAAATAAATCTGGTGAAAGTCACGTGTGCGAATGGAATTTTAATTCAAATATAAAACAGATTAGTGTTTTTTTTTATTTTACCAATTTCACACGTAGCCCCGAGGTAACCAGTCGGACAGTTGCATTTTCTATCAAAACCACAGACGCCTCCATTTTGACAGCTTGGAGTGCAGATATCTTCGGTGAAAATGAAAATCGTATTGAATAAATTGGGAAATCTGTTTGCAAACCAGTATGAAGTTTAAACCAGAATGTTATTCAAATAGGCCCATTGCACAGAGTGCCCTCTGTTTATAGAGCACAGAGTTTCTACACCCTTGTTCAAAGTTTCTATACACCTGTACAGAGTTTCTATACCCCCGGAAAAGACTTTCTATACACCTGAACAAAGTCTCTATACCCCTGTACAAAGTTTCTATACCCCTATACACAGTTTCTATACCCCTGTCAATTAAAGATTAAGAACAATCTATTCTCATTGAGAGCGCTCCATGCATGGAGTTGTGTGTCTTTTGCTGTGTACAGTATGTTGCCTTGATTACCGAAGCAATGCCGTCTGCGGCACTTTCGTCTCTCCACCACGATCTTCTGGCCGTTCTCGCAACCGGGCACCTTGTTGTCATAGCAATAGGCCATTCGCATCTCAACCCCGTCCCCACAGGTTCGGCTGCACATGCTCCAAGCGGACCACTTCAGCCACGGCACTGAGGAGAGGGAAAACAGGCCGCCGATTTCACAAAAGTACGACATTCCGCAAAAAACGGGAGGAGAAAACAAGAAAAGTAACTTTGCGCAGGGTATTGTTTTTAGTAAAGTTGCCAAAAACTTGCTTCTAAGTCCAGGCTTTTTAAGTCTGCACATGTGTAAGAAAGGTAAAATAAAACCAGTTGTCGGAAGGATATTGCTTAGAGTCCTCAAACAGATATACATGTACATTGTACAGGGTGAGTCAAAAAAGGGAAATCCAAATGTCAGGACCATTTTGTTAATGAAGTTCTGCGTGTAGCACTTTCAAAATCTAGGATATGAAAGCCCAATTAATAAGCTTTCTTTTAGTACAAGAATCATTCAAATCACTCATACACTTTTCAAGTTAAGGAATTGTAAACACAACCACCTTTTTAAAAGTTCTGTCCACGGATCACAAAAAAAGGTAAGTGTTCTTTCAGCAAAACGAAAACAATTCACATAGGGATGTATGTGAATTGCTTTCGTTTTGCTGAAAGAAAACCTACACCTTTTTTGTGTGATCCGTGGACAGAACTTTTAAAACGGTGCTTGTGTTTAAAATTCCGTAACTTGAAAAGTGTATGAGTGATTTGAATGACTCTTGTACTAAAAGAAAGCTTATTAATTGGGCTTTCATATCCCAGATTTTGAAAGTACTACATGCAGAACTTCATGAAGAAAATGGTTTTGCCATTTGGGTTTCTTTTTTTTTTACTCACCCTGTATACTTTTTTTCCCGTCGCAACAGATCGAGCGATTCATGTATAGGAAACTTTGCACCCGAATATGGTAGACACGGCTTTTAATTAAATTAACAACACAATTTAAATAATTACTGCGACCCTCTTTGTCGTTACGTTCCCCACCTTTTGAAAAAAAACCTCCGCACTCTCAAATGTAAGTAAGAAATTTGACCCAAATGTAAAATAGCCGTTTCAAGATAATTATAGCATTTTTAAGGATTTCTTGCGAATGATTTATGTGGACTGGATATTGATAAAGTTTTACGCATTCTGACGAGCTCGATCATCGTTAACATCACATCCTGATTTCCCAGATAAGGGGATACTAGGAATTACATTTAATTACAGCCAACATCTTACTTCAATCAAATATTGCAGAGATGCTCAGGATGAGAACACTTTATTTCGTCCGCAGGGAATGACTTTTCACTGCCATTTTTATTCCTGTCACATTTTGACTTCTTTTCAACCTGACCATGAACTTTGAATTCGGGAAGTTTTGGTAATTTCTTCTAAGAAATAATTTATCGAATCCATCATTGGTTTTATATATTAATTTCAAGCCTATCGAAAGAAGGCTAATTAGTAGTGCAGACTGAAGTTCACAAGCAAATACAGGCTGGACACAAGAATAACCGTGCCAGGTATCAGACGAGGATGTGGCTGTAAAAACTCCATCGAATGTCTTTCCCCCAAAAAGATCTGGTTAAATTCATGACTCGTCCAAACAAGGACGATCGTACCACGTACCTTTGCAGTCATTTAGATGACACATTTGAGTCTGCGCCGCGATGCCCCGTCCAGTTTTACAGTCCAATAGTCTGGAGCCCGGACGACAGCGAGAAAAGCGGTAGCGGGTACCAGTCCCGCACGTTCTGCTGCACGTGCTCCACGTGGACCAGTTTTCTAAAACTGAAGACATTACAGCTGTATTTGCAAAATGAATCACAGTTATTGAAAATGACAAATGCTTTAATGTTTACCATGTAACGACCGTTCTTTGCAGGAGCCTTTGGCCGATGGCCCAAAGCGCCCTCCATTGACGAACACAAAATAACGACTGTGGCAATACCTGTAAATTTCAAAAGTGATGCGTTGTCCTAAAATAATTACATATTACAATGTCTCTTCAAAGGAAAAATCCACAAAAATCGACTACTGACCGTATCCGCTCTCAGAGACAGTCACGTTTAACGCACACAGATCAGAGAAATGCGGACGCAAAATGGCGCACCTGAACCAGTTTCAAATTGCGTTATTGTTAATGTTGATTGGCAGGTTGTTATCATTATAATCGACTGTGAGTGTTAGTAATGTCGGTTAAAATGGGGGTGTAATAGGGTGCGAGCAGTGAAATGGGCTGGATGTTGGTTTTGTTGGTTATGTTGATTTTGGTTTGGTTTCATGCAAGTTAAATGATAAAACCATGAATTACAAAAAAACGATTGCATTATACAATGGTGAAAATTTGTTAAGTTAGTTAGACTTTGGCGGGCAACCTGTCAACAAAGTATATTTACTAAAGTTCACCCTAGTACGGCTAAGAGCCTTGCACATTTGATTTGGTTGTCGTCTGCATGGCCTTAAATGCCGTCAAATATAAAGTTTGCAGCCATTAAGACAGATCGTGTCTCAGGTGTAAACTAATGTGAGTTTAAAGGTTCGGTTGCTAACACGATAGACGCGCCGACAGGTGTCGACTGTTTGTCGAAAATAACTAAATCGACAGTTCAATTTCGACCTCCATGGCCATCAGCGAGCAATATGATGAAATTCACCTGCATACAAAGGAACAAATTTCACACTTCTATAATTATGATATCAAAACAACATCATTATTACGTAATGAAATATGAACAGGCCTTTAACAAAAATTCACTTTGTCTTTAAAATTCAGGCTGTCTGAACATTGCATTGTTGTCAAAGGCTACGGCTACTACAACAGGTCAATAGGCAAAAACCGAAGCTGAGCCGTAGCCAAACATACCCGTTTCGGACATTACCTTCTTTGACCTCATCAGCGCTTCCCGATTCGGAATTGGGTTGCCGGTGTCCAATTTCCAAGCTTTCTGGTCGGTGCGCACTCTCCAACCTGAACTTAATTGTGGAGCTGAGAGCTTTTGTCGCTCGTGATGTTGTGGGTACTGTCGCGGGTACTGTCGCGGGTACTGTCGTAGACACTGTTGTTGGTACTGTGGTGGGTATTGTGGTGGGTGTTGCAGAAGGTGTGGTCGTGGGTACTGTCGTGGGTTCTGTCGTCATTTCTGTAGTTGGTCGTGAAGTAAATACAGTCGTTTCAGGTGTCGATGTGTAAGTTGGTGAATCTCCTGATTTCAAAGTTGTTGGTGTGGTGGGTTTTAAAACCTCTTCCTCAGTAACTGGGGACCCGGGAGACACAGTTTCATGTCCGGTGTTAATTTCAATCGGTGCAGTCGGGAGTGCGTCGAAATCCACCTCGGGCATGTACAGGACGTCATTCCCGCTATCAAATTTGATATCGGGCGGATGTTCCTGAATGGGGCTCGACGGAATGCCCTCGTAATTCGGCAGCAAGTTGTCGAAGATGTTGACGACAAAATCGAAATTGTTCTCGTTGTACACTGGTACCGGCGTGGTCACCTGATCTTCGGACAACTCAGTGGTCGGTGGAATTAAATCATGTTCAGGGGCCAGGTCGACGTCATTGCCACGCTGATTGGTGGACTCAACTGTAACCGCGTGAACGGTGGACGTGGTCACTGGCTCCTCAAATGTGATTGGATGATCTGGCTTCTGTTTGACGCCAGGTATCGGGACCATCAGCATACTGTCCATGTCTCCCTGGAGATCGTCAGTGATGTTCATGGAGGGCCAAGCTTGGTCTGACAAAAACTTTGGAAGGAAAAAAAAACTTCATATTGAAAGAAAGAATGGTTTATAATTTTTTCTGAAGGAAAGAAAATGGTAGCGTATACCTTCAATTATTTACTACGTGTACCTACTGGGAAAAACGTACCGTTCCCACTGGGGACGAACATTGAAGAGATGCCGCGTCCGGATCAGCAATCAACATAAGCTGCTCAAGATCGCCCTGGAAACGAGGAAAGAAACAGTCATGGAGTACCATGGTTTAAGTATTACCCTTCGAGGTTTGGTTTGTGACATAAGCACTGAGTTTTTCTACAATGAGAAACTTGCGAGGAAAATAGTGGCCCAATGTGCAAAAACAATTAAGTTTTTTCTAAGAAATAGAAGTGTCTATAGTACAACCAAGATAATTATTGCAGATGTTCGCACTTGTTGGTCCCATTAACGTAGTATCTGATCAGATTATTTATTCCTTTTTTTAAATGTGGCTTTTTGAACGGCAAATCTACAAAGCCAAAGCTACCTCGAAGTACATGTCAATCATATTGGGCTTTGGGTTCCCGATCGAGATATCCCCCGACCCAGACCCGACTCGTATCCCATCTCCTTCCTCCAAGTCCACTCGGAATTCCTTGGTGCATTCCGCGTACATCGTCACCGACCCCTTCCTCACGCTGAACGCCAGCGCGTTCCATTTCCTCTTCAGCACCGTGTAATCGGTGAAGGTGACGGCGTCTGGACGGACTTTCCCCGTCACCCGGTCCCGCCGGCTGTAGACCAGGGCCGGGGAGGTGCTGAGTTGCACCCCTAACTGAACCCCACCGTCCGGTCCAGTCACCAGCATGGCGTACAGGTACCCATTCTGCCGGCTAGAGAAGTACCGAGGGGGTTTGACCATCAGGAGGACGGAGAACTCCTCGGGGAAGCCCTCTGGGTAGACTGCCGAGATGGGAAGCTTCAAGATGGCGTCGGAGGATATGCGGTACGCCCTCCTGCGGGGAGATCTGCGCACGCCGGGCGGAAAGGATGACAGAGACATGAGCTGTAGGAAATCTTTGACATCTGCGAAAATAGTCAAATGGAAGGTTTTAGAGAAGCAATACAAAGCTTTATGCAAATCGCATACATTCGATTCTTGAATAACTGAGAATTTGGTTGGTCAGTGGATAGTCACGTGGTGGTGCATGTACCTAGTGGATGCAGGCGTGGTTTAAAAACCGCACGA
The DNA here is from genome assembly GCA_029964075.1 of Patiria pectinifera. Taxonomy (NCBI): domain Eukaryota; kingdom Metazoa; phylum Echinodermata; class Asteroidea; order Valvatida; family Asterinidae; genus Patiria; species Patiria pectinifera. Next base: position 19,818,599 of record CM057143.1, on the reverse strand, counting down.
TACCGCATCTGGTGGTGTCACATCCCAACTATTCATCGATTCAAAATTAATGACTTTTCTTGTTAGTCTGAAAACTCTGAATCGGATCTTCTTCTTGAGAAGCCAGATATTGAGCTCAAAATTACCAGTAGGCCCGAGCTGTATTTGGTGTCACAGCAACAGAGTTATTTTAGTCGTATCCAGCGTATGATACAACCCATAATATAGGACAGGTTATTTTCTAGAAGCATTCGAAACGTTTTGTATTACCGTCATTTTAGATACCTTGAAGTGTCCAACTTATACATATAGGCCGATGACTATGATCACAAGCCCGAATAGCACACTTGTATTTCAACCTTTAGAGCCGCCAACGTAAACAGAAATCTAAACATATTACTCTGAGATTAATGCGAATACTTCGGCTATTTTTAAGAATTGGCAGAAAGGTTTATCTAACACGGAATGACGGACCAAGTTTTATGACAGGAAGCATTCCCCACTGCATGCCGATCGACGAGAAATGTATACGACTAGGCCAAGTTCAGGAAGTTTATCAATCATGTTGGTTTCAGTAGTCGGTTGTTTTATGGTCAAATAAACAAAGTGAGACGTTTGTCATTCGGTCTGAGTGCTCAGAGTGAGTTTTATCACCGTAATGAATGTATTATTGTTTGGATCTCGTTTGCAGAATCGTGGATTTAGGCTTCAATTCTAAAAAGCCACCCGTATGACCACTAGATTTCGCGCTCGTATTACCGCTGTACGCGAACGTGCGTACAAACCAGGTGTCTTTTATACGGAAGCGTATTTAGGACATGACCGAAATATTGTTTAGGCCCACTACTTCGCCCGGGCGGATTACTATTTCGCCCGGGCGGATTACTATTTCGCCCGGGCGGATTAGTATTTCGCCCGGGCGGATTAGCATTTCGCCCGGGCGGATTAGCATTTCGCCCAGGCGGATTACTATTCCGCCCGGCCGAATTACTATTTCGCCCAGGCGGATTACTATTCCGCCCGGGCAGACTACTAATTCGCCAGGGCAGATTACTAATTCTCCCGGCCGGGCAGACTACTAATTCGCCCGGGCGAATTAGTAATCCGCCCGGGCGAAATAGTAATCCGCCCGGACGAAATAGAGGGCCTGAACATTTTTTTTGGTCATGTCCTAAATACACTTCCGTACTTTTACGTGTTCTCCCAGGCCGAACACGCCACACAGGCAGCGCCTTGCTACAGTATCTGAATGAAGTACATAATCAAACACGTTTGCGTACAACTTACTCGAGTAATAGGCCACCAGGGGTCAAAATGTCTAGCAGTTGCTTATCATGGAAACTTGCCAAGCAGAGACAATGATATTATTTGCTTATAGCATTAACCGGTTACAAGCCAAAATACGGAAGCGTATTTAGGTCATGACCGAAAATATATTTTAGGCCCACTTCTTTGCCCGAGCGGATTACTATTTCGCCCGGGCGAATTACTATTGCGCCCAGGCGGATTACTATTTCGCCCGGGTGGATTACTATTTCGCCCGGGCGGATTAGCATTTCGCCCGGGCAGATTACTAATTCGCCCGGGCAGATTACTAATTCTCCCGGCCGAGCAGACTACTAATTCGCCTGGGCGAATTAATTATCCGTCCGGGCGAAATAGTAATTCGCCCGGGCGAATTAGTAATCCGCCCGGGCGAAAAAGTAATCCACCCGGGCGAAATAGTAATCCGCCCGGGCGAAATAGTAATCCGCCCGGGCGAATTAGTAATCCGCCCGGGCGAATTAGTAATCCGCCCAAGCGGAATAGTAATCCGCCCGGGCGAAATAGTAATCCGCCCGGGCGAATTAGTAATCTGCCCGGGCGAATTAGTAATCCGCCCAAGCGAAATAGTAATCCACCCGGGCGAAATAGTAATCCGCCCGGGCGAAATAGTAATCCGCCCGGGCGAATTAGTAATCCGCCCGGGCGAATTAGTAATCCGCCCAAGCGGAATAGTAATCCGCCCGGGCGAAATAGTAATCCGCCCGGGCGAATTAGTAATCTGCCCGGGCGAATTAGTAATCCGCCCAAGCGAAATAGTAATCCGCCCGGGCGAAATAGTAATCCGCCCGGGCGAATTAGTAATCTGCCCGGGCGAATTAGTAATCCGCCCGGGCGAAATAATAATTCGCCCGGGCGAATTAGTAATCCGCCCGGGTGAAATAGTAATCCGCCCGGGCGAAATAGAGGGCCGGAACATTTTTTTTTGGTTATGTCCTAAATACACTTCCGTACCAAAACGTCGTGTGATGTACACTGCTTGGGGAGGGTTGTGAGTCAATTTTCGCTCAGCACATAAATATTGACTACTTAGGTGCAGCTGGTTACCTCGGCATTTGAAGCTGTTGCAGTGCCGGCTCTGCTCCGCGGCGCCTTCACAGGCGTCCGGTACGTCCTGTACGCACATACGGCGCCTGAGTTGAAGGCCATCCCCGCAGGTGACTGTGCAAGATGACCAAGGCGCCCATTCTCTCCATCCTGAAATTAAAAAAAAGGAAAATGGATGGTTATATTAGTTAGTGAACAAGCCCGTAGTCAGCCTAGTGTGAATAATTGTTTTTTTTTTTAAAGAAAAGAAAAGTCCTTTCTTGGTATAAGTGACCTTTTTTGTTTGGTTTTAGCTAAAAACAATGTCGCAACTGCTACACATTCTTAACTTGTGTACAAATAATTAATATGAATTATGGGCCAGTAAAAGTACTAATGATTTCCTTTTAAATTTCATTTTGACAGTTGTTAGCATTAATAGCGGCCAGCTAGAATGTACCCACGTTGAATTTGTGGTAGCCCCACCACCATGGCTGATGTTTTATGGGCTTCATGAAATGTCTTCAGCGTGTATTGTTTTTGTTGCATTATATTGGTGAGTGACTGGGACAGAGTGTTCAAGATTGTATGGACTGAAGATCTTTGAACATATAAAAGGAGTAAATTTACGAGTCTGCGGGAACTGAACATGCTGGAAGTGATTTTGTTTAAGGAAGCAAGGAGCTAATTAGCTTAAATGAATAAGTGTTTATTGGCTTGATAAGTTTCTTTCCTCGTATTGCCTCACACACTGGAACTCCTTGCCAAGATCTTCCTTTCCACCTTCTTATAATTTATCAACGTTAAAGCGAAATTTCCACGGATTCCTTCGCTTTCTTTAACTCGCGCCTGTATTTACTGTTTGTATTCTATACCCTTGGCCTCGTGGTTGGCGATTCCAAAAGTGATGATATCTATTAACTGAACCCTTCACAGAATTAATATTATTATGTTAAGAACAGAAATTCGCTTCGTAATATGTTGCTCAATTCAAATCCTTACCGAATCGTACATTCAGTCCAGACACGAAAAACACGATTGCTCACAATTCACGGCATTGTTCTACGTGGGAGGTGCAAAATGAATCCCATCATATTCATGGAATGAGCCGATAAGACAACGCTGATAGTGATATCCACAGTTTGACCGAATCAGGCTTTCCGGATGGGGCAATCGAGCAGAAAGCACGGCATAGCCATCTCGAGTTGAAGTGGTAGCCGTAAATTATCTCGGTGACGACACATTTTGTCGTTCGGAGGTATTGTCTTTCGGTCATCTGACATGTCAGAAATATTTGGATTTTTTGTGTGGTCTATAAATGTGACATTGCCCTGAGCCAAGATGTTTGTTGCCCTTCTTTATCTCTTGCGCTGATGAATCTGTCTTGCATGAAACGTTTGGTTTCCGGCCAAAAAAGTGTGGAGATATAAATATTTTCCACAAAGGCATTGTAGGCTATTTGTTTTAACAAATATAGGTGGAGAAATCTGGTAAAAATACATTTCTTGATTTCCGTGTCATTTTAGCACAGAGCCTACCTAACGCCTATACATCTAAGAATTTTGGCCGTTCCTCCTAGCTGCAAAACTATTGTTGGGCACTAAATTTCTGCATTTTCATCAGTTTTATTTGTATTAGTGACGTTCACAGTTTCTAAAAAGGTTCCAGTTCTACTAACATTAGGTCATTAAAGTTCAGATCAAAGGTCAATCGTCATGCTAAAGTGTTAAATAGTCAAAGACCTTTTTTTTGTAGAATTTATCTCGAAAAATTTCCACCTATCCTGAGGACTGGATTATTATGACAGTATAAAACAGGTGAGTCGTTCACGGCTTGAGACCCGAGCAAAATATGATCAGCTCGCTAAAAATGCTCAACAAAAAAAACAAGCTGTTTCACATCAACTTTCACCGGGCCTCTATAAGACAACTAAAAAAGGGGTCAAGTTTTGGATAAATTTCACTCAATTTGTCTGAGTCAGGGGCATCCTGAGCCATTAGCGCCCTTTTGCAAACACTGTGGTGACCCAAGCCCCCTTCAGGCCAAGGCCAGATCAACATTCACAGCAGCGATTGATAAAAAGAAGAGAGGTGAAACGTCGAGTTTGTGACATCGGATTAGGCAAATCACCCCCAGGGGAGTTTCACCAAACCCAGAGATGTTTTACTTATTATTACGCATTTATTACGCTGGCGTGTTAGTTTCACTCAACCGCCAATTTCTCCTTTAAATGGTTCCTGAATACTTTAATGGTAATCGGTTCATCATGATTTCTGAGGTTTTGACAGATGTTTTCTTCACAAAACAGAAAATGATTGTCTGAGCACCGAGGAGGGACATTACATTATGCCTTCACTGTAAAAAATAATGGGTAAAACACAGTTGGGCAATATAATTTTACCCAACATTGGTTTGAAATGACTAAATTTGGGTAAAAATTTTCCAACAATAATGGGAAAAATTCGCCCAAGAGTTTAACCTGTTGATATGTTGACCAACGTTGGTCTACATATCAACCCATTTTGCCAAACGTGTTTACAGTGTTTAGAAAGGGAAACTAATGCTGGGATCTGTCCAAGCTGTTTCTTTTCAAAAGAGATACACGAATCAGCAAATCAATCAATCAATCAAATTCAAATCAAACTTCAAATCAAATCAAGGCACAGCCCCCAGTCTCCTCGCCCCAGGCCTGTACCCCCAGCCAGCGCCCTCCGAATTTTGAAAAGCCAAATGATATGGAAACTCGTGGGCAGGACAATTGAACCCTACTTCCAAAATTAGAAGCCCGAGTAGCCATCTCCCACAAATTGGCCCCTACTTTATGGTGGTAACGTACCGAGTTTGTTAGCTAAACGGAAGAGCCGTCCAAATTAATTCTTTCCCGCTGCTGCTTTTCAACATTACTAGCGATTAACGAGCACTCCCCACACTCCCTGACCCTAAACCTCCAAAGTTTATTTACAATGGCGGGTACTGACGTGATAAGAGGAAAGTATAGGTGGAGTTACCCTCTTATAAGGACCGCCGAATGGTATGTGACATTTATGCTTGGTGTCAACGACATTGAACGATTACACTCGTCCCAATTGCATGTGCGCGTGGTTTTGCTGAAGAATGGCCGGATTTTTTTAACAAAACGATTCCCCGAACTCCTTGTAAATTAACAGGACATATATCGAATACATGGCAATATTTCAAGCAAATGCAAAACCATAAGTATATAAAATATTTCAAATAGATCGTCAACATTTGTGGATATTATGTTCATTTTGAAACGATTGGACACAAATGTCCAGCCTTTCGTGGACATCTTCCCAAATTGAGATATAAACCCAATTGCGAATGCTTAATGATACCTTTAAAGCCATAACTCCAAACATCACGAGCAGTAAACCTGTGAGAACTACTTCCTGTGTCCAATGTATTTTGAAATGCAATAATTCAACCCTGGTCAGTGAATACAACTTCCTGTGCAATCCAGGGTAAGGTTTAATTTACTGCAGTGAGTCCAGCCCGTTTGATGTCGTGATCCTAGCAGGTGACTAGTCTGGTGCTCTCTGGTTGTTTAGAGCAGTAAATCTAGATTGACCGATGGTGGAAGCAGGACAGTGTCTCATGACAAAATTTAAGCTCAGTTAAATCGCTTAATTAAATCAATCCAAACAGTCACACACCCCATAGCTTTTAATCAGTTCTGGTGCTCAATTTCACGCAGTGGTACTTTCCTCGCCTTTCGCATGTGCCGGGTTCGCATCTCACCCAGAGTCCCAGACCCAGCAGATTTCTCTGGAAAATCTAAAAAAAAAAATACCTCACTAATAAAGAACGCATCTCTTTAGGAGTGCTATAGCTTCGGTTCCTCTGCACTTTTGAGGAACATTTTGGGAACAACACCCTTCAGCAAACGACTCACGTGATTTCCAAAGCCTGAGGTAGCCAAACAGCATTTCACAAATCATTTTAAGAATTACTTAAGATTGCTAATTTACTCGTAAAGGATGCATGCTTAATTCAATGTGTACACGTACACCGAGGGAAATCAGCGATAATTCAATTTCCGTGGTTGCAATTTATCATCGTTCCGCTTGGAATTAAAAAGCTCAACTTGTTGCACCATTCACAGTCAAATATTTCCCGTAAATTTGACATATTTTTCTAACAAGTGCCGGTAGCCAGATACTATCGTGGAGTTGACGACACATTCAGAGAACAGATTCTGAATTTAAAAACCTCAGCGAAAAGCATGTTTTTCTTGTCGAGTGCATACTGAAAACAAATACAGCCCGCACTACACGTATGAAAACGAACCGCTGACGGCGCTATACACAACCCAAGAAAGAAACTTTTACTGGACAGACGGAGTGCGCATGCACCATTCAAATAACGAACCACGCGTCAAATTTATTGTTGCGCTCAAGTCATAATCGCTGTATTTCCTTCCCTGACACGGAATTAGAGTTAAATTGACATTTGAGGTTTGAAGAAGGAATAAACCAAAATGTTTCTACAAAATGGCGGAGGTCAATGACGTTACACTCTGTACACACTTCAGAGTTGGTTTCATCATCGAGAAATTCCGGGCGAAGTAGATGCAAGTAGCGCTGCGTTGGCTTGCACTCCTTGTGAACCCACTTTTCACTGTTTATCTTCAATTATCAAATTATGACAGCCAGGGCATCTGAAAGCTTTCAGATGTGTACGTGTTTATACGCAGCGTGGTTTCTGTTTCCAGCGATGTATCTACGGTCGTGGCATATTTTCAGCTGGTAAAACTCCCTCCTCGCAAGAAAAGTAACAACATTAATGCTCCCACATGGGCTTTTGGGATAGAACGAGGTGCGCGTGAATTGTATACCCCAGACGATCGTGTGGCTTTCCTTTCAATTATGGCACCCTCAGGAATTTTGGGGTCAATACTCAGCAAATGTGCCTGCTGTTTCGGGAATAAATTTAAATGTCTTCAGAACTCACGACGACTTCCTGTGGTCGTGCACTTTTTAAACAGCTGAGTAAAAGTGTACGTTTGAAAACTTTATTGACATTTTTATATTTTACACGCCGCGCCTTCAGTTATCACATAGAATTATGATCAAAGAAAAAAATGCATAAAAAGTTCATACTTTTAACTGGTATACATAAAAACACTCATGTCTGTCGACAATAACATCAATGATTGTAAGCAGACGAACGTTGGGAAATTCATTTGAAATAGTTGGACTTTCAAATGTTCAATAAATGTGGAATGAGGAGTTATTGGATACAAAAAAATGTTCGATCCGTTTGTCGCAAGAGTCGAAACCTGCCCAAACTTGGTAGCAACCTTTCAAAACGTAGTCACCCACAGCTACCAGCGGGCGAAGTGAGGATCCCCTACCCGAGATCGCCCCTTGAAGACGGCCCGAGAGACACGCTAGGCGCCCGGTGACGTCGTGTCTTCGCGCCGCTGGCTCGCGCACCTTGACATAAATTCCAACCCAGATGCTTTCAATTAAATCCCAGGGGACGCTGAGCAAATAATGATTTACTTCACGCAGTGTTTGCTGATTCTGTGGCACAGACGTTTGACAGCTGCGCACATCCACATCTCGCTCTGGCACGAGTCAAGATTAATGTTGATGCCGGCCATCAAAGGGAGATGCACCTTGCAGCATCTTCAAGCTCAGATGCAGAAAAAAGGTTTCTTTGACGTCATGACCAAAACATCAGGGAAAGGCGAAGATGAATTGCCTTGTCATAAATATCTGTATAATCACACAATGACATAATTGACATTGACTTTTTGTTTCATTTTTAATTTATTTTAACGAATTGTTTCTTGTAATACAGAAACCGGTTTCTCTTCTCAGTAATGCACAAGAGATACTGTGGCTCCGATGCTTTACGAAATTTAGTGTAAACAATGCGATACATGTTTAGCTTTAGGGAAACAAATGGAAACGTAGTGTCTGAAAACTCGATCCACGTGTCGGAATATAGCTGAGATTCGAACTCGGGGCACGACAATTCACAGCTACGGTATAAAGTCAACACTCCTCGCAGTCAACTCCTTGCAATCATCTCCCGTCGCAACGGGATCGCACAAAGCTTTCAAGGGGGCATATTAAAATCTGGAACAATTTGCGGATGAACAAGACCGGAAACATTTGCTATACCTCAAACTTTACTCATATTAATTGCTTTTGACGGGGGCATCCGACTTAGTCGCATTCTTGGTTCAATCGTCTTTGCACATACCACCTGATTGCGTCATTTCCTTTCCGAGGAACCGAAGGGGTTAACCGAGGTTGTTTGGTAGCTAAACGTCCGTCCAAGTTCTTTTCTGTCCGCCTTCCAGAGGTGTTTACCCTTTATGTCGTCCCCAGTGTTACGTCCAGCCTGTAACGGATTGGAGGTGTCAGTATCTGTGACACGGCGGTGAAATTGACCCGTTAACTCCCGGGAACAAACTCAGCCCGGGGCGGTGAAAAGCCCGGGATTTCACGGTCAGAGTTGGACCAGGAGAACCTGCAACATGCTGAGTCTGCTTCTGTTGAATTTCTACTTTATGTTGATTTTCTCATGAGAAAATCCGCCAGGTATCTACCTCGAGTTGAATTGATAATACTACATGTATTATGCCGCAGTTTGACAGCTGTCAAGTTTTATATCAGCTCAACATTTCTCGTATATAAAAGAAAACCCGTTTGGCCAAGTCCCAAGCCTGTCGTGAATGTTAGAAAATAATGTCGACAACTGACCCAAACCTTTAAACTCCTAAATGTTAGTATAAATTTTCAAGAATGTATATATACATTTCCACTGTTTTGATGTTGTGACAGTCTTTCTGTTTGTAAGCATAATAGAAACTTCACTTTTGAAATGTGGGTAATGTCGATTTCAAAGGACGACATGGTCTATTAACGACCAAGCACCTGTGAAACTTGTCGTCCGCGGGCGGTCGACATTGAACCTAACACTAACTGATAGTCGGAATGTCACTTATGAGCTACCGTTGACTCCTGCTGTTGATCGGGGTAGAGAATAAAATGAGCGGCGTTTCGTATGGCATCAAAAGTGAACATGTGCGCGAAATGTTCGCTAGATGGAATAAAGGCAGCTAATAGATTCGTGGAATGAGTTCTCCGGGAGACTGTGGTTTGGCGCGTCAATCATGTCGGAGGTATGCCGTGAAATGTGACGTGACAGGCCGCCACGACACCTAGGCTATAGGCACGCTGCTATGCCCCTTGCCTGGTCGCCATCTGCATCAGACGGGGGGAGTAGTTCCGTTAAGTGGCATGAGTTAGTTGGATTTGACAGGTCGTGGAAAAGACCAAATTCAGCGCAAGTTTATGTGAACAAACGGCAGAAATCCACGTTGAAGGCTGCAATTTAACGAGACAATCATCACTCAAAGTGAAGATAGGACTTGAGCCAAATACCCTGAGAAATTCCTCCACCTGAAATGGTATCAATTCAATTCAATTCAATTCAATTCAATTCAATTCAATTCAATTCAATTCAATTCAATTCAATTCAATTTCAATTTCAATTTCAATTTCATTTCAATTTCAATTTATTGGTCCTTCCAGGAACTTTGTTTTGTCACATGCAATACATAAACAGATAATTCATCAATATAATCCAGAAAATTTAAATAAGCAAATTACTAAAATAATACTTACGATTACTATGAAAATAAATATTTAAGCATATCAGTCAAAATGACAGATCCGGAAAAACAGTATCAAAATGAAAAAAACCTGACTGCGTTGGAGATGAGAATAATGATACGATACGTGTAGTTAAGCATGTTTGTTGCATCAATGCTGATCATTGAGGAGACGTATATGGAAAACGGTACAAATGAATTGAGATACCGGTTTGTTCTTGCCCTTGCTGACTGAAATCTCCTACCAATACTAAGCATTTTGAAATATGTGTTGAGGGGATGCGCACCATTTTCCACCACACTTAGAGCCTTAGTTAGTACCCTCTCCCTGCAGACTTCATCCAAATTTATTCCCATTCCCAGAATCTTTGATGCTTGTTTCACAACCCTTTTCAGTTTGTCTTTGTCCTTTTTCATTCGGAAGAAAACAATCATTGAAGGTGGTCTGAAAAAAAATGTGCCCGCGGGCACATTTATTTACTACGTGCGTTAGCAACGGAATCCATTACAAGACCCCAACAATAATGTATAATCCACTGAGCTGAAACCGAATTAGCAAGATAGTTGTAATGCACCCTTCTTAATTAACTTTTTGAGCAATTCTTTCCTTCAAATGAAACTATGCACGCAAAATGCAAACGATCCTTTGTATACATTAACTGAAGCAATTGTTCAACTTTACTTCAGTCTGGAATCATTTTTTTTTTAAAATTTGATAAATAGCAAGCTGCAAACTTACATCAACCTCTGATCAAATTCTTTTGCAAACCCCTAAGATGGCGTCTAAAGAGCGCCCCCATCCACTCAACAGTCGCCAGTCTAAAACCATAGACATACAAAATAATGCTGGAAAAAAAATGACTCTTGGCGATCGCAACCGCACTATAACAAAACGGGTTCTTAAAACCTCAAAAGTCACGTAGATGTACTCTCTGAAAAGACTCTTCTAAGTTCTAGGAAACTCTTTTGATGAATTGGTTAAGGATAAGACCACGATCTGGCGAGGCAAATTCGGGGTTACAAACGCTGAGAACCGGAACATTTCGTCTTAACGATAATAAAAAAAAACTTGTTTACAAGGAAATTTAGTAATGCAATGTGTCACATACTGAAAATATCAGCAACGTGCGTGGGAACTTAGTTCCCTACTGAGGGGCCACGGTCGCGGGGGACTTTCCCCTGAATTCAAATCAATTTCCTCCTTTTCCCCTTTTTCGTCGATAAATCTCCCCAAATGTCAGGAATTCGAGGGCCTTGAAATTGCCCGAGACACTGGAGAAAAACGGTGATGCACATAGCAGATGTGCGTCTGGTTGGAATTCAAGACAATCTGGCGAGTTTGAAACTTCAAAGAGCTGAATCGAAACTTGCCTCTGTGTGAATGTGTGTGTTTCAAAGTTTACAGGTCCCCTATTCGCACTGGCAGAGACAAAACGCTAACAGGTGCTATGCCTGGACAGGCCTGGGAAGAAAGAGACGTTTTGTTCGATCTAAGTTCTACCCGATATTACTTTCCAGTGATTGCGAAATAAGTACATGCGGAGATTGGTTCCTTTTTTTTCCACCAAACTCTGCTTTAGCCCAGGCTAAAGCTCAGGTGGATAGAAATCACAAAACTGAAAGCAAAAGTAAAACGTGTCTCCGATCTCCGTGAGGAAATTATGACTCGGAGTTTTAATATCCTTCGAGGGGGGAGGTATAGAGACGAGAATAAAGCTAACGCTGCCCTCGTGTACACAGAGCTATATTGAAACACGCCTATCCCCGTTGAAGTTGATGGTTCATTCGGCCCTAGGTTATGATGTAGACAAATTATTGCGTGCTCATTCTCCGACAACCCAAGTCTCTAGAGCCACGCCCATCTTTCTCTGATATACTCCTTTGACTCACTTTGCGCTCAGTGTTCCAAAAGAGGTATATTCTTACTTTTTGTCTTAAGCTTTCCAAACTACTAAACCCTGAAACTTAACGATCTTCGTCGGGTAAGACGTAACAGCGCTTTGATAGAAACAGTGGGGAGATATTATAACTCAAATAGAAATCTTTACTCACCTACAACCTTGTGCACCCTTGCCTCTTGTTCCACGTCAAATTCCACCACTGCTCCAAAGATGTCATCATATCTTGCCAGAAGCCTCATGCCGTCCTCCTCTTGCCCATTCCTCACGGGAACAGCAGTCAGGAACATGATGTACTTGCCTCCAGGTTCCACCTGTGCCAGACATCTCTCCCTAGACCCGAACCCCCCGATCAGATACACCTTGCCGTCAGACTCGGAGTCTGTCAGAGCCGAGACTTTGTTGAAGAACGGGTAGCCCTTGTAGACCTCATCCACCTCGACCTCGGCGGAGTACACGCCGCTGCCTCCGGGCGGCGTCAGGGCCCGGTCCCGCAGTCGCAGCACCGTCCCAGCGATCACCAACGGAGCAAGCACGGTACGATTCTCCAGCGATTTGGGCCTCCATGCTTCGTTCCTCATCATGCATGCCTGTGAAGGTATCGCACTGAGCTTGCAGATTGCACACACCATCACCAGAATGAGTGACAAGTTTGATCGTGTCCAAACCATCTTCACTTTAATTCTACCACCGATTAACATCCCCCCAAAACTGACACACACACGACCACCCGACAATCCGTCTAAGGCAACAGAATCTATTTCGTTGTTTTCTTTCTTGTACCACACTTGAGCAACGATATGATGTTTAAATGAAATCCAATTTCTATAAAACACATTCAAAGCAGCACTTTAATGTCTTCAAAAAGACCGAAAAAAGTGTCGCCATGCATAGATTGCGTTTGCCTCCACGAGCACAGTAAGATAAATCTGCTCACTCCGAGAATGCGTACGAAGTTTGATACGGATGCAGACAGAGCGAGAAATGTCGACCGGAAGAAATAGCAAGGTCACGGTAGCAGGGATTTTCTCCAGAAGCCTGGGACTTGTAAAACGCACGGACGGTATTAACCATCGAGGTCGCTCGGTAGCTCGCCCATGTAAGACTAGACATTCGTATCAGCTAGCCTGGAGTACGTATCCCTTATTTTCTTATCCTCTCTCAAGTGCGAGACTGCTAGGTCTGTATGTACATAATTACATGTACACGTACAGAAGATTGGTATGCATACTGCGCAACTTCATATATTCATAATGTCCTCCAGAAGACGATATGACGTCACGTTATAGGGTATCAAAGTCAGCCGTGTCACTGTGCAATTCCCGCCCACACGACCGGCTGTGCTAAACCCTAGAAATAACACCGGTACAGAACAACTCGGTGTATGCATGCGAGAAGGTTTACTAGAGTCAATCCCCTCGTAGAATGTCCTCCAGCTGAACAATATTTGAAAGCTTTTAGCTTTAGATGTGTCAGTCCCACGGGGCAAAAGTGCATCTTTTTCCCCCCAACTCGTTGCGAGGGTGAATTGAAGGTGTGAAAAAAGGGAAATAGCGTACCACGTCCACGGACACAGGGTAGCGGGCTGAAAGACTATTTATTACCGTAGACGAGTGCCAGACAGCCGCTGGAGTGTGCTTACAGCGTAACCCCTGACCCTTCTCTATTATTTTGTGTATATCAATAAAAATCACATAACTGGATTACATTACATTATAGTTTATAACCCATCGACTAAAGGGAGACGGGTTCATGAGGCAGTGCAGAAGCATCAAAGTTCGAGGAACTGAAGTGTCTGTCGGTTTTTTTTCCAGACAATGTGAACTTCAGCTTTTAAATAGAAGGGGCAATAAACGACATCTCAATATCTGGAGGTAATAATTTTGTACTTAACTCTTTTTATTTGTAGCGCATGGATACTGCAATATGGTACATACAAACGTTAAAAGCATTCATTTAGGTGTCGCAAACAGATTCAGAGTTCGTCTTCCAAAAAAAAGAGAAACATTTCTAAATGACTGAGTTTTGTATTAGGTCTTATATGTATAAACGGCCCGAAAAAATATCAGTCTATAATCGTGGTGGATAAATAACAACTAGCGGTGCAAAAAAAACACACACCCACACGTTTTTACAAGTGACATAACTGTGCACTTATTACAGCAATTCGATCGATTTAACAACATTTACCTTGACTTGATCGACCTTCATCTTCCATGAAACTGTTTTGTTGATGAAACTGTGCATTTTGAGTGTCAAATCAATCAATGTTTTTTTACGCCGCTTGTACTAACCTCAGTCAGCATCATCAGTGACCTACAATTGAGCTACAAATCAGTGCGAACCCACGTTGTGTCATTTCGGAAGCCATGACTGCATAATGTCAGGTAATGACATGATAAGAATCCTGATATGCACATGTACAAAATACGTAGTGGCCACATTGACCTCTGACCTGTGTCTTCATAGGGCATTTTTTCCCAGCAGACGTCTGCTAGATTCCTGATTGCCATTGTTTCCGGAATCTTTCCTGTCCGATCAGGAATCGGAGCCGCCTTTTGGAGTGATGAACTCATGTTTACATGATTAAATCGTCCGCTTCTCTCGATCGCATACAGGGGCCAGAGAAAGTTAACAGGACATGCAGTCCTATGCCTCGAATCTAGTATGTAGGCATGTCAGCGTAAATATTCTTAAAGTTATAGAGACTTGAATTTGGACGGAGCTGCAAATTAGGACTTGGGTGTTACAATTGGGGAAGTCATTTTGTACAGTCTAATTTTCCCTGATATTTAAAATTAAACAGTTTGTTACGTACAGCCCAAATACTCTTGAAAATCGTTCCTTTTACCAGTGTTAACATTTACAATTGTGGGAAGGTGATGATTAGTCACACTCGACTATACTTTCTCAACTGTAGTTATGAATGCTGTCTCTCGTCACGAGAACGGCGTTGGAAGAAATATGAACCTGCATTGTAGAAAAAAAAGAAAGCAAAAATCATATTACTGCATTATGGACGCATTATCCCGACTATCACCAAAATCAATTGCAAGAATTAAGTCAATTTTTTAAAATGGATGTGCTGAATTAGTTTAGACATTAAAACAAATAGGAACATGGATCCTACGATTTACAGAGTGCAAAAAGAAAACTCACATCATCATAGAGAGAAAGCCCTGCTTAAATTTTATATTCGCGCAGCACAGGGGCAGATCTCGATTAGGCCTACTGTAAACGGGAGGGGGAGGGGGTTGATATGGGGGTGTGGGGTTGTTGTTGATGATATAGGGTGCGGGGGGGGGGTGGTTGAGTTAAAGCGTGCCTTGGTAATGGGATCCAGGGAATGCCCTCTGCATTCTAAGGCAATTTGAGAATACATTTAGGGTTTTTAACGTTCCATTTACTATTGGCCCATTTTACTCGTATCATAACATTCGTCAGCGGTTGAACAGGGGTGGGGTACCCCCCCCCTTCCCCCAGATGCACTACTGCAGTAACCGTATAATTTGCCCGGGGGAATATTGCCGCTTATACGATTATTTATTTTTGCGGCATTAGAGAAGTATGATTTTGGCAAAAGACCACCCACAGCTCCATAAACTATAAAGGTCTCATATGACTATTAACAGCTAATTGGTACGTACACACTGCACTGGTTAGGACAGCCACTGCCGTCACGATGACGTCAGCAACCTTCGGCAGCGCCACCACGGCAACAAAACCTAGCAGACCGCCCGTTGTAACCGCAGAAACTAGTATAGCCAGTCCAGTCGCCCTGGTATGTATATAGAGAAATAAAATAACAAGTGTACATTTATCACATGTACAAAATTGTTTATGATTTTAACTTGGGATTCAGTCTTTCACCCCCAAGCAAAAGCCTTTTCTGCGTCTGGAACTAGTCATCAACAAGTTCAATTTGGCTCGTGTTATGGTGCATATGGAAGTGCAATGTCTGCAGCCAGCGGGGAGGATTATCAGGATCGAACTCCAAGGACAACAGGCGAGCAACAGTTTAGATTTGGAATTGCAATAACCGGCCTGCATAAGCCTGGGTTTTATTCATTGTAAAGTCCACACACCAAGAGGCCTCAAGTTAAATCGTTTACATGGTAACTTCAGGAGGGAAAAAAATGAATTTGTAGAGCCCTGAAAAATTGCTATGTTTTGGAGCGATTTCACCTATATCGCGCACTGAGATATAAGCTAAACGATTATCACAAGTTGCCATGCCCAGGAATTCACCCTTTTAGCTTTCAAAGTTGAAAAGATGACCAAAATTTAAATCGAAACATTTGGGGAAAAAGTGAAACCTCAAGGCTGATTTTTGTTCACCGGCTTGCGAGAATTGGATTTATTGTAGTGCCGCAAATAAATCGAAATTTGTGAAATAGTAACTTAATGTTTTTTTTGGTCGTTCGATCTTTCATTCAAAATTTAATAATTTTTGTATTGCTAAAAAAAGGACAAATAAAAATCAAATCTGTTTTCGGGGTGAAACTCGAAAATAACACCAACCTTTCAGATACCTTTCAGATAGGGGTTATCAAAAATTAAGCTATCATTATCTGGTCTGAATGAGAAACTTCTGTCTTTTTTGTTGCAACACGTTCGTCAGCTTCGGCTTTTAAACTTGTGTTTGTTATTATTTTTTTGGGTAATTATTGTCACTACCTTTTGTTGGTTTGGAATGACATTGCTGCTTGGACGGTGAGGGCGCTCCAGGCCATGAACCCGCCAAACTGGAGGCAGAAGAGGTGCGCAGCCGCAGTCCAGCCCGTCAGCGGAAAGAATCCGAAGAGTATTGTCACGGCTGTGATGAGGGCGCCACACACTGGGGGAAAAATGACGAAAAGGAATGGTGAGGGCCCGTATACGAACTGAGCGTGCATGTTTGGCTACAGTTAAGCAAAATGCAGTATCTTAGAGCGAGTCTATAAGTGGCTAGGCTACGGCTGGATATAACACACGGGTCATGGGAAGTGGTTGCACAGTAATGGTCACTACTAATGGTCAGCCTACTCTCCATGACATGGACAGGCCTTTTGATTTTGAACGAATCTGCATTCTGGTTGTATACAACCCGAAGTGAGATGCCTGGACTCGTTTGGGTTGTGGGACTTCTCAAAATGCACAACAATGAGGGTTTTGCTTTTAGATGCCAATATAAAGGAAATAATCTTTGTAAGAGTAAAGAGGTGACGGCTTTTCATTGTAACTAGAATTCCCAAATACTCAAGATTATTTTGCTTACACTGAGCTAATACAGCATGCAGCGGAGCAGAATAGTAAACTGGACTTCACCTTGTTATTTCATATTAAAACAGAATTTGCAATACCCACGGATATCAATTGGGACAAATTGAACAGATATTAATACAATTCTCAAATTGCCGGTTTAATAGCGAGTCGGTTTTATCGGCTTACTTACTGAATAGTCGCCATGTCTCAATTACTCGGCTAACGAGAACTGACAGAAAGAGGCCCAAGAAACCACCACAGTGCCCGAAGAGTACCCGCCAGTAGGCCCGGTCCGGGGCGAAGGGCACATCCACCGAACATCCACGGTCCCTAACCCCCGGTGCTGCTAGGCTGGAATTCACCAGCTCCGTACCACCCACGAACTGGCGTGGCGGCTGGAAGTCCGTGTTACGGAAGCGCGTGTCCACGAAGAGACAGCGGGTGAAGAGCGTCGCATCGCTGGCCACGTTTTCGAAGACGCACTCGGAGAAGGAGCATCCCGTGTACGACAAGTCGCGGAGATGGATGTCGCGGAAAATGACATTCTGAAAGCTTGTGTTGATGAAAGTCTGCTTCTCAAGTGATTTCGTGAATGCTGTGTTGCTGAAGTTGGCATTTGCGACGATGCTGGCGTTATATCTGCGTCCATCTGCAATGATGAAATCTGTCATCCACAGTGTCCACGCACAGTAACTATGAAAGAAAGAAGATAAAACGGATAGCTTAGCGTATCGATATGTTCACGCCTTCCGCTTCTGGCGAACCTGTTTCCACTCCCCCAGTAACGTGAACATTTGGCTTAAGTTTTCAGTTCCTCCTTTTTACTTTTCAGAAATTTTACTCTGCAGTTTTTTTCATCCCACAGAGCAGCATAGATGATTACCTTCTCTGAAAAGGATTCTTGCGGATTTGGAGAAGTCTGGAGGATTGAGGCTTAATGGCAAAAAAAGAAAAGTTGGTTGATTTTAGAGGATGCATTGTGTGGAGTTCGTTAGCTGTACCGAGCATTGTTTTGTACGTTCAGTCGTGCATGTATTGATGCTGGATATCATCGGCCATGCCTCTGAATGTCATCCGCACTGCCTTAACCCGTTAACAGTAATTGGCGGAGGATTTTGAAGGATTGAGGCATGGTCACCCTCCACTGAACAAATTCAAGTAATAATGGATGATTTTGGAGGCTTGAGGCTGAATCAAATGTTTACATGGATGATTGAGGATGGTTCCTAGCCAAAAGGACCTAGGGGATTAGGATGAAGCCATTGTTTCTACTCTTCAACGAATATGAAGCTGTTGTATAGTAGCGAGAAGAATGTAGTAAACGTTTTGGAAATCGGACACAAAAACCTTCAATATTGTAACATTCTTCAAGTTTTTGAGTATTAAAAAAAACCCTGTCATTTGAACTCGGTCCGAATAAAAAAACACCTGTGGGTGTGTGCGTGTGTGTGGTACAAGGAGTACATTTTAAACAGGCCTGCGGCACTTGTTTTTTTTTCATGAAAAGGTATCGGTCGTGTTTTTACAACAATTTGCAACACAACACTGTGCCAATTCGGAAGCTAAAGCCAGTTGAAAAGAAACAATAATCATCGCAATTGTGACATGATCCTATGTAATCAATTGGATTGTCCATCCAGTCAGAGTTCACCCATCCCAAGAGAGCGCATTGCAGCGCTGGCTTTCTTTTCCATTTTGATACGTAACATTCCAAAATAAAACTTTCCACCTCGGGAGAGAAACCGACGCTAACCCTGAACTCCTGCCGTTGACCGAAGGTCAAACATGAAGCAATAAAAACAATCCGCAGGGCTTAATGTAGGTATGGATTCCTCGCAAAGTTAAACTATGCTCGACAACGCCTACGGCGATAAACTGAGCAGAAATGTGATTTGAGGTTCGGAAATGTATACCATGTAAATGGGAAAAGTTAGGTTTGGAGAAAAAAAACAATTTGCAGAAGATTGGTGGTATTGGAGGACTTCATACGACGTAATTTCCGCACCCGCGCACGTGATTTGTCCCTCACTGGCTTGCATGAGTAAGCCTCACAGCGCCACCTCCAGTTCATGCACATACCCGAATGCGAAGGAGAAGGCACTCGCCATCAAGACCAAAGTCTTCTTGTCGAAGATGGACGTCACATTCTTGACACCCTGTCACGATAGAAGAGAGCATTAAAAAAATGGGTAGTGAGACTTAACGGGACACCGGCGGGTGCATGCCACAGCCACACTTAATTGGTTAACATATAATTATACTTCCTTCCGGAAAAAAATGAAATGAGTGCCACACTGTCTTAAATTTCCCAAAATATTGATAGACGGCTCAGTTCCCTGAGGTATAATATACCTAGTTACATCAACGCACGCCTCTTTTTGATATGTAAATATGATCATGTTTGTGCCGCCGTCCTTCTTTCTTTTGATCACCATGGATGACGTGATCGGCAGGAAAACAGAGTCATTTCAAATACAATACCTTACAAATGAGATCTGTGTGAGATTCAAATTTGCCTTTTAATTTTTAGCAGGATATCTCTGTTTTATGTTGTTGAGAAATCCGGCCTACCGTGTTCAATTGTCTCATGCAGCTCTGGAGGTGAGTGCTCGGGGCAGGCGGCTGTCGATCTCTGATTTGCCGCTTCAGACGGTACAAACCATTAGCCTGAAACAAAAGTTTTCATGACGAAATTAAGACAGAACAGGAACACGACCAGAAAACATTAATTTAGATGAAATTAGTACAAGGTGAAACTTAACCTCATGTTGAAAATGGTATGGGGCGTCCAGTGTTGTGTGGGACCATAGTGATATTATGCCGTCACCTCAGGGAACTATACAAAGATGGCTGCTTTGTGAATATCGACATATTGTTGGCCCGAACGTGGGTGTATTGTAAACGTTTTGTAATGTATTATCTCCTTACCCTGTCTTTGAACATTTCAACTCCTGCTTCACCGTGGTTGAATGAGTAAACTTTCGCTAGTGTCTGGATCGCATTGGCCCAAAGTCTTTTCTAGAAGTAACAGAAAAAAACAACAACAGAGAGTGGAAAATTTTTCACGAACGTATAAACTATAAAGAAAAATGGCATCATGGCGAATTTAAGCTCTCTCAACACTTTTTCTTTCTTAGATTTGTCACCTTTTAGTCAGTTTGGATTTTTCTTTTGGCAATAAGTATAATACTACAAGCAAAACGTACGGAGACATCCGACTGATTTCAGACTCACATAACTGTTCATAATCCAACGTAAGCGTCTCTAGCAGAACGCTTGTAAGTGGTGATTACAAACGCCCTCTATTGATAAAGCGATAAAACCAATTTTATTTTACCTCTAGCAGCAGATGCGGACTTCTTGGCAGAATGGCTGCGGCCAGTAGCATCGCGGAGGACAGTGGCAGAAGTGATAACACCATACAGAAAATGCGCCAATCAGCGAAGGTGCTTGGGGAAAAATCTCCGGAGGAAACTTCGCAAAGAGAACGAGGTTAAAATAACGATCAAAATTTAACCATAAACAATAATTGCACAATGACAGCAATCATTGTACACTAGCGCACCGCGAATCGAGGGTACCAGTACAGGCTGATGTTAAAAAACCATATTCGACACTTTATCGAAACCCACAATAAAAAGCCCTTTTAAAGGGCTGCAGACGCCCAAAACCGAAATCCTGCTATTTGAAAATTTGCGAAGAGAACAAAAAATCAACTAAATGGTGGGGGAGGTGGTTGGGTGGGGGACAGGATGACACTGACTTACCCATTCTTGTAACACTCGAGGTGAAGGCTGGTGTCACCAGGGGAACAAACATGGCTCCAAAGACCGTGAAGGTCAGCAGGGCACACGCCGTCTTCTGCGCCGTCCGTCTGGGTAGGAATTCGAAGACGTACGCGAAGGGGATGGAAATGACGCCACCGGTACTGTAGGAAACCAAGAACATAGGAAACTAGACCATTTAGAAGGGGGAATTATTAGGATTTCTAGACAGACACGTTTCATTTAACAAGAGCCGAAGGTGAACAATATGTAAGATCCTGCCAACATAATAGTGCTAATTAATAGCAAGATGATGAATATTCATAAATATTTAGAAAATCATTTCCCAAACTGGAATTTCGTTGCCAAAGGTATTTCGTATTTTATGCACCACAACTTTGTTTTGTCACATGACTATGATGACTTATTACAAAGGATATGGTTTACCGTGCAGTGCAAGGAGTACACGTTTCGGTTGGAGGGGAACGACGATTGCGGAAAATTAATAGAGGGCGCCCTCGGCATAGAACGGTCAGGCGAGCTGTATGCATGCTGTAATAATACGACTTGACAAGTGACCCTTTTTTATACTTGGGGAACCAAGGATACTTGGGGAACAAAAATAAATTTTGAGCGGGAGGGTAGACTTTTAAAGGTGCGTTCCCTGTGCTTTTTTCGAATTTCGAATCGAAAATAGATTTTCTTTTTCAATTTCATAGCAATATAACACTTATATACATTTGAATGAGAATGACGTTTAGTTATTGAATTATTTCATCAGAACATTCAAATTATTGGCTGCCAGACAGTAAATTGGGCTCTCGTAAGGGCTGGGTCATTTTTTTCGCAAAATGAAAGCCAGTTTTTAGAGAGTTACAAACCCAAAAGTCCAAAATCGGATTAAAGTAGGTTTTTTTGTTAAAACAAAACATACAAATTGAAAAATTCGTTAGGATATACAAATCCACCTTTTGAAGAGTACGAGGTATTCATCAAGATAAATACTTGATTAATAAATGAATGAACATAACCGCAATTCTGTATCGTCTTTGGATCCCAGCTTGACATTCCAGAAACAACAATTTTGCCTGAATGGACGAGGCTAAACGGGTCCATATAAGGCAAAATCAGGGAGGAAAACTTCAGTCAGCCCTATACCCATCCTTTCCGGTCCACAGCTGCGTATACGAACCCAATACTAGCGATGATGAGGAACGCGAGGAGTGCGTCGCGGCTTTGGGCGAAGCCAGCTGCTATTGCCATCGAGAGACCGGCAATCGCTAGGCATACTCCGAGGGATGTACGTCTGGAGCCGAGGTCGGCAGCACACCCCCACAAGACACTGGCCAAGATGACTCCGATGAAGACCGACCCTCCTGGAAAAAACAGATTAGACGTTTCCATTATCACCATTATTACAATCATTACCATCATCAATATTACAATCACCACAAACTCTTTACCGTCAATTCCCCATCACCATCACCATTATCATCATCACCACCGGGTGTACATTCCCATATGATCCCCAAAACTATATTTCCCTTACCCTAACCCTAACCCTACTCCTAAGGATTTTGGGGAACATAGGTATCGGGGAACATCTGGTAGATCCCATCACCACCACATGCTTCACCGATTTAACCATCCTCACTATCACCACTGCCTTCAAATATCAAAATATTTGGCATATCACTCACTCTCATCACAATCATTTTTCATCTCGTGATTTTTCTTTCCGTATAGAACCAAAAATATGAGTAAAATTTCCCTCCAAAATCAATTTCTTTCTGTTCGTGAACAAAATCTTATTTACTCAGCCATCCAGTTGTCGAATCGCTGAGACACAGATCACGGGCGATATCAGGCATAAGAGACCCCACAAACGCCAGCTGCACGCAGGCAAAGAAAAGCCCACAACCAGACATACAGAGCAAGAGCAGGTGAAACCTTCCGAAGCCGATCACGGTTAAAAGTTTGTCCACCATTGCCTCTATCTCGTCCGCTCCCTCTTGTGACCCTCTGGGTATCGAGGGGCTTGCGATGTCAGCCTGATAGGAGGGGAGATCTGCGCATCGTCTGAGATCCTGCCCGTCTCTTGTCGGTCTAGAGTTCTGCTCTGAGATGTCATTGATGTCTTCCTGAGCATCAATGCTCAATTCGATGTCATCGTCCATCGCGCCAAAGCCAGGGGACTTGGCATCCGCCCGGCTGAATGCAAGTCCCCCATGACGTCCACTGACAGAGAAAATCTCCTGCTCTTCATCGGAGTCATCGTCTTGGATGCTCCCTGTACCATCCGTGTAGTAGAGACGAGATGCCATGTTGGTGTAGGATGTGCACTCACAACCTCATGAAATGATACATCTGCGGTAGTTTTAACAAAGCAACACTATTATGTGCGAAGTGTGTTGCGGACATCTGCGGCTAGAAATCGATATGGCTTTATTATTTACGAATCGATTTCCGATTCCACCGTGCACTGCGTGTTGGTTGGAAACTGTGCTCGTTTAGTTAACAGACTGAATTTTTTTTGCAACCTCCAAGTGTTATGTGGACTAAGTGAGCAATTAAATTAGGCGGATGGTGTCAAGGGTGAAAGGGATGGGGCCTTTTCGAGCGCCCTCTGCCACGAGTTTGATTTCACCAAACATCTTGAGGTTGGAAAGGGGTTAAAAAGATACACACATGCTGTGTGCACCTTACTTAATGTTAATTAATGTTGCCTGTTTCGTATCGATCCAGCTCAGTTGGGAATATTCCGATTGGTTCATATTTTACTCAAAGTCCTGGGAATGATGCGGTAAAGACAAATTAAGTAACACTTAATGATGTTTATGGATGACTGGTCATTTGATTTAGTGCAGCACAACACAACAGGCCTGTGAGCTATTCCTGGCACGTATATAAACAAATACAGTTGAACAAAAGAAAAAGCCGAATCCTTTTCGGACAGGGTTACATAACTATGAAAATGGCAAGCCCTTTTTAGAAAAAAAATAGATGGATTTTTAGGGTTCAATTTTGATCTATATCTTTTCGCTTCCCGTTTGTCCTTGGTTTTGCTTCTAAGACAATGAACCTTGAGCGATACTCATCTGTTAATAGGCTCCCATTTTAGTTGAACTTTGTACCACAAAATCAGACGTTGGTAATTATCATACAAATTTTCTCACAACACTCAATAAAATTTCATAAAAAACAAGCAGTGACCGAAATAGCCAATTAATGCCTTCTGTGTTATCATTTTGTTACATGACGAATTGCTCTGAATACAAGGGTCATAACACTACATAATCTCTTCACCTACAACTATTTTGACACATTGCTCTGAAAATTGAATCTCACTAGGAGGGGTTAATAAACATCCTATATATAACTAACAATACTTCGAAGGCCCTGGACAACGATAACTTTGCTTACACATTGATATCACGCCATCATCCTTGGTTGTTAGATAAACATTATTAGAGATTATTTTCAACATTGAGAGGGTACTGTTTACACAGCAACATGACATAAGAGTGGATCCAGTGAAAAACTAGTTCAGTTCGAGTTCTGCTTGAAACGCGACAGTGGTTTTTAAAGAGGTTAATTTCAGTGTTTTAGTTTCTGTAAAGACCTCATTTTTGTTGTTTTTAAAAACAAAATGAAGGTTGAGGACATTATTCCCCTTCTGGGGAATTTCGGCCGTTATCAGTTATTCGTGGTTTTATACACTGGAGTGCTAAGTATTGTCGGATGTATGGTGAGTTTTGGCAATGTGTTCTTCGCAGCCGAAACGGATCATTGGTGCCAAGTTCTGCCAAAGGAAAATTGCTCCAGCTGGGTGGAGTTTCAAGACAACTGCACGGACGTGAAAAAATCCATCCTCCTGCCTCCTCCAGAGAACGAGGACAGCAAGTATCCTTACTCCACTTGCCAGCAGTGGGACCTGCCACCTGGGTACGAGTTCGATCCATACGAGCCACTCAGCGAAGTTGACAATCAAACTTACGGTCAGGTGCCGTGCCAAGATGGATGGGAATACGACACATCGCAGTACAAGACCACGACCATCTCAGATGTAAGATTTGCTCACTGCGTAGCCTGGCCGTATGAAACTGATTTTTATTTTATTTTTTCGACGAGTAGAAACTTGAAAATATTTAACATTGTGTCACTGTTTTGTATAGTCAAATAAAACGTTGTCGTTTATGACGATGTCGTCCAAGACTGCGACAGAGTGTGCACAGCCACTTGTGTGAGGAAATGAACACGCCATGTTAAAGGCTGAGTAGATCATTCGTCGTTTGTACATGTTTTCTTTTTCGTTTGAATCAACAAAAGTGCTCAAAATCTAAGACGGGTGCTCCACAACTAACGTGATGAAGTTTTAGCTCTATGAATGGTGCATTTTCCGAGAAAACAATATTCTAGAATCTCAATTTTAATTCAAAAATTGCCGAGTCATATTTTGAGTTGCGCTCGACGGAAATCAGCATCCGGAGCACGTTCTCATTCAGCCGATTGCAGCTACGCGTCGATGTCATGCACTGAACCGACGAATCGTAGCAACCACGCGCGCGCGTGTGCATCGTGTCAACGCTTTGCCCGCACCCATTTACGGATTCGCCCAATTACAAACCAACTATATGAACAAACGGAAATTTCCAAAAATGCGTCACTTGACTCATCTTTGGAAATGACCTTCTGTTATTGTTTTCTTCAAACTGACAGCATGCCAGATGGAATAATTTCACAGGGAGTCAAGTACATTACTTTCTTTAAATTCGGTCAGTTACTTTTTGGATAACTTCAAATGGTCTACTCTACCTTTAAATAAGCAAACAGGTGAAACACCAAGAAAAGACAGTAAAATAGATGAATAAGGGACAAACAGTTAAAATGCAATCACTGGCGTTAACGGCCTTAAAAGCAGTGTCACCCATATGAAAATTTAATATAAAGAAAATACGTACCAGAGTCTAAACATACTTGCGAAGAGAAAAAAATAACATGATTTTTTTCAAAAACCTTAGAGATGGGCTAAACGATTTTGTTAAGTAAGTTAAGTGCCCCGAAGCCTATATCAAATTACAACTTATAACATTTTTTTCACAGTTTTGTGCTTTTATTAAAGGCCATGTAGCTTGAACTGTTAATACAATAAATCATGTACTTGACGTAAGATATTTCTGACATTTTGTTTTGACATTAATTTCCCAGTTCGACCTGGTGTGTGACAAGAGAAGTCTGCCCAGCCTCGCTCAGTCCATTTACTTTGCAGGATTTTTGGTGGGATCTTTCGTCTGCGGCTCTCTTTCTGACTGGTAAGCTCGCTTAACACGTTGGGCCCATCAAGACATTAAGTTGAATTCAATGTGGTAATTTGGATAGAATCGCTAGACAAATCAACAAATAACGAGGGAAGTATCAACGAACAGTCATCCTGTCAGCCAACGAGCCAAACCAGCAATTAAAGCCAGCAAACCAGCCGGCAAACCGGCCAGTCAAACAGCCAGCAAACCAGCTAGTATGCCAGCCAGTTATTAACCGGGGAGTCGGCCAGCCCGCCAACCCGCCAACCAGCCGGGGAGCCAGCCAGCCAGCCAGCCAGCCAGCCAGCCAGCCAGCCAGCCAGCGGCCACTGCAGCCAGTCAACCATGGGCGTCGCGAGGGGGGGGCAAGGGGGGGCACTTGCCCCCCCCCTGGAAAAGCAACAAAAAAAAAAAAAAAAAAAAAAAAAAAAAAAAAAAAAAAAAAAAAAAAAAAAAAAAAAAGAAAGGCGCGAAGACGAAGTGGTGTAAATTTAATGGGGGGGGGGGTCCTGCCCCCTCTAAAACTGATAAATCGAGAATGTGTTGAGAAATACCAGCATTTTTTGGCCAAAATTTTTTTTGCCCCCCTCTAGAAAAAATCCTGGCGACGCCCATGCAGTCAACCATGCTTCCAACAAAAAGCTATTTTCCTGCCAATGAACCCGCCAGCAAACTCAGCCTGGCAAAAAAACTCTGCAATTCATAACAGTTGAAATATAATCAAATTAAATGTTCAAATTAAACGAAATCAGTGTTCTGTTTCCCTTTTCAAATTTATAGGATTGGTCGCAAGAAAGCCGTCTTTGTTGGTGTGTTGTTTTTCGCCGTCGGCTCAATCGTCACGACATTCTCCGTGAACATCTACATGTACATGGCTTTCCGCTTCATCGCAGGCTTCGGCAACATTGGCTCTTACATCCCACTGTTTGTACTTCGTAAGAATATTTTGTCACCTTTTGGAAAAATTTGAATAGTCCATCTTTGCTCCCTCGGGGTCGGAAATAGACAAACTAGACTCGGGAAATGTCAACTTCCATTAACGAGGGATTAGGCCTTTATTATTAGGCCTATACATGCATGATCTTATACAATATGCTCTTATTTATGATTTGAGGGATAATTTGGTTTTCTTCACCTGGCTGCGATTTATGCCGTGGGATAGAACCTTGAGTACGTGCGTGCGGGGTTCAGGCTCGTTGATTCAGTCAGCCGGTGGGTCAAAATTCAAACGAGTTAATGCTACACATTTGACTCTTTATTCTTATTTGCAGAGTTGGAGTTCGTCGGGAAGTCATGGCGTACACCCGTTGCAATGTCTTCGGGTATATTCTTC
Source organism: Patiria pectinifera (assembly GCA_029964075.1). Classification (NCBI taxonomy): domain Eukaryota; kingdom Metazoa; phylum Echinodermata; class Asteroidea; order Valvatida; family Asterinidae; genus Patiria; species Patiria pectinifera. The sequence goes on along the minus strand of CM057143.1, from coordinate 19,791,081 downwards.
GCGTTTGGATATTTCGTGCTTGCAGTGGCTGCGATGTACGTCAGCGAGTGGAGGACCCTCTCCTTGATCGTCTCACTCCCTACGCTGCTTTTCTTTATCCCGATTTTGTACGTATTTGTCAGCCAATATGAAGCCATGATATTTATAAAGCTAATGACGTTTGCGGATGACAATAATTTTAGTTTTTTTTCTGTGAAGATTTGTGTTAATTCTCATGGATCTGTTGTCACAGGACGGAAAGGATGAAACATCGCTATCGTCAAGGAAACCACTCTCTGTATTGGTTCTTTCAGAGCGACTTTTCTTTACAGAAGAGACAAAAAGTAACACCTGTCATTCGCGAACCCCAAGTTTCAAGTCATGCTTATCTGCTCCTTATTTAAACCCTTCATTCCGAGAATTCTCAAAAATTATATTTCTACGCCACTGAAAATACTCCTGTAATGAAGGACTATTTTTTGTGTGTTGAGAACTAGTTGAACAAAAAAAAAAAGCCGTCATGGGGATTTCGGACCACCGTTCCGTGAATTTTCTTCATAAACAAGAAATCATCAACACTTCTGCAAATGCTCAGTTGATTGCCTTCTTTTTAACTCAATATCGCTGATATTTTTTCTTTCTTTAATAGATTCATGCAGGAGTCTGTAAGCTGGTTGATTTCTAAGGGAAGAATCGAAGAAGCTGAGGCGGTCATCAGAAGAGTGGCCAAGATGAACAAGAAGACGCTGCCAGACGTCTTATTGGATAAAGACGACATTGAGCAAGAAACGGTATTTTCCCACGGACTCTTAACTTCAGCACATTTGAGGCAGGACAATGATGTCAATACAACTATGAAATAATATTTCCCCGTTAGGGGGCTTTTCAGGACTTGTATACTGACCAGAGCGCCGACTTCGGGGTGAAGTTTTAGTGTTTTAAACACGAGACACGGTTACGACTGGTGAGCTTTTGCCAAATTATGTTGAACTCACCGACACCAACGAAATTCACGAATAATTCTTATTAACCAACTGAGTAGACAAGCGTTGAAAATTCTCGCCATATGCATGTAAACTGGAAAAAGTCGCAACATCATTTCGAGCATTAAAATAATATTAAAGTCTGCGGATTGAAATAAAATTGAAACAATTTTGAAGTCCGGATATATTCTGAGATATTTCTTGATGTTTCAGTGGGTAGATGAGTTGGTCGTATTCCTTGCCTTGAAGAGACAAACGAACGAATTTTGAATAATTATTGCTTCGTGCGCATCATTTTACTTGGCGCAGTTTGTAACCGTGGACTCGGCGAATAACTACAGCATAAACAAAACAATATCATTGCCGAAGTTTACCCCGGCAAGGGTGAAAAAAAGAAAGATTATAAAATGAATATAATATTGGTTTGTTTACTTTTTGAATAAAGGAATCGAAGGAGTCACGTGTTCCCCCGTCTGTAATTGACCTGTTCAAAACGCCCAACATGGCGGTCAAGACCATCAACATGATGTACAATTGGTAAGTAGGCCTACTGGTATATTTTACTCCCAGTCTTAGTAACTCCACTGATGGTGATTGGGGGATTACAAACCTGGCACATTTTCGGATCAAAATGACACTTCTCTGAATTACTCTTCTAGGCCTTTTTACCGAAAGGCAAGTCGATTTGACAAGGACAACTATATATTTTGACCCAGAAGAGTGTTAAGTCAAATGTGACCAGCATTTAGGGTATATGCCCCAGAACTTTCAAGAAATTATTAAATTCCGGCTTCAGAACAATGTTACTCTCAACCGAATGGAATTACTCGCAGTCGTTGTCCTCATTATAGAACTACGCAAAACACATACCCGTTTAATTTGAGTCAGAGTGAACATGTCAGTGACTTGAAATTACCTTAGCCGAAGATGGAATTTAAATGTTTGTACAGTTTAGAATGGGTGACGATTCAGTGATGATACTGAATTTGAAGCACGTTTTCTGGGTTTCTCATTACATTTTGTACAACTCAGCCGAAAGTATCATCAAGTCCCAAAGGTCCTTTTCTGACGTGGTTTACGAGCACTGTTTTCATATAATTTTCTAATGTCCTTTTTTTTTTATACAACCTTGCACTAAAACAAGATTAAGAACGCTCACTTTTCTTCATATTCAGGTTGGTCAATAGTCTGATCTACTACGGCCTGTCACAGAGCACTGGTGATCTAGGCGTGGACGAGTACTGGGCGTTCTTCGTCTCGGGAGCCGTGGAGATCCCGGCCCTGCTGTATGCCACGGTCGGGGTCGAATGGTTCGGTCGCAAGTGGAACACTGCGGTGTTGGAGCTGATAGGTGGTGTGGCATGCTTGGCCACGATCTTCATCCGTAAGTTCTTCAGACATCCCATGACACAATATCTGTACGATCTGCAGGAACGTTTGGGTGCCCTATAGTCAAATCTGACTTCTTCTCCCGACGCTTAATAGACATCTGGAACACCTTCCCAGCCTACGTCGTAAATGTCATGAATGTCAATCAGTTCAAGAATACTTTGACAGTTACTTGAAAGAATCTGGATATGGGTCTTAAAAGGCTCAATCCTGTAATTGATAGTCCCATCAAATCTTACGTGTAAGTGAAAGTGTAAGTGACTTTTCCTGAAGAGTGCAGTCCACATTAAGGCCATCACTTAATACCAACTTCTAATCGGTCAAATTTAAATTCGGTTAGTCAGATTGGCGCAGAGGTACCTCCCTCGCCTTCAACTTTCTGACCGTAGAGTTCGAATCCCACCCAGACCGATAAACTGGACGAATAAATACATAAATAACGGAAGCGCTTATCATCAACTTATCAGGCAAATGCATGCTGCTTTACATTACGAAATTTGAAGAACACATAATAATATTATTTGGAAAAAAACCGTGAAAAGGTATTTAAGCGAATTTTAGAAAATGTTACAAACATGATGTTGAAAAGGACGTGTTTGCTTTCTGTGTTATGTCACAAGCAACATTTTTAAACACCAATGAGTGCAGCATTCATAACTAACTTCGATTCCTTATTCCGTTGGTGTCGAAGTCATTAATTTTTATCATTACTTTCTTTCAGCGCTCGGGATCTGGCGCACTGTGGTGTCCATGGCAGGCAAATTTTGCATCTCAGCAACATACGGTATCATATACCTCTACACAACCGAGCTGTTCCCCACGCCAGTCAGGTAACACAAGGATTGCAGTGAACCAAGGTCTTATAACATGCACATTATTTTAATCTTTCGTTATCGCTGCCATATAGAATCAAAGGCTTATAAAGATAGCAGAAATGGTTAAGGGAAGGACGAGATCAAACATATCTCCTGCTTAAATTATGACTTCAAGGATATGCGAATAATGTGTGTTGGGCGCCATTACCGTAAGGTTCAAAGTTCAAAATTGTAATAATATTTTCATAGCACAGCGCCCTCATTCAATGTGCAAGAATATGAAACTTATAAATGTAATCTCAATCTCATGCAGTATACGCATGACAGTTTACAAGGTCTGTGACCTCATGCGTGTGAACGTATTTTCCTGATGGTTAGCCCATGACTGCTATCTCTCTCTTAATTTGTTTTGAAGGAACACAAGGCATTGCTCCTTTCATAAATACACTGCATTTTGAGGCGGAGCAGCTGTTTAAGTTTTCTCTCTTTTTTACGGTTGGTGGCGCTATTCATCGTCAATCGTTTTCCATTAATCTTCCCCCTTCGCAGATCTATTGGCTTGGGCATGAGTTCTCTCGCGGCTCGGATTGGAGGCATCCTTTCCCCCATCATTCTACTGTTAGGGGACTACTTGGAAAGTCTACCCCTGATCGTGTTCGGCTCGAGCGCGGTTCTGGCGGGATTATTGGTGCTCCTTCTACCGGAGACGAAAGGACGAAAACTGCCTCAGACGCTGGAAGAAGGAGAGGAAATAGGAAAGTGAGTCAGTCTAAATTTCTATCATTCTTACAAAGCGAGGAAAGTATTAAGCCAGTATTCGAAGCTAAGAAGCAGAGGTAATTTTCATTAAGGAAATCTTGGTAAGGAATCAGTGATGCGCACTGACTCGCGCGCGAGGAATTTTCCCTCTGAAATAGTTTGGTTCCCAGACCTTCAAGTGTGGCGTTTTTGTAAATGAATAGACACAAGTGTCATTCATCTTCACTCTTTTTCCACCGTTGGGGAATTCTTGTAGTCGGAGTCCATTGTACGTTCATAAAGTGTCTGGTGGAGGATAAAGTAGAATTGGATTAAATTTTATTATTGGACTTCTGAAATGTTCAAATGAAGTCGATTAACAAAAAGCGATTGCCCCCCTTTGTTTCGTCAGATGCCGATGTATGCGCAAAAATGCCGACACAGTGGCCATCACCGGACTCGATGAAATCGAGACGGACAAAGAGGGCGCCCTAACTAACCCGGCCTTTGATAACAAGCTGGAGGATGAAGAGGGAAAGACAATCCAGGCAGAAGATTAGAAGAAAGGATGCGTCATATACACAATTGTATTTGATCAGTATTCTTGAAAGTCAAGAGTATAGGTTCATGTAGTTGTAGTGAGGTTTAGAAACTAAACCAAATCAACACTCTCCTGTTAGATCTTTACTCACTGCCCCACTCCTTTGTTCCTTCCCCTGCTTCCCTTTGTTCCTTCCCCTGCTGCTTTTCCTTCCTCCTCCCTTGCACGAATGTGTGTCCCCTACTTCTTAGTTTCTGTACGTCTGTCTTTTTCCTTTTACAAATCTCCTGTCAAGATCCAAACATTATCATAGCAACAGTTACTTGCAGATTGCTTTCATTTCCAATTCAAAATATCCGCTAAACGTTTCAGTACGAAATCAATCCACTGGTCAATCACGAGGTCGGAGTGTTTGGTTCTACGTGTTCTATTATATGTTTTATTGGGATGCTTTACCCATCCTTCTAGTTGCACAATGTATCCAGTCTTTTTCTCGAGATGCGGGAGGGCAAAAGACTTAAAGAATAAGGAGATTGGCCTACGTCTTTATCGTCTGAGCTGGTCGAACTATAGGTACAAACCATCAGAACTCAACATTGCATGCCCCCTTTGTATCACTTCATCTTTAGTCCCTGCCTGAGCTTTAGGTAACATTTAATGACCATTTGTGAGAATCTACGATTTTTAATTATATCTCCTAAATTCGTGATAATGATATCAATGAAATTCCACCTTGAATTTCGTAAGCTTCCTAAGTACGAAGCACACAAAACTAATGGTAGATTTTTCACAACCTATGTATATTTGCTATGAACAGCACTATTATTCAGTGCAGATATTCATGTCGAACACAGCACGCTATCTACTAGTACAGTTAGGATACCGATGACCATTGGTCTGAAGAAAAATTTGAATGAAAATTATAACATGTTAATGTCGATTGTATGATTGTAACATAATGTACATATATTTGGGAATGGCTGAATAAAATCGATTCGACAAGACATGTAAACGATAAAAACGAGTGTAAATCTGTTCAGACTCATTGGAATATCTTTTTGTTAAAACAGACAGTTTGATGAGTTCACCTTTGGTCTATTGCAACGAATTTGAACTTCGTTCATGGCACTACCTGTTACTTAATTTGTTGATGTCATTAGAGGCGATGCTTATCTGAAAGAGTTGATTGTTCAAATATTTTTCTTTTGATACAAACCATAATGCAATACCATAAACAAGTCATAGACCTAGTTCAGCTGTACCTTTTTCGAGGTTCTTGTGCACAGTTTTGTCTTGGATGGAGCTAATGAGCTAATCCAGAATGAAGCTGGAAGAATTCGTTCCCCTTGTGGGCAACTTTGGGCGTTACCAGTTATTTGTGGTCGTATACGCTTGTATGTTGTGTATCGTCTGCTCCATGGTGAGTTTTGGCAATGTGTTCTTCGCAGCCGAAACGGACCATTGGTGCCAGGTTCTGCCAAAAGAAAATTGCTCCAGCTGGGTGGAGTTTCAAGACAACTGCACGGATGTGAAAAAATCCATCCTCCTGCCTCCTCCAGAGAACGAAAACAGCAAGTATCCGTCCTCCACTTGCCAGCAGTGGGACCTGCCACCTGGTTACAAGTTCGATCCATACGAGCCACTCAGCGAAGTTGAAAATCATACTTACGGCCGGGTGCCGTGCCAAGATGGATGGGAATACGACAGATCGCAGTACAAGACTACGACCATCTCAGATGTAAGATTTGCTCACTGTGTTTGGACGTATAAGACTTTTGTTTGATTGATTTCGAATTAAACCTAGTAAACGTTATGCAAACATTCAACATTTAACCACACTGTTTTGGTGATAAAACAGTCAACCAGATTTACCCCTCATTCAGTAATGAACACAAAACACAATTGCCTAACAAAGTAGGCTTTTGCTCAGTTCTGTCGACAATAATATTGACATTGACATTAAATGACAGAAGTTAGATTTTGTTGCCGAATTTCTTTTCTTTTGTTTCTCACATAATCAACGTCCATTTGCAAACACTGTTCAAAAGGTGGGAAAATCAACTTGAATTTTAAATAACAGTTAGAGTTATTTTATATCAGGTTGCGGGTCGAACATATAGCATTGCCCAATGTAGTATATAAAACAAAACTGGTCTCATTGGGCAACCAATGGGGTCATAGATCGTGACTGAAAAGGGTTAATATAAATGCAGTAGCCCAAATGAATGACAACAAAGCCAACAACTTCCAGACATTTTGTTTAAGAAGGGATTATGGAAAGTCAAGATAATTGTAAATGCAGTAAGCCTCGCACTTAATAATTGTTGGTATAAATTATTGTTTTATTATCCAGTTCGACCTTGTGTGTGACAAGAGAAGTCTGCCCAGCCTTGCTCAGGCGATTTACTTCGCGGGATTTTTGGTGGGATCTTTCGTCTGCGGCTCTCTTTCTGACTGGTAAGCTCGTGGAATAGACAGGGCCTATTACCCATCCGTCCAGCCAGCGAGACAGCCAACCAGCCAAACCAGCCAGCTAGCCTACCATACTGCAGTGTGTCAACTAGCCAGGCAGTCAGTCAGTGATATAGAAAACGTTGCAGGGCTCAAAAATAGAAATTTAATGAAGTTGACGATTCAATCATATTTCCCTTTTCAAATCAAATATAGGATTGGTCGCAAGAAAGCCGTCTTTGTTGGTGTGTTGTTTTTCGCCGTTGGCTCAATCGTCACGACATTCTCTGTGAACATCTACATGTACATGGCTTTCCGCTTCATCGCAGGCCTCGGCAACATTGGCTCTTTCATCGCACTGTTTGTACTTGGTAAGAATATTTATGACATATTCAACAAATAACTTGGTCTGAAGGTGGATACTCCACACTGCTCCCAGAAGGCTTTAGTAATAATAGACAAATTAGCCTCGCCCTATCATCCATGAATGCAGGCTCCAAGATAGGGGATAAACCCTTTTAGATGCAACCATACTAGTGTCCAATGTCTTAAGTGTAACATATTGGTATAATATAATATCTTTGGATTGCCCTTCTTTTGCACATTTTCGTTTGCACTATACTTTCTTAAGAGAATGTTGTGCTCAGTCGGATATTCTGCAGGGTTTAGGTGGCCAAAAGGTTCACCTCTGATATGGACTAGCCTTGTTTGATTTCGCACTTGACGAATATCGCTAATAAACGATGGAATAAGTGGGACTTGAGGAGCGTGTGTTTGGTCGCACACAGAAGCACTATTTCTGCAAGGAAAAAGGTTCCCAAACGTGTACAGAGTAATAAACCATCACTTCTGGATCGTTCTTATGGCAGAGATGGAGTTTGTTGGAAAGTCATGGCGTACACCGGTGACAATGGCGATGGGTATCTTCGGTGCGTTTGGATATTTATTTCTTGCAACGGCTGCGATGTACGTAAGACAGTGGCGGACCCTCTCCTTGATAATCTCCCTCTCGACGCTGATATTCTTCTTCCCGCTTGTGTAAGTATGTGCCAGTCAGTCTGAATCCGTGAATGATATCTATTATGTTTCGAATGTGGGCGGCAGTAACGATTATTAAAAGGATATTGTGATTCTTCAGATTAGAACACTCATCGAAGCGCTATGCATGATGTTTTCGTACAAAATCATGACGACATGTGGATGACGCACTCTAAACCTCTGTTTAAAAAAAACCGGTTGTCGTTTCACATCGCCACACTTGTCAGTGTTCCCTGCTTATTGAGAATGAAATTTGCATATGACAGCATACGACTATCAAAGAGGATTATAAAAGAACCGGTTCTGACAGGATGCACAAGGCCACTCTTCGAAAGAGCAATAGACCAAACACTTCACTTATAGGAAGTTAAAAGATGGGAAACCCCATTTAGCATTCATTTCAACTTGTAAAGTTTCAAGTTAAGGCCCTACTTATCTTGTCCCTCAATAAATCCAACCAAATATCTTGAACTTCCTCCAGAGTTCTAACAAATCAATCTCTTAAAAATATCTCAGGAAGTATAGGATGAAGGTGCGTTTTAAGAGAACTGTTCACAAAAGGAGGACAGACCATCAATACTTGAACGTGTCCTTTACCTAACTTTGAGACTCCTTTTCACGCATGGAAATGGCTCGTTTTTGACAGATTTATTCAAGAGTCGGTAAGCTGGTTGGTTTCTAAGGGAAGGATCGACGAAGCTGAGGCGGTCATCAGACAAGTGGCCAAGATCAACAAGAAGACGCTGCCAGACGTCTTATTCGATAAAGAGGACATCAGGGAAGACATGGTATTGGCGTGTAGACTCTTGCAGTCAAATTGAAAGTCAAAAAGAGCGGCATCGGTGCAGATGCAATCATGAAAATTGTGTTTTCAGTTAGAGGTTTTGTTGAGGAGAGTCATACACTGGCTTGATCATTGTGAAGGAATGAAAATACTGATGCCGTCGAATTTTCTGAGAAATTGTCATGTATTTTTTGTGTCAAGAAGCTTCATTGGGTGGATTTGGTAAAGGTGCAACAAGTATTAATAGTGGTAAATTGGATACAGCAAGGAATTAATTACGGAATGGACGTTCTGTTTGCCAGGCATCAACTGAAGGTTTAGTAAAAGGAAATGATGTGTCGGGTTGTTTACTTTTTTTTAATTAAGAAAATGAAGGAGTCACGTGCTCTCCCGTCTGTTATCGACCTGTTCAAAACACCCAACATGGCGGTCAAGACCATCAACATGATGTTCAATTGGTGAGTACTTGTGTTTTGCGGTCATTAGTTACTGGTAACAATTGGACATCATGTTGTTGGTGATTATCAGGTGTGATTATGAATGTTTCAGAAACATTGACTTCGTCGCTAACCCCGCTGTATGTTTCTGGCCACATAATCATGTACACGAACAAGCCATTAATGTCCAAAACCGAATGGAGAAACTCGAAAACGTTGGCCTCAATTAAATTCATGATTGAGTTGCTCTTGACACAAAACATGCATCCTTATTAAGCACGTGTCCCCAAGTCAGGTGTCAAAAATCTCCCGAAGCCGAAGCTAAAAATATTTTGGAGATGGGTTTATTGACATTTTTGCAGTTAACAGTTCTTAGTGAAAGACATTTAAACATTAAAAAATACACGTAAAGTTGTGTACACAATTTTTTTGTATAAACAAATACATGTATATCAAAATAATTAGTTAACAAGGCGTACTGTATTCCATTTCTGGATTTTTTTTCTCTCAGGATGGTTACAAGTTTGATCTACTACGGCCTGTCACAGAGCACTGGTGATCTAGGCGTGGACGAGTACTGGGCGTTCTTCATCTCGGGAGCCGTGGAGATCCCGGCCCTGCTGTATGCCACGGTCGGGGTCGAATGGTTCGGTCGCAAGTGGAACACCGCGGTGTTGGAGCTGATAGGTGGTGTGGCATGCTTGGCCACGATCTTCATCCGTAAGTGCTTTGGACATAGTCTTAAGAACATAATAGTCAGTGCATAGACTTGGGTCTAAGTTACAGACAGTCACTCGGGGGAGAGCGCTCATTTTGTTTGTGTAGATTGTCACTTTTCTGAAGCATGGCTTTAAAATAGGTTCATTTTTCCTAACCCAAATTCTGAGGGGAAGAAGGGGAAGAGGCGTACAGACCTGGAGCGAATTTAATAAAAAAAAGAAGGAGTTTTGTCCCTATGCCCCGCCCAAACCATAGTAATCTTCAATAAGTTAGTATTTTCCTTTTGCTTGTGGGTTACCTTTTTGGGACACCCTGTATAAATGGCACATTGGAGGAAAACTGCAGAAAACCATCAAAAGAAGTAGATGAAAATGCAATTAATCATGGAATAATTGTAGAGAGAGAGAGAGAGAGAGAGGGGGAGGGGGGGGGGGAGAGCGAGTCGAGGGGGCGTTCAAACCCTTCAATCACTTTTTGTTCTAGCACTCGGTATCTGGCGCACTGTGGTGTCCATGGCAGGCAAATTCTGTATCTCGGCTACATTTGGTACCATATACCTCTACACGGCCGAACTGTTCCCGACACCAATCAGGTAATTAAAAAAAATACAGTTTTGCAGTGAACCAAGGCCCGAACCTCGAAATGATTTAAAATATCGTTTTCGCACACAAGTACATGTAGAATGAAAGCTTCAAATAGATAACAGAAATAGTTCGAATCAAAAAACAAACAAAAGAGGGAGATCGAAATGGTTTTTTCAGAAAATAAATTGCAAGAACCTAATGCTTTTCAAAATACAAAGTTACAAAAATGGGAACATCTCCTTTATTAAGAAAACCTAATTACGCATTTCAATTTCTAACAGCTGTGACATTATACTTGTAAACGTACAGGATTGTTCTAATCTCCTGATGGCGACATTTTGTCTCAAATCTTGGAAAGGGAATGCAAGGCATTTGGGGCTTTAGATTATGCATCATAGGGCAACCTCTTATGGCGCACTGCATCCTATTAATTATTCCCTCTCGCAGGTCTATTGGCTTGGGCATGAGTTCTCTCGCGGCTCGGATTGGAGGCATCCTTTCCCCCATCATTCTACTGTTAGGGGACTACTTGGAAAGTCTACCCTTGATCGTGTTTGGATCGAGCGCGGTTCTGGCGGGATTCTTGGTGCTCCTTCTACCGGAGACGAAAGGACGGAAACTGCCTCAGACGCTGGAAGAAGGAGAGGAAATAGGAAAGTGAGTCACTCTTCTAACGTACTTGTGTATTCACGTTTGGGTTCTGAAGCAATGCTTTATTACATGGGGCGTGGGTTCGGATCCCACTTCTGACACCATGTAACGTATTTGTGTATTTACGTGTGGGTTCTGAAGCAATGCTTTATTACATGGGGGCGTGGGTTCGGATCCCACTTCTGACACCATGTAACGTATTTGTGTATTTACGTGTGGGTTCTGAAGCAATGCTTTTTTACATGGGGCGTGGGTTCGGGTTCCACTTCTGACACCATGTAACGTATTTGTGTATTTACGTGTGGGTTCTGAAGCAATGCTTTATTACATGGGGCGTGGGTTCGGATCCCACTTCTGACACCATGTAACGTATTTGTGTATTTACGTGTGGGTCCTGAAGCAATGCTTTAATATATGTTGCATGCATAGCATATCGGTACATGTACGAAAGCCCCAAAGTGACATATGTGACAACTCTCACAAGGAGAATAAGCGAGTCATCATTTTGGGTCAGTTTATTTATTTTAAATCGATAGGCATTTGCTAAAACAAACAAATGTTTTGTTGTTTGTTTGTCAGATTTCGATGTATGCGCCGAAATGTCGACACCGTTGCCAACCACAAACTCGGTGAAATCCAGACGGACGAAGAGGGCGCTCTCGCCTTATCAAACCTAGCCTTCGATTCGAAGGCAGTGGAAGATGAGGACACAAGTCCCCGGGAATGATCAGATATAATGCATCTTAAAGATCTGTTTTTGGATTTTAGCTTATAGTTGCCCAAGTGAGGGCGCTTTAAGGCGCCTTTTTTGTGCGAGAAAAAAAGAAGTTTATTTTCACTTTGATCACATTTTTTTTTAGAGACTAATCCCTAACAAACTTTGTTTTTACATCTCCACAGTCTTTCTTTTTTTTCATCACCTTATATCACCTTAATTAATGCTCAAAGTTGGATAATTATTATTTGATTGTTGAAAATACAAAATTATCAACAAACGTCCTGAGCATGCCTTTTTCTTATGTAATGTAGGGAACCGTGCCTAAGCAAGGGCGACCTCATTCGTTCTTTCTGAACTTTTATTCATTTATGCATATGTAGAGTGACGTACCCAATTTGCATTGTATCTGGGTTATTAACATATTCCAATGTAAAACATTACTGACCTTTGTGCTTCGCGCGCAAGGACGGATGATACCGTATCCATTCCTTGAACAAGTATAGTCTAAGGTTACTAATAATAATAACTCTTGTTCCCTCATAATTAATATTCTTTACAATAAAATTGATATTAATTCTGTTCAAATGATCGTATTTTGTATACTATTCCAGGCAATGGGGGTTTTTGTCAGCCGATGATTACTCAACCAGGGTTTTTGTCAGCCGATGATTACTCTACCAGGGTTTTTGTCAGCCGATGATTACTCTACCAGGGTTTTTGTCAGCCGATGATTACTCTACCAGGGTTTTTGTCAGCCGATGATTACTCTACCAGGGTTTTTGTCAGCCGATGATTACTCTACCAGGGTTTTTGTCAGCCGATGATTACTCTACCAGGGTTTTGCTGTTCGTTCCACTTTTGTGAGAAGCTACACCGAGTACCAAATAAATCATATTGCGTTTACTGCGTGTAAGCCACAGCGTGCTGTTGTCCTGCGGATTTTGATTTGCTTGTCCCTTCTTGTCAGTGAGTGCTCGTCCGCTTTAGTTAGCTGGACCGACCTCCTTCCGTCCCCCTACATGGAGGTGGGCCATGACAAAAATGGCGTCGTAGACAGGATTGTGCACCTACGGACATGACGGACATATTCGAAACGGTGTTTTCCGCGGGATTACATCAGGGAATTTGCCATGATGTCGCATCCTAGCTTTTGAAGAGTTTTCTGTGGCCACTCCCTATTCATTGGACAAGTTGGAGAACTACTTCTAATTTCTGCACATCAAGGGTTTGTGTTAAAATGGTTAAAGAAGTTATTGTTGTATTCTGATCGCCTTTGACCAGTATCCAGGCTGTACACATTTAAAAAAAAAATCTGTTTAATTCTGATATGTATTCCAAGCGTGGATTTTGGAGCAGATTAACCAGTTTGTAGTGTACATGGTATTTCTGGATCATTTTGTATTGAGCATTTGTGGGTCAGATATTTGTACGTGTACACAAGTGAGTTTTTTTGCATGTTTACCTGGCTATGGCATATTTTTGAGCTGTTATTGTTACACCAGTGGATGTGTACTTGTTAATGACCTTTAATTAACCAAGTCTTGGCATTTTTGCACGTTGTCTATGTGTTAGGCTACATTTTGGGTTGGAGAGTATTTTTGAAGTACAGGTTGTATACTTTTTGTCTAGAGTTAGGCATATATTGGCTTGAGTGGGTTACCATTTATTGTGTCTGAGTGTAGACATACTTTCCGGTCATTTATAGGCCAGAGTTTAGGTACCAGACAGCCACATTTTGTGTGTACAATTGCATTGTACTGTAATACCAACCATGTCTTTGCCAGACAGTGTTTTAGAGTCGAAAATAGTCAGCCTTCTTTCAGCAAACCGAGGGAATTGCAAAAATTTCCTGATAAGACAGCTCCTAAAGTACTACCTCAAGTTAGTCTCAGTAATAGTTTTAAATGCCACTCTCGGACTTTGCCAAAAGGTAAAGCAACAAAAAAAGTAGAGAACCTCTGTGAGCCATCAGGATCTGTTCAGTTTTGTGAGGCATGGCAATCAGTTGAGACATTTGTGAGATGTTCATGGCCCCATGTAGTTTACAGAAGGTTATGGGGTCTGTGGCCAAATGCTATCACTTAGGTGACAGATATGTCTTTTGTAGATTGACGAGCAATATAAAATTGCTTCAACAGGTTAGTTTCAACCTGCTTACCTTTTCATAGTTGTATACAATGTGCATAATTGCGAGGGGTTTGTCGACTTCACATAGGTGTTGTCGAACGTAGCCCGCTAGCCTCTCTTTGCTGTGTAGGCCTATTAGTAGTGTGTTTTCAAGATGAAAATGTTATCACCATGTTTTGGGGTGTCTTTATTTGACATGCATTTTGCAAAGTGTAAACAATGCCCGTGTGTCTTGTATTTTGAAAATTGGATTTCATTCAAAGCAAATGCTTTTGACTTTATTCAAGTTCATTTGAGCTCTATACTAGGAGACAGTTTATAGCATTTTTGCACTGTCAATCACTTTTTTTTTTTTTGGAATGGGAGATTGTTGTGTATTTTGCATTTCTATTTAGGGACCCAATGTACTATTAGTGATGGGTTTTGACAGATTGTTGCCAGCATCTTTTGTAGTTGGTAGTGACCAGCTGGTTTTCATGTCATGTTATGGATATTTTTGTATTTATATAATCCCATTGTGAGAAAAATGTCTGGGTTTTTGTCTATGCAGTCTGCAATGTGACTGTTTATAAAGAAATGCTTTTACTTGCTCCCTAGTCCTGTGTGTTTCACCCCAAGTACTATTAATGAAGGGTGTTGCTCCTATATGAGTATGGCTGTTAGGCTCATCAGTTGTCAACATTTTAAGTCCTGTATAAGGATATATTTTTGTAGTTGAGAGTACATAACCAGCTCATGTGTTCTCAGGTGTATGAGACATTTTGTATGACACTTTTTCCGCTTCGCCTATCTCGGGATGCACCATACGTAACTAAAGTGATTGATAGATGATGTTGCTGCGTTGAGCAATCTCTTGCCAGTCGTTCAACTTAATTCTAGCCTGAAATAGAACTTGATCTAAACATGGTTTATTTTTCACTAAGTAACCTGCTGATCAAAATCCAGATCTTGTCATGCCTTTTTATAAATAACATTGTATGTATTGCCTTTCATCCAAGCATGATAACGAGTACAGGGTGTTAAATTTGAAGGATTTCATGTATTCTGTTTTCAGCTTTGTACAGTAGGTGTGTGCCGGATTCACTCTAACCTAGCTAGCTGATGAAATCGTTTTTTTCCCTGGTTGCACTGCACTCGAGGAATTGTCCTCTGTATTTTGTGTAGCCTAGTGTCACACAGTTTTATTTATAGGAACAGCTTCTTTCCAACCTAGGTACAGCTGACCTGTGTGACCTCCCGCTTCAGCTATGCTTGTATTGTTGTATTAACTTTATACATTGTATCAAAATAAGGTATCGATGGAAGGATTACTGTTTTGTCCAATATCTGGGTGCAGCTGTTCTGTTGCTTAAAAGATGTGTATTGACCTTTCTGCACGTACAGAAAGGAATGTGTAGGCGATCTGGATTAATTGTAGTATGTCTTCCATGAAGTTCATTTATATCATGTATGCCAGTTCCCATGGTTGCTGTTTACAAACCTTTGTACCATTTCTTGTTTGTATGTAGTTTTTTAAAACTATATCTTAAGAGAATTGATTTGAGACATGTTGCTAGAGGTACAGAAGTATTGGAAACTATACACTGTTAAAAAAATCTCTGTTCATTAACAGTTGATTCTATTGTCAATTGGCATTACAGGAGTTACTGTTTTTGCACAGTATATTCTACTGTTTCTTTTTTCTCTGTATATTAACAGCAGATTCTACTTTATTTGATATTGTTCAATTACAGGAGATTCTACTGTTTTGCAACAGATGATTAAGTGTTGTCGTTTTGTAACCTAACAGCATATTCGCTGTTTTTGTTTGTTCCCTAACAACTCTCTGTCACTGAACAAAAGGTTGTTTTTGTTTAAACGGTGATTATTAATGGGGGCCGATAAACGACAAAGTGTTCATGTTTGTATCGGGGATTGCGAATGACAGGTCCTGTGTGAACTTCAGTCCACAGATATTCTCGTATAATGAACGTACATCACATGCAGATACTTGTAACACGTCATGTAATGGCGGTGCTATCGATAAAACTCCTAAAGGTTCGAATGTGGATACTTGCACGTTGGCTTACGGCAAGTCATGCTGCAATGAAAACCAGGCAACTTTCAACTGATGTTGTCGTTGACAAAGTCAGGCTTACAAACTGAAACCGCTTCTATATAGCGCTTCTCCTTGAGAATGATAGTCATTTACAATACAAATACAAACATGTTAGCAGAAACGGATTAGTAAATTTGCTCCAAGATGCTACAACATCACACTCACGGTACGCATACGAACGGACGCAACGGGAAGTTGTATGGTACTGTATAGTCCGACTCCCGCGCGCGCCTTCCTTGACAACATACTGGTACCCTTCAGCGTTTATGCCACAGTAACGTTGTACTACTACCGCCTACCAGGGAAAAATCACGCGATACGGCCGAACCCTGTACAAAAAAGATGATTCTCTGTTGACCGACAGCGATGTGACTGTGTTCTAACAGAGTCGAAACGGGGGGCTTGTTCAAAACATGATGTTCCTTGTACGTGCACAGAATTTTAGTTTCACAGCGAATATTCCGTAACCAAACAGAGGAATGGAGAAAACTGTACGTAGGCAGGAACACATTTGTAGATTTACAGAAAAATCCGAAAACAGTAACATCTACTGTAAATTTACAGAAATTTCATCAGAAAAACAACTGTTAAATAACGCAATTTTTAACAGTGTATGTTAAGATATGCAAGTCGGATCATTCCTTTTCACTCTAAATTTGTGATATTTTGTTTGGACCACTCGGGTCGCGTGGTCATAAAGTAGGGAAGATGTAGGGAACCGTGCCTAAGCAAGGGCGACCTCATTCGTTCTTTCTGAACTTTTATTCATTTATGCATATGTAGAGTGACGTACCCAATTTGCATTGTATCTGGGTTATTAACATATTCCAACGTAAAACATTACTGACCTTTGTGCTTCGCGCGCAAGGACGGATGAAACCGTATCCATTCCTTGAACAAGTATAGTCTAAGGTTACTAATAATAATAACTCTTGTTCCCTCATAATTAATATTCTTTACAATAAAATTGATATTAATTCTGTTCAAATGATCGTATTTTGTATACTATTCCAGGCAATGGGGGTTTTTGTCAGCCGATGATTACTCAACCAGGGTTTTTGTCAGCCGATGATTACTCTACCAGGGTTTTTGTCAGCCGATGATTACTCTACCAGGGTTTTTGTCAGCCGATGATTACTCTACCAGGGTTTTTGTCAGCCGATGATTACTCTACCAGGGTTTTGCTGTTCGTTCCACTTTTGTGAGAAGCTACACCGAGTACCAAATAAATCATATTGCGTTTACTGCGTGTAAGCCACAGCGTGCTGTTGTCCTGCGGATTTTGATTTGCTTGTCCCTCCTTGTCAGTGAGTGCTCGTCCGCTTTAGTTAGCTGGACCGACCTCCTTCCGTCCCCCTACATGGAGGTGGGCCATGACAGTAATGAGGATGTTATGAGGACTTATTTGGAAAAATATGTTGCCAACAACGGCTTCAATTTATGCCCACACGGCGGCCCGTACAAAATAGCACTCACTGTTTATAAACACTTAAAAAAAGATATTGTAACAAAAAAGTATTTAATTATTTTCCCAATTGCACCTTTAAACTATATGGAGAGCGCTTAGGCCACAGTAATCCATAGCGGTTTTGTATTGCACCTGTTCTCAAGTCAGATGAATGCCACGGAACTATTTCAGAGCTCACTTTGTTCAACTTAGCCCACAATAAATAGTATTTGGGTTGCAGTCAAACCACAGACTAAGCTCTCACGGTAGTCTTTATTGTTTACTCTCACAGCACTGGGATATAAGTTCCTTAATTGCCTCCATAACTCTGTACTTAGTGTTCATGCAAATATCTCCCAGTAAGAGAGACACACTGCATTAGTATTCCTAAACTTGAAATCATTATGCATATTTTGACCAAGCACTATAATCCCCCTTGGAAAGCCCAGTAGGGCGGGAACTTGCGATTAGCAGAAATTCTAACCCAAACAATAATATTGGTTATAGAACAACCCAAGTTTGGGTAGTTCCAGTTTTCACCCTTTCTTTGGTATAATTAACCCAGGCAATTTGTCAGTGTAGGTTTTAGATAACATGGCTCTCATGTGTCGCGGTCTATTAATAACATTGGTGGGTCATGTCACATGATGAAAATTACCTTTAATCAAGGCACCACTTGAAACAGTGATTGTTTAAAGGGAATATACCACATTTGCAAACATCAAAAAACAAAAGTAACAAACTATTCTGAACTACCTTACTGAACTGTTAGTGAATGACAGTCTAAAGCATCCTGTAAAATCATGGCACCTGGTGTGCTGACGTTATTAAAAAAGTGGTATTTTTGTACCAATTTCCAATGCTGGTCGGCTGACCAGCGTTGAAGAAAAACTGTTTTTTTTTTCAATACTGCCCCTCATTGACCATATTTAGTCAGTCCAACTTTTGTTTGCAATCGATTACACGCCTGTGAATGGCACAAGCCATTTTCTTCGGTTTTTTTTTTTTCTAGCACTAACGCACACAAACAAGTCAGTGAATTTATTTGCTGTAAAATACTTACCTCGAAATCCATCCATTTCTGAAAATTATAGCAGTGGAAAATATTGTGTATTCCCTTTAATGTCATTGGGAGTAAAGTTCAGTTCTTATCATTGCTGGGTGTAATAGGTTTTCGATAATAGTCTGGATGCAATAGACCAAGTCTAGTTGTTTCTCTTGCTGAAGGTTGAAAATATTGTGGAACCTTTTTATCCTGAAACCGAGGAGCTACTCCAGGATGAAGTTGGAGGAAATTATTCCCCTTGTGGGCAATTTTGGGCGCTATCAGTTATTTGTGGTCTTATACGCTGGCGTGTTATCTGCGGTCGGCGGTATGGTGACTTTCGCCGACGTGTTTTTCGCAGCCGAAACGGACCATTGGTGCCAAGTTCTGCCAAAGGAGAATTGCTCCAGCTGGGTGGAGTTTCAAGACAACTGCACGGACGTGAAAAAATCCATCCTCCTGCCTCCTCCAGAGAACGAGGACAGCAAGTATCCTTACTCCACTTGCCAGCAGTGGGACCTGCCACCTGGATACGAGTTCGATCCATACGAGCCACTCAGTGACGTTGAAAATCATACTTACGGTCGGGTGCCGTGCCAAGATGGATGGGAATACGACACATCGCAGTATGAGACTACGACCATCTCAGATGTGAGTCCAGCAGGGCCCAATTTCACGGCGCTGCTAAGCACAAAAATTTGCTTAGGACAAGAAAAGTCTGGCTTATAAAAGCATGCAGGTTACCAGCCAAAACCCCATGTGATTTTCATGCTAAGCAAACAACAGCTGCGTACTAATCACAAGCAATATACTTTACATGGAGTTTTGGACTTACGGCCCAAGATCAAGATTTTCAATGCAGGATGTGACCACGGCTACATCACAGCTAGTGTGATTAACTACCAGTCTCAAATTGTAGTTATGCATATAGACTCCTTTGCTATTTTCTAAAGGGGAGGGGGGGGGGGGTAGGCCTTACGATGTCAGTTCTTCGGTGTTCCAATCAGAGGGCTATTTTCCAAATTCATCTTGTCGCCATAGCCCTATGGACTCCGTTACGAAGAGTAGCTCCAACTGGAAGGGGTGTGCCGTCTTGTCATACAGGAGGGGTTGGGGGTGCCCACTCACACACCGACGGTCCACTTTGCTACGTTTTGTTTTTAACTCCTCAGTTTGACCTGGTGTGTGACAAGAGAAGTCTGCCCAGCCTCGCTCAGTCGATTTACTTCGCTGGATTTTTGGTTGGATCTTTCATCTTCGGCTCTCTTTCCGACTGGTAAGCATGTTGCACGATTCGGTCCCCCACAGTATGAGCTTGACATAGTTTTTTTGGTTGGGGGGAGGGTAAAAATTGGCCAAGGTAAACACAAATTTGTAACACTTAACCTGACACTTTTTATTAGAGGCGAATTCATGAGCGATTGCATATTTTTTTGGTAAAAAAATTACTCGCTTGTTGCTGTAGGTCGACAGGATGACCATCAAAACGTTCGGTTAAGGACACCTGTCAACCCAGCCCAGATTTGACATGGGTCGATTTAGCTGCCTGTTTGTAATTTTAAAAACTGTGAAATCGAAAATTTGGACATTACTTTAACTGCACATCCAGCAGTTGCGGCGTCGTTGTTACATATAATGATGAGTAAAAAATGGTAAAGTCTTACTCATAAAGGTCCACTACTATTTGTTTAAAAAAGGCCAAGACCCTTCCACCAGGCCTGCAAGAAGAAAGCCAACCAAGCAATAATCATGTCGACCAATTAGCCTGTGGTAGTCAAAATACAGCAACCCTTGTCTGCCTCTGTTCTCTTCCTTCTATTGGTAGGATTGGTCGCAAGAAAACCGTCATCTTTGGGTTGCTGCTTCTCGCTGGTGGCGCAATCGTCACAACATTCTCCGTGAACATCTACATGTACATGGCTTTCCGTTTCGTCGCTGGCTTCGGCAACATGGGTTTCTACATTCCCCTATACGTACTGGGTAAGGGGTTGTACTATCGTAATTTACGTTCGACTCTTTGTCCAAGCTATACTCACACGGTCGGGGAGTTAAGCCCCAATTTAAAATTTGGACTAACCCAAACGCTAACAAGAGAGGGCGCTGTGCATAGCCATCCCTCTGTTATATTTTAGACTGCAAAAGAAGAGGCGCCGCCAGGTAAGGCGTTTCTGTGCCCTATTACCAAAAAATAACTGCATCTCACCAAAGAGTCTTTATTAAAAGCGATGTTACCTAACTCATTGGTGAGGCTTCTGCATGATTTTATACACACACACAACCTCTTTTGGACAACCTCTTCGCAAAACCCACTTGACGACCATGTCCTCTTGCATTCTAAAAAAAAAGGAAATGATTAAAACAAAAGCAATCAACAAAAGCAAGAACAAAAAACAAAGCAAAAACCCCCCAGCTAACCTAAAGGAAAACGAGATGGCCACAAATAGAGCACAAAATCTGACCAGAACAAAACGTACAGAGATGGATTAGAAATTAAAATCAAGTTCCCATGGACTTTTAGGTTTCACCGTCCATGGGCTAAATTCACGCGTCGGCCATATTAAATTGAAAGGTAAAATCTTCATTTGTTTGGAACTTGCGAAGCGAAGTGATAGCAATGTCATAAGTTAATTACAAAATAAATAGCAGTCTGCTTTGATAAATAATTTTTAAATGTGTGATTAAACATACCGTTAATGTTTTAAGCCACATTAAAAAAAAAGTAAAAGTGAGGCTAGAATGCATTAATAGTCTGGCACCATCTTAATCCCAATCAACAGTTTACAATTTATAACATACATTCAGGGAACACGACCGAAATGGCTTCCTCGTGAAGGTGCATTGGCAAAAGTCCAAATATTCCAACCTCGCCCCTACTCGGCTTTAATGGGAGGCGGATCACTATCTATACAATGATTTTAGCAATTTCTTTTTGTTTTGTTTACTCCTGCAGTCATTGAATTTGTTGGTAACTCTTGGCGCACTGCAGCTACCATGGCCTTGGGCATTCTATACGCGTGTGGATACTTCTTTCTGGCAACCGCTGCTATGTACATCAGGGACTGGCGACGACTCTCTATGATCGTTTCGCTGCCGTTGCTCCCTTTGTTGGTCCCAGTGCTGTAAGTGCTCGTACCAAGAGAATACCAAGTCTTCTTCTTTTACATAAATGCAAAAAAGAGCACACATTTATTGTCATACTCTGGATATTCATATCAGGGGCGGATCCAGGAATTTTCGCAGTTTTTGTTTTGTTTTCATCGGCAAAAAATATCTGAAATATAGACAGGTTTTTTTCTCCGGACACTTGGCCTCCTCTTGATTTTATTTTTTTGGGGGGGACTTATGTTGACGTTGGTGGCACCACTTACCCCCCCCCCCCCATTAAACTACTCGAAAATAGGCCACATACATATCACCAAAGTCAAATCCCCCTACGCCCCCCCCCCCTCAAGCTCAAGCCCCCCCCCTAAAACCCCCCTCCCTTTCTTGGACAGATTTATTCAAGAGTCGGTAAGCTGGTTGGTTTCTAAGGGAAGGATTGACGAAGCTGAGGTCGTCATCAGAAGAGTGGCCAAGATCAACAGGAAGACGCTGCCAGACGTCTTATTCGATGAAGACGACATCAAGGACGAAACAGTATGATTTGTTTTGATGTTATGGGGGCTGTGAATACGAATGCACCGACATTGAAGCTATCATCCTTTCCCGAAATTCGTCAACTAAAAATGTATAGACATTTAAATCGAGCTTTCGAAAATAGGTAATAAATCGACAACTTATCTTTTGGCAAACAGGGTTGCTGAAGGATTTGGACTCGAGCCCATAGCCCACTTGTTTTCTTCCAAAATATCTGCACAATTCAGTCGTACTTTGTCCGGCTATGCTGTGCATCCGAACACCATATTCATCGAATGCGTTGAATCAACTTAACCTATCCCTAGCAGCTTAGACTTAATGTCGTATCCGTATACTTTCCGACCTCATCGAACTCCAGGGTAATGTGGCCTAATACATGCATCTTAATGGTTTTTAAGTAGTTCAAGATGCGGGCTCAGGGATGTCATAATATATTTTGGTTTTAACTGTCGACGTACACGATGTGAATACGTTTACACAGATGAAACGACATGGTTCTTCTTGATCCCTCAGACTGTAACATTTTGTTGTTTTGTTTCCACCAATTTCCCTGTCCTGTTTATAAAGGAATCGAAGACATCGGCTATTCCTCCATCTGTCATTGACCTGTTCAAAACACCCAACATGGCGGCCAAGACCACCAATATCATGATCAATTGGTAATGAACACCACATTGGAAGAAATAATTGGACAATTTTCCGAATAGATAGCAAATTGGCATATATATATATATATATATATATATATATATATATATATATATATATATATATATATATATATATATATATATATATATATATATAGATATATATATATATATATATATATATATATATATATATATATATATATATATATATATTTTAATAAACACTATTTTATTTTGCATGAAATAAGAATTTTTTTTTCAATCAAAAGATTAATCAAACTCATAGGGGATCTTTGTGTACACTTTGCCATGGCGTGAAAAATTTTTACTACGACGACATAGGTACAAAATGTATAAGCAATTGATTTTGCATTATTTTTTAGTACGTCCTAATCACAAACAAAATAATATTTATGTCGTTTCTTCAAATAGGACTGTGAACAATCTTGTGTATTACGGCCTCGCACAAAGCACCGACGATCTAGGCGTGGATGAGTACTGGGCGTTCTTCGTATCGGGAGCCGTAGACATCCCAGCGCTGATTTACGCCACGTTCGGCGTTGAATGGTTCGGTCGTAAGTGGAACACTGCCGTACTCGAACTCATCGCTGGTATCGCCTGCTTGGCTACGATCTTTATTCGTAAGTGGTGCTATAAAAGAAAGTTCAGGGTTGTGTAGGGACATGCTTACAAGCTCCTGAAGCTTTGTATATGATCAAAAATTGTGAATTTTTGCGTTGACTTTTCAGTGACTTATCAATAATGATGACTTATGACTTGCAGACTTAAATAACTTCAACAATTTAGTCAGGCAAACCTCACGTTCTTTGCCTCTTATGTGTCGACAATGCTTGAAGCGAAAATTTATAAAAATTACCAACTTAACATTGCTTTTTTTTGTTCTTTTTTTTCAGCACTGGGTATTTGGCGCACCGTGGTGGCCATGATCGGCAAATTCGGTGTGTCCGCCTCGTACAGCATAATGTACTTGTACACGTCGGAGCTTTTCCCCACACCAGTCAGGTGCGAGTTCGCTGTGTCCTTTGGACGTAGTCCTTCGGACATCTTTCGAACATCATTTGGACTAGCTTTATTTTGAATATTTAGAGACGGTAAAAATGCCTCGTAATTATAATATACTGTAAGAAACCGACTCCACATCCCATATAAAAGTTTGCTTGTTTAAAAGGATTTCATTTTTTGAGAACTTGGATTGAGTCAGGGTTTGTATTTTTATCACTCATCTTACAAAATGTATTCGCAATTGGTTTAGGAATTTCAACAAAGACAGTGGTTTGCATAGCGATCGAAATGCGATTTCCACGGCGAGGCATGCATTCTCAATCTAATCGACTAAAATGGAAAATAATGTTATAGAACCAATCGATTTCAAGCGATCGCAGTTAACAATTCCCTCATATTTAATTTGAGTTTCCAGAAAGAAAGTAGGCAATTTGAAATGCCGGTGGCAATTTGTTTGTACTTTATAGGAGCATCGGTGTGGGCATGGGTGCAGTTGCGGCGCAACTTGGTGGAATTCTGTCCCCAATCATTCTACTGTTAGGGGACTACTTGGAAAATCTACCCCTGATCGTGTTCGGCTCGAGCGCAGTTCTTGCGGGACTGTTGGTGCTCCTTCTACCGGAGACGAAAGGACGAAAACTGCCTCAGACGCTGGAAGAAGGAGAGGAAATAGGAAAGTATGTCCAACCCCCCATCCCCCCCCTATTTTTTTTACGGTTCAAAACACTGCTCTACACATTGATACAAGAAACAGGCCGATGTATAATCATGTTAACGTCGACAAACCATAACTAGTGATCTTTGCAGTTTGGCTTGTGTTGGTGTTGTAGATGCAACCAGGTATTCGTCTTTGAGAAAGTTGTACATGTATTCTTATTAGGAATCTAAGCAAAGAAATAGGCCATGATTTTGTGTAAGGCTTCAGTGCAGTTTTAAGAGATATATTTCACATGCGATTTCACATGCGATATGCTCTTCCGAACACCGTTTTACTTTGGAAGAACCATTTGATGTCACCGTGACGTTTTAGCCCAATATGGGAGTTGTGCTGATAAAGGTCGTTTCACAAGTTTCATTTCAGAGTGTAAAAGTAACTGTGTTCTTCTATTCTTCGGTTCAGATGCCGTTGTATGCGGAGAACGCACGAGGAGGACACAGCACCTATTAGCGGGAATGGTGATCGGCCAGATGAGGAGAGCGCCCTCAACCTGCCCAATCCAGCATTCCTTTATACTAAGGAGGAGGAACTGGAGATCGGAGTCTAAAACCTGCTGACCATGGGCGGAGCCAATATATATATATATATTTTTTTTAGAGGGGGAGGGGTTAATATGTTTGAAGAGGCTTACATTTTTGAACGTGCGGGGCGCTTTCTAAAATATCCTGTTTAGTTTTCTTAGTTTAGATTGTTTGTTTGTTTTTATTCGACAATCTCCATATATCGTTACCAAGAACAATGAACATAACATTACGCATTCAATTTAAACAGATTATAATCACAGAAATACAATGAGTATCCGAGGCATTGTTTCTTGTTATGTTCTTTATTGTTCTTATCTTGTCCTACAGATTTTCTGCCTGAGTATATTTCTTTACAATTCACTTATTACACACTGCGTTGGTTTCAGTTTTAAGTCTCAGTTTTCTTGATTTTAGGTTTTAAATTGGTATTAAGTTCTTATTTCGTCATTTTGGTTTTTTTGAAGTTGTAGTAAATCAATTTTTTTTTTGGTCCTTTTTGGTTTGAAATTAGAATTGTGTCCCTCGTCTCTATTAATTCGATTTCCTCGCGCCTTTTCCTTTCAAAGATCCTGAGTTTATTTTAGTTTTTGTTTATCCCCATCGAGTCTTAGTTTTTGCGAGTTTCCCCAGAGTAAATCAGTTTTCACGGTTACACAGGCGTGTACTTATGATATCTATGGCTGCAGGCAGTGTCTGCGCGGAGTCCTGTGGGGCGCGGCGCGCGTGGCGCGCCCGGCACGCCGTGCGCATGCCGCGCGTCTTTTTATTCTTTATCTATGGCACGCACACCATAGATATAGAGCTTAAAAAACTTTACGGTTGCATTTTAGAATTCTTTAGGAGACGCGCATCACATATACACGTATACATTATCCATTAAGTTTGAAGTCTTTCGTATTTTAGTTGTGGCTGCAGGGATTTCAATTCATTGAACTGACATCGTATCACGACTGTAATTGTGACAAATCTATGAACAGTATGAATCTGCTTCGTGCGTGGTTTCTTCAGCTGGTTTTCTTACTTTGTTTATGGGCTGACGGTAAGTATGTTTGCCTATGTTTGGTCGTGTGTTTGGTGTTAATCGACTCCACATCATGCCTGTGACAGCTGATTTGGTAAATTTAGCTTAACAAATTGTAATACTATAGTACTATAGCTTCAGCTAGGACTTTCCGGACGTATCTCATTTCTTGTCATTATCAAAATAAAATAAAATAAATAAATCCCGTGCCTCAGGTGGACCCCCTTACCACTACACCTTGCACACCTTTGCATGATTAGGCTAGGCCTAGGCCTATGTGGGAAAAAATATTTCAAAAAAGCGGTAGGCTAGGCCTATGTAAAATTAAAAAATGCACGGTTACGAAATTTTAAAGAGTAAACACAATATTACAGCTGTTCCTAAACTTCATTTTTCGCTTTACTGTTCTGAAATTATTGTCTTTAATTTAAATAACAGCCGTCCAAACTGACTTTTGGCAGCCAGGAGACAGCGGGATTCTACAACTAATAAAAGGTAACACAATGGTGGTTATTGTGTTTTGAGAATGAACAGGTTAGTACGGACATGACGGAGGGTTGCAATCTGCGCATATAGCTCGCCCCGCAAGTCGCAAAATGAAGTAACAGGCCTACATGTACTTAATGAGGCTGCCATGCTCAGCTTGCGGTGTGACAAAACCTTCATTCAATGAAACTGCCCTTTATAGGCCATCAGCTGGGGGTTTGGCCAGTATCAAATCAGGGAATAAATGATTATGGCGTGCATGCATAAGGTATATGTATACTGCCCACTAACAAGCATTTTGATGGACATTTTGAAAAAAAAGGGTCATAACACCCAAAAAGCTGCCGACGCTGCAATGCTATCACTCTTTTTTTTCTGAGGTGTATACCTTGCCAAAAATCGCTATGACGATTATTCCCCTCATTTGATACCGGTGGCCAAAATTTTGGATCGAGGCTGATGGCCTATTACGAAATAGGTAGTCGTGTATTCTAGCACCCCGTTCCACATAGAGGACGAAAAGACACTTTTAAAGGGGCATTACGGCCTGAAATCCCCGAAAATATCGTGCTTTAGATTGTTTAATTATACTAATTCAAAAGTCTGGTTGAAAGGAAACAAACCAAATGTCTTAGCGTTCTCGAGGAAAAACGTAAAGTCCGTGATTGTTTACATCAGACGCGACGAAAACTTTTACGGCCTATCATAATCCGTACGTATTTCAAGTCGTGTCTATTCAATACGATTGCGTTATTTCGCAAATTCCTTATTTTGGAATAATTTTATTTCTTTTTTTTACTTTAAAAACCTGGCATGAACGGGCTTCCGTATACAGACGACTTTTAAAAGGCTGGGATTTATTCTACAACAGCTACTCAAAAGCATTTATATTAATTAAGACTTAAAGCTTCAAAGTTTCAAATTATGAAATGGGAATGGTTTCTTTCTTTTTTGCATTAGTGAAACTAGGAGAGGACCATGCATATTAATGTTCAGCGGAAATTCTTTTTAGAACTCGAGTTCTAGTCTATCCGCACAATTCATCATTGAAGTTTGGATTTTCTCCTCTTGTCTCGAAAATTGTCTTGATCAACGAGAAGGATTGAGCACTATATTTGTTGATGGGTTGCTTTTGTTGTGGATTTATAATGAATATGTGCAGGCAGCAAACTGGGGTCAGTCACTATCCACTCGCATACCCGAAAACGGCGGGAACTTTCGGAAGATGAAATTCGCAGGTTGGGCAAAGAGGAACTTATGAATTTGGCAATTTTAGGTAAGTATTCTAATAAATTGTCATTTTTCGGTTATACCATTTTACACTATTCTTTTTTATTATTTGAATTATTGAAGGTAATCTTGTCAAATTGTTTTTTTTTTCAAGCGAGGCCCAAGTTACGTACCCGATATCTTATTTAAACGAACGACACAAACACGCATGAAAGGGGCACTAGGTCCTGAAATCCCCGAAAATTTCATGTTTTGGATTGTTTGCTTATAAAATCTTCTTTCAAACATCTGGTTGAAAGAAAACCAACCTAATGTGTTACCGTTCCCGAAAAAAGACGAGGAAAAACCCGGTTGTTTACATATCGGACACGACCGAGTACGCATACGTTTTTCCTGTCGTTCCGTCAGCCAATTAACAACTGCTGTGATGTGGGATATGCGTTTTGAACACCATAGGGCGCATAATTTAAACTGAAAATAAAAAACTAGACGGATTATAAATTTTATTTTTATTAAATAATAATATCTTTCACGTAGCGACCGAGACAGCCAGTTATAAAACGCATTACGTTTACTGACCAGCAATATTTGGATTGTAATAGAAAACATCAGAGTATCGCCCATGTTTAAACGTAACAATGCTTGTCCCTAATTCATGCATTTAGAGTCCCCCTGGACCATTGGGAACTAACAAAAATTGAAGATATTGATTTTTGAAATAATCACTTTTTGACCATTTTGGCGCAGTTTGACCTTGAACTGGCACACTGTACGTACGTACAAAGTCATGGCACACTCCATGTGGGATATCACGCACGTGATTTCACACAGAGAGTGTTCTATGACTTTTTATAAACCTAACATAATTTATGATCGGTCTAGACCAATGAAAATTTATAAAGTTTTCAAAACAGAGGTATAACAATATACACGTTGGATATAGGCCTACATGTTGTGTGTGTCTTTTCAGCACTGCGCTCGCGAACAGCGGTGACCAATCACCAACGCACAAACAGCTCGACTTTTTGAGGTCGTAAAAGTGGACCCCGAAAGTCGTTCTCGCACGCATAATACAGGAATAACACAAAACGCCCAGTTTTTTAAAGGATAGTTGTGTGGATGTTATATGATCTTCCGCTTTGATCAGCGCCCCATTGGAAAATGGTACCCCCACTACCCACACTATAGATTTTACGAAAGCCGAGTGTCAAAAGCGCCCCCATTAAAAAAATGGTCCCCCCCCCCAGTATTTGATTATACGGAGGGCAAGTGTCCGGAAAAAACCCTGTCTACGTTGTTTCAGCATTGATTTGCGCCATACAGAACATCTGACGGGCCTGCCCCCTTCAAAAATCCCTGGATCCGCCCCTGATATCTTGTGCGTTACAATGATAATAAAATACACTGTTCGTTCTTCCTTTTCAGGGGGTAACCGGTTTAAACGGCTTTATGGACCACTATCCCCCGAGGTGACAGACACCCAAAAAGGAATTTTCTTTTTAGTTCAATTAGGTTGGTATTTGTCAGGTTTTTTTTAAAATAAGAAACAAGACAAATTGAGGGTTTTCAAGTCGCCTTTGTCGTTTCTTGGGTCGACGTGAAATGTTCCCAGTACCACGCGAGGTGAACTGAAGACATCTATTAGACAGTCGAAATTCTTCACACCAAAGGGTGAATAAAAAAAACCCCAAAAACCCGAAACCCAAATGTCGGTTCCAAATGTAGCACTTTAAAAATCTAGGATATAAAAGCCCAATTCATCAGCTTTCTTTGGTACACGAATCATTCAAATCACTTTAAAGGGAATATGCATCATTTGCTTTTGCTGTAATTTTCAGAAATGGACGGAATTGGGGGGTTGGAAATATATAGCAAATATAGTTTCACTGACTTTTTTGAAGTTTTGGGTTCGAAAATGCTATAAAAACCAAGACAAACAATCATTTTCCTGTAGTATGGTTCCCTGACTCCTTTTAAGAAGAAACAGAGCAGTTTACATATACATGTATTGGGGAATTGTAAGGTCAGGGAACCAGTCTAGCTGGCTTGTACCCGTTCATAGGTGTGTAATCGATTGCAAACAAGTGCGATGGTCAACTGGGGCCAGTATTTGAAAAAAAAAAACCCAGTTTTTTTTCCAACGCTGATGTTCGAAAATGCTATAAAAACCAAGACAAACAATCATTTTCCTGTAGTATGGTTCCCTGACTCCTTTTAAGAAGAAACAGAGCAGTTTACATATACATGTATTGGGGAATTGTAAGGTCAGGGAACCAGTCTAGCTGGCTTGTACCCATTCACAGGCGTGTAATCGATTGCAAACAAAAGTTGGACTGACTAAATATGGTCAATGAGGGGCAGTATTGAAAAAAAAAACAGTTTTTCTTCAACGCTGGTCAGCCGATCAGCGTTGGAAATTGATACAAAAATACCACTTTTCTTGAAAATGACAGTATACCAGGTGCCATGATTTTACAGAATGCTTTACACTGTCATTCACTAACAGTCCAGCAAGGTATTTCAAAATGATTTGGTAGTTTCATTTTCTGATGTTTGCAAATGTTGTATTTTCCCCTTCAACACAACCACCGTTTTAAGGTTCTGTCCACGGATCACAAAAAAATGTGCGTTCTTTCAGCAAAAGGAAAACAATTCACACACATCCCTATGTGAATTGTTTTCGTTTTGCTGAAAGAACGCACACCTTTTTTTGTGATCCGTGGACAGAACCTTAAAACGGTGGTTGTGTTTAAAATTCCGTAAAAGAACATGAGTGATTTTAATGATTCTTGTACTAAAAGAAAGCTTATGCATTGGGCGTTCATATCCTAGATTTTGAAAGTGCTACACGCAGAGCTTCCCTAAAACAATGGTCCAAAATTTGGGTTTCGGTTTTTTTTTACTCACCCTGTATAGTAACAGTAAATATAGGAATCAGACCTCTTGAGATCAAAACATTTGCTGTGATTTGCAATTTTTGCTGAAGACTATAATCTACGAAAAGGTGTCCTTCTGCAAGTACGAATCTGCAATAATCTCTTCAATAAAAAGAAGTCGAGTGTTAGAAACGCATTTTGCGGCACTTCCTCTCTGGCACTTTTGGCTCCGTCATTAATGCGAAAATACAAGCAGTATTATGTACGTGGGAATGAGGAGTTAGCACTCTGGCCGTATTCACAAAATATCTGAAGTCGCACAAAAGGCCGCACTCCCCATAAATATGAGACGCAGACGAGTGCAACAATATTTAGGCAGTAGGCCTATTCTCGATCCATTTTCACTGAGCGCCCCTCTTTCGTGACTAAAATCTCAGCGCGGTGGCACCAAAGAGAAGAGCTATATTAATTAATAATACACAGTATTAAGTCACCTTTGATTTTATTTGACATTTAAACTTACAAGTACATACATTTCCATGGGCCGTATTAAGTTGAAAATGTCTTGGTGGTCAGGCACCGTAATTCCTTAGAGGGGAAAAACCGATTTGATTGTTCATGGTCTTTAATTAAACTTACCATCAAAACCTTAAAAAAAAGAGGAGATTGTTAAAACTGTTGTCAGTACCCAGGTCCATTTATCATTCTTTTTTTATGTAGTCACATGACCCTTTGACGATTTCGATGTATTTAACAGTCATTCTGTTTTGTTACATCTGGTTAAAAACAAATCCCAATATTATTCAGGTGAAGTAGAATTTGATGAGATAGAACAAAGGAAGAAAGAAGAACGGAGCAGAGCCCCGCCACCGCCAAAGAAAAAGGCCCCGCCCAAGAAAAAGGTCCCTACATGCCAAAGCCCTGACCAACAACGCCCTCTTGTGGCGTACGCTGGCATGAAGCTGGAACTAGATTGCCAAGTTTGGTAGGTATACTGTATCTATATTGGCTTTAATTACGTCTGCAGTTTCGTAAAAATGCCAAATGCTTAAATTGATTGTGGAGCTTTTGAAAGTGTTCAAAAGCGCCACCTACTGGTCGTGCGTGGAGTCCATTATAGGAATTCCAAACCGTGCACTACTTCATGGCGTCCTTTTTCAATAGCAAGGATAGACCCGTACCTCCAGGCTCTGCGGTCAGCTGGAGTTTTCAGCCCAACGGAACGACCACCACTAAAACCATGGACACTGTGAAGGGCCTCCGGAAAGGGTACGAGTTCCACGAAGACAAGAGACAACTGCTGTTTCCGACTATCGGACAGAGGAATGCTGGGAAATATTTCTGTAAACCCGAGAGTGGAGGCGATTTGTTTGGCAAATACGACGTGACAGGTTAGAGCGCCAGACTTTGTTCTCCAAGTTGTCACGCAAATACAATTTTACCACAAACATAAATTTTGGACCTCGACCCGTCGACCTGACCCCCCCCGAAAGAATCGGAACATTTTAGAGCTGCCACTCTAGGGCGGGTCTAGCTTTCATGAAACGGGGTGGGGTGGAAGGGGCGTAATATGAAGGGGGATGGTGGTGAAGGTTCGGGGGCCTACCTCCAGGAACATTTTGAAATGTACAGTTTTCTCCCCTGCATTAATTTGAGAGTAGAGAGAGGAATAGCATTCCATTATTTATTTTTTCGCCCGTTTTATTGTAACATTACGCTAACATTGCCGAGCGCCTGGACCCAGAGAGGGGTGTGGGGGAGCGAAGGGGGGGGGGGGGGTGATTCATGCAACACTAAGACCTCCCTCTAGATCCGTTAGTGGCCGCTAGTTAAATTAAGAGACTCTACATTCCCTGTGTCTTGGAAATGGTACCAAAAAAATTGTTTCAATATCCCCCCCCCCAAAAAAAAAAGACAAACAAATAAACCTCATGGGTCAGGTTGTGATCTTGGTTCCAGAGCTTACGATTAATTCTTTCATTACAGAAATGCTAGATCCTTGCTTAGTTTTGTTTTACTTTAACATCAATTTTAATACTTCTCACTGAAACAAAATAATAATGGCTTCGTCTCGTTGTGACCGACAATTACATTCAGGAACACAGGTTTTGTTCCTTTTCCCTCCACAGTTATCGAAGATCCGTACTTCCACCTTCGTAAGTATACAGTCATTATCCGTTCCCCACAAGTTGCAACTTCTGAATCTCTGAAAAAAATTTTGGTCCCCAAAATGTGTGTCCAAAAAAATTACGGCGTGGGGTTCGGGGCCCGCTTGCAGAGTAGCATAAACGAGTCCTGTTTATTACGTCACGATTTACTGTGTTTTGTTTGCTGCCCGCAACGACGACTTTTACACAAATTGCACGTTCGGGTCGAAACAGGACCTGAAAAATAGCTCTCAAAAGTACCCTTTGTGCTCATTTCATGACAGAAACAATAGTCGTTTTTATTTCATCACACCTTAGGCTACATATACCCCAAAAATGACGGAAATGTCTTCGAGCATTCCACAACCTCTTTAACCAGTATTTTTTGAAGAAAAGATGATGGTGTACTCATTGCCTGCCTTTATTGCGAAGTCACTAAAAAAAAATAAAAAAAATAAACGAATCCTTTTTGGGGGGAGGGGGGCATGTCCCTCTTTGGCCCCCCTGGATCCGCCCTTGGCGGCACTTACTGCAGCTCTGAATCCGATAATGGTTGAACTTGGGCATCTCACTAGTCGTTGTGTTGGCTGCAAATTCTAGCTAATTCCCATCCCACTTGTCAGTTTTCCACTCGACATAAACACTTTATAAATGAAAACATATTATAAAAGTTACGCATCTGGATAACTGCAATATTACGTAAAAGGACAACAGAAGAAAATCGTTTTGCTTTTCGTGTTGATGAACAGAGAATATTGTAATTAATCAGTTGGTTTGTGTTTTTCCCATAGCCTAGAGTGGGCAATGACTACAAATATTACATAAGAATGGTGAGGAACAAGGATCCTTTAGCAGCCTGATAAAAATGATATGGAGTAACTATTATTGTCCCTGCCACATGTCTCCGATAACATTCATGTATTGTTTTCTGTCACTCAGTTTTGAAAGCTTTCATAATGTTACTAAAATCATTCATGTTACTTTTTTTCTCTCCAGTTTTCGAATCTCTCAGCGACCGACCTTATGGAGAAGAACAAGGTAAAGCTGAAGAAGTATATGTTTTCCGGGTTTTTTTTTTCTACACGCGTATTTATTTTTCGATATCAAGATAGAAGTTAAAGGAATGGCCAAGGCATTAATGTGAATCACCCAAACCGAATTCGCTCTTACAATTGAACCTTGGTGGTCAAAATGAAAAAAAACAAACCGACCGAAACTTGAAGACGGAGGAAAGCCACTCTTTTTGTTTATATACTGATTCCCAATGAAATTCAATGAAGCAATAAGGAATAATGGCAAATAATTTTGTCAAACCAACTTAATGTTTATATCCAGCAAATTTATATGTTAACTGTGAAAAAAAAAAATATCCGGGAAAGTCTGTTTTACAAGAAGTCTCTTACTTGCGTGCAGTGCAAACTGAGCTTCTTGTTGTATTTTAAAATGGCAATTTATAGCCTGGTTGGGTTTGTGATACCCGATTTATTTTTTGCCCTGCATTGTTTAACAGCTGAGGATGGGACAACTCTCTTTACGCTTTGGAGTACCTGGACTGGATGCAACCACTGCGGCGAATTGGGAGAGAAATTCCAGTTTGGTAGGAGCTTTTATCAGATTTAGGTCTCTTGAACTTAAACTTTTCACGGTATCGTCTCTCAAGTGCATTCTTGGGAACAACGCCAATATGGAGTTTAAAATTACGCTTAGCAGGCGTCACATTTTGTAAGTGAAGCTTACAAATTCTCGGGATGTCATGCCTGCCTAGGCATTTGTAATACAAATCAACTATTAACGCCTCCTGGAATCGCCTGATATATCGCGTA
This sequence comes from Patiria pectinifera, assembly GCA_029964075.1. NCBI lineage: Eukaryota > Metazoa > Echinodermata > Asteroidea > Valvatida > Asterinidae > Patiria > Patiria pectinifera. Next base: position 19,756,399 of record CM057143.1, on the reverse strand, counting down.
TCAATGATAACATCGAGTGTGCAGTGTGGCAACGATAGAATCCCGCACCCTTTTGTCTTTTCATTTTCGCGGCTACTTTACTTAAAATCATTCAGAATGTAAATGTAGTCATTAATCTTTAAATATTTGTGAACGAAACTTGCGCGCCGGTTGCGTGCGCGTACAGGCGCACATGTACTTCGAGGTGTCTGCTGCCACCAACTGTTTGGATCGGCGAAGAAGTGCCACGTTCTTTTCAGTCTTGGCGACTCGGATCAATATCCCTGTATTGTGATTCACCTTCGGTTGTTCTGATTGAAGGTTACTGCTATGCACGCTACCGTCGACAAGAGTATCCAGAGGGCGTGCCGTGCCGATCCAATGTCCTTACGTACAGTGAGAGGCAACTATTCTCATACAGGCGAGACGAAAAAATCGTAAGGACGTGCGAAGAGGCTTGTCCGAAAGGTACATTTTTTTCCAGTGGACTCGAATCCATTCGATGAGAAAGTTATGGCTGGTTTCCTAGTATTTTTCTTGTATGCTCGTTGTTCGTCCTCTTCCCGATCGAGTTTCACACCAAAGTATTGTTTCATTGCTATCTTTCTGTTCCGACACAGAAGCTATCCACTGTAAACACAGCAAACAAAACATAAAATAAATATAAAAAATTAATAGGATATGAAACTTTATTTAATTACTTAACATATTTTGAAAATCGAGCGGACCTTTTTGTCATTAGAAGTGAAAAAACGAAACCCAAACTAGTAACCCTTTTAGACGCTCATACGAAAAAAAGTAGGGTTTGTCTTTGTCAAAATAACACATATAAACATAAATATTCGAGTAAAATAGGCCTAAATAAAGGAGACCGAGAACGCTAAAAAAACATAAACATAAATCGATTAAATCTCATTTGGATCGTATTTATTTCCTTTAATCAGGTAAAGAGGGTAATTCAATGTCTGATAGTAAGGCAATGGAGACGTATCACGTGGATTTCGACCTGGGGCGTCCGAAACTTCCACCAGAGGGTCAGTATGTATCTAATTTTTTTAATCCCCGCCTGTTTTTCGTCAGCTTTTTAGTTGGATAATTTCGCAAGACTGGACTCCTCGGCTTTGTCATCCTTCAACCAGAAGCAGATGACTATTGAAATTTGAGGTGGCGCACGGAATGTACGTTCAAGTCTTTTGTATGGAGTTTGCGCTCCAATAAGATTTTGTTTTCGTTAAATCCACCATGCTTTGTGTGGCTCAATTACTCTCTTAAGTAAGACAAATAGAACGACAAACGCTATTTAATTGTGAAATGTAAAATGTAGAGCTGTAAAGTCAATGAAAATATGTACTGACTATACACATGTTTTATTCTCTCTTTTTTCCTCAGTGAAAAAACAAACACTTTACATTGACCAGGGAAGCTCTATGGAGTTGTTTTGTCCAGGGTAACTATAATTATATCAATGAATCTCATTGTTTTATGAAAATCAACAGGTACAATTTTTTTTAAAATTAGGCTAAGGCCTGACTGACTATCAAAGATGCATGCATGTAATTCTTCACATATCTGTGATATACGCATATCACAGCTCGCTTGAGCATGATGCATCACAATTAATTGCTCGTTCGCTTAACAATGATTGCGATTCAAAGTTTTTCATGCAGAGGTCAACTTAGACGTTTGCGGCTTCACCGTGCCAAGTAGCAATTTTCCAAAAGAGAGGTGGATCTATAAGAACCGTAAAAGTTAATACAACTTTACTTCACTTGCTAAAATCAATATTTAGGCTTTGCCTTTTACCAACAAAATTTCATACTAACCAGCCGGCCGACCCGGCAAGCTCAGTGGTCGAGTGGGTAAGGCGGTTTCACCAGTTATGTCTAAGATTGGAGCCCCACTAAAGTAAGCTTTTCAAGTTTGTCGCACAAGCTGTCGGACAACATTGGGTTTTAAAATTCATCTCATGAGAAGTTTCATTTATAATGTACCCTATGTGAAATTTCATTTGTAGAGGGCAAAAACCAATTTGTACTTTACATCTTCTTAAATCAAATTCACTCCTACAAAACAAATGCTGTTTGTGTAAATTTCTAGAGGCGGGTTACAGGACGCGATCCGATGGCAGAACGGCACCCAACACCTGATGCAGACACGCCTACGGACGCAGCGGGTGAATATTGACGCCGTGCACGTGCTACGCATCCGCAATGTCGTACCGGAGGACGGTCAGGTCTATACTTGCTACCACAACAATGAGCCCGTGGCCCGCATGACGGTCAATGGTAAAGAAATTAAGCCAGCCACATTGTGGGTTGCTTCCAAAAATCCATGAATAAACATCTTATTTCCTGTTATCTATCATAGCTCCTTCTCTCTATATATAAAACATTGCTCTTTTCATTGTTTGTTTAATTTGTGCTTTTAACATTATCATTAAAGTATACGTACAATCTGTTCTCGTGATTTTGTTATGTCTTGTTATAGTTGTTTGTCTTTGTCTTGTTTTGCTTGTCTGTAAAGGCATTTCTGCATAAGCCTTTTGGTCTTAGGAATATGCCTCAATATCAGCATCACCTCTTATGTATTCTTCCATCTCGGAGTGTATTTTTGCATGATTATAACCAATCATAATAATGTGTATTACGCGGTACGTGTACATGGAAATAAATGTCTATTTGAATTGAATTGAATTGAGCTGAAAAGCACTGGGATTCTCTAGGCACTAAAAGAAATATCTTATTAAAAAAGACAAGCTCGATTGGATATCGGAAGCTGCGGGCCAACGAATTCGTCTTCATGCATGAGTCACTCAGTGGCGTATCTAGAGGCTGATTATTTTTGAAAGATATTTTTCCCCGTAATTATTTCCATAAATGGTGATAGAATTCTGACATGAAAAACCGAAGAAAACCAAGCTCCTAATCCATTACAATGCACCTTGAAAACCGGCATATATTTCCCAGTAAAGTTTCCAAGATGGGTACCAGGCCCCACCCTCCCTTTTGATTTTACGGAGGCCAAGTATCTGGGGAAAAAAACATGTCTACATTTCGGCGCGGATGTGCGAGTGCGATTGCCCCCCCACCGCCCCGCCCCTCCACCACATCAAAAGCTGGATACGCCACTGGAGTCACGTGATAGTGCCATGTAATTATTGGAAGTAGTGTTTTGAGTAAAATCAGGTGTTTGACCCCATTAACCCCTTTGCTGACCTTTGACCCCAGTTTGGTCATGTGACATGACCAAAGGGTGTTGAAATCGGTCAAAATAATATGTAGGAGCAATAGACAATGCCAACGTTAGTTACAGTTACCAACTAACTGACTAACAGACTCAACGGAGATGCACGCTGATTTGTTGAGCTTCTATCCTTCAGCGCAGCTAAAAATAAAGGTAGAGGCGGGACGCCTCTATTTCACAAGTTCAAATTAATTAATTGGTTACCTATCGCCGGCCGATTTTAACGTGCGATGTCTCACTGGAAAGCTCAAAGATAATCATATGCTAGAAAATTATCAATTCAATTTGAAAATCTGTTTTTTCGGGGTTCCACACCCAAAAAGCACATAACTAAATAACAACTTTAAGGTGTAAAACAACCTCATAATTATATTATGGGTATTTAAAAAAATAATATATTTTATATATGATATTATAATTCACTTCATTTATTTGTTTTATTTCTCAGTTATGGAACCTGTGACAGTGAACAATAGTGAGTGCTGCTCGTCTTTTTTGTTTCATGTAGTTTCACCGCAACTTCATGTATATATTACGTACCTCGGTTATATGGTTGTCTTCTGTGATTCGGGAATGGCGAGGATGAACTGCAAAGTAGGTTTGCTTGGTAAAACTGACACTACTAGGAGGGTTTGTTAGCCGCAGCATATACATATTTTTTATTTCCAGTTGAGGCTAGAGCTGTTGAACTAGATGTTTCGATTAGAATTCTGTGGATATCATTTTGCTATAAGCCTTGTGTTTATACCGCAACCCTTCCTATACTACCATTATTGCATCTCATGCACTGTAGTTTTTCCACAAAATCATTCAAATTGGTTTGCTCGGACCTTTTTTGATGACAAAAAAGGTGACTGAATTGTGTAACAATTTTGATTCCTCCACCGTCATCGGGTCAAATTCCTAAACACTGCATACACAGTGTCGAAACAGGGCTGGCGAAAAAAAAACCCACCAAGATTACTCGGGTGAGACACGAACCCAAGACCAGCTACTTATTGTGTAATTATGTTTCACTCCAAAGACCGGTGATTGTGTTCCGACACCCAGATCATCCGACTGCTCAACCTATGTTCCAACAAACCTAGGGTTAGGGTTAGGGTTAGAGTTAGGGTAAGGGCATTATTTTCTTGGCCAGTAGCCTGTAGGGCTGTCGGAACATAATTTATTTTTTATGTATTTATTTTGGCAAAAACAGACAAACATATAATGGTATTATAAACAAACGTATTACATGTAAATACAGAGCCAAGGATAACCCGAAAAGCTGTGTATAAGACGGCTTAATTCCATCGGGGTCCTTAAAAACACACATACAAGTACAAGTACAAATAAAAAAGTTCAAAAGGAAAATTGCACTGGATCTAGCAACAGAAAAATAATTTAAAGAAAAAATCACAGAAAAAAATCACATAAGAGTGTCAGGACATTGGGGTGTCGGGACATAGGGGTGTCGGAACATAGGTGTGCAACCCAAAGACAGTGCTCCACATTTTTTTCTCAGTCAGGTGTTGTTTAATTTGTTCGATTTTCCATTTCTCTGAATTGACACAGAGGTCAAGAACAATTTGCTGTACGTGGGGATAGCTCTGACCGGGCTGGTCGGGCTCATCATCTGGGCGTCAATCTACAAGAACCGCAAACGGCATTCGTTCAGTGGGTGAACAGGACACCGAAGCAACACACCGATAGAGGAAACATGGATCGGGCAGTGTTGAAGAAAGGAGGGAGCCACTTCGGGTCAAATTCATAATGTTGCTAAGCAGGAAATATGGGTTCGCAAATTATTTGCCAGCCCATAATCAGCTCATGACCGGTCACTTGAAATTCACATTGCATGACATTTTGTCGGGTAACTAGAGTGCAAATTCATAATGTTGCTAAGCAGGAAATATAGGTTTGCGTGTGGTCTAGCGGTGGAGCACAGGATTCGTGATCGAGAGGTTGTGGGTTCAAGCCCCACCATGGCCATGCGTGTTGTGCCCTTGAGTAAGGCGCTTTACCTCAATTACTCCTCTCAACCCAGGTGTTAAATGGGTACCGGCATTGTTCAATGCTGGGAAGGTAACAGACTCGCTGTGGAGGAGGTGTGGCGATCCCCCCACAGCAGCATTTCATGGACTCGAGTCTGGCCCAATCGCTAATGAAAGAGAGATGGGCACTCCGTTCCTGTGAACACAGGTTCGTCCCCTTTACTTTACTTTTACTAGAGTGCAAATATTTCTGCTGCTCAGCAACATTCTTTCTTGAGCTGCTGGATGATGCTGCACGCTAATACGCTGTTTGTGTCTGAGCTCGATGAGCTAATAAAAGTTCAAATGCGCCAAAACAAAAAATACAGACAAACATAACAAATATGTCCTATAACTGTCAATTCTTTGGTTTAATTTATGTATTGAGAAAGCGCCGGTGGACCCTTTTCCCTAGTCAATAAGTGTCTTTGTGTGAGACGTTAGTTTTCCTTTAATTTTCCAGTTTCTCTCTTTTTTTGTTGCTAATTTGATAAAAAGAACCGTTCGGATATATGTTCAACCTTGCGGAGACCATAATTTAATTAACATGTATGCTTGTGTATGGCTTTATCGAATTTTTCAATATGTCCTACGAGCCAATAAACAGGTTACAATTTTTGCCCAAGGCTTTAACAAACACCCCCCCCCGTTTTAAAACTAGGTCGTTAACAAGGGGGAGGTTGACATTAAATTAAAAAAGGACTAAAGCTTTGACATTTTGAATAAAAGTTTGTGCATCTTTGCATTATTGCCACGCGTATTCCCCTGGGATAGGTTCACAATAGAAATTGTATTTAAATTTTCTTGCAAGGATGCCTCTGTCCATGTAATTGGATTCGTGCAAGCTTGAGACACGTAGGTTCTCTGGTCGCTTGGGCGTAAGTATTTCTTCATCTTAAGGACCCTGACAATGAGCCACATCAATCGAATTAGGCATCACGAGTACAAAAGACAGACATTCGTCGCAGGAGTAGATGACTCCAAGTGATTTTTGCAGAACGGTTTTCCCCATAATGGACGTATGACAAGTTGGATAGAGATGGATTGGTCAAAGGTCAATTTTACTCAAAGCGGCCGAGAAATCAAGGCCTAGGCCTAAAACCTGTTTAATGAAGCAAATGGCAAATATGCAAGAAAAACGTACTGCGGTGACGAATTATTCTTTGGGACAGCTTAGAAATCCAAACATTGCAATGTTACGGGGGAACGGGACAGGGGGGGGGGAGGGGCGGACACCACATTACACTAGGGGGCGCTCTTCAGGATATAGATGTATATCGGATATGTAGACTCGCGCTTACATCAAAACGACGCATTTTTAAAAGCTTTTGCACTTCACTTTTCAGTGCTTTGAAAACATTTTTGGTTCTTGGGATGTTCTATACCTCGAAATACGCATTTTATTTTCTCATCACGGAAAATTGGGGTGCATGATTCAAAAGCCCACCCCACCCGGTCAAAAAGTGGGGGATATATATACTGCTCAACAGCAGGTTTTTTTTTCTGCAAACTATTATATTTTTAACAAAATTTATCGAAAGAAACACCTGTCATGTCTAAACACCTTTTTTGTATGCCCGAAAACATTCCAAAAACATTCTAAAAATGGAACGTGTCTGTGACATGCGAACGCAAACATGCTGGAGAGGTTGTACGAATGCCGTTGGGGCCATGACTCTTTACCCCCTTCAAACGGAGTTTACATGTAATTAAATAACTTCTGTCTCGGGACAGGATAGGGAATCGGATTGACGCAAGTCCTGATCTTGAAATAACAACTGAAGCTGTGATAAATTAATTTCAGGAGCGTGTGTTTGGGTCAGTTTAACAGAATTACTGTCGATTTGTCGGCAACTGCTCTCCGTGGAAAACTGGACATTCTGCGACGGTCTTCTGGGCTGTCTGACTCGGCACGGTCCGGCGACTTCTGCCCAAGGATGCATAATTGCTACCCAGCTCATGTAACGTGGGCTCTTGTCATGGGGGCCTTGGGGGCTTCGGCTTGAGTAATTTTTCTTAATTCCTTTTGTACAAATTGCCCGGCAAGGACGCAACTTCTATCAGTTTCACCTGCTTTTGTATCGAAATCAAGAGAGTCGATGCAATAAGTAGCTGCGTTATCTCCCTGGGTACTGGGTGTACAGGTGTCTCATGTGGGGAATGTTAATTGGGCGTAATCATATTTAACCATAACGACGAAATTGTTGTGTGAAAGTTTTTTTTAACTCATAACATTTAGAAATTATTTAAGGTAAAGTGGAGACAATTCAAATTAGGCGGGCCATCCCACCCCGCCCCAAAGAGTCAAAAGATTCGCTCAGAGTTGTTTTAAGTGCTGTCGAAGCAATTTGACGACTTCAGCCCTTTTAAAGTCTTGAATTCACGCAGTATGAATAATGCCAGTTGCGGATTTAGAGTGGGCGGGGTGGGGAGGCCACCCCTACCCCACTTGGGCCGCTGAACCACCCCATCCCCCTCCGTGATATGACACCAGGCCCGGATTATCCAATAGGCACAGTTGGCACTTGGTGCCAATAGGCTTTTAGAGCTAGGACCTTCACCAGTTAGGCCTGGCTTGATTTGTACAGTGCTTTGCACTTTAATAGCATCAACAAGAATTTGGTGCCGGTGCCTCGGCGGAGTAGGGCCTACGGAACACTGGTGTCTAGGGCCTACGAAACACTTAATCCGGGCCTGAATGACACAGAAACGGGCGGTATATACGACAATTTGACAGTCATTTTGTTAAACAATTCATGCATGTATAGTGAGGTAGTTGCTTAAGCTATGGTTATACGTCAATGTACCTATCATCGCTTATGTCGATATACCTGTACTTATTGCTTGCTATATGGCTAAAAAAGACGCCCCCGTTTGAGGACCATCCCCCTCCTCTATATGGACATTTTGATAGAGCCGCCACTAAGTCGCACAGGAAACCACGCAATTTATTAGAAGATCGATCAAAATAGAAAGACTGTCATGTGACAGAGATGGCAACATGCTCCATCTTAATTGTTACATCACTGTCAAATTTCCACGCCTCCAAAAATTAAATTACCCCTTCCAGAAAGAGCATGCGCAGTCTTCTACTGGACAATGTGAAGGCATACAAAAATGCGAAACATATTCTCGCTGTCCTCACTTCATCGATCGGCGTCGAATGATTTGCAAAGCGATTGACACTATCCAACAAAAACCAAGTTGTTTAAGATAAACCAGAATGCCAACTTTGAGCGTTTATAGTGATGTTTTGTTTGTGGTTGTCGTGGTTATGAATTCACAATTTTTCCACGTTGGGGGACAACAAGCTGCCCCACCAAACATTCACATGGGTCTTTTGCTTGAGACCGGAGGCGCGGAAAGCTTCGACCGATTCCGCGTCCAGCCTGCCGTGGATATCGCCCTGGAGACGGTCAGACGTCGGGTGGACACCGGTGCCTACCTGAACTTTACCCTCACCTACGAGTTCCAGTCCACGGGCGCCAGATGCACCCCGTCCTCCATGATCGCCCCCGGAGTGGCCTCCAATATGTTCCACCAGCGAGGGGTGAGAGTGTTCCTGGGTCCGGGCTGTAGCTTCCAGTGCAAGGCGGTAGCTGACCTGGCAGCTTACTGGAACGTTCCGGTGTTATCTGGTGCTGCGACATCTGCAGGTCTTGACAACAAGGCACAGTACAAGACCCTGACTCGGACCGCATTTCACTTGGGTGCACTTGGGCAATTTGTAGTTGCCTTGTTCAACAGGTGGTCTTGGGCTCGATGTTCCATCATCTGCGATGATATCGGGCTTTGGGCGATCCTGACTGGCAGCATCCGGAGCAGACTTGAGGAGGCAGAGATCTATGTGAACCCGGTCATTCTGGGCTTGCAAGCATCAACACCAGACGCCTTGGATGCTGCAGTGCGCAGAGGAAGAAGTAAGTTTTTTTGAATTATTAAAAAACAACTGATATTTTTGTGGAGCAATTGTGTAAATAGCCAGCTTTCTTTGTATGTCATCACGGTTAACGTGTGAGGTGGTGTGACATTAGGGTAGTTGGTCCGCCTAATTATTCATTAAAGATTAACTTCTTTTGCAATTAAGAAAGACATGTTTGGAAATAAACAAGAATCAACTCAAAAAAATACTCTCAAGATAGATTCGAATGATTTATTTCTATTTAACAATTAAATAAATTGGATATACAGGGAATATTGCTTAGGAGTTGGAATCTTGAAAACGTGAATTCGACTTGATGGTGCACCTATTACCCTAGTAATGTGCAATTTTAAATAGTTTGTGATTTAAATATTGGCTAAAATATGGCTAATAGACTATGACACAATGGGTTAATCTCAATGGGCAATTTGAGCAATATGCAAACTTGCTCTCTGCACAGAGCTAACATGTGGGAGAAACGCACAAGACCGTCGACACAGGACATGAAACAGAAGTGAATGCCTCGAAAGACTCACATGGGTGAAACTTTCCAAACAGAACTTTCTCGATAATGCAACTTACAAATCGTGCCTAATATGACAAATTTTGATCACAGTTGAATTAAAAAAAATAAAAATCATATGTTCTATGAATTTCAAAATGATTTCTAAATGTGACTATAACAGAATGATGTATTTCTGCAGAAAAGATATTCAAAATATTGAAAGTCTAAAGCGAAAATTACACTTGGGTCACGTCTGGGTGAAATTAACCCTTAAGGGTTAATTTCGGAGGGAGGCAGTTTACCACGTACACCACGGCGAAGTACGTCGCGTAAACTTACAAGATCGGGCCTACACTGGGCGTAATAAAACGATTTGCAAACAGTATCACATAATTGTAATAATGTGAATATTTATGTATAATAACCAAGACTATGGAAAAGCATCAAAATGAACTTTAGTATTCAAATGAAAGAAATTGAGTACAGCGTGGGACTATATGTCGAGTGAGTATGTACACCACTGCGTGACGTGGTCAAATACAAGTTAGGCTTGTCTCGAGTCTGATCACACCTCATTCCGTTAAACGATTATGACTTGAATTAAAAAAGGGGGAGATTCCATAAAAAGCGCCGATTTTCGGTTCAGCCATATTGTTAACTGAAAAAAAAAGCTGCAGAAGAATGGTCGGAATTGCAGAATCATAATCTGTGTATCTGAGCTTTTTTCAATCAAGCGCGAGCATATATTTACCTGATCATGAGTATACATGTACAGTGCTGGCCTTGTATTCGTGCATCATTGTCAAGATCGTTCTGAATCTTCACTGTGGTTTTAATTTAAACGAGACAAGATTGACGAATGGGGAGGGGTATGAATAGAAACATTGCACATAATGGATTCTCTTGGTGATGAACGAGTCTTATGTTTGATCAACTACGTGGTGGTAAATGATTCTGTGAAGGTTATTAAGTCTGTTGAATGAGACCTGCAATAAATTATTCCGGGGTTATCATCGCAGGATTAAAATATTATTGAGAGCACATTTTTTCCTATAATGCCTGGATCGCTATAGTGGTAAGGCTTTCTGAAAGAAAATAGTCATATAGAGACCAGTGTCTCCCGATTCCCCACTATTGGTTTCGCATACATGCTTACCATTAAGCCCGGTTCATACTTCATGCGAATGCGAAGCAAATTTGACGGCATGAAACGTTCGCTGCGAAATTTGCCCGAGTTGAAATGTTCAACTTTTACGAATTCGCAGCACGAATACTTGACACGACGTCACAAATTCGCGTTCGCTTTCGCGCCGAGTATGAACCGGGCTTTAGAGGGAAGCTCCTTAGCTGCCGAGTCACCTAAGGTGCCTCGCACCTGTATGAAAGTGGTTCGGAGGTCTTTAAGACAATCCCAGCCATGGCGTTCACAGATTGCGTTAAGGTTTTTTTTTGGAAACATTAATATCAAGACATATTTCACTTTCGTGACCCACTTTCATTTCCAAAAAAAAAAGAAACTAGACACGTTACAGGAATATACCACATTATTGCACGCTCTCTCAGTTACCAAAAAAAACCCCAACACTTCCTCCATGACTGTGATCCCACTGACCAATGAAAGTCACTCTCTAAATTCCAAAGAGTGAAAATTCATTCCATTCGAGTGAAGATTCACTCCCACAGTCGGAAACTATAGGGACTAGACGTTTTGAGTGAAATTCCTTCAATCCAAACGATCGAGTTTTTACTCGAGCTTCGACTGAAGTGTTTTTTTTCTTCAGACTATTTCCATCTAAAATGAGAGTGATGTTCACTCTAAAACGTCTAGTCCCTAATTTCACTGTTTGGAATTTCGAGAGCAATATTTTGGATATGTTACCCAGAGCACCTGACTAAAGAAAATCAGAACCTCTGAAGTGAAGTTTATTGAAAAACTTTTATTCATTTTAACAAACCTGCATGATCCTAAATAATGATAAAAAGTGAACTAAATAGAGGGTATTTTCTTCTGTAATGATTTATGAGAATAATATTAATGATAGAATATATCTCAACAATAGAAGTTGAAAATAATCAAGTTGTTATTGACACACGTTTAATAGATTCTGGGGTCGCGAGATTGCTCATAAAAAGCTATTCTGCCTCAAAGAATTTGTGCACCATTTACCCATTGGCACAAATTGTCTTCCGTACTATAAAAGTTAAACGGATAGTGCACTAGGTTACTAGGTGTTATATCGTTGCCATGGTTTCGTCCTCTATGTTCAGAACGGTGTAATTCCACTTTTGTTTGTTTGAAAATTGAATCAAAGAGAAGATGATTTTCCTTGTTTTTCTCCGAACAGTTATATTCGTGATTGCTCCGGTGGGCGTGGTCCGGGATATCATGATCAAGGCGTACAAGGCAGGATACATCAACGGAGAGTTTGTCTTCTTCTCCATCTACATGGTCAACAACAAGTGGCGCTTTGGGGACTCGTCCTGGGCGTGGGTATGATTGATTGGCTGACGATCTTTAATGATCTGCCGGGAAAATGGTGGGGTGAGGGGAAATATTGGTTCTGCAGCCTGGGGGCTGCAACTTCAGGCAGTGGATCGAATTTCTTTTGCCGTAAAAAAAAAGAAAAACATGATGTTTCTTTGCAAAGGCAGAGACCTGTTACAACTGTTGTTTTATGAAAAATAAAAAAAAATTGATATTTTGAAAACTTCGCTAGTCCTCGCCTCCCAACTAGAGAGCGCTGGCGACCACTTATCCCTATCTCGTTGAAGGAAACGGAGCATCGCAAAGCATTGTGGGTAGATCACCACCTTAATCATCGTCTTGCGCAATGGTCTTGCGCACGCAGCAATGCTGATCCCAGGTCACGTGCTATAACATGAGGACAAAATGTATTCAATGAGAGATTAAAGAAATTAGAGTTGGATTGGTCGGTGGGGACGAGCAAAGGACAGAAGTTCATTTCTCCACGTCTTTAAAATATTTTAAGACTTGATTACTTTGTGATAATTTTCAGGGATTGGCCTTTAAATGTTTCTGCTCACAGGGAGATGAATTTGATGCTGAAGCCAAACTGGCATTCGAGGCTCTTATGACGTTTCGCTTATTTGAACCAACCACCGAAGAGTTTAAAGAGTTCCAAGCGAACTTGGAGTTGCGCCGTAAGCACGATTTCAATTGGACGAGCCCACCTGGAGATGACGTAAGCCACAATTCTGTCTTGCAGGTTTTTTTTAATTTTTTTTTTAGATTCTATCTCTCTGTTTCATAATGCTAATGTTCGACAAAATTAGGTAAGGAAAGTTATTTTTTTCTGGGAAGAAATAAGTTGTAAAAACAATCACTGCTTAAGCAGCATGACGTTGTGCCAACCACAAATGTGACACAAACGGATCTGCGTTTGTGACTTTATTTCCGGAGTGTGACGATAAAACATGGAAATTCGCTACAAAGGGTCTGATTCTAAATCTTCTTCAATGCAGTTCAACTTCTTTACAAGTGCCTTCCATGACGTCATCATCTTGTTTTCTCTCGCCGTCAACGAGACTTTGGGCGAGAGTGGCAACTTGTCCGACGGCTACACGCTCACCAGAAAAATGTGGAACAGGACATTCGAGGGTAAGGACGAAGAGAGATAACATTTTTTTAAGGCCTTAAGTTTTTCAGGACCTTCCGTTAAAAACTTCTTATGCCACATTCATCTAGGCATTCTGTGCCCGCCAGTTTAACTGCATAATACATTCGTTGGATTCCCAAGATTAATAATCACGACCGAATTCTATAGACAATGCTCTTAAGTACACATTTAAGGACAAACTGTTTTTCAGAGGTCAACAATTATAACGACAACTAAATTCTTATCGTTGCTGTCTCTTTCTAGGTATCTTTGGCACTGTCTCCTTGAATCCCAACGGGGACCGTGACGGCGATTACTCTCTGTGGGACATGACAGACGCTAAGAGCGGGGATTTTGCGGTGAGAAGTTTGATGGATGTTTCACCCTGGCCCTGTTTCATAGCTCTGTTAGAAATGACTTTTGGCATGTGTCCCTGTCAACAACCCGTAACTAGGGATTACATGAATATTGAAGTTAAAATTTGTAATAAATAACGTTCATAATTTAACAATTTGCTAAAATGTAGTGTAGCCTACCACAACATGTTATCATTAAATGCAAAAACATTACCATTACTTTATGAAGAATTCTTAACCGGCTTCAGAATTATGGCTCCTTTTACGAATTTTCCAATGCCATTTGGAAGTTAAAGCCCTAATGATTTTAAACATTTTTCTCAAATGCCCTCCTCTTAATACAGTTTAAAATGTTTGGAACAGAAACAATAATATTACTCTTTTCTATGTTAAAGAAGAAGACAAACAGGCGAACGCCTCAGTAGACAAACAGATTGAGAGTCTCCTCCTTTTTTACACTATCAAATTTTAGCGTTTCTATCTACAAGGCCATCGCGATGTTGCACATTTTGATCGAGCGACAAAGAAACAAAGGCGAATTGAGCGGAGACTACATGGAACAGCTGTAGTGTAGACGGCGTCGGCAAACAAGTCTCCTTTCAATGCGCCCGCTTCGCCGCTCTGTCAGAGTAACGATGGCTTTTGAAAAGGCTAGATCAACGTAGACTCATATCATTCCGGTCTATATGCCAGGGATTTCTAGTCTTTCCACGAAACCAAGATAAATTGCCTGTGTGCAAGAAGACATTTCCACAATCGTGCCCAATGGAGCAACAAAATCCTTCCTCAAAGCCGGGGTCGGATTCTCCTCGATATGCACGAGTCAGAGACTTAAACCCTCCCGCAGCCAAAATTTAAAATTCATTAATGTACTGTCCCAGTAATTCAGACCTAGCTGATCATTTTGTTATCTGTATCCAAGGATGTCATCAGGAAGCACTGGCATTACTTTGAGTTTCCATGGTTATGTCTACACTGTACATACACATTTTAATCGGGAATCTCATTTCAATCCATTTGATTATTTTCGTTTAATTCCTCCAGAATTCAATCATTGACATCCACTTTGGATACTACTGAGGCCGAGATAGCAAATGAATTATAGAGCCTAAGATTAAATAGTTCGAAAAATAGACTTTCAAATCTATTCCATTAAAGCTTCCAAATGCTTAGGCATACAAGGGCTTAACCAAGAGCTGTTCCAATAAAAACGATTGCAAAAGAAATTCAAATGAAAATAGATTATAGCTAAAACAAATTCAGAAATGAACAAACTGATAAAAAAAATCGACAAGCGTAGGCCTTAACTATATTCTGTTTTAACGACATTGCGGGGCTTTAGTACAATAATTGAGAGTTAATCTCGAAATCAGTGCAATTTAGGTTATAGACCAGTGTTTATATGTGCCATGCCTCTTTAATTCATCGTGTGTTAGATTTCAAGCAAAGATGATATTGTATTGTTAATAGGTTATTTCACAATAATCACATTTTTGAAATGTAGCAGGGTTTTCTAGGGCTGTGATGAAAGCTTCCAGTATGCTTGAGTGTTCCAACTACCGCTTTTGAAAGTTACTTAAACAAAATGTACTAGACAAAGCCGTTGTCTCACACGAATTATTTTCAGGATTTGTGATAGGTTTGTTCACATTTTTGGTGTCTTTGGTTAATCAAGAACGTTCGTGTCATTTCTTTACATAATTAAATTTGTATTTTTTGGGGTCTCCTGCTCGTGTATTTGGTCTTTGTTTTTGTTTATTTCTATTTGCCTCTTACCTGTTCAGGTTGTGGCAAATTTTTACGGTGCGACGGGTGAGTTGGAATTTGTGGGTGATATCGCCTGGCCAGGAGGGGCTACCGACCCCCCGCCTGACACTCCGTTCTGTGGCTTTGATAACGAGAATCCTGCCTGTCGGATACAAGGTACGAGCCTAACCGTTATGCTCCGGATCCATGAAATGAAAACATGAGTTAATCTGTGTTAAAAGGCTCAGGGATTTCACATTCGACGTAGGAAGCTTGATATTGACATTCTGGTGTGTTAATATAGGCCTACCCTTGACGGTGGACCCACAACGAGTCCATTAGGCCGAGTATTACATCCGAGAAACGCTTTTTCAATGTTTATATTTAGTCCTTAACGATGTTTTTTTCCCCCACATCTTACACAAGATTCAACCTTGACGATAACCATTATTGTTTCGAGTTGTCTTCTTATCGTCGGTGCAATTGTAATTCTGGCGATATACAGGTAAGATGAAGTCATGAAGACTTTGGTATTTGTAATGGCATAGATGTTTTGGGCGAATTGAAAGGTGGAAAAAGGTTGAATTCGGAGTGAAACTATATGGATCTCGGTCCATAGATGTAGTACGTCACGCTCGACCTTCATCGCTCCTTCCCATCTCATGTATGTTTATCCGGAAGCGCAGAGGGTTTATAATCAATCTGGTGAACGAAAGACAAATTGACAGAATGGGCTTAAGTTTTGGGATGAGGTTTTCCGCAGGCGATTTAAATCTGCGAATGATGTCCACGCCATAAAAAGACCCTTTAGAAAAATCACGTTGAAAAAAAAATGTCCTGCTACTTGACAGGTAGGCCTCGGGATATCTCGAGACGTGATGACATTTATTTCAATCTGATCTTAGTCTATCCACTTCCAGTCAAACTATTTTCTCTTGGAAATGTTGCTGACATCAAAAATTTATCTTTCAACCCCCCTTCCCACACAAAAAGGTCATAAAGAAATAAAGCCGATGGTTTGAAAAGAAAGGAAGATTATGTGTGATTTAGTGGGACGACAGCGTGATGACAACTTGAAATAAAGAACCCCAAACGGTTCGCTGAAATGAATATATGTCTTTAAACAATTTCGGAACCGTAGGTCTAAGGGTGTTGAGTGAAAGCAAAGTAACATTTCATGTTTTTGTACAAAAAATGAGTTTACTTCTGCCATGTTGTAGAAAGATGGCAATAGTAAAACTGTCCTGAGAAGTCAGTACATTTTGGAAGAAATTTTCGATGGCTTGAAAACAAATTGGATTTTTGTTGTTCCACAATCATAATGTGTCTTCAAAGCCAATTAACTAAGCAGTAAATCCCAGTTCGTAAATGTAGCAATCTCATTTGATTATTCAGAAAGGTAAAAAGGGATGCCGAAATCCAAAGCAGGGCGTGGCAAATAAAGTGGGAGGAGCTACAGATGCAAGGCGACCACGCCCGTGGACGGGGAAGCTCAGCCTTTTCTCTGGTAATTCGAGTAAATTGACAAAAAAATATTAATTGAGGAAACATTCCATAGAGTTATAATTCCATTGTAGACGGGGCATTCGCTGATCAATTTAACTTCACTTCCATTCCATTCCATTCCATTCCATTCCATTCCATTCCATTCCATTCCATTCCATTCCAGTCCATTCCATTCCATTCCACTCCATTCCATTCCATTCCATTCCATTCCATTCCATTCCATTCCATTCCATTCCATTCCATTCCATTCCATTCCATTCCATTCCATTCCATTCCATTCCATTCCATTCCATTCCATTCCATTTCATTCCATTCCATTCAAGAAGACATTTATTCCATTCCATTCCATTCCATTCCATTTCATTCCATTCCATTCCATTCCATTCCATTCCACTCCACTCCACTCCATTCCATTCCATTCCATTCCATTCCATTCCATTCCATTCCATTCCATTCCATTCCATTCCATTCCATTCCATTCCATTCCATTCCATTTCATTCCATTCAAGAAGACATTTATTCCATTCCATTCCATTCCATTCCATTCCGTTCCATTTCGTTCCATTCAAGAAGACATTTATTCCATTCCATTCCATTCCATTTCATTCCATTCCATTCCATTCCATTCCATTCCATTCCATTTCGTTCCATTCAAGAAGATATTTATTCCATTCCATTCCATTCCATTCCATTCCATTCCATTCCATTCCATTCCATTCCATTCCATTCAAGAAGACATTTATTCCATACTCCTTAAGAGAAATACATCCATAAATAAAAGAAATCTGGTACATAGCAAGATTACAAAATCAATAAATATGACATGTGAATGAAATGACATGACCTCCGACATGATTGTATAGTTTTACACAAATAACATGCTTCGTTTTGTAATTGACATGATGAAAATGTTTTTGCCCATTACCGCACAGGGTAGTGCCTCTCTTAAAACAGATGAAGGGAAGCAGATCTTCACAAAAACTGCATTCTATCAGGTCAGTTGGATCGATTTGATAACACCTATTTTTATAATGAACAATGGAATTTTGCAGAGTAAATGTTTGCATGTTACAAACTTATGTCTGTCAATCCTTAACCGTCGATTCTTAACGATTCTTAATGGATGTTAATGTCAACCTATGAAAAACACAGAGTTGAAAATGCAGTTGAATAAGATTGCGTCATTTTAAGTGGCGTGATACTAATAGTAGAACCTGCATAATCATTATGCAAAATGATTTTAAATTTAAAGTTGTACACAAGCGTCTTGGACTGGCGTTCCACAGTCGCGCCGAACCATTCCGACAATTATAATTATTTTGGAACCGATAAGGAGTGATTACGTCGAAAGATCGACTGGAAATGGGAAAATTATACCGTCAAGGTCGCCTGTCGCTAACCCAAATGAATTTGGGTTGACATGTGAGGTTGCCACCTATGGTTATAGGTGGCTCGGCGCCACTTTGATACGCCAGTCTTATAACGAGTGTAGTCTGTCAGGAGACATGAATAACATACAGGCCTACTGTCATTCGTATCCCCCCCATTTATGTTAGGGTCGCACTGTTGCTGTGAAGAGGCTCGCCATGGACCAAGTGGATCTTACTAAGAGCCTGCTGATAGAGCTGAAAACCGTAAGAATACAACGATTCATGTGTGGACTCAGTTCGCGATCGGAAGAGGGCGCTGTCTAGGCTAACACCCAGTGCAAAGATTAGGCTGGTTTTGTGACAGATACCAGCTTAGGACTTATAAAAAGAAGACCGCTAGCTTGTGTGTGCTACCATTACATTGTGTGCAAACCAGTCGCATTTGGTTTAGCTGAAAAACTTATGCTCCAATTTGTAATACTTTTACCTACAGAATCTTCACAGAAGCACAATTTCACACTCAACAAAAGGTGTTCACGTGGTACTGCCGCAAATCTGTAATACTTTACAGCGGCATCAAAATTTTACTATAGTCTTATTTTTGTTTAGGAATTAAACTGTTTTCTCTGTGGTTCCTAAAAATATCAAACTTTAGATGCGGGATTTGGAGCATCCCAACTTGGCAAGATTTATCGGATTGTGCATCGACGTTCCTAACGTGGCCATCGTCAACGAGTATTGCCCCAAAGGAAGTCTGATCGTACGTATGATGTTACCCTAAATTTAAAATTAGGGGCTGAAAACTGTCGTCGTGTCCCCCCTAAACAGTAATTCCAAATTGATAGAAATCGATACATTATCCTTCTTTATTGATGAAAAGTTTGGTGAAGATTTGTTAAAGAATAATATCATGTCCGCTCTTCGTATTCGCCTCTGTTCCATTTCAGGACATACTTCAGAATGATTCCATCAAACTTGATTGGCTCTTCAAGTATTCCCTTATCAGTGACGTCATCAAGGTAGGCCAAAAGTCTGCGTTGCTTTGATTTTCGGTGCTTTACGAATCCCCAAACTCTCATTATTGCCATTATTGCTTTCATTGGGAGACAGGAAGCGGTGGAAGTGAAATGAGATGAAAAAACATGTCTACACTGAATGTATGTAGTATTTCGCTGTACTGAGGAAAGTGTGGTTTAGGCAAGCGAGCTACCTAAAAAAAAATTCTCAAAAACACAACCGAACTTCCCAAGAAGCAATGACTTCTACAAGCAGATGGACGAATACGGGCTCTTCGATATATATGCCTGCTTTTTGGTGGATTGCAAAAATGCTTGCTTGTATTAATTGGAAAATTGCTGATTCTTTCCCACAGTCGACAAATCTGTTATTAAAGCCAAATGCTTTGGTTTTGAGAGACTCTGGCACAATTTCAGAAATGATTCTGATAGAACCATATAGCTGCTAGTCGACGTTGCGATTAATTTGCTTTGTCCTCCGTAGAATGAGGAGAATGTCAAGACTCCTAGATCTAGGGCTAGGGAATCAATTATGATGCATCTGCCAATTTCTCCACATTGCACTCTCCATCTTACAAAGTCCTAAATCGTCTCTGCATGGTCTTTATGTCCAGGGAGTGCAGTACCTTCACCGCAGTGAGCTGTCAGTCCACGGCCGACTCAACTCCTCCAACTGCCTCGTGGATAGTCGATTCGTCCTTAAACTTATTGACTTTGGTTTGCTGTCCTTCCGGGAGGGCGCTGCGCGACCTCGCGGAAGCCAGGCGCAGCAGACGAGTAAGTCTCGCAGTTCGAGCCATTACTTTGTTCCTTCGGAGAACTTTTGTTTGTGTCTCATTCTAGGTGTTGAGAAGGAGTAATAGTCTTGTTCTTGAGATATTGATGTTGTGGAGAAAACAATTAACTGAAGACACTGTGATTTTTGAGCTCTCTTTCGGTAGCCTATAATTAAGGATTGTCAGGGTAGGTGTTCAGTTGGAACAGTCTGACCGCACACATCGAATACTGGGTGATAGTCACTTCAGGATGAAACATGAAGATAAGGAAAGGGATTTTGTCCAACCACCATTTGTTTTACACAGAGTTGTTATGGGTCGCCCCAGAGCTACTCCGAGATCCAAAGCGAGGCCCGACTAAAGAGGGCGACATCTACAGTGTAGGGATGATCATGAGAGAAGTGGCGACACGGGAGGGGCCGTATGAAGTCGAGTCCAAGAACATGGATGTCGGTGGTAAGCCAATATGCTATCAGTTCGAAGGCGAAACAAATTAGCAATTATTAGTCAACCAATAACCTTTACATCCAAGCTCAATTCTTGCCGAGCGCCACTATGGTCCAATGTGGTGTCCGACTCGGCGGCTGGATGCGATCTCGAACCCCGCAATTCATGATAGTGCTTGTGTTCTTGGGAAAGACACTTTACCTGGATCGATTCTCTCGAGCCAGGAGTATAAATATGTACATGTGAGTCCAGAGGACAGATTGTGATGATTTCGAGATGCCGTAAAACTGATCTCATGGCAAACAGGGAAAATCATTCCGAAGTGTTTCCGTAGATTTCTATGAAATGTTATTTAAACACCACTTTTGTAACTTTTTTCAGAACCTTCTTTCTATTTCTTTATTTCCATTCCCCTTTAAGAAATACTAAACAAACTGAAGTCGCCACCTGCTGGCCTGCAACCATTCCGGCAACGAGCAACCGCCGAGAACGTCGACTCCAGTATTTCCGAGCTGATCAAAGCGTGTTGGGCGGAAGATCCTACAGACAGACCTAATATCAACTCGCTGAACGCATCCATCGTCAAAATCAACAGGTGAGTTTAATACAGTGGCTAAGCACAAAGTGAGCGCAATCCTAGATAATATCATTCACCAGGGCCCAGTCTCATGTTAATGCTAAGCAGAAAATATCGCTTAGCAAATTGATATGTTAAGCAAAATTCAGCTGAGCACCAGTCTAAAGCAATATCGTTTAATAATCTTTCAGCTGGTAACTTACTTTTCCTGACCTAATGTTTGTATGCTTAGCAAGTATCTGAGAAAAGCATCTTTGTGAAAATGACCCCTTGGTGTTAATGATCTCCGTGCTTGTGATTTCCCGGGAATAGACAGAAAAACACAGGCACGGGTATCCTGGACAACCTGCTGAATCGGATGGAGCAGTACGCCAACAATCTGGAGGAGTTGGTGGAGGAGAGAACCGCAGCCTTCTTGGAGGAGAAGAAACGAGCTGAGACGCTGCTTTATGAGCTCTTACCCAGGTGAGAACCAACGAAGTTTATGGCCAGTGTTCTCCAAACACGTCACACGCGTATGATTACTTCTGCGTTCCGGTATGAGCATCTATCACAATACGCAACACCACAGAAGATGATGTCATCTAGATAAAAGAGTTGGGTTCTAGTCAAGACAAAATATGCTATACTGAAAAACACTAATTTTGAACGAAATTTATTTTCTCCAGCAAAAGGTAAACAAAATGTGCACGATCTGAGTTTGTTAATTTTTTTTCTTCCGTCGTTTAATGATGACTTATTTCAAACAATATTTTACATAATAGTTCTGCCTTTGAAGTTGATATTTCAGCTTCAAATATACTTATAAACAAAATGTCAGCTAAGCAACCTGCCAGCCAAGTTGCGCCTCATTTGATCTACAGTGATCTGCAAATGAAATTACAAAAATCCTTCTCGTTGAAACTTTCAATTAATGTGCCTCTCATTATTGTAAAGAACCGTAGCAGATCAGTTGAAGCAAGGCAAGGCAGTCGACCCCGAATCTTACGACAGTGTCACCATCTTCTTCAGTGACATCAAAGGGTTCACTGAACTCTCGGCACAGAGCACGCCTATGCAGGTTTGTTTCATCCAAGTATTCCTTCCTGGATTAGTGACATACCACTCGCATCTACCACTCGAGGTCCCGACAGATAATCGCAGATTTACCGGTGCGAAATCATCTATGACCCGTGCAGGCCGTCTTCCTGTTCATGAATTTAATTGCTGTCTACATTTTCAATAGTGACCTACCACAGATGTGCTGACCTAAGAACAGCAAAAGAGCACTATTAAAACACAGAGAAGCAAAAGAAATTCGTTATGTTTAGAATATATGCATTTTATCAGCATGATACTTTTCATAGTTTGTCCGTCATTAGATGGTCATCAAACAGTAGTCTCAGAAAGAGACATTCGGATGACAATGTAAACTACGTGCCTTTTGAATTTACTTTGTGTATATTTTTATGGTTTAGGTGGTTCTGTTACTGAACGATCTGTACACATGTTTCGATGGCATCATTGGGAATTTTGACGTGTACAAGGTAAGCATGAATTTCTAGAATTCATGATTAGAGATTTAGACTTGTCAGCCCAACATGAAATGGAATAACCCGTGCCTTGTCTATTTTAAAATCTTTCCGTTTACGCAAAATGTTGCAGTCGTCACTGTTCGACTTATTCGTTGGAGCGCTCGGTCTCTTAATTGATGCACTGTAGTTCAGAGTGACCCAAAAAAATGCAACCCTAAAACATTTGCTTTTAAAAAAAGGGATCGATGGATTTTTATGTTTTGGGTATCAGATTAAAGCTGAAAGCTTTTTCTTTCAAATACTGAAACAAAATCATGAAAATAGCACTTTGGGTTGCTGAGAAAATGCCGATTTTGCAATAGTCATTTTTCATCCTATACACAAGTGCTTCAAACAGTGAAACATTTTACTGTAAGCCTACTGCATAATTATGTGCAATTATCCTTCATTTGTGCACTGTCTTTAATATTTTGACTTATTTATGATACCAAAAGGTTTAAAATAGGACTAAAAAGGATGAGATACCTGTTCAGGTGGAAAATAAAAGCTGTTTCCATCAAATTCATTTGTACTGTTGTCATATTATGTGCCGTGTTGTTTGTAAGGATTAGGACATGCACAAATAAGTACAGTGAAAATCCTTTTTAAAAGAAAAAAACTCTCAGCTTTAATCTGATACCAAAAACATAAAAATCCACCGATCCCTTTTTTTAAAAGCAAACGTTTTAGGTTTGCATTTATTTTGGGTCATCCTGTACAATTATACAAATGTATACACTATTTATTATGTTATGATGTCAGCGACAAGATTTGAATGTGTTAAGAACTTGAGGCTGATATAAATTCTTAACGCTGGTTTCGCGGTATCAATAAGATAAAAGCTCACTGAACAGCTGTTTTACCTTTTACTGTTTTGTGTTATTTATTTGCAGGTGGAGACAATTGGAGATGCATACATGGTCGTGTCTGGTGTTCCCGTCCGCAATGGCAATGCGCACGCGCGAGAAATCGGCAACATGGCGCTGGCCTTACTCCAGGCCGTAGGCTTGTTCACGATAAGACACAAACCCGACACCAAGCTGAAGCTACGAGTCGGAATACACACCGGTAAATTAACACTCAATTGCATTCACTGGAATTTCTATCAAGAATTGGAGAAACTTTGTATTGATATTTCCTTTGATTATTTCCGTTTTTATGTGTAATTGTTTCGTAATGTGTTCTATTACTGTACAGGCACATGTTGGTAGTCATTGTTACATTGTTAAGCATTTTATGTTTTTCTTATACATGTATTTACGGTTAATGACGTTACGCCTATAGATCCTTGTAAAGAGCGCCCTCAATGAAGAAAGGTTTTGTAATTTAAATCCAGTGATAATGATAGTACAAACTATCTACGCATGCATACCAATGAGGAAAAATACCTGCCCTTACTAAGGGCGCGGTGCGCTATGTGGGATATGTAAAACTGAATACCATAGTATATAATTACCCTGCTGTATTTTCCCTATCAGACTTATATAATCCTGGCAAACAAATGTTTTCTAACTGTTGGTTATTTTGGTTGTCTGTAATTCACAACTAAGGTCCGTGCGTAGCTGGCGTGGTGGGGCTCAAGATGCCTCGCTATTGTCTGTTTGGTGATACGGTGAATACGGCATCTCGAATGGAATCAAACGGAGAAGGTATCTGGTGTACATCTTCTTATCAGGCTGCTTTGTTTACGCAGGGAAGGAATTTTGGACCATTAGAAATGTTACGCGTACGGGATACGTATGCAACTCGGAAAGAAGTCGCAGTCAGTTTTTTTTTGCATTGTAATTCCGTCGGACACACTACGAGCAATGTACATGTCACATCAAAATAATGAAATGTATTACGTAACTCTGGTGAAATTATCACATAAATAGGTGGTTAAATGGGCCACTTTTCCCGAGCCGCATATCACGTACCCCGTACGCGTACAATTTCTGACGGTCTAATTGTATTGTCTATATTATACAAGGGCGTTGCAAGACCAATTTGAAAGGGCTCATTTGACCGCCAGAAATTCGAAAAAAAAATAACTGAAAATAATTGGGGTGGGGGATGGGGGGTGGGGGGTGGAGAACGATGTTATCTGATAGGTAGGGACGTTGTTTATTGTAGACGGAAAGGGCATTACTTGACACTTGATGGCGCTATTCATGACGGCATATTTGCCAACAAGAAACGACATGTTCTCCGCCAAGCAAAGCTCGAGGTTGCTTGAAATTGAAACTTATTTATTTGGGGTTACATCAGGAGATCTTATAAATTACAAAAACAAATTACTGTATTTCTTTCAGCCATGAAGATACATGTCAGTTCCGACACCAAAGTCATACTGGATAGCTTTGGGTGCTTCAAACTTCAGTTGAGAGGAGCTGTGGAGATGAAGGTAAGATAAGGTGGTCCAACGAATATGGTTTTCCTGTCCGAAATTAAAGGAAATCCTGAATTTACTGGCAGTGTTTCCATTCGCTTAAAAAGTTCATATTATCACATAAATGAACATCGATGCCATACAAGGAGTTTATAAAATTGTTGCTGGACAATCTACACGTGATAATCATTTAGTTGTCACATAGGATTTGATGTTACAGCATTTATTTTTTTCATTTTCAGATGATTAGCGAACTTTATTATTTTTTAAATGCTTTTTCTTTAATGTCCGACAGGGTAAGGGAACTCAAACGACATTTTGGCTTTTGGAAAGCAACAACATTTTGACCAGAAGAGGAGAACTCGGCATCAGTCGACTTAAAAACACAGAAAACTGGTTAAATCGACCGCGTGTCGATAGTCAGCGACTACCTGAGGGAACACCTGACGGTGGGCCTATGTCGATTACCGAGAATTGAAAGTTGGTCAACTTCAACGGGCTGAACATGCGCTCTTTTGAGGCTGTATCTATTTGTGTGAATCAGGTTGACAAGAGAAGACATAGGCCAATTTTATCGAGCAGCTAAGCAAGGAAGATTTAAGGAGTCTTATATAGCGCACGTATCTACCGACAATTAGGTACTCAAGGCGCTGGTAATTATGTAAATTTTTAAAGACAGGTAAATGAAGTTTATGAGAACTGTGAGGCCCATTATGTAGCACCTTTAATAAAGTGTATACAAGGTGCTGCGGCGCATATTGCAGCCACTGCCAGAAACACCGGGGCAAACCCCTTCTCTTAGCAATAGGTGTTGCTGGGTTCGTTAACGTGCATTACACAACACACGGGACCTACGGCTTTACGTCCCATCCAAAGGACGAAGCAATAATGGTACAGTGCCTTGCTCAAGAGCACAAGCACCATGTTCCCCGTCAGGATTCGAACCCATGTACCCCAGCAAACAAGTCGAACACGTAACTATTGGACCACAGCACCCCAAAGCTAAATCTTCACCAATCAAAATGCCAAGAGTTGCAGTTGCTGATGACTATAGTTTTAAACTGATTTCCGCTTGGTACAGTAGTTTATTCTGGTCCAGACGCAAAAAGAACATATTTTTGAAAGCATGCACTGTAGGCTATTTGACACATTTTGTACATGGTCATATACATGTACATTGTCTTCTCAGCGAGACACGAGCATTTCCAATGCATCATGCGCATGCCTCATGTGATATCTAATGTATTAACTTATCTGTTGAATTAATGGAATTAGGCGTGCCTGTTGTTATATATTAGTGGTCAACTTGAAAATTCGCACTTACAGGCAAACACTTTAAAGTACCCAACCCACGTGCATTGTTCAGCAAAGCACCGTATGGCAAATTAGCATATTCATTAGCGTCACTCGGCGTGTTTTGGCGTGGGTCTCGGTATCCACCAATTGAAGCAGGCAAAAAGGGTGATATTTATCAATTAATAACTCGTGAAGGAGGTTTTCTCCAGATTTTTACTTCATACAATAATGGATAGGAACCTTATTACATTCGGTCGATATTTATATATAGAATGATTGCACAATATAATTATATAATACAAAATATAGTTATAGTATTTTCATGTTTTATTTACATTGGGTTTCTTTCAGCTGGTTTACACAAATAATGAAAACATTACATATTAATTAAGTATAAATATATTTTGTACAGAATTGATGGTAAGTATAATAGGAGGAGGAGGCCTCACGCGTTCTCATAATTAAAAGAGAACACGTAGCCTAGCAACGTTGTAAGTAGATAGAGTAAGTGTTTAAACCGTTAATTTTGGATACATTCAATTTGAGGGTTTAACCTTTATGCTCATCACTTTCTTACTTCTTTGAGCTACTTTACACGGATCCACCATGATAAAATTGCACTACCCGAAAAGTACGTTTATAGTAAATGATAATAGTCGAATTGTATATTTTTTTTGGGTAATTTCCCATCCTTTGTGCAAAATTCGTAATCCTTGTCCTCAGAAAAGGTTGATTTTTGTTTTGAAAACGAACAATTATGAAAATATATGAAAATATAGGTAGGGCATATATTATTTTATGAATACAATGTATATGGAAATAAAATATAATTTATATAGTTTATATAGGACAAAGTACATGTGATGTGATATGTCAATATACAAGTGCAAGGGTAAAAAGATTGAAAGCAAATGCCCCATTTGTGGATGAAAACACCAGGCCTGTGAAAATGTATATTAATACACATATATTTACAATAATCCGATATAATATTTCAATGATATTTTTATGATTAGGTGAACTCGATCTCGGTAACCGCATTCACACATTTGTCACTGTTGCCTAGCAACCAATAGGTGGTTTGGACGCCCTTTCCCTGAAAATGAAACCACAGAAGGTGAAACAAATTCAGAAATCAAGAATGCAAAAATATGAAGAAAAAACCCCAAAATTGTGAAAATGGTCAGCAAATACAAAAAAGAACAAATCCTTATACTTATTGGGTGCAATGCCAACAACTTAAATAAATAGAGATAATGGTGGAGAAAGAAATAGATAAAAGAAAAGATGGGGGTACATGCAAATGAAAACAACTGAATGTGTACTGTTATCCGAGGATAGAATTGCAGTCCCAACCAAAACAAAAAATGCGAAGTTATTAAAAGCTCGTAAAAAACTGCAAAAAGTTACAGTTCAAACTCGTAAACAGAAAACTAGAAACCTCCCATGTATTTTTACACGATAAAAGTGCACTCAGCTTTCAACAGGACGGTGATATCTTGTAATTGATGTGTTTTCTATGTGACATTAGACATGTTGGTTGAACTTTTTTCCCCGTAGTTCAGTTTTAAGTTTGAAATAAAGTAAAACATTAAAGGCTGTTTGGTTATTTGAATTAGCTTTGGGTACTGTCAGATCAGAACTTGACTGAACCCGATCTGTGCTTGAATTAAACTCACTCATACCTTTAGTTCTACTGCACCCCTGAGTTCAATGTTGAAGCCTTCAAAGTCCTCCAAAATGACCTTGGTGTCCGAACTGATGTGGATCTTTAGAGCTTGGTGGAGGCAGATAAAGACATGTATATAGAAAAATCAGTTATAAGCAGAACCACAAGTAGGGTCAAAGAAGCAGGAAACCTGAGTTGTTTCATCATTCACTATTATCTGTTTCGGCAATTAGGTGATATGAGTGTGCCTTTGATGATACAAGCATGGCATTTGGCACGAGTCAGAGTATGTGTTGAGAAGATATTTGGCTATTGGGCCATCCCAGATTTGTCCTTTGAAACAAATTTAGGTAGACTAACAAGCAATGGCAGTCATTTTGAAAATTTTGAAAATTGCTTGTTATTCTACCTATATTTTTTCAAAGGACAAATGTTTAATCGACATAATAGCCACATATCTTTCTCGTGACATGATCAGACTGTGTGCCGAATGCCATGTTTGGATCATCAAAAGCACAATTCCCTCCAATTATCCCCCATCTGTCTCACTATTATTTCTGAATTCGGAATAGGCCCTCACAGATCGATTGTACTGCAGCAATGCATCTCCATTGCTGTACGTGCACACAGGGATTCTCATAAGTAGACCTCTTTGAAGTTGAAAACAAATTTTCTTCTAAGGGAAAATTGTAGTTTTATCAAAATGCAACGACCTACACTCTATATAATTCTCCAGCTGTTTTTTTAAATCCATAAAAGCGGTAAACGGGAGGTCATTCATCAATCAGGACAAACTCTCTAAAGCGCCATCAACGACAGATTGCCGACAGGGCGAAGTCTGAAATCTAACTTACGAGTCGTCAAGGGGAACTACTTATGAAGTTCAAATTATGAAACTGGACCACTCTAGCGTGCAGTACGAAATGGCAGGTTAAACATGGCAACATATATATTAAAAAAAATACCTTCTCCGTTTGATTCCATTCGAGATGCCGTATTCACTGTGTCTCCGAAGAGGCAATAGCGAGGCATCTTGAGCCCCACCACGCCAGCTACGCACGGACCTGAAGTCACAATTAAAAAAGAATTCAAGTTTTGATATCTGCGGAACACATGCATTTTTCTGTAACCATTACTAAAATGTCCAAAGTGAACATTAACATCTTCCAACACAACATTAAATCTTACAAGTCCAAAGAAAAGAGGAAATTACCCCCCCCCCCCTAAAAAAAACCCACTCAAAACCCCCCGACACCTACTCTTGTTTAAGATGTCAAAAAGCTCTAACGCTTCAACTTTGAATAACGTCTATACATCACGGAAAAGGGCGCGGTTTAAAAAGTTCCTTGATGGACCATAACATTGTAATAGTTATATTAATCCCTATTAGGATTGTGGAAGTGCTTCAATGCGTCTAATGCAAATCATTATGTTTTTGACCCGTACAATCGCCAAATAAAATTCGGTATCAAGTAAAATGACTGACATGCCATAATAATGATTATTGGTTACATATACCTGTGTGTATTCCCACCCGCAGATGGAGTTTCTGGTCTCTCTTGTGTCGAATCCTGAAGGAGCCCACTGCTTTAAGCAAGGCCAGCGCCATGTTGCAAATCTCACGCGCATGCGCATTGCCGTTGCGGACTGGCACACCAGACACCACCATGTATGCGTCCCCAATAGTCTCAATCTGAACAGAAACGCAGACAAAATGTATTGAAATAAAGTCTTCCTATACGATATCCCAACAAGGAACAACCGGTTACAAGAGGCTGAAATTGAGCAGATCATCATTTGGTTTCAGAGGTTATAAGTTCAGCTTACCTTATACACATCAAAATGTTCAATGAGGCCATCAAAGCAGGTGTACAGATCGTTCAGTAACATGACCACCTGTGTCACAGAGATAAACACAAATCACTTTTGCTAATACCTATTTTAATACAATTCTTGAGGATACATTTTGTGAAGCTGTCAGTTGGCAAGATCAAATCATCAGTCAAAATGTGGGACGTTCGTGGGACGTTCCCTGCAGGTGAACTCGCTGAGCAATAGTATCTGCTTAGCAGCTAATTGAATGTTTTGCCTCTTGAACACATTGAGGCAAGCCGGTTCTAGATGGTCAAAATAACCTGGCCCTTTTATGGGTTTAGCCGGCTTGTAAAATTTCAAAACAAAATGTGGTGCGAGCGTGAGATATCTACAGAACGAATCAGGGATTAGTTTAAAACCACCTGCATGGGCGTGCTCTGTGCTGAGAGTTCAGTGAACCCTTTGATGTCACTGAAGAAGATGGTGACACTGTCGTAAGATTCGGGGTCGACGGCCTTGCCTTGCTTCAACTGATCTGCTACGACCCTGCAAAATGTTGAAAGACACATTACTTTAATAGCATTTCTCAAGTTCCCCGATTTTTAAGATCGATATCAAGCTTTTATAAGAGTATTCTTTTCTTCATATCCTTAGTTACTTCTCTACATGTGGCCTACTTGGCAATTTACAGGAAAGACGCAAATGTTGAAGACTTCCTTAAAACTGATGGCGCAAAGGACATGAAACAGGTTAAAGAAATGTGCTTTGCGACGGGACACTAGAGGGAGTGCGTATCTATATCTACATTATAGCATCTCCGTCTTTGCAGTGTAGCTTTAAAAGAGGAAGTTCCAGAAAAGAATCAAAGGTGATAACTTAGATGGGTCAAATATTATAGGGAGGTACAAAAAGAATTTTAAGTGGACACCACGAAATACAGTTCAACAACACAGGAATACAGCGGTTATGTTCTACGGAGAACAATGTCTATGCATATCTTTCACTGTGTATCTTTTAGGAAACTATTCAAGAGCTCCTTAGATATTTCTCACCTGGGTAAGAGCTCATAAAGCAGCGTCTCCGCTCGTTTCTTCTCCTCCAGGAAGGCTGCGGTTCTCTCCTCCACCAACTCCTCCAGATTGTTGGCGTACTGCTCCATCCGATTCAGCAGGTTGTCTAGGATACCCGTGCCTGTGTTCTTCTTTCTATTCCGAGGAATCATCAGCATTTTAGATCATTAATAATCAGAGGTTGATTTGAAAGAGCCGCTTCCAACAAAAAAATTGCTAAGCCACAAACAACTTTGCTTAGCAAAAGCAGGGTACCAACCAAAAATGTCACGCTGTGTATATTGATTTTACCTGGTACTCAGCTGAATTTTGCTTAACATATCAACTTGCTAGCGATAATTCCTGCTTAGCACCAACATGATACTGGGCCCTGGTGAATGATATCATCTAGGATTGCGTTCACTTTGTGCTTAGCCACTGAAGATATACTCACCTGTTGATTTTGACGATGGCTGCGTTCAGTGAGTTGATATTAGGTCTGTCTTTAGGGTCTTCCGCCCAACACGCTTTGATCAACTCGGAAATATTGGAGTCGACGTTCTCACCGGCAACCTGTGGTCTGAATGGTTGACTCAGGCTGCCGGAAGGAGGACACTTGATTTTGTCAACAATCTCTAAAAAATGGGAAACAAAATCAATATTTTGACAACCATCGTTAAAAAATAGTGAAGAAGGTATATAAAGGGAACATTTTGCTACGGATGTTTAGGGAGTGGCAAGTCGATAGCTCGTGGTCTGAGGCATCCAATAAAAGTTGTGAGGGTATAGTTCTGCAAGCTGTAGGTTCGAGTCCAACCTGTGGCGTTACGATGTGTGTGTCCTTTGGCAAGACACTTTACTTCTCCCCGCTCAGGACTTGATGGGTTTCTGGGAGGGCAGATATATGGTTATTGTGGTTGATTTTGGCTGGTGTGCACCGACAATGGCAGCATCCAACTGGAATACTTCCCAGGGAGCTGAGACGGTCTTTGGTGCGTTCTGTTAGCCCAGTGAGCAAGGGTAATAATGATGTAGCGCCTTGAGCACCAATTCTGATGGATATTTGCGTTGCACAAATTCGCATTGTCAGTGGCGCACCCAATTTTTTTTTCGAAAAATGTTGCCCGAATTGTTGGCCGCAGAAAAAAGTTGGAGTTTTTTTTTTCGGGTGACGCTACTTACACCCCTAATATACTACTCGAAAATAGGCCACATACAGATCACCAATGTAAAATCGTGGGACTAAACAAAAAAAATTACCAAAAAATAAAATTAAAAAAATGACAACCTCTGGGGGCTCAAGCCCACGAGCCCCCCCCCCCGGGTGCGCCACTGCGCATTGTTGATTCTTAGCAGCAATTGATTGCTAATAAACTTCAACTAGTCGTTGGCTACAGCTTACAAATTCGATATTTTACCACTAAGTCCCATGTTCTTCGACTCGGCCTCATACGGTCCCTGCCTGGTTGCAACTTCTCCCATGAGCATCCCTACACTGTAAATGTCGCCCTCTTTGGTTGGGCCTCGCTTTGGATCGCGGAGTAGCTCTGGGGCAACATAAAGCGACCCTGAGAATAAAGGATGAAATTACTCCAATAATGAAGACAGGCAATAACGTACAAATTGAAAATCAACAACAATCTATATATCAAAAAGAAAGGAGATTGACAATGTGCTAAATCTTGGTTGATACAAAAGTAGGCCTCATCTTAATTTTTTTTTGTCTCTCCAGAAGTACACTTATATATTTATTTTCATTTTGTTTTAAAGAAAATCTCTTCTCAAAGCAAGTCCGTTTGGATTTTCACTTAGAGATAAACATAACAGAAAAAAATTATGAAAGTCAATTATTTATGAAAGAATCTAGAGTTTGCATTTTGATTTTAAATGAAGGACAATGCTTTGTGTTTCGAAGATGTGATGACTCACTCGTCAGGAGGGCGTGGTCACCGAGGGTCTGCGAAGCGCCCTCTCGGAGGGACGGCAAGCCAAAGTCGATAAGTTTGAGGACGAATCGACTATCCACGAGGCAGTTGGAGGAGTTGAGTCGGCCGTGGACTGACAGCTCACTGCGGTGTAGGTACTGCACTCCCTGCATTGATCAAACAGATTCCGTTATTGACCACTAAGGCTTAATTATTGATTAACGAAAAAAATGCGTTAACAGTTCACGTTGAAAAACTTCCACGGCTTAAAGTAAACTGCGTAAGACCCGCAAAATTTAATTCAATTCAATTCAACCAGAAAGGCACACTGACTTCTTGAATAACAGTATCCTGGGAAGTCAAATCATTTTACTGCATTTCAAAGGAATAAGAAAAGAGAAGATTTTTCTTCAAAAGGGATTGATTTTTCTCCAGGAATCTTTGCTTTCAAATGAATTTAAATTGAAGACCACAAATACCTTGATGACGTCACTGATAAGGGAGTACTTGAAGAGCCAGTCAAGTTTGATGGAATCGTTCTGAAGAATGTCCTGCAAATTCACAAGAATCAAATATTGAATTACTGCTTGTGGTGGGCAGATGACATTGTTATATCAACTATTCCAAATTTGTGGAATCCTCCAAATTTTGATTGTCACAGAGTTAAAAGCAGGAAAATGGACAGAATAACGACAGAGCGGATCTATAGAAGCCTCAACGTCTGGCTTCTTCATTCAACTCGTCCATGTTTATAAGTCACAGACCTTTACTGATCTTCATTTTATACGTCATGAGTATTTCATTATAAAGCTACCGATACGATTTACGCCGACCATGAAATCAATGAAAATTGGGTTCGACTCGGTTATTTATATGAAACTGTTTTTTTTTTCAAAGAAAAAGTTTAAAAAAAAATGTTTACTTGCGCAACACACAAACCACAAATGGGGGAAGAACATTTCAACTATATTTCAGTTTTAGCAAATTTAACGGTAAACATTGCCTGGCGTGAGATAGACGGCCATGTGTCAAATTCAGTTCACCAATACAAATACATGTAATTCAATATGAAAAGACTCCAAAATCCTCGTATGTTGTCTACTCCCCACCTCCAAACCAATAGGACAGGCCTACCCCCCCCCCACCTTCGTTACGGCACTGTCTTACTTGTTATGTGAGGTCTCGAAAAAGAAAACGTACCATCAGACTTCCTTTGGGGCAATACTCGTTGACGATGGCCACGTTAGGAACGTCGACGCACAATCCGATAAATCTTGCCAAGTTGGGATGCTCCAAATCCCGCATCTGTGGACAGAAATTTCCTTGAGAATAATTATGAGCTATTCGTTTCAAAGAGTGTTCATTCAAAATTCACAGAGAAATGTGTCCGAAGTCCGTATAAATTATATCCTTTTCAACAGCGAAAGTTAAAGATGATCACCCCGTGCGTCCTCTTACGTTTTTCAGCTCAATGAGAATCTTCCTATTCATCTTCACTTCATCTTGGGAGATTCTCTTAACAGCAACAGTTCGACCCTGTTGAAAAATACAAGGGAAAACAAAATACTTAGTTAATTAAGACGAGTATTATCTACTGCCAGCTAAGGGGCCTATAATATAGTTAACACCCCCCTCCCCAGGATGTAACTCTATGAAATATCCTCTGTGTGAGTTAATTTTTCGCTGGCATCTTTTTTTTTTCAAAACCAAATAAAGGAGACCGATTCTGTCAGGAAATCTTGCTTATTTCAGCGAACTTTAATTATGTCTTATAATATAACAGAGAGTTTCCTTGGGTGATTTTGCAGAAAACATGGTAACCTTGTTGGATGTCTACAAAGTCTCATGGGCCATTACTCAAACATCGGCCCCGTCTCCTGCTATTGCTTCAGGCTCCAGTTCAGGGCCTTGACTTTGGAGACTACGGCTCATTTAGTGACCAATTTCCGCCAAGGGAAAAGATATAAAGCCGAAACTCGAACGAAATCGAGGTTTGAGAAATTGCCTGCATCCGTTTGTTTGTTTTAGGTTACTCCTCCAACTCTCACCTGGTAAAATGCTGTCTGGGTAAAAACCTGTTTTCCTTCTTCCGTTTTTAAAGAAACACTCCCCTACGAGAAAAAAAAGAATGAAACAGTTTGTTTTAACAACTGATAAAAATTGAAAGTATTTGTGACAAACGAACGGCTGACAGCCAGGGAGACATCTTCCAGGGAGGGGAAATTGACATTGAGAATTGAATGAACTGTGTTTAATGTGCAGCAGAATTCCCCTCAGGATCACAGCTGCGCGGCTTATTGAAGCCCATAACAAGATTAACTTCTTCTCAGAACGATTCAAGGTTTCAAAATGAAAGCATTGCCGTTCTGTGAATGTTTTTGTCGGTACCTGCTTCACCTTACACAATGATATTCTCGGCATTGGCCTACAAAATTCAGGTAGTCATAACAAGGAGTATTAAATTAGGCATTTCGGAATTCAATTGTGAATGTTTTTTATGGCTTGGCAACCTTTATGGTTTTGTTCATTCGACAATCAGGTAACCTCAACAAACACAGATAAGATTCACGGTCATATACTTCATAATGAAAGTAACCGATCTTGTAGTGTCTGTGGCTGGGGAACTTACAAGAGAAAACGAAGAGGTTCTGCATCCACGGGCGTGGTCACTTTGCATC
The DNA here is from genome assembly GCA_029964075.1 of Patiria pectinifera. Lineage (NCBI taxonomy): Eukaryota > Metazoa > Echinodermata > Asteroidea > Valvatida > Asterinidae > Patiria > Patiria pectinifera. The sequence continues at coordinate 19,720,974 of CM057143.1, read as the reverse complement.
TGTAGCTCCTCCCACTTTATTTGCCACGCCCTGCTTTGGATATCGGCATCTCTTTTTAACTTCCTGAATAGAGTTAAAGGAAAATATAAGCTCTAATAGTTCATGTAAAGATTCTTCAATCGGACACATTTTTTTTTCGCTTTATTTTTTATTTTACAACAGAAATGAGAACTGTTGTGTACTATGAAATGTTGTTGTGGGGGTTTCAATTATTCAACTGATTGATCTCCAGATATTTTTGAAAAAAATGAACAAAAATATTGCCATACAATATTGCCGTGAATTATCAAACGGTCATTCGGAAACGTTAGGGACCATTAGAATAATGATGCGCTTACCGGATACGTGCGGCTCCACGAATGTTGCCTATTAAATCAAGATCTCGTTTGAAGCGAATGCCCGTTTGCTACATCGATTATAATTCGATCGGGTTGTCTCCAGACGTGTTCTTTTCATGTCCGCTTCAGCTGAGCCCAAGGCAACAAATGTGGGGACTGCTTTATCAGTTCAAAATTATGGTGTTTGTATTTGCAAGCAGCACGTGCAGGCAAGCAGGGGCATGGGAATATAATTATCATTAAATCATTATAGTCTTTCAAAATCACGTCTTTTCACGAATACCGAGTTCGAAATGTGTTATTATTCTCTGGCTCAACGCACATTCCGGAAATTGATTTTCTGCAAAGCCCGAATGGTCGAGTGGCTTAAATAAATTAGATTTGTTATTTTTTTTCCGAGGTAGGAGTTATTAAAATTCTGCTTGGCGAAATACGATAACAAGTGTGATTCAGCTACCGTAACGACAACTGTCGTACGGTCACTTTCAATCGTCTGATTTATTTTCCAGAGTGAAAATTGGAAGTGTTTTTAAGAAAAGATAAAGAATTAAAAGAAACTGACTGGCCAGCATTTCAGATTTCTAAATTGACCAGTTTTAAAATGGAGTTCCCAAAAATTTATTAAAAGCAATCTTTGGCAAAGTGCAGTAACTTACTCTTTTTGTTCATTAATCAGTTACGCCACACGATACGGCACTTCGTGGTGCCACCGACGATTTCGTTACCACGGGAAAAAAATCCATTTAAAAAACTTTTCTGCATCACAGCACCACCTGTTTCAGGCCTATAGACGTTGTTTATTTGATCAAAAATCAATGCAATTACGAAGCTTCCTTCGGTACGTGGTGGTGCCATTTTCCTCCGGGAATGCCAAATTGCTCTCGCGCACGGTGCATTTTTGTCATCATCGGGTTCTTAAATGTGATGCCTCCGTGTAAGTGGAAGCATTGCCCATTATAAATTATGGGCTGCATCTATGTATATCGCGACGGAGTAGATTGGTGAGTACTCGTAGTAGGAGAAAGGACGGCCCGGGTAAGTGTCAAACGGTTCCCTCGCCGACAAAAAAACGACTGGCAATGAATTCAAGAGGACCGCTCACCTGTAAACTGCAAGGATGACGGCACTCCCGCCCAGGAGAGAACAACACGATACGATAATGGTAATCGTCAAGACAGAGTCTGTTGGGAAAAGTGTAAAATTTGACTGAAAAAGAGACATGGACTGCTGGAGTGGAATTTGACTAAACTGCTTCTGACTATAGCGTCCCATTACAACGGCGTACATCGGGAGGGGGGGGGGCGGAGGGGGCGGAGGGGGCGGAGGATACATTCTCACATTTGACCAGGGAGTAGGAAAAATTTGGCATCCCCATTTTAGTTTTTTTTCTAAAAAAAGTGAATGAAGAGCGCCGATACGATTCTTCTTTTTAAATTAGACTGCAAGACGCTGGGTATTGACGCAAAGCCCTTCATGTGCTTACAAGTTTCTGTCATAATGAACCGCGCCAAAATGATGCGCATCCCCACCCCCACCCCTTTCAAATTCCAAACACCTGGACAGTTTGGGATTTTTTTTTTTATCTTACCTTGTATCCGACAGGCAGGATTTTCGTTATCAAAGCCACAGAACGGAGTGTCAGGCGGGGGGTCGGTAGCCCCTCCTGGCCAGGCGATATCACCCACAAACTCCAACTCACCCGTCGCACCGTAAAAATTAGCCACAACCTGAACAGTTAATAGGCAAATGGAAATAAACGAACAAGACACCAGCAGTGGGGGAAACATCAATACAACTTAAATGTTGTCAAGAAATGGCACGAATGTTCTTGATTACCCAACGACTTGAATATGTACAAACCTGTCACAAATTCTGGAATTTTTTTGTGTGAGACAAACTTTTTATTTATGTACTAGGTTAATATTAGAGATGTGCATTCGAAATGTCAATAATATTATTCAGAATATTATTTTGCACGTTATTTGAATAATACTCGGCATATTAAACATTTCGTTTTATGCTTGGAATGTTTTGGGAATGAAAACATCCTGCCAGAATTTCAAAGAATACTTTCGTCAGTATTTTACGCCTGCTTACAACTTCAGTCAATTCCATGGTGATACACACAGTTCGCCATACGTTTTTGTTTGTAATTTTGAATGATTTTCCGAGGTATTTTCCAATAATTATTACACTCCACTTATAATTTATACGCTGCCATACGGACGTCGCTGATTAACTTCATTCATTGTTGATCAGTCAAATGCGATTGGGTATTATTGTGTGGAGGCTAAAGCTGAAAAGAACGTCAATAAAAAGACGCCTGACAAAATCAGTTTGAAATTTGTTACATTAATTAACATGCTATTCAGCATACGGTGTAAATTTTCCTTAGACTATGGAACGTGGATCGGATGACCGTTAACCATTTCTGTTAACACACAGAATGTAACTGAAATACAGTTTAGACGAACCATGGATGTTTTGAAATCACATCACTGAACGAACTGCATACGGATTTTGGTAGAATAATAAAACATTATGATAATATAATTGGCCATTTAAAAAAATCAAATCAGGCTAAGAAAGAGTTATAGCTTTATGGGGAAAAACACTAAATTTGTAGTGCGTACATTTGTTCAGTTTTTATTCATCATACAGGAGAAGAAGTTTTGAAATCCCAAGGCTTTAGGAGATTTCGTAATCCGTCTCTTATTCTCAAGCAACATTCTAAAGCATCCAATCTATATAATGTATTGCATATTAAATTAATCGAGCAATCTAGCTACTTCAGCAATTACAGATTTACATTCAGTGACGTCTGTAATCAACTGCCGGTATGCATGTTATGAGGTAACTCTATTTACATCGGTTTGAATCTTTGTACGCATAAAAAAAGCAAAATTACTGAATTCAACGGAGGACGAATCCGATTAATTTAATTTCATACAAAGCAAAATCGCCAAGGGTATTCGCTCGCGCTTAAACGTCTGTCTGGCAACTGGAAAAGGGGAAGGAAAGAGTAAAAATAACCTTAATCCATTCGGCCGTATCGGAACGTATGTAATATTTATTGAGCAAATAGGGGACGAATAACCCATCGCATCTCGCCAACATGAATTCTTGTTACTCTTTTTCGTTGAACAGACGCATTAACTGATAAAAAAAAATCAAAGGTAACTAAAACCTGTCTGAGACAGAATCCAGCTCGGGCTTTGTGTTTAATTTTCATACATACCTAAGACAGTTTACCCATTCCTATTGGTCGAGCGCCCGCCACGTGGGTGGTTTTAAACGGTTTATAAAACACCAACTGGTTTTAAATACTTTATTCCTGAACCACTGCGCTCTGCGCAAAATCGGGCAGTACGCATTGCGCGCGCGCCAATCTCCATATGGGATATTTTTTTTAGCACTATACGTGCGCGAGGCTCAATACCTTAGACATGGCAAGAGGGCCAGGGGTGTGCTCGGTGGGCGTTTTCACAAAACATGAGGTAATTTTTTTGAACAACATCGTCGGAAAATTGTGAATTCTTGACTTGTTTTGATTTTTTTGACCGGAAGGTATTTATGAGTGGGGATAAATATGTGCTTGGCCGGTATTAAACAAGTATGTTATCAACCAGCTAGGGGCCTGGACGTGAACGCTGATAATAACCCTCGCCTTTGGGCTCAGGCCGCCAGCATTTTGTTTATGTTGGGTCTTGATATTTTAGCTGATTTCCTTTGCACATTGAGACATTCTTACGTACTATTTTACAGAATTATTCCTCGTGTATAATGGTCATTGAATTATTATTAATAACAGTAATATTAAAAACCTTCGCTTGATTGCACTACTTATGTATATCTACTAAGCACGGATGTGTTATTAAGGATACCAAAATTATATTTCATTGCATGTTTGAGAATGGAGAAAACGGAATCTGATCTCGGTCACAAGACAGTAAACATCGGCTCATTGGGTGCGATAAGTTGCCAATTATTCTTGACGATAATATCTCCGCTGCCGCTTACCGTCGATTCTCCGTTCACCGTCATGTCCCATAGAGAGTAGTCGGCGTCGCGATCACCGTTCTCATTGACCGTGACCAGGCCAGAGATACCTGGTCAAAAAAAAAATTGAATTGATACTGTCAACTTGATTATTACTCTTGCTTTCTCTGGTTTTCTGATGTGTAGCACGCCGAAAAAACCCAAATGTTTGGAACTTTTTAATAGCTTAGGTAAAATAGCAGATTTTGATAACTTTTGCATTTGGAACTAGAAAGCACTCAGAGAGCGCAAAGATCCACAAAGGCTAAACAACTCCCCGCCATATTGTCAGTACACCCAAAAGAAATACTCGCATGAATGATAAAGAATCTTTAAAAAAAATCATGGATCCAGACCCAGATCCGGAGCACTTCCAAAATGTAATCGATTTGTACTTGTACCAAGGACCACTCCTAAAAGCTTTTTTCATTTAAATTCCGCCATAACATTTTGATATATCTTGTTAACAGACAAACCAACCAACCGACCAACTAACAACTAAACAAATCCGATGAAAACATAACCTCGTTGGCAGAGGTAATTATTGGAACGTAACGCCGTTTTCCCTACGGTATTAATGTATATCCATCGAAGTTCGTGCGAGGTGCATATTATATATTTCTATAAAACAAAACAGAGTAGGCATTCTAGAAATGCTTTGTCGGCTAAAAAAAATACAGATTTCGTCCATAAGTCTTCAGCAGGCAGAAATCCATTAACAAGGAATTTTCAGCAAAGCACGGATTGACCGACTTTAAACTTGCTCTTCCCATGCCATTTTTCAGATTCACTGCCAGCTATAGATTTGTTTTTTAAATTGACTTTTCCCTATAAGTTATCCACTTTTGAATGAAACATTGAACGAAAAAAAATATGCCCACGTTCAGTTATAGAATAATTACTCTACAAATCGCGCATTACTCGCACCACGACAATAATTCAGTTCTCGAAGGGTTTCTGCGCAGTAGCAAATCAAAATAACAACCTTGCATCAGAGAGCTGCAGACGCCCAGAAAAAAAATGACAGAACAGGCATTATTCTTTGTAAAACTACCACATAAGTTGAAAACTCGTCAAAACAAATGCTCCCGAGCACGGAAAGTGCATTTTTAAAGAAAGTTCGAGTGCAAGAGCAATGGTGAATAGTAAAATGAAACAACTTTATTGATGCATTGAAATCTTAAATCACAAATGAAGTTAATTATTTAAATAACCTTTTTGCTATCTTTCAATACTTAGGACCACGGATACGGTAGCAACCTATTTCAGCACCGTCAGCGCAGCGCAGGGTATCGTTTTCAGTGGTGTAATGGGCTTTGCTGATTGGCCCTCGACGTTTACTTCCCAGCAATACCAGCGGGCCAAATACAATGATAATATACTGTTTCAATTACTACAGAAATGAATTTATTTTCTCTACCCGTGTCTGACAGTGAGCTGTCCTCGTTCAATTTAGTTTCCTCCCCTTACCCTGGAATGTCCTGTTCCACATTTTCCTGGTGAGCGTGTAGCCGTCGGACAAGTTGCCACTCTCGCCCAATGTCTCGTTGACGGCGAGAGAAAACAAGATGATGACGTCATGGAAGGCACTTGTAAAGAAGTTGTACTATATGAAAAAAAAAGGACACGACGTAAGATTTATACTATCGATGTATAATTACAGTGTCGATTGGCGCATTTCATTAATTTTCCAAAAAGAAGTGCTTAAATTGGTAACTGCGCGCATTCATGTCGAGGCGTTAAAAGCTCATTAAGGCGCTGGAAATGTGTTTTCTAAAGAGCATTGTAGTGAAACTCATAGCTGTATACACCTGCTTGCCAAGTGGCAACGCACTATTCAGAATGGCTCTTCCTTTCCGGTTTTACTCATATAGCTAAGTGTTTTAAGTGGTAATTGAATTCGATGCACCTGGGACACAGGTGTAAGATTCAGCCTGAGAGGTTTCGACGTCTTTGAGCTCACGATGAAGTCTCCAGAAAAAAGTCATACTGTAACGGCAGCTGGAGATGTCCATTCAACCCAAGGTCTATAACTATCCATGTACTTAAATTGACAGTCAAAATGGGATTGTTCTTACACTTGTCTGTTATTTCTTGTTACAACCTCATGACAGCCTTAAGAAACTGCTTGTTTGCTCAATCTGTCGACAAAAATTGTTTTCTCGATTTTAACTTTTCAACAATGGAAAATTGTTTGGCAAGGAAAACAATATTGCTTTGAAAAACAATCATGTAGCCGCATGTCTTTACATGCCGTCTATATTTGTATCGGCACGATAAGAAATGTCGGTATTTGAAAGCTTATACTTGAAATTCATTGAAAAAAAATCATCTGATGAAACCGCTCATCTGCTCAAACCAATTCTCTACTTGGTAGGCAAATTCTCGTTGCTGAAGCTTCGACTCAGTTTGTTTTCATCGGGCAAATAAACAAATAAAACAAATTTGGTACATGATTGCTGTTTCACAATATGCATCTAGGGCCTAATTCGTGCCTGTTATGCGTTTCTATCAAATTGTTTGAAAAGTAAATGTACAGAGTGAGTAAAAACAACCCGAAACCCAAATGTCGGGACTATTTTTTAGTGAAGTTCTGCATGTAGCACTTTCAAAATCTAGGATATGAAAGCCCAATTCACAAGCATTCTGTTAGAACAAGAATCATTCAAATCATTGAATGTACTTATCAAGTTACGGAATTTTAAACACAAACACAGTTTTGAAGCTCTGTCTACGGATCACAAAAAAAGGAAAGTGTTCTTTCAGCAAAACGAAAACTATTCACACAAGGATGCTGTTCTCTACAAGCTTAGGCTTACTCCGAAAGCCCTATACTTGTATTTTTGTTTTTACTTATACAATTTACTGTCCCTTTATCTGTTTCTTTTGGTAGACCTACGCGAAATTTGGTGCACTACACGAATACAATTACTTACTTAGCGCAGTCTACAAAATATATGACGGTCATCTTTCTACCTGAAGTAACTGTCATCGTAGATGAAGATCACAAGTTTCCTGAGCTCTCTCGGCAAATTTGATCACTTGATAATTCTAGCAATTTCAACTGTCAATTTCTTATAAGTACTGAATGTCAATATCCACTTGCTTTGAAGGTTAGCGCAGGGTAGCTTCGGTCCAATGTCAAACTTGTGTCAGTTATTACAATCCTTTGCCGAGTGCAGCTTTTCCCGAGAATATCCAAAATTATAAAAACGAAACTCAATTTGTGCTCTCCAGAAATGCGTCCATTTCGTGGACTGCAAAGCTCGGTCAAACGTGAGCACAGCTCACACTTTAAGAATTCTACATGTATTCGTCCAGTGGGGTCATTGTAAATGAGGAACAAAAATGGTTTCAGCGTTATCGAGGGAAAAACGCATAACAAATGTAATTTACAAAAACAGTGACCCATTTAGCAATTTCATAAGACCTTTTTTTTGCGAAAATAGAAGCGCTGGATGAATTTAAACATAGAAACGTAATTAAACAGACTGTAAATTAATATTGGCCTATGTAATTAGTTGGGAACTCTAATTTTGACAGTATTGCAGCATATAATTTCATTTTTCTGATGAAGACCTTGACCTGGTATGGTTTCATTTCTTCACAGAGAGAAAGGTCTTACATATATTCGCCTTCAATATTCCGCTCGAAGTCACTACTATTTATGAAAACAAATAGTTGCTGCGTGCTTGCAGCAAGGCCAGGGCGGGAGGAATTATTGAGATTGCAAGGTTTCCATTTACTTTGTAATCTGGAAGAGTGGACGAGATAACCTCAAGTGGAAACGGACCTTATCAATCGAACATCCCATATCAAAGTAAGGAAAGAGTGCCATACGTGGACACCACGTACCACTCTGTGCACAAATCCGATCATACTTGTCTGAAAAACTCCAAGTGTTTTCTCAGTAAATGCTTCAATATTTTCCCTGGTAAATTTGACTTTTTAGGACATGTTATCGCTTCATGATGGCTGTAATGTCGCTGCAGGAAAAGTAGTGATGTCTAAGTATGGAATTCTTCCCAAAGGAATCCGATGGGGGAAAAAACAATTTTGACTTGCAAGTTGCATCCAGGAGCTAGATTGTGTGAATTTTTTTTTCTACAGTCAGGCATGTCGTTGCAAGGTTGGATACACATCACCTACGCCCACACGTTTGTTTATGGTGTAAATCGAGGATTTTCTATTGTTCCTCTTCCCTTTTCCTTTTTGTTTCTGTTTTTTTTTTGCAACAGCTCTCGTTGGTTTTGTACACGTTTTCTAACCGAGGAGTCCTCGATTGGGTTCCTGCCCTCGATTCATCGATGATGTTGCACGTGTGTGTCCTCGATTTACACCATAAACAAACGCTTCGATTGAGATGTTTTTCACCGCAACTTTGAAATCTGAACTAGACATCACCGGATATTGTGAAAATATAATTGTGTTTAACAGGTCCCTTCTGCACGAAAGTTAATACCAAAACTAAGTCCCAAAACTAATGAACCATCAAAACAATAAATCAATGCCAAATACAAGACCTAGTACTTTTAAACAAGGGGTGACACAAGGAACAGCAGCAACTAAATGAACAAGAAACAGATACATTTTCAGATTCTAGTAGTAAAGATCTACCAAGCTCATTGTAAAAAGTTAAGGGAAAACATCTGTGGCTTAATTTTAAAGATTTATCATTATGTTACTGTTTACTGTCTAAAATAAAGCTCAATTTTTGCGTTAATTATTAGCTTGTTTTTCGAAAAGTGATCAAATTCCTGCTTACGTCATCTCCTGGCGGACTTGTCCAGTTAAAATCGCGCTTACGACGCAGCTCCAAGTCAGCCTGAAAATCTCTAAACTCGTCGCTTGTTGGTTCGAATAAACGAAACGTCATCAGAGCCTCGAACGCCTTCTTAGCTTCGGTGTCAAATTCGTCTCCCTGAAAACAAGTTTTGAAAAAGACTCTCAATTTACTGATGAATTATAAAGAGAACTATGAAATGATTATACAGTGTGTCCCCCAAAAAGGCATGCCACAGACAAAGGGATAACTTGACCAAGCTCTGACCTTAATGACAATTTCTATGGTTTGATCATAAACTTGGGGCAATAGGTAACCTTTCCATTGATATCGTGGATGCATTCCTCTGGTCATGCATCACTTAGCTAGATTGTCTCGAAAATGGTATGTGAAAACTTTCTTGGACACACCCATGTGTGTTTTACTATACTCATGAGGACCTCATCTCTTTTGTTCCCTTTTGTTTGTACTTCAACTTTTTCTCTACAGCTCCCATAAGGTTTGTATACGAAATTCTCCCGGGGACCTGGCCAAGGTCCTCGGGCCCGTAGAAATCGCACACGCCCCACTGTCCCAGGTCCTCAGTCTGAATGGATTACCAACCCAGCCAGACGCAAGACAGGTAGGTTCAAGGGGCAAAACCTAGGAAAGCTTTCTGCCCCTATATTTTATGATAAAACCATACTATGGTTAATAAGTTCACGGCTTATTCATACTATCCCTATGTTTGTGGGTTACCGGAGGGGGGGGGAACCCTTGTATAGAGCTATCAGGTAAAATTAAGAAGTTTTCATATACATTCTTCCAGGTCAGTGTCCTATATTTCCTGAAGCCGACAAAGATGAAGACCATCGAAACGCTCATTATAACCACCCTACGATGGAAAACTTTGGCCCAATTTTATGTGGGCCTAACGCTTAACAGAAAATATTGCTAAATGTAAGTTTAAACCACCTGAGTACCAGCCAAGCAGTAACAGGCCTAGATTAAATAGCAATTTGGCTGGTGACCTGTTTTGTTAAGCAACACATGCTTAGCTGAAATCTGTGCTTAGAGAAGGCCCATAAAACAGGCCCCTGTTTAGCATACCCTCTTCCAGGAGGAGTCCCCGAAGCGCCACATGTTGTTCAACAAGTGCACAGAGAAGAAGACAAACTCTCCGTTGATGTATCCTGCCTTGTACGCCTTGATCATGATATCCCGGACCACGCCCACCGGAGCAATCACGAATATAACTGGAGTCAAGTAAGTTAAAACATGGATACATTTAAAGATGCGATCTTAAACTTGAAATAATTTTAAGCACAATTTTAAGGCATATTTGATAATTTGTGTTCATGCAGTTTTGTTCGTTTCCAATAATATCACCATGTACTCAAAATCCAAGAACAATGTTCAAAACCCAACCTGTTGAAGTTTCAACTGTAGGTGGACAATACATTTTTCGAGAAGACACTGAAAAACCTTTTTATCACGAAACGCGATTCGTTTAGGGAACTCTATATTTCAAATAATCAGTCAAGCCAGACGGAAACATTTCACAGGGTGTTTAGTACCAGTATATGATCTTCAATCCAAATAAGATTTTTGATGATAATTCGGTGGGTTACTTTTGGCAAATATGCAAATGCTCCTATATGCTTTGAATAGACAAGTGACGGCAACTTTACGAACAGCTAATGTGAACATCTCGAGTCGAAGGCGACTCGACCTAATTAAGCCATTCATTTTAAAGTCGTTCAAATTGGATGGCTCTAAATGGGCTGCAACAACCTGTAGACATAACATGGCACCCATGTATACTTCTGTGATGCCTCTAAACGTCAAAGAGATGTCCCCGCATTGGACCCCAATTTCAATCGTTAATGATGATAATTAATAAAGCAGCATGTCCGATTGGGGAAAGATGCAGACGAACTGTCTATACATGCAAACTAAGAATATGTTATTTGACGGTCGTGACTGTGGATGATTACGGTGGGGGGGCGCCTAGAATGCATTCCCGGCTGGGAGGTGAAACGCGTGTTTTTAAGAGTTTAGGCCTACACCTATTTGGTTCGAAAATTATAAAATGAACTGCATTCAGCTATGACACTTAACGTTTTCAGCTATTGAGAATAATGAATAAATGCACCAACTACTATGCATTGAGACTTACTCCTTCCTCTCCGTGTTGCAGCATCTAAGGCATGCTGCGTGGATTCATGCAACCCAAGCACGACAGGGTTCACGTAGATATCTGCCTGCTCAAGTCTGCTCCTGATGCTGCCCGTGATGATCCTCCACACGCTCACATCATCCCATATGATAGAGCATCGGGTCCAAGACCACTTCCGGAACAGAGCCACCGAAAAGTGCCCCATGACTCCCATCAGGAAAGCAGTTCGCGTCAGGGTCTTGTACTGCGCCTTGTTGTCCAGATCGCCCGAGGTTGAGGCGCCAGAGAGGACGGGGACGTTCCAGTAAGCTGCCAGGTCAGCCACCGCCTTGCACTGGAAGCTACAGCCCGGACCCAGGAACACTCCCACCCCTCGCTGGTGGAACATATTGGAGGCCACTCCGGGAGCGATCATGGAGGACGGTGTGCATCTGGCGCCCGTGGACTGGAACTCGTAGGTGAGGGTAAAGTTCAGGTAGGCACCGGTGTCCACCCGACGTCTGACCGTCTCCAGGGCGATATCTACGGCGGGCTGGACGCGGAATCGATCGAAGATCTCTCTCCCGCCGGTCTCCAGCATGAGGCCGAGATGCATGGCAGGGGGATCGGGTTGTGCATTCGTTTGGGAAATTAACAAATACGGCAATATGCCGATAATCAAAACGAACCAACATCTCCAAGTTTGCATCGTGGTAAAAGGAAATTTTTACTTTTTTCAAAAATATTTTTTGGGAAAAAAAGTGTTTTTTACATTAAAGACAAAATCTTATTGGGATAAGCGCTCGCGAAATGGAACCTGTCGTGTTAATATGTTGCGATTTGGTCTATCCACACGACCAGGTGTATCAATGACGGTAGTGTACGGAGATGCCAGGTAAAATCTGTTTTATGCGATACCTGGTTATTAGATCTGGAACTCAGTGCGCGCGCAACTCCCACTCGCACGAACGCGGCTTTGAGCTACACGATTCATACGTACGGTCTGCAAATACTAATTATGCAATGAAGTCAATCACTGAACATAACGGGCATGCTTCAGCTGTCGTTGAATTGGCCATGGCCATCAGTCAACTTTAAAAAAGGTATGTTGAAGCTGAATTATTCCATTGAAAAGAATGACTTGATTACACACAAGGGATTGCACACAATGCTATATTAAAAGAATGATCCTACGCTGTCTGTCTGTCTGTCTGTCTGTCTGATGTCTGTGTGTCACGTTTTTGCAACGTGCCTAAAAACTCTGATGATGCTGTCATCCAGTGTATGCATTTCTTTAACTGCATTACATGCAAAGATTTCACTTGTCCTCTGAAGTAACGGTGGGCAAGGGGAAAAATGATATTTTTTCTTTTGCTTTTTTGGGCAAATTTGTTTCTTTGAGACTTTGAATACAGTCGAACACCTTTATAACAAGGTCCTTGGGACTTGACGAATTACCTTGTTATAACAGGTACCAAGTTGTATTAACAGTAACGGAAAACAAAGAAAAACAAAGACTTGGGACCTAAAATTTTGCTTGTTATAACCAGTACCTTGTATTAACAGTGCTCTTCTTATCAGGGTAATGTTACATTTTTTTCTACGAAAACACTCCAAAACGTATCGTTATTGCGCATAAGATAACGTTCATGAAAAAACATTATCTTCGAGAACATTGCGCCAATTTGAACATTATTCGCCGTCTTGTAGTTGTTCTTCGTGTTTTTCTTGTAGGATTCTATGCAAATAAGTCACCCTTCCCATAAACATTTCAGCTGTCGCGTCCCTTCTAAGGATCTTCTCATGGGGCTAGAAGAAAGCTTGGTGTTTTGGACCAGTCGGTCACGATCTCGTCAAGAAAATGGATCTAAGCAACCCGACTAATAGCCACTGCAGAGCTCTTGTCCATCACTCCTGACCTCAATTATCTTTTCGTTCGTAAAAAAGTCCCTCAACAAAAGCCTGCACTTCTATTATAGGAAAATCAATCCACCCAAGGGAACGGGTTTTTATCAATGCAACAAAGGCCAGCAAAGTGACCGTTTAGACATTTTCATTTTAGACCTTTTTTAACATCGAACATCCGTAATTAAATCGCACAAAAAAAACCTGGGGCTTTTAACCACAAAGCATGATGCAACTCAACAAAAGAAGATTTATTTATTTTCCGGATTAACGCGAATTTGATGAAAACTTACTTTATAATATCGTTGGGTTCACTTGCTAATTTCAATTCCAAATTTGCTCCATTTTAAATTTCATGTCGAGTGCAATGTAATTCATTACTGTAGCATTTTAATTCTATGAATCATTTGCGAAATTAATCAACACTTTTTTCCGTTGGGGTTAAGTTTGGCACCAGGAAAATTAAATTGTCCAAAGTGAATTGGTCTTTTTTTTAGCGCTAGATATTTTATGAGCCTTCCAATGAAACATCTAAAAATAGTTCACGCCTAGTAATGGAATTGTAAATCCATGCATATCAATTTTCACGCGTACCGCAAAAATACTGAAGACAGTTCTTGAGGTAACTAATTCACAAGACGTAACATTTATTGACTACATATATATTTCCACATCAAGAGAATGGCCTTCGGTTTATGTTACTGTTAGACATTTATCTAAAATACACTTATACCGTGGGGTAAATCTGTATTGACGAATGGAGGGGGAGGGGGGGGGGTGGAGGGATGACAAAATCCTAACATTGCCTGGCGGCCGTCGAAATTCGTAAGGTGGGGAGAGGGGCACTACACGACACATGGGGGCGCAGTTCATGATACAAGTGTTCATCTCATGCAAACTCGAGAGCTTACACTTATAACCTTACATCAAAACGGTGCATATTTTGCTACTATTTGTTCTCCATTGTTTTCAGTGCCGTATTTCATGTATTTTGGGCTGTTGGAACGTTAGAAAATAACCTTAAAATCATCATTTTTTTGTATTACTCACTACAAAACCTAAGGGGGGGGGGACGATCCAATGACCCATTGTCCTGGTCAAAAGGTTGGGGGATTTACAGCCTTGCACTTATTCATCTCTCAAGAATACTTCATGAGGTTTATTCATGGTCGGAAGTGTTTTGTAAATTAAGTGCATTGCTGCATGAAATGACGTCTATCCAAGCCAAGAGTTGTGGTATTCAAACAAACAGGTACCTGTTCATGGAGCATTGCCAGTGATGTTACATACACTGCCCCATTATCACTTCATGACAAGACACATAATAAATCCCACTGAAAATGACGTTATACGTCACGTTGTCTTCCCTTGCCACTTCAAGTCAATATCATTTAAAAATAGAGGTCAAGCCATCAAAGCATGGTGTCAGACAAAATACTGCCTGCCTCTGTCCTTTCCTGACAAGTAACCATTATAGAAGTCTTGAGCTGTCATCTTTTTCTTTAAGGTCACTTCACCAAAGCCCACCCAGCCGTCCTGCAAACCAGAGGAAAAACAATGATGGGAATAAATGTGAATGAAAATGAAATTGAATATAAGACGTTTTCTTGGATACAGAGAACAGACAACATAATGTCCATGGGCGTCGCCAGGAATATTTCTAGAGGGGGGGGGGGGGCGTTCAAACACATTTTCCCCACAAAATCCCTATAATTTCCAGCTTTTTCCAGATTGATAATTTTTTCAAGGGTGGGCAGGGACATTTGGCCCCCCCCCCCGACCCTTTGAATTAAAAACAATATGATTTCGCACCTCTTTTTTTTTTTTTTTCTTCTTTTGTTTCTCTCTCTTTTTTTAACGCCCCCCCCCCCTGCGACGCCCATGATGTCCTCATGACCTCTGACTCCGTGTATGTGTGAAATATTTACACTTGCATGAGTTGGAGAGACGTGGGTTGTCAGGCGAGAGGTGGGGGGGGCATGGGGAAGGGGCATCTCCCCCCCCCCCAACTCACACAAAAACATTGCTGTTAAAACAAACACGCACCACTAATTACAATAGACAGGGTAACTTGCCTCCTTTTTGATCCCAGTCCCCCCCCCCACACTCAATTGCACTTTGCCCTTCCTTCTACTTCCCTTGTTCAGCGTTGCCAAGATTTCACTTTGGCAGAATTTTTAATTAATTGTGGTTTGTTTTACATTTTTATTTTAACCAGGGAATGAGTGCAGACAACTATTTTTAAAGTTCCCTCCATGGATTCGGAAAATATTAACAGATATAGAACGATTTACTTTCAAAGATCTTGTTTTCTTTTCGTTTTCAGAGAACCTTCGTGTACAGACATACCTTGCACCTGACACATAGCTGCTGGGTTGCTTTGTCGTAATGCACTTCTCCTAATGCTGGATTGGCCACTTTAATTTCCCATGCTGCCAAAAAAAATTAAAAAAAATAATAAATTGATAAACAAATAAAATTTAGACAAAAAATATTTTAAAAATACAAAAACAAAGTCACAGCATTTATACATTTGCCGAGAATTTTACAGCAAATTATTGTTTACCTGATATGTATAAAGTTTTGTGATCACAGATGTTGGGAAAAGCAAGGAAAAAAATGCTACTCTTGTAGTCTGGCTCCCTGACCCTACTTCAAATGAAACAGAGCACTATACAGACGTCGAGGAATTGTCAGGTCTGGGAATCAGACTAGCTGGCTTGCACCCGTTCATGGATGTGTAACCAGATTGCAAACAAAATGTGGACATACTAAATTCTGTGAATTGGGGGCAGTATTTCAAAATACAATGAAGTTTTTTTTTTCCAAAGATGGTTGGCCGACCATCGTTGGAAGTTGATAACGAAATAATTCTTGAAAAGTGCCAGCACACCATGTGCCATAATTTCTCAGGATGCTTGAGACTGTTATTCACTTACAGTCAAGTAAGGTATTTCAAAATAATTTAAAAGTTTTTTTTTGATTTGATGTTTGCAAATACTGTATATTACATTTAAGGTTATAAACATATTGTTTTGGTCGACTAATTTGAGGCAAAATGCTTGTTTTCTGCAATCTTTTTACATTCTCTGACCCAGACAGTAATTTCCAACTATGTATAAACACACCTGCTGCGTCCATAGGATCCGCCATTTTGCTCAGTCTTATCTGGTTACCATGCCAACTGGTTTCAAGCGGAAACTGAAAGATAATGAAAAAAAAAACTAACACTGAATAATGCATAAAGATGCGAGTAAATATTTGAATAATTATGTGCTTGGGAAGTACTTTCAAAGCCTTCTTAATAAATATCAATCCAGAAAGAGATGAAACTTTGTATCATGGCCCCTCAAAATGTTGGGATTAACTGACCTGGTGGCCGATGGCTCGATGTAATCGGTCAATCTCGGACGAAGTCTGACTCCACTCAATAATGGACATGCTGGCAACTACCTTACCACCTGTCATCAATTGGAACATGCAAACATAACAGATGGTTCAGGTATAGGGAAACATCGAGCCCCCCCAAAAAAGCCAACAAAGAGACAGCGTACACACCCCGACACACCCCGACAACTGCAAACAGAGGTATAAACCAAAACTAAGCACAAACTTTTCCAATATTTTCAAGAGACCACTTTGTACTGACATGTGTTACAACAATATACGGTGGATCCGATAATGATAATAGACAAATGCCAACATCATGATAGGAATATCAATTCTGATAATTGGCAATAATACACTGAAGTACTCCACACACGTTAACTTTTCAACAAAACATTTACCATTTCAACCACTTCAGAACAAAGATCCTGTAGTAGCTTCTCAGAGAAAAAAATCATCAGAAAAAAATGAAACTCATGAACAGCATGAGGGCTTACATACTGGAATTTGTATCCTTGTGGAGACATTCCTATGTTCTCGTGTACTAAATTTTTCGAGTTTGAAAGTGTAGTTTAAAAAATGCTCTTATTTTAACCAGAATTAATTTCCTTGGCTGAAATTTGGACTTAATATCCCTTTTCTAAAGCTCTTCCATTTGCGACTGATCAACATAGCTTGGAAATTCCTAGTTTGTGAGTAAAATCCATACATCTATTCCGTGAAAACCTTGTGGAGACGTATTCATCTATAGAAATTGCCCTGTGGAGACGTATACAATCTTTTGTACCTATTGTACACACGTCTCCAGAGGGCATGGTGTATCAGATCACCATGTGAGTGCAATACAAGAATGCTAAAATGTGTGCGGTGCCATACAACTAAAGTACAGAATACATATATGGTGATGTTACACGAACTTGGTATTCTGGTATGTTTTGAAAAAAATGGTACTGTTAAACCTCTCAGTGAAGTAAATGAAAATGAAAAAAAAATCATGCTGAAAAAAAAATAGCGGATGCCTGCTAAGGCCACCCCCCAAAAAAGTCTCCGGTTTCTGGTATGGAGCTTGCCCAAAAAGTGGTGCGGCGACGCGTTTTTTTTTTTTTTTTACCTGATTTTTTTTTGCTTCAAATGCAATGTCGGCTGATGACTGCAAATGGTGCCCGACTAAACTTAGTGCAAATGGGAGTCCAGAGAGGCCACATAAAGCTTATTCCCGATCATAACCCCATCTCAAAACACGTTAAAATTGTGCAGCAGCAGGATTCCAGTCAAACCAGTGAGTTTGGCGGTTTTGAGGCATTATCTTTCATTGAAAAAATTTTTTTTTCTCAGTTTGCCGACGCGCATGGCTATGGCGATGCGCGCGCATACCAGAAACCGGAGACTTTTTTTTGGTGCCTAAACCCACATCCCCTTTGACAGATACACCCCTCCCTCTTGAGCCACACTTGGATCCACCCCTGAGTGTGTCGGGTTTATGGGTGTTTACAAGACATCTCAGCTCTGAATGTCATTGTTACATGTAGGCTGTCATACAGTTGGTTGCAAAAATACAAAGGCAGCAACTGGAAAATTGTACACCAAATAATTTGAATGTTTAAAATTACTGGTCAGTAACTTTGTTACACCGGCAGTCTGCTTCACTCTCTAAATCAGTACTTGTGGATTTGGCTTCTGGTTTTGCCACTGACATGGTACAGTGTACAGCCGTAGCCCTACCCAATTCGGACATGGCTGTGCATATAATACTTACACAGAGTAACGCCTTCTTCTGTCTGTCTTCTTTCATTTTCAATAAATGCCGGCAAGTCGGCAAGCACCCGCAGAATCTGAATAGCAAATTATCCAGAAAGATCACGCTTAGAAAAATCCACATCCAATCCATTTGTTTTACTTCAGGGGTTTGAATGGGACAAAATGGCAGCTTATTCCAGTTGTTGTTGTATTTCATATGGGAATTTTGTAAGGATTTATCATTAAGTTGAAGAGGATCATGTCTTTGAGCTAATCAAAAAAGTTAGAGGGTTTTATAGTTTTCTTCCTAGCAGGACTTTGTCAAGGGTTATATCTGAACAATATCTGTAAAGTGTTGAGCATACAACATGTACAAGGCAAAACCCAATTTGAAAATCCTAATTCAGCCGATTTGTTTTCCTTTTTTTGTGGGGGGAGGGGGTGGAAATGGAAGTCATTTCACTCACCATGTCGGCTCCTTTACTGGCCAAGATTTCTTGTAAGGATTCCGTCGTGCTTCTCTCTGGGATCTCCAGGCTTTCTTGCAGGAGGATGGAACCTATATCGAACCTTGATAGGAAGAGGTACAAGGAGAATGAATGTGAGGATCTTGGAGTGACAGAACTTTAAATAAAAAATGGTGAAAGGTAGAGGAAAATTTAGGGATTGAGGCTCGATCACTTGAACTGCAAGTTGCCAATTTGGGATTTTCAGTTCATTTTGTGGTAGTCGGTGACACATCGTACATGAGGATCCTAGAGGCAGTACCCTCAAAGCTTCTGATGCATCTTGACGATGTTGCTTCCTTGTAGTCTGATTGGACTACTTCTTTAGGATACTTAAAGGGAATGTACATCATCAATTGGCTTTTGCTGTAATTCTCAGAAATGAACTATTTGAGGGGTTTGTATAGTAGATCAAATATTGTTTAACTGACATGTTTGAAGTTTTGTGTTCGAAAATGCTTGAAAAACCAAGAAAAACAAAACTGTTTAAGTAGTCTGGTTCCCCGACTCCACTAAAGATAAAATGGATCAATTTATAGATGTCGGAAAATTGTCAGAAAAGGGAACCAGTCTAGCTGGCCTGCACCCGTTCATGAACATGTAACCAATAGCAAATAAAATTTGGACAGAAAAAAATTGTAAATTTGGAGCAGTAGTTGAAAAATAGTTAGGTTTTTCCAACGGTGGTATGACTCGACACCAAGTGCCATAATTTTACAGGATGCTTTAGACTGTCAATGACCAACATCTTAGTAAGGTGTTTCGTTAAAACTTGGTAGTTTTATTTTTCGATGTTTGCAAATGTTGTATATTCCCTTTAAT